>JAFBJZ010000377.1:0-1250534 GCA_016785225.1 Psettodes erumei
GGGACCCCGCCAATGCCGAATTCCCTGAATTTCAGCGAAAAGCCCAACGGGAAGGCGTTTTGGACATTTCCTCCTGTCGCCAATAGGTGGCGCTACAACAATACAACAATATAGTCCCTCAGATCTCTTCAGGATGCCGCCCCAATTGTTTGTGTGTAATTTGAGGCAGAACGGATGAGGCATTTGAGACTTACAACGCTTTAGATGGCGATGGCGAGGGATCCAACTTCGCCGACCTGCCACCGGGGACCACAGCAGGCAGGAGCATGTCATCTTCAGAACTGAGCATCTGCCATGTCTCTGGGATCATCAAAGTAAATCTCAGCTCCGTCTGATCGAGCCACCATATGTTCAACATCAAAGTACTAAACGTGTCATTTCCGGTCGACAATAGATGGCGCTCTCACTTTTATGGAATATGATTATGTAGATGTCTTTGTGAATGGATTATTATCATACATGTGAAGTTTGATGGAGATCGGAGCACGTACACTGAACTTATGGCAGTTTCTGGTTTTCTGGCGAAACATCAGAATTCGCCGTGCCACCACGCCCATTTCATTCCTGAGCCATAAAAACCTTTGATAACTTTGGATCACCAAGGCCTCGAGATTCAGCACACCAAGTTTGAAGCTGATATGATGAAATACCTCAGAGGAGTTTGTTCAAATATAACACATGCGAATGGTGAAAAATACGCCAAATTTTCATCTTCAAATCTAAATGGCTGACTTCCTCTAAGGTTTGAGTCATGACCACAAGAGATTTTTTCGAAGTTCGTGGCACGTTCCACACACATAGTGAATTTCATTCACCTAGGTCAAAATAACCTCAATGGGGAGGGAATATGATTATGTAGATGTCTTTGTGAATGGATTATTATCATACATGTGAAGTTTGGCTGAGATCAGAGCACGTACACTGAAGTTATGGCAGTTTCGTGCTTTCTGGCGAAACATCAAAATTCGCCACGCCGCCAAGTCCATTTCGTCCACAAGCCATAAAAGCTTTTGATAACTTTTGATCACCAACGCCTCAAGAGTCAGCACACACCACACAAGTTTGAAGTGGATACGACAAAATCCCTTGGAGGAGTTCGTTCAAATATAACACGTGCAAATGGCCAAAAACGGCCAAAATTTTCATATTCAAATCAAAATGGCTGACTTCCTGTTGGGTTTGAGTCATGGCCGCAAGAGACTTTTTCGAAGGTCTTGTCACGCTCTACGCACCCACCAAATTTCATCCGCAACACCGAGCCATTTTGCCCCGCCCATTTTCCAGACCCTTAAAATACGTAATTTTTCGCCGGACTTGACGCGTGTGCAAAATTTGGTGAGTTTTTGAGCATGCTCAGGCCTCGAAAAATGCGATAGAAAAGTCATGAAAACAAAAAAAAAGAAAAAATAATAATAATTCCTTGAAATACAATAGGGCTTCGCACCGTTTCGGTGCTCGGGCCCTAATAATAATAATAATAATAATAATCCCTTGAATTACAATAGGGCCTTCGCACTGAAGGTGCTCGGGCCCTAATAATCCTTTGAAATACAATAGGGCCTTCGCACTGAAGGTGCTCGGGCCCTAATAATCCTTCGAAATACAATAGGGCCTTCGCACGGAAGGTGCTCGGGCCCTAATAATATAATAATAATTCCTTGAAATACAATAGGGCTTCGTACCGTTTCGGTGCTTGGGCCCTAATAATCCCTTGAAATACAATAGGGCCTTCGCACTGAAGGTGCTCGGGCCCTAATAATCTTTCGAATTACAATAGGGTCTTCGCACTGAAGGTGGTTGGGCCCTAATAATAATAATTCCTTGAAATACAATAGGGCTTCGCACCGTTTCGGTGCTCGGGCCCCAATAATAATAATAATAATAATAATAATAATAATAATCTTTTTCGAATTACAATAGGGCCTTCGCACTGAAGGTGCTCGGGCCCGAGTAATAATAATAATAATAATAACTTGAAATACAATAGGGCTTCGCACCCTTTCGGTGCTCGGGCCCTAATAATAATAATAATAATAATAATCTTTCGAATTACAATAGGGCCTTCACACTGAAGGTGCTCGGGCCCTAATAATAATCCTTCAAATTACAATAGGGCTTGGCACCGTTTCGGTGCTCAGGCCCTAATAATAACAATAATAATAATAATCCTTCGAATTACAATAGGGCTTGGCACCGTTTCGGTGCTCGGGCCCTAATAATCCCTTGAAATACAATAGGGCCTGAGCACATCCATATGGGGTGTGACCATAGGTCGGAGCTGCTGCAGGATGAGTCTCTCCAGGGTCTTCATAATGTGGGAGGTCAGCACCACTGGTCTGTAGTCCTTAGATTAGGCGCAGTGACTTTGGCACAGGACCAACACAGGACGTCTTCCACACCACGGGGACTCTCTGCAGGCTCAGGCTCTTGTTGAAGACATGCTGTAGAACTCCACAGAGCTGGGGAGCGCCGTCAGGGCCTGCAGCCTTGCCTGAGTGAAGTTTCTCCAGCTGTCTTCTAACGTCCTCTGCTGTAATGATCACTGTAGGGGGGGATGAATGGGTGGGGGTGGAGGTGGAGGTGGAGGTGATAGAAAGGTCTTTACCAGGAGATGAGAGGCAGTCGGGGGAGGAGTAGCCGTTGTTAAAGGCCAAACAATAGAGGTGTTGGTGGGGGAGTTGATGGCGATGTCGGTGGGGGTTGTAGGGGCCGCTGTGTCAAATCTGTTAAAGAACAGATTGAGTTCATTGGCCCATTCCACGCTGCCTTCAGTTCCACTATTTCTTGCTGGTCTAAGGCCGGTGATCGTCTTCATCCCCCTCCAGACCTCCCCGGTGTTGTTTTGTTGAAGTTTCCACTCCAGCTTTTTCCTGTACTCCTCCTTAGCCTCTCTGATCTTGTTCTTCAGGTTTCTCTGGATGGTTCTCACCTCCTCTTTGTTTCCCGCCCTGAAAGCCCTCTTCTTATCATTCAGGGTGGCTTTGATGTCCTTAGTTACCCAAGGCTTATTGTTGGGGTAACAGTTGATGGTCTCTGTAGGAACAATGGAGTCAACACAGAAGTTGATGTAGTCAGTGATACACTCTGTGAGCCTCTGTAATGTCCTGTCCGTTCGGCTCACAGAGTGCCTGCCAGTCCGTGACCTCAAAACACCCCTGAAGTGTCTCATAAGCCTCCTCTGACCACCTCCTTACTGTCCTTGTGGTCACAGGCTGGCTCATCACCAGAGGCAAATAAGAGGGTCTGAGGTGCACTAAATTATGGTCTGATCTGCCCAGTGGAGGGAGGGGAGAGGAGCTGTATGCATCCTTCACGTTAGCATACAGCAGGTCCAGGGTCCAGGGCAGGTCCAGGGTCCTCTCCTCCCTGGTGGAGCAGGTCACAAACTGTGTGAAGCTGGGCAGTGTTCTATCCATGGTGACGTGGTTGAAGTCGCCCAAGATGGCAATGAATGCACTCGGGGTTAGAGTCTGTAACCGGGCTATGGCAGAGTGGATGACGTCACATGCTGAGGTCGGGTTGGCAGAAGGAGGAATGTATACTGTCACCATCATAACATGAGACAACTCCCGTGGCAGATAATATGGACGTAGGCCAACAGCAAGAAGTTCAATGTCCGGGCTGCAAATGCGCTCCTTGATGGTGATGTGCAAATTTTGGCCATTTTTGGCCATTTGTACATGTTATATTTGAAGGTACTCCTCCTAGAAATTTTGTCGTGTCAACTTCAAACTTGGTGTGCTGACTCTTGAGGCCTTGGTGATCAAAAGTTATCAAAAGCTCTTATGGCTTGCGCACGAAATGGACGTGGCGGCGTGGCGAATTTTGATGTTTCGCCAGAAAGCACGAAACTGCCATAACTTCAGTGTATATGCTCCGATCATCATCAAACTTCCCATGTATGATAATAATCCCCTCCCCGAGACATTTGCATTTTCATATTCCATAAAAGTGACAGCGCCACCTATTGGCGACAGGAAATCACATGTTTTGTACTTTGATGTTCAACTTCAAGTATCTTAATCCGATGAACCTATATTTTACTGTCGTAAACCTTGAGACAGGGTAGATGCTGGATTCAGAAGATGGCATGCTCCCGCCTCATGGCGGCCCCGTGGCGGCTCAGTGAAGTTGGATCCTTCACCAGCACCATCAAAGTACTCTAATTTGCACATACCTTGTCCGATCTGCCTCAAATTATACATGTACAATTAGAGCAGTGGCCTGATGACATCTATGGGACTATATGGTCATATTGTCATCGCGCCACCTATTGGCGACAGGAAGAAATTTTCAAAAACCCCTTCCCATTGAGGTTATTTTGACCTAGACAGATGAAATTCAGTAGGTATGTGGAACGTGCCACGACCTTCGAAAAAGTCTCTTGCGGCTATGACTCAAACCTTACAGGAAGTCAGCCATTTTGATTTGAATATAAAAATTTGGCGTATTTTTCACCGTTCGCACATGTTATATTTGAATGATCTCCTCCTAGGGATTTTGTCGTAGGTCACCGAGTCCCTGGTGAAGGTGCTCCAGGACAAAGACCAGGAGAGGGAGAAGACACAGGATGCCATTGAGCCTCAGGTGGGGGGTCTATCTCCACTCTCCTAGTGGTTCTGTGAGGGGAGAGAAATTTCATTCGCTCATACAAGTGTAGCTGGATTGCAATTGGTGAAACCAGCGCATGTCCCGCCTCTTTGGTGCAGGTTAATGAGACGCATTGACAATGAAAGAAATTAATGGGAAGGCCTTTGACATCTGAGAAGCCAGTGTGGGCCATGACCCGTAAAACCATGTTTCACCTGCTGTATTTCACCATTTTCCCTCTGTTTCCCTCTTATTTTTGTCTGATTCATTTTCTGGACTTCTGCGTTCAACTGCACAGCTCAGCTGAACGCACTCAAGGCAAGACCGAGGGAAGAGCTGTGCTGGAGCTGCCTGAGCAAACGATGGCATTCTCACTGGAATCGCTCCTTGAGAATGGAATCCAGGATACCAGCCTTCCGAGGGTTACATGCAGCCGTCTGAACGAAACCAGAGAGCTGCACAAAGATCTGCCCAAGGCCAGCCGTCTGCCCGAGGTCGACCGCCTGCCCGAGGCAGAGCGTCTGCGCGAGGCCGACCGCCTGCCCAAGGCAGAGGGTCTGCCCGAGGCTGACCGCCTGCCCCAGGCAGAGTGTCTGCCCGAGGCCGACCACCTGCCCAAGGCCAGCCGCCTGCCCGAGGCAGAGCGCTTCAGACCTTCTCTGGACAACAAACCTGTCGTAAAGCAGGGTGAGAAACAGTGGATCGAGGAGAAGGCCGCACTTCAGTCATGGATGGAAGAAGAGAAGCATGAAAATCGTGCCTAGCTTTGCTTCATCAAAAAACAAAAGGACAAGGCTTAATGCGTTTTAAGTATGATGGAGAAGACACTCAAGTCCCATCAGGCCACGTGGCAGGAGGAGAAAACAAGCCTCCTCTCAGAGCTTGAAAAATGGACACAGGAAAATGACACCCAGCTTCAGATCTTTACAAAAGAAAAGAAGAAATATGAGAGCATTCAGCGTACACTGGAGGACAAACTGACATCCAGTCAGACCATGTGGCAGAAGGAGATGGCTATACTCCAGTCAAGGCTGAAATATGCTGAGCTCCGCCTTCAGGCTCAGCAACAAATGATGGTTGATGCTTCAAAGGCATTATCAGTCTGATCTGAGGAACAAAGCTGAGCATCTGAAGGATCAGATTGCCTCAGTCCAGGAGAAAAATGACAACCTCCTGAGTGAAGCAGAGAAGTGCAGGGCCTCCTGGGCAGAAAAGCTGGACAAGGAGAGAGAGGAGACAGAGCAGCTGAGGGAAGCCCTGAAGGAGGCAGATTAGCAGGTGAAGCTGCTGGAGGAGAAAGATGAATCCACCAGCTCCACTGTTGCTCAGCTGCAAAAGGAGAAGGACGAGCTGTTGGCAGTGCTGAGGAAGGCTCAGGAAGAGAAAGATGAGGGCGAGCTTCTTCGCTGTCAGGAGGAGCAGGAGGAGGAGATGGGGAACGATACGACCCGTCCTCCCAGCGAGATGGCCATACTCCAGTCCATGCTGGAAAACGCTGAGCTCCGCCTTCAGGCTCAGCAAAAAAATCATGGAGCTTCAGAGGCAGAAGTATCAGTCTGATCTGAGGAACAAAGCTGAGCAGCTGAAGGATCAGATCGCCTCAGTCCAGGAGAAAAACAACCTCCTGAGTGAGGCAGAGAAGTGCAGGGCCTCCTGGGCAGAAAAGCTGGACAAGGAGAGAGAGGAGAATGAGCAGCTGAGGGAAGCCCTGAAGGAGGCAGAGCAGTAGGTGAAGCAGCTGGAGGAGAAAGATGAATCCACCAGCTACACCGTTGCTCAGCTGCAAAAGGAGAAGGACGAACTGTTGGCGGTGCTGAGGAAGGCTCAGGAAGAGAAAGATGAGGGCGAGCTTCTGCACTGTCAGGAGGAGCAGGAGGAGGAGACAGGGAACGACACGACCCGTCCTCCCAGTGAGATGGCAATGCTCCAGTCAAGGCTGGAAAACGCTGAGCTCCGCCTTCAGGCTCAGTAAAAAATCAAGGAGCTTCAGAGGCAGAAGTATCAGTCTGATCTGAGGAACAAAGCTGAGCAGCTGAAGGATCAGATTGCCTCAGTCCAGGAGAAAAACGATGACCTCCTGAGTGAGGCAGAGAAGTGCAGGGCCTCCTGGGCAGAAAAGCTGGACAAGGAGAGAGACGCGAATGCGCTGAGGAAGGCTCAGGAAGAGAAAGATGAGGGCGAGCTTCTCCACTGTCAGGAGGAGCAGGAGGAGGAGACAGGGAATGATACGACCCGTCCTCCCAGTGAGATGGCAATGCTCCAGTCAAGGCTGGAAAATGCTGAGCTCCGCCTTCAGGCTCAGCAAAAAATCAAGGAGCTTCAGAGGCAGAAGTATCAGTCTGATCTGAGGAACAAGGCTGAGCAGCTGAAGGATCAGATTGCCTCAGTCCAGGAGAAAAACGATGACCTCCTGAGTGAGGCAGAGAAGTGCAGGGCCTCCTGGGCAGAAAAGCTGGACAAGGAGAGAGACGAGACGACCCGTCCTCCCAGTGAGGCTGAGACCCGGAAAGACAGCCCCCCGTCCGTGCCCCAGGAGGACGCACAAGTGGTACCCCAGGTCACCGAGTCCCTGGTGAAGGTGCTCCAAGACAAAGACCAGGAGAGGGAGAAGACACAGGATGCCGTTGAGCCTCAGGTGGACGAGACTGGAACCACAGAGGAGAAGAAGAAGAAGAAGAAGAAGAAGAAGAAGTGGTTCCAGCGGCTGTTCTCCTGCATATCAGCTCAGCCTGAATGAAAAATATAAACAAATAAAAATGCAAGTAATCATCAAAATCCCCCGCCCTGTTTCATAACAGTAACAGTCAGCGATACTTGTTGGTCAACTCAAACTAATGGTTTGGTTCTGGTTTTTGGGCAGGTCTAATTTATAGTGATATCATATACACTTTTGTAACGGGTTGGAAAAAAGAAAAGTCTGTTAGTTCTGTAACCTAAAAAAAAAGAAAAAGAACCTGCCTGTTACTGAGAAAATAAATGTGACAATAGTAAGAAATATTTTTAGGGCCCGAGCACCTTCAGTGCGAAGGCCCTATTGCAGGGGTGTCAAACTCAAATTCACAGTGGGCCAAAATTAAGCAGTGAAGTAAAGTCACAGGCCAAACTCAATATTTATTGAAAAATTAACTGCAACTGATATGTAATGTTTAACCTTTTCATATGGAAACAAACTTTAGTTTTGCTTAAACACAGAATCTGGAACAACCAAAGCTTGATATTACAAACACATGAGAAATTAAATTTGAAATAAAAGACACATCAGTGGTATTCATTTCTTATTTAAATAAATAAATAAAGTATGTCTCCCCCTATCCGTTCAAGTTGCTTTTTAAAGTAAATCTTTTTCAAAGCCAACAACAAAAGAACCAAAAATAATAATGTCATTCAATAAAAATCCAACATTTCAACTATTAACAGACCATGCCTTGCAGTAGAAAAAGTGCATAAGAAACAGATATATTCAAGCTCAGTTTGCTACACTCTGATTTACTCTGCACATTGGTCTAAGCCAGATACCTGGCATCTTTTCTTAGATGCAAGTTCATCAATGTCTGGGGTCAGGCTCTGAGCTGAGGAAAGCCTCAGGACGGAGTGAAGGTGTGAGTCGACTTCTGTGAGGTGTTTTGTTCACCTTCATCATAGAGAACAGTTGTTCACATAGATATGTGCTGCCGAACATTGACAGCATCTGAGCAGCTTGGGTGCGTAATTGAGGCATTGTGTCGGGGAGGAAACATGGAAACCGCGTAGCACCAACAGAGTCATATTTTGATTTGAGCATGTCATTACATTGGAGTTCAATTAGCTCCAATTGGAGGCTGGTTTGTGCGCTTTCCACGTCGATTGCAAACGGGTTACTGAGCAGTTCAAATCTCCCTTTCTGAGCCTCAAAGTCGGCAAATCGCCGGGAAAACTCAGCGCTGAGTGCATTGATTTTTTCAGCAAGCTGTGCGCTAGCCAGCACGGCAGGAGAAATTTGCTCTGCCATGGTTTGGCAGCACAGAAAATGACCCAAGTTTCCTTGCAGCATCTGAGCCTTCTACAGACACAACTTAGTTTTAAAGGCCCTCACAGCTGTGTACATGTCTGTGATGATGTGGCCCCGTCCCTGAAGCTGCAGGTTGAGCACATCGAGATGGCTCACAATGTCAGACAGAAATGCAAGCTCACACAGAAACTTTTTATCTCTCAGCTCTGTTGTGTCCTGCCCTTTGTTTTCCATAAACTGACAGATTTCCTCACGTAGCTCAAAACATCTGTTCAGTACTTTTCCTCTGCTTAGCCATCTCACCTCTGTGTGATAGGGCACATCTCTGTATTCCGAATCCAACTCCTCCAGAAAACACTTGAACTGCTGGTGATTCAAACCTTTGGCTCTTATGAAGTTGACTACTCGTTTTATAGAGCTCATAACATGTTCCATTTGCAGAGCTTTGCCACAGAGTGCTTCCTGATGAATGATACAGTGATAAACCGTAAGTTCACCTACATCTTCTCCTGAATCCTGCCGACCAATCTACTCTTTTGACCGCACATCGCGGGAGCAACATCTGTCGTCAGTCCCACAAGTTTATCCCAAGGCAGGCACATTTCAGTGATACATTTGGATACCTCTTCAAAGATATCTTTTCCTGTGGTGGTGCCATGTATGGATTTTAATCCTAAAAGTTCCTCTGTGACGCACAGGCTCGAGTCTACTCCACGGATGAACATTGACAGCTGGGCAGTATCAGACGTGTCGCTGCTCTCATCCACAGCCAGGGAGTATGAAATAAAATCTTTTCCCTTTTTTATTAGTTGTTCATGTAGATTAGTGGAAAGCTCACACACGCGCTCAGCCACGGTGTTTCTGCTCAGGCTCACATTTAAAAATTCTTGCTTTTTATCTGGGCACACAATGCAAACTTTGCACACCATGCCCTTTTGACAAAACTCTCCTTCATTAAAGGGCCGGGCTGATTTTGCTATCTCCGCTGCCACAATAAAGCTGGCCTTTACAGCAGCTTCACTTTTTGATTTTGCTTTCATGAACATAGTCTGCTGGCAAACCAGATTTCTTTTCATCTCCTCCACCTTCTGCAGCTTCTGCTTTACGTCCAGGTCCTTGTACTTTTCATAATGTTTTGTTTCATAGTGTCTTCTTATGTTATATTCTTTGGTTACAGCCAGGCTAGCTCCGCACACAAGACAAACAGATCTGTCCTTTATATTCGTGAACAGATAATCTGCCTCCCACCTGTCTTGAAAGCTCCTGTTGTCCATCTTTCATTTGGCCATTTTTGTGGAGAGTGAAATTAATTTGTCCGATGTGACTGGAGCATGGTTGTCAATGACTGTCAGCAGAAAAAGAACAGGAAATCACATGTTTTGTACTTTGATGTTCAACATCAATTATCTTAATTAGATGAAGCTGAATTTTACTTTGGTAAACCTTGAGACATGGTCGATGCTGGATTCAGAAGATGGCATGCTACCGCTTCATGGCGGCCCCGTGGCAGTGTGGCGAATTTGGATCCCTTGCCATCACCATCAAAGTGCTATAACTTGCACATACCTTGTCCAATCCGCCTGATATTACACACATACGATCAGAGCGGCGGCCTGAAGAGATCTATGGGACTATATGGTCATATTGCCATAGCGCCACCTATTGGCAACAGGAAGAAATTTTCAAAAAAACCTCCCCATTGAGGTTATTTTGACTGAGGCAGATGAAATTCTGTGAGTCTGTGTACCGTGCCACGACCTTTGAAAAAGTCTCTTGCGGCCATGACTCAAACCTTACACAAAGTCAGCCATTTTGATTTGAATATGAAAATTCTGCACATTTTTCGTCATTCGCACGTGTTATATTTGAACTCCTCCTCCTAGAAATTTCATCGTATCAACTTCAAACTTGGGGTGCTGACTCTCGAGGGCTTGGTGATCAAAAGTTATCAAAAGCTTTTATGGCTTTGCGTACGAAATGGGCATGGCCGTGTGGCGAATTTTGAAACTGCCATAACTTCAGTGTACGTGCTCCGATCGCCATCAAACTTCACATGTATGATAATAATCCACTCCCAAAGACATCTACATAATCATATTCCATAAAAGTGACAGCGCCACCTATTGGCGACAGGAAATGACACGTTTTGTACTTTGATGTTGAACGTACGGTGGCTCGATCAGAGGGAGCTGAGATTTGCTTTGGCGAACCACGAGACACTGCAGATGGTGATTCTGATGATGGCGTGCTCCCGCCTCATGGTGTCCCCATGACGGCATGGAGAAGTTGGATTCCTGGCCATCGCCATCAGAAGCGTTATAAATCACACATGCCTCATCCAATCTGCCTCAAATTACACACGTGCAATCAGGGTGCCAGCCTGAAGAGATCTGTGGGACTATGTCATTGCATTGTCGTAGCGCTACCTATTGGCACCAGGAGGAAATGTTCAAAAACACCTCCCCGTTGGGCTTTTCGGAGAAATTCGGGGAATTCGACATCGGCGCGGGGGTGCGAGGGCCCGTTATCACTGCTTGCAGTTTTAATTCTATTTGGGATTGTTGTGTACATAGTTTGTTGGGGGACATCCATTCCATCCTTGTCATAAAACAGAATTAAAAGATCTGTCGAAACGAGCAATTGATTCCAGTCAGTTTCTCATTAAAAATCCACATCTAAACCAAAAAAACTAGCTGGGTATATCTAATCTAAAATCAGACACCTCTTCCTGACAGTATCTTTCGCGCTCCTCCGCTGATGATGCCACACAGCTAAACGACACTGCAGTTTCCCAGCATTCAGTGGGGCATCATGGCGGACAGTCGAGAGAAAGCGCTGCAAGACTACAGGAAAAAATTACTCGAACACAAAGAAGTTGACGGGCGGTTAAAAGAATGTAAGTGACGATTTGTCGTCGACGTTTGTGTCGTGTTGAGTTCTGTGATACTGGGTTCTTCTTGCTTTAAGGCTATCTATATGATTGAATTGCCGGCATCAGCTAGCTAAACAGGGAGCTAGTGCTTTGTCATGCAGTTAGCATCTTCATGTAATTGAATGGAAGTGAAGCCCTCAGCGTTAGCAATGCTAACTTAGCTTACAAGCAACAAGACGGACTGTGAGTACAGTCATTAATTTAATATATACGCTGTACCCGTGTTTTTCGGGCTTTCGGAAGTTTAAGGCTAAGCTAACACGACCCAGCACAGTAGGCAGTGAAAACTGAAGAGTTGTCTGTGAGCTTTTGTTTGTTTTACAGTGAGAGAGCAACTGAGAGAACAGACCAAACAGTACGAGAAGTCAGAGAACGACCTGAAGGCTCTGCAGAGTGTCGGACAGGTATGTGGCACGTCTTTTCATTTCAGCTCTGTGTATTGTATATCGCTATATTACAGACAGTCAAGAAAAGGACCCTGTTTATTCGGAAAGTGCATAAACACCGTAGGGTTAAAGCACAGCAATCCACAACACTCGCGCTTGACAGCAAGCTACATTAAATGTTGACGTTAGCTAGCGTTAGCACGGTAACCCAGTTGTCCAAGTCACTGGAGACTTCCATGATATACACATTTTTTATATGTGTGTGTAAACTTTTGATCCCATTTACGGTGCTTGACAAATTTATTGGACCAGCTGTCATTAAAAAAACAAGAAAACATAAATATTTTAGATCTGTCAAAAACTTGTTTCGAACAAAAAGGTGTGTTGTTATTTATTAGGCAAAATAAAAAACTAGTGCACATCTGTGTGTGTGTGTGTGTTAATGAATGTGACCTGTCGTGCGTAACATGATTAGCAAAGAAAACAGCTATTTACACTAATCAGCCACAACAAACAATATGGAACAATTAATTAGTCACATATATTCAGTAAAAATCTTAAAATGAAAATTAATATCTTGTATGAACTCGTTTGGTCCTGATAACAGCTTGCATTCTTGTTGGCATTGTTTTATGTTCTTTTCTACAGTCTCTTTTGTTATTAAGTGCCAGATAGTTTCCAGCTGTTCCCAGAGACTTGCTTTGGATGAAACCCTTGTGTGATCTGTTTTTGAATTCAATAAATTACAGATCTGTTCAATAGGATCTGGGATTCAGTTCTGGACTTTGACTTGGCCAGTCCTTCAGTTCCAGTACTCCAGATTCCTTCAGCTTTACTGTATTTATGCATTTTGAACAGGGGTGAGGAATTGGGGTTTTTATACCAACATTTGAGGCAGCACACTGGAATTCTGTGAGAAGTCAGAAATGAATAAAGAGTAACATACAACCACTAAAACTATTTTTCTGTCAATAAGTGTAATCTGGCATCTCAATCAAAACATAATGATGTGCTTTACTATTTTTTTTAAGAAAACAGTAAATTTGGAAATGCATGGATAACAAGTATATTATGAATAAAGAACTTGCACATAGTGGTGCACAAATATATATTAAAAAATTGCAATAAGCAATACTGTTAATTTAGGGCAGTGATGGCAAACACCTTACACTGGGTGGTGGTCTAATAAATTTGTTCAGCACTATATATATATAGTATATATAGGTTTACACACATATGCCCTGTAGAATAAACTAAATATTTTTCTGTACTTAAGAAATGAATAAAACAACTCTACAGTGTCCATGACATGAAACTAAATATACTAATGTCTGAATATAATACACTCTGGACCTTAGCTCAATTCCTTACCTTTATTTAGTTATGTCATCTTCTTCTTATTATAAGTAAGGTTGGTTTAAAAAAAAAACACTCGTCGTATAGGCAATCAACTGTAATTCTCGCTTTCTAAGTCCTTATGAATTCTCTTTCATATCTTTCCTTAACTACATCTCTGCCTTGTTCCCTGCAGATTGTTGGAGAAGTGCTCAAACAGCTGACTGAGGAGAAATGTAAGTTCCCTGGTGTATATCTCATTTTTCACATGTCAAGGCACAGGTTCTGCCACCAAAATGATATTAGCTGTTAAAGATTTACTCGCCACTGAGCCATACGGATGCAACAAACATATGCCACGATGTCAAGTAACAGGTACTCTGCTCCTGTCGACACTTGTGTACTGAGCTCAGTTGATTTCAGGTCAGGACAGAAACTAAACCAAAATAGTTATTCTAATCTGCAGCACACCACTCTCATGTTTCCACATCTCAGCTCAACTTTTTCCTCTCGTCTTGCTTCTTTTGCATCTGCACTCTGGTCGGCTCATATCATTTAAGACCTGCTATGCTAACCTGTCTTTGTTTCCTTCCAGTCATTGTCAAGGCCACCAATGGCCCCCGATATGTGGTTGGATGCCGCAGACAGGCAAGTGCTGAACGATCGTTCATGTACCCAGCGAGCCTCTCCAGCTCCAGCTTTGAAAATCCTGCTTAGAACACCACATGACATCATAGTTTGCTGTCAGGATTCACGTGTGGCATGTTTTGCTCCATTTTACAATAATGTCAACCAAAACTGAAGGGAAGTTTGCCACTGTCACATGACTAACATGAGTAATGAAGTAATTTTTGGCACTAGCTCCATACTGCCATGCTGCTAGCTCATGCTGAAGTGTTTTTCAAACATGCCACATACGCCCTGGCAGCACAGGCATCTAGGAGGCAATCGTTCTGTTTGTGGACATAGCGCAGATCCCTGTTAGTAGAGCAGAGTGTAAATGTCAAATGTCACAATCTCCACGATTCACTTGAAAGGTACAGTGTGATTGATTGATATAAACTCACCGGCCACTTTATTAGGTACACCATGCTAGTAACGGGTTGGACCCCCTTTTGCCTTCAGAACTGCCTCAATTCTTCATGGCATAGATTCAACAAGGTGCTGAAAGCATTCCTCAGAGAGTTTGGTCCATATTGACATGATGGCATCACACAGTTGGCGCAGATTTGTCGGCTGCACATCCATAATGCGAATCTCCCGTTCCACCACATCCCAAAGATGCTCTATTGGATTGAGATCTGGTGACTGTGGAGGCCATTTGAGTACAGTGAACTCATTGTCATGTTCAAGAAACCAGTCTGAGATGATTCCAGCTTTGACATGGCGCATTATCCTGCTGAAAGTAGCCATCAGAAGTTGGGTACATTGTGGTGATAAAGGGATGGACATGGTCAGCAACAATACTCAGGTAGGCTGTAGCGTTGCAACGATGCTCTATTGGTACCAAGGGGCCCAAAGAGTGCCAAGAAAATATTCCCCACACCATTACACCACCACCACCAGCCTGAACCGTTGATACAAGGCAGGATGGATCCATGCTTTCATGTTGTTGACGCCAAATTCTGACCCTACCATCCGAATGTCGCAGCAGAAATCGAGACTCATCAGACCAGGCAACGTTTTTCCAATCTTCTATTGTCCAATTTCGATTACCTTGTGCAAATTGTAGCCTCAGTTTCCTGTTCTTAGCTGAAAGGAGTGGCACCCGGCGTGGTCTTCTGCTGCTGTAGCCCATCTGCCTCAAAGTTCGACGTACTGTGCGTACAGAGATGCTCTTCTGCCTACCTTGGTTGTAACGGGTGGTTATTTGAGTCACTGTTGCCTTTCTATCAGCTCAAACCAGTCTGGCCATTCTCCTCTGACCTCTGGCATCAACAAGGCATTTCCGCCCACAGAACTGCCGCTCACTGGATATTTTTTCTTTTTCGGACCATTATCTGTAAACCCTAGAGATGGTTGTGCGTGAAAATCCCAGTAGATCAGCAGTTTCTGAAATACTCAGACCAGCCCTTCTGGCACCAACAACCATGCCACGTTCAAAGTCACTCAAATCACCTTTCTTCCCCATACTGATGCTCGGTTTGAACTGCAGGAGATTGTCTTGACCATGTCTACATGCCTAAATGCACTGAGTTGCCGCCATGTGATTGGCTGATTAGAAATTAAGTGTTAACGAGCAGTTGGACAGGTGTACCTAATAAAGTGGCCGGTGAGTGTATAAGATTGTCAGATTGCCCCCCTTCTACCATGATATCTCTTTCTTTCTGCCCGTGCACACACACACACACACTATAACTCCAGTGTGTGTGCTGTAACATAAGAACGTTTGACTTATTATACATATATCACTAGCGATGTACTCATCAGTATTTTTTTCCATCCAGTTGGACAAATCACAGCTGAAGCCAGGCACCAGAGTGGCTCTGGACATGACCACGTTGACCATCATGAGGTAGGCTGAAGAGGGGACCAAGGTTCACAAGCTAAGAAGGATATGAAATATTGTGGCTGAAAATGGAACAGACTTTATAGTCTGTGTTTCAGCATGTTCTTTTCCACAGCAGATGTGCCTCCAAACTTGAAGAAAATGTGCGATTCACTTATTCTGTATTCTGTATGTGTGAATCAGGGTTTCTTCCAAGAAATGCAATTAGGAATCAGGAAGTCAATGGTGTTTACAGTGTGAAATGGTGCTATTGCTCTTTTTTCCTGAAGAAAAAAACCCTTGAGCATTTGCAAATCTCTGTGCCTCACAGAAAGATTTACAGCCTGCGAACCACTGTTTAGAGTGTAGAGATGCTGTACCAAACATAAATCCAAAAGCCACTCCAGAGCTACAGTTTTTAGTGAGCGATCAGACAGAGGGACTTGCACAATACTAGACCGGTGGGTTTCATGTAGTGGCTGATTGATGTGTGCTCAGCACATGTTTCCTGCTCTTTCACAGGTACCTGCCCAGAGAGGTGGACCCTCTGGTGTACAACATGTCCCACGAGGACCCCGGCAGCGTCTCCTACTCTGAGATCGGAGGCCTCTCCGAACAGATCCGTGAGCTGAGAGAGGTACAACAAAAACCTGCAGTTAAATCATACAAGGCACACTCTGTTATCAAGACCAGATGAGGATTGTTCTTTTTCTTTTCTTCTGTCCATTAAGTCCAAAACGATGCTGCTGCTGTTTTGTTGCAGGTGATCGAGCTGCCTCTGACCAACCCTGAGCTCTTCCAGAGAGTGGGGATCATCCCCCCTAAAGGCTGCCTGCTCTATGGGCCTCCAGGTTAGTAGTTCAGTAAAATCTCCTCCATCTGTATTAAGCTGTGGCATTCAGGTATGTGTGTACAAAATAAAGAAAACTGTTTAAGCAGGTTTTTGTTTCTGATACAGGAACATGTTTGTGATGCTTATTTGCTTCATATTGCTACCTTGAATTTAACTGAACAAATCTAAGAGGGAGTTAACGGGGATCTTCCGTCTGTAACAGGCACTGGGAAGACTCTTCTTGCCAGAGCAGTAGCCAGTCAGCTGGACTGTAACTTCCTCAAGGTAAGCATCAGCAAGGTGTGTGTCACACTGGAGTGTGTTCAGTCAGGTGACTGTGTGTGTGTGTGTGTGTGTGTGTGTGTGTGTGCGCGTGTGTGTGCGCGTGCTGCAGGTGGTGTCCAGCTCCATTGTGGACAAGTACATTGGTGAAAGTGCCCGGCTGATCAGAGAGATGTTCAACTACGCCAGGGACCACCAGCCATGCATCATCTTTATGGATGAGATCGATGCCATTGGTGAGTGGTCCTGACAAACGGTTCGCTCTTGTCTGGGGTTTCACTTTTTTAAAATTTTATATTTAAATGGTTTCCTTTCCATTTTAATGATTTTTTTAAAGGATGTTTGCTTTTTTTGAAGCAGCTTAAGATTTGTGTCAATTTGAACTTTGATCTGTGCAACTGCTCCCTTCTCAGAGAGTAAAAATGTGACAATGAGTAAAATGTGGAATTTCTTCCAACCCCCAGGGCTTAACTACAGAACAGTGACAAATACAAACAAAAAGTCAAATGTGTGGGTTAAAACCAATAAACTAGATGATAGCTTCATCATAGCTCTAGAACGAACATGAAAAAGTGAACAGCTCCTAAAACAAGATATGTTAAATCCAATATGTCACAATCGTGTTTGTGTCACTCCTAGGCGGCCGTCGTTTCTCTGAGGGAACCTCTGCTGACAGAGAGATCCAGAGGACTCTGATGGAGGTAACACACCGACCGTGCACTTTTTCCCACACAGACCAGAAAGCTGTGGTGGCAGCTATGTTTGAGATCAACGAGCCGCATGTTTTTGTGGCACTGATTAGCGCAGTCAACAGTGCAACTCTGAAAGTCAGCACAGCAGGTAGCGATCAAGGTGGTAAATGTGCCGTGTGTGTCCTGTCAGCTGCTGAACCAGATGGACGGCTTTGACACGCTGCACAGAGTCAAGATGATCATGGCCACCAACAGACCCGACACTCTGGACCCGGCCCTGCTGCGGCCTGGCAGGCTTGACCGCAAAATCCGTAAGATCTCCTGTACTCTTTGATCACATTTGTCAGCTCCGTGTGACCACACAGCAACGTTAACTCTGCTCTTGTGTGCTTCAGACATTGAACTGCCCAATGAACAGGCTCGGCTGGACATCCTGAAGATCCACTCTAGTCCCATCACCAAGCATGGAGAAATAGGTGAGTGAGCAGAACCTAGTTCACCTCCGCTGCCTCTGATTGGCGTCTGTGTGCACTGCTCACTGCAACTGGCTTCATGCATCATCAGTAGGTCGACAGATGTTTTGTTGGTTCTACTATCGGTCCGTTTAGTTTGATTTTTCAACAGTGTATCATTCAGTTCATCATCTCTCTCTCTCTCTCACACACACACACACAGCTGAGTCATGATCAAAAGTGAAAGAACCCATATGTGATCCCTGCACACATCTTCACCTCCAGTCTCCGCTGCTTTAGCTTGTGTTGCATAAATGCGCTAGATGTCATTGCATCACTATATAATGGATATCTTCATATGACACTTTCTCATCACGTAAAAATTTATACTGGTGCCACACTGTGGACTGATGACACAGCACAGCCTTATGACCATGTGGAATTTCAGCAGTGATGCTCATGAACACGTGGAGGGAAAGAGACGCCTGTCCTCTGCTTGTTTTCAGATTTTGAAGCCATCGTGAAGCTGTCAGACGGCTTCAACGGAGCAGATCTGAGGAATGTGTGCACAGAAGCAGGTGGGACATGAAACTGGATTTAGTATTCCCTCGGCCCTTGTCACCCAGCTGCAGCTCCGTTCACGTGAACTTGTGTTTGTGGGTCCACAGGTCTCTTCGCCATCCGCTCAGACCGTGAGTACGTCACTCAGGAGGACTTCATGAAAGCTGTGCGGAAGGTGGCCGACTCCAAAAAGCTGGAATCCAAGCTGGACTACAAGCCTGTATAGACCCTCTCTCTCTTTATCTCTCTTTCTCTCTCTCTACCTGATGGTTTTCATTGCATTGTCATGGATTTGCTGTGTTTTATGCTTCAACACCTGAGACAACAGTTTATGTTTGTGGAAGCACAATGAGAAAGAGTACGTTGTCTTAACAGTTTCCAGCACTCAGTAACTTCTGTTTGTACTCATTAAATTGACTCTGGCGTCCACGAAACACTTGTATAAAACGCTTTCATGTACTGAAATATACCCTAATGTCCTTAGTTGTTGAGTTTTTTTTCACTCCTGTCTCTCATTGCCTTCAGCTGAGTGTGGTGACACCCAGACTTGGCACATGGTCTTTTAAGTGGGAACGTTTATTCCTGACTCAAGCTGCACTGGATTTTTCTGGCCTTTCAGTTATTCACAGTTCACAGCCTGGAGAAAGATGAAAGTGCAGAAAAAAACAAGGACGTGCACTTTGAGTCAGGATTCCTCTGTCCAACACAAAACTTTGTTTTGTAGCAAAGAAATAAATCTTTTTTATCATCTAGGGTATTTAAATGTGATTAAAGCAATCAAAGTGTCTGAGGTTATACAAACTGACAGGATGCAGATCACATCATACTTCATTAGGCTCTGTAATGTAACTCACAGTTCAGGACAACCCTGGTGAAATCATGGGATCTTGACATTCTGTAGCATCAAAACAAAAGAGAATTAAGGGGGGGTCTGTTGTCCATCCAGAATACACCTCCAGCAATCCACTGAGAAATCTGAGATAGAATCTTTTTTAGGTTTTCTTCAATGTCGCAGAAATCCACTACATCCATGGGTACGCTGCAAACCGATTCAGCAACTTTTAATGTGGGCACTTTGACAAATGAAAATAAGTTGCAGGCTGAGTACAAGTCAAGCTGCTTATAGCTACACGGCCTGAATGTTTTCTTGTGTCATGTTGAATCCAAAACAGGCCTGTATGTCGTAAACATGTTTCCATCTGTCACACCAGCCAAAATGTCTCACTTCCTCCATTTTCACACTGAGCTGTTAGAACTCAGAGAAGAACATGTTTGACTGGATTCCAGTGGCAGCAGTCGGCTGACGTGCGGCTCAGCTGCTTTTAAGACTTGATTCTTAAGTGTGAATATGTTCAGGTCTCAGCCTGGGCTGGCCTTATATCAATAAGTAAAGTCCCATGAAGTGGAGACCACTGCGTCGTGCTTGCAGGCTGCATGTGTTGGCCTGATGACGGACAGGGAATGATAATATATTAGTTAATAGTATTTTGATGCAAAGAGTCGTCACAATGATTCACACCATATACCTGTCAATCTGACTGATGCACTGTCCTGAGGGGGCTGACCAGCATCGTGTTTTAAAAGAAAAGTATACATGTATAAAGTAGACCGTCCTGTGTGTGTAGGACATGGTGGCACCCTCTACTAGATGTCAGTCAGTCTCTCCTCTGGCTCACATTCATTAAAACAGGAACCTGTCCATGCCCATGTTTTACAGATTATCATTCATTTGGATTGACAAGAAAGGAAAAATGTTTCATTAATAAAACAAGGAAACAAAATAATGAGGTACCATGTTGTAAAACCACCCCTGAGGATATGTATAATAAAGTGATAAAGTACACTTTGTAATGCTGGATGTAATGGAGGATGTAGATCTATTTAAATGAATTTAAAAACAATTAAGACAAAAACAGGTTTATACAGTTTTAATTGCTTTGGTTTTAGAGACTATTGAATAGAATTCATGTATTTGAACTCTTTGCTCAAAACAACATAACATGGTTTCTTACCTGTAGATATACATTCCTGGATATGGAATTTGGCCATTGTAATAATATGATTCATTATATACACATAAATGTTTAAATGTGTATTTTTTTGCTGGAGACCAAATGGAAATTCTTCCCAAAATAAATGCATAAACAGTTTCTGGATATCCAAAACACAATTCATACCAATGTCTTCTTTTTTAAATTAAAATTTCAGAAGATTTTCTTCCATTGATCTTCTGTAATTAATATTCCTAAACATATTAGTTGTACACACTGGGTAGGGTATCATTTACTGGCCATTATAAACGATCAAAATATGAATATAGAACTATAAATATTAAATCATAACTTGAATTAATATTAAAGGATTGCAACAAGAGTGAAGGGGAAAGTTTACAGGACGTTTAGTTTGGAGACAATGGCGCTATCTAAAAGACAGGAGGTTGAGCAGGTGGTAGCAGAAATGAAGATGCTGAGGTTTTCAATGGGAGTGACCAGGATGGACAGGGTTAGGAATAAGTAGATCAGAGGGACAGCTCAGGTCTGGCAGTTTGGAGATAAAGTTAGAGAGGCCAGGTTGAGATGGTTTGGACATGTGCTGAGAAGAGATAGTGGTTATATTGGACATAGGATTTTGGGGATGGAGCTGCCAGGCAGGAGGAAGACAGGAAGACCCTAGAGAAGATACATAGATGTAGTAATGGAGGACATTTAAATGGTTTAAATGGAGGAAGATAGCTGGTGTGAGAGTCAAGGAGGAAAGGGATAGGGTGAGACGGAGGCAGTTGATCCGCTGTGGCGACCCCTGAAGGGAGCAGCCGGAAGTAGAAGAAGTACCTCAGAGCACCATACGGAATGGGAACAGCAGCCACTCTAACTGAGTCTCAGAATGATATTAATTTGGAATTCTGATTAATAATTAACCTGACAACTACAACCACAATCACCATATTAATAACTGGTGGATTTGGAGTTCTGCAGAATAGAGAGAATATACACTTTAAACCAGAAGATAGATCCAAAAACATGTATTCAAACATCACATAGGACAAACAACTACATGTAATCGAATTGTTCTAGTACATCTATAGATGTGATGTAGATATTGAATGTTCGCCTCTGGCCGGAGCAAACCTGTCACACGATGTAGGCTTTGAGCTTCATTCGTTTATTAATTTGGTGTATTTTGTTTGGGGTTGTTGGAAGCTACCGTGCTATTATTTCGACTTTCGACTGCTTCCGTGTCCGGCCTGCGGGGGCGCTGTGTGCCCGTGTCAGCACGCCTCCTCTGCAGCCATGGCCGCCGCCTGCTGAAGAGGGAACTGCGCAGCACTCACGGAGCGGCGGAGGGGGCTCTCCACGGGGCAGAAAACACCGACCAGCGTCTGTAACCAGTAGCTCTTACTCTTAACCAGCAAACATGATAGCAACCGTCATGTCCTCGTTCCTGGAGTACGGAGAAGTCGCCAACAAGGTAAAGGAAGGAAGCGACCGACGGACTTTTCTGGACAAACATGCTAACTTTAGCCTAGCCGCGAAGTTTCGCGTGAAGTTTTTCAGTTTGTTGTCCAGTTACAGTGCTTACAGGTCGGCGTTTAACACCGCTCACTTAAGTGTTTGCACTGCTGGCAACCTAATGACACAGTTAGCGACGTGTGGGAGGCAGCAATGTGAGCTGTCAGGTTGTTTACTGTTGGTTCGTCCGTACACACGTCTGTGTGAACATGGATACAGACTTTGAGTGAACTGTGTGCTCAGCGTCACTGTATGGCGTGTGTATGCTCTATATGTAAATTTGTTGCGTATCCCGTGGAGTCCGGCAGACTGTTACTGACTGGAATGAACTGGTAACGTTGTTACTGGGCACCTTTAGCTACTTGGCAGTTAATACGCTGCAAACCGACCGAACTCGAAACTGCTCTTTTCTACTGAGGCCCTAAAACTGGACCGCCACTTGTTGCTGCCAGAGTTAGTCGTGTCTGTGTGTCTGTGTCTGTGTCTGTGTCTGTGTGTGTGTGTGTGTGTGTGTGTGTGTGTGTGTGTGTGTGTGTGTGTGTGTGTGTGTGTGAGAGAGTGAGAGAGAGAGAAAGACAGGCCCATCTGAGCATGTTGACTCTCATTCCTCCCAATAACAGTGTCATCCCTGCTTTATAATGTGAGTTGATATTTTATAATGGAGTGAAATGTAGGGGGCAGTGTGACATATTCACATCAGAAATAGAAATACGATTGGGACACACTACTGCAAAGTAAAAGTACCATGACTAAATTTGCACCACAGTAAACGTACGTAGTTTCTCTCGGCCCCTTCAGCTCCAAACACTGTTGTCTAGGTCTAGGCCAGTCTATGGTCAATCCAGTGTAAACTATTGAAAACTCAATGAAAAGTATGACTGTATGGACCCTGCTTTAAATGCAGGGCTGAATCAAATGATTTGGCCAAACGAGTTCCTCTTGTGTGACGGGTAAAAAACTTCTTACCCTGGGTTTCAGGTTGTATCTTGTCTCCATGACTGTGGAGCAGCATGGCCACTGGTCACTGGACTCATCATCCCGCTTTAATACTTAATCAGTATTAAATTCTTAGTTTCTAAGGTCCCAACCCTGCTGGTGACAACTTGTCCTATAACCAGGAGTCTGTCTGGGTGTAAAATGAGTGCACTGCTGTAAAAAGGGTTGATAAACACAGCACACTCCAATCGCTGACCATTCTCCCGCTCAACTCTCACACGTTTCTCTTTACAGAACAACGAGATGTCCAACTACAGCAGCAGCAACAGCTTTGGAGCTCAGCTGATGTCTGTCCCATGCTCCAGTGCCAGCCCATCCTCCTGCACCCCCCCTGCGCCTCTGCTGGACAGTAAGGCAGCGGGGACCGCCTCTGCAGGAGGCCTGTTCCAACCCGACAGCCTGAAAACTGATTCTTCAGTGTTGTCTCTCAGCAGCGGCAACAACAAGGAGAACCGTCTTCGTATGCGCTCTTACTCGGAGCTGGGGGACAGGCTGCATCCCGGCAGTCAAGCGTGTGTGGGTGCAAACAGCCAGGTCAACTCCAGCCGCTATAAGACAGAGTTTTGCCGGCCCTTTGAGGAGAGCGGCACCTGCAAGTACGGCAACAAGTGCCAGTTCGCCCACGGCATGCATGAGCTGCGCAGCCTGAACCGTCATCCCAAGTACAAGACCGAGCTGTGCCGCACCTTCCACACGGTCGGCTTCTGCCCGTACGGGCCCCGCTGCCACTTCATCCACAACGCAGAGGAGCGCCGTGGGCCCCCTCCCCTCTCCGCCTTCAACAAGGCGGAGCGCCCTCGGCTGCAGCACAGCTTCAGCTTCGCCGGCTTCCCCAGCTTCCCCAGCTCGGGCGGCCCGCGGGACGGCCCCGCCTCAGTCACACCTCCGCCCGTGTTCTCCGCTGATAAGCAGACAGAGTGGCTGAGCAGCACCTTCACCTTGTCCAGCCAGGAGCTCCCCTGTCACCTGTTTGGCCCAAGAAGCCCAGGGCACCCGCCTGCGTCTGAGCCCTCCCCAACCACCCCCTGCTTTCCTCAGCCCACATCAAAGAGCCCCCCCAGCCCCCCAGACTCTCCGTCTGACCAAGAGGGATGCCCGAATGGCTCGGAGTCGCCCCTCCTGGATGCCTCTCGCCGCCTCCCCATCTTCAGCAGGCTCTCTGTCTCTGATGATTAGGGTGTCTGCGTAAAAAGAAGGATCCTCCTCGTGTTCGGGCGATGCACTGCTGGGTGTGTGGTCAGTAAGCCTCTCACTAGTGTCATGTGATTGTGTGTGTGTGTTTAAGAGGCCATCCCACAGATTGCTTTTCTTCATTCTCACTGAGCTGCTGGGCAGTTAGATTTCTCCAGGTTTAGACTGCAGGCAACAGGATTCAAAACACAGAGGTAAAGGGGTATTTCACCCAAATCGTCAACAATCAACAGTGGAGGTGGGTGGAACTAATTGTCTGGGACAGTGTCCTTGTTACTCCGGGTCGTCTGCAGAGTTGTCTGACAGACTCTTTCTTTTTAGAAAGTTGTTCGAATCCCAGCCGTTATCACGGAAGTCTGTGCAGGGAGGACAGAGAGGAATGTTTTTGGATTTGTTTTGGGTTTTTGCTTTAAATTTGCCATCTTGTTCTTTACAGTTCAAACTCTGCTGCAAAGTTTTGGTCATTAAGCTCCCAACAGTTCAATCCCCTTGGATGAATTCTGTGTGTGAGGTGGTCTCGGTCAGCTAAAACACTTCCGATTCTTCTTATTCACATCATATTATTGTCTAACCCTGCAAAACAAAAACCCTCAGAGTAGGCCTTTGGCTAATATTGCTTATATATCAAAATATATTTATTACTGAATTTAAGCATTTTCATTTTGTATTTATTTAGTTAATGAAACAATAGCATATATATATTTTATATTAAAAGTATGATCTTCTGTATTAATCGCAAGATTGTAAAGACCTGTTTTTTTATTTAAAATTCATAGTTAATATGTAATATATACTAAAATGACTTTTTAGCAATGATTGATTTCAAAGGTGAATCCTAATTTAAAACAGTGATATTTATTGGTTGGCCCTCTTACATGTTGGACTGCAGGTGGAGGTTCTCTGTTGCAGGCTGAAGTCCCAGCACACGCTAGACACATGACTCCAAACTGTGTCTTTTACATGGGGGGTCCTGCAGCCGCATAATCGAGTTCCAATGATGAAAAAAGCTAATGCAGTGTTTGCAACTGAATCAGGTAACTTAGCTGGTGCCACACACCTGCTGAAGGTTTGGAAAAATTGTGACTGCACACAGTGGGCAGATGGGGCTGGTTAAACAGGGTTCTCACAGCCTGTTTGTGTGTGGGGGTGTCAATTAGTGTCCTCACATAATAATGATATGTGAGACACAAGTGTGTGTGTGTGTGTATTTATTTGTGTAGCAGCTCTGTGCCAGAGGCCTGTATTGTGAAGCAGGATTTGTGGTTAGTGGGTTAGTTAACTTCAGGGACACAGCGGTGGTTCACTTCTTACTGGGGTCGATCTCCATGGTAACTGATGCTCAACACATAACCTGCTGTGGAGCAGATTACGTTCAAGAGCTCAGCAAAGATGAAAGCTTCACCAACGGGTCAATCAGCTCTGGGAATATGTTCACTGTTGATAGAGGATCCTGTGGAGCTTTGTGGGCAGATCATGAGGCTCTTTGAGGAGGGCAAGTGTGTTCAACACAGGCAAGATACAAAAGTAATGTGTTAGATGTATGAAGAAGAATAAATAAATCAATTTAAAAACTTCTCAGCTGGGGGTCACAGCTGAACAAATCAGGCTAAAATTTGTACACTCCATGAGGAAATATCTAAGGAACATATTCATGTAATACAAAGTACAAAAATGTAATGTAATTATAGCAAGCACATTAGCAGTGATTGACACTCCAGGACACCTGTTTGTTCTGTTGACAGCAGACCATGTCTGATAGGTCAGGTGCATTGAACACGCTGGGGGAAGCCCTGGGTGGACTTATCAAGGCGATAACCACCGTGTTGTGACTGACGTTGTTGAAGCCAGATAACACAAAGAAATCCTGCATATGTTGAACTTGTGTAGGAGTAAGGCCTCTGGAGCAGCTCTTTTCCCCACTTACACAGGGTTCAGCTCATCCCTCTAAAGTGTGAAATTGACTTTGAATTTCCTAAATGAATTCATTCGATTCCATCATAGAACAATGCATTTAGACCTCCCACCTTAAAGTATGCCAATGTCACCAGAGAAAAAAGTGTTCTGAGAGCATCTGCAGAAATAATTTAGAACAACATATTATCCAAAGTGGCAATATGAATATTCAGCTCATGCAGGAACCCTGTTACCATCTCCCACCTACACTCCACAAAATGTCCAATTCCCAGATCAAAATGCTGCATGTTGACCAACTCTCAACATCGCAGAGTGGCTCTGGAAGAGTCTGGTCCCTATGTCGGCGTGTTTTACTTGGATGAATTCTCATTTGACTATCAGTCTCTCAAGCTGTTTTACTGACAAAACATTTTAAGCTCTTATTTTGAAAGGGTAATGCCAGGCATGCCTGTTCGACAGTATCACGCACACACTTAGTAGCACTTTAAGTCATGACGATCTTGATAATATAAAGATTATTTTTGACTGTTTGATGGTATTTTTGGACTTTTTTCCCAATGAAGTGCCTATCAGTACATTCCAGGTTTCCCAAATGTTGTGCCTTCATATGTTTGTGTAATGGATATTCCTGACAGAATTCACTCATAAAAAGCAACTGTTGAATGTATACAGTGCCTACTTTGTTTATGGTTTATTTCGTATTGACAGATTGCAGTTAAAACCAATAAAACATGTCTTTATATTGAATGTTTGAGTTGATCTGCTGATATTCAGTAGTTTGACACCACAGCCGAGGACCATATAGTGTTTCATTCCATTTACGAATGAATGAATGCCACTCACTGTCAATGGACACAAAACCCATTTCCAAATAAATTAAGTACTTCAAATTTTGTAATAAAAGCTCCTCAAGCATATTTCACGAAAATCCAGGGTTCACAAAAGCATGAAGTTTTATTTCCACAAATTTCCCCAAGTTATAATATTGATCAAATAGATAAATGAGTAAATAAAGAGGGGGGATTAATGTGATCATAATAATAGGATCAAGTAACTGGGCAATAGATGTAGTTAAACAGATTTGATATGAATCATCACATAGACTACTGTCTGGGTTTTACACATACATGCGTACAATCAAACCATGCAATTTTCATATGACATAAGTCTTTAAGAAAGAATTTATATGTAAGATGTGAAGTTTTGGTTTCAACTCTTATATGTGAACACTTCCAAACTACGATTTAAACAATTAAGGTACTGTTGTTTTGTTTTTTTGTCACTATTTTCGTCAGGATTACAATTTTTTCATGTAACCTGAAGGATAAGGTTACTCTCTGTTATACTCCAAACCCATATACACAAAATTTTTGACTTCATGCAGTTTAAAGTGACAATTAAAGATTGTTTTTCACTGATTTTCCTCATGTAATATAAATGTTGGTATATCCTAGTTTTTAGGTTGTTTCTGGTTTCCCCTTTATAAGTTTCCAGTGAGAACATTCATACAACTGTGACACCCAATCCAGTATGTATATTCTCCAGATACTGTAATCTCACAAACAGTTGGTTTGTGGACCATTTTTTCTCCTGGTCTTTTAGAGCCTCTTTTTTCCCATATATGGTCAAATAATTTGGTGGTTCGATCAAACATTAAGGTGCTTCCTTCTCTGGACCTGACCCTGTGAAAATCTAAACCACAGTAAAAGTATTTATTCCTCAAAATCTCCAGTAGCTGGTATAAATAAGTGTATTTTTATTACGAGATAAAGACCAGTATTTTATTTCAACAAATTTTATTCATAAATCAATAATGGCATCTACAATCTCATACAGATACATTGTACAAGAAAACATTAGAGTTTAGACTGAGCATCTCATTAGAAATTACAAAAATAAAGGAAAAAAGACAAAACTAAAATAAATAAACAAACATCAGACTTCTAATTAGGGAAATTAAAACAAAAAATTTTCCATAGATTGAGTTTCTTTGACTTGACTGGAACAGGAAGCGAGTGGTATCTGGTTCTAATTTTGTATCTAATTTCTACAGAATAGTCATTTAACATGTTTTTCTTTTGAGAGGTAAAGGGATTTCAGCAGTAAGGGTGCTGATCATGAATGCATTTGTATATTTTTGTTATCAAACTGAATATCTCTAATGAACAACTGAGGCAGCATTGGAGTTAATCCATCATAAAGCAGAGCACCTCTCATTATATTTAGCAGTGGTTGATAATAATAATTGTTAAGTGTTCATCATCAAATGTACACCATCAAATGTAACACTGACCTCTCAGACCTCTCTCTCTCCACCCATTCATCAAAAACAGAGATTTACCCTATTAAAATGCACCTGTTGTCCATATTGGAGAATTATGTGGAATGAAACTGTGCTTATGGACAATTTCTTAATAGAGAGGGAGCAGCTGATGAAATTTCGAAGGCATATGAGGAACAGAGCAGCGGTTCATGGCCTGCTCTGACCTCACACCGTTTAAAGAAAGTGGTTGACGCGGCTGCAGCAGTACGTCAGCGTCATCCTGTCCAATCAGCGAGCTACGTGTATCACGCTGAGGGTGCACAGGTCAGAGAGGAAGATGGCGGCAGGCGGAGTGAGTTGTAAGTTCCGCTGAAACGGATATAGCAGGCAGGTAGTTTTTCCACAGCAAAGCTGCGGTACTGCGCATCTGACCGCTGTCCTTTAAGACTTTACCGCGAAGAGATAAGGGCGCTAATGGCGCTGCTTTACGGCTTGTTGTGGCGGGTCTTGCTGGTTGTAGTCCACGTCAACAGAGCGCTTCTCTCCTGGCTCCGCGCACGGCTCCGGAGTTGGAAGGGCCGGCTGTGGGAGCGAGCGGTGGCCGCTCTGCTGCTGCCGGTCGCCCTGGCCGGGTTTCCCGACCACCAGAAGAAGCTGAATCACAACCCCGACGCAAACGCCAACTCGGTCAATGGAAACTGCGCCGCCAGTCGCCGGTTGCGGTGGCTGTCCGACGGCAGGTCTCTGGAGAAGCTGCCGGTCCACGTCGGCCTGCTGGTGACGGAAGAGGAGCCCAGCTACACGGACATAGCGAACCTGGTCGTCTGGTGTATGGCTGTCGGCATATCTTATGTCAGCGTCTATGACAATCACGGTAAACATGTTCCCCCGACCTTCTGCTAACTGCTGCTAACTACTGAACACCGAACTGAATAAATTCTGTTGCGTTGATTAAAACTAGCTGGCAGGGGCTGACTGTATTAACTTACGTTATAGTGGGTGATTAACGAGTGGATTCTGAACTCTGAAGAAACCTAAAGATGCAAATTGTGCATTTAATTCACTCGCCGATTTCAATAGCAACGCTTATAAGACAGCTGCTGTGTGAGCTTGATCTTTCCAGGCACACCTTTTGTGGGTGATTAGTTTGAGCCCATCCGTTTGTTCGGGGTTCATAACTCATCTGAGCAGAGGTCATACAAGTGGAGAAATCCTCCCACTGCCACCCCCGCTTATTCCAGCGATGCCATGTGACTAGTTTGTTCCACGTTATGTACCGTTATAAAGAGAAATGAGGAAATAGAAATGCTTTAGTGAGTTTCTGTTAGTATAAAATGTGAGATGTGCACAATCTCGGGTCCCTCAGTAAACCTCTTGATTGGAGTGGTCCAGTTCATCCCGCTTGAAAGAGCAAGTGTTCACACTCTGATCATGTGACACATGAGTTATTGCATTATATGTAGAGTTCTGTGTTGTTACACATGAATGTCCACATTCTTTCTGCCTTATGAATGAAGTCAAATGCTGTCCTCTGTTGCTCATGGTTGGGGGTTGGAGTCTGTTTCATGAGTCAGAGCTGTACTTTCCGAATGTAGATGAACAGGAGAGCTTTCGAAGGAACTGTAATCAGCCTCAGAATATTTAATGTTTCATCTGTCCCAACTGACCTCGGCTGGGCAACATCTTAATTTTTCTTGAGTTTTGGATAGAATGACATGTGCATCATCCTCGCCCCTCTCTCACCCTCAGGTATTTTCCGAAAGAACAACTCTCGTCTGTTGGAGGAGATAGTGCGTCAGCAGCAGGATTTGCTGGGCGTAGACGGATCCAAATACAATGTGGAGTTCCTGAGTTCCAGTGACAGTCACCAGCAGAATGGTACTATCATCTACTGTTATTTTTCAAGCAGTGTGTTTACATGCACTACTGCACAGCCTTCCATTCAGCTTCAGTGAGAAACACGGTTTCCATACCTGGGGATTAAGGAAACCCAATTACCCCAGCTACATTTCTCTGCCGTACAACTAACGGGGTTGCCAATCAGCTTTTTGCTAATCCAATCATACATGGTGAAAGACAGCTGAATGAAAGGAAGGAACATTCCATGGAACCAAGCAGCCTTGTATTGAAAAGAAGTGACAGAAAGTGAAAGTAACACAGGAGACCCTGCAGTTTGCACTGGGAGGGAAAGCTTCTGTCTGCACTGCCGCAGTAACCAAACCAAAAAAGTCCAGAGCAACATGGCGTCTTGTGGTTCCAAAATAAGGTCGGGGGCAGGGGAGAAACATGATTACTGGCCCACTCTTTGGAAATAGATTTGCACACATAGATTCCCAGTGGTTAGAACAGTGAAGCCCTGTTTCTTTATTCTGACGAACCTGACTGCTTTAGTGCATATGAACACACTGAATGACTGACACAACATAGTTGTGTAAGTGTGTACAGGAGTCATTTATTGCCTCACTCACACAAGGCTACAGTTTTAAGTTTAGTTTATTCAAGCAAACAGGAGTGAGCAGTCGCAGTCAGAGCTCCTTTACTTTTGTAGTTTCTACTTGGTCTTACAGCAGGCCACATCCAATGAGAGGAGGAATTTTCTGTCCAATGAAATCAGTTCTATTTGATTTGAACTGTTCCTTATGGACTGTGGTCATAAGGAACAGTTCAGACAGACAGACAGGCGCTACACAGCTAACACTTGTTAGCTGTTAACAGTCAGACAGACTGGAGGTGTGTGATAGTGTGATATGTGTCACATACTGTGTATACACGTCATCCTAATTCACTGGTGACCAAAGCCTTTTAACCTAATATACTGAACATTTAGATAAACGGCACCATTAGCAGGACTGAACCAACAGTAAATGACAGTGACCTTAGTTCATTTGAGCTGGATGGTTGTCATGGAGACGGGAGCTCAAACTCTTGGTTTCGGGATCCATAGTATGACCACACATCAGAGCTGCTGGAGAGATGCTTCAACATGCATGGTGGGGATATGAACTGCATTACTCAGTGTGATGCTGAATCATATATGTGAGAACACAGTTATGTTGGTTACTTTGATAGAGAGCAGAATCTCATTCCTCCCCCAGGCCTCTTTCTGTTCACAAGTTTTCACTGCCCACTGACATGAGACAACACAAGCATTTAAACGTTGGCTGGCTGATACAGTGTTGTTGTTATCTCCATTGCCCTGATATCTCTTAAACCTTTCCTCTGTAACTAACAACTATATTTTGAGAGGGAGGGAGAGATGGTGAATGAGAAGAACTTGTAAGAATATCATGGACACCATGACAGACTCCCCTGTCCCCTGTCTTTCTATGGGACGGGTGTTGTCTTCCTCTGTGCTGTGTTAGACACAAACAGAAGTGGACGGTGGAGCAGCGTCTCTCTGGATTACTTCTCAGGGAGTTTTATTAGAGCTGGAAAGATTGCTACCACATCTTTCTACAGTGAAGAAAAGAACAACAGTACAGTAAATGGAGCATTCAGTCAAACATTGGCTGTTTTACCACTGGTGTTGTAGCCAGTGAAACTGTACACTCACTCAAAGACATTGTCCTACAGATGGAACACCACTCTAATGGTCACATATTTGAATAATCTCAAGTGTGGATCAAGTTTATGGTGCATGCCACTTTTCAGATTAAGGGTAGATTTCACGTTTCCTCCAAATTACACAACAAATGTGACTTACACAAATAAACAACTGCTGCTGGAGTCTAATGGCCCATATATGCCCAAAGTACTCCACCCTGTTTCAAAGGCTGGTGAAAGTCAATCTCAGAAGGTTCATTGTGTGTGTGTGTGTGTGTGTGTGTGTGTGTGTGTCAGTGGTGTCCTGCAGGCCCACAGTGAAGGTGCTCTCTCCTGAGGATGGGAAGCAGAGCATCGTCCAGGTAGCGCAGCAGCTCTGTCGCTCTGTGGAGAACAAAGAGACGAGCGCCAAAGACATCAGCGTCACCGTGCTGGACACGCTGCTCCGAGGTACCGCAGGGCTCTGCCCGAGTGTGTGTGTGTGTGTCTCACGTCTTCATTTTATATGCAGCTGGTTTGATCCACTCAGAGGGAAGAGGGCCAACCTCTGCCAGAACAAAAATAAACACAATTCATGGCAAAGCAGAACGTCATTCAAAACTAATTTACAACGTTAGCCTACATTCAGGTTTGTAGTTCACACATGAGCATTCCACCTGCTCCACAGCCTACTTGTATCACGATGCATTTCCTCCAGGTTTCACCAGCCAAATATCAGGCTTCCACACGTGATCAGGTTTTGTTACAGGCTGCAGGCACTCTGCACAGACCCACCACTGACACTGACTGTTTACATGCACAGTTTAGTCGAGCTGTGGTTGTAGCTCCACTATTTGATTTAATTGGACTACTGACCTTGTACCAGTATACATGTACAGGAGGGGGGGTCCATTTATTGACAAAAGCATGACTGGTTGACCGTATTTACAAACAGGTGGCGGACTTTACAGCTCTGTACATTTCATACATGCTGCACACTGTACTTTGTATTCAAATGAGATTCACACTATCCCTTTTTTTTAAGCTTTGTTCAACTTTCTGGTGAGAACTGGGTCTGAATCACAACCACGTTATCTGGGTGTGTTAGTTCAGCTATGAGAAGGTTGATTTCAACCGGACTAAGATGTTTGTGCATTTTAAAAGTTCGGGTTCAGTGGAACTAATGCCAACAGTCAGGCTAATACAGTGTCATGTAAATGTACCCGTTTGATGGTATGTGTGGCACGATGTGCAGGGTGCCCCACCGATCACACCCAAAAGTTTGGATCTTCAGTCTGTGGTGGTGGCGGCGGTCTCACAGGACACTTCCTAATTCCTGTTCTCCCATCACAGTTTCATTATTAGCCATATTTAAATTTAGATTTCCTGTGTTTGATTGACACGCTGTCTTGTCTGCGTCTCTTTCAGAGTCAAAGAATATTCCAGACCCAGAGCTGGTGGTGAAGTTTGGTCCAGTGGACAGCACGCTGGGCTTCCTGCCCTGGCACATCAGACTCACTGAATTCATGTGAGTTATTGTGTTTCTCTGAGTGCCTTTAATGTGTCACATACTGAGAATGCATAAACAAAATCAACTGTTTTAATATTACAGCAACAGTAGAGGGCACTGTTGAGCTGTCCCTGCAGGTGTGTTCTGCTCTCTGGATGTAGTAACTAGTGTTTGAGGTGTGCGTCCTGCTTTGTGTCCTCAGCTCCCTGCCGTCCCACAGAAACGTGTCCTACGAGGACTTGTTTGGCGCCTTGCAGCGGTACGGAGCCTGTCAGCAGCGGCTCGGCCAGTGACGTTGGGGCCAGCGCCAGCTCCTTTGGACGGGAGGAAGTGCGCAGTTCGCACAGTCGGGGGAGAGTCTGGACAGCACCTCGCTGTGTCCCTCACTACGCCTCTCCCCAACTCTGTCTGTCTCCTGTAACCCTCACCAACTAAGACAGCTGAAGGAGGAGGCGAGCGGGAGAGCTAGCCAGCTCACTTCCTGCCACCCGCTCATATCTCAGAATAAACTCACATTCCCAGGACTTGTGGAACGCGCTCATCATGCCAACAGAAAATGGGACATCAAAGACACACACTGGCATGAGCAGACTTACTATTCCACAAACCCTATTCTGTCACTTGGCCTCCAGCTGCTGTTTACTGCTGAAGACTCGGAAAATGACTCGCCTTCACTCAGCCGGGCGACAAAGAAGAAATGAGGCTTTGTGCTGAACCTCGTGAGGCATCCTGGGAAATGCAGCTGTTTTTTGGGGAGAAGCTGGACACAGCAGAAGTTGAGCTGGGAGACAGAGTGGTGAATAATGTGTAAATATGAGAGATTCATGTGGCTCTGTGTTTGTCCCCATGGCCTCCAGCTTGCAGTTGTGTGTTCATGTGTAGTGTTGCTTCAGACACATCCAGAGGTTTGTTTAATGCTCCTGTTAGACTGACTGAGCTCTGAAATAAAGAAAAGCGCTGTCTGCCTGTGGGTCTGCTGACACTTCTTACAGAAAACTCCATAGACGAACCACATAGCTCAAGCAGTTCTCCATGCACCGTTTCCCCACTGGACCCATTGAGTGACGTACTGATTTTTGGTTGTTTCGATCTTAATGTAATTCTGAGCACGCCTGAGAAGAGCAGATTTGTCCACAGGGAGCTGAGATGGTAGCAGTGTTGTTTGTTGTGTTAGCATATAAGGTGAATTATACCTTCTTTAGTGATGATGTGTGACTGGTGCTTGTTTTCATCAACTCCCGCAAGAGCTAACCACCAATCAGCATCAAGTACTGCCCAATGGTCTTTCAGGGCAGCACAGAAGTACCTACCATGGAGCAGGAACTTCTGCAGCACTGAAGAAAGTTCCTGTAAATTGCCTATAAGGGTCATTCCTTTGGTGGGGACAGGCACAGAACGGCCCTGTAGTCCCTGCGGTGGGAAGATGCCTCATCTCACCTCACCTTAAAGGATAATAATCAGAACCCTCCCTCATACTAACTGATCGGGAATTCTGTTATCATGTGAACAGGTGTTGATATGTAGGTCACATGATGCAGAACATGAAATTATGTCTGGTGAGTGATGAAACTCCACAAAAACCTAGTAAGCGGACTGAATTTGACATTATTTTGAGCAAACTTGCACATTCTAGGTCAGTCTTATTGTTTTGACAAATGTTATATCAGTAGCAATACATTTTCACCAAGAACTAACATCTGGGAACACAGCGATGTCCGACAAGTTATCAGGTAGGACACAGATGTCTCTTCTCTGCCCTCGCTCAGTCCACACAACATTAGCTTTGACAGAAGTGATAGACAAAGCTGTTGAACAAATTCTGATACACTAGCATTTTGACTTGTCAAACAAACAGGTGAAAATATAGGGCACAAAATTGTTGCATTTCATTTTAGTATTAACATCAACAGAGAAATCAATATTATTCTGTCTATTTTCCTGCTCTGTTTCTTCAGGGAACAATAAAGTCTTCCCTAAACAGTGAAGATAATGAAAATGCAGAGGACCCACATGATGCATGGTGGCATCACAGCCAGATATCTCTGCTACATATGCAGTCCCCTCTGAACACAGTTTGGAGCTCCTGCTGTCTGCAGTGGAGTTTGCAGAGTTCCCGTAGGCGTGTGTTTTCAGTTGCTCTGATCCTAATGAAACACAATGTTGTCTCTGAGTCATGGTAAACTGAAAGTGAAAGAACTCAGTAACTATAAGGAATGAGATCCGAGCTTCATTTTCAGCACAAAAAATCCTGCGTGTCCCACCTTTATTTTTCATCTTGAAAACAGCACTTGGCTTTTCTTTGCTTTGAACTGCGTGGTCCTCTGGAGTAGAGGGAGTTTGCTCTATTGTCATTGTGTGACGGAAGAATGGGACTTGCCACAGGTCCACAATTAGGCCACATGATAACAACTGAGCCATCACCATCCTGCATCCCAGCTGTGAGATAATGTGAGATAAAGTTACCCACACTGTTACTTGGTGGTGCCAGCTCACTTTGCTTCTTTTGTTGTTTTGACATCATGTTGCTCAGGTCTCTGTCTAACGTTAGAGGGAAATGTGCCAAAATGTATAGATGTCTCAGAAAATTGGACATTTGACTGCTAGAAAATATGTCTGATGGGGAGATGTTGCAGTGCTGGAATTAAACATTGGGCGACAGGGCTGTTTCTGTTTCAAGTTTTCACAGAGAATCTTCAGGAACTTCAGTGTGCACACAGACTGCTTCAAACCGGGGTGGCTGCATGGCAGGTGGTACTGTCACTGACACTGACACTTGAAATTAATGTGGAGCTATCAGGAACACCTCATGCAGTTTGCTCTGTAGCACTTCTGGCTGACATCATGTCAGACACTGAATGGATTTCAGTCCAGCAATTTTCTCCTCCATATATTTAGATGAGAAAAGGGACAGAGCTGTGTAAATCACTGCTTCAGGAACCTCTGCCTGCTCTTTCCATTCTTACCAGTTTTCTGGCTGGAGGTGCCTGAAACAAAGAGACAGGCTCTCCAAAGCCTTGACCAAAGCTTTGTCCGGGTCCCCTTCTACTGGTGGGGCAGCTTTTGGTGGAGGTATGGGAATGATGACACAGTGGGCCGTTTGGGAGGTGCTGGAGGTTGAGCTGGAGAAAAGTGGTTCCACAGTCTCCTTTGGTTGGATTTGATCTGGTTCAGCAAGTCCACCTTGACTGTTCACATGAACAACAACAGACTTATCAAATTCCAATTTACTGTAATAATAAGGATCAGCAGAGGGGATGGGCGATGGATACAGCTCACTCTGCTGAGGGAGCTCACAGGAGATGCGAGGTTAATCACGGGCCTCTTAGAGGCAAGCTTCTCAGTCTTGTTTTCCAGCTGCAGCTTCATTTTCAAAAGAGGGTCCTCTTCACGTGAAGAGGCATGAAAACGAATTCAGAGTGGGGGGGGGGCATCTGGGAAAAAGCGAGGGCAGGGGTGAGGGGACGGTGCCCTGCTGGATGCAGAACCCCAGTCCCTCCAGAGCCGTGATGCTGCCGACTCTACATGTTGAGAAGCACAGCACTCTTTGCCCTGTCAAGTCTCTCGATGTCCAGTGTCCTGGACTGAGTGCTCTGTTGTGAAAATGACACATGTATGTCTTCAGCCAAGTCTTCTGACACTAATGTGAAAAAAAGATCAGCAATAAGAGATATGGTGTTTGAGACAAGGAATTTTGATCAAGGTCTTGCACTCAGTCTACTTCTGCCTTTGTCCCTGCATTAGAACTGCAGCCTGTGCATCGCCATAGCAACCTCTGAGTACAGCCACACAGCTGGTTCAGATGAGTTGATCAGTTTGACTGCGTATTCAAACAAATTCAGGGCAGCAACACAGTGTAGCTTCAAGTGTTGCACAATTTCTACAAAAATTGCATTTTCTTGTTTTGTTCAGTGACTCTGTGCCTAACCACTGGATCAAAGCTCCCTGCGTATCAGTGTTACACAAGAATATATCAGTGTCCTGTCCTTTGACCTTTTTTGGCCTCTAGAAATCATTCAAATGAAAGGTCTGAAATGAAAAAAACTCCCCGTCGGTTTAGTCCAACTATCTGAGACAAGACAAATGCATTCGCTGGGCCGTTACAGGAGCCTGCTGCTGTGAGATGACAACATTGAGGTGTAAAGACTGCTGTAAGCTCCATAGAGTCTGCTGACAAGTTTGATTTAACATCACAGAACCAGTGCTTCCACTAGTAAAAGGCTCCTTGATGGTACCTACAGCCTGTCAAGTCTTTCTGGTGGTCTTCTCTGTTTCTCTGTAGGCTGATTTTCTTTTGAGACGAGTTAGCAGTCAGTATTTTGTACTTTGCCAGAGCCAAGGGCACTTGATGGCTGAGGGTGTGAGGAAAAGTTTATGGTAGTGTGATAAGGAATGCTATTGGCTGATGAGTTCAAACTCCCCCTTTTGCCAGTGAGAGTAAATACACGAACATTGTCATGGACAAAGAGAGTTCCACAATTCCAAACAATAATTCATCATTTAGGATAAGTTAATGTATGGAGCCCAACGGACATGGAGAAAAATATTTGGGGTACAAAATAAAGATGTGCTTTTCTCCGGGTCATATTTAGGTCAGTGTACTTCTGGGTCACATTGGAAACAACCCCAACAATGGAGTATACATCCACCAGGTAGTTAAATAGGCTTTTACTTCAAATACCTGGCCTGGCCTCAAATACCTGGTTTTTCAATTCATCTATGGGTTGTTTTAATCGACGGTTACAAAGTACACTGACTTAAATAAAGTTCTGTGATCTTTTTTCCCTTACGCATTTTTTCCCCATGTCCCTTTAGGGGCTTCTTGTAATTGTATTAGCTATATGGCCCTCTCTTAATATGTCTACCACGAGCAGTAAGGTGAAATCTATGTCTGTTCTCAGTCCCTTCCCTTTTTTTCAGCTCTCCAGCAAGGAAAAGACACAGAAATGGTACTCGCATTTGCAGTAGCCTCAATGGTCAAAGGTTGCTCCCTTCCTCACCTCCAGCGTTCTTCTTCTTCTTGTGTTTTATGGCAGTTGGAAAACAACTTACAGGTGCATTACTGTCACTGTTGTGAAGCACAGGTCTGGATGAGGAGCAGGAGAGGAGGAGAAGTTGTTTGAGAAGCGGAAAGAGGGAGGAGCCTTGATTATCTGAGATGAAGATACAGGGTTGAGTTTGGAACCCTGGGCTCTCTCCTACTAACAATTAAGTGAGTTCTTTGTGTAATATAGTAGTCCTTAGAAGGTCAGTTAATGACATCTTAAGTGATTTAATGTGTCAAGTTTAACTTGTGGTTTATATCTTCTGTTTTGGTAAAACCAGCTTCAGTTGTAATGACCCCTGCAAACTAATTCAGTAAAGCCTCAAGTAAACACATGGATTGATTGGACCTGTCCTTGTTGTGTCTCATTTTAGCTGACCGCACACCCACAGAGTTCACCCACGTTATCTTCATTCCATAACACCCAAAACACAGTCTTCAAGAACAAGAATGTTTTAGTTAGCTTCTGAAATACCGTGTGGATTGGAGTGTTACGTATCAATACCCTTTTACTCAGTCCTGTTTTCTCCAAAAATCTAAAAACTGCCCTGTATCCTGCACATGTCCTGAACTGAGTTGCATTATTTCTCTAACATCGAATTTAATTTGTTCTTTTTCAGTTTATCTATCTCTCTTTCTTGATGATGTTTTGGACAACAAGTAAACACATAATCAACTCCTGTGTACTACTGTGTCACCACAGCTCATACTCGAAATGAGGTCTTCATATTTTGACTAATTTCTCTCAATTCTCCTGCTCAGCTCTAGCAAACGTGCTGGTTGACATTCAAATGGTCTTCACTGGTGTGCTGCATGGGAATGTTGCTGCAGACAGCAGATTTCATACTCTGGTCCAGGGAAATACAGAGACAGCTACCTGGGGGAGGCTTATCAGCATAGTTTGAATTCATGGGACTCGCATGTTCAGTAATATGTAAAAGGCCTGCACTTATAATGCACACAATATATATTAACACATGCTCTGTGTTAAACATCACCATCATTCAGTTTAATAAACCAATTTTATTGAAAAATAAGTAACTCTATACATTTTGCAGGAAAACATTCCATGGGAAGGAACATGGGAGAAAATGTGATTCTTAATGTAAAATTCAGACTGTGGCCCTGTTTCCCAAAATGACTCCCATTTTAAATGACATGTGGTACTAGTTTAGAAGAAGAACTGGTACAGGCCTTCACAGGACAACTTTACTGGTAGAACACAACAATGACATATAGTAAATGGACAGTGTTCCCTTATATTATACCAACAGTATAAAAGACCCAATATAGCATAGACGCAAACAATTATACAGGATTTTTACATGAAAGGGGACTGAAGTCTAAAATCTAAAAAAATAAACAGATTACAGTTGGTTATAGTTTTAAAGGCGTTTCATTTTGTGAGCGTGGAATTGAAAGAATGTATTGTCTGGTCTGGCTTTTTGCCAGTGAATTAACATATATGAATATGGAATTTGTAGGACAATGCTCGATGTTCTCACACATGACATATTACGTCTTCATCACATGAAGGAGTCTGGGCGAGAGGACGCCGCCTTGTGGTAAAGTTCAGCTTCTCCACACCAAATGCAGGACCTGATTCTGGATCAGGTTTATCATCGGGGAGGGTTTGCTCTGCTGTGAACAGCCTCGCTGTTACGCACTGCTGAATACCCCCCACCCGAGCCGCAGCACGGACAACTGGAGCGTCCGCTGCTTCTCCCGCCGGCGGCTGAGGTGAGCTCGCACCCCCGCACCCCGTCTCCCTCCTCCTCATCCTCCTCCTCCTCCGGTCCTCCTCGGAGCAGAATGCGCTGATCCTGGGTTCCGTCTGTGACAGGATGATTTCTGTCGTCTCCACTGTGGAGAGCGCTCCCAGAGGTACAGGCACCCCGGCGCCGAGCCTCTACAAGCGGATGCGGAAGGTCCTGACCAGGTAAGAGGAGGATGAGCAGCACCTTTGCATTCACTCCACGCTTGGTCAGAGCGGCTCATCACTGAGGGAAGGGGGGGGGGTCTCCTTTTGTTTCCCACACAACCTGTAACATCAGACCTGTCATATTCAGTCTGCCGCTGCTGCTGCAGGAAGCGTGTTGTGCAACAGATGTCAACAAATCCATACGACCATCATCGCTTTGCATGGACATCACATCACGTGTGTTTTGGTGTGCATTCAAGCGCGTGAGTGGGGGCATTCCTGCGCCCTGTGGTACCGGGAGCGGAGCCTGGACGCGGTCCTGCTGGCACAGGGTGTGTGTGTGTGTGTGTGTGTGTGTGTGTGTGGGGAGGGGGCAGCCATGGTGGGTTTTTTAGCCTACTCTGAGGCTCTGCTGCACAATGGCTGCTGTCCTGTCTCTGTCTCTGCTGCCTCATCCATCTCTATCGACCTGTCTCACTCTCACTATGTCTTACAAACTCCCATTGATCACTCTTCCGCGCTTAGACAAACACTCTTGGATCAGAACACACACACATACGCACGCAAGCACACACACGTAGTCCTGCCATCTGCTGTTCTCTCATCCCTGGCTCATCTTGCTTATCCCGGGGCCGTTGAGCTGTCTGCAAAGTAAAATTGAGACTAGTGTATCAGGCCCGTGTCAGTGTGTGCGCATGGTGCGTGCGTGCGTGAATTGCCGTCGACGTGGAGGGATGGTATTGTGACGAACCTTTATGAAAAAGTAGGCAGACGGAACAAAGCAGGCTTACGTGCACGCAAAGAATTCCAAAGGCCAGGTGAACAGAAAATAAGCGCTGATACTGATGACAATATCAACACAAACATAGTGGCTGATATTGGTTTTGCTTTTAGATAAGGGTTCCAGTTTGTGTTGACACTGTCAGAAAGCTCATCATTCTACTTAATGTTTATTACTGAGCTCATAGTGGGAGCTGATGTTGTACTAGAGTGCATTATACTGACAGAGGTTCCTAATATTCTGACCCTGTCATTTATATAAATGGGGTAGATAAAATATTAGAAACACCTCTCAATATAATGCAGCCCAGTGGGACATCACTGTAACCTACAAAATCACAATAATAAACATACAGCTCAATGAAAACCTCTCTGACGCTGTCAATCAACACTGAACATTACTGTCTTTGTTAAGGGTGAATTTATGGCAGAGGTTTTGTATTGGGTCACAAAAGTTTACTGAATGAAGTGGCCAGTGAGTGGCCAGTAATTTTAAACATATATTTTAAACATATATATTTAAACATAGCATTCCTGTACAAGGATTTCTCATTAGCATGTTAGCTGACATGTGCGGTATATATCTGTGAAAAGCTAATATCAGTGAGGTTCTACTGGATAATACTCCAACATCACCTTCACAACTACAGCAGAAGTCCCCTGCTATTAGAATCCACTCATGTCACTGGTGTGTCACCTCTGTAATTGCTGCATGTGGAAATAAGCAGCTGTTTGATAACAAGTTCACATACGCACTTAACTGGTCGTGATGTCATTGCTGTGTTTACGACTTGTTCCCATTGCCCTAAGTGGACAAAAAACAGTGCTGCAGATTTAAGCATGATGTGTTTGTGTTACTTTGCCACAACACAGGTAACATGCTGAGTGCTGCTGATGAGATGCTGGCGAGTGCTGAGATTGATTTAAACTGCCTGCAATCGTTAATCCCATGTCTCCTGTCCTCTACAGGGACCTGCTGGTGACGGTGGCCCTGGGTCAGGTCTTGTCCTTGTTAATCTGTGCTATCGGTCTGACGAGCAAGTACCTGGCTGATGACTTCCAAGCAAACACACCAGTGTTTCAGAGCTTCCTCAATTACATCCTGCTGTTTTTGGTCTACACCACCACCCTGGCAGTCAGGCAAGGTACAAACAGAAAAATCTCATTCATCCCTGTTAACTAGTATGCATGTTAAAACACAAGACAATTTTAAATAGTAAGTAACATTGTTATTGTGTGAATTCACTGAACTAAAGATTGAATGTACACAAAGGTACACAATAGCAGATACCAGTATAGCACATACTAAGAGGAGTGTACATGTAGCCAGAACCTGATCTAACATGAGACAGGGCCGTTTCCTTTGGTTTTGATCCTTTTCACACATCAGCCACGGAGCTGAAATCTCTGGAGCAAACAGCTGTTGTGCACATTATGCTGTTTTTTAAAGTGCTTTGAAAATGTGTGCCCAACATAAGACTCACAGTTCAGCCTCAATTACTGCAGTGTTTGGTAAAACAGCGGGGCACAAGTGCAGCAACTGTTAGGGTAGCTACTACTGCCCTAATTACACACACGGATTATTTGGTATATTTTCACAGGGAGCGATGAAAGCCACAGATATGAACCCACTGTGTTACATCTCCCTGGTTTTCATTTTAATGGCCAGTATTGATTATTAAGTCACTTTGAGGATTCCACACTACATTTTGCTGCACACAATACTGCAGCCCACATCACTGACACCTCCCACAGCTGGAGTGCATTTAACCATACCACAAAATCCACACTGGTGCCATAGTTGCACAGTGTGTAAAATTGGACCGGATTGTTCAGGCTTACACAATTTTTAACACAGTCGTTTTTCTTTACACAAGTAACAAACCAATAATTCACATAATACTGTACATAGGAGAATATGCTAGATGAAGATATACCTGAATGCTTGACTATTTGAACTAGTCTGAGACCCTGAGTCAAGACATTTACATGGTTTGAGGTTAATAACAATCATGTTGTAAAAAGCATCTGGCAAAGGAAGGTGGGAAAACAGACTGGGGCTGTGTGTGTGTGTGTGTGTGTGTGGGGGGGGGTACTGCTTTTATTCTGCTGATGTGGTCTTCCTCAGGCAGCAGGCTGTAATGGACTGGGGTCTCTTCACTGCTCGCTGCAGAGCTGCACAGTCCTCTGCTGATTTGTTTGCAGCTGTGGATGAGATCCCGTAGGAGCAGTGAAGGATGCTACGTACTGTAAAGGCACCTCAGAATGTTCGGAGACAGTTGATGTTCTGTATACATAACACACGGATGTGTTCTCTGTGTGTCGTACAGGTGAAGGGAACTTGCTGGCCATTCTGAAGGAGCGCTGGTGGAAATATATGATTCTGGGTTTGATAGACATTGAGGCAAACTACCTGGTCCTGAAGGCTTACCAGTACACTACGCTCTCCAGTGTACAGGTTTGTATCATGGGTATGTGTGTGTAAGGAAGTGACTTTGTTACACTGCAGTTCACCCACATCAAAATTTCCTAGTCATGGTCAGCTCCGCCAAGTCTGGTGATTTCTGTGTTGCAAACTGTGCCAATGCTATTGAAACAAGACTGTGTGACAGTCTGTGTCATGTTGGGTTCAGCGTTTGAGACGTTTGAGTTCACACATTCAGCTCCTCCAGCTCCTTTCTGTCTGTCACACAGTGACAGTCGACTCAGAGACAGGTGAGCCTCTCACTAAGTGCTTCTTAAAAAAAGAAGAAGAAGAAAATTAGTCCAGTGACAGAAGCTGTCTGCACCAATACCTTTTGAAGAAGCAAGTGGGGAGATTCCCAAAACTCAGCCAGGTCACCCAAATATCATGGTTTCCATTCAATGTCTGCCTCCTCATCAGCAACAGCTGTACTCTGTGTCTAGTGCTTTATTAACTAATGTTAGCGTGCTAACATGCTATGTTAAAATAAAAGGGTAAATATTGTAAGTATTCTCCTTATATGTATATATATATATTTTATCATAGACCTTAAAAGAATTGACATAGCTTCAGCTCTGAAAATTGAAACCAATGCAGAAGTGCATTAAACCTGTATTCTATTAAATGGCCATTAGGGGGCACTCCACTGGTTGGTTTGTATAGAAGTCTATGAGAAAATGAGTGTACTCCTCATTGGATTTATGATTTCAGTAAACATTTTCACAGTGAGTTTATATTTCAACTCTCATTCAACACAACGTGATGGTCATTTTGTAAATTATGGTCTGATTTAGAAGAAAAAAGGTAATAAAACAGGGGATTTTCCAGGATGTGATTAATAGGCATTTGATGTCTGTTAATGGGAATATAATTAATTTCCTCAAAGTAATAGAAATTCTATTAATGTTATGCTAACTGGTGACTCTACATTTCTTATAGGTTTAGATGGTTGTCTTTGTGTCAGATAAGCAGGGATGGACAACTCCCAAACACCATCACTCAGTAAAATCCACATCTAAAAAAATAATACATCAAATCAATAGACAATTTAAGACAGATATTTCCCATCCCTCACTGTGCACAGCAGCATCCTTGTGGCTAAAATGAAGCTTAAAGCCTACATCATGTGACATGTTTGCAATCAGGAGTCCTTTCAATACCTGTTGAAGACAGATCCACAAGTAATTAAAAAGAAAACAAATGTAAATGCCTAAGGCACAACCTTAGTAAATCAAACAGGCAAACCTCTGTGATCATCTTTGTAGCTGCCCTGTCCTCCAGTGAAGGCCTGGCCCTAACAACTCACTTCACCTTGGGGGGAAGGATGCTGTGGCTGGAGACCATCCATGGCTCTGGTCCACTGTTGACCTGTTCACTGGTTAGCAGTCTGGTGCTTGGCACAATGGAGGATGAAACAACTCCAGAGTTGCAAATAACTGAACCATTCATCTGTGTTTGTTCTCTGTGTCTCTGTCTCTTCTCTCAGCTGTTGGACTGCTTTGTCATCCCAGTGGTCTTGCTGCTGTCCTGGTTCTTTCTCTTGGTGAGGTACAAGGCTGCCCACTTTGTCGGGGCAGGGTTGTGTTTGCTGGGTATCGGCTGCATGGTGGGAGCTGACATCTTACTTGGTCGGCAGCAAGGCCTTGGTGAGCCACCCCCGCCCCCCAGCTCAGAGCTAAAGATACAGTTTATGGTTTGAATGAAAAATCAAGCTCTCTTAATCTTAACATGACATACACATGTAGAAACACATGTTGAAGTACAGGGTGTGGATGTTGGATGTTCACGTGTGGATGTTGCCCGTTTGGATGGGATGCAGTAAGTCTCTTGCTCATGTTTCCTTCCCTTTCTCTTTCTTTCATCTTGTCTGTCATCTGTCTAGAGGAGCAGAAGCTGTTTGGGGATCTCTTGGTTCTGGGAGGAGCAACGTTGTATGGGATCTCCAACGTCTGCGAGGAGTTCATTGTGAAGAACCTGAGCCGTGTGGAATTCCTCGGCATGATTGGACTCTTCGGATCCTTCTTCAGCGGCATCCAGTTGTGAGTGTGTGTGGGTGAGAGACATACCTGTTGATAGCTGGCCATTGGTGGAAAGTAAATATGTAAGTACAGTACTCAAGTTGTGTGCCAAAGTAAATTACTCAAGTTTCTCATTTACTTGTACTGTACTGCTGTACTTATATTCAAGTGCATTTTGGAATGCAGGACTTTTATTCCATTTTATTCTTTGTTTAAGTAACAGATGTAGATACTTCTTCCACCACTGAACAGTTACATTTACAGGGCAGGTCATAAAGAATTAAATATCTTCATATATCTTGGTGAATCTGTTTATCTGTTCATAGACTGTAATACAAGAGTTGGCAGTAGAGGGTGTTAATATTTTTTGGGAGCACTTATTCACAATGAAGGATTTGTTTTATTTTCAAAACTTAAATCCATCTAGCCATCCAGGAACCATACCGCTTATCCTTTAAGGCTCAGTAAAAATATACAGGTTCTGGGTAAATTCATGTTTTTAGAAATTTCATTTCATCTATGAAAGTTTATGATGATTGCAGGATGAGTCATTAAATAACTGAATAATTGAAGAACGTATAATTAAATTAATAATTAAATAACTAAAGTTAACTGACCCTGAAACACTGTAACAGAAATATCTGCAGGATTGTTCTGATCTCACTCAAAGATGAAGTATTCGATGATTAATATAGCTGATAATAACACAATACTCACCTCATTTAACACAAATGACAGAACACAAATAAACATCAAATTAGGAGAGAAGACTTCCAAATAATTACATAAATTCACAAATCAGTAAAAGAAGCACCAACACCACATTAGGGCACTCCACTGTGTTAACCAATGATAGTGACAAACAGCATGTACAGTGACTGAAATGAATGTTAGTATCATGACTGAGTACATTGTTGTGTTGCACAGGAAAAAAAGCGCAATTCTGTAAATCCCATTGGCAATTATTTGAACCCCCCATGGTACATGTTATTATTATTTACATTACTTTATATTGTATCCTGGCATGTGTGAACTTGTTGGTATGTGTCACTTTGTTACTCTGGTACTCTGTTACTGCATCATTCTGTTTCCCTGTGGTTCTATGACTGGTTCTCTTTTGACTGTCACTTTGGGCCTCTCTTCTCTTACTTTGTCACTCTCTGACTGTGACTATGTTACCTTGACTCCTCAACTCCCTCTTTCTGTCACTCTCTTACTGACTCTATGACACTGTGACTGTTTGCAACTCTTTTATTTACCCTGTGACTCTGACTCTGTTATTCTGTTACTCTGTTACTGTGATACTCAGCTTCTCTGTGGCTCTGTGACTGTTTCTCTTTTACTTTGCCACTTTGTTCCTTTGACTGTCATGATACTCCTGACTTCTTGACTCTCTCACTCAGTTACTCCATTATCAACTCTCTTGCTCCTTCAACCCCAGCAGAGTACTGCATATGAGAGAGGAGAACATTTTTTCAGCTCCTGTCACCTTTGCTAATTACCTCACGTCGGTGCTGCTCTCTGAGCCATTAACCTCTCTTTCTCCAGCAGCTGAGCACCAACCCACAAATACATAGTAGAGACTTCATACTTCTACCACAGGTACCCATATGGAGTAGATGATCTGATTAGATCAGAGATTAAATCAGGATATCTGATTACATTTTGGTGTGCCTTGCTGTATAAATCTACATATTAAATGAGAAAAACTGATTTTTTAAAAGCTTCTTTGAGCAATATTAATGACAAACTACAAGTGAGTTGAGCGTATGTATTACCATTAGCATATGACTTATTTTGTCATAGAGGTTGTGGCAATGTAAGTCAATCCAACCAGCTCTTATTTAGTTTAAGTGTGAAGTATGGTTAAAACTAATAGCTGTGTACAGAGCACAGGGAATGTGGAACAAGACTCAAATTCAAGTTTTTATTCATCACATTGACAATGTCAAGACAGTGACATGTTTTCCTGAGACCAGAGAACCAGCTAGTAGCAGAGGTAGTGAGGCTGAGATAGTAAGTGTGCTATAAACTATAAATATACAAACATGTGGATAGGATATGTTTGAAGTGATTTGGGAGGAGGCGGCTCTTTATGGTTCCTGCATAAAATTTCCTGAGCAGCTGTGGGGAGAGCCTGAACTTGGCCAGGCGGCACAGGAAGAAGAGATTGTTGGCAGCATGCCAACGAGGCAGCCCCCAGGTAAGTTTTGTGGTTTGCAAGGAAACACAAGGACAATGGGTTTGTGTTCTGTTGCAGGGCCATCATGGAACATAAAGAGCTGCTGAAGGTATCCTGGAACTGGCAGATAGGTGAGAATGCACATGCACAAACACAGACTCACACATTCAACCTGGATACATCCACATGTTGCCTCTTGACAAAAAAGCTTAGTAGATGTCATTTGCTCTGTGTGTTTGCAGGTCTTCTCTACATTGGTTTCAGTGCCTTCATGTTTGGCCTGTACAGCTTCATGCCGGTGGTAATGAAAAGGACAAGTGCCACCTCAGTCAATCTCTCTCTGCTCACAGCTGACCTGTACAGCCTCTTTTGTGGTCTCTTCCTCTTTCACTACAAGGTAATATCAAACAGCAAGCACACACTGATTTGGAAACATGCAGATTAAAAGATGTGCCAGACATGTGGCTCTCTGACCAAACTGTCAGTAGTAACGTAGTCACTAGGTTTTGACAAGAATGTGTGGAACAAAAAAGATGACAACTGTGGTTCTGGGCATTAGTGTTGATCACTCTTAATCACTCCAATTCTTGTCCATCCCAATATGAATGTGTAAGGAATATTTTTCCTGCATTGCTAAGTTTTGAGTGATGTGACAGACAAACCTGTTCCCTGTTATACTGAGTTTCTAGACAGGAACCAAAGACTTACATATCTGATAGGACCTCATTAGACTAGGATGAATTTACTTCTGCCACACACTATTTTGAAGTAGAGATAACAGGCTAGGATGATGAGGATGAAGAATTTTAAAGTTATAAAGCACTTGTACCTTCTGTGCTAATACATGAACAATGTATGGGTACATTTTAACATAAGATGCAATACATAGTGAAGACAGATCATTCATACATCCACCAAAGATAAGAGGGACTAGACAGGGGCACAGTGTTATTGCCACAAGCCTTGAACTTTATACACTTATTTACATTTACTGAACAGGATTTGACCCAGCAGGAAGCAGCAGTGAAATAAAACATCTCTATAAGTATGTCTGTCTCTGTGTTGCAGTTCTCTGGCCTCTATCTGTTGTCATTCTTCATCATTATCTTGGGCCTGGTCCTTTACTCCTCCTCATCTACCTATGTGGCCCAGGATCCACGAGTCTACAAGCAATTCAGGAACACAGGCAGCCAGCCAGCCCCCTACCCAACCCCGCTCAGCGCCGGAGTCCTGGAGCCCTCTGTCACCTACACCTGTCTGGGCCCTGAGCCAGGGGACGAGCTTCCGGTGCGTGTAGCCTAAAATGATCTGAGGGATCTGGGATTGTTTAGTCTGGCAGCCTGGTGGATCAGTGTGTCAGCTACAGCTTCCAGGTTCTACCCCTTGTTGTATACAGAGAAAAAGTGCTGGCTGTACCCAGTTTGCTGAGCAGGGCAGCTGTGTGACCATCCAGGTAGGTCCAGGTTTACATCTTATAGCCTGTGTAGAGGGATGGAGCCTCCACCTGCTCAGCGACGACCTTAGGACAAATTTGTGCACCCGAATATGTACATGATCAGAATGTAATTAAATCAAATAACAAAGCAGGTGAAAATGTTGAGTTCACTGTGATCAAAGACTGTGAGTAGACAGTAGTGACTGTAAATTATCATTCTTGTAAATAGATGGTATTATAATTTTATTTAATCCCTGCTTTCTTTTTATATCTGTCAAGAATGTTTGTGCTTAATACTTGTGTACAAGCTAAATTGTATTTAATTCATTTCTGTGTTCATTTCATTTCTTATCTGATTGAGATCTACAATGTTTCTATATCCACCTGCTCAAATTCAATGGCAACTTTAGTCAGTCATGAACAGGCTGGAGTCAGTGAATATTTCTGTACATAGTGGCAGAAGTGGGGACTATAAATCTCCTCATGGTTCATTGAATAAATGTACCAACTTTGTTAACCAGTTACCTTTTCCTCTGCAGTCCTTCCTTCACATGGATATTTTATAGGATGGTACAAATATTATCATATATTTAAGTTTGATCACTTTTAAGCCGGAAAAATGTATTCAGTGTACAGCATGAATGACACTGACAGTGTGAAGAAAACAGCCCTTACACTTAATCTTTAGAAATTGAATTAGCAGTAACAACTAGAAAGTGGTGAGTGGTGGGATGGGGGTCTTGTGTTGGGGGTACTGACTGGTCAAAGTACAATCGAGCTCAGGTGGCCAACATTTGCTATACAACAGGATTTACAGGCAAGGTTGTCAGATCAAGCCTTCTCTGAGTCACACAGCAGCTGCTTTGACTGCTCAACAGTAACTGGCAGCTTTGACAGCACAGATGGATGCGTACTTTAGTTTTTTAGCTTTTCTCTGTTTACACTTCAAATCAGTGCAATCACATAACTTAAAGGTACACTGCATGACTTGCAAGATTACTCCATGATCATCCCTCAGCTCATCACTCTCGTCAGCCACCTAAGCTCTCTTGCATCCCTTTAGTTGGAGTCTTCATAAGAGGCCATTAAACCTGCTCTCAAATGCTGTGTCATTATTTAAGAGATCACACTCTAATGCTTACATGATTTCATTTTAACACCATGCTACTTAAAAATAAAGATGACTGTGAATATTTCAGGAGATAACACCAGTACAGTTGATGATCATTGGATGTTTTGCTGTGCAATCAAAGGATTTGTAAGACATACCGAAAAAAATACTGACTACCCCAAAAGAAATAAGCACTTTGTTCTGGTCATCCTAATGATGTAAATCTGCAATATGGATGGACAAGACAAAATGTGAATCCACCTTTCCACCTTAACTGTGACCAAATTGAGACAGGCATTATTTAGTAGAAAAACAGGAAGAGGCCAACATAGGATGGAATGCCCCAGAGTTCTACCTCACCTTTTGGGAGGCGGTGGAACAATATTTGTAACCATTCTCCACAAATTAAGAAAAAAATCAGTGCTAGGAATTCAAAGGCTAATCTAGGTGCAGCCCCTGTATATTTTCAAGATAAAGGGATGAATCCTGCTTTGAAGGACAGGAAAGGAAGGAAAGAAGTCTTAAATACTGGTGAAAAATGCAATGTTGAGATGGAACCTATTCCAAAAAGAAAAACAACAAAGAGCAGAAGGTTAGATGGATATAGTGTCATGTCCTCAGGAGGTGAGCACTCTGAGCAGACCTGGGCCAATTTTTCTACTAGCATATCCTGTGCTTGACAACATGTTCAGAGAGCTAAAGAGACTGTTCTCAAAAATACATTATGAAATCTTGATGGAGATCCAAGTCTTAAATCCTGCACATGCTATGTTTTGCCAAGAGCAGGCTCTATTTTCATTTGCTTCTATTTATGAATGCAACATATCTCAGACATGAGGTACACCAGATAAAAAGAATCCTTGAGAGGAAGGAACATTTGCCATAGAAGAACTCAGGAAAATCATTAAACTTTTTAAAGAGGTGTTTTATTACAGCGGTATGCAAAAGTCTGGGTACCCCATAGGAAAATCATTGCATCAGTTTGTCACTTGCTGAGCTTTTGAAGCAGCAACTTTATTTTAACATATGTTAGACCTTATGGAAACAGAAACATCTCAGTAGTGAAATCATTTTTATTGGTCCAAGAGAAACATTTTTATGTGCATTTAAACAAAAATAGAAATGTTCATAAATTTGGGTACCCCAAAGAAATAATTCCATTAATATTTCGTAGAGCCCCCTTTTGCTGCAAAACAGCCTGTAGACACCTTCTATAGCCACAGACAAGTCCCTGAAGTCTGGCAGGTGGTATTTTGGCCCATTCCTCCATACAAAACGCCTCCAGTTCAGTCAGGTTTCTTGGTTTCCGTGCGTAAACAGCCTGCTTCAAATCAATCCATACATTTTCAATGATGTTAAGGTCTTGGGACTGGGATGGTCATTCCAGAAGATTGTACTTGTGCTTCTGCATGAATTCCTTGGTGGAATTTGAACAGTGCTTAGGATTATTGTCCTGCTGAAAAATCCAACCCCGACGTAGCTTCAACCTTGTGACCGATTCTTGAACATTCTTGTCAAGAATCTGCTGATACTGAGAGGAATTCATGTGGCCCCAAACTTAAACAAGATTTCCAGTCTCTGTACTAGCCACACAGCCCCACAACATGATGGACCCTCCACCAAATTTCACAGTAGGCAATAAGTTCTTCTCATGGAATTCAGTGTGTTTTTTTCGCCATGCATACCTCCTCTTGTTCTGACCAAATAATTCTCTATCTTAGTCTCATCTGACCACAGTATTTTTTTCCAAAATGCTTCTGGCTTGTCCAGATGTGATTTTGCATACCTCATACAACTCTTCTTGTGACGAACACTCAGGAAAGGCTTTTTGCGCATTGCCCTTCCAATGAGCTTTTCCTTGTGCAAAGTACGCTGGATTGTGGAACGATGAACTACACCATCAGTAGCCAGATGTTCTTGTAATTCTCAGGAGGTGGTCTGTGACCATTCTAACCATCCTTCACCTGTGCCTTTCTGGATTTTTTTTTTTTTGGCTTACCACATCTTTCCTTCACAAGGACTGTTCTTGTGGCCTTCCATTTCTGCACTACATTTCTGACTGTGGAGACAGACAGTCCAAACCTTCCTGATCATTTCTTGTACCCTTCTCCTAATTCATGATAATGAATTATATTAGTTTTTAGGTCAGTGGAGAGTTGTTTTGATGTCCCCATGTTGCCACACTCTAAAAAAGAACCTAGGACAAGCACAGCCAGCAATTGCCTCTGTTAAATAGCCTTTTTCATGATTGGTTCCACCTGTCTTTGTAATTGAAGGTCTCACAAGCTAGTCAAAGCAATTTTGTGCTGCAACCTGTCAGCTATAAATCCCTACAGGTCTTGAAATCAGTGTGATCAAACTTTTGCACATACCATTTTTTACATTTTATTTTATCATAATAAAACTATGTAATGCTACTCAAAGAATTTTGGTCTGGAAAACACTCAAATGTCTACATCTCTGTAGGAAATCAAATCTTGTCGCTGTGATCTTCTCTTATAAAGTTAGAGCAAATTATCATGAAATCATAGAGGGGTGCCCAAACCACTGTAGCTCTCCCAAATCTGCAACATGCCACCTGTAAGTACTGCTTCCTGTGAATGCAGCTTTTCCACACTCAAGTTGTGCCCTGACTTGATGTGATTGCAAACCACAATAAATTGTACAACTGCTGTAAGCCGAATGTGTGACACTCATCTCACATGTGTAATGTTGTACACAGGGATTCCAAAGGCAATCTTATTGCATTTGAGTATTAGTTTGAGATAGATAGATTTAAAAGAAAAAAATTATTGCCTTTCATAATGACTATATGTCAATGTGTACATATTGTGTAATCGCTTCATTAAAAAAGCCTCAATTTTTCAAATTATGAATTCGTTGTATTGTATTCCCAATGATACAGAGAGAGAATGAGCTGATCCCCATCAGTGGAGCTGGACATCCACTCTCAGAACAGCAGTACTCAGTAGCTTATTACTCTGTATATTGTGATGCATTTGTAGTGTATTACTAGTGTAAGCAGGAGTAAGAAAAAAGGTCTATACATTAAATATTATTGGATTTTTTTCCACCAATACCATTATTAGTGAAATATGACAAACATTTGCCAAATTTGTTAGAAAACTAATCAAATCGTTGTTGCCCCATAGTTCTGTGAAAATTAAACATTAAATTGATATACTTTATTTATGCTGGTGAAATAGTGTGTGTGTGTGTGTGTGGGGTTCAGCCTTGTATTTGTTCACCCTCTGCCTGTTCCCATATGTCAAATCCATATAGGTTCCCACGTCTGAAGATGAACTTCAGGGTTTCTAGAAACAGTGGAGGAGGTTTCACAATAGAAGGTGCATTACAAGTCTGTTTTTCTACTGACAGAGTGGGAGTGGGAGGAGAGGCGCAGTCGTCCTGCGGGGGGCAGCAAAACGCAGATATGCACCCGAACCCCTGAGTCGTGTATCAGAAGAAGAAGGACGGGCGAGGGTAGAGCATCCTCCATCTTCTTGGATATCTCAGTTTCGGATCGAGAACCTGACGAAAAGCATAAACCTCGGCCATCATGGGAGCAGTTCTGGGACTGTGCTCCATGGCGAGCTGGGTGAGTACGGCACCTCGCTACCGATGCCAAGCGATGTTATGTGTGTGTCTGCCATCGGGCGCTTCGTCTGAAAACACAAAGCTGCCATGACTGCGCAGTAACGCGAACCCACAGTAAACACACCGCGCCGTCAGCCGGTGACCTCCTCTGACGGCGCCCGCTATGGCCCAGAAACAAAAGCCGGCAGGTGAAACATATGTGCACCGGGCAGTGGCTCATGTGCCGAAGGGTCTCAGACAACGGGTTAGCCGCTCCGGCTCGGCGGACCATCCTGGTTTTTTTTGTAAGGTGACGCAGAACCGATCGAGGGTAGGGTGTTTTGTTGTTTGTGAAGAGTGTCAACACGATGCATTGGATGACGTCAACACAACAGCTGGGGTAGAGGCTCCCTGTTGCGACACGGCAGCATGTAAACAGAGTCGGGTATCAGCCGCGGACTCCGGGCCCGCTCGTGTCTGTAAACAGCTCTCCTGTCGCTCTCCTGACGTAGATCCCGTGCCTGTGCGGCAGCGCCCCCTGCCTGCTGTGCCGGTGCTGCCCCAGTGGGAACAACTCCACGGTGACGCGGCTCATCTACGCATTCTTTCTGCTGCTGGGAGTGGGCGTGGCCTGCATCATGCTGATGCCCGGCATGGAGGGCCAGCTGAAGAAGGTACGCAACGGGTCCTCAGATAAAAGGCAGCATGCCCATATGTGCCACAGGAGAGAAAACGTCATGTGAAGCATACAGGCTGTATTTCTGCTCGGACGTTTCACTTATTGATGCTATTATCAGTAGCGAACGACTGATATGGGTTTTGCTGACGTTTGCGTCTGATTAAAATACAGCAAAATACAACAACAAACAACAAGTTAACCAAGAGAATTTGACATGAGTAACACTATAATGTATCCCTGACATTACCAAAAATTGAAACAAAGATAAAATAATCCTTTATTAATCTGACAGTGGGCAAATTTACATAATTGCAGCAGCATTTAGATAGCAAAAATAGAAAGAGCTATCAGTAGAAACGCATGGTACAAAAGCAATAAAGTAAGAAAGAGTAAGAAAAAAGTATAGAAAAAAATAGTAAAAAAATCTATAAAACAATAATCTATATAAATAATCTATAAGAAAAAAGTATATATAAAAATCTATAAACAATAAGATGCCACAGTTTGATGTGATTATTGTACAGGATTTAACAGGGGAAATGAATGTAAATTAACACAGTCCTGTGTATTAATCTGTAGTGAGTGAATTATCAAACAGGAAAATATTACCTTTGTTCAATTTCACTTGCCTATCCTTTAAAAAACAAACAGGAATCTGTTCAAGTCAAGTGACAACATCAGAGAAACTTCATACTTAAAAAGTACCAGAAGAAAAGCACGAGGATCTGAAACAAGCAACATTAAAATGTAAACCTGAGATTAACAACTACAAAAAAAATTACATCAGCCAACAACGATTATCTCAAAATGACGAAGTATTGGCAGATTAATCGGTCTACTACTAACTATAAGTGTTGAAACCCTATCCTATGTTAGTGCAGATTTTTTTTGTTACGCATGTGTTTGTGGAGCTCTGTGTGATAATCCAAAACCTTGCATGTTAGAAATCTGAACATTTCAGGAGATTTGTCAAAGAAGCAGAAATGGTCGCACATGCATAAATGATCAGATGCTACCATCACAGGAAGCTATAATAAAGGAGGGGTTGTTTCAGCACCCACCATGCAGTGCCGAAGCTGTACACATTTACACTAGCCTGAAGGTAGATTACTGTAGTGATGCAGTGTTGCCCAATAACGATGGACACTGTTGTGTGCTGTCATAGTCAGGTCTTACCAGAGTCTCATAGTGAGCCGAACATGTCTGAACAGGTTCCAAAATGTAACATTGTTTGGAGCATTTATGACCTTTACCGTGCTTTGTGTGTGTGTGTGTGTGTGTGACATTTTTGCTGTGTCATCACAATTCATACCTATACAGCCAGAGTGTTTGTATAGAGCACAACATTTTTTTTATAGATCTAACCACTCAGCTTTGCTCTCAGTGTGTGCCAGAATGATGCATTTGACTTTAAAATGGACAAAATATTCTTCTGGGGGAGCATGTCCCCGTAACCCCCTACAGGGTCACAATGTGGTCAGACCACCATAGTCTCACAAAATTCTCCCCAATTTGCTAAAAATCCAAAAAACAGTTTTGGTGTTTTCTGTATGACCGGATCACCTTAATAATGAAGGTTATCCAGGAAATTGGTGGTAATTGTGTTTGTTTTCATGAGTCCCACCTCCTTTTTGTTATTTCCTGATGGAATGATCAGATGTGAACACGGGGGGAGGTTTGATCTGCTGTGATGTTCTCCTCAGTCAGACTGGCTGACGTGATGGCACACACTCATCATTAAATGTACAGCAGCTCTCAGTGGATGTAGCTCACTGTGTGTTGTGCTGCATGCAGCCTTTCTGATCTGAAGCCTGTGATATCTTGGTGCAAGCATCACAGCTTCTCCTCTGTGTGCTGCTGTGGCTGCAGATTCCAGGGTTCTGCGAAGGAGGGATGGGTTCGTCTATCCCTGGCATGGAGGGCCACGTGAACTGCGACGTGCTGGTCGGCTACAAGGCTGTGTACCGCGTTTGCTTTGGGATGGCCATATTCTTCCTGCTCTTCTCTCTGCTCATGATCAAAGTCAAGAGTAGCCAAGACCCCCGAGCTGCGCTTCACAACGGGTGAGTCACATCCATCCATCCTCCTCCCTCTGTTAAAGATTCACTATTTTGGTACGTTACTGAACTTAAACCCTGCATTACAGACACCAATGACGTGTTCACTCTCTTGTGTTACATAAGCCACATGACAAACATGGTGCAGTTACACTTGCCTGCTATTGTGTGTTTAAGCAGGGACATGTTCAGGGCCTTTTCTACCACTGTGAAATCATTGTCCATTGGACAAAGAGCTTCCACTGTAACTAATGATTATTGGCATCACTGACTCCTCTGTCAAGTATTCTTCGGAATAATCATTTCTGAGTCTATATAATGTGAAAAGGGTGGTTCATGGCATCTTTTTAAGCAGTCTGACCCTCAGTCCAAAAGAAATATTGGCAAGTCCTTTTCTTATGATCAACTAAATAACAAACATTTCTGCACAAATAGTGAAATCCTGTACTTTTACCTGAGACTGATGTAAGAACTGATAAATAATACTTGTTTGTCTCTCTTTAAGGTTCTGGTTCTTTAAGTTTGCTGCAGCTGTTGCCATCACTGTTGGATCATTTTTCATCTCAGAAGGTCCCTTTACTACTGGTAACTCTTCTTTTTCTTGTCCTTTGCTCCTCAAATTAAATCAACAGTAGCCAGTGACTGCGTACTGGGTGACATAAAATGAGACTGTAGATGATCTTGCAGATGTTAGGCTGCATATGAAATCATCACTGACTTATGTTCCCCCACATAAACATTCAAAAGAAAACATGTGGTGTGTACACTTTGCTGCTGTCCAAATCTATGTATCTCCAAAATGTCACAGCCAAAGAAAATGAGCCTTGAGTTTTGGGACATTACTTTTTTACAAAACCTGACAGGTTCTTAAAGAGTTTTTTATTTCAAGAACAAGCAGACCTTTAAAGAAGCATTCAGTCCTAAAGTTTGTCTGAATATGTGAATCAGCACATTTCAACATACATGGCGTTTCCTGCACATTGTTGATTCTCTGTTTGGGGTCGCACAGTGTGGTTCTACATCGGCATGGCTGGAGCCTTCTGCTTCATCCTCATCCAGCTGGTTCTGCTTATTGACTTTGCCCATTCCTGGAATGAGTCTTGGGTGGAGAAGATGGAGGAGGGCAACTCTCGCTGCTGGTATGCAGGTACGTGGACAGTATTATCATGAGGCTAAATCTATGGACACTTGATCAATATCAGCCTTGAAAGACCACTGAAATGTAATCAAGTAGTCAGTATGTCTTAATGAAAAGTATCTATTCATGTCAGGGTCAAGAGATGGTCCTGAGACGATCCCTTAAAATCCATGAAATGAAAGTAATGATAGGGTATTCATGCATATAGGAAGAAATCCAGTCCAACGTCCCATAGCTTTCAGATAATGGCCTTCAAATAAACAGACCGACAGACAACCACCAGGGCCAGACAATCCTACACATCTGTTTAGCTCTTATAATAGAGAAATCAAAGGAAGAAGGAAGTAGTCTGCAGCAGACTGACACGAGTGTTGAAAATTGCTGCACATGATGTAAAGGAATGTAATAAAAAAATGCTGGATCCTCTTCAAATTGAAAATGGTTCTTCTCTGTCCCATGCCCCATCCCTTCACCAAGTCTGGTCCAAGTTGGAAAAAAGCATATGAAAAACTTCAAACTTATTTAATGAAGTTGTGCTGTGTTTGCAGCTCTGCTTTCAGTCACTACGGTGAATTACCTGTTGTCTCTGGTGTCTCTGGTCTTGTTCTACGTCTACTACACCCACTCCGACGGGTGCACCGAGAACAAGGTCTTCATCAGCATCAACATGCTCCTTTGTATCGGAGCCTCCGTCATGTCCATCCTGCCTCAGATCCAGGTTCACTCCACTTCTTTTTAATTTGTACATTTGTGTTTGAGCAGGGATGTGTGTTGGTCTTCAGTTGAATCTCTCTCTAATGCCTGCTCTTCTGTGGGTGAAGGAGTCCCAGCCCAGGTCTGGTCTGCTGCAGTCCTCCCTGGTTACCCTGTACACCATGTACCTGACCTGGTCTGCCATGACCAATGAGCCTGGTAAGACAATATTATACTCAAGCTTTTATGCATTGCAACTGCAGTGTTGCAGTTTTTCACCTTGATCTATCTTCCCTGTGAGCCTCAAGATTTTTTTTTTGTGATTATGAAATGATTTCTTCCATTGTGGCAAGAAAGAAAAGCAATCAAATGATCAGACAGTTTCTGTTTTGGAAACAGGAAACCACTTCACTTCACTTCACCAGATCACTAGACAAGCTGTTTTCATGGTGCACAGTAGTAACATGGTGTAACCGTGTGTGTGTGTGATGTCTCAGTTAGTCTTAGACAACTTCTTTAGTCATCACAGTAGTGTCATCTTAAATCAGACTGAAATGATTGAGAATCAGAGGCTGTACACTGAGGTTATCATCTTAATTTTTTTCCCTCAGCTATATTTTATTTATCTATGCATACGGTGCAAAGTAAATTCAAAAACAAACTTCTGTTGCCTTACTGTCACAGTGATATTGTCTGCAGTCCTACACGTGAAAAGCTGATTAAAAAACCCAGTTATCTGCCTACATGGCCATGGAACAATATTTCTGCAGGAGAGCAGCTGAGGTAATGTGCTCTCTCATTAGTTAGAGGAATGATGCAACCACACAGCAACTGCGCCTGACTATGATATATGATGATGTGTACAAGACCCCTCTTTTCCATCCTGTTCTGTGCCATCCATCATTATGAACCCACGTATGGTTTGTTTTTCCATTATTCTGTTTCAAAACCACCAAATCATAAAAACCTACAAATGGAGCCTTTTTTAAGTTTTTCCATGTCAGGAAAACTGTTAGTTTTGGTTTTAAAATGGAATAATCAAAGAACGAACCATACAGAGATTATGAGATCAAATTGCAGTTTGGATTAATGATGCTCCTATGTGCCCAGTGACACAAGGGAAGATGAATGAAACCTGTTGTATTCGATACAGTTCATGTGGCCTACAGTAACAATTCAATTCAATCAATGATCCTGAAGTGAAACCAGCAATGCATTTCTTCTTCTTGTCTCACAGACAGGAAATGTAACCCAAGCCTTCTGGGTATTATTGGGCTAAACAGCACCAGTCCTGCAGGTCAAGACCATGTGGTTCAGTGGTGGGATGCCCAGGGAATCGTGGGATTGATCCTTTTCCTTATGTGTGTCCTTTACTCCAGGTGAGGAAGTCCTTCAACACGTCCGTACAGTTGACAGCATGTGAAGAAACTCACAAATGAATAACCTCTCTTTCCCCGTCTGTCAATTAGTATTCGCAATTCATCCAACGCCCAGGTGAACAAGCTGACTCTGACCAGTGACGAGTCGGCTCTGATCGAGGACGGGCCTCAGGCCGACAGCTTTGAGGAGGGCAGTGGCCTCAACAGAGCCGTGGACAACGAAAAGGACGGCGTCACCTACTCCTACTCTTTCTTCCACTTCATGCTGTTCCTGGCTTCACTCTACATCATGATGACACTCACCAACTGGTACAGGTAAGCTACACACTTCAGTTAGAGGGTGTTTTTTCTTATTGTCGACATATTACATTAAAGTAGTTTCCATCACATAGGAGGAATCATCCTCATCTATACTGTGGATGGTTGGAGGCAGAAATTTCAGACAGATATGTGAAATCTGTGTAAATAATGCCAAAATGAGCTGTACTCCCACACCACTTGAGGGAAGAGAAAAAATATTTTAAATGATTTGGGTGAAGTGACATTTCCCATGATGTGTTTCTTTCAACACAAGGTTAGTTAACCTTCCTCTTCTGGCTAAAAACACATCTCTGTTTTTGTCAGGAAAAAAGGCCCTTAATGGCCTGAGAATGGCCCGGATGTAACTCTTTTCCTCATTTATTCATGGATTGGTGAATATACAAATTAGCCCCACCTATGTCTCCACCCGCCCCACAGCTGCTTGCCTGCAGCTCTGATGGACAAACACACAAACCCCTTCTTGCTGTCTGTTTTCTAGTTGCTGTACGCTCCACAATGGAAGTAACAATACAGAGTGTGTGTACACATGAGTACACATGTTCAAACCAGAAACTGACTCCAAAGACACCAAAGAAAAGCAGGTTTTAGAGCTTCATCAGAATGGACATGTATTTTATGTATCACTCTCAATAACATTAGAAATATAACCGTAAGAGATGACGCACCTTTGGCTTGACCACATTATGAAACAGCTAATAATGTGTTGCTAATTTTAGATCACCTTTGGCTCTGGTTGCCATCTCTGACACAGCTTACCTATCTTACTGATAATTAGTTACACCTAATTATCTGTATTGTCACACCTCCACCTTTGCTTGGACTGATATAGTCATTTAATTGAGACTAGCAATGTACCTGGCTGAGAGCATATTACTCACCACACCCTCTGATCTGTATTCACCTTCGGCCAGATCCTTGCTGCACCCACATGCACCATAATTAGTCCCACTTGGTGTTATTGATGCACTGTAGCATTCTCTTTGTATACACAGTTTTGGAATATTATGCTTTTATATTTGGGAATCCGGACTAATAATGGCTGCAGAGCATAAGTCTGTCAGCTGACGTCTCTCCACTGCTTGTGGTCCCTGCAGCCCTGACTCCAAGTATGAGGCCATGACCAGCAAGTGGCCATCAGTGTGGGTGAAGATCTCCTCCAGCTGGATCTGCATTGCTCTCTATGTGTGGACACTGGTGGCTCCGTTGGTCCTGGTCAACAGAGACTTTGACTGAAGTGCACACATTCCTGCTGCTCATGGCCTGCTCTGTTGTTTCAGTAAAACAGTAGGTAGATAACTGTGCATCATTTTTTAGCTGGACGGGGCACGGCTGCACTCAGGCTGGCTGGAATCTCTCAGAGCGGGGCCGATTGCTTTCTGTGTCCCTCCTACCAGCCCTGAAAGCAGCCAAGTCTCATCTGGTCTCATGTCATTGTGAACCCACAGCAGCCTGTTCTAGTGCTCCCCCATGCTGTCACAATTGTAAATATATCCTGTGTAATCCTTGTGAATCATTTTCTTTATATAAAGACACAGCTGCATGCTTTTGCTTGAAAACTTGATGTGACATAAACAGTAGCTGTACATGAGCTTTTCTGAGGATGATGAAGGCTTTGGTCAGTGAGCCTTTGTGTGCAGCTATGGAAAAACTCTGGAGTATTAATGATGGAAATGCTATTATTTGTAAAATAAAGGAGGATGTTGTGTTGTGTAGGAGCATGACTCCAGCTGTGGCACAAAGTGATGAAGGCAAAAGAGCAACTCATTGTAGTCCGCTAACTTGTAGCATGGGCCGACATGAGCAGTGCTGTGTGTGTGTGTGTGTGTGTGTGTGTGTGTGTGTGTGAGAGAGTGTGTGTGTGGTATTAAAGTTATCTGCCGTCATGTGTTCACTGTGCAGGTTGCACTCCCACACATGCTTCTGATTTGCATTGAATTTAATCTGTAAATGTAACATTAACTAAGAAGTTCTTATTAAGTTATTTGGTCATGTTTAGCTTTAGCATGTACTTTCTTACAGACTTAGAGATTGTGATTTGTTTCATTGTCTCGCCTGCGTGTTTATCCTTATACGATTTTTTCCCATTGACATGGAAAAGTCTATTGTAACCTGTTTAATAAAACCAAGTGTGTTGAATCTCTTGTGTGCGTAGCTGGGCTATGTGCTGTAACTGTAAGACCTCGAGTTTCACTGCAGTATGTTCTGACACAAACAGTAACGAGGCTGCAGTCATGGAGCCAACTAGGTTGTTCCTCTGCATCCATCTCAGCTGCTGATAACATGAACCTCATCACTTTTAACACCTTCATCTATAAAATTTCATTTTGGCCTCCAGGTAAACTCTCATGTACAAAATAGAATATATACTGAGAAATATTATACTATGACCCCTTTTTTGTGTAAAAAAAAAATGCCACAAGATAATATGTCATAAACTCACAAAAAAGAATAATGGTGTCTTTTTATAACGTTTTGTGTATAGAAACATACAGACACAAACATTGCATCCAAATGAACCCTCCTGTTGCTCTTTGTATTCAGTATACACCCAGTGTCCTTGCACCAGGTCAAACTGTCCCACGCTCTGAGGATGCAGAGTTGGCACACGCAGAGCAGTACAGGACTGCGCAGCCTCTGCGTAAACTGTTTATGTTGAACACACACATACACACAAAGGCACATTGTTGGCCACTGGGTCACCTTGACCCAGAGGACAACACAAGGGTTAACATTAAGAATCCAGAACCACCCAAGTACTAGATCTATGTCCCTAGGCAAAAACACTTCACAGACGTCACCAGAGGGACAGAGTACAAATATTATGAAGCCATATTCAAAAATAATTAATATCCCAACTTCTCTATCTTTAGATATTGAATAACCTCTTTAATCCAGTGAGTGTACATGGGGAGGGGGGTTATCCTGCCAGCATGTTGCTGTTGTGGTTGCTTAGATGTGGCAGTACACCGAATACAGCGATGACAGGAGATGGGTCAAATGGTTCTTAGAAGTATACTATTTTAAATTGTACAACAGCTGGTTGCTGACAAATGGATGAAGAACAGTCTGTGGACGATCCTCTGCCAGATCCCTTCTGTTCATTTAAATCCTCTTCCCACTCACTTGTCAAATGATTTAAAGGTTTTGGATTCTTTAAATTAATTTCAAATCAATTTCAAAGCAAATATGGAGAGAGAGAGAGGACCTAAAGTGGTTCACAGTGGGGTTGGTGGAATAGTAAGAAATGGGCTTTACAAGTGGAACTTCAGTGCACAGTAAGGCTGGTAAGGAAGTGTACCTGCAGGATCTACTTTCTAGAGTTAGCCATATACGGGTATCTGATTTATCGAAGTCAGTCATCCAGTATGTCAAGGTTAGCTGGGAAGTGCCACAACAAGGTGCAAGGTGCATCTCATAAACACCCACGGACTTCAGGAAAGCCCGAGCGGGAGGCCCTGATATTCGCAGATCACGCTCTGTGAGGGGGATATAAATGGATGTGAAAGTAAGCGTCCTTTACATCTATGGACGTGAACCAGTCACCTGGACGCAAGCAGCGCCTCATGTACTTGTTCAGAGGGTGTGGATCCAGTATGGGACCAATACCTTGGGGTTCTATGGAACCGATTCAGAGTAGTCGTCATTAACAAAGATGTTCATACTTTTAAGGATCTTCACTTTCTCCAGAGTGTCTGTCTTTGTATCTGAGAAACTTAACCTCCATTGGCCTTGGTCTTTCTCCTTGTCCTGGTGAATAATGAAATAATATCATCTGTCAAAGACAGCCTTGTGTCTTTCAGATGTATTCACATTCAACCATCAAACGAGATCTGGATTATGACATAACCTTCAATCTATGTCCCTTCCAGAGAGGTGCTTTTCCCCTCAGCTAGACTGTTCTGGCTGACTGCTTCTGGAACTCCTTCAAAGATCAAATTGTTGTGGTGAGACTGAATCTCCAAGTAACGAATGAAGGTATCAGAAAGTGATGAGTGTATTGTAGACTGGATTTAAAGTCATAAAGCTTCTTTTAAGACACTGTGTAGTCTTTTGTTGAAGGAGTCCATGAGCATGTGCACAAAGTCCTTGTTTCATTGTCAGTAGTAATGTTAGAAGTCGTTTTTCAGCATTTCTGCATTTGGTCGTAACTTTTAGAGACCCAGGAAGTAATTAGCGAGAGAAAACACGTGCGTGAGAGTTGTTTTACTATGTCTGAGTAGGTCCAGCGTCATCTGCATACACCTCATGCCCTTGGTAGCATCGTGGGTATGTACAAGTTTATTTTATTGCCATTTATTATCACAGATCATTGCGTTTGAAAATATGTTACATTTTTGTGAAGTTTGATGCTGGAAAGCTACCGAGTTGGTTTTGTCGATTAGGTTGCTGTCGTCGAAAGTTCATATGAGTGTAATTACGATTAAAAGATAGCTAATTACATGTTAAAAATATGATGCCATATATTACATTCGAAGTTAAAAATACAATACATTAAAAGAACCTGTCAGTAAAAATAAGTTGTGACATATTTACATTGTGTATATCTGCATATTAAACAACCACATTGTTGATCATATTTTCTGTATTAGTTTCACCTTTCTTTGCAGCGTCAATAAACCTGTGGACAAACGGACAAGCTGTCTTCAGAGTCCTGATGTTAAGAAAGCGTTTATCTGGCTATCGAATTATATTCAGCGGACATATAATGAGGGCAGCACAGTCCTTGTCATTTTGGAAGAACTTCTGTTGTTCTCAGAGATCACAAATCTGTGCAGTGGAGAGACCTTCGGTAGCACGATGGAGGGGAGTAGGCCTTAGAAGTCCAAGGCTTGATTTCAAACAGAGCCCAATTTGAAAATCCATTGTATTTTAGGGATAACCACACAGTATGATGAAATATATTATTATATCCCCAGGTTTGTTGGATTGCATTGATTATAGTGGATTCTGTTAAGCACAAAAAAGTCTCCTCCTGGCTACTACTGAGGCTTATTGCCAATGTTAGGGTCCCTGTGGTGGTGACACCTTAACTGAATAGAGCCCGTGTTCTTGTCCAGCTCATAGTTAATTCTACTCATCTTGGCTTCTTCTGCCAATATTGTGCACTTCTCCTACTTTTTAACCACTGATTTGGCATGGTGACTTCAGCTGCATCCAGCTTGAACTTTCACTCCCAGCTCTGGTAATCCAGAGTTTGATCACTTAGTAATTGTTATCATCTCAAAGGTCACAGGTTGCCAAGTTCCATGAAGTCGTTTGATTGGTGTTTCAGGGGTCAGGCTATGTCATAGCCTTCTTCTCATCAGCTCCTATTCATGTAGTGTCTTTGCTTTGAATCAGGCCTCTTTGTTTGTAAAGGTGCTTGCATGAATTCCAAAGAAATATTGTATAACATGCTTGTCTTGACTCATCAGCACAAGAGCATCTTGCCTGATGTCCGCTTGAGCATACACAGCTCAGGGACTGAGCACATGCAACATGTCTGTTGTCTTCACCTGTCATCGATGCTCTGGACCTGCAGTCCATTCAGAGTAGTTTTGCTGATATTCACCAGGGGTGCTGCTTTATTTGCTACCCTCTGGTGTTTAGGGACAGTCTGTGTCCAGCCTGTTCAGATTTGTTCCAGAGCATCACGTGAGCAGTGCTACACCATTGCTACAGCAAGTGGGTCAAACACTGACGTGAGAAGCAATGTAGCTTGAGTGAATGATATATGAACACTAACCTTTGCTTTATTGTAACAGCAAGGCTTGTGACAAGGACAGACAGCTGGTGGGCCAGTCATGCACAGCAGCCTATTAACAGCATCTGAGGTCTAAGGTGTGGCTCTTCCAGGACAAATGGAGACAGGATGCAGGCCCTTCTATACGAGTGAAGAGACACTGCAGAGGAGTGTCCCTTCAGTATCTCGGGTTTCTCCCCAATCCCTGCTGCACACTGTGATCATGTCTGACTCAACTCAACAAGAATGAGATTTAAGGTACAGTGGGGCATCACAACAAAAATCAGTGTTCCATTATAGGCTTGGTGAAAAGATGTTAGACTTTATTTTTCATTCTTCACAACTGGGACAACAGGTCTTGTTATTGTGAAAGATGTCAATAAAGGTGATTCAAACTGAAAACACAGAAGGACCTTGCTAAACAAATAACTGATCACAAACAAAAACAGAGCTAAATATTGAAATGTACGGTACTGTGGTGTCCCGGTTAACTGCGAGTCTAAACATTTCAGCACTACCATGCATGTCCAACTATCTTACTCTTTGTTGACACTTCTTTTTAAAAATGATGCCATGTTGCGTTACATCAAGTGATCTCTGAAGTTTAGGATCAGCAGACGACAAAACCTGCCTGCTAAAAGCTGGGTTTCCCTGTGTTCGTCTGGTTTTGGTTTTGTTTTCTGATTGTCAGACAGCGTTTCCTCTCAATCTAACAAACATGTCCACGGCGTCTCAGTGATGCCTCCTCGCAGCAGCACCAGCAGCTCATACAGCAAGTCTGAAGTCCCCATGAAGAGACAGACACACACAAACACACGCATGTGGTCCCGACATAACAAAACACACACATATGGTTCTGTCAAAGCTTTCAGTTACATTCAAAAAGTACTGGGCAGATACAGATCACATTTACAGCTCCAATAAGATTCCAGCACACAAACAGCGTGCTGATTCGTTCAGCGGTTCTGTCTCATCCTCAGCTGAGGGAGATGACAACCGTGACATGGCTTTAGCAGGCAACACAAACCGTACGCTAATGTGGAAACTGTGAGTCGACTTCTGGTCCACGTACAGTCTTTCGTGAAGATCACCTTCTGTCCCAGTCCCCTACATTAATGATGCATCCATGAAATGATGTAACAAAAGTCTAAAAGAGAAAAATAAGCCCCAGCTGAACACAACACCATCTGAAGGAATGTTGCTTTAGGAAGAGACTCAGGACAGACATGTTGAAAAAAGAGCAACAAAAATCTGAATAAATAGAATTTCTCAAGTTATGTACAAAGGTTCAGTCCAGGATGGCACCTCACTGATGTTGCAGGGCCAGATGTGAGGATACTGAGGATAGATCACATGAAGCTGTATGGTGGTGGTGGTGCCCTGTGCTTACACCAGCCTCAGTTTGTACCTCACAAGCCATTTTTACATCTGAGCCTTTGCATTAAAGAACATATCCCTTGAAATACTCTTAGCCTCCAAAAAACATGGGTTTCACTTTAAAAAACCCCAACAGGTTTCCCTTTTTGAACCCTGGCCTGTGTCAGGCCTGTGGCAGAATCATTGCATGTCTTACTCAGACATGTGACATGCAGTATTTACACTCAAATAAACCAGGCTTCTGAGAAACTGAGTTTTTAATTGTGTCCAGTATGTCAACACACAGTGCGTCAGTGACCCAGGGATAGAAGAACACTGAGCCTTCAGCTCTTTAGAACCCCAACACACACACACACCTGTAACTGGACTCATTTTCTTCTTCTTTTTTAAGAAGCACTTAGTGAGAGGCTCACCTGTCTCTGAGTCGACTGTCACTGTAGACAGAAAGGAGCTGGGTGAATGTGTGATCTCAAACGTCCCAATCAGCTGAACCCAACATGACACAGACTTTCCTGTCTGCCGTCCAACTGAGCTGATGTGCAAACAGATAAAAGGCCGAGATGGGCCTACACTGGGCAAAATGCAAGTACGCTGTGATGATGTCATGAATATGATAATTAGAATACTAACTGTTTTCAACTACGCTCTCAGTTTGGACCATACACGGTCCAGCCATACACTCAGTTCTGATCCAGTCTTGCTCATTTGTTACCCATGCAAAGTGAATGCAACAAAGCTATTTGCTCATGGGATTTGTCCCAGTGATGTTTTGCTTTTTATTTCCATTTGTGATTAGAATGTTTTGTTTCGGTACTGCAATTCCCATCATGCTTTGTGTGATGTAAACAGGAACTATAATAGATGTTGTCCAGATGGCCATCAGCTGCATTACTGCTGATGCAGGAGAAAAGCTGGTAACCATGACTGTGAGGAAAGAGGAGGCTGAGCTTTGAGAACAGGTGGTGAACTATTACAGTAGAAGGGTGTTTAACCTACCAGAGGCTGTTCAGTTGTTATTATTGACTCTGATAAAAATGCAAAAGTCATGGATGTAAAAATGTGTGCATGGTACTAACTGCAGCTTGGTGCTTTCTCAACATCCGCTACTGCTTTTCTATAAATACACATGCGCCTCCAGCCAGAGAGGTGACAATTTCAGTATGATCAGGATGACGGGGGCTACACTCAGGCACTGCCACAACAGTTCCCTCCCTGCTCACACTCTGTCCAGCTGGGTGGAGTCGGCCTCCAGTTCGCACAGGTAGAAGAGCGTCTCCTCACTGGCCTCCGCCTCCGTCAGAGGCTCCAGGCGGATCAGGGAGCTGCGGGCTGGCTGCTTCACCTCCAGGCTGGTGTCCAGCAGCTCCGAGGGCAGCTCGGCCTCCACAGAGGCCCCGGAGCTGGAGGAGGGCTGGAGGTGGGCGTGTGAGGAGCCGGAGGTGGTGCTGCTGCTGCTGGAGCCCAGATCCAGCTCTGGAGGAGGGGTGCAGCCGTCCAGGAAGGCCAGGAGGGGGCAGGATGTGTACTGGATCAGCTGCTTATCTGAACAAAGACAGAGAGAAGGAGTGTGAGAAAAAAGGACACAACACACAATAATAACTACCGGACAGCACACTAAGTGAGGAAAGTTCCTCACACTTGAAGAGTCTGAAACAAGGGCCGTGGTTGGCACTTTCAGTGATTAACTCAAGGAGCCTTGAAGGGACATGGAGTATGACCAAAAATTTAGGGCAGGAAAAAACCCAAGATGTTCTTTTCATGAGATCAGTGTACTTCTGGGTCACTTTGTTGCCATTACTTGAAACAATCCATGGATGAACTGTAAAATCATGTATTTGAGGCCAATCTCAAAGTAAAAGTCTTTCATGGATGTGTGTACTCCAGCACATCCTTTTTGTTTCGTGCAACATTTTTTTTACTCCATGTGCCTTAAGGGAACTCCTTATTTAACTCCTATAGTAACAGTTAAAAAAAAAAAAAAAAAAAAAAGGGATAACGACATAACAAGGGAAATTTCATATTTTGTTGTGCAAGACGATTAAAATAAAAACGCTTTATTCTTAATAAATGTGTGGTAGTTAACAGCTTATTCAAATAATCGTATGATCACACTGATGTTCTTTTTGATTTGCTATCAATATAACTGCTCCTTCAAAACTTCCTACATGTCTAAAAAGTGACTTAAAGAGTTTTCAGACACCTTTGCTTTTTGCATACTTTGTGTTATAAATTTTAGTTTTAATTTAATAAAGCTGGCATTTGCCCATTAATGTACACTCAATAACATTTAATGGCAGTAAGAGCACATATCCGATTTTCTCCTTTCTCCCACAGAAAAGGGTCTGCCAATTTTATCAACAAGAGATCCCCATTTATTGTTTTTACACTTAAAAATGGAGATTTTAACTTTTTAAGATTAAATCTCTGAAAAATCTAAAATGCTAAATCTCTGCAATTAATTGCTTAAGGAGTGAGCACGTTCTGGAGCCACTCACCTGTGTTGTCTGCCTCTGTCCTGGCTCGGTTCAGCTGTGCAGCATTCTCCTTGGACATGCTCTCCTGAAAACGCATGGAGAGGAAATGATGAATACAAAAAATAACAAAAGATAACAGCCTAAATTAATAAAAAATTATGATGTGGATTGAAGGAAATCTACACATTTTCAAATCTCCTTTACAAACAACATCATTGGCGTGGCTGTATTTACACTCTGCCACGTAATAATATGAGGCAGCAGTCTGATAGTTAGTGTGTGTGTTTCACTGGATTTAATCATTAGTTCACCGCTATCATTTCCCCTTACATCCGCTCCTGTCTCAGATGATACTGTGCGGACTCTATGCTCTAAAGCAATAATCAACAATAAATCATAATTGTATTAGGAATAAAACTGCTTCCTGTGTAATCTACATACTACCTATGCAGTTAAAATAGGTTAATGTATTTTTTAATGCCGGTCATAATGGTGATATTACCGGTTCATGTTTCATGCTGCTACGCCAGAGCAGTGGGAATACACTGAAATGTGTTTGTCATTTTATCCATGAACCATGTTGTGCTTGCTCTGAGGGGGGTATTGATCAGGTCAATGTTTTAGTGTGTGCGTGGTGTCATTTTTACCTCTATGGCGTCAAAATCAATGCCAAACTGTTTTCCGTACAGCATGGCCTGAAAGTCCTCCAGACTGCAGTCAATGCTGTCCAGATAGTCCATCAGCTCCACTCTGACCAGACACATACACACACATCAATAACAAACAACACTGCTGGTTATTATGAACACATGATAATTTAGCATTAAGAAGACTGACAACAGTGAAGGCCAGACATAGCAGGGGACCTTCCTCATCAAACTGACTTATAGATAGATTGGTGGTTCCCTTTCCTCCTGAATCACTGGTATAACAGGATAGGTTAATTGTAGATACATCTGGAGATGCTTCCTCTTCGTTCACCTTAAATGAACATAGCCTTGGCCAGGAAGAGTTGACGTCATCAGGCGGTACCCATTGTTCATTGCGTGTTTCGACCCTGACCGCAACACCCTCCTGATAGTAGGTTGGCAGTAGTGGCCAAATAACTGCCCATCTTCTCCTGGTTTCCAGTTAAGCTCCTCTCTTCGGTTCCATAACCAACAAGAGGGTCTTTCTGCTGCCTCCCCCATCCTGCGGGCTGCTGTCTTCCTCTCCTTCCCTGTTACTCCAATGGCCGTGAGCATTCTCCACCCTGACTGCGCAGGGAATCCTCTGCAGCCAAACTCAACAGGGAACAGCCAAGCCAGCCAACCTTTCCCCCTACAGTCCTGCAGGAGGTCCTGGTATTTAGTGCTCTTTCTTTCAAAGGCCTGTTCGCATCCCTGTAAGTTCTGAGGATGATCTTTTTCCCCTCTTCAAACCACAGTACCAAATCCGGCCTCAGGGTTGTCTGGACAATTTGGGGGAACTGCAGCCTTCCTCCCAGGTCAACCTTCATTTCCCATGCACAGGCCTTTTGTACTAGGCTGTTCCTTGATGGTACTGAGGCTGGTGACCTTTCACCTTCCCTTATGAACTGGATTAATTTGTTCCGAGGTGGTTGGCGTTTTTCCTTCGCTTCTGCTTCGACATGTTAGCCAGTGTCATGAGCATTTTGTCATGGTGCCACCTTTATCTCCCTTGAGTGAGTGCTGTTTTACATCCAGACAAGATTTGTGCCATAGTGCCTCTCTCCCCACAAGGCTTGCACAGTGGATCCTCTCTCATTCCACTTGTGCAGGTTCTCAGCAGGAAAGAGATGTGGAAGGGCTCTAGTCTCCATAGATCTGCCCAAGTGATCTTTCTCTTGGGGAGATCCCATCTGGTCCAGGCTCCTTGGGAAGGTAGTCCCACTGCCCTTGACCTTCGTCCTCCGTCTTCCAGGTTCCATACTGCCTCCTGGATCATGGCTCTTCTCTACCTGGTTCCTGCCTCAGCCCACTGTTGGAAATGGGAAGTTCCAAGACCCTGTCTTTCTGTGCGTGATGCCCCGATGATGTCACGTAGCTTAAGCATATTTTTGGCTTGTGCTGCTGATGGGCTGACTGCCCACTCATGACTTGATCTTGTGGTGACGCCTGCATGCCTGACTTGTTCATCTTGGGAGTCTCTGTTTGCATTACGACTCTGCACTTTGCAAACTTAAATTCCTCAACCACGGACGACAGAGGAAGTTGAAGCTGCCCTGATCTTATGTAGAGGCCTACTGCAGTGAGGACTTCTCCCCTCCCTCTACACTTGTCACAAGAACCTCATACACAGTCAGCAGCCACATGAGTCTTGGTAACAGTCCATGTTGATAAAGCCATGCCTTGATCTTCCCTGATTGGGAGCCCTGATTTTTTTGAAACTCCTCAGCTTCCGTTTGCTTTTCTGTGCTGGCAATGTTGTTTATATCAGTAAGTGATTCATCAAATCACTTCCCAAGGCACTTGATTGGGTTTTCCTCTATCGATGGAATCACTTCCCCTTGCACATGCAGCCTGAACCTGTTGGTCACTTTCCCATTCCTGATCACCATGCTTCTGGATTTCTCTCTCTTAGCACTCACCTTGCTTCCACATGGGTTGTGGTCATCACAGTAAGGCCATCCATTTAACCTCTTATTGGGGCTTGTCGAATGCCTGACTCCATTTTTGGACTTCGGGCCTCTTTCTCCGCTGCTGGTATTAGGAGGTTCATTCCCATGATCAAGAGGATAGGGGAGATTGTGAGGCCCGTTACAATTCCCTTTTCCAGGATTTGCTGCTGAGCTGTAAAGTGGGCTGTCCTGAATTGTAGCTGGATTCCACAAAAGTAGTTGGTGGTCATTCCTTTGATGTGCTGAGGGATGTGGTAGTGGTTTAGTGCCACATGGATCAGGGCATGAGGGATTGACCTGTAAGCATTGGCCAAATCCAGCCAGACAACTGTCAGGTTGCCTTTGCTGCCTTTGGCCTCCCGGATCATCTGACTGAGGACTCCAGTGTGTTCCAGACATCCTGGGATTCCACCTTCCTAGGTAGCAGCCTCAATGTACCCATTCACTGACGTGAATGAGGTCATCCTCTTGGCCAGTACAGAAAAGAAGATCTTGCCTTCTACACTTAGTAGAGAGATTGTTCTAAATTGGTCAGTGGTTGAGGAGTTTGGCACGAAGCAGCCTTCTGCCCTCTTTCAGCATGACGTGATGGTGCCCTTTCTCAAGATCCTCCAGAGGAGCATTGGGCATTTCTTGTGTACCTTGTAGGGTATACCACTTGGGCGGGGCAACCCTGTTCTGGCCTTCTTCACCACCTCTTGGACTTCCTTCTAGGAAGGTTCACTGATGCTATCACATCCAGGGCCTGGTTTCTGAAGATGTCATCATGGTTCTCCTTTAAGAAAGCCTACCCACAGAGGCTGGTTAGCCTTCCAAATTTTGCTTCACCCAGCAGTGTTCTGGTGAATCGAAAGGGGTCTTGAACTGTGATTCTCCCTATCCTTCTCCTTCTTCCGAATGCTTTCTGCTCTTTGTAGTATGCAGAGGCATTCTCAGAGTCGACTTTTCAGGTCTTTAATGTCTTTCCTTTCCTCGGCTGGGGCTTTTTTGAATTGCTTGGTAAGGGTCTTGATTTCTCCCCTCATGTGATGGCTTTCCCTCTCTCTTCTGCTTGGCTGGTGTGCAGACTTGACGGTAGCTTTCTTCTCCTCAGTTCCAAAGCACTCCATGGCAGATTGAATGTTATTGTCATGATAGTATGTACTTTCTGCTCAGCTGTTGCTACTAGTGTGGCTTCCAGCATTTTGTATAAGTCTTGGTCTAGTTGGTGCAATTCCCTGTTGTTGCTCATAAAATAAGAATAAGATTAAGAATACTTTATTAATCCCAAGGGGGAAATTACTTTTTGTTGCGACAACATCCAGCTGAAGTGTACAGGATAGAGGAGAAAAGTGTACATTCCCAGAGGAAAAAAAGAATTATAAATTCAAATAGAAATTAAATATATATATATACTTTGCACTTTGCGATACATGCCTACACACCTCAATATGAGCGAAACGATAAATAATAGAGTCATACCGACTCGGACGACACCCGGGACAACAAGGTCCACATCAGGTGTTAGGGAACCAGGGCACCCTGATGGTAAGTTGGCTACTGGAACAAGGCATTCATGGAGTAGGAGAACATGGTACTGATGGAGTGTTACTACGGGAGTAACCCCAGCGAGAGAGGGTACATGCAGAGGATGTGGGAGAAGTGGTTGCTGCCTAACCCCACATCCTCACTGACTAAGAAACAGTGCTCGAACATCCGCAAGAGGAAGTTGCTATCGGAACTAGAGATTGAGGAGGTACAGCGGTGTACCTCATCCACGGTACAAACAATATGCTACGGCAAGGGGGAGCCAGGACACCAGGTCAGCTTGGGGGTGGTTTCATCATCACCCCCAAATATCGAGATTGGGTACCAAGCCCCAAGGCAAGACGAACTGAATGCAAGAGAGAATCATGAAGTCCTGGAGGAACTCAACTACCTCCTCCTTGCCAAGGCTAAACAACAAAGTACCAGACCAGTCTCTACTGGAGGATGTAAACACAGCTTCTAACTGTCCCTACCACCACCATCACTGTGACCAATCAGCTGATGTATGCAGCGGCAACAGTAATCCTAGAGATGCTTGGCTACAAGATGAACAGCATGAATGGTAGCCAGAAGGAGCGAGCCCCATGGAGGAGAAGGCTAGAGGCAAAAATCGTGACATCGTGACCCTTCTAACAGAACTGAGCAGGGGTGTAAATGTAAGGAAGCCCAGGAAATACAACAAGCTGCCCACAGCTGAGGCACTGGAGACTGCTAAGCAAAGGCTCACAGCCCTAGCTACCCACCTAAAGAGGTACACAAGAGAGGTAGAGGCCAGGAGAATAAACAGGATGTTCTCCACCAACCCAGCTCTACTCTCAATGGCAGGGTAACAGGATGGCAACGGAGCCACTCAGGGCTGAGACTGAGCAATACTGGAAGAGTATCTCGGAGAAAGAGGCAACCCTACCAACATCCAATGCCCAATGGCTGAAAGACTTACAAGCAGAACACAGCCAACTCCCAGAACAAGGCCCAGTAGTCATCACGCTAGCAGACATCCAAACCAGAGCGTCCAAAATGAAGAGCTAGACAGCCCCAGGGCCCGACATGATACACACCTACTGGCTCAAGAAGCTGACTGCACTCCACGAACGCCTAGCAGCACAGATGAACCAGCTGCTAATATCGGGAAACCACCCAGAGTGGCTAACCCAAGGTCGGACAGTCCTCATAATGAAGGACCCCCAGAAGGGAACAATACCATCCAATTACCGGCCTATAACCTGCCTCAGCACCACATTGAAGCTCCTATCAGGCATCATAGCAGCTAAGATGAGTAGGCACATGGAGCAATACATGAGCAGAGCACAGAAAGGTGTAGGCAATAACACCAGAGGAGCCAAACACCAGCTACTGGTGGACAGGGCGATTGCCCGAGATTGCAAGACTGAGGCATTCACTTAGGAGTTGGATTGACTACAAGAAGGCCTATGATTCGATGCCACACACATGGATACTGGAGTGCCTAAAGCTGTACAACATCAATAGGACCCTAAGACTGGCTGTGGAACACGACTCTGGAGGCCAACTCAAAACCAATTGCACAGGTGAGCATCAGATGCGGCATATACCAAGGAGATGCTCTGTCCCCCCTGCTGTTCTGCATAGGCCTAAACCCCCTCAGCCAGATCATCTCAAAGAGTGACTATGGATACCAGTTCCGAAGTGGAATAACCATCAGCGACCTCCTCTACATGGATGACATCAAGCTGTATGCGAAGAATGAGCATGACATTGATTCCCTGATTCACCTCACTCGGATCTACAGCAAAGACATCGGGATGTCATTCGGACTAGATAAATGTGGGCGGATGATATCTAGAAGAGGAAAGGTGATCACAACCGAGGGGTTGACCTACCCTAAGGGAACATTGCAGATGTGCAGGACAGTTACAAATACCTGGGGATCCCACAGGCAAATGGTAATCATGAGGAGGCAGCTCAAAGGTCAGCCACAGCCAAATACCTCCAGAGGGTAAGGCAGGTCCTGAAAAGTCAGCTGAATGGAAAAAATAAGATCCAAGCCATTAACACCTATGCCATGCCAGTGATCAGATACCCGGCTGGGATAATATCCTGGCCACTGGAAGAGATGCAAGCCACTGATATCAAGACAAGGAAGCGCCTTACCATGCATGGTGGGTTTCACCCTAAGTCCAGCGTCCTGAGGCTGTACACAAAGCGAAAGGAGGGAGGCCGAGGACTAGTAAGTGTCAGAACTACTGTCCAGGAGGAAACAGCGAACCTCCAGGAATACATCGAAAAAATGCCCCCCAAGGACCAACTCCTAAGTGAATGCCTCAGGCAACAAAAGCCCAGAAGGGATGAGGAACCACTGGGCCCATCATGGAAGGACAAGCCCTTGCATGGCATGTACCACCGACAAATTGAAGAAGTGGCTGATATGGACAAAACATACCAGTGGCTGGAAAAGGCTGGACTGAAAGACAGCACAGAGGCACTAATCATGGCAGCACAGGAACAGGCCCTAAACACCAGAGCAATAGAGGCCGGGATCTACCACACCAGACAAGATCCCAGGTGCAGGCTGTGCAGAGAAGGCCCTGAGACAGTCCAACACATCACAGAAGGGTGTAAGATGCTGGCAGGCAAGGCATACATGGAGCGGCATAACCAGGTAGCGGGCATAGTATACAGGAACATCTGTGCAGAGTATGGACTGGAGATCCCAGGGTCCAGATGGGAGACACCCCCAAAGGTGACAGAGAACAAACAGGCCAAGGTCCTGTGGGACTTCCAGATCCAGACTGACAAGATGGTGATGGCCAACCAGCCTGACATAGTGGTGGTGGATAAACATCGGAAGACAGTGGTAGTGATAGATGTAGCAATCCCTAGCGACAGCAACATCAGAAAGAAAGAACACGAGAAGCTGAAAGGGCTGAAAGAGGAGATAGAGGAGATAGAGAAAATGTGTGGTGTGAAGGCAACTGTGGTACCAATAGTGACCGGGGCACTAGGGGCGGTGACCCCCAAGCTGGAAGGATGGCTCCAACAGATACTAGGAACAACATCGGAGATCTCTGTCCAAAAGAGCGCAATGCTAGGAACAGCTAAGATCCTGCGCAGAACCCTCAGACTCCCAGGCCTCTGGTAGAGGACCCGAGTCTGAAGGAGACACCGCCCAGGTGGGCGAGAGGGAGATTTTTTTTTTTATAAAATAATATATATAATATAATAATATACAAGCTCAACAGGATTTATTGCACTGTGTTTCACATTGGATGTGGATTATTGCACTAATAATTATATGTATATATATATATTGCACATATTGTTTGTTGCTCAGATGGAATCTTGGGCTATTTGATACGATCCCTAGCAGGATGGGGTGGGCTCTCTGGGATGGCATCAAGTGGATCCCTCCTGAGGTCTTAAGGTGGCACACATGCGGAGACATGTCCAGTGCTGTGGGGAGCTTCCTGCCTGGAGTTCTCCTGTGTCTCACCAGGTGCTACCTATCGCTGTGCGCTGCACCTGTGATCCCTCTTTCTTTGGTTCAAAGTTGGTTCAGCTTTGGTGTATCTTCAGCTAGTGCTGGGTGGTATACCGGTTCATACCGAATACCAGTGGTTTTTTTTCCTATGATATGAATTTTTCATATACCCCAACACCGGTGAGTGTAGAGCGGCGGAAAGTCGCGCCGCAGGACATAGTTTGAGAGGGGGCTGTTTTGCAGTTCCACCAAACAAGCAGCATGCGAGAGGACAGCCTTTGCTGAGCGGTGAACAAAACGAACAACCCCGGTGAAAGTAGCGAAACTGAAGTTTCAGAACGGACAGAAAATGAAACAGAAGAACTGGTACCAAAATGAGGAGCCGTGTCTGTTGTATGGAGCTTCTTCGGCTATAAAAAAAATCTGACGTCGATCAAACTATAATATTATGCAAATGTTGTTGGGTTAAAGTTGTAGCCGCAGGAGGCAACACAAGCAATTTGCTCCACCACTTCAGCCATCATCATGTCCTGGAGTATCAGGAGTGCATCAATTCTGTATTTTGTCTGCAACAGTGATGCATTCTTATTCCTTCACTTCATTAGAATTATGAGTGCCACCTCTTTGTGAACAGCAGCAACTGTATTAATACTAGTGTGAACATTAATGTTTTTCTACAATATTCACTCCTCATGACAGTAAAATACGTCACTGTAAGCCAATTTCCTGCAGTAATTATTCTCAAAACTATTAGAAAAGTAGGTTAACTCCCATGCAGGAAAGAAAAATACAGTGAAACCGGTATAATTTTGAAAAATACCATGATATAAATTTTTGGTCATACCGCCCAGCACTATCTTCAGCCCTTTTTTGTTCTTGTAGGTCTTTCCACAATGACACTTTACTTCAAATTCCTCCTCAGTTACTGTTGTTTGGATGAGCTGTCTTGGTGTCTGTAAGTCCTTACTGGCCATTACCATTTTGTCTGTCCTGTTGAGTCTCTCACTGTATTGTAACTGTATTACTCATTGTATTTTTCTCATGCTACTTTTGAGTCTCGGTTTCCTTACAACGTAGCACTCTGCATGGTGGACGGTCGTGATGCTAGCTATGCTAATGCCAGTGACATTCCAGATGGTGCTACTGGTGGAGAGAGCAACATGGCGAGTGACATCATCAAGGTTTATGAGCTCCACAGAACATCCACAGCAGTTGATAATGGTACTGATGATAACTGATAATCCTAATAAAATGGTAATAACTGGGTTACAACAGAGAACATGTTAATTGATTACAAACACAGGGGAAGAGAGAAGACTTCATTCACCTGAGGAAACATGAGGGGGGGTATGGAGTGTTCATGGGCCACAGAGCAGTATGGTATGTTGACTCATTATTATAGACCATTTCCAAAGTTTAGTAAGAAATTGAGGCACAGAGAGTTCAGTGTTTAACATAGTTCAGCAGCTTTGTTGGAAACAAAATAACAGGTTCAAAGTCAGTGCCTGTGTGTATATTAAGGTTCGCATTCATTTTCTGCACAATTCAAGTCTAAATCTAATCAAAATAGAGAAAGACAAAAGACTGTTTTGCTCATACTGTTATGAAGCATGACAAACCTCTATTTTCCATCCAAAGACTGCTAATGACACGTACTTGCCCAGCAGGTTGATGTTCTGCGATATCGCTCCGCTCTCGTTCAGTATGGAGTCCATCATCTTTACGGGATCCTCCTGACTCAGAGCCGAGGGTTTGTTGAGCTGCAGGGCACTGCTGGTCGGCCCGCTGCCCTCTAAAGTGCCGCTCTTCTGGCTGTTGTCTGCCGCCGCCGATGCACCGGCCTCCATCTGCTTGATGTCGTCCGTGCAGGTGGTGCTCACCTCCGTCTCAGCCGGCAGCACCACACAGCCGTCCAGCTCCACTTCCACAATTTCTATGTCTCTGAGGGAGAACATTTTTAAACAGCAAGGTTGGCATTACAGTTTCGCCAGTTTTCAACGGACTCTGACTCAGACACAATCTGGGGATCATTGGTGAACAGTAGATTTACCAATTTGACTGTGCTGTAAAATCAAAGTTCTGCAAACCTGCTGACTGAACACAAATTTTCCTGAAACACATCGGATTTTGAAGCTACAGTGGAGTGGAATGGAGTACAACCGAGTGTTGCTGAGCAGATCAGATCAGAGCAATGCAGATATGTTCCATTTGTCTTGCAGCTGCTGCCACTTTCACCTCCTGTGTCAAATGGCAGTTTGAGAGCAGTAGAATCATGTGAAGGAATCTAAGGTAAACAGTCTTACCCTTGCTCGTAGGACCTGGGAGACCCCTCTGTTATGTCGGCCGTCACCTCGGCATCGTTCTCCGAGAAGTCGCAGATGATGACATCATCTGATATCTCGGAGCCCTTTACGCCGCTCAGACTGTTGACAGATGACTAAAATGGGCACACAGTCAGAACAAATCACATGCTATGTGTCTATTTTAAAACAACCAGTTAGGTTAAAAAGGACAATATGACAAATAACTGATCATAGCAGGAATTCACAGATGTTCACTATAGGTAACATAACTACAAATACAACACTTGGTTTTTTCACTTGTTTGATCCCCAATTTGTCATGTGTTGAAATGACGCATCTCAGATTTTTTAAGCACACAAAAAGCTTCTCTCTCTGATTTTGTCCAGTGGTTTGTTTACATCCATGTTATTGAGCACCAAGGTAATCCATCCACCTAACCAATGTGGCCTATTATGACGCAGATTACTGCACAGGTACGCCTCACATATTTTTGCTCAGTATACGTCCCCTGTTTATGCCAGTAGATATTGCTGTTTACCGACCTGTTCCACACACACCTTGTCATCATAGATCTGATGAATGTATTTGGGCTTCTTTCCATTGCTGTTCATAAGAATAGGCCTGTCAAAAAGAGTGCAACACATCTGTGTTCAGAGTTGATACAGACTAGACTTTACATGAGGAGAGTGCTGATGGTGACAGGATGATAAAGATGGGGTCACGTGACTGGGGAGGCAGAGTGATCATCGAATAACCAGAAGGTTCTAAGACACTGATCGCTGACGTGCTCTTGATGTGAATGACCATGTGAGTGAGACAGACAGTGGCAAGAAGGAGTATGTGAACTCTGCATTAATTGTCAACCAAATGTGAGTGATATGTTTAGACAAACACAATGTGCTTAAGGTAATAACACAAAAACACTCAACACACAATCATGTTTCATGTGTTCAAACATTCACAGTGTTGGTGGAAAAAGTAAGTGAACCTTTAGATGAATGACTGAGTCAGTAGTTAGCAGTTAGAACTTTTCCACCAGCAATGTCAATGTTTGATGGGTGTGTTCAATAAGATACGAAAAATTATAATTGTTTGTGTTTTATTATCTTAAGCATGTTGTGTTTGTCCCTACTTTCAGTTTAGATGACGATCAGGCCATATTTGGTTACAATTAATGGAGAAAGTCATTAAAATAATAATGACACTAAATTACACCTTTAACAACGAAGAGGTTATTCTTTCCTTGCAAATTAATGATCAATTAATCAAAAACAAATTAATAATTACAGATTACTTAATAAAGAAAATCATTAGTTGCAGCTTTAAATTTCCTCGCTCTGTTCAAACCCAAACCACAATCAGAAACGATATACAAGCTGTCAACTCAGCATTCAGTTTGTGCCCTCACTATAATCCCAGCTCAAGGATGTAACACAGTGTGAACTCACCTTTTACGTTTTAAATTCAGGATGCGGTTGTTCTGCACCAGTGTGACGATGAAATGTATCAGCTGAAAAAAGAACAGTCTGAACAATGATGCATTCGATATCTGCTGGGTGTGGTTACATCAGACATTTTTCCCTCCCAAACCAAATCAGTTCATTGCCACAAAAATTATTCTTCTACTTATATTTCCAATTAGTCCACCACAGTCAACCCTCTCATAGAGAGTATATTCATCAGAATATACCGTTGGTGGAAAACATGGAAAACATATTCAAAGATGTTTCTCCTGGGGAGGGTGACTATAAACAAAGGAGCCTCTTTAGGGACATGGAGTAAAAAAAATTCTTGAATGATAAAAAAAAGATGTTTTTCCTCAGGATCTCACAATAATTTTCATTAGGTTGATGTACTTCTGTTTCACTTCGTTGCCATTGATTGATACAATCCATGGATGTATTATAAAACCATAGATGTCTTTATATTGGAGGACAATCTCAAAGTAAGTCTTTAAAACTCCCTGATGGATGTGTGGACTCCATTGTTACAGCTGTTTCCAAAGTGCCCCACAAGTAAACTGACCAAAGAGCTTTGCAAGATCCAAAGAGAGATCCTGTGGAAGTTTAGATTAGTGCTGTCAGTCGATTAAAGAAATTAATCGAATTAATTACAGGATTTTGTAATTAATTAATCGAATTAATCGCATTTTAATGTCATATCTGCTAAAGGTCTCCAGATAAAGAATTTGAATTCTAGGATATTAAAAAATTGTAGTGCATGACTAATAAATTCAATACAGTAAGAAGAGAAGATTTGTAATCCAATTTTTTTATTGGTGAACTGTGCTTCATAAATGAAATCCAAAAGTAAAGGTCAAGCACATCCACAAACCAGTTAGGCCAGGTACATTATTCAAAAATGTAAAACAAATACAGCAATACAGTTAAATAAATTAAATAAAGCTGTCTTCAAAAATGTAAAAACTCCTGTAGAACTCCTTTTTGCAAAAACTACAAATCACAGCGTTTTTATTTATCGTCCCGTTTCTGTTCTTTTTGTAAATAAACTTGCCTTTCAGTGGCCCGACTGAAGACACACTTGCCTCATCCTCCTGAGTCTCGTCCATGTCTGTTATTGTTGCCCACTGCCTTGTTAATTTGCCGGCGCAGGTGACGTAGCACGGCCGAGAAGACTACGGGTCCTTCAATGGGCCAAAATTCAAATGCGCAAGCATTGGCTCGCCACCGTTGATACTCATAATTAATTGCGTTAAATTGCGGCGTAATTAATTAATCGTATTAACGCGTTAAAATGACAGCACTAGTTTAGATTGATCCCAAGAAAGTTTTAAGAGAACCGTGGAATTTTTAGGAGATCCCAAGAAGGTTTTGTGAGACCCCAAAATCTTTTTTGTTTCTGACCTAATTTTTTTCCATGTCTCTCAAGGGGCTCCACAATATTCAAATAAAAAAACAAAACAAAACAATACTACATTACAGAAGAAAACTTTCTTCTGATGACTTGTTTGTACAAGACATCGACTAGTCTGATGAACTTCAATCACATTCCCGATTCAGAAAGGTGGTTTATTCTGACAGAGGTGTTTGTAGGAGGCACTGTACAATATATCAAAACAGTTGCAGATACTGTAAACTGATGGGTCCGGAGTAGAGCTCACCTTTTTGATGAGCTGTTGTTGATGGGCATGTTTCTGTCTCAGATCTGAGATCTCCCTCCACAGAGCTTCATTCTCCCTAAAAAAACAAAACCAAACAAGTTTCATTCACAGTCAAGAGAATGAACCAGCCCTGTCTTCCGTGAGCCCCTGGAGCTGCCTTCTCATTTCATTTAATGACAATGTTCACTGCGAACATGGGAATAAGAAGTCAGGACAAACCTGGACAAGAATGCGTCATTGAAATTCACTGGAAAATGAAGGTCTTGAAATGAGACTTAAAAGTTTACTAATCTGACCCCCAGGGGGGCTTTAAGTCTTATACTGTATATCCTTGATCAGCATTATCCCAGGGACCACCACTGTGACTAAGAAGGTATTTCATTATTCACAAACAATAATACAGTACATGGTCAGGCACCAGCAGGGTGCCACAGACCACCGGTTGGAAACCCCTGGGCCATGATCAAACTCCAGCGCAGGCACAGGCATGGACAATTCAATGCATAGTACAACAGAGTGGGGATGCACACGCAGATATGTTTCACACATACACACAACAGAGCAGGACAACCACATTGTGACAGCAAGAAGAGGTCCTTTTGTGGACATTGGCTGAACAAGATGAAAAACTAACAAAAAGAAAAAGCCAAGGATTTGCAATACAGTGCATATAAAGAGAGCGCCACGTGGGATTGGATGGATGATGAAATCACACAGACCCTGATTGCCAGTAAGTGATGGAATCTTCTATCTGCATCTGTTCCACCGTTTTAAACAGCCTTTCTGGGATAGCCTGCGCAGAGCATGACACTCACCTCTTGAGCGTCGCCAGCCTGGCATCAATGTTCTCCTGTTTGCTATGAACACTGTGAACGCTTGCCAAGATCTTGGTCAGGTCTTCCTGTCGAATTTTACTGTCCTCTGGCCGAGCGTTGGAAACCTAAAATCACAATCAAATATTGGGCTGACAATTTGGCAACAGTGGATGCATGAAAAGGACAGCAGACCTATAAGGTGGGGAATATTCTGAATATTGCACAAGACATGACCACACAGGACATTAGCTGGCAAATGAGAAGACCAGCTAGAGGGGTCAAAGGTCGTTTTGTCTTGATAAGCTCTTGGATAACGTTGTCTTAATGCTGATTCATTTAATCCTGGTCATGTTTTCTTTGTCTTAACTCAGTTTGCAAAATCATAGCCATGGTGCATCTAACCATGCGCAAAGTGCTGAGTGTACCTGACACTGCTCTGGTCCAGTGTTAAAACAAGTCCAAACTGGACAAAGAGCACTACAGTGAAGCAACAGTGCACAACACAAATTGTCTTTGTCATTATGAGAGTGTGGGAAAAAAATTGGTTCCTGCTTAAGTTGCATTGATGAAACAGGGATAACTTCAAACGTGCTGTGCCATAACACAACAAAAAAACAAAAGACACAAAGTCATCACAAATGCAGTTTGAGACAAATTCTTATCAGCAGCATGTGTGATGTTGAAGGAGATTCTACAATTATTTTAAATGTACTATACCTCAGAGTGAAATTTGTGTGCAACATGCTTTTCTGCACTGATGGTCATAAAATGTGATCTGATCTTCAACGAATTCGACAAGTAGACAATAACATTGTGCTAAAGCTAATAACACAATCCTTCATGTCATTGTGAAATACATCTATTTAACATTCCCAGTGCTGATAGAGAGCTATGACTGCACCTTCCTCTTGATGTTCTCCAGCAGGTCGTCCTGTCCGTGTTTGAAAAAGGGGTGCTGAAACTCCACTGGGCCGTCTCTCTCCTGTTTCACGATGCCTGTGTCGATGTGCATCACTTTACGGAATCCATCTGTGCAAACACACCCAGGCACAATTTATATATCCAAGTGTATGTGCAACTGCAAACACAGAAATTTGCAGATCCATTTAAAAGGGCAACCAGTAGACACTGTGATGCAGAGCTATGTCTATACTGCTGTAGTGGTAGAGACTGTGTTTACAGTCTACACATGACTTGTAGTGGTAAGGATCTACTCATATTCTTTTATGATCTTTTACTTAGTGCGCTGCCCTTAGTGTTCTATCACCTTCTTTTTCATGCCAAGTAACAGATAGAGGTCTGAAACTGTCTCAGACCACTCATCCAAAAACACTCACACTCGACTGACACAGCACCTCCTCGGTCCTCAACAATACTCCTGCCAAGCCTCAAGTCAACCAGATTAGTGGGTGTCAAGAAAATTAAAATATAGAGAGACAGACAGCTATCCCTCGATTTACAGTTAGATTGAATTCCATGCTACAGTTGTTCCTATCTTTCTGTGTTTCACTATTTTAGATGCTAAGCGAAATGATACTGCTGGTCAATATATCAGACTTTCAGAAGAATTCCTGTTGGGTAGCATTAGGATGCATATCACAAGGTGATATATTGTGAATCAGTCACATTTGACACCATGGTAGCTATGACTTCAACATGTCCGCTTGTGTTCAGTAAACAGGACTGTTTCATGTTAATATTGATTTTACAGAAAACTTTACCATATTGTGTTATACAGTATATAAATAATGCATTACAACATCCCATACAACTGAATCGGCCGACCTCTATTGGAATCACATGTGAGTTTGCTCTCATGGAACAGTTGAACACAACCAAATTGAAAACTGGCTCAAGTATATAAGATTTTGCAAATGGTTGCAATATTATGATATATATCAGTTTTGGAAAATATAATTTACTGTATATTGCCAAGCCCTATGTCAACATTCAGTCTCAATCAGTTTCCTAACAAAATGCCTACATTCAAATAAAATAAATCAGGTATTCTTTTAAAGAAAACAACAATTAAACCTGTAACTAACACCAAACTGAGGGTCATACAAAGGAACTCTGGCCAACAGCTAATGTTTACACTCTGTGGTTACCATAGTTACCATAACACTTGCCCCTGCCAGAGATCTGCTCATACCCTCTTCTAAAATGTCAGGATAGAACCTTGGTCCTTTCCTTGGATTTGGACCAAACTACCTGACCTCATCACCTTGGACAATGGGAAACTATATTGGACTTTTATGAATTTTATAGACAAAATCATTGATTGGGAAATAATCTGTAGATGAATCAATAGTAAAGGCAGCTATTAGTTGCAACCCAGGCTCTGTCAGGGCTTTTTGGCTAGATGGAGAGGTGGATTGGTACAAGGACAATCACCTCCCAGTCTAGTTACCTTCTTTGAAAACTTTGAATTTTGACAGGAAAGGTAGAACATGTACTGCGTTAACAAATAAAATGAGGTGAGGAATGTAGTCTTACACATATTGAGCTGCCGGATGAAACTGGCCATGTTGTTGTGCTTAAAGAACTTGGGGAGGATCTCCTTGGCAAAGCGCTGCTCGTCCAGTACCAGGAAGCTGTTGCCCTCCTGGAAACAGAACAGCTCTTCAGATGGATCTGAGTTGGTCTGCTACTTTGGCCCAAACATCTACACTCGCGCAGCTCTGCAGTCACTCAGGGTCTAAAACTCACTCAAGTGATGCTGGCGTGACGCAGAGACTGGAACAGGCTTAGTATGCTAACTAGGGTGCACAATGAAGGAAAATGCCATGCCAATGGGGCTAACAGTTGAAGTTCGGCCTCAGGTAATGCTTACTAATCATTCCGTGTGCTAAGACGAGTAGCTGGGTGACTTGTATAAGCGTCGCCAATGAACCAAAGGCTGTTAATTGTGAGTCGTAGTTACATTAAAGCCAGCCTGACTCGCTGGCTAGTGGTCTTTTGGCGTTAGCTTTGAGACCTAGCAGGCTAACGGTGCACACTTACCTGGCTCCAGCAAATGAATTCGTTGGTGTCCGCGTCCTCCACCAGCGTCCACAGCTTGGTGAGGAACGCCGGGACGTTCGAGTTGTGCTTCATCTCTCCAACGTTGACGACGAATAACAGGAGGGAATCTGCGCCAGCGGTCGCTTCGAATCCGCAGCCTCCTGAGTAAAAAGCTATTCCACTCCCTATCGCCACAGGAAAACGCCAATGGTTTACTACTTCCGCCTCCTCGTCCACGGGAGCGGATTGGTCGAAAATGGTTTGCCGTAAATCTGCTCACGTGTAGTTCCATGTAAACAAAGGCTGCGGTCGAAAAGTAAAAATATCGCATTATTTTAACCACTTTTCCTTGGCCTCAATGAAAAACGATGTGAAGTAGAATTCATAATGAGTTAGCAGGAGAGAACTATACAAGAACTACAAGAATCCAACTGTCTTTACAGCAGTTTAAAAAACAAACAAACTTTAGTAATAGCACATGTATGATAAGTACAATGACGACCAATTCATGTAAGGCTTCCTGTCCTATAAAAACTATAATACCATGAGTAAATTTTAGCATATAATATATATATAGTAAATATATAAAGTATATAGTTTCCTAGCATGGGAACGTTTGATGTATTAAACATTTTGTTATGATGATGACGATATTGTTGACCAGAAATTCATTCTTGTTCTTCAATATTCCCCCTGACTGGACAGATGTGACAGAGAAGAAATATTTACGTACTCAGAGTACAACTTTTTTCTCTTTCCCTTGTAAAGAAAAGGTCCAGTGTGTCCTGTGCTCAAGGAGCTCAGATAGGAGGTAGTAAAGCCCCTTTCTTCAGCATTAAGAGAATTGGACCAGCTCTTATCATGACTGCCACTAAGATGAGTCACTACACTCAGTCATGAAACTTCCTAAGCAAAAAAGACTATTGAACCACAGCCCTGGTTCAACCTTGGTATCATTTTTTGCCATGATGTTTCCAGTGTATGTAATCTCCAGTGCTAATTACTTTGTCTTTTGTGCCCACAACCTTCAACCAGCCTTTGCCTTCAATTCACGTTTCCAGTCAACCACTGCTACACCGCAGTGGTAGCAAAGCCTATAGCCATCACCTGCCTCTTGTTTCTTTTCATTCTTGTTGTCTTGGCCCTTCTTACTTTTAAACTAGTCAAATTGTCATGTCTGCTTCTGATTCTAGGCCTGAAAAACATAATGTAACCACTTTTCAGGTTTTGGTGACCTGTGAGTTTATTATGAGGCCATGTATCACAGGCTTTTAAAGTTGTAGTAATTACACCTTTTACTTAAAAAGCCCACTCTTGATCCAGATGTTTTTACCCACTATACACCTACATCCAACCTTCCATTTATTTCTAAAATCCAACCAACAATTATTGACTGACAATCACTGTCAGGTGGTACTGCTATTATTATTATTATTATTATTATTGTTATATACAGTTACAATTATAAGTATCACTATTATTTTTGCCCAACCAGTTGAGGCAGATGGTAGCCCACTCTAAGTTGAGTCAGTTAGAGTGCTTGCTGACTGTGGGAACTGTTGGGTTTTGCTTTTGCTCTGTGATTTGGCATGATTTTAAAAAAGATGGATTTAGCTGACTTGATGACAATCACATTTAAGATGGCCTCTTTGTCAAAGTCCACATAGGCCAGCACACTGGAGTTTCTGAGGTTTTTCATATCTTTAAAATGTTTCTGAAAAGGCATGCCATCACGTGGCCAGTAGATGGAAGCCTTGATTCACTGAAAATCCTAACCTGTTAATTAAACCAGTGTTGCTGCATGCGATCTGTCTATTTTTCTATTTTAAATAGACTGTCCTGCTGTTTTCTTGTCTGCTCTTAGTACTTCTAAACCTGTCAGTTTTCACTTTCTGATTATCTAATACTAATATTAAACATTCAGGGGGATTTTAAACCATGGAGTGTCAGGGTTCTTTCCAGAATTTTTTAAATGATGTATCCTCTGGTGGGCATATCCGTGGTTTAAAATGTGTCTTTGTATATTAGCAACATATACATTATCTGTAATCTCTGATAATCTCCAGTTGACAATGTAGAAAAACTCAAAAGATGTGGCAGGCTTGACAGGCTTACATGGATAGTTTTGGACAGGTTTGGGTCATGGTTTAGTTTTGGACAGCACATTTGACTTACTTCATTAAGAGCTTTCCCCTCTTAGGTCTGTTATAATTTATGCTGTTTGCTGTTGATATAAATGCAACACTCGCAACATTGTATATGTTGCTAGTACGGTTTGCAATAGTGATCAATGTTATTGTTATTATTGTTGCTGTCATGGTTGTTGTCATTATTGTATTTGTTGTTTTCTCTCTTCTTTCTTTCTGTCCTTTCTGTCCCCCTGACCAGTCCAGTTCCATCACTCATTCCAACTTTCCAACATGGTAGATAATAAATAATATTGTTTAAACATGCAATAGGTGGAATATGGTATAATAAACCTCTTGCAGAGCAACTCTGTCTGGCACTGTGAGGGTATCCAGATCTCTTTCTTCATACCTAAACTGCAGAAAGGACAGGTTAAAAAATAATAATACAAAAATTGCAACACTTACTCTCTGTTTCACATTAAACATTTCGTATCTGTTCAAAGTGCATAATTTTGATAATAACTGTATCATAATACTTGTACTATTTTCCCCATGGCTTTTACAGAGGACCTTCCAATACGCAGAATTTCAGCAAAGAACACAAAGTAGGTGTGATGGAGACGCACTGACTACTAGCTACAGGTAGTAGATATGCTAGCTACCTAGCTTCACAAAAACAACAGACAACATTAAAAGCAATCCTAATGTTATTTTTTTCTTCTTCTAAATATTTAAAGTGTCTGTGTGACCTGTAAAACATAAAATATACAGAGTCACACTCTGTGGAGCTTCTGACCGGCTGTTTGTATGCAGTGGCAGAAAAAAATGGATAGCAGCCTTTTCCAAAAAACCTTATTCACACCTAAATAAATCATAAGCAGGTATAGAGTGTTCAGCTGGCGTAGTTACTCAGCAGAGACCAGCCATGATGAATTTGAAAGCGCCAGTCAGCGGCTGGGCATGACCGTTCTAATAGCCATCACTACTGAGTGAGGTTGACAAGTGTTGGGCTAATTGGATTGGAGGGTAATATTACATCAAAAGACGTCACCCGCTCCTTTAAAATGGCTGTAATTAGGACATTCTTTAACTCGAACATGGGAGATTATGGAGGAGTGGGAATCAGAGTGCATTACTATGCCCGAGGTGACACATAGGATTTCACTTCATGCTGCACAATACAAATACTCTGAATACTATACAGTGTAGAAAGGGTTATACTCAGTTTTTTTTCTAAAACTCTCTTTCTTGTTGATTCGTATTGTGTTAAACGTGTAGCAACAAATTAATGCAAGTTTTAAAAAATATATTAAATGTTTATTCAAAATTAAAAGTAATTGCCATATGCAACACAAGATAGCACAAAAAATTCCAAATGTATTCCCTCTATGCTACTCACGAAATATAACAAAAAATAACAACAGACAATACTGTTCTACTCCATTCTTTGAATTTGCCATTGCTGATGCACTGAAGTGCTTTTCCTTTGAGAATTTGACAGTCTCTTATCATGGCTACGGCTTAGATACTTCTGGGTAATTTCACACCATTAGGGAAAAAAAACACTCATGTCATCCACTGGGGAGAGGTCAAAGGTCATGGCAGGAATCAATGTATGACTGGAGAAGGACCAAGGGTTTAAAGTTTTCAGCGAAAAAATACAAAGAATACTTCCTTTATAACCTGATTATTGCAGAGAAACCTCACATACCATCTCAGAAATGCAGCTCTGAGTCTGATCACCTTTACAACTGATATTTCATCGAGCGATGAAAGTAGCATCATGAAAGATGAGATGTGCAAGGAAAAAAAAGTTGTCCTTGACCATACAAGGAAATTGAACAATAACTCTGAAAGATGATCACAAAGCATTCCAAAGTGACCATTCAGCAACTTCATAACTGACCCTTGACCATTTATTCCTAGTTTTCTGTAAATTTGATGACATGCAACATAGTTATGTTAGTAGAGTTGTTCTAAGTTTTAAATATGTTAGGCAGAAACAAAGCATTCCTGACTAATATTCAATGCTGGCCTGTGTGTGTGTGTGTGTGTGTGTGTGTGTGTGTAAGAGCCCATGCATACTGAATTGTGCTGTTGAGCTGGAACACAGTGGTTGGAAAGAACAAACATTTTCCATTGGATGGAGGACTTGGACATTGGTTTTATAGTTGTTGTTCCCTCTCATTACTCGATTAATATTGAAGTCTAGCCGGACAAAAAAAGACCCTGTGGAAAAAAAGCACCATTACTGCTGACCTCAGCAGATTTAGTTTTTAGCCTAATGAATAAATATGTTTTGGAGTTGGCCAAGCTGGTATTTAGCATCCTAGACTGCCAATGCATGAATTTTACTGCGCTTTCAAATAATGTTTGATTAAGAGTAAGTCAATAGGTATGCCAATTTATACCAACTGGTGCTATATTTCAGTGCCCCCTCACACAAAATTGAAAATGAATGATCTCACCAAAAAATTGGTTATTTTTAAGACCTTATTGGTGTGCAACAATAAAACAGCCCTCCCCAGTTTTTACACTTTGTTTCTCCCACCCCCTTCAGGAAGTTCTTGGTCAAAGCTTTTTAAAGCCTGCTCTCTTTGTGTTTGTTTCTCTTTACACATGGGAAGTTCTTTTTTCAGAAAAGAACAAAAAATATTTTCTTTGGAGATTTGGAAAGGATTTGCATCTACCTACAAGCCTGCAAGTCCTGGCTAGAAACTCAGCAGGTTGAAACAAGTTACCAGAGCCTAATTGCAAAGCTATCTGGAAGACATCACTAACCACTTGCCAAATTTGAGTGTGTGTGTGCATGCTTGCTTCCACAATTTTGTCTTTATCAATGTGTATCCACTGTCTACAAAGCACACAGCCAGCACCTACCTAAAAATATCATAACTGTTATTTTCATTATTTTACAGCTGAGCTTCAGAAACAGGCAGTGTCTCCACTGCTACAACATCAGTTTTTCCCCAAGGCTCCAAAGAGGCTGCTGTCAAACTCACACACTGGGCAATGCTAACTGCCATGAAATTTGCCAAAATTGCAACTGTATTTCCCTTTTTATCATTATCAAGATTTACAGGACGGATCACCTCAAAGCAAACTCTTTTAATTTTGGACACTTACACCTCTTTTCCACAAAGCCAGTGCTGGTACCAGCTTTGAACTGGCTGAGAACTGAACATTATGTAGTCCACACCACCAGCTGGTGGTGGTAGTGCACCAATTCATTGTTTGCCAAGCACCCACCTCAAAAGAAGAAGAGGATCGCCGGAGTTGGGGTAATTTCCAATGGAACGACAACCCTGTTTTCAAAAATGTTGGAATGCTGTGTGAATTGTAAATAAAAATAGAATACAATGATTTCATTTAAACATTTTAACAAATCACTTTAAAATACAAAAACAGCATAACAAATGTGGAAAAAGTTTGTTGTTTTTTCAAAAATAGATGCTCATTTTGAAGGTGGCCTGTGGTGGAGGATCCGAGCTTGAAGGAGGAAACACAGTAATGCCCAAAGATGGGGTAATTGTGGATGAGTGGGGAATTTCTTCTTTTTTTCTTCATAATGGTGAGGAACATGAAGAGCTGCCACCTGGGAGAAACAAGGTGTTACAGCAGAGGAAGTTTACAGCCAGACAGAACCTTTTAAAAGAGCGAAACCACCTTCCTGTGTTGGGACAGCTCTCTGCTCATGAAGTGCTCACTGATGAATGGTGGTATATTTTACAACGTGACGCAAGGGACACACAGGTACACACAAACCACCACACACACCAGTAGACACACACACCAGGGAGGAAGAATCACCACAACCCAGAGGGAAAAAATGGGGGAGACAAAATCTTATCCTAACAAGAAGAGAGACAGACAGACACAAAGAAAGTTAGAGTGATGTAGTGGTTTTCTTTTCAGAGGGTTTGCAATGAAAGCTTTGCAGAATAAGACAACAGTGTGATGAGTGGAATGGTTTGCTGGCAGTCTATTAACAAAGACATTGACTGGTATTGAATATCATCTTATATTGAACTAACTGTTTGAAAGAAGATTTGCTTTTTGACAGCTTTGTAGGCTGCAGTGAGAGCCCATTACCTAAACTGAAAAACTCTGACCACTGAAAATCAGTGCAATGATCTAGCCATTAATACTCAGAAAGCACATCAAATACCAACAAAATGATTCAGTGGGCTTTGAATATGTGGTCACTGGCAACGTAAATGACTGACATCACTGATACAGGTCTCCTCACCCACACATGTTCCTCAATTCATCCTGCTCCCACCACTGACACCATGCACAGCATGTTCATCCTCTCCTCTTATCTCATTTTGACCTGTAACTGTAAATCCATGTTGGGTCAGCTGTGAAACTGCTTACCAACTCCAACTATCCTTATAAACTTGTTATAGTTCCAGCACACAATACAAAGACTCATAGCCATAAAATGTTAATACGATTGTTTGAAAAGCTGTGTGCCAGCTGCCTTGCTCTTTTTTGCATATTAATTTTGCCTTTACTAATGCTTTCTGTAATACACAAGGCCCTGGGAGACAGAGGCGCAGTGCGGTCACTTCCTTTTAACAACCCCAGGTGGCTAATCAGCGGAAGGGCTACATATTCAGACACAGAGCTCATCCACTGGAGAGGATATCAGTCGTATTTGCAGGATGCAAAGGTGTGAAAGTTTTATAATGGCTTATCATTTCGTCACTTCATAGAATAAACACGTGTCTTTGATTGTGTGCATGTATGAATGTGTGTGTGTGTGCTGGGCAGGGGGCTGGAGGGGTGAGGTACATGCGTAGGTGAAAGTAGCGGTGTACAACCACATGAAAGTGCCCAAACGTACCATTCTCTCATCTGCCAACTGAAAGTAAGCATGGTCAGGTGGGGAACTACAAAGACAGGATATCATTAGTGAGGGCTGAAGTCACAGCTATGGCATCAAAACTGCATGAAATGAGGTCAGTCCTGTGAGCAGATGGTGGGAGAGAAGTTCACAATTAAATACAAGTACAAACTAGGAGAAAAAAACATCAAAGAATGATTCTTGCAATCTGTCCAACTACTTGCTAGAGGGAAGTTTGATTGCAGACCATTCTGCAAACCTAACATTATATTAAATGAAAACATTTTGAACATTCAATGCCATTGTTATACATTTTAAGTAATTTCTTTTGACACACTTTTATAGACTTGAACCGTGTGATACATGTGATGTCTGCCCTCTCAGGCTTTCATCCCCATAATCTTTTTATTCTTTTATTTAGGGTTAACATAAATCATAAGTCAATGTAAAAATGCCCTCATTAACATGTCTGCCTTTTCTGCCACTCTTTCGACCTGTCAGTGACAGGAACAGCAAAGAAATAGTGAGGGAGAGCCTCTATCATGTGTTATTACACATGACCACTAGATCTCAGAAAGATGTGTGTGCACAGCTTCATAGTAACAAAAGGTCACAGTAGAATTTTCTGTGACATTTCCCACTTTTGATCATACGTGATAAACCTAAAGTGGAAAATTCACCCCACATAGTGTATAATTCATGTGAAATCTGTATTAATTCTACAAAGATGATCTGTGTCACTCTCTGTTGTCTTGTGCTTCACTTTCTGTCTCTGTTGTTGTTGTTGTTGTTATTATTATTATTATTATTGATGTTGGTTGTCGTGGTACTTTATAAATTATGACTAGCATCATTGTCATTAGAACAACCAGTGTACAAAGTTGATTAATTACACCAATATGTGCAACTGCTCCTGGTCTATCTCTCCCCTTCTTTCTCACCTGCACTTTCTCCTCTCTTCTCTCTACCCCTCCCCCTTCTTTCTCCCATCTCTCTTTCAACCAAAACCAACCCCACTCTGAGTCTGGTTCTGTTAGAGGGTTCTGCCTGTTTATAGGACATGTTTCCTCTCCACTGTCTCCAGGTTCCTTCTCATAGTGGGAACTGTTGGGTTTCTCTCTCTAACATTGTGAGGTCTTGACCTCACTGTGTAATGTGCCTTGAAATAATATATGTTGTGAATTGGCTCAATACAAATTGTGAAACATTATGGCTGATGCCTTGTCTTGAGCACCTTGCTCTTCTGTGGATCACTGTGGATGTGTGATCTTCTTGGTCATACACACACACACACACACACACACACACACACACACATATATATATACACATATATATAGAGGCCGGGGTCTACCACACCAGACAAGACCCCAGGTGCAGGCTGTGCAGAGAAGGCCCTGAGACAGTCCAACACATCACAGCAGGGTGTAAGATGCTGACAGGCAAGGCATATATGGAGCGGCATAACCAGGTAGCGGGCATAGTATACAGGAACATCTGTACAGAGTATGGACTGGAGGTCCCAGGGTCCAGATGGGAGACACCCCCAAAGGTGACAGAGAACAAACAGGCCAAGATCCTGTGGGACTTCCAGATCCAGACTGACAAGATGGTGATGGACAATCAGCCTGACATAGTGGTGGTGGATAAACATCGGAAGACAGTGGTAGTGATAGATGTAGCAATCCCCAGCGATAGCAACATCAGAAAGAAAGAAAATGAGAAGCTCAAGAAATACCAAGGGCTGAAAGAGGACACAGAGAAAATGTGGGGTGTGAAGGCAACAGTGGTACCAATAGTGATGGGGGCACTAGGGGTGGTGACCCCCAAGCTGGAAGGATGGCTCCAGCAGATACCAGGAACAACATCAGAGATCTCTGTCCAAAAGAGCGCAATGTTAGGAACAGCTAAGATCCTGCGCTGAACCCTCAGACTCCCAGGCCTCTGGTAGAGGACCCGAGTCTGAAGGAGACGGAGGTGGGTGAGAGGAAGATTTTATATGTATATATATATGTATATGTATATATATAGACTTACAAGCACCAAGCAGGAAATCTTATTAAATCCATCCATGAAGTCTGCTATTCAGTATCACATCCAGGATGCAGTTCATTCATCCTCATTGTTCATCATCAGAGGGATGACAAAACTGCACATATTCAGTGGGCTACGTAGACCAGGAACTAGCCCATTGGCCAGAAATTTTTTGGGAGTGTGTGCTAGATGAACAATTCTTACGAGCAACTTCGACAAATGTATTAATGGATTATGAAGTCTCTTATGTAACACCTAATTGCAACAGGAAGTGAAGCCAACAAAATACATATATAAAATGCATGCAAACTGTTCACTGTCATTTTCATTGCCATGTTCTGCACGCAGGAAATATTTGACTCATTTATTTCTCATGATGGTAAACTGTGTGTGCATGGTCCATTTGCAAAAGACAACAATTGGCTCCTTCATGGAGAATCCAAATATTATTGAGGTTCACAACCCTGTTGTTCTAATTGCCACATACCATGGCAAAGGGGCGGGGGCAAAGGCTGCTGCTTGCAGCTTTGCCCCCCCATTTCTCAACAACTCACCAAACTGGTTGAACACTGAACCCCCTTCTGTTGAAGGTCTGCCTTCAATTCTTAATTAGGAATAACCCCTTTAACAATGATACAAGAACATAAATACAATAAGTACAATCATTTTACAAAAACAAAAGTTGGACATTCTGACATATAAACCCCATATAAGTCAGTAAGTGATCCCCAGTATCACTGTCCTCAAATACAGACTCTGAGACAGGAGTATGATAAAACATAGTCTTTTAATTGGGCAGCGGTTTGTACACAAGACCAGGCAAAATTTACCAAAGTACTGAGAAGTGCAGGCCATAAAGACAGTCCAATATGCAATCCAGGGTTTGATAACAACCAGGCAGCTGTATCCAAACACAGGTCCAAAAGGCAAATCAGAAACAAGTTGACACTCACAATGATAAGGGTACTGGATAAAAGGCTGGAATGTTGACTGAACAGGACAGCAGGACCATATACTCAAGGACAGAGATGATGTTTGGACAAGGAGACAATGAGACAAAGGTGAAACACATGAGGGAAAGGCAGGTAACCAGTAAAGTTGCAAGGAAGCAGTATGTGGTGGATGGTGGTCGTACTAAGGACACAAATGTGACACAGCAAACCAGGGCTCATGTCCAGACTCCCATCTGGCATTAGCTTAAGGCAACAGTTTTCTCTCTGATATCCAGCTTCCAGATCTCCAGTTGACTCTGCTCTAAGTGCTGTAGTCAGCCTGCCTTGACAAAATCAGTTACATAGCTCCAAAATATCATGATTCATCAGGCCTGAATTCATCTGAATGGTCCTGCAATCCTGCTACCTGATCTGCAGTCATCATACCTCACTTTGCTCCAGCACACTCCTTTTCCTGCCTCACTCTCCACACCTACCGAACCAACACTCTGGATTTTCCCCCTAATCTAACCATCTCCATTTTGTCAAAATCACAGATAGGCGGGCTTTTTCAGATCAAGAGGTTGCTGCTCAGTCTGGCATGTAACGTGAAACTCTTGACCTAAGCATGACATTGCTGATGTTCTGGATGGTAATTTGCTGGTCTGTATTACTCACACTGAGCCTGTCACAATAGTCCTTTCTGGCAGTCACATGGAGGTTTAATGCAGTACACCGTTACTGTTGGGGCATCCCTGGTTGATGTAACCAAATCTTCATATTGATTGGGTTAAAGGTGGGATACCTTTGGAATTGAAGTTCTTTTTGTCATTCAAGTTGTTTGCAATCCTCCCTTTCTCCAGCAGATGGCAACAGCAGCTCTCTTAGTTCAGTGCCTGAGCCAGGAAACTCTGTCTTTACCTTTCTTTACCCCCACACGGACCTATGACAGTGCTATAGACTCTATTCCTGATGCTCACTTTCCTTCTGTAAATTCTTTGTCTGGAAAGAAAGGCCATGGAAAATACACTCAATGAAAATACACAAATCAATGATAGAGTGGCCACTGGTATCCCTATGCCATCCGTGTTTTTTTTTTCTTTGTGATTGCACTGAGGACTCAATAATATCACCCTTAAGAATAAATAATCCCCACGTTAGATCTGCTTTTGAACCCTTCAAGGGCCCACCAACTTCAAGCAAGCTGGAACTGCTCAACACTTACCATTTGGTGTTTATAAAGCACAGAGATGAGTGGAAAATTACTTACTTAATTAGGTCATTTTGAATATTTGGTAATGCCCTTTGGTTTACCCAGTGCCCCCCACAGTCTTCCAGGCCCTTGTTCTCAACCAGTCTTTCTTTAGCTGGATGATACTTTGGCTTTTTCCAAGTTCCTTCCCAAACACATCGCTCAGGGCCAGCAGTTACCACAGTGACTTCTTGAGAACAGAGAGTTTTTGAAAGCAGGGAAATTTGAATTCCATTCAGCACGGGTGAGTTTCCTGGGCTACTTCACTGAGGATTGGTAGGTGAGCAGCCGCCACAACCTCTTATAAGCAGCTTCAAAGATTCCTGTGTGTGGTGAACTTCTGTCTGAGGTTTATCAGGGACTTTAACTGTAATTCTGCTGCTCTTCTCACTTGTGTCACAGAACATGTCAAAAGCTGGACATGGCCCACCTGTTTCCAACAGGGGGTGGAGTTGATTGGCTGATAGTCACTGTTTTTAGTGTTGAACCTAATCTGGAGCAGGTTACATATTCATCATAAATTATCTGACCCTGAAAACCCAGGGTTAAACCTGAAGTTACCTCCTTCATTTGCATTAGTGTCTGTAAGCAGTGAGAGTAGCCCCAGGGTGTAATCAGCTGAATAATCACCGGCTGCTGCTGGAGTCACAATGAAAAGTCAACGGAAACCGTATTGTAAAGAAAGCCCACCAACGATTGTTCTTTCTGCAACAACTGAAGAAGTTTAAGGTATCAAAAACAGGTACACAAATATATGAAAATATAAGGAAGATAAACCCACACTACAGCACAAAGTTGTACTGTATAAAGGTATATAAAATTACAAAAAATACACTATTTACAGTGGAAGAAAAATATCTAAATATATATTAAGAGCAAAGACAACACTGTGTGTAAACACTGATTGTTCCGCATCAGGGAATCAAACCCGGGTCTTCCACAACAAAGGGAGAGATACTTGCCACTATACCAACAAATAAATTTGTTAACCTGCGATATTTATGACATCTGCATGCATAGGTGTGGCGTGACTGCTCTCATCCAGCAAAAGCAGTTTTTGTTCCCCTTCCTTCACAGGGAAATGGTTACAGCGTATCAAGAGCAAAATTGTTTGTTTTTGTAATTGCACACATCCTGCAGTGAGGGCCCTCTGCAGCATCACCTCAGTCCATGAACTCCAATGAACTTTGTGGGGTTTTGTAATTCACCTGGCACTTTGTGCTTTATTTACTCTGTTAGAGCATTTTACATGTTCATGCTCATATTTTATTCATTTTGATGTACTGTGTATTTGAGTCCAGGCCAGGTTTTATTGAGATAGTAATACAATATTGAATCTTGATTCTTGACAGGACCTGCATCACGTTTGTGGATTCTGTAAGCAGAATTATTTAAAGTACAATTGAAGTAACGGAAAGGCAAAGTCACATATTTCTAGTTAGAGTGCAGTCTTTTTATTATTACTTCGATGAATCAACATTTCCTCCCATGTTGCCCTCAAGTACTAGGGTAGGTTTACTTTCAGCTCTTAAAAGTACAATTAAACGCTACAATCAGCAGGTTCTCCCAGTCCAACCCCCACCCGTGGGTGCACACCAGAAATCGAGATTCCTCATTGTCTTGGCTGGGCTCTGGCCTTTTCACAGGGCAACCCCCTATTGTGAAGTTACTTAGACATTCTGGATATATCCTCAGAACCTAACAACCTCTCTCACATGCAAACACACACACTCACTCACTCACTGTCACAAACCACACACACACACATGCTAACCCCAGGACACGATAACCTTTGTGAGTTAATCACTGAATTTCACTGCAATAGTCTTTTAGAGCCAGACAAACACAGCTGAAGCATGATGGAATAGTGGAAGCTGCTGCAGGGCCTCTGATCAAGAAGAATCCAACAATGGACTCTTCTTCTGGTGCCCCGTGAAAGGCCTCTCCAGCAGAACTGTGACTTCTAACAGAGCACATTGAGTTATTGAGGTTATAAATACCCAGATTGTCTCTGGACCAACATTTGTCGAGAGGATAAGGGAGGGTCTGTTCACGTTCACTCCTGTGTGTCTGTGTGATGTGTGTGTGTGGGGGGGGGGCACTGCAATAATATTTACTTACACATTTGTCTTCATTCGGGCCACTAAATGTTCAGTATTGATTCCCTGTGACTTGAAGAACCTGGCTGGATGTTATGACTGTCCAGTCATGTTGTCCCACTCCCATTCATTCTGCAGATACTTCAGTTCCATACTTAGGTTTTATGGTGACAACTGAACTTGCTCCATGCATGACCTGCATGATTGTGTTTCAGCCCTAGATGAAACCAATTCTGAGCCATGCTATTGGCGTCGCTCTATTAGTTTTAAAGATGGTTTGAGCCAGTTTATCAATATAGCACATTTGTCAACAACAAATTCTGTTGAACTACTATACTCCTTTGGATAACTGCATCTATATGCTGTATCAGCTGTTTGGGTCTAAACAGCTGATATGTGGCATAATACAGTTTGTGTCCTGAAAATGTAGTGACTATACATTGGTACCTCATACAACCCCACGTGAAACAGCACAAACTATCCCTGTAATTAGCACAAACTTGACTACTGAACTGTTTGGGGCATCTGTGTTTATTTCACTGTACAGATATTAATCACAGCTGGCTAGTAATGTAAGCACAGACCACATGTGTGTAAAATATGCAAGTGTTTTTCTTACAGCCTGCATCAATTTGCATTATTCAGGGTGAACTGGTGTCCACCTATATCATTAAAATGACTTGATATGGGCTACATATGCCTTTCCTCTTAACTTTACTCTGCATTTTCACTTGTATTAACTTTATTATTCCAAAGAAGCTAGAAACATAATTTCCTGAGAATAAGAGACATTCCCAGGATTTTTCTTCCTGCCAGTGGGCTATTAGAACAGCTTTTGCAACACCTTCCAGACACCGGAAGGAATCACTGTTACGTTATATCAGTGATAAAATGACATAAACATTTATTTATGTGAAAACTGTAAAGTAACTCTTAAACAGAAGCTCATTGCAGCATTCCATTTATTTTTGTCGCACAAATGTTCCATTCTAAGCAGCAATGATTAGAAGACTGAGGCAAATAAATTGGGATTTACAGATTTGGCAGTTATGTCCCAAACTCGCAATACACATGTAATGTGGCTAAAACTGTGTCAATAAATAAAGCAAGAATTTCATGGGGACTTGTTAAAAGAATCACAGTTTTGTTTCACACAATTAATGTTTCTATTTTTACATGAATGTAATTCTCCCCAATTTGGCTCCCTGATAATTGGCAGCATATGTGCTGAGGTGTTAATCCAATCAGAGCAGCAAATACCACTGAGAATGTTACATTGGGATCTAGTTTGGGTCTCAGCCCTAATAGTATGAAGTGATTGCATATTATGGCTGATCTGGTTTGGCAAGTAACTGCTTTCAGCTGCATGTCAATAATCTGATTTTATCCTTTCTGTTTCCTCTCTCCCTGTTAGTGCTAATCTAACAGGAGTGTTAAAACAAAAGTAGAAATGTTGTAAAGCAGTGGATCTGGACAAAGAACTTCAGAACTCAAAGGTTGCATTTCTCATCAGTGTTAACAGTAGTCTTACTGGGGAAAAAAGACTTCAGATAGAGGTACCCACATGGTTCCCTCATGTTTGTAACTGTGTAACTGCTACTGATTACACTTGTTCATGGAGCTTTTGGAAACATGCTGGCTCTGTGCTCTGTGGTTGAAAGCAGCTTTAGTTTGGGGTGCATTCAAGAAATCCACTGATTTCTGATGCTTGGCAACAAGACAACTTAACTCACTTCATCACATTCACGTTGTCCAGTCTGAGATAAATCTTCCAAATGTGTTAAAATGTGTAAAATCTGAATAAAACTTATGGTACAATTTGTCTTATTCCCCAGAGTCATTTCTCTTCCAGAGCCCACAGAGCCACACATCCACCAAATAACAAAACTATAGTTGTGGAAATGTCTGCTGGGTCCATAGTTGGCTTGTTTGTACTGTCATTGGTTAAAGATTTCAGGATCAAAATGTAGACATAGGTCAAGGCAGATATGTGTAGAAAATATATTAAATATAAAGAAACCAGCATGCAGTTGCTCCAGCTCGCCTAATAGATAATAATTATATATTTGAAAAAATAAATTAATTTCTGTACTTTAGCCATTTTGATTTGTTTGACACCTGTCCTCAAGGAGAAAAAAAACAGAAAGAGGAGGGGAAGGAAGAACGCAACTCTCCAAAAACTCAAAACCCAAAACGAAATCCTCACAAACTTCTCTAGCCCCATTTTTATTATTTTTGTGGAAATATTTCACTTAATTCTGCTGTTGTAATAATCTATTTTATTTCTGTTTTGGTTACCACGGTGAATAGCTGCTGATTACCAAATGCTGTGTTTCAGCATTTTGTAACAACTGTATTAAAAGGTTTATTTGTGTTTTGTTTGTGAAAAGTAACAAAAATCTGAATGTTTTATGTTTTATGTTTTAATGTTGCCTTTTTAGACATTGTCTCTGGTTTTAAAATCTTCCCTGAAGTTCCAGGGTGGTATTGTCAGATTTCTGGAGTAAACTTGAGGCCCTTGAGGCTCATCCTCCCCCCCTCGTGCTCACAATGCCACAGTGACACAATCTCTCATCTGAAGGAATTGAGAATTGAGGAAAGAGTTCCTTTCTGAATATCTCCTCTTTTCCATTGATTTAGAAATCACAAGAATCCAAATCTGAGGTTCCAGAAGGAAGAAGCATTTACACAAAGCTAAAGGTGCTTCTGTGTGCCTGCTTTCAGTATGGAGCCTGTGTACACATTGTGTGAAACTGGATGTAATCCTGGATCTGCCTTTAATATGTTGTGTTGATCCTGAGTTGTTAACTTTGTTGTAAGAGCTTTCTTGTGCTTGTTACTCTTCATCCCAGTCTTTAACCAAGTTGTTAGGAGCTCCTTCACAGTAACCAGAGTAATCCAGGAATGTTAATGTCCCAATGTATAACCTCCCTCATGGCGTCTCCTCAGCCACATGTGACACATCCTGCGGTCATACAGAGGAACCGACATGAAGAGAAAAAGGAGAGCGAATGTGTAAAAAAGGAAGTAGGAGCATCTGAGACTGAGGTGTAATTGTACGTTTGCTTGACAGCAGCAAGGCTACATTCTTGTTTGGTGGTGGGAGGGTTTTAATGTGTGTGTGTGTGTATGTCTGTGTTCCTATACGGTAACTGCCCAGTAAGTGTGTCTGTAGTAGTGCATGCGTGTGGGCAGGGAGGCAGTCGGTTTGTTTTATATCAAACCAGCGGATATGCACAATGACCCGGTAACATGCATGTACTTATCGGGCTGTAAACCTTTGCTGGGGGAAGGTTGTATATCTTCAGCACTGTGGGAAATGGTGCAGTCCACAGTGCTTGAAAGGTTTCTGTATATTTACATGGGTTTTAAATACTAAACAGCTCAACACTCCATCCCACATCTCACAGCACACATTGTCACCAGCTGTGATGCCCTCGACCAGACCACAAACTCTCAAAAGAGTCACTTTCTGTTTCTGCTTTTGCTCAGATGATTTTCAGGATAAGTGAATATCATAAAGGAGGGTACTTAACTTAGTCTTAACTAAGTCTTTTATGCTTCCATTCTCTTTTCTTTTCCTTTTTCTGGGATTCCTTTCCTTTAAAGAGAGGATTTGTTCCCTCTGTGACAGCGTTAGAGTAATGAGTAGCTCCCAGAGAAAGCCACTATGTTGAATAATTGACTGTAAACACTCGGGGAATGTTAATTAAGCCTCTCACACAACCAAACAGATTCAGTGGGTAATTTTGTGCTCTGGGGACAGGGAAACCTCATGCAGCTCAGTATGTGTAATGCTTCAACTTCAACTAAAATTTGTTGAAAGCAAAGCTGCCCCTTATGCTTCCATTTGTGTGGACTGCACAGTGGTCTGTCTAGCATTCACATGCTGAGTAATGGCAGAACCACTGCATTGAAGAGACTTAAATTTATAGCTGACAATAAGCAAACACAGCAGCCAGATCAATATTAACAAAAAACAAATTTCACCCCACAACAACGAGACAATACAATACTGAAAGATATACTCTATATGTTCCAAACTGAATATAATACAAATAGATGTGGTTTGTGCAAAAGTGCAAAAAGCTAAAAAACATAATTTTTATCCAAAGACTTTATGACTCTTCTTAAATGTACAGAGTTTTGAAAAACAGGAGAGAGACTGAAGAAAGTAAAAAAAAAGAACTGGAGATCCATGTGATTTCTGAGATCAGTCTGTACAAACAACACTCTACAGACATGGACAGTGTGTATATTGCTAATTAGCAACAGGTAGAGGCTGGGATATGTTTGAACTGAACTTATTTGTGTGACATGTCCTCCAGCCATGTACTGTCATAGAGAGAGGAAAGGCAATTGAAATGGAGATCAAAGCACAGAGACGTTCCTCAAAAGCATTTGTAAATGTACATAACTGTGAAGACTAAAAAAGGCAAGCCTACAGAAAGATGTTGAAACTTTAACAATCATCTTTAAAATGACACTGACACAGTGACAGAGGTCAAAGCACGTCAGTCAACCATCCTCATGAGCTGGGCTGGATGTGGGTCATAGCCTGCCTGACTTTGGAGAGAGAGAGAGAGACAGACAGAGAGAGAGAGAGAGAGAGAGAGAAAGAGCCATAAGAAGAAAATCCGTACATGTGGCCGATCCAGATTTCATTAGTTCATTACTGGATATAATTTAGGGTAATTCTGCAGTGTAGTTAATGGAGCTACACTACAAACTAGCAGCTGTGCGTAAATGGGTCCAGCACGGGTCCAATGAGCATCTAATCTCGAAGGGTGTTGGTTTTTGTGTTGCTTTTGCGAAGTTAAAGAGATTTCTGATGCACTCCCCTAAATTTCAATGTTTAAAAGGTTTGGTGAGAAAGAAGTTTCAATCTGAAATGGAAGTTCAATCCTGTTTCCAAAAAAGCTGGGACACTGTGTAAATTGTAAATAAAAACAGAGTGTAATCTTTAATCATTTAAATCCAATATTATTTTGAAAATAGTATGAGGGAAACATAACAAATGTTAAAACTGAAAGATTTATTTATTTTTTATATTTTCTATATTAATTTTGAATTTAATGCCAGCAACACATCAACATAGTTGGGACAGGGGCAACAAGACTGGAAAAGGTGTGTGATGCTAAAAAAAACACCTGGTGGAACATAAACTAATTTAAAAAAGTAATTGGATACAGGTCAGTAACATGACTGGGTATAAAATAAGCACGTCAGAGAGGCTGAGGCTTTCTAATGCAAAACTAATATTGGGTGGAGGAACTCTTTGGGCTCTCAGACAGCATTTCATAAAAAACAGACATGATTCTGTCATGGAAATCACTGAATGGCCTCAGGAATACTTCAGAAACAAGCACACGTGAACACAGTTTGTCACTGCATCCACAAATGTAAGTTCAAACTACCACCACCAAGAAGAAACCATATACAAACAAGAAGACAGTGCTGCCTTCTCTCGACTCAACTTGAGAAGGACTGAGTGGAAAACTGTCCTGTTGTGTGACTCAAAAAAAATTGAAATTGTTTTTGGAAATCATGGATGCCACAGTTGAAAAATGGCATCAGTTTCAACATTTGCTTTCATCAGGTTATTGGTTTTAAATAATCAGCAAATCATCCTATTTACACAGTGTCACTGTCACTGGGGGGCATATTCTAAATATTCTATACTGCGTGTACCTTTGGTACATTTGCTAATTGGGAAAAAGAATGCAAAACATACCAGTGACCAAATATGCACAAATACTGCAAGGGAAAAAAGACTGCTTCTCCTTCAGTCTCAACACACCAGTACTAACTAACTTCTAAAATTTGTCTTGAGGGTAGTGCTGAAGAAAAGGTTATGGTATCATAGTTATGATCAAAAGGGTACCCTTTTGCCCAGAGGAATAGAGCACTGAAAAGAAAAGACTAATTTACATTTGTTTCCATCAGATGCTCGTGGCATTCCTTTGAGATATGAGTGCATCATGTCCTTTCTGCGGTTTTGTCAGCTTCATTTTCATGCTGCCAATCTCCTGTTCTACTGGACTGAGATCAGATGTGGTGACTGGGGAGAACAATGAAGTTCACTGAACTCCCAGTCATGTTCATTAAACCAGTTTGAGACCAGTACTTCCGCTCTGTGACATGGAGCTTTATCATGCTAGAAGCAGTCATTAAATGATGGTAAACGATGGCCATAAAGGGAAGAACAATATTCAGGCTGCAGCATTTAAACCATGATTGATTGATAATAAGGAGTAAAAGAAAATGTGTGGAGAAAACAAAAAAAAAAGGAAAAAAAAAGATTCCCTACACCATTGCACCAGCCTGAGTACTCATTCCATATTCTCTCAACACTGTCCTCATTTGGAAGTACATTTCCATTTCTATCATTCATCACCCTAACAAAACTGCATTTTCATCCAAGTTCTAGTTCCTCTGTCTTACCAATGGGTACAAGACCTTTTCTCCTTCTGTACTGTCCTCTAATGTAACTTGCCATACACCTCTTCTTTAGTCTTTGCCACTTCTCTCTTCACCTTACACTGTACCTCATAGAACTCTACTGTCTACTCTCTGGCTATCCCAATTCTTCTTCACAAATCTCTTCCTCTGTATAATTTCATACCCCCATTCCTTCATCTGGTCTTCTTGTCTTTCCTTCTCTGTCCAAATGACACACCAAGTATCTTCCTTGCTGTTTCCTTCACCACCACTGCTCTCAAGTTGTCCAGCGATCTGGCAACTATTGACTACCAGCTAGTGCCGATCTTATCTCTTTCCTGAACTTCACCCAACAGTCTTCCTTCTTCAACCACCACCGTTTGACCCTTGGCTCTGCTATCATGCTCCTCCTCTGCTTAATCTTCAAAGTCATCCTACAAACCATCATCGTACCGAACTACGTCCTCCCCTGTCACCACCTTACATTCTCTACAGGCCTCTTCTAGACTGAACATGATACATAAGATATACTCCACCTATGTGGACCTTCCTCAACTCCTGTACCTAATGTCACTGTATTCCTCCCTCTTTTAGAATTGTGTATTCACAACCATTTCCATTGTTTTTGCAAAATATGCCACCATCTGTCATTCCTCTCCTTGAAACCATATCCATGCATCACCTCCTCTTCACCTTTGTTCCCTTTACCAGTGTGCCCGCTAAAGTCCACGCCAATCACCAGTCTTTCCTCATGGCATATGCTCCACCATTTAATTCACAACTCAGTCCAGAATTTTCAACTTGGAGGGCATATTTACTGACAACATTCATCATCACCTTCAGTTGCCAGCTTCATACTCATCAGCATGGCACTCTTTTCACCTCCAAAACACTCTTGCCACACTTTCCCTGCAGGGTTATTTCTACCCAATTCATCCTCCCATCCACACCACAGTAGAACAGTTGGAATCCACCTCAGATCCTCCTGGCCTTGCCCCCCTACTCTGTTGAACTGACAATATATCTACCTTGTTTCTGTCTATTATATCACTTACCGGCATTTAAAGTTCTGACTTAAGTGTCTCCACCCTTCCTCCTCTCCTGTTGCCTCCCAACATGCCTTCCTCCTCTCCTCCTACTTTGCCCAAAATTTCCACCAGCAGCCTGCTGGTCAGCGCTACCATTGGCAGCCATTCGTAATCCAAGCGTTGACCAATCTGGAAATCTGATTTAAGAGCTCTGTATTTGATTTGAAATATACTTTATGCCAGATCTCCTTTTTGATGTAACCCTCCACATTCATCTGGGCTCAGAACTGACAGTAAGAATGTACTGGCTGGCCCCAAAGCCAGGGGCAGGGTTGTCAGTAACATTTACAATGTAAATGTAACATTAACACTAATACAATCAGTTTAGCTACTCCCAAAACAGATGTACCCATTTCATGTGTCTGCTAATTAATGACAATTAATGACACCAAATACTGTGCATATAACCGGATTCTGACTCAGGTTATTCTCAGGTTCTGACTAATCCTCTCCTTCACTTACTCTGCGCACTCACTGTGCATGTTTGTGACCATGTGTTCTCATAGAACTAGGGTTTGCAAAAAAACAGTGTCCAGCAGAGGGCCTTATTTTATCATCTTCAGGGCGCTACTACAGAGGTCAAGGAAGTGCACAATAAAGTTCTTCAATAGGCTACATAACACGCACACACACCCGCAATAATAAGAATAATTAATAACAACAACAACAATAATACTAATAATTATAATAATAATAATAATAATATTCAGTATTCGGCTAAAATGATGTTTTGACCTATCATTAGGACCTTCAGTGGCTGTAACATACAGTAAATCTACTAGCCCCTGTGACAGGTGAAATCATTCTCTGGTCCTGACCAAATGTACCTTTAATTCGCTTTCAGGAATATCTACTCAAGCTAACCTACACTGGGTGGCCCACTGGGTGGTTGGACAACGGAACAGGCATCTGTTCCGTTGTCCAACCATCATCACAGTTCCACTAGTTTTAACATCAGTCACTAGTTAGCAACCACTCTGGGTTCACCTCTATGTTGACGACCTAAAATTGTCGTGAAAATGGTCAAATGTAAATGCAACCAACAAACATTTGAGAATAAACCTGAATGGAATTTCATTCAAATCAGGAATAGTAAAGGTGCCAATGCATGCATCTCTTACATACATATTCTTTACTCGTGCAACCACATCAGTAGGCAGTTTCCCAGACTTTCCCCTGTGACACCGCAACCAGATTCCCACCGCGCTTATGTTTTTTTTATCAGCATACAGTAATGAAGTTTGAAGTTTTATTGAACTCATACAATATCTTTCATACAATATCTTTCTTTTACAGGTCTATGTAGGCACTCAGTACTTGCTCAGATGATGACAGGTGTCTTGGTGCTCATTATGTAGCTATAAAGTTTTGCAAGGACATGCGAGGCAAGACAAGTTTATTTGTACAGCACATTTCAACAAGGCAATTCACAATGCTTTACTAGTGGAGTTATCTTTACTATTGACCAGAAAACATAACTCCATAATGTTAGAACATTCAATATGCTGCAACTCAGCAATATCGAAACTTGGATTACATAAGGGGGAGATTAAGCAGGTGACTGGACCGAAGTTATACCAACAAAGTATGTTGGCATGATGGAATCAGCAGAGTAATAGGCCATTTATTAAAAAAAACTGCCGAGTGGACTAGAAGCCAAATAGATACATGAAAGAGCCAATGATAGTGAGCATGAATGAGTCAAGGGATACAGATAAACTGATGTGAGTACCACTTTAATTCTCTGACAGAATTAATGAGGACTTCATTCCTTTCTGTTATTTTTTCTTTAGCTGATTTCCTATCTGCACTACCCCCATGCATTGCCAAGTTAAAGAAGCCAAACTTTAGGAGAAGCACAAATTTTAAATGTTTTCAACTTATGCAAATGTGTCACCTTGAGTTTAGAAGAAATATGCACCTATCCATGTCTACTTGCATCTTTTAATTGAACGAAAGTGTCTTCTGCCTGAAAATGCTTTTAACCATAAACCAATGTCCTGTACTCATTGCTGAGCAAAGGCATGAACAAACTATGTAGCTCAGGACCCCCTGGTCTACTAAGGGGGGTCCAAATGTAAAAAGGAATGACAAAGGTATGTTATGTTTGCTTTTGCTTACATGTTTGCAATCTTGTGTTTTAATTTGACCCAAAACACCAGATTCCAGAGTCTTTGAGTTCTACAGTGCTCTGCTCAGAAACACTACCTTTATAACAGTGCTTTCATTTCCTGAGGGCTTAAAGCAGCAGAGCCAGACAACTTCAATAAAAACAACAAATCCCTTGTAGATTTCACTCAAGGGGTTTTTACCCCCTGAGACCAAACGCACAATTGCCGACCTCCATTGCAATTCCATTGCTTGTAAAAAATGGACTGTAAGATATTAATATACGAAGCAGATATGAGATAAACTCATAAATTTATGAAAACTATGACAGGTCAAAACAAGCCATGGTATGATATGGCATCAAGACTTGATGCTGTAACAGAAAATTCATTCACTCTGTATCTGACCTTTGTTTTCAGGCAACAAAGGCTCAGGTTAACAGTATGTGAATGTTAGGCTCTGTGTTCCAAAGTCATAAAGTAGAACTATAAAGATTTTGGCAACAAGAAGTAAGGTCACAATAAAAGGACAGAGGAGGGAGGGAAGTAGGGAAGGAAGGAGAAAAATGCAAATAAAACAAGTACTTAGAAAAAAGGAAGAGGAAGCAGAATGATTTTAAAATGCTCAGTATGTGCACCAATAGAGGCACTAAATTGCATAATAACCAGCTATTCTGCATTGCAATGAGCTGCAGTATACACAGTATATGTATAGGTCCATTGTACAGGATGAGACAACAAAGATTCAGGAGTACATCAGGAAGATGGCCTCGAAAGATGAACAGCTAAGTGAATACTTTAGGCATCAGAAAGATAATGACAAGGAGGAGGAGGATGAATCACTGCACAGCATGTATCTCTGACAAACAGAAGAAGGCATCAAGAATTCCTACCAGTAGCTGGAAAAGGCTGGACTGAAAGACAGCACAGATGCCCAATCATGGCAGCACAAGATCAGTAGAGGCTGGGCTCTGCTACACTAGACAGGATCCAAGGTGCAGACTGTGTAGAACTGCCCCTGACACAGTTCAGCACATGACAGCAGGGTGTAAGATGCAGGCTGGAACATGCATCAATCCTCCTCTCCCTCCACAGCTGGCTTATTGCCAGAAGAACAATATCCCCATCCGGTGTTTGTTCCTTTTATACATAATGGCAAGGTGAATTTATTTTTACCTGACCTGTCCAGCTCCACAGAGTGTGACTCTGTATATTTTATGTTTTGCAGGTCACACAGACAGACTTAAATATTTAGAAGAAAAAAAATAACATTAGGATTGCTTTTAATGTTGTCTGTTGTTTTTGTGAAGCTAGGTAGCTAGCATATCTACTACCTGTAGCTAGTAGTCAGTGCATTTCCATCGCACCTACTTTGTGTTCTTTGTGGAAATTCTGCGTATTGAAAATATAAAAGTAAATATAAAGTATTATGATACAATTATCATCATAATTATGCACTTTTAACAAATAAACACATAATGTTTAATGTGAAACAGAGACTAAGTGTTGCATTTTTTTATAATTTTTTTTTAACCTGTCCTCTGCAGCTTAGGTATGCAGAAAAAGATCTTGATACCCTCACAGTGCCAGACAGATTTGCTCTACAAGAGGTGTAGAGTACCACTCTCCACCTTTTGCATGTTTAAACTTTATTATGTACAGCCGTGGCCAAAAGTTTTGGTTTTAACAAAGTTTGCTGCTTCAGTGTTTTTAGATCTTTTTGTCAGATGTTATTATAATATACTGAAGTATAATTACAAGCATTTCATAAGGGTCAAAGGCTTTTATTGACAATTACATTAAGTTTATGCAAAGAGTCAGTATTTGCAGTGTTGACCCTTCTTTTTCACGACCTCTGCAATTCACCCTCTCATGCTGTCAGTTAACTTCTGGGCCGCATCCTGACTGATGGCGGTCCATTCATGCTTAATCAATGCTTGGAGTGTGTCAGAATTTGTGGGTTTGTGTTTGTCCACCCGCCTCTTGAAGATTGACCACAAGTTCTCAATGGGATTAAGGTCTGGGTAGTTTCCTGGCCATGGACCCAAAATTTCAATGTTTTGTTCCCCGAGCCACGTAGTTATCACTTTTGCCTTATGGCAAGTTGCTCCATCATGCTGGTAAAAGGCATTGTGTGTCACCAAACTGTTCTTGGATGGTTGGGAGAAGTTGCTCTTGGAGGATGTTTTGGTACCATTCTTTATTCACGACTGTATTCTTAGGCAAAATTGTGAGTGAGCCCAGTCCCTTGGCTGAGAAGCAACCCCACACATGAATGGTCTCAGGATGCTTTACTGTTGGCATGACACAGGACTGATGGTAGCGCTCACCTTTTCTTCTCTGGACAAGCTTTTTTCCCGAAGCCCCAAACAATCGGAAAGGGGATTCATCAGAGAAAATAACTTTACCCCAGTCCTCAGCAGTCCAATCCCTGCACCTTTTGCAGAACATCAGTCTGTCCCTGATGTTTTTCCTGGAGAGAAGTGGCTTCTTTACTGCCCTTCTTGACACCAGGCCATCCTCCAAAAGTCTTCGCCTCACTGTGCGTGCAGATGCACTCACACCTGCCTGCTGCCATTCCCAAGCAAGCTCTGCACTGGTGGTGCCCCGATCCCACAGCTGAATCAACTTTAGGAGACGGTCCTGGCGTTTGCTGGACTTTCTTGGGCGCCCTGAAGCCTTCTTCACAACAATTGAACCTCTCAAGTTCTTGATTATCCAATCCGATAAATGGTTGATTTAGGTGCAATCTTACTAGCAGCAATATCCTTGCCTGTAAAGCCCTTTTTGTATAAAGCAGTGATGACTGCATGTGTTTCCTCGCAGGTAACCATGGTTAACAGAGGAAGAACAATGATTTCAAGCACCACCCTCCTTTTAAAGCTTCCAGTCTGTTATTCTCTGTTAAACTCTATCAGCATGACAGAGGGATGCCCAGCCTTGTTCTTGTCGACACTCTCACCTGTGTCTACGGGAGAATCACTGACATGATGTCAGCTGGTCCTTCTGTGGCAGGACTGAAATTCAGTGGAAATGTTTTTTGGGGGGATTAAGTTCATTTTCATGGCAAAGAGAGACTTTGCAATTAATTGCAATTCATGTGATCACTCTTCATAACATTCTAGAGTACATGCAAATTGCCATCATAAAAAATGAGGCAGTAGACTTTGTGAAAATTAATATTTGTGTCATTCTCAAAACTATTGGCCACGGCTGTATTATAGTTATTATCTACCTTATTGGAATGTTGGAATGAGTGATGGAACTGGACTGGTCAGGGGGACAGAAAGGACAGAAAGACATAGAGAGAAAGAAGAGAGAAGACAACAAATACAATAATGACAACAACCATGACAAACAATAATAACATTAACATTGATCACTATAGCAACTGTACTAGCAACATATGCAATTTATCTATCACTGGATGTTTTGGGGTACTAACCTGGGGGTCGTAGACATCCTGCACTAAACCCCAGGCAGTAGTAAGGCAGGGAGCCTGGGCGGCGGAATGTCTGTGGCCCCACAGGCAGTAGGTAAGCCCGTGGCCCGGCACCCCCGATTCAGCCACTTGATCACCCCACAGGAGAGGGAGCAGGGGCCGGCGCGGTGGCTAGTGCACCCCCCTGCCCCCCAGCCCAGGGCCCATCCACCAGCAGGACAGCAGCAGGAAACCCACAACCTGACAGAGACCACCCCCAGGAGCAAGCTGGGGCCAAAGCCCCACGAGCTCAGACACCTGAAGCGCACCCCATACCCCCAGCAGGGGGCCCGGTGCACAGTAGAGAGGACTGAACCTCCCCAGGACCACACCCCCACAGGAGGTGGATCAGTACCCCCGCCCCCCTGCTCCCCACTGCCAATGAGCCAATGTTACCCAGCCAGGTACAAGGCCTGCTGAGTGCCAAGACCCCAGGAGCACCCCAGCACCCCGCTCCGACAGAGCCACTCAAGTGGTTAATACACCCTAAGGCATCATCAATGCCCCCCCACCCCTGGTTCACAAGTCCCAAATTGCCAATGTCTTTGTCCCCCTGCCCCAGCCCATCTCCCACCCGGGAAAGCTGACAAGGGGCCACCAGGGGTGTCCTAGGTCAGAACAAGTGACTCCCCAGCTCGGGCAGCTGGATCCCACCACAGCCAGGCAAGGGCACAGGGGCTCATGAGAGGCGAGGTGAATTTAAAGTGCAACATCCTGCTTTATGCTAGCGAACAGGCTCTGTAAAAGGGGCTAAAGGTTTGTGAGGACAAGGAACATTCTGATGTAACATAATAAGAAAAAAGTCTACTTTTTGTTGATGCAGACTCTGGATCGAGGAAAGTGCTGGGTCAGGAGTGTTACACTGAACAGTGGGATGAGATGTGGTTTCCCTGCAGCAGACATTTAGCTTTATTAAAGGGCTTTTCATTCATCTTAATAGCTTTTGTTATGTAACATCCCCTGGTATGCCCAAATGTCTTCAGCCCCTGGTGTCCCTCCATGTTTTATTCATGAAAAGCCTATCACTGACAGTATGGATAATGTGTGTGTGTGTGTGTGTGTGTGTGTGTGTACATACTCCCTGTGTTTCAGTGCACGTGTGTGTTTGCGGTGTTTGAGTTCAGCCAATGGGACAGAGACAAAACTGTTGCTAAGCTGGATCTTTCGCTGCTGAAGAAATGCAGTGTTTGAGCTTGGTTGTATGGGTGCCACCATCCTGGTGATGTGCTAGACCCTGGCACCCTTACCAGGCCTCTCTTGGCTGGGTGCTGCCTGGATCAGTGGGTGTTCTTCTACCTAACCTCCTTTTTCTGAAGGTTCAGACTTCACAATGTGTTTAAAACTAAAATATTAATTAGATAAATTCCTTCTTATTGCAAACTGTTCTTATGTTCGAGTTCATTGTAAAATCCCTAAAAATACATGAATGTGTGTGTGCCTGCTTGCATCTGTGCATGTGAGTGTCCAGAGCATAATGGCAGTCAGGCACATAATGAGGCTCAGAGGCCCTCAAACCAGGCTTTTGAAACATAGGGCAGACACTTGGCACCCATGGGATACTACATCATTTGGACAAAGGAGTATTCATTGGCATTGCATTGGCATACTGTATATGCAAAGACACAGACTCACATTACTACAGACACACACACACACACACACACACACACATTAATGAGATTCACATATGTTCACACTCTGCTTATTTATTTCCAGTGACTTAAGTGGAGTCTATGAGCTTTATAAAATAACAACAAGGTGATACTGATGATGTACTAGTGCTGAGTCATTGCCAGATGAAACTGACAATATAGATGTTAGTGCATCTATTATTATTAATATGGGGAAGGAAACCCATTCAGCATGTTTGATAGACCTCAGGGTGAGTAAAACTGAATGTAACCAGTGTTTAAGAGAAAGGTCCATGGGGGCTTTAAATGTGACATTCAAGGGGATGATTTTTTAATAAGTCTTAACATTTGTTATTGTTCTACATAATCATTGTTAGTAATTTAGTAGTCAGTAATTTGGTAACAATGTGGTGTAACATTTACACCTCAATGAGAAAACAAGGCTTTTAAATAAACACAAAAGATTAACTTGTTATGTGACACATGCTGTCTATTGAATGCAGGTACTGGTGGGTATATTTACTTTTATGTTCCACATAAGAATAAAAAATAATATATATTGTAGATTGGACCATTGTGACATTTAAGTGACAAACAACTGCTGCCACTGTAGTCACCAAACTTCCTAAGGCTAAAAGCTGCTAAAAGCTCTGAACTGGCAGCGTTAGGAGAAACTCTGACTTGTTAGACTCTGACAGATGTTAGAGGTACAGAAGACTGAAGTTCCTAAGATGTGAGCTGTTGAATTATTTCTCTCACGGGTACACTTTTATTTGGAGAAGAGAGGAAGCTCATAAAGTCATTAGGGGTTAAAGGATTACAACGTTTAATAGAGCATTGGCTCTCTTGCAGCCTTTCTTATATGTTTTAGACTTTCTTATATGTCATTTGACTATCTTTCAAGGCTATATGAAGTTCTTTCAGACTAGTGGAACACCACTTTCTTCCCACTCTTTTGTTGCCTGTTTTAAAGCACTTGTGTGAATTGTATCACGGAGCTAGTCACCTCTTTTCACTTGCTTTTCACAGAGTTACTGGGACATCTGGATAATGGGTAACACAGTAGTCCAGTCTTGAGGTAACACATGCTGGGACCAGTTTTAACCATCCTTTTGATACAATATTATACAGTTCTGCAGCTGCAACACTATTAACAAGATCATCAACTTGTGTGAAAGTTGAGAAAGTTTTCCTCCATTCTATTTACACATGGCAGTGGAGTCAATAATAATAGATTTCTTTAGAAGAAACAATTACAAACCAATTAGTCCCTTTACAAACTTGCACTAAATGTATATCAGAATATGCTGTAGATTCTCAGATCTTGGTTGCTGAGTGTGATTTTAATGATGCCTCATTGTAGGCATGGGTTGTGGCATGGAAATATTTAGACATGTTAGCAGCTAGAAATAAAACATATTCTCTTGATGCATTGACTTAATTGGACATCCATTTAGACAACCACCTCAGCAAGCGTAAAAAATGGTTCCAGGAATCAGCCCAACCTACTTCCCCACAGAGCCTCAGAGCCTCCACAGCTAACCAGCCCTTCTCCCAGTCCCTCACTCATCATCTCCCTGAAGAGCCCTGCCTCTGAGTCATGCTCTCCTCTCTCCTGCAGAGACACTGTGACGGATAAAAGCAGGGCTTTGCATCTACTGCGGTCAACCTGGACATTTTATAGCTGCCTGCCCCAGAGTGCTAAAAGAGCAAACACACTAGTGACTGGAGGAATCCTGGTGAGCCATACCTCAGTCTTTGCCCCTCCAAACAGTAGGCAGTTGAAAGCCACTCACTTCTGGTAAATTTATTTAGTTCATAATCCAAGCTGATCCATTACTGGATGTATGGCAATTCCTGGTAGGGGAACTATGCATGAATTTGCTTTCTAGACCAAGGGTGTCAATCTTATGGCCGGGATTAATCTGGCCAACGAGATGATTGTGCCATGATTTTCACTGGTGTGGCCCAGTTGAGATTAAATTTGACAGTATGTGGCACCTGACATAAAATGAGTTTGACACCCCTGTTCTAGACTATAGTTTAGCATTCAACCCATCTTCCCCCAAATACTGGTGTCTAAACTGTTGGACCTGGGTCTTCCACACTCCTCTTGTCTCTGGATAAGGGACTTCCTGACTGAACACAGTCAGAGGGTTAGTGTGAGCCTCCACATCTCCACAGCCCTCAGCCTCAGCACTGGCTTCCCACAGGGCAGCGTGCTTAGTCCCCTGCTCTACATGCTCTAGACCTACAACTGTACCCCCATCCACCATAGCAACACCATCGTCAAGTTCACGGACAACACTACAGTGGTGGGACTCATCTCTGGTGGGGACAAATCCTTCTATAGAGACGAGGATGACCAGCTGACAGGTTGGTGCAGAGAAAACAATGTGGTCCTTAACACGACAAAGACCAAGGAGACCAAGGAGTTGATTGTGGGCTTCAGGAGGACAAAAAACTTTATCACTGCTCAATAGAGAGCATTTTAACATACTGTATCAGTGTGTGGTTCTCAAACTGCACAGTGGGAAAGAAAGGAGGTAAACTCAAGTTTGAACCCTCTTTGATGTCCTCCAGGACCAGGACCATAACACCCTGTTCCAGTCCAGTTTCTCAGAAAAGGAACCTCCTGCTCTAACTTCAGCACACTGGGCTAAGATTCAATGAATTATTCTAATAACTGACCTGCATAGATTAGAGACACTGCTCCAAATATGTTGTGTGTGTGTGTGTGTGTGTGTGTGCACCTGCTGACCTCAAACAATGCTCAGGTTTCTTTGCTTCAGTCAGGCCTTATACCAGTCACCAGTAAACAACTATAAAATATGAACAGTAGCAGACAACAGGTACGTGTGAGAGTTCCCACAAGATGTAGATATTTTTGCTCTAGTAAGGAAGCTATTCTCCAGCCTGTAATCAGATGTACTGTACACACGCACACACAAATTGAAGCCTGTTGGCTTCTGACCACAGTGTGTCCATGTGGCCTCTCTGTTTAAGGAGGCTCTGCAGTTTGGGCCATACACAAACTTAAATGGTGACTATAAGGTACGGTATTATATTATTATGCTTATTTTCCCATTCTATCAGGAATTAAACAACACCATTTTCTGTCTGTACAAAATATGTGTATCGCCTCCTCTTATTATCTCAGAGGTCTAGTAAGTACAAACGTATGTTGAGATGAGATTATACACAATACAAAAAAATCAGAACAGAAGTCACTAATTTACAATGAAATCAAGCATATTTCAAGCATTCATTTAGCTGTGTAAGCTCAAGTAATTAATCTGGCTTTATTAGTGTCAATAATAAGTCTTTATCAGCATTTGTCAACATCTCTATCCTGTGAATAAAAAAGTAAAGTAAAGTAAGTCCATAAAATAACGATATGCATTTTAATACCACTTTAGTTATATCATTAAAAATGCAGTTTAGGTATTTTCATGTCAATCTATTTATTGGTGACATTTAAAATTTCATTGAGTGAGGTCAGACTATTTTATATTCAAAGCTAATTGCTGACATTCTTGGAGCATATTAATGAATTGATGATGAAAATATTAATAATATTATGAACAATAACAACAACAATGATAATAACAACAACAACAACAAATAATAATAATAATAATAATAATAATAATAATAATAATAATAATAATAATAATAATAATAATAATAATAATAATAATAATAATAGGCTTTTGGAACACCCTTGTCAAGGCCACACCTCTTCCTGCACTGTAATTAGAAAATACAGAGTCCACGGTGTCCTCCTTCAAAGGAAGGGGACACTGCAGTTTTTACCTGCTCTTGTTGGTTGGGGACACTATAGGAGGACAGGTGGGAATGGACAGTTCTTAGTGGACCAAGACGTTTTAACTGATGTATATCTTTTCATGAAAGTGTTCTGAATTTATATGTCTCTACCAGGCCTGTTGAATAATTGATTCATCAAGAAACTGTTAAATTATTTATTATAACAACGCTTTCAATGTGAAAATAAGCAAAAGCTAAACCGACTGGTAATGCATAAAATTGCCTTTCTACTGTGAATAAAGTCTCTTGGAACCAATCTGACCATGGCAGCAATCCTGCAATAATAATAAATGTAGATTCATACAGTTCTAGAAATGCACAGCATAGCATATGCGTTAAGTCATGGGTTATGGGTTAGATCAAATAAAAAAATGCTTTGATGTTGTGTTCTCTGGGATAGAGGGCACAAGAATCTCAAGATTGTTAGATCAGGGGGGGCAGATTCTTGGTATTTCTTGGTGGGCTGAAGTGTCAGGATCAGTACAAAGTGTAGCACCAGGGTGTACCAAGTCCTGTCCAACCCTTGCTTGCAACTGCAAAAAGAGGAACTGGACTGCCTTCCCGACACAAGATCCCTCCACAGCCTCTGTTCTCACAGCCAAGGTATGATGGAAATTCACAGGGTGTGAAATTCCCTAAAACTTCAGCTCCATTCCTACAAAGGGATGCAGGAGATCTAAGAGACAAATAGCAACTCTGGTGTCTGAGCAATGTAAATGGTAAAAGCACTGGATTTATATAGCACTTTTCTAGTCTGAGTCAACCACTCAAAGTGCTTTACACTGCAGATCACATTCACACACATTTACACACCAGTGCGACATAGGGGGCAATTTGGCGTTCAGTACCTTGCCCAAGTTACTTAGACACTTCAGGAATTGAACCACCGACTTCGCAATTTGTGAATAATCCGCTGTATCCTAAGGTAAGAGACATGACATTTTTATGTAACATTGCAATAATTAGTGCAAACAGCAGCAAACAGTGTCTCTGTGAATGATAGATTAACTGGAGACGTTACGATACAATATAGTATGATACGATAGGAAAGCCTGCCCCGCAGGTGAGTCAGCCCCACCCATAGAACATACACAATAGGAGAACGCGTGTGTGTGTGTGTGTGTGTGTGTGGGGGGGGGGGTACACTGTTAGACTAACAGAGGTCATTGGGATTCAAGTCCCAGGTAGGCACAATCTCTGTAACTGACTGGAATTTTCATGACAGAATTTAAAGGTGCAGCTGAGAAGTTGGCTGTCCACGTTGGTGGTCTCAGATTGTGTCTCTTTTTTCTGAGGATTCAAGGATTTTTATTTGTCACATGGACAGAGTTACAGAGTATATACGCAGTGAAATGAGGTAGGGGACGCTTTTCCGATATGTGTATGAGATTAATTAACTGCCAACATTTAACATAAGTGCTATAAAAATGGAAAATAGTAAAACAATGTAAAGTGAAGACAAATACATAATAATATAACAATAAAATAGAATAGAAAAAGTTGTAGTGCAGGTATGGACAAAAGTTAAATAAAGCCTATGTACAACAGTGAGCTCTTCCTAATATTTATTATTTGCAATTTGTGCACAAGTTGTTAGACATACTAATGGCTGCACATGAAAAATATGAATAGTCCATTTCACATGTGAATAGTTATAGAATAGAATATACTCATGAAGTTGTATACAGATATATTTCACCTGCAGTAGTTTGTGCCCATGTGAGTGCCGAAATGTACATTCATCATAAAATAAAATACTGATTCCATTTCATTACCTTAATCTTAGTTTGGCCATATTGATATTTCACTACACTATCATGTAACATATAATATTGGATTCCTACTATAGCAGTGGGTTGCATTGGGATTAGGCCTCAAATAGGCAGTATCTTGGGTTGTAGTTGGAGTCTTAAAAAGAAGAGCATAGGCTTTGTTAAATTGTTCATTTTCAAGCCTGGGAAGCTCTGACCCTTTATACTAATAGTTTTGTTCAGAATGAGAAGATTACCAAAACTTAAATCACAACCACCAGTTCTTCAGTCTTATCCAATTTGATATTCTTGTCAAGGTGGTAAAATCTACCAGCTCACCAGCTAAGCATTCGGCTGAGCTGTTTCTGATTTTCACTCTTTGGGAGAATTTTTCCACAGTTGTACAAAATCAGCATGTTTGGCATTTAATGAAAAAGTAAAACTGCAATGAATGGTCCAATAAAAAGAACAGTGTATTCTCAGCCCAATCTGAGTGCCGCTCTCTAATTAATTCCTGAATCAATTTTATTACACCCAACAGTTTTATGATGCAGTCCACCGGTATGTGCAATGAAAGCACAGCAAAGCAGCTCTTGTCTCACTTGATGTTTGAAAATGGCTGGAGATCTGGTCGGAGGACAATTCACACCATCAGTGCCAGATACAAATGGTTTCAGAAATTTGGCAAAAAAAATAATAAAACCCCTCTGGAAAGCAGATGCTTTTAGGCTGAACCAATTTGTCAACATTGGCTGTAGTAAAAATGAGCAAACCTCAATTTTATGAACTTCATTATTTTAGTATTGTGCATATTTTATATGTTGCATATTTTTCATTTTCAATATCAATGATTTTATTCATTTAAATCGAACTGGAGTCAAACCACACACATAAAACCTAGATCAAGCCCTGCAAAGACAGGGAGATCGGTGGAGCTTAAACAGTTCCAAGACACTCTGTTATGTCCCTTTAAAAGAGTCTCTGTGTGGGTACCTGCGCTGTAGTTGAGATAATGCCTTTGTTACGGGAGGCTTACCCAGTGTTTGTGTGTCTGTATATTTGGAAAGTATTGGTTGATAGTCAAAGCCATGCTGTTTTCTGTAGTTAAACAACCAATGGCATTGTTCAGGAAATATCCTGGTGCCCTGAAGACTGTCTTTATACTATCTTTGGCACAGAACAGCTCACCCTGTGTTTCAAGGAATGAGCTCTATCGCACTCCTGGATATTTCACCAGCATAGAGGAGGCAGAATCTATCTCAACCTTTCCACTCTAAATACAGATACACATTACAAGATTTCAGCAAAAAATATATGTTTCTTTGTACACAAAGTGTGAAGTATCCTGAAAAGTTCATGTGGCATTTTCCTTTTAAAATGAGGCAGATCCTCCAGTTGATGAAGCACACTTACAAATTCTCTCTGTTGCTGTGTGTTTACAGCTGGTGCAATGAGTCAGTAAAAGGGTTTGTTTGGTTGTGTGATCAGTGCTTTGCTGATTGATTTTAAGTGTTTGTTGGGATGTTTGGAGTTTCAGTGTGTGACTTAGTGACAGTTGCCTGTAAATAATATTCAGGTTTGATCAAGGTGGCAGACTGAGGGGTCTGGATTGAAAGTGTATCATTTGTTATTTTTCAGTGATGGAAAACCACAAACAGACATGAAGTAGTCAGAATACATTAAACAGATGTGTGCACAGTTAAACATTAAACAGTGGTCCCCTGCATTGTGATACATACTTTTACGTATTAAATCCTGAACTGACACAGCTTCATATCAATATATCTTTATATTTGCAAGCATCTAAAATTAGGAGCATCAGACATTTGGTTTCCAACAATTGTCAACCTTTTTTGGTGGGAAAGTATAGGAATGCCATATAGGCCAATGGCACTTTAGATTTGGGCGGTGAGGGGGCTCTGTGTTCTTAATCTGATCCGGTCAGTCATGGTCTGGGACACTGGAATCAGGTCATTTCCCACCACTCAAAGGAACTAACTTGTTGCTTGTGTTAGCATGACACCAGCTTTAATAGCTGCCATTTCTCACTGAGAAGTTACAGTACACATAAGGAAGCTATGTTGATTTCAATATTTAAGTAGATATTGACAGTGAATTCATTTCATTCAGTTGTAGACTCTTGCTCCTCTCAACATTTGAATCAATCCCCTCTTTGTTTTAATCACACCCTTGATTTTTTTTTTACATATCGCATGGGCATTGACAGTTAATGATATTTTCCAAAAAAAAGATTTTTCTGACCTATTTTATTAGCTTTTGAGTTTAAAGTAATGGAATATTATTTAGGGGGAAAATCGATCACAGTCTGTTTCTATCTGATGATGCTGTGACCAAATATTCAAAAAGAATTCCATTATCATTTAGTTAAGTGCTGTGTAAATACAACAGAGGATATCTACTTCAATTTCATTCTCACACAAGTTGATGATCTTGTGGATAGTGAAACCTCACTGCAAATGACACACTGTTGTCCCTCTGAAAAAGGAGGTAGTGAGTCAGAGTAGGCACTGTGTTGTACAATCCAGAAACACATTCTTTAAAACAGGCATAATAAAAGCTGGTAACAGGGCGATGTTTAACCAATGTCAAAGAATTTAATCTATCCTAGAATGATAGTCTAATGACCTTTAAGAAAAAGATCTTAGTGCTGCATTTAACACAATCAACCATAAGATTCTGTTACAGAGACTGGAACATGTAATTGAGGCTAATTTAAGTGATATTTACCAAATAGTTTGTTCATGTTAACATTGACTTTTACATGTAGAGTTCCACAGGGTTCTTTGCGAGGACCTTTACGTCTCACCCTATATATGCTTATTTTGGGTAATATTACTGGGAAGGACCAGATAAATGCCACTGCAAGTGAAGCGGAAGGCTCTGCTGACAACTGATTGAAGAACCATGGCTTTTATACAGGAGTAGATGAGTTAATGGAACAAAAAGGAGGAGGAAATAAAGAATAGTATTTAAAATTGTCCTCCTCAATAACAAAGCCCTAAATGGTCAAGCACCATCATCTCTTAAAAAACTGATGGTACCTTATTACCCCAATTGATAATACATGTATTTGTCCTTGTGGGAACCAAGGAAAAACAGTGCCTTTCAATTTAATTATTGTGATTTTATACCTACGTAGTGAGAAAGGAAAACAGTAACAAACAAAACATATTACAGTTCAGACTATTTAATATGTATCTGTATTTAATATGTATGTGTCTTTACAGCATGCCCAATGTAGTGGACCATAAGAACATATTAGCAAGAAAAGACAGTCAAACTTAAAAATATTCACCTTCATTAAAAACCTAAATTATTCTCACTCATTTTCACACTGTGTTCACAATGTTTTGCTCTTTCACAGAACATTTTCATTCTGGTATCTGTGCCCAATTTGCTCCACGAAAAGTGTTGAATTGGACTCCAGTCTGCACAGGGTGATGACAGCCAGGAAGCCCAAGTAGCACAGCTGTGAATCAGGTGTGGTATCTCAAGATCTCATATCTGTTGTGTCACCTCAATTTCCTTTGAGGTATGTTAAGTCAGGGACCCTAGGGTCAAAGGTTATGGTCAAGAGTTGATGATCTATAGTATGGTCTGTGATTAAAGGTTTCTATATGATTACCTTATGTTAATAGACAACCTGACTCCTCAATAACCTGACGATATAAGTGGGTACTTAGAGCTGTTTCGAGAGAGATTCACATTGGTCCTGAATCCTCCAAGCAGTCCATGGTGCTTGTCATGATGCAGTACTTCTGCATAGTTTAGTACTTGTAATAAACTTCTATTTACAAGTAAGACTGTGTCAGCGGAGATTCCTTCATCATCTTCACATCATCGCAGCTCAAGAAACCACACAGGTATGATGGAAAAATCTCTAGTACCTGAAAATTAATAAGATGAATAATAATTAATTCCAGTGTTATGGATGTGATTGATCTTTTACCACACTCATAGGAGCAAACATTGGATAAATTTGAAATTATTTCATGATTTGGTATGCATGTGTTTGTGTGTGTAAGACCTACACAGCATATGTGTGACAGAACAAGGAATTATGGGAGCGGTAGTTCGTGAGCAGGAAGATTTATAAATGGAGCACGTGTTAGTAGCTGCAATAAAATGACAAGTTGTTCAGAGTTAACGCATAACACATATTTGTTTAAACAAAGAACACGACACATCACCACCAGTCCAGGATTTCCACTAAGTAACAGGGATGCTGGATGAGTAGTCCAAATTGTGAGGAAGTTCCTCAAAACAGAGGCTGACACCTACATAAGTCTACTTGCCTACAGAGCCACACCACCACAGAGTGGATACAGTCCAGCTCCGCTCTTCATGGAAAGATGTCTTAATTTCTCAGTGCCACACTTTCTTCTCAGCTGACTCCTGCACTGCATGACAAAATGCCTTTTCAGGGAGGGAGAAAGAGAGAGTGAGAGTGGATGCAGAAAACTACAACAGATGTCATTATGCCATGAAGCTCAGAGTGTTGTCATCAGGAGAGCAGGTGGGGGTAATGGATTGTGAAGTCTTCTTGGACAGTGCTCGAGTCACTCAACGCCAAGATCATATTTGGTAGATCTACCTCAAGGTGTTGTGAGATGCAACCTCCAACACTTGATACCTCTACACACCACAGGATGCAAGAGGTTCATCGGCACAACAGCAATCATCAGTCATATTCAGACCAGATTGCTGTGAAGAAATGCAAGCAGAGACTCCTACTTGCAGAACTAAGTGTGGAAGAGCCATTGTTAAACCCACCAGACTCAGTCTGACTGAATGTTAAGAGATTAGTAACTGTGAGAAAAAACAAAAGGTAGTTTGGGAGTTGGTTAAAAGTTAATTGTTCACATGTTAAATGTGAATGTTGGACTAGTGATAAAAAGCACTTTAAATGAGCACATAAGAAATGGTAATGATAGAGCGTGCCAGATAAGGTAGCCATTAAAGTGCGTGCAAGGGGATGAGAATGTGAGACAAAGGTAGTGTACTCTTTGCTCTCTAGAAAGGGGAGATGTACGCTTGAGTATGGGTGTTGCGAGAACTACACGTGTGCTGGAGCTCGGAATTATGGGAGCAGTTAATGAGCAGGAAGATGAATGAATGGTTGTTACTAGCTGCAATAAAGTGCCAAGCTGTTCACTGTTAACTTATGCGTATGTATTCAAACAAAGAACACAACAATCACCCTTAATTTATTTTGAAATGTTTAACCCTTACTTTAAATAGTTATCTGAAGTACTGAGAAAATATCATTCATGGTATTTTGTTACCATGAATATTGCAATAGCGGCTAATTATTGGGGTGATGTCTTTCTTGCTTGTCCTTGTTTGTCTTTGTGTCTGTCTGCTTATTCATCTTCTTCCTTTTCTTCTTCACCATCTTCCTCTCCCCCTGGTTCAAAGTCATCCTCGTCCCTCTCTCAACATTTAGTGAGAGAGATAGTGTTACTAAAATATCAGTTCTGTCTCCTGCAACAATGTTGAGTCAATAAGTACATGACGACATGATGGAAGAACTCCTTAAACATAAGATATTTTTAACTATCTTGTATAATTTGATGTCCCCAGCTACCCAAAATTGTCCTTAAATGTGAATGGAATTGGTCAGTGAAAGCATCACATGAAGCCTATTTTTTGATGTGTGTGTGTTTGTTTGTGCATGCGATAGGGGTTGTTGGTATAAGCAGGATCACATGGTTTGTAGAGACAAATGAAGGCTAACTGCAGGTTTTTTTAGAATCTGAAGCCAGTGAAATGAACTTTCCGCTGTGTTTGTGCAAGGCCACTCAAAGACCCTACCTTGTGTTTGTGTGTGTGTGTGTGTGTATCTGGGAGAGAGAGAGAGAGAGAGAGTGAGAGAGAGTATTTGGAACATATGCACTAAATGCTAAAATGGGAAGCATGACAGGAAGTAAAACAAGCCTCTAAACTCTATATCTTTCTGTAGGTTATCTATCATTTTCAGCTGTTGGTGTCCTATTTGAAGCATTTCGTTGTTGGTTTAACAAAACAACATTACAAATCTTGGTAATATTTGGAATGAAAGTCTTTTAATTGATGTATGGTTTGGGTCACATCAGGAGTGATTGAGAGAGTGAGTTCTCAACAAACACACTTAGCCATTGAGAGGCTGGTTGGCTCTGCCTGTTGCACATCAGCATGCTGAGGAATTATCACACCTCATTACAGGAAGCATCCAAGAAACTTCTTACACTGGGTCATGATTAATGCAACCCATAATCATGTTTCTGGACAGCCAACTATTTAAACTCCTGCTTTTAGGGATTCTGAACCTGTGTAGCTGCTTGCTTCTAACTTATTTACTGCAGCGCTAATTCACAACATGCGTTATCTCAAGGTATTTTACAGGGTAAGGTCGAGACCTTGGTCAGAGAAAGATATACTTGAAGCAGAGGAGAGTGGGGGGCAACAGTGAGAGGAGGAAGTTGGATATTTTTTCCATTTCTTTGCTCCACAGAATCACAGCCGACAGAATCTATTTCCAAATTAAGTGGAATTTTTGGACAGATTCTGTCCTCCTGGACATGGATGTTACCATTCTAACACACACCTATGAAGACATGACCGCTTCTTCACAGATTATTCTTTTAAACCCTTCTATGCTGCAGGGGTTTTGTTGCTGTGCCTTCCTCTTTCAAAGTCCAAACTCGAAAGGTCTTCGGTTGGATTCAAGGCAGAAACATTCTTGGCCAGGTCCTCTTTGAAAACTCTTGTGAGAATTTTGCAGTGGGATCATTGTCATGTTGGAGATTTGCTTTCCTGCCAAGCTTCTTGAGACTTGGAGTCATCTTTATGATCATCAGCATTAGGGTATATATATGAGAGTTGTATTCGGTGCCATTTATAAATGTTATCTCCCTTAAACCTTTTGCACTCTTACAACCCAATATCAGCACACTACCACATCCAAGTTGATGCTGTGCACTCACTACGATAGTCTTGCTCAGGTCTCTGTCAGTCTTGGACCCCATCTAATCTAAGCATGTTTACAATAGTTTCATGTGACGAATGAATATGCTTAAAAATGGCTAACATTCCTTACATTTTTAGTGGCAAATGAAATCTTTAAATGCATTTTGATAACATTTCTTGTGGGAAATTTATTTATTATTTAAATAAATTTATTTAAATTTATTCATTTTATTTAGTTTATCTTTCCTGTGGTGGTTACTATGGATGTGGTATCACCATGTTGCATGTTGTTTATATTATCTTTGTTTTGTTTAATGATGGGTTATCCATCTCGATCCAGGTATCTAACCCAAGTGTCACTCAAATAAGAACATTTGGGTGGAGCCAAGCCCGATCTATGTCATGTATGAGTAGGTCTGTCATCTTGGACAGCAATGTATGGCACCACAACTGAGCAGGAGGAGACAGGATTAAGAAGGCCAGCTGGAGGATGGTGAGAGGATTTGCTTTTGGCACAGATGGAGCAGGCAGCAACAAACTTGGGGACAGTTCTCTGGTATTGATTGGTTGGACAGAACATCTGGTTTCTGGATCCAGGGTTTTATCTTACTACCAGCCCTTCAGCAGTACATTCAACCACTGAACTTCCATATTCCTCTGCATAAGCGCGTCTACGCTGCACATTTTATCAGGGTCTAAATGGTCAATCTGCGGTATAATTAAATGCACATCCTACAGTTCAAATAATGAAGTGCCACGGGAACTCTCTACTTAATAGTAAGATAAAGTGGTCAAAGTATTCCTAATATAATGCACACTTAAGTTGTTTTGTTTTAAGTTGATTTTTTAGGTTGACATTGTTTCAGGGGGTAAAATACATTTTTCATTCACCTCATATGGCTCAACATTTGTGTCACTATTCTTCTTTTCTGTGCTGGCCCTGGTGATGGTGGTGCCCCGGGCGAGATTTTTGACCAGCCTGCCCCCCCTTCTAGAACATACATTTTTATCTAATCATAAATCTTTACATTTTAATATTGGAACAAATGAAAAAATGAAAAAACTTTAATTATATAACTACACAAATGCAAATAGGTAAAATACATTTCTAAAAATAACGATATTAATATCATTATATACAAATTACACTTAAAAAATAATGCATTCTCAAAAAATTAACACAACTATATGCAAATAGGGGAAAAATTGCAAAATACAGCGGTGCTTTCTAGTTATTAATAATTTAGTCCTTTTCTGACTCATCTCTCCAGCAGCTCAGTTCCAGAGTTACGGTCAGAAATACTGGTCTTTTAACAATTAGCTCTCACCACCAGGTATCATACTGGTGAATAAAATGATGTCTTGCACCATGGCACCCCCACTGTATTTTGCGCCCTAGGAAACAGCCTATGTCACCTGTGCCATGGGATGTCCTTGCTTCTCTGCTTCTCCAAAGTGGGAGTGCAAAGAAAACTGAAACTGACTATACATTGGTACCAATACAACCCAGCTTAAAAAAAACTGATCTACCATTTTAAGTCTTGGTGTTCCCCTTTTGTCCTTGTCAGTTCATCTGTTTTGTTCAGTTCAGTGCTTTTCAGTCATGTCCTGTCCTGCATACCTGTGTTCCCTTCTGTTTTCACTTTATTCCTGTGGTTTTGTAAGTTTTGTTTGTTTGGTTTGCTTTTGCATTTTTTGGATATGCTCCTTTCCTGAGGTTTCTAATTTTTGTTTTTTGTTACTAAAATCTTTGCTGCACCTTCCTGCTTTGGCTTGTATTGGCATTTGGCTCCAACTATGCTGACCAATGGTCAGACATTTTTGTAGGAAGGAATGTGTATCCTGTAATTCCATGGTCTTTTTCACCCCTCTTTTCGTGCAGGCATCTCCTCGAACTGCCTCCACATTAAAACTGTGTGTAGGGTCACCAGATTGCCAGGTTATAGCAATATATCTGGTCAGTTAACAGTTATCCAAGCCATTACCTGCCAATTTATGCAAATCAGTAGGATGTAACCAATAAACTCTGTTGTACATTTTCATATGAAGCAATGACATACCTAATATTAGTGTAGTATGAAAGGAACTTGGCTATAAAACAATCACTACCAACTCTGAACATTGGGCCATGTCTGAATAATTGTACTTGGCCTGTTAATGGCAGCCTGAAGCATTAGCCTTGACAGGCAGGCAGACTTGCATCAAAGTTGGCAGATGGACACAGATAGAGAGGGAAAGGGTGAGAGAACAAGAGAGAAGTTTGCATGAAAAGAGAGGATCTGAACCACTGCCAAGTTTTGCCTTTTAAATGGAGAACCAACAGCACAGAGGGGCTTAGTTGCCCAGACCATTAAATCAGTGGAACACTGTTTTCTGCGTTGTGTTGCACAGATTGTAACTTTCAACACAAATTGCCCACAGTTAGACAACTGCATATACCATAGACACCAAGGGTATGAAAATCATTGAGCTATGACAGTCATATATTCATTGTATAGTCAAATAAAAATGAACAGAGATCACAGCTCTAAACATATTTGATATTTTTCTTGTCATCAAGAAATCCAACGCCAAGATTAAGCAACTAAATATTAATATAAAATAATAACTTTAAGTTATACAGCATTAGATTATGTCAGAGCACCAATCTCAAAGGGTTGGATAGCCATTCTACTGATTCAGTCTCAAAATTACACTAATGAATGAAAATGAATGAATGAAAAACTCTAATTAATAATAAACTTAATAACTACAACTACAATAACCATATTAGTACCTGACTGAATGATTTAGAGTTCTGCAGAGTAATAATTTAACAAATAATACCAAATAATTTATTTAAACATTACAAAGGACATCTACTCTAATCAATGATTCTATATACAGAATGTATATGTGAATATGTTTTTGGGAAACAGACAAATGCAAAGGAGGTGTGAAAAGTGCTACAATCAGATGACAGTTAACAACAAAATTTACAACTAGATGGCTGCTTACAAGGCTTTGTATTTCTAGTCCACCCCCTGTAGGGTGAAGGTGCTAGATTATAAGAGAAGTTAGTTGCATGAAAGAGGGGGTAAAACATTTTAATATCAACTTAATCTAACAATGATCAAACATCATCACAATAGCTCAGTGATACAATGAAATAGATCAACAGTATACAAAGAGAAAGTTAAAGAGTCTTGTGATTAGTAATTCTGTACTACGCCATCTAGGCCCAGTTATGTTATAAAGGAACAAAAGAGGTCCTCATCAAAGTATTGTTTTGTCCAAGTCCAGTGAACTGAGTCGCTTCCTGATGGTGTAAACTGGGCTGGGTGGGTAGCTTTTGAGGACTACTGGTTTCTCTACTCAAATATGACTACTGCTTCTCTTACAGAGTTAAGGAGTTATTATCTTCTCAAGCCACTGGAGAGGCTTTTGACCCATCTCCGGTGTGAATTCTCAATCAGGAAATAGTATTTGAAAGATTTCAGGCCCTCCTTATGGCTGCAGATCATTCTAGGAGAACAGCCTCCAGACTCCTCTCCAAGACATCAGTTTGAAAGTTGAAATGCTTTAGAAAATCTGGCCTGTGATGGTAAAACCCTGCTATTCCCCAAAAATACCTTAGCTGTTTGCTTGTCTGTGACAATGGGCAAGACTCAATGCCACTGATCTTATTCACTTGTGACTTTATCACCCAATTTCCAGTGACAACACCCAGATACTCTGTCTTGACAAACACACACTTCAGTCAGTCTGTCCAACAGGAGATATTCCAGCCCCATTTCCAGATGTTTGAGGTGATCATCCCAGGTGGTGCTGTAAATGCAACAGCATAATCTGACAGATTGCATTGTGCCTGATCCAATAACCTCTAGAACATGTCTGTGAAGCTGTACAATTTCTTGAAGAAATTTCACCTCTCGTGCAGGAGGCTTCTTCAGTTCTGATCTATTGTGGTGAAACCCAGCTATTTAACCTCTGTGGGGTGTGGTCCGATCCCATCAGTGCTCCAGACTGTTGCAGAGATAGTCCCTAAGTCAACAAGGCTGAGTCCAAATGATGGTCTTTAAGAGTCCTTGGAGTGTTCATGATGAATCACATGATGACACCCCTGATGACTAGTGCCTTCTGTTTTTGGAGTCACGAGAGGTTAGGTGTGAAAGTCTACTGGGAAGGAATGAAAGGACAGTGTTATAAGTGGGAGGAAAATGGTGATATACGTCTTTGCTTAGAGATGGCTTCACAACGTTGACATAGGTGGCTTCCTTGACTCCACTTTCAAACCAGCTGTCCTCTCTGTCTAAAATGTTTCCATCTGTGTCCTCAAACAAGTGTCCCTTGTCCTTCAGATGTAGGTAAGCAGCAGTCTTGATCTGAGGAGCTGGTTCTCCTGTGTTGGGCCATTCAATTGTTGAGTGGTTGTTTTGTCTCTCAGATCTACTGATCATTGCAATCATTGCTGCACTGAATTGCATAAATCAGTTTGCTCTTCTGTGTGTGGTATATAGTCTTTGGGATGTACCAGTCTCTGTCTTAAGGTGTTACTGGGTTTGAAAAATACAGAAATTTGATGTTTGCTGAAAATCCCTGAATTTTGGGGGGGTCACTATATTGTTTCTTCTGTCTTTTTTTCCTTTCACTACCCTCAGGGTGGCGTTTCTCTTGCTGGATCATGTTGCAGTTTTTTGCAAAGGTCCAGTCAGGGTACCCATAGATTTTAATTGCCTTCTTGAGGTGTTTGTGTTGCTCCTGTTGGCCTTGAGCACGAGTGAGAACATTATCAGCTCTGTGTTTCAGAGTTCTAATTACCCATAACTTGTGTTCCAGTGAATGGTGTGAGTCAAAGAGCAGGTATTGGTCTGTGTGAGTGGATTTCCTATACACTCCAACATTGGATAGACTCTGGAGCAGTACTGGGGCACTGTGCAGTCTGAAAGGCATGACCATCAATTGGAACAAACCCCACAGTGTTTGGAAGGCTGTTTGCTGTTTGGGGCATTGAGTGAGTGATACCTGCAAAAGACTTTGCAAAGATCTGTGTGCTTAAATACTTGGCTTTTCGCAGACACTCGATCAGATCATCGATCCAGGGAGTAAGTTATAAATCAAATTGTGATATTTCATTTAGATTCCTGAAGACAATACAAAACCGTATGCTGCTGGCCTTTTTTGAACCAAGATAACTGGGTTGCACCACTCACTCTTAAATGGTTCAGTGATCCCCAGAGACAGTATTAGGTTGACTTCCAGGATTCCAGGATTCTGCAAGGCAAGATCTGTCCTCCCAGCATTTTCCTGAAATACTTTAGAGTTATATAAAGTTCTCACCTGGAGGTGGTTGAAATCCAGGTCCAGGAAAGCATGTACTGCTCCTCCACTTCTTCATCCTCTTGAAGTCTCTGGATCAGCAACATACCTGCCTTCTTATAGGGCTCTACATGCACACCTTAAGAAGATTCATGTGCAGCACCCTAATGGAGCAGGGCTAACCAATCCATTTGTCATCTATCATTCCTATCATGACTGGGCAGAAGAAGACCCGTGTATCAAGGAACTCCACTGTATGAGGCTGTACACTGTGGAGAAATTTCTCCTGCCTCCTCTGTTGCCGTGACCTATAAGACTTCCCAGGTTGTCTCCAAGTCTGTATTATAGAAAGGCAGCGCACTATTATTAGCAACGCCAACATTCAAGAGGTAAGTTTGCCCTTGCACCTTGATGTCCATGTTTGCTCTTGGATAGTGCTTTTCATCTCTAGTTTCTAGTCTCATTAGTAATGTTGGTATTTGGTGTTTACATTTAAACTAAAATGTGACTTTTTGAGCTGCCTCTCTGACTGAAGTCTGAGTTTGAAGTTAGGACCGCATAACTTTAAAGCTCATGTCAGCCACATCCAGCCAAAATCAAATATTTCCCACATTTACTCTTTCAGCTCGAGATCAAAAATGTTGATTTGAGAGTAGCAGACTGGGACAGACACTCAAAGAAGTGGGGCTTTTTGGAAAAAGGGTTACAATAAAAGCCCTGCTTCTAGGAAATAATAAAGTGCACAGTACTGAAAGGTAACTCCACACACTCACACTTACAACTGGGAGTGGTAAAGTTTAAGTTTTATTGGAGCAACCGAAGTCTCTCTAAAAGACTGGTGTTATTAAAGACAAACTTAGAAGTTAGGAGTTTGTGAAACTTCACTCTGCTCATTTCCATGGTAAACGCTAATAGTCATAGATCCTAAATATCTTTTTTTGATCTACTTATAGCACAGATATTGGTAGGACCATGTGTTACGTTAACTGGCATTGCAGAGGTATATCTAGTTCATGTGTAACATTTTCTGCCAGCACTGATTAGTCTTGCTAATGCTAGTGCAACAAGCAGCAGCGTATGAGAGACACAAACTCAGTCTACAGCATGCCAGGGTTCTGCTCTTTTATACCTGGTAAAAAGCTGCACAATCATGGTTCGGCAGGAACATAGCCCTGAGAAAAGACTTTGACTGAACCAAGCTTTCACATTCAAGCAAATATACACAGGCTAAACTTAGGCAAAAAAGTTTTTTTTGTTGTTTTTTTTTTTTACCAATCTTTTAAATACTCTTGGAAAAATTAAATGTATAGTTTAGTTTAGTTTAGTTTATTTTGCACGATTAAAATACATATAAAAGGTAAAAAAGAAAAGAATAATGAAATACAGTGCAGGGAGAGGCAAAAAAGCCCAAAGGGCTTATTTGAAGCCTCCACCTAGGAAAATGTTCACAATGTAATTAGGAAGTCAAAATACAGAAAAATACATACAAAGTACATAAAATAATACAAGTGATAGTAGTCTGTAATTCCTCTTTTTTAGTTAAATTGTTTATCCAGTATGTAAAAAAGCAATTACACATTCATACGTATTCAACCTGAAATCAGATTTGAATCCCATGGTGGTGCATTGAGGATAAGAAACCACAGCATGAGAACCTCTATTTGAACCCAGAGTGTGAGAAGCTGCAGCACTTTAGTGAGTTTATCATTTCTACAGCTATTGTAGTTGTCCTATGCACAATTCAAAACTTTGATCAGGCCTAAGTTGGAAATTGGTTTTGTCCTTTATAGTCTTGATTATATACAATACATGGTACATTAATAGTTGAATTGCTTTTTGGTGTTTAATACTTTTGGATGCAAGTTCCTGCGTACTTGCAGGAAAAATGCATACCAATGACCTCATTTACTGACCGCGAGTTCACACAGTCACAGTTGGGTGCAAAGGTTAGAATCATTTTTCTTTGATAAAATGAATAAACCAAATTGTTTCCTTATTGTCGTCACAGTATTTAATGAACATTAAAATAGTGAAAATGTTCCTTCATCAACAAAAGTGGTCAGTGTATAAAATAAAAGTTTTAATGAAACAATGAAAATTATATCAGCTTAATAGTTTATATGTTGGCTGGAGAGGCTGGTGAATGCGCAGGTGAGGAAGTGGCTTGGACTACCCAGATGCCTCCGTAGCATAGGCCTGTAGGGCAACAGAGCCCTCTCTCTCCCAATCTCAAGCCTGGTGGAGGAGTACAAATGCAAAGCTGGAAATAACCCTCACAGAATCCCTTCGTCAGAGGTGCTGCTCTCACCTTAGCAACAGGGAGGAGGTGGAGGCCAGTTGCAGCAGTGGCACAGGCAGAGACCACCCTGAGACATCAGGACATAGTTGGGCAAATTCAAATTGGCAGAGGGGGCCTAGACTTGGGGGCAACAACACCCACTTGGCTGAAGGCTTACCCAAGGCTGATACACCTGGTGCCACAACCAAGTACTGAGGCACTTCATGGCTGCACTGGAGGTTAACAGGGTAACCACCAACGCCATGCCCTTAGAAGCTAAGACTACCTTTTGGCAAAGAACATCTTTCGTCTGGGAGGGGGAGAAGCAGCTGGCCAAACGAGCACCTCCAGACTCATGCCCGCTGAATACATCCCAGTATTGGGCTCACCTTCCACCTGAAATCCAAGCAACCAACCTTCAGCCAGACCTGGTCCTTTGGTCCGAATCCTGTCGAAGTGACTACATTGTGTAGTTAACAGTCCCATGGGAAGAAGCTGTCAATGAGGCATTCAAAAGGTAAAGGCTTTGATTTGCAAACCTGGCAGCTGAAGCAGAGGACCCAGGCTGGAAAGTGTCTGTGCGTCCAGTGGATGTGGGCTGCAGGGTCTTTGTAGCTAGTTCCACCACAAGGGTACTAAAGGATTTTGGAGTCAGAGGGCAAGCTCAGCAGACTCAAGGAGACCATCAAGGAGCTTGCAGCTGCTGCTGTAAGAAGCAGTCATTGGCTCTGGCTGAAGCGGAAAGAGACAGTATGGGCTACTCATGGAGCCTCCAGTGCGACACACACCCAGGTCTGATCAACCTGCCTCGGGCGAGGGCTTTTATGAAATGTTGAATGTCTTCCCTTTTCCTTTATAACCTCCTTCAACCTCTTTAGGTTCCCTGTAAGCAGCTTTTGTATCCTCTCAGGTGTCATTTTAGAGCATTCTTCAAGACATATTTGTTCAAAGTACAGCGTCTTCAAATTTATTTACAGGTTTTCAGTGAAATACTCTTCACGTTTTACTTTTGACTGTTGGTGGGAGATTTAGCTTCAAAATCTTTTGTACTGGGCTGCATTCATTCTTCCTTTCACTGTATGCAGAGCTCCAGTGTCCCCATCAAGTTTAATTGTCTCCTCATAGGCATTTGTTGTCTTGCCACATGTTCCTGTGCAAATTATGTACAAATAATGTAAACCTGGTCTCTTATGACCACATAATCTTGTTCTAAGATTCATTTTATTTGCTCACATGCTTTTTCACATACTCCTTGCTGTTCCTTGCTGTTTTGTTTGAATTTTTATGCAGCTCTCGTGCAGCTCTTTTGATTATTTAGCTTTATTGTCCACTATTTGGTGGAGTCTTAGTGTATAAGTGTTTCTCCTATGTCTGGATTATGGTCTTCCCAGTTAGTACTGGTGTCACTAAATGCTTTGAAATATTTTCATGCCCTTTATGAAGGTTTCATTTAGCTGTAAAATCATGTTGAATAGCCCAATACCTCTGAAACCTCCGACAGCTAGAGACTGACAATGCACTTTGTTTTAGTAAGTGATCTGTAAGTGACCTACTTCTGGCTAGACCCAAAGAAGGAAAATTACCTTTACACAAACCACCATTGTGTACAGAAGATCTTGGATGGAAGATTTTGATAAATTCTTACAAGTGTAGTCTCAGTAGAAAGACCATATGGGATGAGGCTGTGGAGTGATGATTTGAGGAAAAACAACTATTCCACACGTTTTAAAGCTGCATAGGGTACAGCGTTGGTATATGTGTACTATATAATTTCATGCTTTATACAGGCATATCTAAGCCTATATAGGGAAATATAGGACTAATTCAAACAGGACCTAAAACCACCATGAGCAAATCTGATTAAAAATTAAAAAAATATGTATTTATTTCCATTATTTAGAATAGACAGAAAAAGGAATCTCTTCTGTTCATGGCTCTGCAGTATTTTGACATTTATATGTACTTCAGTTAACTGCCTGCTGCAGCGATTACCAACCACAAGCCTTTAATTTTACTGTCCCAGATGTACGTTCAGTTCAGAGCAGAGGCTGATGCTAGTCCAAGACATTAATTTACTAATCTGTCATGTGAGGGTGCACTGAGTGTGTGCATAGTACAAATGACTGTATGCATGCCGTTTTAATGTACAGCAGGATGTGAAGAATTACTGCTGGGAGGAGACTTGTAAAGAGAATTGGCAGACAGCCAACCTTCATAAGTTGAATCTGCATTCAAATTTTATCTCGAGGACTATTATTCATATATTCAGACTGAAAAACAGAAGCTTACATGATACAGTATAACATATTATCATTACGAAATGGTATACAAACATTTACGTCTTCATTCTATTTATTTTTGGGTCACCACATCATGAGCATCAATCAGCAGGGTGTTTCTTCATCTTCAGAAGCTCAGAAAGAATGTTGCATGTGGTTTCTTCCTCCTTGCCTACGACAGTCAAAGCACGTGCAGAGCACCGACACACAGTCAAACATCCTGCTATGAAGGACAAACAACAGCCTTGAGGAAACTGCCGACAGACAAAAGTTGCTGAGTGGCATCTGACAAAATTACTGTCCAGCTCCACCAGCAAGGCAGAATGATGTACAACAATGGCTTTCATCTAATCTGTATGCCTTTCCACATGATTAAACTCTGTGTGTGTGTGTGTGTGTATGTGTGCATGTATGTGTGTGTGTGTGTGTGTGTGTGTGTGTGTGTGTGTGTGTGTGTGTGTGTGTGTGTGTGTGTGTGTATGTGTGCGTGTATGTGTGTGTAGTTGTGATGGTGTTTAAAACCATAGCTGTGAGGATATTTTGGCTGGTTCTCACAACTATAAAATCCTGTTTGATGCACCTTATTTTAAGGGTTAGGTTATAATCAGGTTTTGGATTAGGTTAGGGTAAGGAACTAGGTAACACATGTCCTCACAAATCTGGAAAGACGTGTGTGAGTGAGTGTGTGTGTGTGTGTGTGTGTGTGTGTGTTTGTGTGTTTGCTCTCAGCTCTCCCTGAGTCTTGCCGGAAGCCTGTGTTCCCTTCACACAGTTCCCATGGTGTGGAGTTCCTGTCATCCCACAGTGTGATATGTACACACACACACACACACACACACACACACACACACACACACACACACACAGAGCTCTGTTTGTATATAAACATGCCTCATATACTCCATTCTGTGGTGGAAACATGCAAATCATCCACAATCATACTTGAGAGAGTATGGGAGCTATTCTTATGCAGACATTAACTATAAACTCCAGTCAAATTCTTTGTTTTTAGGAATGAGCAAAAACTATAATTATATTAGTAGTATATACTATATATTAGTATATTACTAGTTTTTATTTCATAGCTCCTGTATGCTATGATGAGAGCAGCTGCAGTGTTGTGTGCACCTTTATGAAAATGATTGAACAGTAGTCTGCAATATTGTTTTAAAACTGCGAAACAGCAAGAAGAAAAGAAATATACTAAATGGCAGCTAGACAGGAGGTTGAAGGATGTTCTTGCCCTGAATGAAATGTGTTACACATTGTGGAAAAAGAGGTTCTCTTGTAAACATTTGTGTACACATAAAAAACAAAAAAGTGTTTGTAAAAGCTCAGAGTTCCCACATTGTGTGTAATGCTGAAGTGACAATTGTGGTGGAATACTGGTGGAGCATCCTACTACTGCTTCCAAAAACCAAAACACAGGATGTGCTGGATTTTCACAACATTATGTAGATGTTACAGCAGAGGATTAGTAGAATCAACATCTGATGAAAATGAAAATTTGTAGATATGCCACTGTCTAAAGGCCCCACTACGTTCACCAGGATGCCTCTAACTGTGACTCTTGCTTAGTTATGGGCAAGTAGTAGACCATCAGTGGATTCATCAGAGCTTTTCACTCAAAACAGCTGGAAAGCAAAGCAATGAGCTAAAGTAGGCTGAAATGCTGATTTGTTGATAATTTTCTATGCTTTCCATTTGTCTGTTATCCATGTAAAAGTATTACTACTAATTGAGTGCTTAGGTTTGCCAGCAGACCAATAGACCAATGGAGATTCACTTAGCTGGAATGACCAACTACTGGTACATTATCTGTGTTTGTGTATGTATTTTAACAATAATCTTTTTTATAGGCCTTAGGCCTTGGGGATGCCTCAGGGTCCCCCAGGAGAGCTGAAAATGTTGCTGGGGAGAAGAATGTCTAGAAGTCCCTGTTGCCTGCTGCCCCTGCTTCCTACTCCCAGATAAGAAGAAATTGGATTGATGGACGATGGACGGACAACACCAACCCAAGAACCAAGATGGGAACAAATTAATTTGCACCCAAGTTTCAACCTGTTTAGGTTCTGATTGGTGTATGTGCCATGGAAGGTTTTTAGTTCAAACTAAATAGCCTTGGAGTTGTTGCTTTCCAAAGGGTCTATTCCCATAGGAGCAGTTTGACATAAGGACTGTTTCCTCTGTGCACACTTATTTCCTGTGGTGAAGAACTCAGTTCGTTTACATCAAATCTTGTCTGCTTGTCTAATTTGTGGTGGGAATATGCTCCAAACAATTGTTGCATAAAAACAGAAGGCTGCATCACCATGGTTTTTAATCATTTATTGGACATTTAGTAAGCCTGCATTAAAGGCTGAGGGAATGATTTGTAACACATTCAAATAAGTAATCAGTTATGATTAATAGGCTTTGAAACAAGTTAAAGAATGTTAAAATCTATTCCCAGTGACACAGGCAGTGAGTGTAATGATGCTAAAACTGGAGTAATGTGATATCTTTCCTGGTTCTTGTTAAAACCCTGGTTGCTTAATTCTGTATGAGCTGCAGCGTGTTGTTTTGATTTCTGACTTGTTCTGTGATGCCAGACTTCAAAGTTTGCTAAAACAATGTTTTTGCTAAGTGGATGTTCGTGTGTGTATTTCACTGCTTTGTCCTGAAAAAGGGAACAATACATATTCCAAACCAGCCCCTCTTCAAAATGGTATGCTAATACCATTATGCAAATGTGTTAAAATCTTAAGCCATCCAATGTGTCACAAAACATTTCACCCATTATTCATCCATCATAGCCTGGGGCGTACACACAGCCACTTCATTAAAAGACAGAAATCTCAATAAGTCCAGAACATGTTCAGTTTTGTCTTGCCTAAACTTTCCTTTATATATCTGTTCCATGTGAAGAAAAACAGGGGCTACATCTTTGTAGCTGTGTACCTTGAAAAAAGCCAGCAAAACTATGTGGAGGTTTCAGCCAGCAGAAGCCGCAGAGGACCATTGGTAACTAATGTGCCATGTTGTCAAGCTTTTGACGTCAGCTGAAAGGAATAAACTAAGTCTAGTCTCCATTGATCTGCTATTATTTGCCTGTGGCAGGATGGAATTTTCCAAACCAAATTGTGGGTGCGTGAAGCCAACAGTTTTCAGTCCCAATGTCCAGAGGCCGCTATCCTAACAGAGAGATTACTGTTCAACCATGAATGTTTTATTTAAGCAGAGTTCAGCAAGGTATTTGTCCTATGTGGAAGGGAGTTCAGTGGTGGAATGATTGATGTTAAAAGAGCCTGAAATTAAATTTGGTGCATACTTTTTACACTTCATTAAGATCATAGTAAAAACATTTCCTCTGCACTGCAGCTGACACATCACGGCACCATCAGTACTAGGCCTGCTTATCTTCCATGACTTAAATGCCATTTATCTGATGGCATTTGGAATAAAGTATATTTAAAAAGCAATTGAAGCCAAAGGTTCTACAATGGGGAGAAATGATTACATTTTTATTTTTGTTTGATCTTTTTCAGCATTTAAAATGTTTTCCCTTTTCCCCCCATGTCTGCTGACTGTAGGTTGTGGCAGTGAGTCAGAGGAATGTTGGAGCAGCTATGTAACATTTCCTGGTCACCAGAACCACTGATGGTCTGCTGTGGCATTTATCATGCGGCTGCCCACGCCAGAGCTACTAATAGAAAGAGTAAAAAAAAATATTTTCTGGGCTCTTTTAAAACTAAGACTCAGAGTGGGGTTGCCATTGTTTCACTTCAGCTTATATCACTAAAATCTAAAGATCTACTTATTAGTAGTACTGCAGCTCAAAGTAAATCACTTGACTTTGTTGTAATGACCACGCAACCAGATGGGAAAGGACTTGTTGGTACAGCATTGTATCAAGGCTCAGTCCAATATCAGCAACATTACACGCAAACACACGAGTTAAGATACACAACCATAACCCTGACATAAAACTGCTTTTATTTTCAATGCACTTGACCAGGACAATTATTTGCAACCTGATAAATACACAAAAAACACAATTACATATAGGCATACAGATATGCAGTTAACTGTTAAATTAATGTCCCTACACCCCCCCCCCACACCCCCAAAAAGAAAAGAAAAAAACATGGAAGTCGATGCTCAATGGAGAAGTCCCAAGTTCATTTTATCATTCAAATATTAATTTGATTTATCTATTTCATTATCCTACTTCAGCACCTAGTCTGATCTTATGGTCTTAGGTCATACAAGATATGCTGCATTTGCTGTGAGTAAACTGTTCCTGATGCACATGAATGGAGCACAGGACAGTAATGCGCATGAACTGTTTTGATTCAGTATTTTGTGTTATGATGTGCAATCATCATCAGGAAATGTGGTACACAGATTTTTGGGACCTCTTTCAGAAGAGCACTTGTCAAATTCTGTGTCAAACCCATGGAGAATCATAACTGATGACAAAAGTTTGGTTGGTGGTTAGGACCCAGAGACCAAAGAGTAGTCTTTACAGTGCATTTCAGGAGTCCAACCAAGAGCACACTGAACATGTTCTTGAGCATTCCCTGCATTGTGCTCTATAAATTCATCCCACAGGTTCAGACTGTTAACACTGAGTTCCACTGCACCATTCTTAGGCATCTCAGGCAGGGAGTACATTCACCACAAACATCCTGAACTGTGGCAGAGTGGCAGTTTGGTGCTCTATCATGCCAACGAGGGACTGTTTTCACCAAACCAACAAAATCCCCACCCACTCTACTCACAGGGTATGGTGACCAAATTTAAATCAGGTTTTGCTTGTTGTAGGCACAGTCTCAGGACATTTTGATTGCACCCTGTATGTTCTTGTAAGTCAGAAACAAAAGATCTGCAAAGACATATAAATTTGATTAATCTATTTTCCTTCAATAGAAGGTGGTGTCCCAGTTTTCAGCTCATGCAAATACATCACAAACACATAATCCTTAAAAACCCTCAAACCTTTTCAGAATCCCCTCTTCTCCAGTCACCTGCCTGTTGTTATCTCATGTAGCTGTACCCCTTGTTCTCTTCCAGCATGAGAGTGATCTACACAGGGGAGATTGGTGCGCTGCAACATTAATGACTCTGACTAACCAATGGCATTGGGTGTGTGCTGTGGTTTTTGTTTGAAGTTGTCCTTCGAAGACCCCGTGTCACACAAGCTGACCCTCCCTCTGCAGTGATGTCGACCACACAAGCCATCCAAAACTAACAGTTCACAGTGAAACTCGCAGCACTGAGAACACACTGTAAATACTACTGTTGGCTCTGCCGGTACACTTCTGGTTTCCTAGTGGGTATCAGCCTGGTCAGGGCTGCCATTGCCACATATAGTTAGTTATAGATATATAACTATATAGTTATAGTTTAAGTATAAGTACTGTTTAGCCACCTAGTTCCCCCAGTAGGTTTTTTATTTTACACATAAATAGACTTCCCAACTCTAGGAAGCAAGCTAATGACAGAAACCCCTTATATATAAGAATTTAACACACTAACTCGGAAAATGTGAAACTGCTGAACTACCATTTTGCCTGAACACTAGGAAAATATTCTTCCTTCTTCTGTCAGCAAACAACGCACTAATGCATATTTGCCAACATCTGGTGAGCACTGCTTAGTCTCAGCTGGTTACATACACATCTCCTCCCTCCTCTCCTGCTTCCTATCATCAGCATGACTGTACTTTTATTTTACATATTTTTCAGTTTTTCCTCTTGTCAGTTAACAGATTTGCATATAACAGTGATCACAGCTAATAAATATAGTACCCATTAATGAGCTCAGAAACTCCTGTGTGTATTGACATTTAAAATGAGTGATCACACTATATATTCATATTGAAACTTTCCACACCTGACTAGGATATTGGGCTGATTTAATCTCAAATAATGAAAATTACAATCAAACCAATAAGAGCCTTCAGGTCAAAATATCACAAATATTTATCCTCCAAGTGAATATTTCAAGTGAAACATTTAATTGAAACCATATGAAACCCCATAACTCTGTCAGTTATGTGAACAATAAATGTAAGACTGAGTGTCCCTCTCGGTTTTGTTCCACTTAAATCAATGGAAAGCTGAGCATGAAGAGGAATACTGCCATGATATCGGTGAGTGTTGGTCATCTGTCCTCAGGTATACGTCCTCTGTTTACTGTAGCTTACCCTGCATTTTCTGATGGGTGCATGACCTCACACTCTGTTTCCTCATACATATACTGTTGAGATCACTGGCTGTGCAAAGCATAATTCATAGTGCAGAGGTGCAAAGGTTACTGAAGAGAAGCCAATGTATCTCAGCTGCATGCACGCTGTAGATCTGTCATTCGCTATTGTCAGCAGACATCAATGACGCTCACTCCACTGCTTGACTGAGAAGAGATCATAGATAGTTTAGACCTGACTACATTAGACAAAGGTTAAAAATCAGTGTTTCTGTAACTTTGAGAGCTGCTGTGGATGGTTGCTAAGGTACTGAAAACAAAAGGCTCTGCAATTGTGTGTGTGTTTATACATGTTTTTATATCCTTTTAAGGACCTTTTGCTATATATATATATATATATATATCCACACCAACCTTGCCAAGACCAGTAGTGCTATTGGGGAACCAAGGTCTATGAGGTGAAATGTCATTTCTGAGCTCCTTGTTAGGGATATGGTTCAGGTTAGTCTGTCCACAATAAATAGAAGTTAATGCAAAGCCTAACATGGAAAGCTGTGCAAACTTTGGATGAAATCACCATTTTCGTGACCAGCAAGAACACAAAAACACCACTTTCTTGGGTCCAACACTTTAACACTTGCTGTAAACTGTCATTATGTGGGAAAAGACAATGACTGTTTAGAGTTATTGTCTAAATGTGATACACATCAAGTTTCTGGTCATTTTTAGATATCTAAGAAGTAGCTATGCCATAAACAGTAAGATTTTATCATGAAAATAATATCTGATAAGCAGTATTGCAGTGTGTGTGCCCTTGCAGCCATGAAGAAAAAAACAACAGAGCTGAGAGGAAACTGAGTTCAGAAGCAGTTTTTCACCTTGTCTTGTTGTGGATGGGCAGTCATGTCCCGCACATGAGTAGTTGATTCCTGTGTATTCACTGACTTCACATAAAGCAGCACACTGGCAAATCAGTCTTTATTTATACCTGTCTCCTCAACACACAGGGTCAGGATGGATAGGTACATGGAGCATTTTGGCATAGACAATATGTTTAATGCACCGCTAACAACACTGTTTTCAAGCTATGACTGCATACACTCATGTCGTGTATGTGGTATGTGTGCTGAGTGAGGGAGATGATTTGATAGAGTCTATGTGTGTGTGTGTGTGTGTGTGTGTGTGTGTGTGTGTGCGTGCGTGTGTGTGTGTTTGTGTGTTGAGGTCTAAATGAGGCAGTTGAAAAGGCAGGAAGCAGGAAACCAGTCCTGTTTTCAATTAGCATGCCAGTCTGAAAGTCATGTCAGGGTGGGAGGACTTTACAAGCAGCCACACTACATACTAGATGAATGAGACGAGAGGGAGAGAGACCTACGCCGCCTCTGAGAGGGAGAGAGAGCAGCACTTACCCATTTGTACACTACCTTCTGCTACTTTATAACATATTGTAAAAATGTCTTTGCTGTGTGTGTGTGTGTGTGTGATGGAGAGAGACATATGGAGACAGAGCCTGTCAGACGTGATAAATGTCAGTTCATTCTCTGATTCAGAGAAACCGGGTGTGTCTACAGTCGGCTGAAGGTAATGTGTGTGAGAGAGAATCTGTCAGATGTGACAGATTCTCTCTCTCTCTGTCTGTGTGTATGTGTCAGTCATAGGCTACATTTAGGGACAATATTCAGACTAAAGACCAGAGAATGGGGCAGCTAGGCGAAATGGGGGCAAAAGCTGTGACCCTACTCATGGATCAGTGGTTAAGTTTAGGGAAGTAGTGGTTATGGTTAGGGTAAGTCTCCAGGAAAAGTGACCTGTGGCAAAATGTTTGTATGTGTGTGTGTGTGTGTGTGTGTGTGTGTGAGGGGGGCGGTGGGGGGTGGAGGGGGGGGGTTGTCTGTGTAAAACCTTTTCATTTCTTCCAATGGGCTGGGGCATGTGAGGACACACACCACTGAGCCCTCAGCAGATCTAAACCTACTCTTGATCTACAAAATCACTGTTTATGAGGGATTTAATGTTATTTCTTTCACTCTCTCCAATAATGATGTTATCCTCTAAACAACCTCTCAGCCTGTTTCATTGGTAGAACTAGCAGGGGCTCAGTAACAGATTTATTAAATGTAGCATGGCAGAAGCTTACTAAACGTGAGGTTTGACACACATGGCCTGAAGGCATGGATGAATTCCTCTTCTGCTTTATTGGCCTCCTATGTGAACCTGTGTTCTGGGTGATGGGATTGGACAGAGCACAAACACATAAAATCAGGGTGTAAATTCAGTTGAGATGCATGAAAGATGCTGTGACCACCCAAACCGTTTGACCACACAACTAAAACAAATGACCAATCCATCATTTTTGCACTACAGAAATGACTGAACAGGGCTTATTTTACAAGAAGTACTGAAAAAACCCCTCTAACAAACCATTAACCAAAAATTATAACTCAAATTTTTTCATTGTATAGTGTGACATGGTGTAAAAACATGTCCCATTCCTATTGCCAGACAAGACCATAGACACTTCTGTAAAACTGCAGATTATGTTCAATAACAATGTATTTCATCTTATTTATTTCAACAGTATTCTACACAATATTAAAAATGATTACTGTTCAAAAAAGACATTACAAATCTGTGACTGGATATTAATTATTAGGCCTGCTCTACACCTGTCCACCACCCCAACCACCGGGATTTTACCTTGCTATGCTATCCGATGACAAGTCTAGATTAACTATCAAGTTGATTGATGCAAATTCAATCCATAATAACAACAACAATAATAACAATAAAACAATGAAATAACAGAAATAATGTAATTTGTCCTATTCATTCAGCCTCCCCCCTGAGAATTTACCACAAGGTGGTGCTAGGGCACCATCAGCTGTATCAGGAACTTGACAATTTTTTCTTTTTAACTTGATCAATATTGGAGAGTAAAGTCGTAAAGTAAATTTTATAACACAACTTGCTCGGCGAGAGACAAATGCTAAAAGACTTGCAGTCACCCTCTAAGCTCAGATGTCTCCTTTGTTGCTTCATAAGATATAATGACAGTGAAGGTAGCTGCTAACATTGCCCAGTCCTTTCTTTGAATTCAATACAGTAGTTACTTTTTTCATAATTGTTGTTTAAATCAAATGTGAACCCCAAACAAAAGCCTTTACCAGGGTTTTTCCCACTGCTGGCTCCTGATGTACAGAAAATTCTTGCCTTGTGAGACTTAGAAGTGAAAAAGTAATGACAATAACAACAGAAAAAAGTATGAAAGGGGAATTGTTTATTATTATAAATAGAGATTACATTGTTAGTGTACAGTATCTTATCTTAGGATACCGAGCAGCACCACTGTGATGACACCTGGCACTGCAGGGAGCCTCTGTGCTGAGGGTATTGTGCAATACCAGTACAAAAGCATCATCTTAAACTAAAACCAGAGTGTTCTGTGTTCTGTGCAAGAACATTCTCTCCAAGCGCACAAGTCTGTTCTTGTCATTCTTAGTTGCAGATGCACTGTCAAAAATTTCATTAGCTGGTAATTCCTGCAAACAATTCTGCAAGAATTAATGAGTCAATTTAGGCTGAACCAGTATGAATTTCCACTTCGAGGGATGGCCAAACATTTGCATACAATTGTAAATGGTGATATTTCAGTGCTGTGTTCACAACTTGTTTCCACTGAAAAACAAGTGAAAAAAAAGTTATTGCAGGTTTAATGACCCAGGGTCAGACTGGTCAATGGGCTAAGCAAGACAAACCCGATGAGCCACCTCATTGGTGGGCCATCAAACATTTGTCACACAATGTCATTAATTGCCACTGTGCGTGTTGTGTGCATGTTCTGGGACTGGGCTCAGTCCCCAACTTCACTCATTTCAAACAATATTGTATGACAGTGCTGACTTGTCAGTCTGACATCATGCTATGTAGGATGAAGAAGCATGCATGACATGATTTCATCTCCATGTATGAATGACCCAACTTTTCATGAAATGTTAATGAAACAATGATACCAGAACCATTGGATGTGTAGGTGTGTACATCATTTCAACCTTACTACCATAACACACTACTGCTCTCAGCAGCTTGTTGTACAAATAACAAAAGCATTACATCTTAAGCCAAACAGGTCCACATAGTGTTCAAAGCATATTGCCTTTTCATAAAACAGAGTGCTGGGATTGAGAGGAGACCTTGGAGGGGTTTCTGGGTACTTTGCTGTTCAAGGGAAGAAGCAAAATGAGCTTTTCATTCCAACTTTGGCACAGTCTCTATCAAAATGTGATGATCAGTACAGGAACCAGGCGTCAAGACAGTGTGTGCTGACAATGATCTATTTATTGATGCAGTACAGGAATCCAAAATCTTATTAGCGACAATCCAAATCCGCAAAAAAATCCTAACAAGTCCGTAATCTGGGTCCGAAAACCAGGGCAGCAAAACCAGAGGCGTAGTCAAAAACAGTCCGAGTCAGAAAAGCCAGAGAAACGGCAAACAAATCCGAGGGGCTAGGGCAAGAAACGGTGGTCAGGCAAAACTGGGTCTACGAAAAACAGATCAGGTTTGGCGTACAGGGTTCTCGGCTCAGGCATGAAATGGTCACAATTCGACACCAGGGAAGTGTGAAGCAGGGTTTAAATACACTGGGGAGTGATGAGCAAACGAGACACAGGTGCGAGGAATTAGTCAGGTGATTAACCAAAAGCGGGGGAAAGAACACCAGGGGGAGTCCTAACAGAAAACACAGACAGAAACCCGAAAGGACATGGATCATAACAGTACCCCCTCCCTTAAGAAACGCCTCTTGGCGTTTTAACAGGTGGTTTGGGATGAGTCCTGTGGAAGTCCCTTATCATGTCCTTGTCCAGAATGAACCTGGCCGGTGTCCAGCTTCTCTCCGCGGGACCGTAGCCCTCCCAGTCAATAAGGTACTGGAGACCCCGGCCCCGACGACGACAGTCCAGGATGCTCCGGACCTTGTATGTCTCCCCATTCTCGATGATGCTGGGGGCGGGAGGGGGCTCAGGAGCAGAACACAAGGGATGAGTGACCACCGGTTTGATACGTGAAACATGGAATGTGGGGTGTATCTTACTCATGGTAGCGGGAAGCCGAAGTCTGACTGCAGAAGGGCTGATAACCTTGATAATGGTGAATGGACCAATCTAGCGAGGAGCCAACTTACGCATGCCCCCCTTCAGTGGGATGTCCTTGGCAGCCAGCCACACGCGTTGCCCCACGAGATAAACTGGAGCCGGAGTACGCCTCCTGTCCGCCCGTTCCTTCATCCGAGCAGCCGCTTTCAACAGATTGGAGCGTGTAATGCTCCACGTCCTTCTGCATCTGCGGATGAAGGCCTCAGCAGACGGAACCCCCACCTCCTTCTCTTGACTTGGGAACAGAGGAGGTTGGTACCCCAGACAGCACTCGAAGGGGGATAACTTGGAGGAGGCGGAGGTGTGACTGTTGATGGCGTACTCGGCCCATGGCAACTGCTGGCTCCAGGAAGCTGGGTTTCGGGCACACATGCACCTAAGGACAGTCTCGAGAGATTGGTTAGCCCGCTTGGTCTGGCCATTGGATTGGGGGTGAAAACCGGAGGATAAACTCACAGATGTACCTAGGAGAGTGCAAAAGGCTTTCCAAAAGCTAGCAGAGAATTGGGGACCGCGGTCTGAGACGATGTCAGAGGGCCATGTAATCTGACTACGTGTTGGATGAGTAGTGTGGCTGTTTCCTGGGCAGAAGGTAACTTGATGAGGGGAACAAAGTGTACGGCCTTAGAGAACCGGTCAACGATGGAAAGAATGGTAGTGTGGTGGTTGGAAGTGGGTAAACCTGTTATGAAATCTAGTGCTATATGTGACCAGGGACGACTGGGAGTGGGTAGTGGTTGCAGGAGACCTTGTGGTGGTTGGTGATCTACCTTGGCTTGGGCGCAGACCGAGCAGGCTGAGACGTAGTCCTGAATGTCTCTTCTTAAATCTGGCCACCAGAACTTGCGCAGGATGAAGTCATATGTGCGGCTTCTCCCCGGGTGGCAGGAGAGGTTGGAGGCGTGTCCCCACTCAAGGACCTGAGGTCGTGCACTGGCGGGTACGTAAAGGCATCCACTAGGGCATTCACTTGGTGCCGCAGAACCCTCCTGGGCACGCCTCACACACTCCTCAATCTCAAGGTCCACCGCATTAATGAAAATGTTGGCTGGGAGGATAGTATCAGGAGCTGGATCCTTCCCCGGTGGATCAAATCTTCTGGATAGAGCATCAGGTTTGACATTCTTGGAACCCGGGCGATATGCCAGATGGAAGTCGAATCTGGAAAAAAACATGGCCCACCTGGCCTGGCGAGGATTTAACCGCTTGGCCGTCCGTAAGTATTCCAGATTCTTGTGATCTGTCCACACCAGGAAAGGGACCCGGGCCCCCTCCAGCCATTGCCTCCATTCGTCTAAGGCCAGCTTGACTGCCAAGAGCTCGCGATTGCCTATGTCGTAGTTCTGTTCTGAAGGGGTTAGGCGATGGGAAAAGAACGCACAGGGGTGCACCTTTCCATCCTGTGATGATCTCTGGGACAGGACGGCCCCCACCCCAATGCTAGAAGCATCGACCTCCACGATGAACTGTGCCTCCGGGTCGGGGTGAACGATAGGATAGGATAGGCGCAGTGGTAAATAATTTCTTCAAGTGCTGGAATGCAGTCTCGGCTTCCCTGCCCCAGTGATCCTGATCAGTACAGGAACCAGGCGCAAGACAGTGTGTGCTGACAATGATCCTTATTAGCGACAATCCAAAATCCGCAAATCCAAAAATCCGTAACAAGTCCGTAATCTGGGTCCGAAAACCAGGGCAGCAAAACCAGAGGCGTAGTCAAAAACAGTCCGAGTCAGAAAAACCAGAGAAACGGCAAACAAATCCGAGGGGCTAGGGCAAGAAACGGTGGTCAGGCAAAACTGGGTCTACGAAAAACAGATCAGGCTTGGCGTACAGGGTTCTCGGCTCAGGCATGAAATGGTCACGATTCGACACCAGGGAAGTGTGAAGCAGGGTTTAAATACACTGGGGAGTGATGAGCAAAGGAGACACAGGTGCGAGGAATTAGTCAGGTGATTAACCAAAAGCGGGGGAAAGAACACCAGGGGGAGTCCTAACAGAAAACACCAGGAGAAGACACAGACAGAAACCCGAAAGGACATGGATCATAACACAATGGTGAAGATTTTGATGGATATTGAACGGATCACTCCCAAGCTACTATTGCCTAGAAGGCCTTACATGTCTCCTTTTATTTTTTAAGGCCATACTTTAGGCCTGCTTATTCTGTTTCACTGTGGAAGACCATGGCGACTTTCCTCTTGTGTTACACCTCTGTTTGCTCCATGTGTTTCTCTCCAGAGAACTAATGTTTGTGTGCAGGATCTCCAACCAGCCTCCAGCCAGTCTCCAGCTACCTAAGAAAAAGCTTATCTCTACTTCAAGCTGCACTCCTTTACAAAGCACAGCCACATTCTTCCTCTTTTCCTGTGAACCAATAAATCCAAATAAAACTTTTACACTTGTGTCTTATGGCTTATGGTTAGAAAGTAAGGGAAAATGTTGTTACACTCTAGTCCGGCAGACATGGACACTGGGATTAAAGGAATTGCTCTAGGCTGGTTTAGGTCAAGTTTGTTCATATTAATGATGACTCCTCCATGTACACATATGTTAGTCATGGAGTGTCACAGGGTTTTGTGCTGGCAATAACACTTTTCACCCTCTAAATGCTTTGTCTGGGTAATATTATCAGGAAGCACCATATAAATTTCCACTGAAACAGAGATGATACCTCAAAAATTAGCTTTCTTTTAACTTATTGACGTATTTCCTGTCTTGTAATCGACGTGAACGTAATCTTGAGTCTAGATTGTGTTGTGAGGAAATACAACATGATCAGATACATGATCTCTAAGGTCTAGAACCGAGGGATGAATCATTTCCTATCTTCATATCGGTCTTTGTTTAATGAAGATGTCACATTGATGCATTCTAATCACGATTAAACATTAAGACAAACATTAATCAACACTCTTAGATTTGGAGATCTGTCCACCCTGTGATATCTTGCTAAGCAATATTAATTTTGCCAGTAGCTACAATGCTCTGTGAATTCCATTGTAAAAAAAAAAATTGACAGACCAAAGTTCATTCAGACTCATGACTGCAGTAACTCATTTTATTAATGCAGTAAGTAGTAGTAATTATAATTATTTACATTATTGTAGTAAAGTAAAAATGATTTAGTTTTTTAAAAATGCTGTTATATTCCTGTAATACTAAAACCTCAGGCTAATTAAACATAAAACACATGAATGAAAGTGTAGAACAAATATATAGGAAATAAGTACATCAAAAGTAACTAAAATGGTATTAATGTGTGTGTTATTATAATTAGTGTTATTAGAAATATGGATTTATGATGGGGACTATAAAGGGAAAAAGTGTCATAAAAGCCTCAACATTTGCCAATAAAAGGAAGTGGGGGAAAGGCCTCCAGATGGAAACTGGAATGGCGGTCTGACTGGAGTTTAATGAGAGATATTTCTGTGGGATTTCTGGACTAATTACCTTGCCCAACATCTCAGCCGAGACTGCCAGCCTCTCTCCCCTACTGTTTCATCAAAAGCTCTAAAAGCCCCCAAGAATGTAAAATAGGGCATCACACTACCCATCAGCAGGCCTGTAGGAAAAAAACATGGGAAAATGTTCCAAAAGACTAAGACAGTGGTCAAGAAATTATAGGTAGTTAAGCTTTATCAAAAAGGAGAGTTTTAATCCTAACTTTAAATATGGAGAGTGTGTTTGTGTGTCTCTCCAGGACCCAGTTTAAGATCTGGTTCCACAGAAGAGGAGCCTGATGGCTGAAAGTTCTACCTTCCATTTTACTCTTATAGACTATAGGAGTCTAGTGGTCTATTGGGATAACCAGGAACTATGAGCTCTTTAAGATATGATGGTGCCTGACCATTAAGAGTTTTCTAGGTGAGGAGGAGGATTTTAAATACTATTCTATATTTTACAGGAAGCCAATACAGGGAGGCTAACACAGGAACCTGTGTTAGCCTCCTTATGTCACTCACTCACACTTCAGTGTACCAAATGTAGTGAACCATATGTAGACTTTTCACACAGTTATTTAGACATCCTGATAATGAGAACTGAAATTACAGGCAATGACAATATTCTTTTTTTTACCTGCGTGTATGACTTACGATGTTTACTATATGTTAAACATGCTCAGAGAAAATAGAACTATTCTCATGGCTTTGTGTCAGCCAATTCCTCTGCAGTATGATCATGACTGGAGTAGTTTGTCTAACTGTTCTGCTGTTTTGCGATGAAAGAGCATAATGCAAAGGTTAAAAAAAAAAACAGGACAAGATAAGACCAGGTCAAGGCCCATGATTGCCTGATGAACAGAAAATAAGGACAGCTGCCTTTGGTGGATTCTTGGAATTGGAACTGGAAAGAAACTAGAATGTGATTACACCTATTGGAGAATGAGGTTTTTTTCCAGTGTCTAAAGAACTTTGCTGTCTGATTACAATGCACACTGGGTCATCAAGATAGTGGTGTCTTCAACAGGCGCCAGACATAAGCCTGACAGATGTGGTGATGATATCAGTCTTGCTCAATTATGTTCTACTCCATGGGACTTTAAAGAAACAGGAGTACAAGGAGTACACTGCTCCTTTTAGTACATGACAACCTTTTATGCGTGAAATTCCATTTAAAAATATTTAATTTACATACCATATCTAACATTTTTAACAAGTATGAATACAAAATATCATCACCTTTAAGTTGAACCTAAGTAGAACTTGTTAGGAAACAATTTATTAAGAATGTGGACTGGTGTTTGTGTCCACGTGATGACTCCAAGTCCAGCATTCCCCCTCTTTTAGCTCCATGTTCGGTCTCCTCCACTTCCTGAGGGAAATATCTGGCTCTATAGCTGCTAAATGCTCCTCTATGTTCATCAGCTGTTCTCTGAATGTATTGGTCAGATGTCTGGTGATGGACAGGTAGTGGCTTTTTACAGCTTTTTTCTGAATATAGCTGTTGCTGCTGCTGAAAGCAATGCTGTGAGGATTGTGAGAAAACCAGAGTTGGTCAGTCAGCTAAATACCTCTGGATTTTGCGAGGGTTGGCTATGTTGCGTTCAACACAGTTGCTGGCCACTCTCGACAATGCTTGTAATTCCACCAAATGGACTGCAGGGTGTTTTGGCGTCCCAGAATCAGCACTCTGCTCTGCTCCACTTAAAATATGTGCCTAGTCTATTTTTGACAGATATCTGCACAGAACAGATCAAGCTGGGCAGGAAGTCATGGTATACAGCATCAAGTCAATTTTCAAAATAAAACACTGTAGTGACACCTGATTATATATCACATCACAACAATGCAAGTGTTCTCCTGCCAACAGTTATGTGAAATATGTGAAATGTAAGTCCGCAATAATTATGAAATTAGAAATCTCTTTTCATAACTGGTCTTAGCATAACTGAATTAACTTTGTAAGCTACAGTACGACAAAATAAAAAAATAACAATATCTCGCATCTTCAATGATCATCAATGATCCTCTTACTCTTCATTTAGCAATCTTCATTGTAAATTGTCCAATGCTTAGGCTTATGACTAAATACCTGCAAGACTAAGAGATGTATTTCAAATATTGTTTTGTTAAACTAAGAGAGTAAACATGAATATGGCAAAAATCATACCTGCTCAATATACTAGCATTGCCATTGTGTGCATATTCCTCTTTGAGATGCCAGCATGACTATAGGCTTTTTTCTGATGTAAGCATAAAGTTTTTTTAAATGGTCATCTCAAATTGAAACAATGAGGCTGACCTTTGTCTGACCCACAGTTTCTCCAATGACCAGTTCAGACTGACTGCAAATATAGGTTTAATCCATGTCACTATGTCAGTCTGAGGTGGCATGGTTGAATTTCCATTCTTAATTTAAATGTAAAATCAGTGGCAGTTCTGCTCCACCCCTTCACTCTCTCTCAACTGTTGAGATCAAATACCTCCTCTCTTCGTTCTCATTCTGTCTGAGCAGAGATGCTCTGTGTGCTCTGCACCCCCGAAACCACCACACACACATAGCAGTCAGCATCTGCTTTCCATAGCATGAAAACTTCACACACTAATCCCTGTAATCGGCCTCTTTGTTTTCAGTGACATCTAACTTCTTTACAGGTGACTGAGTGACCCCTGCCTGGAGATTAACTAATTTCTTTAACAACTCTGAGCAGTGTGTCACATTTACTACTGTCTCCACCTTCAGACTTGACTGGAAACTAAGGTGCTAAGCGTGTGTGTGTGTGTGTGTAACCTGGGCTGTCATGTGGCTATGATGAGCCACTATCAACTATAGTCATCTTAGAAGACATTCTTTTCAGGGCCACGGAAGACACGGAAATAAGACACTAGTCTAGCCAAAAAGGAGCTGTGACAGAATATAATAATATGATTGATCACTTGCTTGATCTCAATGATTAGATGAAAGTTGTTGACTCGTACTGTAAATTAGATGATCAGTTATTCTGTCAGTTTTTGGTTACAGTGTCTTCTGATCACAATACCTTGTCAGAAAAGTAGTTTGATCCAGATCAATCCAGTGTTATATGAACCTTGCTAAACCAGGATCACTGGAAAGCTTATTTCTACAAGTACAGTTTTTTCCACTTAACCTTAATGCAAACATTATTTGCATATTGTATACTACATTATACTCCATGGTTTGTAAACATGTAGTAGATTGCCTATAAGAAAACAAGTTGATGTATAGATTTTATATCTTATGTTTTTTTTACTTGTCATTGATTCAGGTGTTGGAAACATCTCTTTGAGATTGTGCCCCATGTTGACGATTGGTGATTACATGGGATCATGTCAGCAGATTTGTCAGTTGAACATTTACACTGTCAATCTCCTGTTCTACCACATCCCAACAGTGTTTGATTCAGATGTGGTGACTGGGGAGAACATGTGATGTTCATGAAACCAGTTTGAGATGACTTTTGCTTTGCGACATGGAGCATTATCATGCTGGAAGCAGCCATTAGAAGATGGTAAACTGTGGCAATAGAGAAATGAAATCTGCAGTCAAACCACAGATTACTGTCCAAACTACTACTAAGTGAAAAACATGCGGGTCACTCTTGATGAGGGAAGGCTCTGATGCAGAATATGCTTATCTTTTTAAGTCTTAGTTCACAAAAGAAGAGTGCCTTGCCTTCCTTAATGTTAATAATAATAATAATAATAATAATAATAATAATAATAATAATAATCGCGGGTTTTTCGTCATTGTCCCTTGAATATGAACATTTTTCACTGTGCATTTGTGATGATGCTGTTGCTTTTGTGGTAGAAAATACCACTTTACAGTATGTGGGTTTGAATGTCCTAAAGCAAATGGATTGTATGTACGTAGAGCTTATCTAGTCTAAGTGCTTTACACTACATTGCTATTCACCCATTAACATACACATTCGTGGTACATCTATCAGGGGCAATTTGAGGCTCAGTATCTTGCTGTGGATCAAGCCATCAACCCGCCGATTAGTAGACGACCCACTCTACCTCCCAAGCCAAAGCTGCCATTAGTGGTTTGCCGGTAAATTTCAAAATGACCCACATGACCATGACTAAAACATAACACATAACACATTAGATTTGGTTGGATTTAGGCAAGTTTGTTTGGGATTAGAGAAAGACAGTGGTCATGGTTTTAAAAAAAGCCAGTGCTGACTGTAGCCAGGAGATGAAATGTGAAATATAATCTCTGGTTTAAATGACCCTTTGTATTATCCACCCTAACTTATTTCCTTCCCAAGAGACTTGGTGGTTCTGTAACCATTACACAATACATCCACCTTTTACAGTTGATAGTCATTATTCATACAAACATACAAACACAGAAGGTTTCTTTTCAAGACAAAGTGACAGGTCATTTTTAGTAAAGACAGGCCCTTGGTAAAAAAAGAGCATAATGGGAACAAAACAATGCTGTTCAACAATATCACTAAGTCAGGGTCACACTGGAATTGTATGGAAAACCTGCCATGACATACAGATCCTATACAGACATATGATTTCAAACATAGGGAAGATTGGATTAACAGAGTAAAAGAAGCATAAAGGTTGTTCTTAACAACACTGGCAATTATAGATACATTGGAGTCAGTTTAGATGCTGACTCGTGATCATTATCAGTGAAGCAATACAAAAATAATGGCTTTCAAAGGTAGTACCTGCATTTCAGAGACTTACCAAATTTCTGCAGCCTGCCTGTCTGCACTGTAATTGCACAAGAAAGAAAGCAACAACTGATTCATCCTGCATGTGACTCATTGCTGTAAACTGGTTATTATGTTGTTAGAGTTGTGTTTTACTGTCTACAAAGGGGCAACTCTGTGACTGCTGAAAGATCATATGAAATTAAGGTGCAGTGGCTGTGTGTGTGTGTATGTAAGCATGGAAATGCTTACAGAAGCAAAGAAATAAGATGTTTGCTGGAGGTTCAGTCAGTAACAAGCATTATACCATATATCACATCAGCAAGTTTGAAGACACCCACACACACAAGCACACAAACACCCATGGATGGTTGGGATCTTTAATAAACTTAATATTCGTGGCTGCATATAACCAGCATGGTAGACCTCCATGAAGCCTGGGTACCACGTCTTCCTCTGGTTCATAATTAAAAATCATGTCCTTTACAGCAGCTGCCTCTTGGTAATAATAAATCTCTTTCATCTGGAAAGCTCAGATGCTGTTGTTCAAAGAAACCTATCTACCTACAAAAGTACATACTGTATATATTGGTTTTCCTCTTTGCCTGATGTTATAAATTGTGTTTAAGGCTACAGTGACAATGTCTGTTCTTTTAATTTGCAGATCATGTCTGAACACATGTATGTTCTTTTTCAGGAGGGGGAAACTGCACAGTTAGGGACATGGCTGGCTCAGCATGATGCTAATTACGCCAAAACGACTTCTTTACTGTGGCTTGAGAAAAAAATCTGCGACAAATTAAACCATCAAATGACACGTACCAATTACGAAGTTACAAAGCAAAAATCAGTTCAATCCAATGCCACTGAGTTGGAGCTGAACTTTAATGGATGCCAGTTTGACTCCATCACTGATTATTTTAATTGGTAGTTGTGTATACGTGTGTGTGACTGTGTGGTGTATGTGAGGGGGTTGTTGTGGTTTCTATAAATCCAGAGGTCATGGTGACACTTGGATACTTCCATGTCAGATGAATGAGGATGTTAACTGGAGGGTAAGTGAGGGGGGTGTGAGGGCTGTCTTCGCAAGAAAAAAATGTGTTTAAACCACTTGCTGTGTATTCAGATCATAAACAGCATTGTGCTGGAAAATGCAAGGAGCTGTGTTGATCCTGTAAAGGTGACTTTAAAGGTGTGTCTGGTGCTAAAACACTGCTCAGCAGTTTCCAAAGAGACATGACTTAACATCTCTTATCCTACTGCATACAGAGGAATCTTACCAGGAATGTGCACTTGCATTGTTTGCCAGTGTTTTGTGTTGCTGCTGTTATTTAATGTTGTAAATGGTCAACTAATTCAATTGATATATTTGCAGATTTGAAGAAATGCTTTTTGGTTTTACTAAATCAACACTTAATCAACAGCCTTGCCTTGTATTTCCTGTTGGAAATTTATGGGGAAATTATCTATTTTGTCTCATATTGCATATACATTTTTGTGCTGGTTTAATGACAGGATGGTTCAGTCAACAAAATTGTAGCCTTGTTGAACCAAGCAAAACTGGAGGAGCAGACTTTTTTAGTTGATCTCACTGGCAACCTGAACGCACTGAACCACAACTCTCAAGGAAAAGGGGGTTGTGCTGTGTTATGTTTTTGAGACTCAAATCACTGACAGCAATGTTACCCAACTATGCCAGAAAATATCTACAGTTTCCCAAACACCAACATTTCTGTGAAACTGGGGAAATGTGTGCAGTGGTGGAGGAAGTTCTCATACTGATAGTGTTAAAACCATCTTGCTGCAGACTGATTCAATCTTACTATTAGTATTAGGATAGTCTCTTGTATTAAAAATCTAATGTCTCAGGACTTGATACTATTTTCTCCTTAACGGTCCTGGCATGTAAAGTTTGGACCCATGACCCTACATGATCCACTGACCCACTACAGTGTTATGCAAAAATTTCCCGTTAGGAAAATCATTGCATCAGTTTGTCACTTGCTGAACTTTTGAAGCAGCAACTTTATTGTAACATATGTTAGACCTTATGGAAACAGAAACATGTCAGTAGTGAAATCATTTTTATTGGTCCAACAGAAACATTTTTATGTGCATTTAAACAAAAATAGGCATGTGCATAAATTTGGGAGAAAGAAATAATTCCATTAATATTTAGTAGAGCCCCCTTTTGCTGCAAAACAGCCTGTAGACACCTTCTATAGCCACAGACAAGTCCCTGAAGTCTGGCAGGTGGTATTTTGGCCCATTCCTCCATACAAAACGCCTCCAGTTCAGTCAGGTTTCTTGGCTTCCGTGTGTAAACAGCCTGCTTCAAATCAATCCATACATTTTCAATGATGTTAAGGTCTGGGGACTGGGATGGACATTCCAGAAGATTGTACTTGTGCTTCTGCATGAATTCCTTTGTGGATTTTGAACAGTGCTTAGGATCATTGTCCTGCTGAAAAATCCAACCCCGACGTAGCCGATTGTGACCGATTCTTGAACATTCTTGTCAAGAATCTGCTAATACTGAGAGGAATTCATGTGGCCCTCAACTTTAAAAAGGTTTCCAGTCCCTGTACTAGCCACACAGCCCCACAACATGATGGACCCTCCACCAAATTTCACAGTAGGCAGTAAGTTCTTCTCATGGAATTCAGTGTGTTTTTTTCGCCATGCATAACTCCTCTTGTTCTGACCAAATAACTCTAACTTTCTCTCTGTCTCATCTGACCACAGTATTTTTTTCCAAAATGCTTCTGGCTTGTCCAGATGTGATTTTGCATACCTCATGCGACTGTTCTTGTGACGAACACTCAGGAAATGCTTTTTGCGCATCACCCTTCCAATGAGCTTTTCCTGGTGCAAAGTACGCTGGATTATGGAACGATGAACAACTACACCATCAGTAGCCAGATGTTCTTGTAGTTCTCGGGAGGTCGTCTGTGGCTTGTCTGTGACCATTCTAACCATCCTTCGCCTGTGCCTTTCTGGTATTTTTTTTGGCTAACCACATCTTTCCTTCACAAGGACTGTTCTTGTGGCCTTCCATTTCTGCACCACATTTCTGACTGTGGAGACAGACAGTCCAAACCTTCTTGATAATTTCCACCTGTCTTTGTAAATGAAGGTCTCACAAGCTAGTCAAAGCAATTTTGTGCTGCAACCTGTCAGCTATAAATCCCTACAGGTCTTGAAATCAATGTGATTAAAAACTTTTGCACATACCATTTTATCATACATTACCATTTTAATTCATCATACTAAAACTATGTAATGCTACTCAAAGAATTTTGGTCTGGAAAACACTGAAATGTCTACATCTCTGTAGGAAATCAAATCTTGTTGCTGTGATCTTCTCTTATAAAGTTAGAGCAAATTATCATGAAATCTTTGCATACCACTGTATACCACAAATGGGCGGAGGATTATCTTTCGTTCATCTTACACTGATAATGACTTCACTCAGATGATGGCTTTCAGGGTGTTCAAGGGAAGCAGTGGTGGTCATACAGTAAATACTAGGCCAGGGCTGAGCTGGTAGCTGGGGTATGCCAGTGGGCCTGACAGGACTCCTCCCGGCTCTCTCTAATAGATGCTAATTGCATTCCATCCTTGCTGGTCAGTAGCCAGAAGGAATGTGGCTGTTATTATGGTGGAGTCCTGGAGCCACAGGCCATCAGCACATTCTTCTGAAGTCAATCAAAACACGCCTCCTGCAATAACAAAGGTGTGAGGCATGGCTGCTGAGAAAGCAGGCCCGAGGGAAGGCTTTTCTGATCAGCATATGAGTGAAAATGGACGTGTGTGTTTTCAGGATGATCTGGCATTCGAAGAGCATCCAATAAGTCCCAGCCTTTGTCAATCTTTCATTTTGATCTCTTCTTCAGAAAAAAGAATAGTGCAGGTGTGTTAAATAGGGACATAATGGAATTGTAGTGTGATTATAAACTGACTGCACTTACAGTTTAAATTTATAACAATACGTTTATGGCTATGAACACGGGTTTCAAACAACACTCCTTCCTTCTCTCCTTTTCTCTCTCTTGACTGAACATACAAAAAACACTCATCCATTAATAATTACAGGCATTCATAAGTCCATTTCATGCTTCAGCAATGCAAACTGGTCCAGCAAAATCTCTTTCATCCACACATACAGGTATTTTGGGGAGGTGGCCAAGTCTGGAATTGTTACATCAGGGCAAGGAACTGACATGGAGGTCATATTGGAGCATGTTAATACTCATATGGTGAGGCTTTACTACGCAATTAATTTTTTCATGATATTTGTAATCCTTACTATTACATATTTCATGATTTTTTTTATAGTTACTATGCTATGATGGTTTTAATGATATTTTTAGGCCTTACTATACTATGACATTTCATTCAATTTTTATGACTTACTATACTATGACATTTTTTGATGTCACAGGCAATGCTGAAATGGGCAGGGGCAGGGAAATTACATGTCTGTAACTTTAGGGCATGTTTATACCCGACACCTCGTAAGGCCCTACTATACAATTACGTTTTTCATGATAATTTAATGCCTGACTACATTATAACATATTTCTTGTTGTTTTTTGTGCTTTACTATATTATTATGTTTTTCATAATTTTTATATGCTTTACTATACTATGACAGTTTTATTGACATTTTTCCACCTTACTATAGATTTCATTTTTCATCAGGATTTTAAGCTTAACTATGTAATGATGTTTTTTTTTATTTCACAGGCAGTTTTGACATCAGAGTGCACTGCCGTAGTTGGGTCATATAATAAGAACATAATGAGCAAAATGGATGTCTGCATTTTTAGTTGACAATACGAGAAGCAATTTGTTCTTTGTTGTAGGTCTTTGATCCCTTAGTGAAAGGACTGGTTCCAATGAATCCCAGAGGAGCATAAATAGTATGGTATAGCAGTGGCTCAGGAGGTAGAGCAGGTTGTCCATTAATTGGAAGGTCGTGGTTCCTCCAGGTGTTTTGAAATATTCTTAAGCAATATGACCAAGGTGCTGGACCCAAAGTGACTATGATGTACCATTTCGTGTAGGAGTAAGTGTGAATGGGAATGCTGTGTATAGAAGCACTGTATGACTGTGTGTGTGAATGGGTGCATGTGAACTGTAGTGTAAAGTGCTTTGAGTGGTTGTTAAAACTAGAAAAGCAATTTCAATTTACCATTTATGAAAAGAAGGAGAGGAGAGGCATGAAAAGGGGGAGGACTGTGGGGAAAAAGTTAGTCCCATCCGGTCAGTCTGTCTCCGTCTCTCTGTTAGCTTTTCCACTGGCCTGCTCGCTGGTCATTGTTTGAGAGCATGCTGAGGACTGGAACCCTGCCAGCTGAAGACAGCGGAGGATACAGTTTATTAAAGTCAAACACCAGCTCCCACACAGTATGGTTGAAGAACAACGGCTTCAGCCAGTGAAATGTTAGCTGTGCTCATACTGGTGGGAACTGCCCTCCTACCTGAGGAGTCATTTCAAAAGTGATCTATGGTCAGCGGGATCTTTAGAAGGCCTCTTTAACTGTGTGTGTATGTGTGTGTTTGTGTGCTTTTCATAGTCTACTTTTAGGGACAAATTTTAGGGACAAAATTTAAACTAAAGACCAATTAACTTGAGCATTGTTCAGTTGGGGATCAAAGTTGTGTCCTCATTTGGGAAGAAGCTGATTTTGGGATCAGAGTTAGGGCCAAGGTTAATACCTTACCAGAGTTAGGGTAAATCTCCAGGAAATCCAAATAACCATAATTGAGACAAAGTGTGTTTGTGTGTGTATTATTCATGTTGAAGTGACCTAAACCTGTTTAGTGACTTGTCTTCCTTATGGGGACAAAAAGGGAGTCCCCGTAACATAAATAATCACATCTTAATGTGAAAACATTTCAGGGTACATTTAGGTTCATGGTAAGGTGTACTGTTAGGCAAGTAGTAGTAATGGTTATGGTTAGGATTAGCCTCCAGGAAATGGATGTAAGTCAATATAATGTCCACTGAAATCATGGAAACCAGACTGTGTCTGTGAGTGTAATGTAAAACCACTGAATAATGTACATGGCCTGTGTGTGACTGTGTGTGTGTGTATGTGTTGGTGCAGAGATGTGGGGTGATCCCGGATGAGAGGCCTGCTGTGAAAATACTGACGGGAAGGTGGCTGTGCTGGTGCCTCTCTCTCTCTCTCTCTCTCTGTCTGTCTGTTTCTCTCTCTCTCTCTCTCTCTCTCTGCCCCTCTCTCTATTTCTCCCTCCCTGTCTTCCCACCAGGACAGGATGAAAAGTAACTCTCTTCCACTTTCTGCCTCTCCCCAGCTCATTTATCTGCTTCCCAGTCTTGTTTGTTGTTGTACAGCAGATGATTAACACACACGGAGAGTATGTGTGTAGATTTTCTGTTGTGGTGGAGTGGAAAGTAAATGTATTGAACGGTTAAGTGATGATTCAGAAGGGCTGCTTCTTTTTTTTTTATCGGAGGTGACGCTGAGTGACTCATGTTGGACTGCTCTGGTGTCACATCCTGTTTCCTGCCAAGGGCTGGTGAACTGGAATTTCATTTTTAATCTTCAGTTAGGAAGACCCACAAAAACACCACGTACAGAATAATATGACCTGCAAAATTTTGGATACTGACACTTGTTCTTGTGAGTTCGATTTGCGAATGCTATGCTGCTGCTTCCACTCGTGCTGGTTTCACATCAAACACATTTTGTTCATGAGGTAGAATGTGCAAGTGCAGTGTATAATAATACAAGCAATAACAATAATTATCATTTTTATTTGTATTTTACTTTTCATGACAAAGTCACAAAATGCCATAATAGCTTGTACCCCACATGACATCTAGGGCCCTATGAAATTCCTTTTCATTTTTTCTCAAATTCTCTTTTTCTGTTTTAATTTTTATGTATTATGTGTTGTATAATTTAACCCTATTTTGTCACCTGAAGAGTGTCTAAACATGCGGTGGATGAATAAAATTCCAACAATTGAATAGGAAAATATACAAAATTTAAGGGATATTGATAAATTTGTTCAAGAAATATTATTTTGACAAAGTACTTCATCATTGAAACATTCAGTCATTTTGTAAAGTGGAGTTCTTCAAATCTGCTTCCCAAGTTAACAGTCTGCTGCTACGTATGGGGATCACATAGGGCTACTTTCAGTTTCCATTGATTCAGCTCTGGACATGAATGAACTGATCGATACGGTGCATATTTTAAATGGTATGCTTTAAACTTTGTGCTTCATGTCAGATTTCTTCATGTTCTGGATGACTATGACATCTCAGTTGACTTCTTCACTGAGGCTGTTAAAACCTGAGCCCCACCCTCAGCAAAGAACAGGTCACAGACAGTTAGACAGAAGCTGCAGCAGCCAAAATATAGTAGAGATTCTCATAATAGTCAATTCGATGAAATCAAAAGTATATAACCAACAAACCTTCATGCAACGTCCACCACTTCTTTCATGTTGAAAACCTTGCCGTACCTTGTTAGTGGATGATGCATGGATAAATCTGCTGGGACAACCTACAATCGCAGGGGTTGGTTTACAAAGAGGGATGGTGGTTCTTGTCCACTACCTTCAAAAACGTTTGGATCTCTTCTCTTCTTTCAGTGGCAAAAAAGTATCTCCTCTTTGACCTCTGATACAGTTGTACTGTAGAGACACAGCCATGTCACATCTGCAGTGTTGATGGACTTGTTAAATTGAAGAGAAACACAGTTTTCGAAATAATCTCTCGTTTCCCACTTGCAGGTCAGCTGAACATCCCTGACAGAGGCCATGATTTCTGTTTGATTCTTTCATTTTCCAAAAGCACACTGTTGGGATGCTCTAACATTACTTTAGCTGTGAACATTAGCCTCTGCTGTTGATCTCCTGTACATCTCAGCACCTGCTGGTTCGGTGGGGTGCAGCAGCATGGAGCCAAAGCTCCACGGAGACAAGACTATTTTCAAAGTCAAAGTGAAAGGACTCACCTTACTGTTATTGCTGGCACATCAGAGGCCCCTCTGACAGCTGCTGGGAGGGAGATAACAAAGCGCACAGGCGGGGCAGATGGCTCCCTCCATCAATAAACAATCTCTGATCTTTGTTGAACATGGCTGTTTGAGCAGATGTGTCAAGTCAAATAAATAGATGTGAGAGTCCATTAAATCCAGATCTTCTCTTTAAGTGAGAGAGTGGCAACAGATGCTGAACTGCAAAATAGGAAACATGTTTTCTGTACAGATTGGATGGTGTTACCATCAGAGGTTGGAAGTACTTAACTCAAGTACCATACCAGAGAGCATTTTTGAAGTAGGTGCTCCCCTTTTCTGACTGCATATTTTTATACTTCATACACTAGGTGAGAGAAGGGACTCTTTAACTTTCTGTGTACTTTAAAGATAAGGATAATCCCCTTTTTATTATAACATGTCTTATTTTCTTACTTTGTTGTAGCAGCAATTTAGCTACTTGCCAAGGTGATTTTAGAGATCTGGGAACACAATATTGTCTGAGCTAACAGTTTATCCACATTTTCCCAAACCACTTTATCTGGAGGGCAAATTGAAAATTAGAGCATCTGAAATGTTTCTTATAATCACTACAATGATGTACAATAAATGCAACAAGTCAAAGCTGAAGCAGGAAGTGTGTTTGTAAACCACAATAAAGATGTTTCTGTCAAGGTCAAGTGTGTGGGATTTAGTGGTATCTATCAGCAAAAATGGAATATAATATTCATGGTTATATTGTCTTTAATGTATAATCCCATGAATCGAGAATTGTTTGTTTTCAACTGGATAAGATGAGCCCTTTTTTTCAAGGATCTGAAGCAGGTCCTCTTCCCAAGTGGCAACCCACTGTGACCGCCCATGGTTAACACAAGTTACCTCTCTGGTAGGGTCAGGAACTAATACAATAGGAAACACTAACACTAAATCATCACTAATGCTTATATTAGCTAACTAGCTAGGTCAGCAAAATGCATCTGTAATTCTCATTATCTGTAATATCAGTTGTCATGCTTATTTTGGCTAGCAAAACAACAGGCTTAAAATAAAATGTACTTACTGGAAAAGATACCATGGTTTATCATCTGTTTTTCTCTAAATCATACCATAATTTACAAAATGAACATCACGATGTGTTTTTCAGACTATCCTGTTGTCCTCATGGAGTTTGAACTCAGGGAGTGCAAACTCCCAGAGGACAGGAGTATGTGAGGCAGCATTTTTTTTAGAATTTAAACAGTGGAGTGCTCGCGACATCCTGTCTGGGCTCGTCTAATCACACATGTCTCGAAACTGATGGCTGATGCCAGCGGGATAGAATGAGGGCTAACTGCCCAGCCATCTTGCTAGTCAACGACGCCTGTAAGCAGGACTGAACATCTCCGAAAATTTTAAATAGGCTCTATATTGATAAATTGATCACTGCATTCCATTTTTAACACTAAAATTCTTAAAACTGCACTTAATGACAGAAAATCAGTGGTATATCAAAAATGTATACTTACAGTTGTGCGTTTTCCACTCCGCCATTATTTGCCGATGGTTTGTGCAAAATGCATTCTGGGAGAAATCGTTTGGGAGTTCACCACAAGTCACCATCAGATGCATCCTTGGTAAAAAAAAAAAAAGGCTGAGCAAGGATATTTCAGGGTGGGCAGACCGTCCTTGGCCAAATGTAAACTTGATACTTGACACTTGGTCCATGGTTGATGACATTTCACAAGTTCACATGATCATTAGTACAGAGAAGAACAGAGATGGAGAAATGGCTTATGCCTCTTCAACAGAGTCTGCCATGATGCACCGCCATGTTTTTACATTAGCCCAGAGCAGACAAATCGAACACTGGCTTTAGAGACAGTCTTTCATGTTTTAATGTTACCTGATGGCCACTGTAGTTTCTCCTACACACTTGGAAAGGGAGGGGTGAGATCAGGCGTGTTCACTAAGTTGAAAGATTCATTGTTGACCAAAAATCAACAGACATAGTCTTCTGCCATCTCATGATCTTAATTAGTGAAGGAAGTTTGCTCAATTGTCATGGAGATGGTTATGTTGTCATCCTGTGATCTAAGCGTGGGACCTTGGTCACATGATAGTGATTGCATATGGATGGAATTGGTAACCTGTCCCTGTCCACATGTATATCACTCGATGAACAGGCTGCGTTACATTCTAAGGAAAGTTATATGAATTTGTAGCATGTTGTACATGTTGCACACTTTTTTTCCATGGAATCATTTCAAAAAATGACAGATTTGTTAAGGTGACCATGTTGCCCAAAATGCCAGAGAACAAGGCTCATAGTCTAGCAAGCAGGTCTGTAAGGCTAACATCAGCAGAATGACAACTAGAAAAATCACCAGATCAGTGTGATTCATTCTTGAGGGCTCATGAAGGTCCGTACAACATTCCATCTTAATCCTTCCAGCTGTTGAGATATTTTGGTCTGGACAAAATTGGCGGACAAAATACTGATTAGCATCCATGAAGCCGCACTGCTAGCATGACTGAAAGAACAGACCTTTTAGGTACGAGTGCATACCTCTGAATCCTGTTTAAATCAAAGGTTAATCGGCTTTTGCAATGATAACAATGCTGAGAGTAGGAATGTTTCGAGTGGAGATAAAAATCTGTGTTGTGCGTATGACAAACGGAAGCAGATGGCTGTGCTGTGAGTTTGCAGTGAACTGTGGGTGTGCAGACCTTCTTAATCAAGTTTAGAAAATGTTTCTACATTTTACAGGCGGAGCCGTGTGGTTGCACATGCAACGCACGCAATGGCAGGCAAACGCAAACCACATCTCTCAGCCTGTCTGATTCAAGTTTAGTGTCTTCATACTTACTCACAGTAACGGACAAGAGCCCAGAAAGTGTGCGAGTGCATGTGGTTTGTGTGGCCTTTTTAATGATCTGAAACACAAAGGGAACAGTGACTGCAGAACAGTGTCATTTCAGGTGGAATTGGTTTTGGACATACCCTCCCAGTGACGGAGTTGAGGGGGTTTTCTTTCAAGCTCATTTATCTGATTGCAGCGTCTGATTCACTGACCTAATAGCACAAGATGTGTTCATATCTGGTTGATTAGTGTTGATCAAAGAATAGCACTGCTAATAAATCTATCTGCTATCTTGGTAACAAACACATTGCACTTACCTTAACTTCTTTACAATAAATGCATTCCATTGGTTTTCCAGTGGAAAGCTTTTAATGTGAAACAACTACAGCAGGAAATGTTGGTTTGTATCAGCATTTAGCATTAAGTTATCAGTAAAGAGCAAAAAAAGAACATATGAACAAGAATGCAGGAAAGAAACTCAACTCCAAACAACATTTTAGACTCCAGCCTCCAGCCCAGCAACCACCAAGCAGAACATCTGCTGTGAGGCTGTAGTTGGAGACATGTCAGTGCATTTCATGTGAATCTTATCACATTATGACATGAAAATGTTCATGTAACAATAAACTTTCAAGGTTATAAGGTCATAACCACTTTATTTTCTTTTTCTGGCTTGGCAGTAATACACTGCCATAGTTTCTAAACTGTCTTATCGTCTGATTGCCAGTTACCATCAGAATCACAATTAGAATGATTATCCACAACTTGGCATCTGTATACAGCTTCAGATATACTACTTTAAACATTTCTTAGATCACAACTTCTGCCATTATAATCTTGAATCAAAAAATCAGTTTGAATTCAAATTGTTGAGCCTTGGCAGCCATGGTTAAAGACCATCACCTCCAGATTTTCTTTGACTCAAAAATATGTGTTTGAAGCAGGAACTCATCAGAGGGCGTTTCTCTCAAACAAAACTCCAGTGTTAGCACAGTGTCATAACCATCCTGGTGTTATTGTCAGCACCGAGTGCAGGGATGGGGGGAGCTTGGGAACGGCTGTCCAGCTTTGTTCTCTCCCATTGTTCGTCTTCAGGATGTCCTTCAGGAATGGTACACAGGAGGTCAGAGGAGCAGCTCAGTATTACTGTCTGGAGGGAAGCCAGCAGGGCCCAACACCTCTGATCGCCCTGCAAGACTATAAAAGAGGCCACAAACTATTCATGTATTGTGAGTGCATGCATGTGTGTGTGTGTGTGTGTGTGTGTGGGCCTTCATAAGAAGTCGTTGGTACTTGCAGCTTTATTTATTTATTCACGGTATTTACTTTTAGAATAGATTTAGATGACAATTCTATAGTCAAATTGCAGTCCCACTGAATTATATTACTTAACAGTCAGAGGTGTACACTCAAACACTCAGCTCAGTACATTACACAATACCATGGATGTAGTATGATGTCAGTAGAGAGTCATTAAACAATACAGGTGAATGATTGATTGTGTTTTTGCACTTATGCCAAACAAATGAAGCCATGCTGGAAACCTTTTGGTGTAAAAGCTGCAGTGGAGACAGAAGTTAAGCTCATCTCACAGGCTAGGCTATAAAAATGTAGCTATGCCAGCTTTCATTTCCAGCAGGCATTGTGGATGCAGCACAAGCAGTCAAAGTTTAACAGGCTGGCTTTGCAATGCTTCTTTGCAATACAGATGACGATAATAATTCCTTGAAATACAATAGGGCTTTCGCACCGGTCGGTACTCGGGCCCTAATGATAATCATGCAAATGATTTATATGCGTATATATACAGTCAAGCCCGAAATTATTCATATCCCTGGCAAATTTTGGCTTAAAGTTACTTTTATTTAACCAGCAAGTTTTGACACAGGTGTCTCCCAGAAGATAATAAGACAATGTACAAGAGGCATCATTGTGGGAAAAACTATTTATCAGCTTTTATTTACATTTGAACAAAAAGTGGCATGTCCATGTTGATTGCTGGAGCCAATCTAAGTTGACATTGTGACATTGTGACATCGATCACAGGGCTGAGACATAGACGCAAACAACCAGTCACACCTATAGACAGTCAACCACCAATCAACTTAACCTGCATGTTCTTGGTGGAGTGGGAGTAAGCTGGAGTACCTGGAGAAAACCTACACAGACAGCGAGAACAAACCCAAACTGAATATATAAATATATATAGAGTGCGTTGCTCTTTGGGTTAATTAACTCTTTAAATTCTAAACTGTAAATACTGTCTGCTGCTGAGAAGAAATGAAAGAGACAGGAGAAAGGAGTGACAAATTGAAAAGATGGTTTTGCTCTTCTGGCTTCTAAATAGATATGTTTTCCTCTTCAGACTTTGGAGCATTTTAACAGCCAAGAAACTGCTGGAGACTTGATGGACCTACTGGTCCCCACACAACTGAAAATAAAACTGTAAAAACAAACAGCATACGTTTCTTGTCTACAAACCCACAGACAATGTTCAAGGTTAGGTGCTGATTTATTGTCTCAAAGAGTTTTATTAGAACAGCGATTGTTGGAGTTGGGATTTTTATGTATTTCCTGACTGGATTGGCCCCTCAGACAATAGACTCCCCCATTGATTTTCAAGTTCAAATTATACCCAGTGATGGCTGGAAACATCTGTCCTCAGTGTTGTTTCCTCTTCTTTCTGTTCCCTGTTAATGAAGCCTGTCTACACTGTTAAATATACTCAGCAATGGGTGGATAGGATACAATGAAGGAGTAAAGAGGACATGATTTGGATTTGTGTGTGTGTGTTGGGGGAGGTCATCATAGAGCACAAGCACCCACACGTATGTGTATGTGCGTCTGTGTGTGATTAATACAACTCAGGTGTGCAGAAGTTCACGTCTGACTTCTAACACACAGGTGTGCATGTGTATGTTTGAAGTGTCAGTAGGCCTCGACATAAGAACAGCAGCAGCTTCAACTTCAAACAAGGAATTTAAGGTTGCAAAGTGCAGAGTCTTAATGACATACAGAGACTTGGTTATCTTTTATCTTCTTATCCCTTTGCCTCCCCTTGTCTTACAATGGCATTCTATTGCCTATAAATATTTCACTGTTTTTGTATAATTATGGAAAATTGTTATTGAACATTTCTAAAAATGTCATTACTTGAAATAAAAGAAACTAAAAAACAAAACAAAAACAGCCACACGGTTGCAATAGCTTTGCATAGATTGCATTGTGCCATTCACTGTCTTGAGCATAGATTGCACTGTGTACTCTGACATCCGAGTCGGCACAAGATCGCAAGTGGGCAGCTGACTCATCAGTAGCACAAGCTTAAAACATGCTGAAGCTAGGTGACATCATCGGGGTACCATGCACAGGAAGATAGGGTCTTGGAACTTCCCATTTCCAACAATGGGGGAAGGCAGGAACCAGGGAGAGAAGAGCTCCCCAGGACCTCCCCAAGAGAAAGATCACTTGGGCAGATCTATGGAGACTGGAGCCCTTCCGCATGTCTTTCTTGCTGAGATCAGTGTACGATACTCTCCTGACCACAGCAAATCTGCACAAATGGGGAATGCGAGAGGATACATTGTGCAACCTTTGTGGGGAGAGAGGCATGATGGCACACATCTTGTCTGGTTGTAAAACAGCACTCACCCAAGGGAGGTACAAGTGGCACCATGACAAAGTGCTCATGACACTGGCTAACACGTTGGAGCAGGAGAGAAGGAAAAAACGCCAACAACCTCGGAAAAAAATAATCCAGTTCATAAGGGAAGGTGAAAGGTCACCAGCCTCAGTACCATCAAGGAACAGCCTACTACAAAAGGCCCGATCGTGGGAAATGAAGGTTGACCTGAGAGGAAGGCTGCAGTTCCCCCAAATCGTCCAGACAACCCTGAGGCCGGATGTGTTACTGTGGTATGAAGAGGGGAAAAAGATCATCGTCATTGAACTTACAATCCCATGAGAAGAGGGACGCTAACAGGCCTTTGAAAGAAAGAACGCTAAATACCAGGACCTCCTGTAGGACTGTAGGGGGAAAGGTTGGCAGTCTTGGATGTTCCCGGTCAAGGTCGGATGCAGAGGATTCCCTGTGCAGTGTGGAGAATGCTCACAGGCATTGGAGTGACAGAGAAAGAGAGGAAGCCAGCAGTCCGCAGGATGGGGGAGGCAGCAGAAAGAGCCTCTTGTTGGTTATGGAACTGAAGAGAGGAGCTTAACTGGAAACCAGGAGGAGAAGATGGGCAGTAATTTGGCCACTACTGCTAACCCGCCATTGGGAGGGTGTTGCGGTCAGGGTCCAAATGCTCACTGAATGAAAGGTACTGCCTAATGACTTCAACTCCTCCTGGCCAAGGCTATGTTCACTTAAGGTGAACGAAGAGGAAGCAGCTCCAGATGTATTTACAATGTACATTTGTGAGGACATACAAACATAGAAGGTCAGACTTCATCTAAACCCTCCAACCAAAAGGAACCAGGAAATCCAGCTGTTTATCTAAAGACAGACCACATTAATTACCTACTATGAATCATCTTTGAATCATCTTATAGTAGACTAGTATATCAGGTGCCTGTGTTTCACACTGTATACTTGCTGCAAACATGCTGCAATAATAGATTAATGTTTAAAATATAACTCATTGATTGAAATTAAACACTTTCAATGAATGTCTATGTGTATGTTTGCACACACATGCACATGCACAGTGCTGTGCAAAAGTAGGCCACCAACAGATTTGTTGTTTTAGCAATGCTATAACATTGTGAGTGAATTATTGTTCTTTATAGTAATACAATATACAATAATAAATAATAATAATACAACCAGACAATACAGAAAATATGTATGCAGTATTTAAAAACAAAAAAAGTTTTTAAAAAACAACTTCTACAGGTTAACTGTTGTTGTGAAATGTTGTTCTGAGAAGAGCTACACCTATGTTTACCCTCATTAAATCAGTGAAACCGACACCAGAGTGTAGTCTAACCATAAAGACCTCTACACACAGAAGACTAATTGGTTGGGACTCCATATTCTGCTTATTTATGATGGAGACAGAGCATGGTTATGTTTGTGTGTGTGTGTGTGTATGTACATGAAAAGAGACAAAATAAAAGTAATGACTAATACTAGGCTATTAAATTTAGGTAAACCTGAGTACACATGCAGGATCTTTAGGAACTAATTATGCAAGCATCTCATCATTCGTGACATTTTTTATCTCCTTATGTGTTATCCAGCTATTACAGATGTTGTGGGGACCTGTTTACAGTCACCTTAAATGTATTTTAATGATTTATGTTTTGGGGACTTTTTTTGTTCCCATAGTGAAGACAAATCTCCAAAACATAAATCATTTAAAAACATTTAAAGTTAAGTCATGTTTTACAGTTATGGTTCGACAAGTAGTGATTATGGTTTAGGTTAGAATAAGTCTCTAGGAAATGTCACAGAGCTACAACTGTGTTTTGTGTGTGTGTGTGTGTTGGCATAGAAAAGGGAGTTGCAAAGACAATCTCATAAAGAAGCCACCCATTATGGCATTTACTGCTCTCAAAGGGAAGGCATGGAGGATTCCTAAATGTGATCGGGCAACCTGAGGAATATCAGTACACACAAATAGAGGCACGTTTGCTTTCCGAGCTCACCTATGCTCGCATCAGTTTACATCAATGCAGTCCAGGTTGCACACTTCTTTCTTGTCTATCTTTAGGGAGGCAGTGCAATCAGCTCTGTGCTGTGTCATCATCCAGCCTGAGAGCAGTAATTATCTCAGCATGTGGATGTCAGCGCAAACATCAAACCCTCATTTAGTGCCTGGGCTGGCTGCTGAGATCACACTGTAAATAATGATATTTCTCATTTGACATCCTTACTCCCTTGTGTTGTGGCCAAATCTCTATTCTTCAGCCCTAAGTGGCACTTAAACCATTGCGATAATTACTATCATCTTCTGCAGGCTGAGACTACAATAACAGACATTGAGTGAGAAAGCTGAGTTTCTGTTTTTCACATCAAGCTTGAAACAGATCTAAAACCCCTGGTGGTGAGGGAGGGGGGTTTGGTAAGTGGCACATGCTGACATTTAATTCAACAAATCAAGATCTCATCACTTTGCTTACGATAATATAACAAAACAAATTAAAAAAATTGTTTTTCTGTTGCAGTATCAAATGAAATGAAATGAACATCATGCTACCTTACTTACCATGATAATCACAATGTGCGATCAAAATGGCTTTATATAACAGCGTCATGAGCTTATAATACTCAGTTTACATCTGAAATGTTGGGCAGGTATAAGTGAGCAGACACCCCAAAAGCGTCTGTTTATTACTGCTGAAGAAACTGGCATTTATAAATTATCTGAACTCCCTACACCCTTGTCCACAGCAGCTACTACCACACCTTAAGGTCAGCACCACTCTCAGAAGCCACATAATGTGAATCCACATAAGCCTGGCCCCACCCCAAACCTCCTGTTACAACAATAATAGGAGTGTTCACTACATATACATGGAACAATGATCTACTACAGTCACCAGACCTAGAATAACAATGAGGAGCGTGTACTGATATTTCACATGAATCAGAAAGATTGCTTAACTATCTTTCATAACCAAACCAATCACAAAGTGATCGGGGGTGTATAATATATCAGACTAAAGGTTTCCTCTGAATATCCAACTCAGTAACTATGTTTACATGCAAAGTGTAGTCGAGCTATGATTGTAGCTCCATCACATCATTTAAGTGGACTACTGTCCTTGTATCGGTATACATGTACAGAAGGGGGATCCATTTATTAACAAAAGCATTACTGGTTGACCTAATACTTCACAGACCAAACAACAACAAAGTCAGGTAGCAGCAAACTAGTAGCATGTTGAGTGGACCACTTTACAGGTCTATAAATTTCATACGTACCGTACATTAACCTTAGTATTCAAATGAGATTCAGATTATCTCATCATACTACTAGACAGACGACACCACCGTTACCACTAGTCTGTTGTTACCACCTTCTTCTTCTGTTACGAGCTTTGTTCAACTTCAGGGGGAGAACTGGGTCTGAATCACAACCACATTATCTGGGTGTGTTAGTTCAACTATGAGAAGGTTGACTTCAGCAGGACCAAGTTGTTTACATGCATTTTAAATGCCCAGTTAGAGTCGAGCTAACCCCCACAGTCAGGCTAACATGTAAATGTACTGTAGCTACCCACCGTCGCTGCAGTTTATGTACATGGGTGCGAATTTGCCATTTTGTGACAGCAAAACTTTGAAACTAATGTTTTTCAAATACAAGCATATTTTTGGATGAGGGGCTACATTAACAGCAGTGGAAATACAAAGAGGGCCATTTGGGTGGATGATGCGTGCACAAAGAGCAAGACTATGACAACACAAACTAGGGGGATGTATCAAGACCCGTCTATGGTTTAAGGTCAGTCAAAGATGGTGTGACATGTATTGTGACAGTAGCTGCCTGTGTTATTGTTATGAGGTATGACTGTTGTCCTCTACAAATGGCAACAAACATGTATTGACCAGTGGTGCATATGAAAGTCGTCTCATCACATGATAAATTGCACAAGGGAAGGTCAAAATAAAACAGATTAATGCTGTAAGAAAAAAAGGTCCTTCCCTTTTCCTCAAAAGTCAGACTACACTTCTTCAGTCAGCAGCAATCATGTTTGTCTCCTCAAAAGGCAAATACTTCTAGTAATATTTAGGTACCTATTGAATGCAATACATTACATTTCTTTGGAAAAAAACAGCCATAACATGTCAAAAATATGGGGTTATTTACTGAAATTCCAAATGATAGCTACTTCATGGTGTTACACCTACTTAATGAGGCTCAGGAGGTCTGATATCATCTCCAGATAGAATGTCTGCCATGTCTCTGGGCTTGATCGATTCTCCATGGACTCAAAAATTTTTAGTTTAAGCTGCACTAATGAGGTTATGTAAATTTAATTAAATTTAAACTTTACAGCATTGACTTTAACATTGTACTTTTGTTCATGACAATGAGATCAAGTTTATAAAGAATCTTAGCTGAAAGTCGAATCTTGCAGTAACACAACTGGAGGACATATTCAGTTGTTATTCACTGTTATTCATTTACCCTTTGTGAACATTTTCATATTAACCACAGCACAGTTACATAATTGAGCATAGCTTGCTCAAAATTTAATTATATTCATATCTAATGAGTGCTGAATGATCATTTTTTCCCCCCTCGATGTTTAATTTGTTTCTTGTGAGATATAGCTGACTTTAGTGAGGCCCATTATTTTTAAGAAAAAAAAGAAAGAAAAGCAATTCCAGAGAAACACAAACACAACACATAAGGTCAGTTCTTGTATGTTTATACAGATCCTTAAAAATCATTTTTGGCCTGGGATGTGAACTGATGTTCAGACAATAATTAAATATCATTATCATCATATGTTAGCTTTTAATTTATTTGTTAGTAACTAAGTGATAATACTTGATAACTGAATCAGTGTCCCATTGTTGTTCACGCATGATGGGCAAACCCACTTGGTGATGGCTGAAGAATTTTGTAATGTCACAAAAGTTTTCTCTTCAGTCCAAGAAGAAATTAGCGGTAATTGTAATTTTAACCTGTACTGATAAAATCATGTTGTAGGGCTGTTTTCCCAGTTGAATGTTTGAGACTGTGGTTATAACTGCACTGGCACATTAAATGGAATTGTGGGATTATTGTGGATGATATCTCCTAAATTTTGTAAAAGAAGGTCCAGTGTATCCTGTGCTAAAGGAGTAACATAGGAAGCATTGAAGTTGCTTCCTTAGCTTTTCAATAATTCGACCAGCTCTTATCATGGTTGCTGCTTAGGTAATCCAGGTCAATTCACTCACTTTTAGAACCTTCCTAGGCAAAAAGGATTATTTGACTGCAGCCTTAAATATACGAGGAAGGCAGCTATAATAGGGCACAGGTGTAACAAATGAGGGCAGAGCAATCAAGAAGGCAGGAAACATACAAAGACAGGAAGTAAGTAGACAACTCGGAGATGCACGAAGACAAATTACAAAATAAAACAGGAAACACACCAGTGTCCAACAAGACTCACTGGCAAGTTAACACATGAGCGTGTTTATTTCAGTCTGATAATTCATTGTAAAAGGGTTTACCAACAGCTGAACACAATATTCTGTCTTGTACATGTTATTCTGAAGTTCTCACAGTTATTATTTTCTTCCAAACATGCCAGTTTTTGCAAGTGCCTTCCAACAGAAGAGCCATGTTGTTGCACTTTTGTCATTTTGCACCGACCACAGCCGGCATAGTTTATCTTTGTTCAAGCCATCAAAGCTGTGTAAACAAAGAGCTGCACACCCGAGAGCATGCTCAGTGTGGTCTGCCTGACATGGTGCTGCTTGCACAGAAACTAAAACTTAAGACTCACAGTTGTTTCAGAACAAACTGTACAAACTGACATTGTTTCAGAACAAACTGACACTGATTTTGTTGAAGTTACCTAGTGCAGTGTTGTGATTTATTGATATGTTTTATAGTTTTTCAGGCAGTGTAGGATTGTGCTCTGTTACTAATCTCTCAGGCTCGGGTTGGGTGTGGGCAAAAATATGAGGCTTGTGCTGACTCTAATTGGTGCACACACAGAGGTCTTATGTTGTCATTTCAGAAAAATTAAATAAATAAATAAATGCAGGATGTTTTCTGCAGAGGGATATCAAAACACAGTATCCAATCAAAACCCTAATGATAGACACAGCATTTCAAAAACACCTCATGAATATCCTTCTGATGAAACAATTATTTTTGCACAGAGCAAAGTGCCCAACATTGAGCTTTACTGCCAAGTCTGGAAACCACAAGTGTTGTTTGCAGTTATGGAGACATTACTCTGCTTTCACACTGTATTTTCCATAAACTGCTTGACAGACACACAGGATCAGGCTAATATCTGACGTCAATTTCATTTTGTATTTCTTTCTCTCTTTCTGGAATGTGTGGCAGCTAATAAAACCAAATTCATGCTTTTCATGAAAATTAAAAAAAAATGTTATAATGGTCCTATCATCAACCATCACTATCACTTTTAGGCCTATAACATGCTATGTCATCAAAGTACAATAAATCTTATGACATAAAGCTGAAGATCTTTTCATTTTTTTGCCTCTTCAGTACAGGTAATATGCTGAACTATTTAACTCTGGTGCGTTCACCCAGTTAATTCGGATTATTTGAACTGGTGAGAAATCTATCCACCAAACTTCGGTACTCTTCTCTCTCCCCCTCCCCCTTCTTTCTCCCATCTCTCTCTCAACTCAACAGGTCAGGACAGATGTGAGTCTGGTTCTGCTTGAGGTTTCTGCCTGTTAAAAGGAAGTTTTTCCTCTCCACTGTCACCAAGTGTTTGCACATTGTGGTTGGATTGGATTGGATATTATCCTGATCTGATGCAAACTGTTAAAACTGCAATCAATATTCATAACAAGTGATCACTTCCCCATCTAATAATGATTTATATCACTGACAAAAAAGAAATGGATCCACAGACCAAACACAGAGGCAGGAAGAAAGCTTCAATCATCTTTATCAGACAATGGTTAGTACACAAGCATCAGTCTTTAAAAAGTTAATCTCAGTTCGATGATATTGCTTCAATTAATTTTTGGACTAACAGCTTGACAGGAGTATATTGCATGCAACCAAGCACAGTCACAGCACAGTATAAGGTATGTTCCTCAGCTGTTGCTGCACAGGATGTGTCACGTGTACTGTATGCCTTTCTTTTCACTTCTTTTCAACAGCAAGTAGATTGTGGCAGTTTGTGTTGTGCAGGACAAATGAACGGCAGTATGCGGTGTAGCTGTACCATTAGTGTAAACACAGAGCTGACATGGAATGGCGGTCATTTGTCCATTTCCTGCCTCTCTGCCTCGGACTCAATGATGACATGGATGACCTATGTCTTGTGGGGATACACTGCATGTAGGGAATGTTTATTTTGTGTGTGCGGGCGTGTATGTGTGCGTGTGTGTGTAAACCTCTGAGCAGCAAGCAGAGAGAACAACAGTTAATGTCCTATATGCACTATAAACACATAATGTTCTCACTAGTAATTTTTTATACTCATACTGTTTCAGCACAAAATGTATCTTGACCAGAAAAGCTTCAATATATAGAATCATAGTCATGTTGATATTTGAGTTACAGAAACTGTCGATGTGCACTCAGCTACCAAATGGGACAATGAGGTCATGTCTTTTGGATTCTCTCTGGAAATGTAGTGCTTTTAGCAACATTCCGCAATTAAAAATGATGAATGACCAGAATGTTCTGACCTTTCATTTCCAAAATGTTAGCAGCAGCCCCGTTCAGTTCACGTACTTTTATGTTCAGAAAAAGTGAATGATAAAGAATTTCAACAAGTGACATGACTGTAGCTGCAGCACTCCCAATCTGTTATTGGTGTTGATTCCCCTCAGTTTATTTTTTGTGTTTGTTCTGGTTTGTTCATTTGTCTGTAAGAGGCAACTATAGACGCAATTATATCAGCAATTTTGTGAACTGAAAGAGACAAAGTTTTTTTATAACAACTTTTTCTCTTTAGCCACATTTGGAGGACTTGTCCCATTTGTCTGAAATCATTACATTTTAAAGTGAAGTCATGATTCAGGTTGAGGTCAAGGGCAGTAGCAAGTAGTAGTCCCGGTTAAGGTTTGACTGAGACTCCAGGAAATTAAACGTTCTCTCAAGTCATAGAGACAGAAAGAGAGAGAACAGGAGAGAGGGAGGGAGAGAGAGAGAGAGAGAGACATGGTGTTGTTGTTGCTATGAGTTCCTCCAATTCATACAGTATATCCTTGAAACTGACATTCTCAACACTCAATCAGGTCTGAGTCTATCTATCTTTATTATCTTTTTTCCATTGCACTATTTCTTGTAGTTCATTCTTCTTGTTTTGTTGTGTCACCTAATTGACACATGTTTTGGCATTTTTAGCATTTAACACAGAAACAATAACCATGAAAACACTATTCTAACCTTGGAAATGGCAAATACACATTTGTATTGTGAATATCCTCTGTGTGAGTGAGCAGAAGAAGTTTTAGAGAGAACATTTGATTAAGGCTGCGTTGTGTTTTAGTCTGAACAGAAGATTGGAGTGCTGGTTAAATCCCATGGATGGCATTGGAGTCTGTGAGAACTGGCCTGGGACCAGGGGTTATGTTCAAGTTAAACTGCCATACAACACAGTACCACGAGGAGAGATTAGTGGATTATCCAGCTGTCTTTGAGCTGTACTGTGGATCACCTTTAACATGGGTCAGCACACCTAAACTGCTCTAATCTGCTCAGATCACTGAAAAGATCATCAGCCAATGCCTGCATTCATGAGATATAATATATACAAGTTTGGGGGGGGGGTATGATTTCAGAGCTACATTTTAGTGTTGCTCTGTTTTTTCTCACAACATTCTTACAACATTCAGTACTATATCATATTTTGGTGTTTTGTAAAATTTTACTTGATTTTAAGGTACTTAACTTTATGATAAAGAGAAGCAATGAGAGAAAAAGAAAACCTGTTTTGAAGTGAAGTTTCTCAGATGATGTTAGTTGACATGAACAGAGACCTGGTTTGGTTTTTGTTTATTGTTAAAGGCTGTTGTGAACTCTGCCCATGTTGTGAGCACAAGTGTGTATACATGCCTAACAGCAACTAAACAAAGGTGATATTTGTTTCAACTTTTTTTTACTGTTGCTTATGTCAATTTATCTGGCTTCATTTGTTATTGTTAAATTGTATTTTATCAGATGCAAATATCAGCATTATATACTGGCAATCGTCTGCCCTGCTTTCTAAATATTAGCATCTCTGTGTGCCATTAAAAAACCCATATCAGTCGACCACTACTCCCAGTATTACTGCTACTGTGTTTGACTGTGCTACCACAGCTGTCTCCCCTTGTTGACAGATAGCTGGTACATTCTTACCAGGAGCTCTGAGTGTGACACACACACTCGTACCTGGGGGAACAACACCCTCTGCCCAGTGAGGCTGTGCAGAGCCAGTTCATCCTAATGACCTATCAGCTCACTGCTTGTTCATTCCTCTAATAGGAATGGTTCATGTCTACATGTTAGTGTGGCATGGCTGAGGTATCCCTTTAACCTCTGATGACAGTATCTGTCTAAATGCCTGCACTGATTATCAGATCATTCCACTGACACTCCCCAGCACCAATCAAAGCTGAACTACAGTTCACTCGCCCAGAGTTTACTTCCATCCTGTTTGACACCAACTCCTTATTCTAGTCTAAGGTGCTGACAACAGTCTTGCATCTTTAAACATCATTATTATTGGAATTTTTTAAGATGATTCTGGCAACAGAGTTCTTCTTTACTTTCTGTTTTTATTGAAGATTTAGGATTGAAAAAACAAAGAAAAAGAAAAGGGACTAGCATTGCCAATAAAGAGCTGGGTTTCTTTATTTAACAGACAATAGGTTACATCTTATATACATTATATTACATGTTTTCCAGACGTTTATAATCTTCAGTTTGTAGTGCAGTTTTGTAGTCTTAAAGGTCAGTTTTTCTATACAGTGTACTTCATTGACCATTGCAGTCCTGTCATCCCTTGAAGGAAGGTTAGCCTGCAGCCACCTGCTTGTAATGGTTTTTTTGCCTGCCACCATAAGTACTTTATAAAGAGCCTTACTCTGAGCCAAGAGTTTGTCCAGGGCTTTGCCCAGGTATAATGTGAATAAGGAATTGATTAATTTCTATTCCAAGAATGATCCTTATTTCTTCATCAAACTTTTGCCAGTGAAAAGGGGGCTGGCCCGGAACATTTGAAAATGGTTGGCCATCGATTTACCATTCAGTCTCCAGGATAGATGTTGTCCAGCTAAGCCCGGATGAATAAATTGAAATTTTGGATTCAATATTTTCTTTCAAGAGAATTCACGCCACATCAGAGGGTAGAAGAAGTCATCCAGTAATTGCAAGGTCATGCTTCTATTCCCAGCTCTTCCAGTCTACATGATGAAGTGTCCTATGGGCAAGACACTGATCCCTAAATGGCCCCTGATGTATGAATGTGTGTGTGAATCGGTGAATGTGGCTTGTAGTGTAAAAGTGCTTTGAGTGGTTGATGAAACTAGAAAGCCAGGAATCCTGCCAAAGGTTTTAAAGGTTTTATAGTTCCACAGCTTTTCAAATCTATTTTAAGACAATAGCAGTTGCACCTATGAAGACTGAAAGTTTTCATGTAATTATTCCTCTTGAATCCTGGTTTTAAGAGATTCCTTCATAATTCATCCCAAAGAAAGAATAGCATTATGAATTATATCAGCTTACAAGTTGTGTTGACTGTCACAAATATGATTATAAGCTGCAGTGGGACTGCTTTGTTAGGTGTATGCAAGAGATTGAGACCTTCAATTATATATATCAGAATAAAGGACAAACCACAGGGCTTCTATCCAAATGCATAATGTTTCTGCATCACATAACGGATTTTCTTAAAGTGTGGTGGTGTCTATGCTATTTAGATTTTGTATTATAAACTAGCTGAACCACAGAACAACATTCAGATTGCATAGACAATACCCTCAATAGATACATAAGAGTATTGTTTGCTTGTTCAGACACCAAAACAACCTATTCCTTCTAACTAACCACCTCTTAATGCCAAGCCAACAATGGCTGTGCTCTCCAGTGGATGGTAGACCATTAAACCAATCGGTGAAGAGTTTGTGACGGACAGTTGGGGCATACAAAATGTTTAGGACTAGCTTTTGAGATAGCTTTTGTCATTTAAACCACCATAGATTACAAGATAAAGTGGCTCCATTGTCTTTGGTGACTGGATATTCTGAATCAGATTCCATGATGTTATGGCTGTAGCCTGACTATTTGATTTTGCTGGACTACTGTTCTTGTCCCAGTCTACATAAAGGGGAATCCATTTTTTGACAAAAGTATGCCCAGCTGACCTATAACATCACATACCAAACAAGCAATAAACAAGTTCGCTAGCGGCAAACTCATAGCATATTGAGCTGTACAAACATGGAGGATTCTACAGCTGTGTATATTTTGCATGTGCTGTACACTGTACTTTTTATTCAAATGAAATTCACACTATCATTCATACTTATGATGCTAACTGAAGATGACACCACCATTACCACTGTTAGGCTGTTGTTGTTACCAACTTCCTTTTCTGTCACAAATTTTGTTTGACTTTCACGGTGAGAACTGGGTCTGATTCACAATCACATTATCTGGGTGTGCCCGATTATGAAAACTTAAATTTCAGCCGGACCAAGGTGGATTTTAAAAGTCTGGTTTTAGTCGAGCTAACACCAATAGTCAGACTAATTAAGATTCATGTAAACCTACCCATTATCACTACAGTTCATGAACATGGGCCCAAATTTGCCATTTTGTGACAGCGAAACTATCTAAGAGCTAAGGTGCATACATGTATTTTAAAAATCAGGTTTTAGTCATGCTAACACAAATAGTTGGACAGATAAAGTGCTGTATAACTGTACTTAGTGTTAGCACAAATATAGAAGAAGTGGATTTGAAGTAACAATTTCTTCCTCATTATTATATCATGATATAAACTACTGCTTACTCCAACACCTGACTGGAGGGATTTATCTCTTCAGTACTACATACTTCAGTATGACCTCACATTTATTCTAAGCATCCTGTGCCTGCACAGAGGAAAAAAGCTGGCTATTCTTATATCTTATATATACAAACATATCTAGATGCAAGAGGTCAATTTGTAATATCAGGTCTGTGAGAGTAATGCCTTACTCTCACAGTCAGCACCTCATAGTATCATTACATAAGCTATGTTAATGCAGCCAGAGCACTAAGGGATAAGAAAGGACTCATGTAATGTTTGTTCAAAATGTGCTTCAGCCTGAGCACACATTACTGTCCTCCCAGCATTTAACTCACCAGCCTCACACATACCAAAATAAGCAACATTTACCAAGTTTTCCTCTTTCATCAGACAGTGTATGATACAGCAGGGTGTATGTTGCACATCATACCCACACCTTTAATCCAGCAGGATGCACTGCGTTCATTCAAACAGTGGTTTACAGTTAGTTTTTAGGTCAAATGAGCATTTAGATCATTTGTTGTCCTGTTGTCTTTTGGTTTATATATTGGAAATTCATTTTGTACTTGTTGTCTTATGATATTGTTTCAGAAATTTTGAAAAAACTATTTTATTCATGATGCTGAGAGATATCTGGTGGCTGGCCTTGTGTATTCAGCTGAGGGTTGCTGAACGGAGCCTTCATTGTGCCCTGGCACTGTTTGAAACATTCCTGAGGGGAGTGGAGGTCAAGCTGGAAGCAGAGATTAGAACTCTGACGCATTACTTTACATGGCAGCTGTATATTTCATTGCACACACTGTGTTACTGCATATTTTGTCACTTGACAGTACCATGGGCTGAGGGCTGGGCTGAGGGTTTTATTTTCTTGTGAAGCATTCTTTATGACATTTTTTACAAAATTATTCTACTTAAGGCCTTTGCACACCAACTATGATGTGAATACATGGCACAAAATTGCAGGTGATTTAGAAGCAAATGTCTATACACCCTCACTATTCACATTAAGCGTGACGTGATTAAGCCAATATTTATAAACACAAAAAAAATTGCATCATGAGGAAAAAGATGGATGTGTCTGTGCATGTGGCTGTGTGGTCCAGGTATTGCTCATGTTATTGGGATCAATATCTGTTTACACAGTCATGGTATGGGAACCTGTCTTCCTTGTAGGTACCAATGTAAAGACATGTTTTAAGACTAGGCAAAGATAGGTTTAGGCTTGGGTAAAGGTCTTAGCAAGAATGAGTCATGTCTACAGTTAGAGTAAGCTTCCAGGAAATTAATATTAGTCAATATTATGTCAATACAGACAGGACTGTGGGTATGGGGGGTATTAAGGAGAGCAACAGAGAGTGAAGAAAGAGAGTCACAGCCAAAAAGCCATGGGGAAAGATGGCTATGTGTATCTGACTGAGCCATTTATTATTTAAAAACCACAGGGTGTAAAATTCACTACAACAACTGCACCTCTGGAATGGCAACTCCAAAATGCTTTGATAAAATAATACAGGATTAGCTCGGCTCAGCACAGGGACAGATCTGTGGCTGACTTCTGATCAGTTAGATCCTGTGACAATGAACAGTGAAGAAAACCTCCTGACACATAGCTCGACTGATGCTCACTGCTGCTCCAGGGCGGCCACAAAAGCAAAGTACAACAATGAAGTAATATTGCTAAAATTAATTGAAGTTATTACGATTTAAAATATTATGTTTGTACTTTTTATATGTATGTTCTATTAAGAAGTTAAGTGCTGGACAGGAAAATCTCGACTGGAGGTTTTCCTTGCTCTTCCAATAGATTAGTGGATTCCAATGGATAGATGGATGGATGGACGACTCTACAGATTCAAATTAAGTTTAGTTTTAGATACTAATTTAGTGTTGAATTTCCATAAATTCTGTAAGCTGATAGACAAATTCAGAGGCATTTGAACTTACAGCCACCATTGGTCGTGCCATGTGTATGAACCTTGCATAATGTTGTATGTTTTATACTGTAATCCAGTCTGGGGGCAGTCTAGCTCTACCCCTACTCTCATCAGACATTCTGAGCATGGGGAATTGCTGCACTCCTATCTTATTAAGCAAGCTATCTATTATAAATTTGCAGACTTCATGACATTATCAGGGTTATTTTGTCAAAGTTTTCAAAATATATGTATGTATATACTATATATATTTATTATTATTATTATTATTATTATTATTATTATTATTATTATTATTATTATTATTATTATTATTATTATTATTATTATTATTATTATTATTATGCAGTTTAATGGAAAATTCTGCAGTTTTACTTGTTAAAGATAGTTTTGTCATCATGGTTTGTACATAATTTACTGGTGTACTGGTAAAGGAAATGGCAACAAAATAGCACAAACAGTCTGAATGTTTTATTGAAAGGTGTCAAGTTGTTAATGATGTGTGTTTGGGTGTCGTAGCTGCCTCTCAGATGGAGGGATTTGTCCTGTAAGCACAGTGCTGTAAGACAGACATTTAGTTTGGTTTCAGGGCGTTTGGGCTTAAAGACTCCCCAGACTAATCAGCATGCTTTTTTCTTTTTCTTTTTTAACCTGTCCTGTCCAGCAGCTTAGGTATGCAAAGGTCTGGATACCACTGACCTAGTGCCAGGTAGATTTGCTCTCCAAGAGGTGTAGTATACCATACTCCCCTGACTGCATGATTAAACTGCTGATAATGTATTATATTATAGTAGATATTATATATAGTAGATATTATCTACCTTATTTGAATGTTGGAATAACTGATGGTACTGGAATGTCAGCATGTACTTAAAGGTTTCGGCAGCTACCACAACAGAATTAGAGTAGGGAGGCAGTTGACTTTGATCTGCTCATTAGGCTTTCAATATTGCTAGTGTGCCATTTCACATAAACAAAATATACAGGTTAATGGATAATACCATTGCTGTGGTAGTAGTCAGGGTAATGCAGCCTCAAGGGGGGCACAAACCAGTGTCTTTTTTGTGTCGGTCCTAAGCCCAGATAAAAAGCAGAAGGTTATGTCAGGAAGGGGTAGGTGAAGGGATGTAAAACCAAAGCCAGATTAACTATGTGAATTAAACTAATGACTTCCATACCAGATCAGTCAAGGCCCGGGTTAACAACAACCGCCGTCGGTGCTGATAACCTACAGGGTGCTGGTGGAAATCAGATGACTGTGGGTCAAAGAAGGAAAAGAGGAAGATGCAGGCAGAGGGAGAAGAGGGAGGTCAAGAGTTTAGCACTAGATAGATAGAGAGTTGTTAGACATGATGTAGAGGAGGAAAGTGGACATTCTGTGTGTTCAGGAGATCAGGTGGAAAGGTAGCAAGAAGGACTTGGCTAGGAATGTTCTGGAGGTGATAAGGTTGACAGATAGATTGATGAGTATGAAGATAGAAATTGAAGGTGGTTTGTTAAATGTTGTCAGTGATTATGCCCCACAGGTAGGATGTGAGCAAGAAGAGAAGGAGAAATTCTGGAGTGAGTTAGATGAGGTGATGCACCTAAAGGTGAGAAGGTGGTGATTGGTGCAGACCTCAACGTTCATGTTGGCTAAGGCGGAGGGGGGAGGGAGGAGATGAGGAAGCGATGGGCAGGTTTAGTATGGATGCTAGGAATTAAGAAGGACAGATGGTAGTTGATTTTGTAAAAAGGATGGAAATGTTATGGTCTGGTTTGTTGTTTGCTTTTCTGCTTTCCCCCTCCGTGGGCGTGGCTGGTCTCCCACACTCAGATGAGACACACCTGTTCAGCGTTACCAGCAATCACCCTGCCTGTATTTAAACCCAGTCACGACTTCGCACTCTGCCGGATGATTTCTGTACTGTCCCTTGTGTGTATGCCTTGCCCTGTGATCAGCTATCTGAAGACTGGCCAGCCTGCCTCCTGGCTTTAGTGCCTGGTTCTGTTTGTGGAACTTTCTGTCGACCTTTTACCTTAGACAATAAAAACTTGGACACCTTGGCCTCTGGTCTCCTGCATTTGTGGTCCAAACCTCAGCCTTAACAGGAAATGCCTTTAGTGAATACCTTTTTTGAGAAGAGACGTGAACACAGGATAACATGTAATAGTGGAGGTAGGAGCACAGAGATAGACTACATCTTGTGCTGATGATGTAAACTTAAGGAGATTTGTGACTGCAAAGTAGTGGCAAGTGAGAATGTAGCAAGACAGTATAGGATGGTGAAAAAGATGAGGAAGACAAAGGCAGAGAATAGGACGAAGTGGTGGAAGCTGAGAGAGGAGTGTTGTGTAGGTTTCAGGAAGGGGTTGAGACAGTCCCTGGCTGGCCAGGAGGTGCTTCCAGATGACTGGACAACCACAGCTAATATTATTATCAGTAAGACAGGTATGTCAGATGGGAGGAAATTAGACAAGGAGACCTGGTGGTGAAATGAGGAAGTGCAGGAATGTATCCAGAGAAAGAGGTTTGCTAAGAAGAAGCGGGACATGGAGGGCACTGATGAGAGAAAGCAGGAGTAAAGGGAGATGCAGCACAAAGTGAAGATAGGGGTGGCAAAGGCCAAACAAAGGACATATGATGACTTGTATGACAGGTTGGACAGTAAGGAGGGGGAGTATAATTTGTACAGGTTGGCAAAGCAAAGCGATAGAGAGGCAAAGGATGTTCAGCAGGTTAGGGTGATTAAGGACAGAGAGGGAAGTGTAATGACAGAAGCCAGAAGTGTGATGGGAAGATGGAAAGAGCATTTTGAAGAGCTGACGAATGGGGAGAATGAGAGAGAACATAGAGTAGAGCTTGGTTAAGGACAGAAGTGAGCATTTGTGAGCAGCATTATGGTTTCATGCCATGGAAGAGTACACAAATCCAGTGCCACAGATGTATGCCTTGAGAATGTTGGTTGAGAAGTACAGAGAAGGTCAGAAGGAGCTTCATTGTGTCTTTGTAGATTTAGAGAAAGCTTATGACAGGGAACCGAGAGAAGAACTGTTATACTGTATGAGGAAGTCTGGAGTGGCAGACAAGTTTGTTTGAGTTGTACAGGACATGTATAAGAACTGCAAGACAGTGGTGAGGTGTGCTGTAGGCATTACAGAGGAGTTCAAGGTGTAGATGGGACTGCATCAAGTATCAGCTCTGATCCCCTTTTTGTTTTCCATTGTGATGGACAGGCTGACAGAAGAAGTTAGACAGGAATCCCCTTGGACTATGATGTTTGCAGATGACATTGTGATCTGTAGTGAGAGCCGGGAGCAGGTGGAGGAAAATTGAGAGAGGTGGAGGTATGCACTGGAAAGGAGGGGAATAACGGTTAGCTGCAGTAAGATGGAATACATGTGTGTGAATGAGAAGAACCCAAGTGGAACAGTGAGGTTACAGGGAGATGTGATGAAGAAGGTGGAGGATTTTAGGTACTTAGGGTCAACAGTCCAGAGCAACAAATCGTGTGGAAGAGAGGTGAAGAAACATGTGCAAACAGCTTGGAATGGATGGAGAAGTGTCAGGTGTAATGTGTGAAAGGAGAGTATGAGCAAAAATGAAAGGGAAGGTGTCCAAGACAGTAGTAAGACCAGCGATGCTGTATGGTCTAGAGACAATGGCACTGAGAAAAAGACAGGAGGCAGAGCTGGAGGTAGCAGAAACTAAAATGTTCTCTTTGGGAGGGATCAGGTTGGACAGGATCAGTAATGAGAACATCAGAGGGACAGCACGTGTGAGATGTTTTGGAGACAAGGTCAGAGAGGATAGACTAAGATGGTTTGGACATGTGCAGAGGAGGGAAAGTGAATATATCAGTAGAAGGATGCTGAGTCAAACTGCCAGGTGGAAGGTCTAGAGGGAGACCAAAGAGGAGGTTTATGGATGAGGTGAAGGAGGACATGAAGTTAGTTGGTGTGAGAGAAGAGGATGTCGAGGATAGGATTAAATGGAGACAGATGATTCACTGTGGCAACCCCTGAAGGGAGCAGCCAAAAGATGAAAGAGAAGAAGAAGAAGAAGCTATGGTAGTGGTCAGGGGCTGTGTTAGTGGTGTACTATATAAGACTGCCAGATCACATCATGTAAGGTGGCTGACAGGTCCAAAAGCCACCTGTTGCCTTCCATTTTTTAATGTGTCTTGTATAGTCTGTGCTTCAGTTTGGATAAAATAAAGACCTGGTATGCACCTAACCTCTACCTCAAACCTCCTGTCTTTAAAGTCCAGCCACTATACAGCGATCTAACATTATGCTATCAAGTTATATTTTGAGAAATCTAGCAATGAGCTCTACCAATGATTAGGACTGAAAGTAAGGATATCCCAGGCTTTGCTGCTTTCCTTTTGAATCTGTCTTACATAAATTTCCCAACTTTTTGAAATTGTAATACAAAATCACTGACAGACAGACTGACAGACACAGAGATCAGACAGAGAATCTTGGCTGTGCTTAAGAGGGGGACCAAGAACAAATGTCAGTCTATTCACACACACACACACACACACACACACACACATACACAGAAAGAACAGCAGTTAAGTACCTCCCTGAAAGCCCACACTCTCTCTGAAGAAGAATCAAAAGGTGGAAAGACTAAAGATGTTTCACACCATAGACCATCAACCGCCAGAATGGCCAGTTATGAGTGTTGGCAGTACTCTTTCATTATATACATCCCTTTGTCTCAATCTTGAGTTTTCGTATGAATTTATGATGGACCAAAAGCAAGCATACAGTGTCTCCAGTGTATCTAAATTCCCTTGACTGTAACCCCTTTCTAAATGCTTGAGAGAAAGAAATTAATTGTTCATGCATTAAGCTCCTAAAATAATCTGTCCAAAATCATGCTGTCAGTTTCCCTTACAATGTTCTGAACTCATCTCATTGAATTGGTAAAAAAAAGTGGTAATGTCCTCCTCATTCCCATTTATTTCTACAAACAAAAACTGACCTTGTAAAAGTAGGTAAAGAGGAAGAAATATCATTGTTTTTCCCCTGCTTTTCCTACAAAAGTGTAAGGTTGTCCTTAGTTGTCCCAATTATTTCAAATTCAGCTGTGTGCAGTGTTGGTGGTAGCTTTGTTTTCAAAGCTGTAAGCCAGTCACAGAATGAGAAATTAAGATGTCTTCCTGTTATTATGTTTATAGTCTCTCTCACACAGTATTCTTTCTTGTATTAAATATCGCACTGATATTTTCAAATTAGCTATCAGTCTTTGTGTATGTCAGAGGGTATACTGATGTGTAAAGGTATGAATGTGCATGTATGGGAGTGCTGTGGTGTGTATGAGAGTATGATAGTATCTGTAAGAGCAAATATTATCGATTATGTCCTTTAAGGCCATATATATGTATGCTTTGCATATTCACCAATCAGCCACAACATTCAAACATCTGTCATGTTTCAGGCCAATTGAAATACACATGTAAGTAGAAGCAGCATAAATTAGACTTGTAGTGGTCAGTATTACTCCCCAGACACAGCATCTATCCAGTCCAGTCAGTTTACTGCTAGAGGAACTTGCTGACTCAGTTTTGTTAGGGAAAGACGAGCCAGGCCACAAACAGAGAGAGTTGCAACTTTCTCATGTAAAACCACTGGATACTGTACATGGCCTGTGTGTGTGTGTGTGTGTGTGTGTGCGTGCGAGCCTGCTTGCGTGCATGTGTGCATGTGTGTCTGTACACATGGCATGGCTTTTTTCTGCCGAGTCAGTGCTGTTCACGAGCATGCAATTGATTGTGCTGTGGCTTTGCCAGCCAAAAGCAGTTAAAAATACCCAGCCCAACCAAATGAGGTGCAATTTGTTTGTTTCTCTTCAAGCCTGTAAAGTGGAACCATGTGAAGAAAATACTTATATCTCCTGAAGGCTGTTTTCTTTCTTGTCTTCTTTGAAAATAATTGGAAATCTTGATATTCTAGTTACCATTTCAAACATAATTACAAGCTGTGGGCATTGTTTTCTTGTCTGATGTGGTCCCATGTCTTTTTCCCTAGTATAAAAATCCTAAACAAGCATGAAGCGCTTGTTTTTTTCTGTCTTTGTCCTAATTTGTTTAAAACTGCCCTTCTATTAAAGCACCGTAGGCCAGGAAACATTGAGGCAAGCACCAAATCTAACTCAGTTCTAGAATTCAGAGGCTGAATGACTAAACCAGAAATAGACAATAATTTCCCAACTTCATTTAGTGTTCATGTCTCTGTCTGTTAGAGTGTACATGAACTGCAGTCTTAACAGGAACTCTTAATCCTCATACCACATGCTTGTTCTCAAAACCAAAGGTGATGAAAGATACTGTGCTCTCCCTGGACTCCAGTGCAGGACAGATCCTGGCTGCTCTGTAGACAACGCCCCTGCAGTCACAGTGTGGTGAGGTGGCTCAGATGAAGCCCTGCAGTAACCCTACTGAAAACTATAATCATCAAAAACTGTAATCACAGACTGAGGTTTGGATCGAGGTATCTTCTCTCCTCTGCCTCAGAGCATTTCACAATGAGCAGAAACAGGAGATGGAAGCTGCCTGATCATATTATTTCTGTTAAAAAATAAAAGCAAATGCATGTGTCTGTCTATTTAATACAATGACATTTGATAATTCGGTTGTAAAATGGCTGTTAACAGGCCAGATGTACCCAATTTTAGGTACTGTATATCTACATGTGCATTATATTCTTGTCTCAGTGTTTTAAGCCTGTGGTGTTTGTGAGAGCTGTCTTTGATCTCATTATAGACACTGTACACACATTACCATTGTATTTCACAAAACCTGAGAACGAGGAACGAGAGTAGAGGAGAGAATCATGGCTATGTGTATCCATTCAGTAAATTGCAAATTACAGAACTGCAAAACAAGTTCAGATTGATAATCCTAAATGGTTCATACACAAAAAAGGATTAGCAGTCCAAATGAGGTAGCTCAGACCACAGGAATGCTCCAAGTTTGAATAGCACTCAGACTCTCTAGACCTCTTCTTTATCCACTACAACTGCTAATTCAAGTACCTTCTGGAACTTTTTAATCAAACTTTTTTAATGAAAAGCAGTATATTGTATTTGTAATTAATGACTTATACTGTTTTCTGAGACAAAATAAGTTTTCATTTTTCATTTCAAGGTCAATGTTGTCAATCATGTATTTAAAGGTAATTTTTCTCATTGTGATCTACCAATGATAGCAATAGTGGCCTGTCAGTATTTGCCCATTTCTATTCAATAACACATTGCAGTCCATGGTACACTCAGTACAGCCTTCAGTATTTATCATAGAGTTAAGACTCTTGTATTGTCTTTATTTCTGCAGTGCACAACAAAATTAAAGCAGCATAAGTTCTCTTACAGTCCACTAGCATGTTTTCTTTGCTGCTAAAAACTACTAGATGTAGACCACCAACTGCACTGTATAAAAAAATTGTAAGTTGTAATTCTACTACTTCTGCTTCAGAACTGACTGAACTTACTTTAAGGTACAACCTGGAGAAGGACGTTGTTTAATGAACCCAAAAGTCAATTCTCCATCAAATTTTAATTTATAATAAACAGATCTGGAAAAAGCATGTTGGGTAATACTGGTTGGATTATAGACATTAGCTGCATAAAAATGAATATGTACGTAATTCAAAACTAACGTGTTACATAATATAAAATAAATAAATTATAGGGTATGATAAACAACACAAAATAATAAAGAGTAAAATACCCCAAATAATTAATATAGATCATCAATCCATCCCAATTTTATTTGTATAGCACCACATCCCAACATACATTATCTCATGGCACTATACAGAGTAAGGTCCCGACCCCACAATGTTAGAGAGAGAAACCCAACAGCTCCCACAATGAGCAAGCACTTGGCGAGATTGTAGAAGGAAAACTTCCTTTTAACAGGCAGAATCTTCTAACAGAACAAGACTCAGAGTGGGTGGCCATCTGCCTAAACTGGCTGGGATGAAAGAGAGATGGGAAAGGGAGGGTAGGAGAAAGAGAGAGAGAAGAGAAAGAGTGGAAAAATGGGGGGGGTGAGAGGGAGAGATAGAGGAGAAAAAGAGAGAGAGAGGGAGAGGAATAGTTGTGTATACTGTTGTACCGTCAGGCAGTTTTTCATGAGAGTAATAACAGTGATATTGTTTGTGTAGACATATAAAATGTATATATATTGTGTATATTGTACATATGTATTTCGAAACTATATGTAGCACTATAACTAAGGGATGGCTCTTGGTTTACCTGAGCCAGCTCTAACTATAAAGTTTATCAAAAACAAGTTTTATATATTTTATATAAATTAAAATAATAATTTAAAAATATTATTAAGTATGATATAAAATATGGAGATTGTGTCTGCCGCCACAACCAAATTTGGAAGTCGATTCAGGAGAAGACCTGATATCTAAAGGCTATACCTCACATTCTGCTCTTTACAGTAGACCTGGAGGCCAAAGCAATGCCATCCAAAATAACTATCTGATCAGATAATTTTCATTTCTGACATGTTTAGGGCCAAATATAGTGACTTCAGTTTTGTAAGAATCCCAAAGTAAACATTATGTAGTATTATGTATATTATTATTATCCAGATCTTTATGTCTCTTTCATATGGGGCTCCCTAATAATCTTGCTAGAGGAGGCATGTATTGGGTAAAAAGTATCAGTCTTAACACAGAACCCTGCCTCAATGACTAACATTTGTGTACACGAAAGTCATTGTTAACATGAAGAAACAGGAACCTTGCTGATAAATTAGAAGAATTAAACCAGTCTAGATTAGATTGTTTAATCCTGATGACATGTTCTAGTCTCTGTAATAACAGCTTGTGGTCAGTGGTGTCTAGCAGATCAAGCAGGACAAGTATAGAGATAAGTTCATTATTTGAGGCCAGGAGAAGATAACTTTCACTAGTGCTGTTGCTATGCTAGGATGTACTCTAAATCCTAACTGAAAGTCTTCAAAATATGCATTAATATACAGATAATCATATAATTTGTTTGTACTAGCTCTTTCAAGGATTTTGGAAATATATGGGCAGTTGTATTTAGTTCTGTGGTTGGCTAAAACATCTGGATAAAGAGTAGGCTTCTTAAGTGAAGGTTAAATTACTGCAAACTTAAACATAAAGATAAATTAAAGATAAAGATAAGATAAAGATAAATTGGTCAGATCTAACACGTAAGTGTTACGACCATCAATACATCCCATTATGGTTAAAAAATACTGTAGTTCTAAAGTGAAAATTTGTACTGATGCCTGGGATGTTACGTGCCCATCACTGGACATCCTTCCTGATCTAAACATGTAAACTAAAGTTTATGTGCACCGTCTGCATTTGGCAGGTTTATCTAAAATGCTTTAGTTAATAATTACTTCTGTGGGACATTATAGTTTTTGGTTCTTGGTTGGTTGGTTGGTTGGTTGGAGGATTACACTTTTTTTTTTCAAAATTATTACCTTTACCCAAGATGACTCTTGGTCTAACTAAGAAACCATTATCCAATATCCAGACTACATTGCAGTGTGAATAACAATTGTTTTAGGGTATTTCTCATTGAATATATTTTTGTGCACTTTCATAGGTGTTAATTTATTCATTTGTATTGTGTTTAAATTCCTGCATCTGTATACCAGGACAGGAATGTATCCAAAGACCAAACAAAAACAGGTGGAATTTGAAAAAGGAGAAAAAACAACAAATACACCAACAGAGGTTCACAGACGCCCGGAAGATATATTGGTATCATTGTAAAAACAGACTGATAGATAATAGAGGGCTCTTGGGAGTCCGTTAACCCTGTCTGTTGTTTGTGTTTTTCAGCAGGCCTATCCTATGATGATATGTCATGAGTGAGTCTGTTGAGAGCTGTGTCCACATGGATGACTGGGTTCCTCCACACACAGCACCTTCATATCATCACCCTATTAAAATAATGGCCTATGACAGTTTTTCAAGTTTTTGGGAAAACACAAAAAAAAAACCTTTACCAAATGCAGAGCATATTATATTTATTAATCATTTCAATCAAAAAGGCCTTCACAGCGGATGACATACATAGAACGTTGTGTGTCAATTATGTAATATATATATATATATTATAATAAAGTGACTTAGGCCAATTTTCAAACATTCTAGTGTGATTTAGGCAACTTTAAACCTGGATTAAACTGCCCTTTCATTCCATCGTGCAAAAAAACTGAAATTAAATTAAACAAATGTCAGGTAAATCAAACTGGTCAAGAGGCAGTACCTTTCCTTACTTCTTCAGTTCGTCTTTGCTGGGTTTTTATTGAACTTAACCCATTTCCAGCATCCAGTTTTGACAACTTTTGAAACCTGACTATTAACTGTCCTTTAATACCATAAAGCAAAGTCAAAATTTAAATAACTGTAACCTAAATTGAACAAATGTCAGGTCAATTTATTCCCTCATTCTCTGTCATCTTGATTTGCCCTAACTATGTGGCAAATTGTCAAAGAAGTGATGACACTTGGCAGGCATCACATGTTTCATGGACTGAAGGTCCTGGAACTTCCTCTCTTTGATTGGCAAAGCATGCTGGAACACTCTGAGCCACTGGCTCACTTGGCACCTGTAGCCTCTGTGGCAGTGCATCCCACTCAGAGTTCTCAGAGAAGGATAGCTTGTACTGGACTGTGCCATCATGGCTAAATTGAAGATCCCGCAAATCATGTACAGCTGGGTCTCCTGCTTTTTCGCCTGGTCTGATACTTGAGAAGTAAGATCCACTTAGTTTCATGATTTCATCATGTTTGACCACCTTCACTTGGTAGGGTTTTGGTTTGAGTCTTGCAGATTGGGGACTTACTGTTTGTGGACTTCAGCTCCGCATTCAACACAATCATCCCAGCCCTGCTTTGTGACAAGCTCTCCCAGCTAAATGTGCCTGACTCCATGTGCAGGTGGATCATGGACTTCCTGTCAGACAGACAGCAGTTCGTGAAGCTGGGGAAGCATGTCTCCAACACCCGGACCATCAGCACGGAGCTCCCCAGGGCTGCATCCTTTCTTCCCTGTTATACTCCCTGTACACCAACAGCTGCACATCTGGCCACCGATCTGTCAAACTCCTGAAGTTCGCTGACGACACAACCCTCATCGGACTCATCTCTGATGGGGACGAGTCGGCCTACAGGAGGGAGGTGGACCAGCTGGTGTCATGGTGCAGCAGCAACAACCTGGAGCTCAATGCTCTAAAAACAGTGGAGATGATAGTGGACTTCAGAAAGGGCCCCCCTGTTCTCCCCCCTGTCTCCATCCATGAAACCCCTGTCACCCCCGTTGAGTCCTTCCGCTTCTTGGGCACCACCATCTCCCAGGAGTTCAAGTGGGAGCAGAACATCAGCTCCCTCACCAAGAAGGCTCAGCAGAGGATGTATTTCCTGCGGCAGCTGAGGCAGTTCAACCTCCCAGTGAAGATGCTGGTGAACTTCTACACTGCCACCATTTAATCAATTCTCACATCTGCAATAACAGTGTGGTTCGCTGCGGCTACGGCCAGGGACAAGGCCAAACTACAGCGGGTCATCCACTCTGCAGAGAGGGTGATCGGCCGCAGCCTCCCATCTCTCCAGGAGCTGTTCATCTCCAGGACACGGAGACGAGCAGCCAGGATTGCTGCTGACCCCTCTCACCCTGGACACAAACTGTTTCAGACCCTCCCCTCTGGCAAGAGGCTCGCGCCACAAAAACAGCTTCTTCCCCACTGCAGTTAGCCTCATGAACAATGCCCCTGCCCCCTGAACAACACCCCCCCTCACCATTTGCACTACTTTGCACTGCCAGACACTTCACCCACATGTCTATAATCCCTACCTCCTTTTAAATTGTGGTTTAACTTATTTGCTTTTATTCTATTTTTTTATTCTGCTCTACCTCTATTATTATTGTTGTTGTTGTTGTTGTTGCTGTTATTTTTCATGCTGCTTTTTTTTTGCTTATTTTTGCACCTGACACCAAAGCAAATTCCTAGTGTTGTAACCTGACCGTTACTGCACCTGGCAATAAATCCTTCTGATTCTGATTCAGATCATGTAGTCTCTTGGGGTGATGATGTCTATCATTTTGCGCTTGATAGTACTGTGCATGCTGTCACATTCCATTTGTGTGTGACCAGCGACAAGGTACTTTTGTGTTGTAAGAACCCCATGGCTTCTGGAGAGCTCAGAACATGTGTTTGCCACACTTATATTCCAGTTCTGATAACCACCGCCGTCACTCCATGCTACTATCTGATTGATTTCTGAATTTTCTTTGATCACTCTTTCAAAATTACATTGCTAAAGGTGTGCAAAAACAGCGCTACTGAGATCCCCCTCTGACTCATCCCAGATGTAGCAGTACCCTTCCTTTGACTGCAAATCGAAGAGGGTAAAATTGTGGACCTGCTGTTTTGTTTTGTAATACAGGCAACTGACTAAGTTTTTTGGACACAACAGCACAGCTTGCAGGTTCATTGTCTATACAGATTTCTCTTTGTTTGCAGACTCCTTGTCACACGACTTCTTTTGCCTTGCTTCATCTTTTTTGTTCACATGTGCATCATATTCAGCCCTACTGATATTGCCATTCTTGAATGACGCACAAACATCACACTGATCCTTTCTCTGAATGAATGCTGAACATTTTTCTTCATAGAACACATTTCTGAAGTGGTACTCACTCACAGCCCTCACTCCAGCACTTTCAGCTGCCTGTTGGTATTCCTGTAGTAGGATGATATAATTTTCAGTGGAAAAGGTGTCAGAATAGTCAAATACTTCTACCAAAAAGCAAAAACATTTCTAATTTTAAAACTTTGAGGGGTATTATTGCCTTGTGCTCATTTATGTAAAGGATAATGTATAGTTCAGAGATTGTTATGGAGAAATAAACCCCGACAGGATGTATGGGACCCTGACGTGAAGCTAAGTTTTCTTAAGCAGTGGATAAATGGATTATCACATACATGTTATGATGTCTGTATTTGCGTAGTCTTATCTGTCATAAACAAGAGATTACGGTTTACGGGGCGCGTTTATGTCACCAAGACAAGAGCTGTGACACCAGGTCAGATCATACAGGTTTGGTTTTCAACCACGATGTGGAAGCGAGCCTCCTCTCCCTGTAATAAGCTACAAGTCATTTATCTAACACCACTTATTAGTGCAAAGCTGTTTAATGAAGGTAAAAATGAAACATAAGGTAAATATCCTCCATAGTTTCTCTTTTCTGTGCTCCTCTGATCAGACCGGCGTCCCTAGTGCCTAACGGTGTGTTTTACTTGATGATGGTCTGCTATACAGAAATAACAGACCATAGAACGCAGTGATTCACCAATCAGAGTGCAGCATCCAATCGAGCCACGTAATAAATTTGGCTATGTTACAGAAAGAAGTGGGCTAGTCAGGAATAGGTAGCTAACTAGAAGTAGCTAGCTTTGTAGTTAAACTATAACTTCTGAAATTTAGACTAAATTAACTTAACATTAAAGCCTAGGCTTTATGATAGTTAACCTTATCACTCACCAGTAGAAACTGATTCAACAATCATATTTAGAGCTTCTTCTGCACCATAGGTTCTGTTGATTCTTGAAGCAGCCGCCATCATGGAAGCTGGTTAAATTTTCCAAGTCATACATTTAATCCTACATGTATTATTATACACAATACTTCAAGTACAGAAAAAAACATAGTGCCGCCCTCAAGTTTCCAAGGTGTGGAGCCATGTCTTCAAATCACTGTCACCACTGCTAAGACAAAGTAATAAGCTAACCTGAACAATGAGAGCTGTGGATTAGTCAGAAAGTCATTGAATGAAGGAGAGAACTATGAGAGTTTGAGTTAAGCGGGTAAAGGGAAAGCACTACAAGACATTACCAAAAACACAAATACCAACAGCTGGAAATGACTACTGCACATCAGCACTTGCCCTTTTTCCAGGCAATCAATAAAACTAGGATAATAATAAGTCTATTTTAATTATAGTCTGACAATAATAGTCTATGAGTAATATTTGTTGTTGTGGTTTTATAGTTTTTAATTTATTTTTTATGCATTCCTCTTTTGTTACAGGATGCAAATTTGTGCCATCAGACACCATCAGGTTATGGTGGCAGACTGACAATCATAACACTGGAGGTTAATGAAGATGCCAACCTTCATCTGGTTAAATTTATCATGCTACATGCAGAAAAAGGATCATCATCCACATCCCTCACTGTAAGTGGACTAAGCTATTTCTATTATTGATTTGGATAAAGGATTATTGAAACTCTTTTCAGCATTAACACCCCATCCGTGACTTCTTCTGGATCAAACCTCTTAACCCGAGTCATTGGCTTGTAACTGGTTCCAAAGAGACCTCACTTTCAGAAACAAGTGTTTATTGAAACAAACAACCTGACAGTTAAGAGACACACAGGATGTGATGTGTCCACAGATGTACATACACATGCACAGCTGTGTGTCCGGAGTCACACATGGGCATGCAACTGCGTCTGGCTGAGTTGTACTAATCACATACAGACACACGTGTACACATGGGACATTAAGAATCACACAAGTGCATGTTAATGCATCTTGTCCTCTCTGATCCTCGCCCTTTTTACTTCGTGGATTGACCTCAGTGGTATAATCTCTGTCTTTATCGGGACCTGCAGTCCTCATGGAGCCCAAAGCCTGGTTCTAATGATGCAAAATGTCATTTCTGAGGTCATTGTTAAGATTAGAAGTAGTGTGCACTGAGGTTAGGTTTAAGGTTTAGGTTTGACATTAAAGGGTTATATGGTTAGGGCAAGTGTTTGGGTTAGGCTTTCCATAATGAATGGAAGTTAATATAATGTCCTAACAAGCATAGCTGCACAAATTTGGTGTGTGTGTGTGTGTGTGTGTGTGTGTGTGTGTGCATGTGCGTGTGTGTGTATGTGTGTGTGTGCGCGCGCGTGTGTGTTTTGGGGAGAGGGACATAGTCAACAGCCAAAAACACTTAGCTATAAAAGGGATAATTTCTTTGTTTCTGCTTCATGCTAACTGCACTGCCTGGAAACCCCGAACAATTTCACAAGGCATTTAAGACCCAGGAACATGATAACTAGAAAACCAAATAGATTGCCTCAGCCCCAAACAATCACTTTTTCAAGACTTTCAGACTCTTTCTAATGACTTCACCTTTCAACCTCTTTGCATGCAAACACATTCTCTTGAGTGAATTTCATCTGAATTATTATCCTGCAGCCACGTTTGGCTTCTAACCACTACTAATGATACCATGCCTAATGTTTCTACCTGTGCTATTGCTAAAGCTGAAAGAGCTCTCAGGATTTAAATATTATATTTTCAAAAGGACTACAACTATCATCGAAACAGCGAATAAGCTGGTTAACCATTTTGAATTGAAAGAAGTTACAAGTGGTGACCTGACTCGTTTCCATTGTGTTTTACAGTGTCGTAACTCCATTTACTGAACACACACTGAACTCTGTGTTCATACTCATGATTATCAAATTTAGACATTTTCTTCTGTATCCAAAGCAATCCATGTGATTGTCTGCACATTGTGAGCATGCAGCAGGACTTTCAATGATGCAGATGTGCCAGAATGTAAACAAATCGGCTATAGGTTATGAATTTAATATTAAGATATTCAACAAGGTTAATCCTTCGCTTTTCACCATTTGTTGCACAATGGCACACTTCACCACTTGACAGCAGATTCGGACTAGCTGAAGTTAGGGGCTGTCTTAAAAGTCCTTCAGTTTGCATTATGGTCCAAGTCATGTCTGAATTGTCATTTTCAGCTAACCTCTTGTTCTGTTTGCAATATTAATTTTCACCAAGACCATTAATAAATATAGTTTATTTCAATGCAAGCTTCAAATACAAGTCTTGTTTTATTCTTCAATTAATTTGAGTATATGGTTAAAATATTATGTTTGTTAGCAGCTGTAGAAAATAATTAAATGCAGAAAATGAAGCAGCGACAATTTCTTAGAGTGTCCAGAGCAGCAACCACTTTCAGTATAAATCCATAGATAATAATAGATACATTTTGGCAAAAAACAGGGTTCTGGAAGTTCAAGTCTTATTAGTAATTTCTTAATAAACACTTAAAGTGGAGGACCTGGTTGAACCATCAGAACAAAAGATGAACAACCGTGTTCCACTTTTCTAGAAAAGCCTAAACAGGTTGCATCTGTCATTTCAAATTCCTTTGTCTTTTGACTTCACTGACGTTCCTACTGAATACATCTGAGATGGATTAAACACACATTAGCTTTGGTTGGAATCCATCAACATTCAGTCTTTCAGTTTGTCTTTCAGGACATAAATGGTCTCATTGACTCAAGAGATAACAGCACTTATGGAGGGTTAAAACAGTGTTTCTCCACAAGTGCTTTTGTCCCCTCTCATGTAAAGTGTTCAGTTGGCAGAGCACTTCTTGTGATTATGTCCTCCACAGACAGAGCTCAGGCTACAATTGCTGCAGCTCACAGCAGGACAGGCCATTTACAGTGAAAACCCAGGGAGTTTTGTCAGCTGAGAGAACCCAGAAATGAGGCTGTGGAAACACAGCAGACATGCCTGTCACTCTGACTTCACAGCTCAGGCCTGATGGTCAAAAACACACAGTTGTTCATATTGAATATTTTCCACCTGACATCTGCGGAGCCCTAAACAACTTAGGGCCAATGGCCAATGACAGCAACCATGAGTAAAGGCACGTGTTAGTTATCAGATGATTTAGCACTTAACTAGCATTAAAATCTTTCCCCATCAATAGAACTTTACTACCACATGTCCACCTCATTTGTCTTTTTTTCACATTAAATTCTTCTATAAAATGTATCAAGGCGACATGGCAGCTTAGTGTGCCATCTTTGACGATTTTCCCCTTCTTGCCAAGTTGAAGGATATTACCACAGGGTTGCCTTTGAGAGGAGCTCAATTGTGCAGTCAGAGACTGACTGCAGTAGACTGTTGCATGTAGCGTCTGTGTGTCTCCTCATGTCTCCTTTCTAATGACAGAGGTAGAGGTGGACTTCATTCCACAGTAATGACATAGAGAATGAAAAGGCTAAGAACCGGCCTTAATTGATCTAAGACACATGGATGATAATGCTTTTCAAAAGTTGCCGTCATTCGAGAATGTAAACATTTCTTCCAGCAGACATTTAACCTGGTGCTATAGCAGAGCTGCAGTGTTAATTTATAGCCCTAGGTTTAGTGTAATTCTGGGTTAACAAGGTGAAATGAGGCTAAGTTAGCCAATGAAAAGACTGATTATTGCTGACCAGGCTCATTTCATGCTTTTTACACTTTTTTTTCCCTTTGCACATTTTAGCTCATGTGTTTAGCTAATGTTAAAATGCTGAAATCCTGCTCCAAAGCAGGGCCAGCAAGATCCAGGCTAAAGTCTGGGCTTTGCCAGTGTGAAAGCTTTCTTTCCCTGAGGCTTACAACTCCGTTAGTCTCTGACTGTATTAAATAGGTTTATTTTATTCTGATCAAACAGAGTTGCACAAACTGCATAAACAGGCAGTGATCTCATCTTTCACAGAGCAGAAGTTTAGTTTCAAGGTGTTGATTAGTGACACCAAGGCCTTAATTACCTGCAACTAGTGAAGGCACAATCCTGGCATGGAGCATTACAACTGGATGAATGCTTTAGAGGAATAGAGCAGGCAGTGAGTGCTTCACATGCTCCTGTTGACACTAAAGAAAATAGAAGTTTTATCATTAAGGAGAAATTGTGTTTCAAGTTTAGCTAGTCCCACATCTTTGTTGGAGACTTGGCTGCATTTTGAAGACTTATATGATAATTTTACAGTTTGAATATGTTTAATAGCTAAAGCATCTGGTGCATACAAAACCATAGAGGATAGTGTACCTGTTTTGTTTTATCGTGGTGCTGTGTTGTCAGTTTTAAATACTTAAATAAGGTTCCAATGCTGTGGGACCTGCGTGCAGATTATGCACAACACCTCCATACAATGACAAATATATCATGGTTGCTGTGGTATTATGGCTACAGACACAACCTAAACACAACCTCACCAACACCACTCCACCTGGCTCAGCATGGTGTTTATTTGGAGCCAGGAAATTACTGATGAGGCACAAAAAAATGGACTCAAGGGAAAGAGCATGGCGGTTGGTACCGCTGAATGTTTGGATACGGTATCTGAGGAGGTAGAATGCTGTCCATTGGTATGTCCCTGATGGATGTTTGGCTGCCATGCTGTGTGAAGCCCTGTATTTCAAGAGGCGCGGTGACGGTTGCTCTATTGAAGCAGCAGTCCTCACTATTATAAAACCACATAAATATTTCACCAGAGCCTTGATAAAGCTCAGTTTTAAAGCACTCTGCTCTTAACATATACAGAATGACATTGTTTTCTTTACATATCATCTTTAAAAAACTTTGGGGGTTTTTTGTTGACGAATACCAAAATATATTTATCTTACAACAGTAGTAAACACGCATACTATTCAGACACAACACAAGCAAGATTCATATTGTAATGTGAGCTGAGTCCTGCATTACATTATTAAGGTAGTATTACAATCGAAGGGTTTTTTCTGGAGTAACTCTTATGGATTTTAGTTACAGAATTTATTTCAGGGCCCTTCTTTACTGCATGGATTGTGCTACGTTACAGTGCATGTCACAAATGAAACAGAAATGATCGGTTTCAATAGGCTTTTTATTAATACTGTAGTTATTTTCACACACTGAAGCTGAAGTATTTACAATGATGCAAAACAAAACTCTGCATATGTAATATAGGAACTGTGTAGGATAGGTACAGATGCTGAATTACATAAGTGCTAGTCAACCCTGTCTTGTGTATTTTGCTACAAGTTCACAGTGACATCACACATTCTGTCCTCTATTCAGTCAGCCTAGGAGTGAATCTTTTTGCAGTCTGATCCATCCCTTGCATTCCTCTGAAGATACCATGGGGCAGACGACTGCATGTTCAGGCATTTCAGCATTCACTGTCTCCAAGAGGGATGTCTGATTATGTAGCTGGTGGCCATAAACCTCCGTGAAGAAAAGAAATCCTCCTTTGGGGTGAGGAATGGAGAGTGATGTGGAAGGAAATGTGACGCCATCCTGGTATGGGCTGTTGTTTGCTTGTGCTTGCTCGTTTGTTTGTATTTTGTGAGTGAATGTTGTTGTTGTTGGATGTCAATTGTCAGTGTTCTGGTTCCAGTTGATCCTGAGATGTCTATGAGCTACATGTTGGTACAGAGAACTGTGTGAGAGTTTTGAAAATGTGAGCTCTGTATAGAGAATATACAGAGCAATTATATAGAGTATAGAGTAGTATAGAGAATTGCAATAACAGTGTGGTTCACTGCGGCTACGGCCAGGGACAAGGCCAAACTACAGCGGGTCATCCATTCTGCAGAGAAGGTGATCGGCCGCAGCCTCCCATCTCTCCAGGAGCTGTTCATCTCCAGGACACGGAGACGAGCAGCCAGGATTGCTGCTGACCCCTCTCATCCTGGACACAAACTGTTTCAGACCCTTCCCTCTGGCAAGAGGCTCCGGTCCATCCGGACCAGGACCTCGCGCCACAGAAACAGCTTCTTCCCCACTGCAGTCAGCCTCATGAACAATGCCCCTGCCCCCTGAACAACACCCCCCCTCACCATTTGCACTACTTTGCACTGCCAGACACTTCAACCACATGTATATAACCCCTACCTCCTTTTAGATTGTGTTCTAACTTATTTACTTTTATTCTATTATTTTTATTCTGCTATACCTCTATTATTATTGTTGTGGTTGTTGTTGTTGTTGCTTTCATTTTTCATGCTGCTTTTTTAATTTTTAATTTTTTCTTATTCTGCACCTGACACCAAAGCAAATTCCTAGTGCTGTAACCTGACCGTTACTGCACCTGGCAATAAAAATCTTTCTGATTCTGATTCTGATTCTGATTCTTGCAGTAAAATTAGCTCCAATTCACCAAGAGGGTGGTTGCAGTATAAACCTCGGTAAATAGGGGCAAATGGAGCTAAATGGCAAAAGTAATTTTTTGCAACACCTTCTACACAAAAAGGCCCAAATTTTATTTAAGCTTTTGCAACTATATACTGTATATATATATAAGAACTTGAATGAAAAACTACTAATGTCCTTTAATTTTACTTACAGGTACTTGATGGGCAATTTTGCCATAAACCACTAGCATGCTAATGTAGATCAGTGAATGATTTACAACAGGGATTACAATAGCAACAGAATACCTGTTGATGACAAAAACATATGTTAGAAGCGTTGAAATGAAACAGAAACATACATGTGGTATATCTGCTGCAATTTGTTCCAGTTCCTGTGTTGTGGTTAATGGTGATCAGGGGGCTGCTGCTTGGTGCTCGGTGTCTGAAACAGAAGTGGTTAATGTTGTAAAAGAGAATTTCATGGATTATACTTTATATAACCTCCCAGTACTGCTGTCAAAATGCCACGTTACAATAGTCAATTGGACTTCTCTCCATCTAAGATGGTACCCTTCAGTACAGGTGCTTTAGAGCTACATGAGCTGGGTTGCCGTGGCAATGATGAAGAGGAGGACGAAGATGGAGACAAATACCATTCCGATTGATCGACCCATTAACCCATCAGTGGATCATCCCAACCAATCCCGAACCCATCCCAAACATCCTTCGTATCAAAATTCAAATGAAAATTAGTTGGGGTTTTTTTGTTACCCCATGAACATTTTCTAAAGCTCCATCAGCCCCAATTCATTCTGAACAATCTTACAATGAACACTTTATTTCTGGGAGTGAAAGTTGTCCTTACTAAATTAATAAGTAAGTTAGTCACTATTAATACGAAATTCACTGTCTATGCTAACTAAATAATAATCCTTTCATTAGCCAGTGCTTCCCAAAGGTATATGTATGCTCATTCCCCAGGGCAGAACAGTTTCCAAAAATTTAAATATTACCAAAAATGTCTCTTATCTTGCACATTTTTCAACCGATTGTGTGTGTGTGACATTTGTAAAGCATTTGTTCTATTTCATCATTGTATTATTAATAATAGAAATGTTCAATTTTTTTTCTTGAATCATAGAGCTGGTGTCCCCTAGTTTTTCTTATTTCAAATCTTTTGTGCATTTATGTAGATATGACCAAAAATGGTATATCTCACAATGGTGAAGAACCCCTCAAAAAACTCCTGGTTTTGGATAATGACCTGGATCAAATTTAATGGTTTCTAAGTTAAACCAAAAGCCATCAAAAACAAACAAACAAACAAACAAACAGTAAACCAGAAATATAACCTCCTTGGCCAAATTAACAAAGCCAACCACATTCCCTAAAAAAAGGTATAGGCAGGTCAGTCTTGCCATGATAAAATGTTTTTGTATCTTCCTTTGTAGATACACAATGCATCTATGATGACAAGGCCATATTTTCACTTAATAAGACCTTGTCTAGCTGAGGCATGTTTTGCATTTACTGTAAATAGTGTAACTCAGTTGGGACTATAAAGATCTGTATTGTTTAAAACTAATTTGCTGCTACTAAACTGTGTTTGTGTGTGTTTTGTGGACTACTCGTATTATTTTCACTGTGTGTAACTGTCATTTTCATATACATAAAGGATCTGGATTCTTCTACCACTGCAGAGAAGTAAAGCTGCAGTCAACCAGTTGGAAAGGAGGAGCCCATGAATTATCTCATCCTGTTTAACAGTGTGAGCTCACTGGCTTCTTGTGCTCACACCATGTGCACACTAACAGGATGCTTCATAATGAGGAACATTCATAATGAACTGCAATTGCTTCATTAATAGGAAACAACAAAGCAAATGGAATATGTACTTCTGGGCTGAAAGGGTGTTCGTTTTAGAACCTCCATAAAAACCATCCAGTGTTTGGCATGAAGTTTAAGTATGTGTCAACATCTTTGTGCTTCAAATACAGAGGCAAGCAGGCCAAAAGGAGGTCAGAGGAACAGAGGATGAGGAGGAAGACAGGAGAAGGAAGGTGGAAAGTTCATGTTGTTATGAGAGAGAGGGATATATGTCTTCAACCTTGGGAAGAGGGACAATCCAATTTCTCTGCACCTTGTAGATATTTCATGCCAGCAATGGAATGCTGAACATCCCTCAGGGAAAAGTACACATATACTAATGCACAGATGGATTTAACAAACATGTTAAACACGGGGAAGAGAAAACTCTTACCACTGTTAAATAAAGTAAATAACAGGGTGCTGATTAAATTAAAATATATACATTTCAGGTATGTGACAACATGTACACAATTATACTATTACAAATCTACTCTGTATGCATTGGTCCATTTTCCACAACAAATCTGAGGCCGGATCAAGCAAAGTAGGCCACATGAAATATATGATCCCTCCAGGTTGTTCTGTGTCTATGTCCCTGGATTTCCTCTTAGTTGGACTTTCAGTGTAAAGGCAGAACATCAGTTCCATCCCAGAGTCCTTCAGCTTGTCAGTGCTGCTCACCCTGTCTCTGAAGCCCAGTCATCGTCCAAAGGTTCTGTTATCTCATTCGTTCAGTCACAGACCAAAACTCATGAACATAGGTGAAAACTGGAGTGTAGATTGGCTTATAGGTGGCAGTTGCTTCCAAATTTTTTTTAGACAACAGGATTACACAAAAACTAAAGAGGCGGCTCTTGGTTTAACTAAGGAACCATTCCATTTTGGGACTGATCCAGATCGGTATCCCATTCCAGGATTTTTTTTTTTTTTAATTCTTCAGCATTGTGAGATATGGCAAAATGTCACATTTCGAGTCTTAGCTCCAAAAATGCATAAAGAAAAGTATAAAGTATATCATACCACATGAGCAGCGGGTCCTCAGTCACACACACTCTTCTTCTTCCTTTCTTCTTTCTCTTTCTTTCTCCATCTTCTTTTTGGTTGTGACTGCAGATGTGAGTGGATTAATCAGGGACTGGGAAAGGTGAAGCATTCTGTGGTTTGATGATTTTTCCAAATGTTCCATATAGCCAACCAACCCTGCAAACCAATGTTCCAAATTTGCGAAGACACATTCACACGTAGCTTCACTCCAAAAAAACATCTGAAAGGAAACTCCAAACACTGAGTAAACGCAGTTGGCAGTTGGCAGTCAACCCACAGTCAGATGAAATGATACAGTCACTACTGCATGTGTATCCACTACAGAGTTGGACAGAGATAGTAGGATTGGCCCATTATGCTACTTTACAAAAAAAGGCAACAGATGCCATGCAAACCAGTAGGAAAACAGTTAAGTATAATGCCACATGGCCACAGCAGTCATGTTTGGTTTCATCAGCTAGATTTATGCCATACACATGGGGCTAATGGAATCCATTCTTACCTACTGTGTAGGTTTAGATTTACAGATCAGTGTTGGATTGTTTTCCGTTGAAAACTCCACTGCAACATTTAATATGTGCATCATATCTGAGCAAGTGTATGCTACTTTGTGTCATTACTGAATTATTCACATGGGGGGCTTTATTCATGAGTCTCAGTTGACAATGAGAGTGAGGGTCACATTGAGCACATCTGTGGTGGAACTCTCTTTTCTTGATCTGTGTCACTGCAAAGAAAATCATAAGTGAACCTTTCTAACTTGCTTTATATTTTAAAAAATCTGTAAGAGTAATGTTGCATCCACCTCTTTGGTTGGGGTCAGGGCTTAGGTTTGTTTATGAGTCCAATCGCATAGATAACTGCTTATATGGAGGTTGGGATCATGTAGTCGTGGCTAGTTCTATTCTACAATACTGTGTCAGTGCTTAAGAAATGTCTGACTGCACTGGGGAAAATCACAGTCGTCTTGGGTGGCACGAAGCCCAGGATGTAGTGATGGTGTACAGTAAAAGTTGGTTCCCCCCAACAACCATTTCATGTTCTGAGGTGATCACTGTCATTAAAATGCATAATTCCCTGAATGAACGAGGTTGTTAGCAAATTGGAATGTGAAAACGATCACAGATGGGAAGTGACAGTGGAGGAATATGGCTTCTACCCAGTCAACAGCTGGTGATTCAGATTAAGTTTAGGGTGAGGTCAGAGAAAATTGTGTTGATGTATTGATAGGGAAATAGTCTCCTACTTCACAGCAGAAGGATTTGAGCAAAGCGTTTAGGCTGCCTGTGAACAGAGCTAATGGTGTGTCTACACAGGAGGCGTTCAGCCATGTTTTTCAGTTTTCTGTCCCACATGAACTTCTTTTCATTAATCCATCTGCATACACTAACGAAGAATGACTTGCATTCATAGTAGATGCGGACGCAGATTCGGACAAGGACAACCATAAAACTCAGGTAGCCTGTGGTTGCAGTGATTTGAGCAAAAACAATGACATAGCATACCACACACAATGCTAACATGCATTTCTTAATCTGGTATAATGTTCTCAATTGCATTTTAGGGTGTTAGCATAATAACATTAGCACTAGACACATAGTGCCACTGAGGCCAATGGGACTGTCATTAGCGCATCATAAAGTATTAAAAATATTGACCTGATGAGAGCCTAGAGGATGACTGCTACAGTTCATCCTGAAGAAGTCAAGAATGAGTGATGTTGTTCTGGCAACCCTGAAACCAGGAGTTGAACCTCGTATAACTTTATGCCCATTTCCATCTGTCTGTTTCCATTTTCTCCTCCTCTACAAATGGTCTTGTGTTTGGATTTAAATGCCATAAGCATCTAGTTTAGCCTCTTAATGCACTTTAAGCCATTTTCCGACACAATACATTGACACATGCACACACACACCTTGTAGATGTTGTACTGTGTACTAACAAGTAACATATGTGTCATTAAAGCTGTGGGACTGGTAACTGTCACCTGGACAGCCTCAGACTAGCAGCTGATGAGGACAGAGCTCAGGACAAATTCAGCGTGTCGAGGGCAGATAGACACTCACCTGAGGAAAATACCAGGTAAAGGAAAGCATTCAAGGAGTCATCATTACTACAGCAGAGGAGAAGTGATAGTTTCACGATGACAGCTGCTAGAGTTTGTAATTGCCATATTTGAAAAAATTTGATATGATCCTTTGATATGCATATGCAGCCTCAGGAGCCCCTTTTAATAACCTTAGGGCCCTCATTGCCATTGTTGGAGAAGGGTGTAGGTATCTTAATTATAGTTTTATTTACAGCATTGAAGCCAAGCTAGAAGTGGCAGATGGGGTGATATATTTGGTAATGCATGATTTATTCACTTTCAGTGGGTCTTCACCCTTACAGTACTTCTACACTCATATGCCAACATATTTAAATCTTATGCAATCCACTACAATAATCCTGCAGAAAACAAGTTCTGACCCTCCAAAAGGGTATCTTCACTTTTGTGCCATAGTGTGTCACAGTACAGATTGTGCCATTAAAATGATTTGTTGCTAGGTCCAGTGGATTTAATTACCACTAAGCCTCTATTCCAACTCTGAGTTGACCCAGGCTTTAATTGAATCCCAGGACAGCACGGATGGGGTTATCAGTCAAATGATCAAAATGATAAATGACAGCCATGTAATTGTGGCATTAATGGTGGTGGTGTGTGATGTTTTCCAAACTTTGGATCATTTTCCAGCAGGATGGAACAGATTTTGGAGCACCTAATAAATAACATTGTTGCAGAATTGAGTGAAGCTGACAACAGAGAGAGAACCTCGGGGGAACAGACTGTTTACAGTGTTTGAGACTGATGTGTAAGCAAATCCTGAGACAAAGACGCTGCAAGAAGACTTACATCCAAGGCCGTGGGCTATCTTCAAGATAGGACACCTGCAAAACACCCCAGTTTAGTAAGACTGCTGCTTTGACAACAAATACAATACAGCTACAGTTTTCATGTCACCTGGCACTGAAAAGCTGCCTGCTTCCTTTTCCTATTGATCCAACAGTTAACTTTACATTCAGGGTTTCTCACCCAAATGTATTATACGCTTTAACAAATATGTTGACAGCATATCCTACCCAGGATTGCTCCTGGAGCTTAAGAGGAACATACAGCTGCTTTCTAAAAATCTATTTCCATACATGACATGTTGTGCGCTCACACATCTAACGAAGTTGATAGTTTAAAAAAAGAGGAGTAAGAGGAGAGAAAACCCATACCCTGTTTTTCAGCAAAGCATCATTGATTTCAGCCATTATAGACACTATGCTATGCATTTCCTGATGAGGTTCGCTATAAATTCATTTTAAAATGTTTTCAATCAAATTGTTTTTCACCTACTAAAAGTAATATTATTGATTATGCAGAATGGACCTTATAATGAATGCAAAGCAGGTGGTGACTGACAGTTTTTCACCTCAGGGCTTAGCTTCATGCAGCCACTGCTGAGACTTTCCAAACCCCTGTGCTTGACTCCACTCAGCTGCTGCTGATACCAGCTCCCTGTACATTCTGACCTAAAGCCCATACAGCAAATAATGCTCCTTGTTAGCCTGTTATCCTGTGGATGTTACTCCAGGTTCATGCTGCCTGCACACTGAGACACAGAGACATAGAAGAAACTTTGATTTACTTTTATCATTTCCAGGGTTTTCCAATTACTGCTATTATCTTCATACAATTAACATGTATACAATTTGGTACTCTTTTATGTATTTAATCTAAAAATACAAATTTTGAATCAACACAATTACCACAGGAAGTAAAGTAAGAACACCTTTTTTAAATAAAATTTATCAGCCATACTTAGCCAACATCTTCATATTTAGGGAGGAATGTGCAGCATATTGTTTTACTTCCATGTGTCGCTACCGAATATGACCAGGGTCACAAAGATTTTAGTCAATGGAGCAAAAGCTGAGTGAGAGAGAAAATGTCATATCACCTTAAGGCATTGCATATATACATATACGTATACCTATATATACATATTTTATTATTAAAACTAAGCATTTACGTAAAAGATGGGAAATATATTTACAACAATGGTAGACAGTCATACTGTTTAACCTCTTTCTGCTTCTTTGTACTCAAGAAAAAAATGAGCACACCAAAGTACGACATGGTTTGTTGTTGGTGGAAGCTGCAATGAAAGGCCATCATTCTATCAAACATACAATGTGTGTGTGTAAAATTGAATGTCATGTTGTTATGCCCACTAATTGACTGAAAGACTTTTTAATTTGTTCTTTTCTTCTGTGCACCACTTTGGCTGGACACAGGTATGGCCACAGTCCTATGGTTAATGATTAATGCTAACTGTAGTTAGCAGGGCTGATGATGGCTGCTCAGCAGCAGTGCTAATATGGCACTGTTGTTTTATGTGCTCTTTCGCAACTGCACACAAAGTGGCCATTATACGGTCAGTGCGTATTAAAACGGTAAATGCAGTGGCTATTGTGGATATGTGTTTGTCAGACATGCAAAAATGCAACCTTTCAGTAGGTGGAAATGATAAGGAGCTTAGGCCGACAGCCAAGTAAACAGTCCCCATTCATTGTACAAGCTGTGAGGGCTGGCATTACACACTGATATGTAGGCACGGCAAGTGTATAAAAGAGTTAACATTCAGACACAGACGCCATGTTTGACCCAGGATTACAATGTTCAACCTGTGTTTGACCCATTCATACCAGACTGATGGCACTGGTTAATTCCTGGTCAAGATCTGGGTGCACAACTCTAATCCATGCACATTGGTGACACCACAGAATTATACAAAAGCTTGCTGGGAAGCAGCCTTGAATAAATTCATGGTCCAATAGCCCACTTTTGATGTGCATTCAACCACACCTCACAGTATCATCAACATCTTCAGCCAAACATCATGCCAGAAAAAAAGCCAGGAATTAAAACCCCCAACCTATCAAGCTACAACATTCGTGTTTCAAAAGATGGTTGACTGAAGGCAGAAAAATTTCATTTTTTTCAGCCTGAACTGGGTGTATTTCAAAATGTTAAATGCCAAAAAGTTTACCAAGTTTATCAAAAGGTTTTTCCAACATCTGCAAAAAACAGTGAGGCCTTCCCTTCTGTGAATCGGATGTTATTTCCACAGCATTGCAAATTCAGTCTGTCTAACAGGGCCCTTGGGGAAATAAAAATCTCCACTGTATTTCATTTCCTTAGGACACACACACAATGCTACTGACTCTCTGTCACTACTTGTCTGTACTGGTCTGTCTCTGTCTGTCCAGATATTTGCCTCTGCCTGTGGCACATTAAAAACTGAATGTGTATGTCTGATGGTGGATATTCACGTCGAAACAATCCCAAGGCAAGGTCCCCTTTTTAGCTTTTCTGGACTTTTCAACCATATTATACAGTCTTCAGTGGCAGATGGAGTTTGCACAGTTGTCACAGATACGTGTTGATGTGTGAGCTCACTCTGGGAAACTGTGAAGCAAAAAGGAAGCAGAAAGGGTGGTTCTTGTAAAGTGCAGCAGCTTCATCACTAAATAAATACATTCACTGGGCATCACATCATCAGATTGCTATGGACTAATGTTTCTTTATAGGAACGGTCCAACCAAACCACTGCTTGTTGTGTGACAGTAAAGGCATGTGGCCTTTTCCTCGCCACCAACAGGTCCTAGTTTGAACTTAATGTCACAAATCAGAGAGCCAGTTGAGGGGGTCGTTCTAGAGTGCACACTCACAAACGCACACACAGTCTGTGCAATTTCTGCCAAGTAAGCCATAGTTCCAACCCGGCTCTGTGGTGTGTGGTTGTAAGTCGGATTCAGTGACATCTTAGAATGTTTGAGAGCAGCAAACCAGCTGCAGTGCAACAGCTGCCAACCTCAATGTTCACTTACATACTAAAAATAAGCCCTGCCACCATAACATGCATGCAAAGTGTCTAGCCCAGTAAAATAACATTGTCCTTGGAAACATTTACAGTCTCGATGCTTAGACATCATTTCACCCTTTTTTTTTTACAAACAGCTATACCAGTTGGGCTTTGAGTATAATGTACAGCTATGTTCTTGAGCATTAGAGTTTGTCATTAGCCATGGAAATAGTAGTTAGGTCACAGTCATGCTCCTTGATACTTCACCAATGAGATATTCATGCCAGGTGCTGTACAATGGAATCATGCGAGAGACAGAACCAAACCTAAGCAGCTAAACAAGTGCACATTTGAGTGGTAGATTATCACCACTTATTGTGCATTGGTTTTCCACAGAAGAGCTCGACACTTCTGGTAATTCAGTGTCTTCATGAGATGAGATTAGTAGTTTTCACCACAGTGTCCATCACATCACTCAGAAAGGGGCAGAGGTGGTGCTCTTGAATGCCATATCTTAAAACAGGGGCAAGAGGGATATTAAACCTATGGAGAATGTCTCCCCATTGGCTCACTGATAAATTTTATTTGTATACTGTAGCACATTTCATACAATGAACGTGGCTCAAAGTGCTTGAGTACTGAGTCAGCTACTTCCTCGCTCCATGTTTTGTGGCATCTCTGTATATATATTCAGCTCTTTGTACATTGTTTTAGTGTCTTAGAATGTCGCTATGCAAGAAGGTAACATGTTTCATTCTCTGTTGATGTTTAAATATGTGAGAATTTGTGTGAATTTTTGTTTAATAAACCTGGTTTAGCTGTATGATGAATTCTCCACGTCAGTCCCTGCCTTCTCTTTTTGTCTCGTGACATGAAAGCATTAACGTCTTGATGCCGCTTGAGGGAAAACACTGACTGTTGAAAACAACAGCTTGTAATCCAGAGCATAGCTACTGATGCAAGTGCTACATGACATACTATCTTCAATTTCTATTTTAATATTTATTTAAAACTATATGATCATGCAATCACCAGCTAAAAGTAGGACATGAAAACTTTGTCCACTGTGCCACCATGCATTACATTCAGTGTATACATTCAGAGCTGTAAAATTGATAAAAACTAAGAACGTGGAAGACATTTCCAAATTTGGCAAATTTAAATGTGTATAGATTTAAGATGCAGAGGGCAAGGATTCCTGTATTGGAATAAGGATTTCTGTATGTTGGTCCCATGGGATGGGATAAACTGCCTCCTAACATTAAACTATAGTTTTTTTCTTTCTGACTCAGGGTTAGATGTTAGAAGATTGAGCCTACTGTTCTGTCTGTACAGTAAATTTAAAGGTATAGCCAGTAACCAGTTATCTTAGCTTAAAGACTGCAAACAATAATAAAAGTACCACTCCAGCTCACTAATGAACACATTATATTTCATATGTTTGATATGTAGAGAAATTTAAGTGTGCATATGACACCTTATGTTTGGGACAAGTGACTTTCTGGAGTCTCAGCTGGTTGCCAGGCAACCTCAAGATGATAACAGTTGAACAATTAATATGACATGCTGACTCGTGAGTCAAAAACATGGTTCAAAACATCAGAGACTTCACTAGGAACAGGTCATTCTGACTAAGACTGGTGGACCAGTGAGACACCAGGGACAATGATGGAGGTAAGTCAAGGACTTCATCACTCTATTCATGACACATATTGTCAATAAAAAAATGTAACCTAAGCATGCCTCCTGTCTGTAATTTCCACATAACACTGGAGTTACCTTTTTGTTCTAGAACAAAAAAAGCACTGGTCAGTATTATCGTCAGCCTACTGCAATTAAAATGACTGGGTAATTAATGAAAGTTTGACGTCCGCCCACACTCCTCTCCCTCTCTAACTCTGAACCACATGTGGTCTTCAAGCTGCAGCCCGGCACTCTGTGCACATGTGGTTTGATTTAGTGCTGTGGAAAGCTTAAATAGGAAACTTGGAGAAGTGAAAAAGAGCTGCGTCCTTTCATATTATGAAATTGAATTGTGTCTCTCGGAAGCCTTTATCAAAGCTACAGTACATTTTAGGAACGAATACCTCCGGAGTACTATCACTTTCCTTAATCTGGATCCTGACTCGGTTTATGTGGTGTTTAGAGGACCTTGCCAGTATTAGCTGGACAAAGTTCCCCTTTGTTTTAGGCACATGATGCAATCCTCCATAAATGTTACAATAGTTAAGTCATCATAAAGTTAAGCTCTCATCATAAAGTGAAAGATTATATATGACTGCCAATATGATTATATTTGGCAGTACAGGTATATCTCTGCAGGGTGCTCCACCTACATATCTAAGCCTCAGCAAAGAGGAATATATATAACTTTGTATTCCTCTAGAATAAAAGGAATTTACCGTCACTTTCCACATTTGAATAGAAAGGACACCAAATTTGATTTATTACAAACAACAAAGCAAGAGAAGTCTGGCATAGTGGAGAAAGACTGAGCATTGGAAATGCTTGTTTGAGGTTTGATGAAAATGTTTCATTGACACAAACCAGCAAGTCTTGTGAGTATGTTTTTCCAACCCATGCAGAAGCATGGCGTTGTTCGGCAGCTATGTGTGGCAGGTAACCAGCACAGCAGTTGGTGGTGGGTGTGGAAACATCAAACATAAATGGAGAGTGTGGAGAGCAGCTGATCATCAGCTTCAGTGTCTCTTCAATTTAAGAGGAACTAAATCACTGCTACACTGTGCATTCAAAGTGACAAAGTGACATGGGGCGTTCCCACCCCATCTCTTCCTGTGGCTACATATTATATCTGTGCTGAGCAGAAATCCCTGCTCAGTGTTTTACAGGAAGTTGAAACACAACATAAACTAAAAAAGACCAGGATAATGGTAGATTCTTATGTGATATCAAAAAAGACTGAGTCACTTTATTTAATCAACAAAAACTATTAATAATATCATATCTTAATGACCTTTTCTCCCCAATAAAACTGAGACTAAAACCAAAGAAAAGCTACATTTTAAGTTAATCAAACTTTTAGCTGGATTCTGCTGAATATAAAAAAGTAAAAAATACTAAAAAGCAGCCACAGAACAGCTGGAACAAACAGTGAAAAAATGCAGGTCATCATGCTAACAATTACAAAAAGGTAGACTAAAAAGACTAAAAAGTCTGTCAGCAGCCTTTTCTGTTAATCATGAGAATGAGTGCAGGAAGCAAATCTGCCTGTAAATGTTCACTGTGGAAAACAGGATCAGTAGTATTGAAACATTACAGTAAAGCATCAAAAGACTAAAATGATATCAAAATCAGGTGAGCTTTACTGACTGGAGATCAGTTCATGCCATAGTGATGACAGAGAGAATGTCATGAAATGAAGCCAATCAACCAGTTATTAAGAAAGAAAAAAATATTTATTGGTTAAAATATCTTTTCACAGATACAATGAATGTTTTTTTGTTTTGCTATCAGGCACTTACACTGTACAACAGTGGATCCCTATGGATTAGCATTGTCTGATTAACTGCAAATGACTATTGCTCCTGTCCTGTCGAAGAAACCAGTGGTCGGATGTATGTCTAATATTATGCACTATAGTGATCTCTGTGTTATAAAATAAATTAGTAACGTGTATCAGAAAACTTACCATTTACTGTGTGCGTCATATTACATCTCTATCACCAAGATTGCAGTGCAAACGCCATTGTAGCTGAAAGATCCATGACATATGTAAGTACCGACAAAATGATGCACAACGGAATTTTTTTTTTTTAAATGACAATAACAAGAAGAAGAAGCCCAAATTAAGATTCATCCTAGTGTTGGGTAGTTGTGGAGCTACATTGGCATACAATTTAATAAAACTGACTAAATATTAGTCCAGATCTATAAGCAGTCTTCTAAAAACTCACATTTTATTGTGACATAGTTAGCTTGATTTACAGTACTAAATATCTATTTCTCAAGCAGCAACGATTACATCTGAGTCTTAAATCAAAAACATTTCCAACAGAATGAAGAAATCACTCACTCAAATATGCCAAACAAAGATAATCCCTCTACTGTCTCTCTCTACCGGCCAGAGAAGATGAAAAAGGAGAACACACATGTTGAATGAACGACAGCAATAAAGCCTCTTTTTTTATGGAACCCACATAAAAGCATCTCCGAGTTTGAACCCTCAGCCCTGCCATTCTCACATACACTGAAAAAAACAACAAATAAGCGCAAAATTTAAACATATGAACACATCAATTCAAAGTTTATCAGGAAACAACAAAATTACTAAAGAAAACAAAATACAAATTGTTTTTACTGTCAATAAATATACAGTTGGTGGGGAATTGAAGATAAGTTTTCTGTCAGTAAGAAATACTGGATAGTAGTCAATTTTTTCCTCTTAGTGGCAGGTTTCCTACAGATGCTAAACAATAAATATTCACTACAACACAAGAGCTTTAATGTAAGTCACATGCAAAGGCTGAACCAAGTGGTAAACACTTTCCTCAGTACAAGAACTCCTGTCTTTGTTGTGACTGAGAGACTAAAACGGGATCATTGAGAAGTGGGTTAAGGCAGATACAATGTAAGTTAAAAACACGTGTTAATTTCGATTTACGCACAAGTTCAGCTTTAATACAACACAGGCAAAACTGGAAGAGCGACTCGCTTTGATGCATGTTAGTAGAGATGGAATGTTGCGACTGATCACACAGGTTCATATCAAAGCAAAGGACTATCCTCAGTCCTTTGTTGTTCCCTTCAGTGGACCTATTCAAATCACATTTGAAAATTACTGTCCTCTCTAGCAGTGTGCCATCATTCTGCAAGAATTCCTTTTTTGGACATTTTACTTTACATCCTGTCTCTTACCAAAACTCAGCTTTGTTTGTTTGTTTGTTTGTTGGGGGGTGGTGATTACCATAAAGGAGCTCCTTCCCTCAGCTGAAGGAAATAATTTTAGTTACCTTAACCACAGGGCGGGCGGACCCAAAGAGCCATCTTATGGGTCACTTTGAAAGTTATGACAAACGAGTATGGTCACTTTGGGTTTGTTAAGCCAAATTGATTGCAGGTATAATTATTGCCTGTAATCAACATGGGCATTTCAAATACGTGGTTTACATTATTGGCTAAATTTGCCAAACACTTTAACAGGGGTGATGCTCATTGATCAGCAGAAAAAAAGAAATGAAGGCTGAGAAGGCTAATTTGTAACTAAGACGCCCCCCACTGTTGAAACACTGTCACCGAACCTGCAGGTCTCAGCTGTGGTCAGTGGTGAACCAAATTCTGTCATTAATAGGAATAGCAGAAGCTATGAAACCAAGAAGAAATGCAGCCATGGCAAACTTTGACCAGTGTGTTCCTCAGGTCTTGAACGACAGTCAGTCATGACAGTGACTGTTTCTAATGAGCCCCTCTGTTTGGACTCATGCATCATTCCTGTGACTCAGCCAGGTTAGCACCACTAAAAAAAATATGGTAAGCCATTGAAAAAAAAAAATAATATAAGCAACTTGTACCTCTGACAGTTCCATAATAAGTTTGACTGTCTCTTTGATTGGACTGAGGTTAGTCCCACCTCTTATATGAACCTATATGATGGAGTGCTTCCTGATTATCTGGCTGCAGAGGTTGGATGGAGGAAGGACCGGGGCTTACACATCCAGGTCATCTGGCCTGGCTCGGCTGCTCATGCGGCTGCTGGCCCGGCTGCATGGCCTGGCATCCATCAACGCCAGCGGTTGCAGCTCATGTCCTGCTGAGGAGGACAGTTTCTTATGCTCCTGGGTGTCGTCGGGGAAGTCAAAGGCTTGTGCGTGGGAGTTTGAAATAGTGCTTCCTCCACCATTCTGGCCGAGCCGGTTCTGCTCTGTGGAGTAGTTGGCCCAGTTCTGCTCATTGGCCTGCTTATTATAATTTCGGCATGAGCCAGTTCCCCGCTCCCCTGTGGCCAGCTTGTAGCCTGGGGGGGACATGGGTGAGAGTGGGGCAGTCGGGGAGGAGCAGCCGTTATAGTAGGCATACTTGGTGGTGGAGAGCTCTTTAGGGGTGGGGCTCAGGGTGCCTCCACTGGGGTAGAGAGTGGGCTGCTGTTTGCTCTTCACACGATCCTTGATCCTCTTAAAAAACACATAGAAAAGCTCAATGATGTTGAGCAGCAGGGACACCAGCGACACCACCAGCATGAAAATGATGAAGACCGTCTTCTCTGTGGGTCGGGACAGGAAGCACTCCACCTTCTGTGGGCATGGGGACCTCTCACAGGTGTAGACTGCAGAGAGGCTGAAACCATACATGTACCACTGGATCATCAAAAAGCCCACCTCGAACATAGACTTGAAGAAAATACTGACAATGTAGGTTCTTAGCAGAGCACCCTTCATCTTCACTTTTCCGTGTTCCTCAATGCCGTACTTTAGCTTTTTCATTTCAATTTTCTTCAGTGGGACGTCAACGTCGCCTCCATCATTTTGCACGGCTTTAAGCTCCTCCTCCTTTCTGTTGAGCTTCTGCTCCTTCCTGTTCAGATAGAAGACATGAGCCAGGTAAAGGAGCGTGGGCGTCGACACAAAGATGATCTGGAGGACCCAGAGGCGAACGTGGGAGATGGGGAAGGATTTGTCATAGCAGACATTGTCGCAACCAGGCTGCAGGGTGTTACATCTGAACGCGGACTGCTCATCTCCCCAGGCAGATTCCACTGCGGTGCCCAGGACAAGGATCCTGAAGATGAAGAGGACGGACAGCCAGACCTTTCCCCCAGCAGTTGAGTAGGCCTGGACCTTGTCCAGCAGACGACCCAGAGCATTCCAGTCGCCCATTCTCAGGGAGCGTTCGCTGGTGAAAAAATGGGCACTGTTGAGCAATATACAGACAGTATCAACTATTAAAACCTATTCAGGTTAAAACTGATTTTCAGAATTATGTGATTGAACAGCATCGTTATTAGATGAGACAAAACTAGATATTTCAAGCTAATCCAACAACTGAGAGCAAGAGCAGAGAATGGTGAAGAAACCCTGCATTCCGTTAGCAAGCTAATCAAATAGTAGACCAAGGCAAATCACTGGCAACCCCTCCAGTGTAGGATGATGCGATGTGGAGGAGAAATGCATCATCAAATGAATCAGTGTTACTGTGAATATTGAAATCCCTTGTGCAAAACTAAACATATTTAAATATCACAAACTGTTGGGGGAAAATCAGGTTTATCTGAGTCTCAAGTACAGTCATGAAGCAGGTCAGCTCTGCTCAAAAATCACCTGTGACCATTTCTGTCACATGAGAGGGTTCTACCTCTGTTCTGCTGCACTTCAAATTTCTTTCTCAAACCATCTTGTGCAGCTTTTAGACCTAAATTTAGAAAATTTGTGCACGTAACAAGTTGTCCTTAACCCTCTCCTTCTCCTATTGTTCACAAGCAAAAGCATCTGCTTTGAAACCGAGCTGCGAGCGGATGCTGGACGATCAGCAGACCAAGCCACTGGGCAGACACACAACATCGGCTGAATGCCGCAGTCCCAGCCAAGCTATTCAGAACGAGGTCGCTAGAGAAAAGCCACTGTGCTTCGTGATCGTGCACCCAGTCTGATAAGTGTGTGCGGCAGAGCAGAAGCTGCAGCTAAATCTTGCCAGTAAGGCCTACGGTGGCTAGAGAGAGGCCCTGCAGATCCACAGAACATTTCCTGTGGGAAAATCAGCCCAGTGTGGCTGAGTTCCTGTTGACCAGCCTCGGCGGCTGTCCAGGATGTCCTTCTTTCATTTCCCTGATTATTCACAGCTAGAGGACACAAAAACGCCAACTAATGAGTAGCTCACTAGAGATCCTTAAGGGGTTCTAGGAGTCTTCTGGGACCATTCGGGTCATTGTTAAATGGTTATGCAGAAAAACTAGTGGAGTGGGATTTAAATTAGAATTAAAGTATAAACTATAGACATTCACAGTTCCATAGTTCAATATGAAACCTGATTTTCCCTACTCTGAGATGAAAAAAGCTACATGGAGCTGTGGAGCGTAGAAAAGATGCTCCTTACATCTACAGAGATCAGGGACAGTATTTGGTTTGTTGTCTTCATAAGGACATTAATGTGATAATGGGAACCTCCAGTCTAAACCACATGGCACCAACCAAACTGCATGTGCTCTCACTTATCCTATGATATACTGCACACACACTGTATCCTGTGACAGTGTGCGTCATCGTGTAGAATTCACCTGTGGTTTGTGAATTTTCTGAGTCAGACGGGAAGAGGTAAGCAAGGGCGGTAAGAAGACATGAATCCAGTTTTTATATTTGTCATTAGACAGAGAATATCCCGCCACTTTCTACTTGAGTGACTTTCTTTGGTGGACACGAACAAGACAAAGCAAGAACAATAGACTCCTACACAATGACCCCCCCCCAGACCTCTCCTGAAAATCTGTGCGGTGTACTTTTCAGTGACAAGTCTCAGGATATCACTGAAAAAAGTACAGTCTGGAAATTTCCTGCTGAGCAGTCAGCGAGATAGAGAGAAGCAGGAATCCTTAAATTATAAAAGATAACTTTCCTGACGTTAGGAATCCAAAGGATAAAGCACTGAGCCAACACAGCAGCAAAGGGGTGGTTTGGATGGAAAAAATTTTCATTTGATAAATAAAGCAAAAACTCAACCAAACTTTTCCTCTATCGTTTACACATATTGATGTGAATCTGGGGTGATTATAGGAGACAAACGAAGTGGAGAAGGAAAACTTTCCAAACTTTCGGCACGGAGTTTTGACGACTAAATTCTAACGGGACTGGAGGACAGAGAAAAGTTTCTTCATAAGACAATGAAAGGGAAAGTGTATTTTAAACTTACCTGGAAGGTTAGAGAGAGAGAGATCTTCTCCGACACTTGGACCAGTCGCTCTCCGCTGCGCAAAATCCAAGCTTGGGACCAGGAGGGAGACTGACTCAAACTTGTCAAACTTCCCTTATAAGAAGTCCCGTCAGAGAAGTTACAGTCACCTGATCTCTACGTCAAGACTGAAGCCCCCGTCTGCGGGGAGGACAGAGGGGGAAAGTCCTGGACTGGCACAGCCAAGGTGCGGAGGACAAACCTCATCTATTCAGCGGAGTATATGTATCTAAATATCGATTTTACAAGTGGAGGAATATTTGCTCGAGTGCCACAGTTCAGCAGAGTTACTTGGAAATAAAGTAAAGTAATGTGCGGGTACGACGCTCGTACTTTACTTGAGTATTACTTGAGTATTTCCATTCTATAAGTGTCTTACAACCGGCGTTACCCGTTATTGTTCAGATTACATGTTAGATCCAAGATCCATGATAGATCCATGTTAGTTTCAAACAATAAAAAGGCACGTTAGGCATCCCTCTGATATAAGAACACACTAACACCACTAACACACAATTCTTCTCCTTTTTCTACTTAACTACATTTAACTACTGACTTGTAATGGGATATTTTTACATGGTGGTATTGATCCTTTTACCAAAGAAATAGACCTGGATCTGTTTTTGATTAAATGATTAAATGTCCAACAATAGGCTACACGTACCCACGATGTAATTATAATGTGCTGATAATGCTTCATGACGTCACGGAACTTTAAATTTTACAGTTATTTGTTGACTATCTATTTAATATACTTTTCAAAAACAAGTATTTGAGTGTTTGTCTTCTGTGCCCTTTTCTGTGGCTTATGACAAAAAGTCTTCTGTGATTTATGAAGTCTTGACAGGCTTTATCATCACTATAACTATACTTTTTTAAAAGGAAGTAAATTGTTTATTATTATTATGATTAATTTCAATACATTCGCCAAGCCCTACTGCTAAAGTCAAACTCAAATCATTATTTTGTACTTTTGTGACTTCCCATTAAACTTGGGTGTCCTGTGCTGCACTTTCACCAGTGCACAGCACCGCCTAGTGACAGAAATAATGCAGTACAGTAATATGTATGTGGACAGAGAGATCGTGCACGTTTTAGGCTTTAACAGGTCATTGGCTTAACAAGGGGAATAACAACACACACACACTGTTTATAGGGCAAAGCCAGTGAGTGACCTAGTTAATGTGGACAGTACTATTCACTGTACTTGATTGTACATCAGTACTATAAAAGAAGTACCAGCTGTAAGAGACTGAGATGCTTTGTGTCTGATTTGTGTGTGAAGATCCTTGTGTAGGTTCATGATGCCCTGCAAGTCAGTTTCATTCATAATTGTTGATATTTGTTCATAATAAGAGATGAATGTGAGAATTACAATGTGGTATGTGACAGTAGTATGCAATGATAAACATAATGTACCTTTGTGCTTAGAGCTTAGTAGTGCACTGCAGGTATCATGTGGCGATCATGCTAAATATTCTGGACTGTGATTTACAGTTGTTGTTATGGGAGCTCAGCTCAGCAATGTGTTTACTTACCTAATTACCATTCTTTTTGTTTTGTACGCCTCACACACACATATAGAGTTTCACTGAAGTTTGAGGGAAGTTGAGATGACATGTTTACTGGACGGAGTGACTGTGTGGTCTTGCCTGGAACTCATGCTGTCACCACTGTGAATCTGATTGGCTGGAGTAAAGTTTAAATGTGATGTTTTTACTGTGACCTCGCCTACTACTACAGTCCTACACTCCTTCACCTCCTCCACACACAGTGGGAGGTGTCAGCTTCTTTTAAACAGTATGTTAACAGTATAAACCTGTGCAGCCCACCATGCTCTTTGTATGTGGATAAGTAACAATCAACTAAGTAACATGTGATAGTCTGTGTTTTTGTCATTTTATTTTAATTTGCACAAAAATAGAAAATAAGCAATGTAGTTAAAACCCAAACAAGCAGAATGTGCAGGTGAGATTCACAAGGAATTCTTACCTCAGCACACATTTTGAGCAAATATAAAAGTCATGTGATCCATGGCCGTAAACAAAAACAAAACAGACATATAGAAACAAAGTTCAGAACCATAAATTAAGCAAAACACATCAAATACATTAATGTTGTGTGTGTGTCTTTGTGAGCAAGTATGGACATGCACAAGCATGTACGCACACACAAAAACTCACTACTATTCAGTCTTCTGATGAACCAAGCTTTGAATTTTACTGATGAAACCAAAATACTTGGACATTTTACTGTAAACTATGTATGTACTCTTTCATACTTGTGCATGGGACCCAGGTAAATGGGTTATTTCCAGAGAGAGAGAGAGATATTCTTTCTATCTATCTATCTATCTATTGAGGGACAGGGGTGTCCAATCAGTGAACCCAGGTAGATGAGTAGTAGAGCTGCTGGTGTGTGCAGGTGAGGGGAGATTTGGAGTGAAATGCTGGATCATGTTGGATCATAATTTGGGCGAAGCTGGTGTCCTGACTGGTCCTGATGGTATATGCTCTGTAGCCTCATGTTTAAGAGATAAGCCATAAAGAATGACTTTGTTTTAATGTAGGCCCAGAGGCCCAGATCACTAATGATGATTTATTCCTTTAGATAAATTCAGCCTCACTCTCCCCCTGTTGAGCTCCAGTAAACAGCCTGCCAGCTTTGAAATGGTTCCTTTTAATCAGGGCCCAGGTTAGCGTACAGGTAATTAAACTAGTACAATGATGTAGGTGGGTTTTTCCATCATTTTAATGATCATTCACAATGGTTTTCTGTTTGCAGACCTCATCCAGCAGAATGCTGCTCTGACGGAGCCAATCCACTTATGTGGTTTTGTAAGAGCCAGTCCCCCTGGGTTGTTGGGTGTGAGGCTCCCATTCAGTTGAAGGGGATCTATTGCTAGACTTTGTGTTTTCTTATCCATGACTGTAATATATTTGATACCTAACTGTATATCAAGTTAAGTTGTGAAGCTGAGCCAACTGAGATTGTTTTGCCTTTTGTTTTTAGGGATATAGGTAGTAAGAGGAACCACGGGAGGACGTGTTGTTGCATGTCATGTGGTAGGGTTGGTAGCGGTGGTCATGGGTGCTTTACATTTGTCTCTCCTTGCAGTCTTAGTTGTAGTACAAACTGTGATGGTGATAGTACTGACATCATGTGGCGGTATTCCTGGTGATCGAAACTAGGATCTCCCCACAGTAACTGTCTGTGCTTCTGTGAGGGCCTGAATGCTAAGAGACAGACCTGAAGAGACATTTTGGTGGACATCTGCGCTCTCTGAGCACTGTCGAGTTGACAAAATGCTGCCCATGAGTCCCGGCTGCATAAGAGAAGTGTCTCATAAGGGTACACAGTAACTCTGCCTATTTATTCTGTTATAAGTTGTTGGTTTATTTATCCTTGAATAAAATCTTGGAGTTTAGAATGGATTTGCTCTTCTTTCCCAGGCCCTTTTGGGATGAACCATTTTATATTAGATAAACATTTAATGTTGAACCGAATGCACATGTCCCTCTTTCCTTTAACCAATAATATTGTATTGTGCCAGCATCAATCCATAAGCCACACTTATGGACCCTGTCACAATCAGGGTCCATAAGTCCCTGAAGAGCTGCACACAGACCATGTGTATGAACCAGGTTAACTAATATACATCTTTTAAATGTCATTTTTAAAAACTGTTTTTCTTTTAGTTTTGTAATTTTAATCATTAATAATAATAATAATAATAATAATAATTTATGTGCACCTGTACCATGTCAGTACAGCATCAAATAGAACAAAGCCTCACTCATGTTCTTGACCAATCAGAGCACAGTATCATGAAGGTTGTTTTTTTTATTCATTCATTCAATGAGTTTTTATTCAGTCTTTCTTTCAACTGAACATGAACAAAAAATAGCAAAGGCTGTTTGGAAACATTAACATTATTATCCTGTTAACACTGTTACACAATGAAGCTGCTGACCCTATGAGAAGAAGTACATGTTGAGGAGTAACATACACAGAAGAATAACAAGATCAAAGGTGTAAATGTGAGGTGTACAGATCACATGTCAGGTGTCCTTTTCTTTACCAATGGAGTCAATGTGTTTGTCATCATTGCAGTGGCCTATCAGGCCCTGAGCAGACATAGGCAACAGTGGGAAGCCTCCATAATGGCTGCTCATGCCACCCCAGGGTTGGTTGGATGGGTACTCCTGTGAACTGAGCACGTGCCCCCCAGCTACCATCTTTTTCTTGGTGTCTCTCCTCTTGTTACAGAGTAGGTAGATTACCTCAAGGATGTTCAGGAGCACCGAAATGCCTGAGACTACAAGCATGAAGATGATGAAGATGGTCTTCTCTGTGGGGCGAGAGATGTAACACAGGGAGCCGCTGAAGCGCGCACAAGGTGGAGACATATTACAGTGGAAGTAGGGGACCATGAACACAGAGCCAAAGATGTAGAACTGGCCCACGCTGAATACCACCTCCAGGAGGATCTTGACCACCAGCTGAGTCATGTAAGTGCAAAAGAGGATGCCTTTTATCTTCACCTTCCCTCGGTCATCTGTATACTTGGGTTTCTTCAGTACTCTTCCATCAGGGTTGTCCTGTAGCTGTGCCATCAACCTCTTCTCTTTGTGGATGATGTGGACAGCGTGACCCAGGTACACCAGGGTGGGTGTTGACACAAAAGTGATCTGCAGGACCCAGTAATGAATGTAGGATATCGGAAACATCCAGTTGTAGCATGTATGTACGCATCCTGGCTCTTGGGAGTCGCAGTAGAACTCTGTCACTTCGTCCGCCCAGACTTTGTCCGCAGCAGCACCCAGGATGAAGATCCTGAACAGGAAGAGGACGGTCATCCAAATCTTGCCCACCACAGTTGAGTGAGACTGGACCTTGTCTAGCAGCGAGGACAGGTAAGACCAGTCGCCCATGGCTGGAAAGTAACGTCTGGAGTGAAGGAGAGACACAAACTTAAATTTGTGGGTTGAATAATACAAAAAACTAACTGACATCATTCATCATCAAGAGCATTGGTCGATTTGTTCTTTTATTTATCCACTCATCTACAATTCCTCATAAGAAAAACATTTTAAAGAAATGTCTGTGTAAAACAATATACAAACTTGTTTCTTCTGTCAGAATTTGGGTCTGCATGAAAGCTTAGACCTTCTAACATTCATAAAGCCTTGAAATGTGCTTATTTACCTGTATCCAGCCATAATTATCAAACCTTTAAGAGTAATAAGAATTCACTAAAGAGCCAATCTACCCAAATTCCTAAGACAAGAAGACCAACAAGGAAAGACAGCAAGAACACCTACATCTCAGTAAATAACGCTCTTTGCTTACAATGTAGATTGAAGGGCTCAGTAGAAATACGGTGGCCTGATACCCACTGCAGGGTTTACTGATGAGTCAAACCATGAGCCAAATCATCTTATATAAAAGCTACATGGATATGCCCTACACCAGCCATATACAATCCTTACATTTCCTTAGTGATATGTCATCTGTTCAAGAGACCAACAGGAAAATACAGTAAATCTGCTGCTGATGGATGAGGAAGACAAAAACTGCAGTGTGCGCATGCATACTGTCGTTTCCATATGTGCAGTGGAGACGCATCTGTAGGTAAGAGACAAGAACGCAGCAGCCACACCTGCAGAACAGCCTGTTGTAAGGCCCATGTGTCTCAAAGCCCTGGCCTAATGAGTACAACATCATTTACAGACACTCAAGGTTTGCTACAACTTCCATATAGTAGTAGTAGTGAGTTGTCTTGTGAAGTACAGTGAAGTACATCCTGTGACACAATAATACAAGTGTTTTCTTTCAAGGTTGCAGAAACATAAAAAAATACTTGCCTGTCAGGCTTCAGATATTAGAACTTCTTTGGCGTGAGCCCATCACAGAGGAGCCAGAGGGTAGTTAATGAAAGCCAGGGTCCTCCAAACAGGACGAGACTTAAATACTGTCCAGGCCTGTGGGTTTGGTCTAAGTGACTCTGAATCTGACGCTTGCAGCTTCTCCTTCTTCTTCTTTCACTCACTCAGTCTTGTGATTTTTTTGATGACAGTGCAGAGATATTTCATCACCCTTGGTTCCTGTAGAGGAAGCTTCAGATACCCTTGGCTCTACATTTTCTATCAGTAACTCATAAATCATGTTTTACCTCCCACTGTTGAAAACAGAGGAGTCACGCATGTCTCACCTAGGCTGTATGATGGACACACCCTGTTTATGTGATATGTCAGCATTTGCAGAATTGTGTCGAAAAGGTCTAAAAGTGATGTTAATTACGAGAAGAGGTTATCTGAGGTTCAAAATCATACTTTAAAGAAAAATCATAGATTTTTATTGTGTGAATTGTTTTACAATCAGGCCAAGTGAAATTCTATTTATATGGCCCAAATATTGCAAATCACAACTTTGACAAAGGGGTGTTAACAATCTGTCCTAAGACCCTCCAATCAGAAAGGGGAAAACTACCCCAGCAAAATGTAGGAAACCTCTGTGGAAATAGAAGTTGTGCATCCAGAATAAAAGGACATAGTAGATATACAGTGTTGAGATTAATGAATAAAATGATCTGAGAAGAAATCCACATACAAGACCTCCTCTTCAACACAAGACGCTAAAATGGGAAGTGAAAACAAATGTAATCTTGACAAGACTTTCTGGACTGAGTTCAACTGTCAGCAGAAAGAAAAGGCATCATTTCGTATGCTAGGTGGATGTCATCGTCTGGACGTGCAAAGGGGAGGGTGAGGTAAACCCCCCTCCGCAAGAAACAACGTGATACTGGATCAAACCAGTGTTGATGACGTGCCTGACACTTTGTCTGAAATTAGGAGCAGGACATGTTTAATCAGTTATATTGTTTATGAAACACTATTCTTTATTGTATTTGTGTGTTTTTATGACATAGTATACCAGACATTTTTCACGTTTTAATGAAATACTATACTATAGCAGGGTATTTTTAGTTTATATCATATTCAGTGTCCCTGTCAACCTGACAGGATTTTATGAAATCTATTCTTTGAATGTCATATAACAAAAAATAAGTGCTGGAGATATTAGTGATATTCACAACACATGCATTTATATCTTAGACATATATATGTTAAATTAACTGAAAATGACCCGACTTTTTCATATGTTGTTGATTTATGAACATAGATTATTCATTTTTTTTCAAACAATGAACGAATGAATTTATATTTTTAAACCAAAAAAACTCTATGACTTCATTCAAGCTAACAATCCATGTCCTAAACGAATGTGACATTAAGTAGTTAATGGTTTCTAAATGTCTGTGTCACCAAACCATCTTATAAATTCCTATTTTAAGGTGACAACATTTAACATTTATCTTATCAGATTAGTGCCTGTTTCAGTTTTCCTTCAGGTTATAGACTCATGTTGATGTGTGGTCTAAGCCATCAGACGTGCAAAAAAGTACTCCACTGGGGATGACTAGAGTCTCACGAGAATGAGGACAGAACAGCTGAAGAAGCGCTCTTCAATAATGTTTTAGAAAAATGTAGTGAGTTAAGTGACTGAAATGCCATTTGATTCAGAAAACAGCCCACGTTAGGCATTTGTCTATAGAAAAACTACAGCTGCAGAAATCCGCTGTGCTTCTGTGAGGGCCTGAATGCTAAGAGACAGACCTGAAGAGACATCTTGGTGGACGTCTGTGCTGTCTGAGCACTGTCGAGTTGACAAAATGCTGCCCATGAGTCCCGGCTGCATAAGGGTACACAAGAAAAAGTCCCAGTACTGAAAAGACAAAAATGTCAATGTTCTTGTATTGCCATCCCAGTGCGTACCAGCCCACTTCAAGCACTGTATTATACCGACATTTTTTGGCATTTTTCAGCCATTTATACTACCAAGTGTTCGTGAAACACTTTTCTTTGATAGCATCCAGCTTTTCACAGCAGACAAGCAGGCCTCTCATTACCCACCTTCTGCAGGGCTGCTATTAGACGTGCTCTGGTGGCCTTCACACACAGCAGTGTGGCTGTACGATCTAAATTAGCTTCACGAGTTTGTTTTGAGGGATTTTACTTCACTATCACCATGGGGATGACAGTGAGTGTGATTCACATGCACAAGAAATCCAGCAAGGGAGGGAGGGAGGCAGACCTGGCTATCAGTCACTGTCTGGAGTTCAGATGTTCAGATTATACATCATATTCCATATTTCTAACAAAATGAAGCTGATAATTGATGCATGTAATGTAACTCATACAACTTTTGTTAGCTGGCGGAGACAGTGAATGTCAAAAGAGAAACCCCAAAGCTATACTGAGATACTTTTGTCTCTATCCCCAAGTTTAGTTTTCACTGGTGGTATAGGATGTACAGGTTGTACAGGTGGTACAGTGGTGCAGTGGTTTGCACTTTTGCCTCACAGCAAGAAGGTGCCTGGTTCTGGTGGGTTCTTCTCTTCTCTGTTACTGTGAGTGTGAATGGTTTTGTGTCTCAATGTTTGTTACAGGCGACTGGTGACCTTTCCAGGGTGTGTCCCACCCTCCAGCACCCCCATGACCCTGAAAGGATGAGCGGTATAGTATGGATGGATGGATGGATGGATCTCTCTACCCACAGCGTCTTTGTGTGAATGCAACTAGTATAAGCTGATACGGTATATCACTGTAAGACTTGTAGCCATCATAAAAAAATGACTTGCTGATGGTCTGCAGTCATGTCCTGATGGACCTGCTGAGCTCTCATTGGTCCCACTCTCTGAGAAGTGTGTAGTGTTTCTTTACAAATGCTTTACAATTACCCTTCCTGCATGAAGAAATCAGTGTCAGCTAATATGAGCCAGTTGACAAACAGCCTTTCTGCCCCTGTGACATCTCAAGCAACTTGAACGTTGGCACGTAGCTAAAGGTCCATGAGAAAACAGATCTGGAGGAGTGCAGCTTATTCATCCTTGATGGACCGGAATGAACTGGTGTGGTTTCTCTTATTGTCAGCAGTGGGTAGCTTTCACTTCCGACAACTGTCCATTTCAACAGAAAGGAGTGACAAACAGTCATGTCGTCATCGTGGGAGGGTGGGCGGGCAGTACAGTTGAATCTGGGAGGACCCTCCTGGTTCTGCAGTCATCAGCGTGAATTATAAGAGCGAAGTTAGAGAAGCCCAGTCGCAGTAAAGGACTGACTGAACAAGGCGGTGGTCATCACTGAGGTAGGACCAGTTATTGGTGTGTGAAGAGTTAACATTGTACAAACAATAACAGAATCACTCGTTAATTGCTTAAAATGTGTAAATCAGCCTTCAGGAACTGAAGTTTGATCAATGAGCAGAATGTTTTAAAAAGGTTAATATGCTTTTTACAGGAGCTGCTGTGCTGGTTTACATATAAATTCAAATACTGATATCTGAAATCTATCAAATTTATTACCTGGCACAAAAATCTGGTCTCAAAAATCCAGTCACACTGCAACTGGTGTCAGTCATTTAAAAGTCTAAGCTGTGTGGCATTATGGAAATACATTTATATACAAATGCACTGATGATGTTTCACACAATAATGTTTCTTTTTTCCTTTAGGCAGTCAGGCTCCATCGTGTGTTTGACTGACTTTCACTTGCAGTCTCTAGTTGACTGACTTTGGTGTAAGGGTGCCATACTGACAAGAAATCAGGCCAAACTGTGAATTCAATCAATGTTTTCTCTCTCGCAGGCTTCATCATGGGGGAGTGGTCCTTCCTGTCTGATCTGTTGGACAAGGTGCAGTCCCACTCCACTGTCTTTGGGAAGGTGTGGATGTGCATCCTTTTCCTCTTCAGGATCTTCATCCTGGCTGCTGGCATAGATAAAATATGGGGAGACGAACACGCAAACATGAACTGCAACACCAAAAGCCCTGGCTGCAAGAACGCTTGCTACGATCGCTCCTTCCCCATGTCTCACACACGCTTCTGGGTCCTGCAGATCCTGATCGTCTCCACACCGACACTCATCTATCTGGGCCACGTCCTGCTGGTGATTCGCAGAGAAAACAAGCTGAGGAGACGCCTGGAGCATAAACTGGACAAGAAAGGCATGATTAAAGTTCCAAAGTATTCAGATGAGCATGGCAAAGTGGAGCTGAAGGGTGCCCTGCTGGTCAGCTACATGATCCAGCTGTTCTTGAAGATTCTGCTTGAAGTGTCATTTATTGTAGGCCAATACTACCTCTACGGCTTCATATTCATGCCTATTAAGATTTCATACCCCCACTATCCCTGTCCCTCACCAGTGGACTGCTTTATCAGCCGTCCCACAGAGAAAAGCATTTTTATTGTCTTTATGTTGACCATGGCTGTCTTCTCCGTGATCCTTAACATTGTGGAGGTGTTCCACCTGATCATCTCAAAGATGAGGGAGAAGAAGAGGAGGAGCAGCGACTCATTTCCCTTGGAGAATTACAGCAACAAGCCCAACCAAGCCACACTTTGTTGAAGTACTGTGAACAGAGATGTTCAGCTGCAGTAGGCCAAGGACCTTGCTTCTCGCTTTACTCAAGATTGTTAGACACAAGTACCCAGACAAGTCAGGTCTAGTTTGAAATTGTTAGCATACTACATGCACCTTGTGTATCTACAGTAATACATTTTATATTTTACTTGTATCCAATTTAAACGAGAGGTTGATGTGAACCATTATCTTATCCAACCAATTACTGAACAATGTGGAGTCTCCTGAGGAATCTTATATGAGCTTATATACAGACAGTGGTCTGTTTTTCCAATGTACATAAATGTTGTCTTTAATGAAGCATAGTTATGACCTGATAAGCATACTGATTTCTTATAGCTGTTTTTTTTAAACTGAGTGTGGCAAACACATTTTATTTGTCTCAGTAAGGATGGGATTCATGGGTGAAGACTTTTCTTTATTCTATTGCTGTACAGTGGCATATTTCTCCTTCAAGGATGTAACTCACCATTAAATATTGTACATTAAATGTAAAAAAGTGGATAGTGTGGCTTTATACCCTTACCTTGAAATACATGAGGGGATAATGCTCATCATATAAATCACTGTTATGACATTTAATGTTGATTGTTAACCACTTCATTAAAGGCTGAAATAATGGGCAGTCTTACAGAAAAATATCCTCTGAATTTTTGTAGCTTTGCTTTTAGCTGCATCCAAACTTTTCATTCTAAGTGCCCCAAAGAGAAAAAAAAAAACGTTTACAGTAGGATAGTATATATCATAATTCACCACACTCCAATTGCAGGTCATCCTGTTCACTTTCAACACAAAAATCAACATCAACAAAGAAAAAACCTGAGAGCAGGTCCATAAGTAAGAGCATGAAATAGCTGGTGCTGCTGCACATTTTTCTGTCAAAAAATGTCTGTTTTAGGTCTCAGCATAAAACCAATCCAGAGCTGGGGCCTCATTTATAAGAGTGCATTAGATCCATATTAAAAGCATATGTGTGCAGTAAAGCAAGAGTGGCATGCAGCAAAAATATTCTTATTTATAAGTGTGTGTACTGTGCATACACACACCTGCAGGCAATAGTCCCCATATAAATCGCAGTCCACCTGGAAATGTTTGTACACAGACCAGCCTCATCTCCGGCCCTCCACACACCCACATTCACACATAAATGGACATGAATGTTGACGAGCCTGCCGATCATTGGTTCCTCACGGTGAATCATGGCAACAACCAGTTGGACCAGGTTAGCCAGGAAAAGGAGGGTTGTGATTCTGTGTCAGACTTTTTTGTGTGTGTGTGTGACAGCCATCGCAGCGTTGCCAGTGCTGCACTATGTCAGTCCTCATGTAGGTTTGGGACCTGAAAGATGCATACCAGTGTACAGTGCCATATCCTACAGAAAAGCTGAGCTCTGTGAAAAGATAGCTTATGCGTTCAAACATTTCATTACAACAGTCTAGTTTCAACATTCTTTGGATGTGCATGCATTGGCCATTTATGGTTGCATGTGGCCATGTAGAGGGCAGGGATCCATTTCCCTTTGTCAAATTAGTTAGTGCTGTCATACAGCAGTACAGATGTTAACAGTAATATCAAGCACATATTGGACTGAGGGTGGCTCGTCCACCTGCTTACTCACACTGTAAATGATATAATTTTAAATTACAATTCATTTGGCTCTTTCAAATGGAATAAAATTAGAAGAAGTGGGAGGAAAGCATTACTACATAAGCATGATTTTGCGGGTTTCACTTCAATGACAGTTGTCCTGGTAACACATCCTGTTATAATGTGGCTCACTAAAAGCCTCATGCCACGTGCACACGTCATGTGAAACTCAAGACACAGCATGAAAAGATTTGGTCTGTCCCTGACATAATCCCTTGTATTCTGACTGTTTTGAAGTGGGACCAGAATTTATAGAAGGCAGAACGTCAGAAATCATTTTAAAACTACGCTCATGACTCGTGACTCATTTTGTTTATTAACTCTCAGATAAATGAGTTATTGGACCCGACACTGTATGGCTCAAACATAACCCACATTGGAATCAATGTATTTTAATACCCTTTTTTGTGATTTTAATTAAGAATAATTATGTATACAACACAATATAATTTAGTATTAATAAGTATTATAGTTTGATCATGACTAGAATTATTTCATGTTTGAAATTCATTCATTGATTACACATTCGAAAACATTTGAAAACTATTTTAACGTTCTAATTTAGTGTGTGTCTCAATGTCATAGTGCAGTACATTGATCAGTTGATCAGTAATCAGTATAATTTGTAGTGGAAAGGCAACTGAAAAGGCAAGAAAACTAATTACTAATTGTATATTAGTTCTAAAAACTGCAACATAAAAAAGAAAAAAAAATGCTGCATGAGTTACATTACATGCATCAATTATCAGCTTCATTTTGTTAGAAATATGGAATATGATGTATAATCTGAACAACTGAACTCCAGACAGTGACTGATAGCCAGGTCTGCCTCCCTCCTTCCCTTGCTGGATTTCTTGTGCATGTGAACCACACTCACTGTCATCCCCATGGTGATAGTGAAGTAAAATACCTCAAAATTAAATTGGGGAAGCTAATTTAAATCGTACAGCCACACTGCTGTGTGTGAAGGCCAACCAGAGCACGTCTAATAGCAGCTCTGCAGAAGGTGGGTAATGAGAGGCCTGCTTGTCTGCTGTGAAAAGCTGGATGCTATCAAAGAAAAGTGTTTCATGAACACTTGGTAGTATAAAATGTCTGAAAAATACCAAAAAATGTTGGTATAATACAGTGCCTGAAGTGGGCTGGTACGCACTGGGATGGCAATACAAGAACATTGACATTTTTGTCTTTTCAGTGCTGGGACTTTTTCTTGCGTACCCTTATGCAGCCGGGACTCATGGGCAGCATTTTGTCAACTCGACAGTGCTCAGACAGCACAGACGTCCACCACCCATATTATGTTGTAAAATGCAAAAAATAAATAAATTGTTTAAACTGTTTAATGAAAACTGCATTATGTCTAAAAAAATTTTAAATAAAAAAGTCAAAAATAAAATAACATCAAAAGATTAGTGGTTCATGAACAGTACTATGTCATAAAAATGTGAAAAAACACCATACCACCCCTTTTGAGCTGTTCATTTATATATAGGCTCTCAAGGCAATCTCAACGACGACTTCCTGGATGATTGAGACCCGCTACTACTCGGTTCCCCGGAGCTCCTCAGAGCATATTTAAAAAGAGAAAGAGACCAAACCCCCTTTCCCCCCCTTCTTTGTATTTGTATGTAAAAATATTATATTACACTTCATCGTAAGACTTAACAAAACAATCGGCCAAAAAACAACCAAACTGCCAAAGTATTGTATGTGGTAAAAATGTGGAAATATATATATATATATAGAGAGAGAGAGAGACTTACTATGAAGTGCTTATAACACACTATTCTGAAGTTTTTCACATTTTTATGAATTCTATACCTTGTCTTTTGTTGTGGGTTTTTTTCATACTATACAATATTGTTTTTACTGCATATTTGATGCCTCACCATGACAAGTTCATGATATTTTTGATGCTTTGCTATATTGTATATATAAATACTCCTGGGTTAAAACTCCTGTTGTAGTGATAGCTTAGTGGTTAAAACCCAGAAAACAACAGACTATCACAACTCTGAATCTGGAGACAATCATACTGTTGATGGGATTTATCATAATGTTTTTATGCCTTCCTCTACCATGAAACTTTTTGACAGTTTGATGCGATGGTGTACTACTACTTTTTTCAACATGTTTTTGGTGCCTTATGGAACTCTATGAATGCATCACAGGTTCAGGTGCTCAGATAGCTGGCTGGTTAGTCTGAACAACACTGAGCAGGTCTGGGGTTTGACTTCTGGGAGGCACATTATCGCAACAGAATGTCACAACTCCAAACTAGAAAATTTGTCATGTGATTTTTTTTCATGTTTAATACTTTTTTTAAGAGATGAAATTTGTTTTTATGAAACACAACACTGGCATGTTTTTTGACATATTTTTTTTATTCTTTTTGACTATCGCAACATATACTGCAAGTATACACTGTAACACTGCATTTTTGGAATAACTTTCAGAGTAGTTGACAAACATTACTTGCTATGAAGATTAACAGCAAACAAATAAACAAGGTTTAGTGATGAGTACCTTGATCAAATCCAGATGTTATAATGCAAGAACAGATATTCATCTAGCATTTATTTCAGCAAAGCTTACATGTGACAGGTAATCCTCACTAATTAGAAACCACATTCAGTGTTCTGACCCGATGTAACATCACAATGTGGAAGCCTGATGCTAAAGACAAGCAATGGTGAAAATGACACTGTGAATACAATGAATATTTTGTTTCCTGCATTAAAAGTAAAAGTTAAAAGTAAATAAGGATATAAGTAATAAATAAGGATGAAGAAACATTCACAGTGATTGGGTTACCTATCTGCAGCACGGCAGAGAAAAACTGAAGGAAATAAGTGGCCTTTGCAGCTTCCGCCCAGATAACAAAAACACTGGGCTTGATTCATGAAGGTTTTCACACTGCTCTAAAACTGGATGCAGTCTGTTGCTGGTAACAACCATGAAGACTGCATCCATCCAGCCTGAAAACAAAGTGCTCTGCTTAAAAAGCATGTGTCTGTTTTGGTACTCCTTCTGCATGAGCAGGACATAACCTGACTGCACGGAAGACATTCCACTGTGGATATCATGCATCTGGATCAGCCCACTACCCTGCAATCAGGAAATGAAATATATTTGGATACACACAGTAGGTGGTATTACACAAACCAATATTTCAGAAATAAGTCCACACTGAGGAATACAGCTGCAGGTTGAACTGATGACTGAACAGGCTGTAGGAGGTAAAGAAATCCTACATCAGACAAAATGTGACATGAAGGAAGTTACTGTAGTGTCAGCAGCCTGACTTCAAACTTTTTCTGTCTTTGAAAACTCTTGGTCCCAGTCAGTGTCAAGAACATCATGACTAAAGTCAACAGATCCAAACAGGGAGAGTCCGGCTGAGAAAGGCCGCGTGGAACCAGCAGCAGCAGCAGCTGGTGGAGGGCCCAGCTCAAAACACTTCCTCTTCTTCAGATTGACAGTGCTTTCACAGTCAGCACTCCTCATTCGCTTCTCAGCCCGAGCACGCTCCGTCTCGTTTGCTTTGCACTTAAATGTACCTGCTGACTCTGTCTCTCTGTTGTGCTCCTGTCCAGTGTCCTGTGTGAACACCTCGGCTGTGCCGGGAAATATATCCTGTACTTTGCCCGCAGCGACTGCACTTTTTATCTTCTTTGCTAAAGGGCTGTGTCCGGATGACTTCGGATCTGACCGCTGAGCACTGTTTCTTTTAAACAAACCTTTGTCCACATTCATCTGAGCTGTGGTCGCGGGTCGAGCTGCCCAGGTGAAAGAAAATGCAGACAGCTTGGCCAGTGTCGAGGAGGCCACCGTGGACTTTGTGAGGCCTGATCCAAATGACGCCGGATCACTGATGCGGGAATGTAAAGGTGGGGAGCCGTCCTCTCCAAGGGGAAAAACATCCATATCGGGCTCAGTTGATGTGAAACCAGTACCTTCCGCCCCTCTCTCTTCTACCTCACTGACATGGCTCATCTGCCTCTTCCTGATTTGGCACCGGTTCTGTTCTTTCATTCTTGCTTTTGTCTCCGCAAGTGAGCCGGCTGACTCATTGTGATTAACCAGCTTCTGTTTACTGCCGCCTGTGTGGAGACCTCTGCTGCCTTGGCGGTGTTCACCGACGTCTGAACTGCCGTTAACGTGAGTGTGGAGCAAAGGTCTCATCTTCCGGGGTTTGAACACAAAGTCAGACAACTTTGCACGCAAGTCTTTACCCATTTCATCTTCAACATTTTCCCTGAGCACAGCACCAACGTTATTTGTCCCAGTCTGGTCCCTGTTGTCCTCTTTCTCAAACTGTGTGAGATTACTTGCGAGGAATTTTTGACGCGATGACAGTGTGCCAACAACAGTGTTGTTGGTGGACACACCCCTCCCTCCCTGTCCCCCTCCTCCCTCTCGGTCATGCTGCTCTTGAGTCATCTCCCTGAATTGTCTGTCTTTCAGATTCTTGGAGACTCTCTGAAGCACACACCCTGATGACTTTGGATGTTGGTCATCTTTCTGCCTCTCAGACTGCTTCACCTCCTTTTGGGTGGTGGAGCTTTTTGCTTTAATGTTTCCCTTTTCTGAAGCCAAGGTCATTCTTCCCTCATTGTTTAATTTTGAGCTGGCGTGGCTTTGAGTGTCCTCAGGCGACCGTTCGACCGGGCTGATTTTTGAATTTAGTTTTCGATTCAGGTTTTCTTGACTCGATGTCATTACTGGTGTCATCATGTCCTCTGACAGAGTGATGGAGTGGAACCAATTCAAACCACTCTCCTCCGGGCCATCATCCCTGTTGCCAGCGGCAGTGTCATGGCAGTAGGTTTTGTGATTGGCGAGTGGTGGATCACACTGGGAGGCCTCTGAGGAGATGCTCTTTAGCCTAGTGAACAAAGAAAACCCAGGTTAACTGGTGTTTAAGGCATAGGAACCCTGACACAATTCTGTGTCCTCCAAAAACACATGAAACATGACAATGTCCCATGTGGAATTGTCTACAAGAGCAGATTGTGACAGCATGGATCAGGCTCTGGAGAGAGTTTATATTAGAAAACTGATCGCTTTCATCTGTGTGGGAATTCTTTACACTATACAAAATATGCATAAGCCACAACCTTTAAGCACTGTAATGTAACTGAGACCAGTGTGTGAAGTACTCTATAACAACGAGCTCATGTGTTAGTGGTGTTTTGAAAAAAACTTATCTGCAAAATGGGAAAACTTTTTTCATCGTCTCTACAGTCTCCTGCACATGTCCAGTTTTGCACACCTGCAAAGCTCTGAACTAGAATCAACTATTCAACTATTAAACTAATCTATTAATAAACCAATCAACTATTTACCTGCAATTATCTTTGAATCATCTCTGGGCCCAACCTGATATGCCATATAACTGGATGGAGCAATGAAGGAGTTCAGAGAGGACAGTGTAAATGATTTCAATTTGGTTTGAATCACCTTCTGCAGTGATACTGAGCCATGTTACAGCTAAGCTGTGTGAGCAGTTTGGTTAAGCGTGATGTCAGCTCTGTGGTTGCTGCCGTTAATGATTTATCAGTAATGTAAGGACATTAGGGATGCACCAATACCAAAAGCACTATCCACTATTGGCCAAATACTATGTTAATGTACTCATTCTTGTAATTATAAAGCTACTACTACTACTATACAACTGCACCAGCGTCCACTTTATGGTAACACGATGTTGACCTCTGGTAAATTGAGTGGATTGAAATGCAGCGTATCGTTCAGTCAGTTCATCTTCCTGACCGCCATTCTCTCTCTCTCCCACACACACACACATACACAGCTGAGTCATGATGGAAAGTGCCCGTATGTGATCCATGCATGCACTGTCAACAACAACAACAGCATCATCATGTTGTATTTAGTTTGTTGAAGTCAGAAACTGAGCAGCATGTGATGACAATAAAACATGTTTGAAAGTTGGATCTGTAATGGTATCAGTATCGACGCGTACCCAAATGTAAGTACTCGTATGAAATAAAGTGGTATCAGTGTGATAATCAGTTTCATCCGCCCAGTCCATTTAATGTCTTACAACCACAAACCTGTGCATCTTTTGACATTTCTTTACTTATTCTGGGGATCTTGCCTGCCCATGGTCTATACTGTTTACAATATAAACCTTAATAAATCTTCATTTAGAGAAGCCCCAAAGAAGACCATTGGAGTTCAGAGTTCCCCCCAGCATATTCCACACACTGACTGACAGTCAGTAAATGGAGAAAGCAGTCAGTTACTCACCTGGACAGTCTCCCCATCTCTTTCTGAAGGAGCAGCGGCAGCTTCAGGCCTTCCAGCAACGTCCGACACTGAGTTTGATACTGCTGACCAGGCTCAGCGGGGAAGGAGGTGAGCAACGCATTTATATTTCCCAGCAGAGCTCCGCCCTAAAAAGAGCAGACACATTTGGAATGGAAAATAGGGACACTGTGAGAATAATTGTGTCATAGATGAAAGACATCAACAATCCAAATATGGAACAAGATCATTTTTGCCCTGATCCTTACCTGCATTGAGCACTCCATGACAGAGACAGCTATGACAGCATCCTGGATGGTCACTGTTTCTCTGTACATGAGCCTGGCATGAGCTGCAAGGTCACACACACACACACACACACACACACACAATTTACTGTGACTGATGCACTTCTGCTGCTCTCAGCTGTTTATAACAATAGTTGTTTTCATTGAAGGAACTAAAATCGGTTCATTAGAACTGAAATGATTAAGGTGAAGTCATTTCTAGTAGAACACAGACAAAAACATGGCCATGTATGGAGCAATCCTTCCAGTCCTCACCCCACAGGAAACATCAGTGCAACCTGAGGCTTCCCAAAGAGCAGCTGACACGCCACAACGCTACTGGGAAAATGTTTTGTGGGCTGATAGAACTAAGGTTGAGTTGTTCAGGAAGAACACACAGCATTATGTATGGTGAAAAAGAAGACTAACATCAAAGCATCAACCCAGCAGTAAAGCATCATGGAGGGGGAAATTAATTTCCAAGTTCTGATAATGTCAGGGTGACTGTCACCAGCTGATGCTCAGTAAAAGCTATGTAATGCAGCAGGACCACCTTTTGGAGTGGTCCACTCAGAGCCGTTCACACTAAGACATCCTCAGAATATGTCTGAGCTGAAACAGGTCTGATCCACAGCTGCTGGAACAGCTGGTTTGAAGTTATTGCTGCCAAAGGAGATTGAACCAGCTGTAATATAAATGCAAGGATTCACTTTTTCCACATGAAAAATGATCATTGTTTCTGTGTCATTAGCTAAAGCACATTGTTCCCATGACGTTTTATTATAATGTATCACCAAAGGGACTTGACTGTTTTGCACAACAGCAGAATCACTTCCCTTTCCCAAACATTCACTAACCTTTCAGCTTTTAAACTTAAACCAGTGAAAAGTGAAAGGGGAAGAATGCCATTAACAGAGGAAGTGAACATTAGGCGTCCTCACCTTCAGCCAGCCTGCTCAGGCTCTCCAGCATGCGGATGGTGGTGCGGGCGGCATTGCGGCCGTCGCTCTGCCTCTGCAGCTGGTAGTAACGCGTCAGGATGCTGTTGGCCTCGTCGGACACATGCGGCTGGAGGCGCTTGATCAAGCTGAAGTAAGCCTTCATTTTCTCCATGGACCACAGGCTGGATGACTCGGTGGGCAGTCCTGAGAGCAAGACAAGACCACTGACATGTCACCAGGGAAGGGGTGTGGGACGGGACATATGAATAACTTTTTTTAATTCATTATTTATTTATTTATTAGCTATCTATTTTTTCATTTGTTCAACAGTTTTCAATGTATCTATGTTTGTTAATTGTTAATATGTCTTTATTGAGCATTGTTTAGAACAAATTCAAAAGCACGCAATGTACCTCTGTCCTCCAGAATGAAAGAGGAGATGACACGGTCCCACTCTGCGTTTCTGGTGTCCAGCAGAACCAGCACCAGGTCGAAACGACTCAGCAGAGGGCTGGCCAGCGCCACGTTCACCGACAGCGGCTCGTTGGGATCGTACTGGCCTTTGGGGTTTGTGGCTGCCAGGATGGTGCTGCGAGTGTTGAGCTTACACACCATGCTTGTAGGGAGAGTGAACAACAATCTTAACCTTGCTCAGCAACAAGGCATTTTCCGTGTTCGAGATGTTCATGTAGAAAAGGTGTTTGAGTATAATCAGGTTATTTCTAGGAGGATCCTGTAGGACTATGCCTGACTATGAGTGCAGAATTAGCTATTAGCACCAGTAACCTGGTCAGAGATGTTACATGAAGGCTGTCATGATTCTCGTGGTTTGTAAACATAGCATGACTCCCTGTTATCGGGAGGGACCAATCGTAAATGTCATAAAACATCATTTGAAAAGTAGATTTTGGATGCCTCAGAGATCAATCAGGATATGAAACCTCAGAGAGCCTGCCCCTGCTGTCAGTGTGTGGAGAAGCAGGAATGTCCTACCCAGCTTTGGCCACACTAATAGACTGCTGCTCCATCGCCTCGTGGATACTGATGCGGTCGTGCTCCTTGATGCTGTTGAATTCATCGATGCAGCACAAGCCGCCATCCGACAGGACCAGGGCTCCCGCCTCCAGGTGCCAGTCGCCTCCATCTTTCACCGCTGCAACTGTCAGTCCTTCAGCAAATGACATCATGCGTCAACAAATACATACATATATATACAGCCGTGGCCAATAGTTTTGAGAATGACACAAATATTAATTTTCACAAAGTCTACTGCCTCATTTTTTCTGATGGCAATTTGCATGTACTCTAGAATGTTATGAAGAGTGATCACATGAATTGCAAAGTCCCTCTTTGCCATGAAAATGAACTTAATCCCCCCAAAAAACATTTCCACTGAATTTCAGTCCTGCCACAGAAGGACCAGCTGACATCATGTCAGTGATCCTCTCGTAGACACAGGTGAGAGTGTCGACAAGGACAAGGCTGGGCATTCCTCTGTCATGCTGATTGAGTGAGAATAACAGACTGGAAGCTTTAAAAGGAGGGTGGTGCTTGAAATCATTGTTCTTCCTCTGTTAACCATGGTTACCTGCGAGGAAACACATGCAGTCATCACTGCTTTATACAAAAAGGGCTTTACAGGCAAGGATATTGCTGCTAGTAAGATTGCACCTAAATCAACCATTTATCGGATTGGATAATCAAGAACTTGAGAGGTTCAATTGTTGTGAAGAAGGCTTCAGGGCGCCCAAGAAAGTCCAGCAAACGCCAGGACCGTCTCCTAAAGTTGATTCAGCTGTGGGATCGGGGCACCACCAGTGCAGAGCTTGCTCAGGAATGGCAGCAGGCTGGTGTGAGTGCATCTGCACGCACAGAGAGGTAAAGACTATTGGAGGATGGCCTGGTGTCAAGAAGGGCAGCAAAGAAGCCACTTCTCTCCAGGAAAAACATCAGGGACAGAATGATATTCTGCAAAAGGTGCAGGGATTGGACTGCTGAGGCCCAGAAGTTAACTGACAGCATGAGAGGGTGAATTGCAGAGGTCGTGAAAAAGAAGGGTCAACACTGCAAATACTGACTCTTTGCATAAACTTAATGTAATTGTCAATAAAAGGCTTTGACCCTTATGAAATGCTTGTAATTATACTTCAGTATATTATAGTAACATCTGACAAAGAGATCTAAAAACACTGAAGCAGCAAACTTTGTTAAAACCAATACTTGTGTCATTCTCAAAACTTTTGGCCACAGCTGTATATATATATATATATATATATATATATATTTGTTGTATGTATGTTGTTGTTTGTATGCATTTGTTGTTGGTCTCTGAGGTGCTGAAAACAGACTGACAATTCACAGGGCCTACCTGCACTTGTTGATCCAATCCCAGCTGTGAGTACAGAGCGAGGCATGATCTTTGTCGCATACTTGAGGAACTGAGACTTTCCTGTACCGGGGTCACCGACCAGCAGCATATGACACTCCCCTGGAGAGGACCAGATTAACTCCACATGAAGACTGCATTCCACAAATGACCAGTTTTTGCTGCTGCCAACATTTAGTTAATATTTGTTGCAGTTTTCATACTGAACTCAGAGGATGTTATTTGTTATTTCTAACTGCTTGTCAGTCTTATGAGTGAGACAGCAGAGAAGAAAGACAATAACCTTGTTGTTAGCTACATATCTCAAGTATTTTGGTTTAGTTTCTGTCTGCATCTAATTGTTATCCTAAGCGAATTGAAATCAACTCCAATCTTGGTGCATAGCTGGGCTGGCTCAGGACCGGGGGTCATAAAAAGTGTGCTGACATTTATTTTGAAAAGTGAAGCTCTTTTTTTATTACTACAAAACGACAAACGCACTGAGGTGTAGGTGCCCTGCTTCGTTTCCACACATAAAAATAAGAGAGATACCCCTGATCTTGGTCCCAGAAGAGTCTATCCTCTGCACCCCACCTGCCAATACCATGGCCACCGCCAGTTTGATCACATACATGCCAAATACCTGCGGACACAGGCTCAACAGGATCTGGTTCCTACCTACACAGTCGGGAGAGAAGTTTAAAATTCAAAATTAAATTCAAATATAGTAGAGTTCTTACTGCTATGAGGCAAATTCTTACACACCAGCTATGGGATCATGTTTGTAGCTATCCCAGAAGTCTTCGAATTCTGGCTGAATGTCCTTCATGAGCAGAGCAGCAGGAGCCTGCTGGTTGTTGACTTCTATGTTGTTAGCTTTGAGGACCAGCTCCACATCACAGCGGATGCCGTCGTGAAAGGGCTTCCAGCGCTGGCACACCACCCCATAGATGGTCACGTCATCTCCTGTGAGCACCCCATACAGTCCAATATCAGTGAAGGCCGCAGCATGATGGTGACGCTGCCACTCTCAGATGTGATTTCCCATTTCTTACTGAATTTAACTTCATCTCTGATGCTGCGACAGTGCTTGGTCTCGCAGCACAGGCTGTACCAGAAAAGTTGCAATTATCTGTCGGAATGTTGAATTTCTGATCATAGTGAGGTCAAATAGGTGAAGAAGCTGCTGCATTGAGATGATGCTGTATATTTACATGATACTTTATTAGTGGTGGCTAAAACTGGACTTTTAAAACGCACATAAACATCTTAGTCCAGTTGAAATCAACCTTCTCATAGCTGAGCTAACACACCCAGATAACGTGGTTGTGATTCAGACCCAGTTCTCACCAGAAAGTTGAACAAAGCTTGTAACAGAAGAAGGTGGTAACAACAAGCTAACAGTGGTGTCGTCTGTGTAAGTATAAGTATGAGGGATAGTGTGAATCTCATTTGAATACAAAGTACAGTGTACAGCATGTAGGAAATGTACAGAGCTGTAAAGTCCTCCATGTTTTAATGGCTTGACAATATGATGAGATTACATTGATGAAACACATTTTCAACTTGTCTTTGAAATTTGCTGTTCACTAACTAGTTTGTTGATTGTTTGGTCTGTGATGTAATAGGTCAACTGGGTATACTGCCATACTGGTACAAGGACAGTAGTCCAATAAAAATCATACAGTGCTCCAACCACAGCTCAACTAAATTGTGCATATAAACACAGTCAGTGTAATGACACAATCTTCACAGCACAGCTTTGCCATTAACAGTTCTTACCAGACTTACAACTGTCAACCAGGTCGTCCTCAAGGACCGCCACCATGGAACGAGGAATACTGCCCACTGACAGTCTCTGCACCTGCAGCAAAGGCGGCAAGATTACGCTCACCACATGTAAATCCGTGTGAGACACTGTGGAAATCACCTTAATGAACTGAAGAATCCAACTTGAATAATAGGAGAGATCAAATTGTTTAATAGGAAGACAAAAATGGGTATGATATGAATAGCTGTCATACCTGCTCCTGCACCTTGATCTCCTGATAGTCCCTGCAGGCAGCAGGCTCAGATCCTCCAGACAGACAGCTGAATTTGCAGGAGTTACAGCCGTGGGGATTAGGGCAGGCAATCGGCGGCACGAAGGCGTAGAACTTGTCAAAGTCGGCCTGGACTGCGAAAACGTGGCGACACTTTGCACACATGTAGTCGCGCTCGTATTCCAGAACCTGTGAGAGGTGGAGAACATCACATCAACTCTGAAGTGTAAAGAATGAGACTTGGTAAAGATAGGAGAGGTGTCATACACAACTCACTATTTACACAAAAAATCCTTTCTCTGACTCTACTAATCTACAAAAGGCAGACATCATGTGGGTATAGATTTAGATATACAGAGGGGCATATATAGTCGTAAGAAAAAATATGTGAACCCTTATTAGCATTATCTGGTTCTCTGCACTTATCCAACCAAATGTGATCTATGGGTGGATGGATGGTCCTGTTAATGTAAGCAGCACATTCAAATTACTTAAATGTTCCATTTCCTGGTAAATATTGTGCTTACAGTAGTACCCTGAAGTTTATTTTACTTCAAACTAACAGCTTCTGTTAGAGTAGAAGAGCGACAGCTGAAAAGTGATGGTAGGTGCAGGTGCTACACTCTTGCCTTAGCGACGCTGGTGCGTATAACCGTCCCTGTGACGGACAAAAAGTGACCCACATCCCTGGACCTGGGAATGGTGTCTCTTGTCAGTTCTGGACAAACTGGCAGACCTGGACACACCAGACAATGAACAAACAACCGAAGAATACAAGACATTTATTTAACGGGCAAATTAGCAGCTTCAGCATCTAAACTGGATAGATAGATCAAGCACATACACAGTTGTGCTCATAAGTTACCCTGGCAGAATTTGTGATTTTTTTGGCCATTTTTCAGAGAATATGAATAATAACACAAAACTTTTCTTTCACTCATGGTAGTAGTTGCTAACCAAATGACCCTGACCAAAAGTTTACATACCCTGGAGAACCCAGAAAATCACTGACCTTTTATACACATGCACGCGCACACACACACACACACACACACACACACAGATTAGAAGCAAACAGATCACAGGTGAGGATGGTTACATTTAGTAGCCATTCAAACCTGTTTGTGTCAACTTGTGTGCATGTTATCAGGCCAAAATCTTCAGGGTATGTAAACTTTTGATCAGGGTCATCTGTTGTCATTATGATTTAAAGAGTAAACATAGTTGTTAACTGATAATAATAATATATAATAAATGGCTTCACCCAACCATTAACCATGAGTGTTTTTTTCCTTATCATTCATATTCTCTGTAAAATGGCCAAAAAAAACTATCAAATTCTACCAGGGTATGTAAACTTATGAGCACAACTGTAGAAGTGGAGATGCTTCTGAAGCATGGCTGCGACCCAGCTGGTGGAAATGCAAACACTGAATACAATGGTGGTTATTATCTCCACCAACCACATCACAGCCGCAACAAAACAGATGGATTGAGTGGAAACAGGCCTTTAAAGAACTAAGCAAGGAATGGCCTTTGTCTGCCACAGCCTGGTGACAGCTCTCCTCACAAACAACACACAATTCATTTGAACCAAAATGTAAGAGTAAGATCTGTGCTGGAGCAACTTGACTGGGTGAAAACCCATGTTGACACGCAGGTTGTACCTCTGTGAAAGACAACATTACCAGTGTCTTTTCTTCAATATATTAGTTTTAACTCAAGTTGTGATGGATAAATAAAAAATTGCATGAAACAAAAGAGTTGACATTTTCTCTGGCCTTCTCTTCTCTCTTATCTCATTTCCTGACTTCTGTGTCTGCTATGTAAAGATGTTCAGAAGAACAATGATGACAAGTAGGAAATGAGCTAATTTGTGTGAGGTTGTGCGGATTCAACTTGAAAAGCCTTTACAATGATCCAACCATGTCTTTCTGTGAAACTGTCACAACTTTGTCTTTAAGAATCGTACAAAAACACCCTGTTAATGATAATACAAATAAGACAAGGCTATCCATTAAGACCAACAACTAAACCAGCTGATCATGTCTATGAATACACGACCGGGCCACCACACAGTCTCACAATGTGAACGCTGAGCAACACCTGGGGACATGTGTCCATCAGGTGGGTGTCAAACCTGTGATGCGGGCGTGAAGAGTGTGCCTCATCCTGTGTCCTGGTGTTCGCTGTCCTATGTGGTGCTTGGGAGAAGCAGTCTGTGATAACTCCACAGCTGTTCTGCATAACACTTTATCAAATATAGCCAGGACGTCCATGGGAAAGGCGTTGAAAAAGTCCCCCACCTGTGGCCACACACAGCACAGATACCGTGGAATTAGTGCCCACACAGATCAAAAGTGATTAAGTGTGCTACAAGAGCCGTTACACAGCGAGCAGACATCCATCATATCACAGCACAAGGAGCACTGGTGTAATGTTTTGTAACTGAGATATTTAATTACAGTTGAGATTATGACGAGCTAACTTCAGGGTTTCAGGGGTGGTTCACTGATGCTGAACACACACGGTCGAGATAACAGAACAACACTTGAAAAAGGTCCGCCTTACTGATCAAACTGGGAAAATAACATCTCAGTTGTTCTGTCTTCATAGTTGTCTAAAATTTCAGTTTGTGATCGGTCAGATGCTGCCCCTTTCATGTGAATGTGCTCAGGAAACCCTGGGTTGGCTTATCAAGACCGAGTGTGTGAGGTTTAGTGAAGCACCTCCGCTACTAACAAGCCACAACATAACATTCATCTCAAAAACAGTGACAGATGCAGGTCTTATACTGTATGTGGCCTAATAAAAACTATCCAATATAAAGCAGGACAGTGGGATACAGTTCAATGAAGTGAACATCAGTTAGGTCATTTTACAGGTGATTACATAAAGTAATAGTGATTGTACTGCTATCTACAGTAGGTTGTACTTTGAATTATGCTGACAATACCTCCATGTTGGCTTCAAACAACGTCATGGCGTTGACAACAACAGGGTGGTGGGTGTCTTCATTAGTATCTTCAGTGAGCTGGAGGATGTCACCACAGTGATGGTCCCTCAGGTAGGTTTCAAACACCCGCCCAATCAGGGCCTCCTGCTCTGGGCTGATCGACATACTGAGGTGATGTGGTCCGAACTCCTGGCACAACAGTCAGCATCAGACACGTAGGTGGGAGGTGGAGCGGAGTTCAGTAACAGCTCACACCCGTTACACGTGTGCATTTAGGAATGAGAGAATCCATCTGGAATCATGCAACAGGATGTGCTTTTCCATAACGTCTTTGCTGAAATGAAACAAAAAAGGAGGAAAAAAAAAATGTTTTCTTCATTATTCAGACATTTACCCATAAATTGGTAGACAGTAGTGAGTTTCACAGCTGTCGTCAAGCCTTTTTTTTAATTCCACCAACAGTCCAATAGTTTATCCAAGTATGACATAAATCCATGCTGCTAAAAGCCAACTCCTGAATTTGTGTAATTTTTTCTTGAAAAAACAACAAGATTTTTTGCCATATGACTAATCAGTTTACTAACCATGCCTTTCAGCTCTGAAGAAAACAGTATAAAACAAAAGCCACAGTATGTGTACACTGTGTCAGTACAATGTGAGGAGGTTTCAGGTGTACAAAGTAAATACATTTAACTCTCTGCTTCTTCATGCTAAAGTCTCACTCCACTAAACAGATGACATGCCCATACACTAATAAAAGCACTTAGGAATTATTAGGAACACCACTCTAACATTAACTAATATTAATCAGCAGTAATGCAGCTGGACTTGTAACAGTCACTTGGTAACGCTGCCCAATTGGCTACTGGCTCTGTAGAAGTCTAAGTAGGTCTACCTGAGTCCTGAATGCCCTCAACACCTCTCAAACATCAGGTCCCCATCACTGCAAAGGAGAGAACGCAGCCGACTGATTGTGTCACTTTGCATTGTATCGACAAGTGGAAACTGTGTTGCACATCTAAATGGACCCTGCATTATGAAAAAGCTGAGACCAGACATAATGCAAACTCTGCTTCGATACAGTGTGGATGAGTTGTAAAAATTAAACAGTCAGCCTCTGCACACATGCACTCATGAGCAGCCAATGCCGGACTGCTAAATGTGCATGTGTACTTTTTTTGTGGAAATTTGTGGATGTGATGGTGGAAAGTAGTCAACCATCACTGCTGAATAAATTCCTGGTTAAACACTGTGAGCATTAAAAAACGCAGCACAGAAACGACCACAGCTGCAGCTGAAACACATCACTGTGATTGTGGCTTGCTGAGGCTGCAAGAAACATTGAGAGACAACTGCTGTGCATTTTGCACTGACATACTTCCTCGTTTATACTGAAACTTTCAACTGGTAATGCAGAGAAAGCGCTCACAACCCATGACAATCACATCACAGTGACGAGCAGTGAAGAATAACGCGCAGGTGCAGTGGACACAGCCGCTCACTTCATTTACCCTCACCGCAAGAGATGCTACATGCTAGTTAACTGTCAATCCAAATACTCTGCTCTGTGGTTTGAACTATTCAGCGTGGCTGCTAAATACAGTCACGCTCACTGTGTGCTCAGATATGACCTGCGAACATAACCACATAATCAGTGGATAAATAATAAAGGCCTTGTACAGTGAGACTGTACGCGTGTCTGTCCTTATACGCAAGTGTTTGAGGGTTTCCACACTCGTCAGTTAGCGCGCTGCAACTTCACAGCCTCGTACAGACACAACGCTGACTCACCGTGTCTCACAAAAAGCCCTCCCCCGATGGAAACCGTCTCTCCAACTCGCTCTTTCCTTTACTTTTACGTGGTTGGTGTAGTGAGGAGAACCTGAAATGGACCTTTCCAACGTGGAGAATGCCAATGACGCCTTGTAAAATCCTTCACCAGAATCCAATCACCAGACTGGAAAGGATGAGTTATTTCTCCTTCCCTTAAGGGTGACGGAAGGGCTTTTTTACCTGTGAAGAAATAGTACTCACTATACGATTTGATCTGTGGGCTTTCCTTTATAAAGATTTTGGCCAATAGGCATTACTCTTCCTGTCAAAACTTCATGTGGTGACAACCCTATTGTAGAGTGATGCCTTCCCCTCATATACATTAACACTAAGGGAAGACATGAGACCCAATCTAATTGCATCTCTTCCATCATTTTTGTGAGTTTATTTTTTAATACTCCATTTACTCTCTCAACGGCACCTCCACTTTGTGGATGATAGGCACAATGTTGTCTCAAATCAATTCCTGTTTTTTCTGCTAAAAAGGAAATAGTATTATTAACAAAATGACTACCATTATCTGATGACAATTTCTCTGGAATTCCCCACCTTGGAATTATTTCTTGTAGTAGACATTTAGCAGTTGATTTTGCATCCGCATGCCTACAAGGAAAGGCTTCTACCCACTTAGAAAACATATCTACAATAACCAAACAATATTTATACCCTCTAGCTGGAGTCAACTCAATAAAATCCATCATAATATGTTGAAATGGACTATCAGGAATAGGAAACGCTGATTGTGTCGTTTTGTGTGACTTACCAATGTTATGTTGAGCACACACCAAACATCTTTTACAAAAATTTTCCACAACTGTACTAAACCCAATTGAATCCCAGGTTTGACCAATAAAATCAATCATTCCACCCTTAGAAACATGGTCCAATCCATGCGATAACTTGGCCATATAAGGAAACAGTCGTTTGGGCAAACAAGGCTTATTCCTTGGGCCCCACCATATTCCCTCTGAATCACGATGACCATGTTTCTTCCATGCAGACTTCTCTGCTGGAGTTGCCAAAGATTGAACATCCTTCAAGGACATATGTGGGTCAAAACCCATCTGAGAGACATCAGATCCAAGATGCATTAGAAGAGAAGATGATTCAGATGAAACTGCAGCAAACTTAGCAACAGCATCTGCAAAAGAGTTTCCTTTTGACACAGCATCCACAACCTTAACATGAGCTTGACACTTGCAAACAGCAACCTGAGAGGGAAGCAAAATAGCTTCAAGAAGGTTGTTGACAAGAAGATGATGTTGAATAGGTGTCCCTTGCGATGTGAGGAACCCTCTATTCTTCCATAAAGCAGAAAAATCATGTACAACCCCAAAAGCATACTTACTGTCCGTATAGATGGTGACACTTTTTCCCGCTGCAAGAATACATGCTCTTGTTAAAGCAAAAGTTCAGCAGCCTGTGCAGAAAGATGAGATGGGAGCCTTGCGGACTCCACCACATCATGATCACTTACAATGGCATAACCAACAGCTCCAACCCCATCAATTCGCCTAGCCGATCCATCTACATAATAGATCAACTCAGGGTTGGAAAGAGGTGTGGTTGAAAGATCATGCCTGGGGGTCACTGCCTCAGTAATTGCCGCCAGACAATCATGAGGTTCACCCTCTTCTTCAGTAGGAAGCAAAGTGGCTGGATTCAACACGTTACATCTTTTCAACGTAACATGTGGCAGACTTAAGATATTATAATAATGAAGAGTAGAAGCAGGAGTAAAATGAGCTGTTTTAGCTTGTAAAAGAATAGTAGCCACAGCATGTGGAACCAAGACAGTCAGTGGTCTATAGGCTACTAAAGAAGAAGAAGCTGTTATTGCTGCTGCAACTGCAGCCACTGATCGAGCACAAGGGGGAAGACCCCTCACAACTGGTGAAAGTTTCTGTGAATAATAAGCAACCGGCTTGAATCTGTCACCATGTTTCTGAAGTAAAACAGCACTATAAAATCCACCCTTTTCATCAACCGCCAGAGTAAAATCTTTTGACATATCAGGAATACCTAAAGCAGGTGCCATAGCCAAAGCTTCTTTCAGCTTTTTTAAAAGAATCAAGAGTTTCAGGAGTCCAAGTCACTGGGTCATGTGCAGTCAGTCCAGTCGCGTGCGCCATGTCGGAAAGGGGATGGGCTAATTTAGCATAATCAGAAATCCAGGCCCGACAGTAGCCTGTACATCCTAAAAAGGATAAAACTTGCTTTTTTTTGTTATTGGTTTAGGCATTGACAATACTGCCTGAATTCTATCTTTACCAATTCTACGTTCATTTTGTGAGATCTCATGTCCTAAATAGTGCACTTGTTGTTTTACCAGCTGGAGTTTTCCTAGCGACGCTTTATGTCCCTGCGAGGCCAAATATTTCAACAGGGCATTTGTATCTATAATACAATTTTCCTCAGATGTGGAACAAACAAGAATATCATCAACATAAAGAATCACAGTACTTCCTTTTGGAAACACAAAACTAGCCAAATTTTACAATGTAATTTTTACAATGTACTTCTCTTCCTTTTTTAAAAAAAAATAAATTATATAATTTTTTTCTTAAATATATATTATATATATATTAAATCTATATTCCTTTTATCTATTTTTATTTAGTTTTATTTTATGTACTTAAGATATCACAAACCCCTGATTCAATAGTCAACTAAGCAGTCAACTAAGACAGCTGTCTGAGGTGTTGTGATGTCTTGTTTCACACACACATCCCCAAGTGCATTCCATGAAACATATTAGTTCCGCCCTACTCTAGTAACCTGAGTCAGAGGTCTCTGAATTTTCAAAGAGGGAGCTTCACAGACAAGCAACTAGAGCAATCTCTCTAAAATAAGGTACAACTCTCCAAGACAAACATTCACAAGTACTTTCATAAATTCTCACCAGTGATACACAGACCTATCCAGTATCTGTAATATCACTTACATCACACAGCTCAGGCCTGACACACACCGGATCCGTGGGCAAGGATACCGCCTTCCCTGAGAGAATACCGTCTCTCTATGAGCTCATTCAGTCCAAGCTATATGGATTTATGGTCAAGGGTCCCGCCTTACCACAGAGGATACCGCCTCAAAATATGCACGTTCCTGTCTGTACCTGACAGACCTATGAGCAAAGAATACCGTCCTTGCCTAGAGATTACCGTCTCTATCTGTGCATATTTCAATCCATACCAAATGAACTTACGGGCAAAGGATACCGCCTCCCCTCAGAGGATACCTCCCTCTGTTATCGCGTTTTCCCAGGGTCTACGAAGCTCAGCTCACACTACTAGAAAATAATGCAAGCCGGAACACGGCCTAGCCTCTACCCTTTTCAGGCAAGTTCCCGAAGAACTCCCTGTCTAAGCTTAGAACCAACTTTAACCTCAATCAGTGTGTCCTTTAAATTAAAATCCTTTAAAATTTTGCAAAATTTGAACAATCAATACAATACAATTTCCACACAATTATTTATGCCAATTATTCCCATAGAAAATTACAGTTACTTACTGCCTACCCGTTCCTTGGAGGGAGATCACAGAGACTTCCCTAAAAAAAACCTTCATAGAGGTCCGAGGATTGTCCGGGCCCTGGGATGATTTTCCCCCCAAAGAGCAGATTGCAGTTCGTCTGTATCTCGGTGGGACCTCCAAGAATGTCGTGGAAATTGTCTGAAAAAGATAGCACTCTGGACACATAAAAGAAACTAGAAAGGGTTAAAGTATTAGAGTATATTGTAATTACAATAGGAGATCAACAATACCTCAGCACATGTGGTGGAAAGGAGGATCTCAAACTTACAACAGCAAAACATTCAACCTTTATAGCATCTTTAAAGGTCATGGTCTTTCATACTATTGGCTAGTTTCCCCAAAGTTAAAAACATTCTTGTCCACTTGGCAAAATCCCAATCTGTGATGACCATAAATGCTCACACAGTTGTCCAACCTACACATGCATATGTAAGTAAGAACAGTAGCCTCATGCTGTGGCGCCAGTCAAATATGCAGCGTCTTCCTTTCTTGGTAACTCTGAGACACTGGTGTCACCTAAATCACAGGGAGGAGAAAGTGATCCCTCAACAGAAACACTATTTTTGTGACTAGAAGTAACTCAGTAAGCAAGTTGAACAACTGACCATTATGAATTAATGATCAACTAATAATTTTCCTTCCGAAAAATGACACTCACCTTCAGATCTTTCCAAAAGAAAAGAAGAAGTATGAGAGCATTCAGCGCACACTGGAGGATAAACTGACAGCCAGTCAGACCATGTGGCAGAAGGAGATGGCCATACTCCAGTCAAAGCTGAAATATGCTGAGCTCCACCTTCAGGCTCAGCAACAAATGATGGAGCTTCAATGGCATTATCAGTCTGATCTGAGGAACAAAGCTGAGCAGCTGAAGGATCAGATTGCCTCAGTCCAGGAGAAAAACGACGATCTCCTGAGTGAAGCAGAGAAGTGCAGGGTCTCCTGGGCAGAAAAGCTGGACAAGGAGAGAGAGGAGACAGAGCAGCTGAGGGAAGCCCTGAAGGAGGCAGAGCAGTAGGTGAAGCTGCTGGAGGAGGAAGATGAATCCACCAGCTCCACCGCTGCTCAGCTGCAAAAGGAGAAGGACAAGCTGTTGGCGGCACTGCGGAAGGCTCAGGAAGAGAAAGATGAGGGCGAGCTTCTCCACTGTCAGGAGGAGCAGAAGGAGAAGGGGAACGATACGACCTGTCCTCCCAACGAGACTGAGCCCCGGAAAGACAGCCACCAGTCCGTGCCCCAGGAGGACGCACAAGTGGTACCCCAGGTCACCGAGTACCTGGTGAAGGTGCTCCAGGACAAAGAGCAGGAGAGGGAGAAGACACAGGATGCCGTTGAGCCTCAGGTGGACAAGACTGGAACCACGGAGGAGAAGAAGAAGAAGAAGAAGAAGAAGAAGGAGTGGTTCCAGTGGCTGTTCTCCTGCATATCAGCTCAGCCTGAATGAAAAATATAAACAAATAAAAATGCAAATAATCATCAAAATCCCCCGCCCTATTTCATAACAGTAACAGTCAGCGATACTTGTTGGTCAACTCACACTAATGGTTTGGTTCTGGTTTTTGGGCAGGCCTAATTTATAGTGATATCATACAGTAGCGGAACAAATCAGACACGGGCGGGACAAATGAACGGGCCCTTTAATCGCAAACAATAGAACGTACATAACATTATGTCATAACAAAAAAACATGTCAACAACAGCGGGGCAGATGAACAAACTAACTGAAACAGTAAAAACACAACAAGATAAAGCTGTTCAGCACCACGGATAGCCCCGGCGCGAGGCCCCGCCACCCTCCCCTCTCCGCCGCCGAAGGCCTGGTGTTCTGAAACCCGCCTCGCGGGGGGCCCTCGTCCGCGGCGCCGGTGCGGGGGTCTTTTCGCGAGGTGGTGTCCGACGCCGGTGTGGAAGGCGGGCCGGGCGGAGGGGACCGGGTGCGGTCAGCGGCGGCGACTCTGGACGCGAGCCCTTCTCGCGGATCTCCTCAGCTACGGCGCCCATCGGGGACCCGTTCGCGCCTGTCGCTCCCCCAGCCCCTCCTGAAGCTCCGTCCCTGTTTGTAGCCCATTCACACGTATTTTTAATGTTTTCTTGACATCTGTTTTATTTTATTTCAATTTATTTTTGCATTCAATCAATATTATAACTCTCCGGTCTGTAAATATATTTCTATTTTTAAAGAGAGCCACATTTCCCCTGGGAATAAATAAAGTATTTCTGATTCTGATTGTTCCTTCATGTGTTTTGGTTTTTTCCCCTCATACTCTCATAGCATACTTTGTACAGTCCCTGAGTTACAGTCTCCTCAGACTCCTCGACAGTGCTCACATTAACCAGCTGGATGCTTCCGGTAATTCTGTGTGCTCTTTAAATATGAATAAACTAGCCTCACATGTGGCCCTAATCCGCTTCCATAGAAACCTACCCCTTGTTTCAGTGTTCCATCTTCCTCTCCACTCTGGTTGCTTTACTCAAAACTTTTCTTTTGTTTTGTTATTGTTTGTTTTTCCCTTTATTAATTCCTTTATTCAACATTTTCATATACAAACAGGCATGTATGTCACTGAACATATCACAAATTATTCTAAGCAGCATAATTGAAAAATAAAATGAAATAATAAACAAATTGACAAAAATCTGCAATAAAAATAAATCATGAATCACAATGACTTAAAAATAACCCAAAATTAAATGTGTGTGTGTGTGTGTGTGTGTGTGCGCGTGCGCACGGGGAGGGGGGGGGGGGGGGGATCAATACATAACTCAAGTAAGTCAGAAAGTCATTTAACTCATTAACTCATTTAACTATACATAAGACATGAATGCAGAAACACAAAAAAGTATTTGTAGTCATGTAAGGTGCATGTTAATTTGTCAGTGAAGTATCAGAATATTGCGGAAATGACTGTTTCACTGGTCACGATATATATCTCACAGCAGGTTTTTTTAAGACCCCTCTCAGTTTCTTGACAAGCAGGGGCATGGTATGGATGATGCTATGAATAGCATCACACACTAGAGACCTGCACGGTGAAGCAGTACTTGTGGTTGGTGAGGTAACTTCAGGTTCAATCCTGGGTTTTCAGGGTTACAGTGGTGGTTTACTCCACACTGAAGTAAATCTCCATGGTAACCGACGGAACACCTGACCTGCTGTGGAGCAGGTTGTGTTTGAGATAGCTTAACAATGAAAGCTTTGTCCACAGAACAGTCAGCTGAAAGAATAAGGCCAAAATTCATCATGCCACAAGAATGCATCTAAACAACATGTTAGCACATTATTCTACTCATGTCCTAATGATGGAGCAGTGATATTATAGGCCTATTAATTTATATTCACATCGTCAGTGATTTTGGCAGTTGCAACTGTTATTTTTAGGCTGAATTGTGTTCAATTGCTTCATATTGTAACATTACAGTTTGCTTTTGGTTTGTAAAATATGCTGCTTTGCTCAAGCTAATAGTTTATAGTAAAGCACTCCAAATTCTGTGGCTTTTAAAAATGACTTGAAAATTATTTTTTAGTCTTTAAATGGAGCCATATGGAATTCACATTTGCAGCTCAACTGAATCCTTAACTGAAGATTTCAGTCAGGACTTGAATAATAACTTTCATTAATGTCATTAATATATGTAACAGATGATACAACCTTTTTACCACAGCTTTTCATAGTCTTCACTCAATTCTACCAACAAAATATTTTTCCCTCTTTTTTATGGCAGGCCTCATGCAGAGTGGCACCTGTGAGCAGTGCCTGCTGGCCTGTTGATCAGGTGAACTGCGGTTTCATTGCGTTTCACTGTGAGATGGGAACACCCTGTGTCAGTAAGTCCCAGCCTCCTGTGACTGGACAGGCTGGTTTTCAGCAGTGCGTGCAGTGTTTGCTGCGGGCTCAGCAGAGACAAACGTGTTGACAATGGTAACAGGTGGCTGGTTGTGGCTGAGAGCCTTCTCCTCCACAGGGATGTAACGCCTGGTGAAACATTTCCATAGCTGCTTCCATGTGATGTACATGAGCTCCACAAAGTTCAGGACGATGCACAGAATGGAGGTGCAGCCCATGATGTAGAGGAAGATCTTCTTCTCTTTGGCTTTGGCAATGTAACAGTCCACCGTGTTGGGACAAGGACTCTGACTGCAGCGCAGCAGGATGGGCACCTCAAAGCCGTTGTACAGGAAGTAGAAAGCGAGCAGGGAGCCCACCTCAAAGGCCATCTTGAAGACCAGGCTGACCATGTATGTGCAGAACAGACCTCCATCGATGCTCCCTTTGTCCCGGTACAGTTTGCGCTTGTGTTTGGCCTCCCGGTGCTCCCTGTAGGCCACGTGCAGGGCGACCAGCAGGGACGGGGTGGACACCATGATGAGCTGCAGAGCCCACAGACGCACCTGAGAGATGGGAAAGTAGTGGTCGAAGCAGGCGTTCTCGCAGCCGGGCTGCTGGGTGTTGCACACAAAATCCTTCTGCTCGTCCTTCCACACCTGCTCGGCCGCCGCCCACATACACCAAGATCCTGAAGAGAAAGACCACAGAGAGCCAAATCCGCCCGATCACAGTAGAGTACTTGTTCACCCCACTGAGGACGTTCTCCAGAAAACCCCAGTTCATCTTCCCCTGAGTCTTCTGTTGGGAAGAACCTGCAGAAACCAGATGGATGACATGTGGCAAAATGTTGTTTACAGAAATACACAAATATAAATACAAGTTTTTACATCCTTTATATGATCACCTCCCTGGGAACCACTGATTTCCATTCACTGCACCACATTATGAAATTAATGATTTCATTTTTCTTTCAGTAATGATCAACACCACAGCTTTGTAGTAGTTTGATGAAACGTACATGTATTTACCAATATCGCCCATGTACAGCAGCACTCTACATGTCAGGTAATAATGCAGAACTTGTGGCGCTCGTCATTTCATGTCATTCTGTGTTTAAGTGGGTCAAGCACATTTACAAATAGTCAAATGACCACAAACCAACAATGCGGAAGAATGGTTGATTGTCACTCTGCTCTGCCCGAATGAGACCAGACTCTGTGACATGACAAGGATATACTGCCACTGTAAATGTTTTGTATTATAAACTTTATTTTGATGGTTTAACAAACCTCCACAGTATTTGTATTCAGATTCTGTGACATTAGAGGATTATTTAAAAAAGGGCCCACCATACTTGTTATTGCTCCACAAGAAGGTCTGTACACTAGTTTATGCTATTGCAGCTACAGTATCAAAAGGTGGGACCAGATCTAAAAACTATGGATAAACCATTTCTGTGATAACTTACAATTAAAAATTAACAATATTACCATTAAAATACATAATGGAACCTTGTAAAGATGTTTACGGCTGGTTTTCCTGATCAGGTGTCAGTATTTGTCAGGTAGGTTGGTAAGATGAGAAGATATTCTTTTATGTATAACGTTGCCAGAGTCCAATATTATTCCTGTGGATTTATTAAATATATAATATGATTATCCTAACTCATAATAAATGACAAATAGGTTTGCCTGCAAGTGTCTTTCTGTGAGTTGGTGTAGTGGTACTGTAACATTAATATATAAACATTGTTTGATCTCATTGTGATGTAATAGTTAACCAATTGTGTTAAGGACACATAAGAGCATACAGAACTGGCCTTCAGTTAGAACGTGAGCATATTTGACAAGTCAGCTCACAGATAAGTGAAGGATTAGATACAAAGCTGTGTGGACTTACCAGCGGGTCTGAGGGATTTCTCCTCTGTGGTGTCGGGTCTGTGCTGTGTGAGCTCCTGCCTGCACACCTGCAGGGGACAGCTCTGTGCCACACCTTATCCACCCACACTCATAACTGTGTACACACACAGCATCACCATGGAGGAGCCGAATGCAAATAATATCTGCTGCCTGTCATGTTCATTCTCAGTGTGGGGGAGGAAAGACTGTGATTCCTACCACATGTAACTTTGATGAGAGACAGATCACATTATTCTGCTGATGAATAAAATGTGTAACATCAGTCTGAGTCTCTTATTTGTCAGGTGTTCACCTCCTCTCTTAACACATGTCCTCTGCAGTTTGTAAATACCTGTTGTGCTCAGTAAACATAATCCTCATTAGTCCTCACTTTATTCAGATTATTGTTCAGTTCACACAATGTCACTATATAGCGGCACAAGTTGATGTCATGTGTCTCTGTGGGAGCTGTAATATTATATTTGTGTAAAAAATGATCGGCAACAACGGGATCTTTAATTACAACCACTGAGAGGCGCTGTTTCCACATAAATAATACATGTGGGTAAAGTGAGAGGCACAAGGACATGTGCCACCATCAGAATTTTTTAATCAAGTATCTTAATGAATGTTGTATTGTTGTAATGTATTTTCACGTGTATACCATGGTCAGTTAATATGGATACCTTGTAAAACATGTAAAACAAAATATGAATCAGTATTATTCCAGATGACCAACAAGCATACAGGTTACATGATAATGCATCAGTCATGATAATCCACTCAAGTGTTAGAACACTTCCAGAGGACATTGTTCTGTTCTGTTGTTCTGTTTTGTCATTATTTCGTATTTTCAACAATGTGTTTCTGCATCTCTCAGCAAGGTTTGATGCAACTACCCAGTCTGTGGCTCACTGCTTCCTACTGATGACACACATCTTTCATTAAGAAAAAGCTCATTAAATTCTTCAAACATCTGTGAGCCTGTGAGTATTTTTTTCTCTGCAGTGTCAAAAAAAACCTATTATCAAGGATCAGGTTTTGATTTTTTTTTGATTTAATAAACCATTCTTTCTTCAGTTTGAGCTGGAGAAACAATGAGTCCAGATATGCAACACATGGACAAAGTCTTCTTCCATTCTGACAAAGTCACCTCAGCCCATCACACTCATGAAACACGATGCAAACGCACGTTCCGGTCGCTCGCAACCAGTGGGGGCGCTGTGACCTGTGACTGTATAAACATGGCTGCGCAGGGGACAGCGGCGTAGTGTTCCCTCTTCAACCTTTCTAAATCAGATCTTTTCCCGTAGAGTTGCGAAGGTGTGAGCGAAACATGTCGGACACAGAGGTACCTAAAGGGAAGGAGGGTCCCGGGGAGAAAGGTTACAGGACGCCCGGACTGAGGGGGGCGCAGACCACCACGTTGTTCCGTGCTGTCAACCCCGAACTCTTCATCAAGCCCGTAAGACTCTCTCTCACACACTCAGCGTGCCGTTGTCCGAGCTGAGCAGTCAGCCCCTGAACGTGTCACGGGCTGTCGCCAGGCCTTGTAGTGTTGATAACAACATAACAGTGTAATGATGGCGCTGGTATGATCGCTGAGCTTTTAAATGGACTCGCAACATTGTGCCCCACACCACCATGATATGTCCCAGCAGTGTCTCACGTTGCCAATACATGCATGTACCGCAAAACACTCACAATAACCGTCTTCACTTGCTCGTTTCGGAGCTTTCAACTATATGTGGCAGTCCACTGCAACAGCAATGGACCTTGATTTAACCCCTTAACGCCCATTGTCGCGATTTAGCAACAAACCACTTCCGCTCCAAAACAGCCAAAATAGCGTGTGTATTAGTATTGCTTTGTTACATTAATAAATGAATCTTCATACCTGAGATGGGAACACGTATGTTTTTTTTTTTACCTTTATTGCCTGTTGTCGCTAATTTGCATCGTAGATAATAGATAATAATAGATTTATATCTATTTTATATCTATTTTATGTGCTATACTCAAATTAACACTCTCAACTTAATTTAGCATCTACTTGAAAGCAAAAACACACACCAAATTTTTTTTTTTTTTTTTGATAATTGGAAATAAATTCAGGCGTTAAGGGGTTACGGTTGAGACAGGATCTGCTGGGAAACAGAAAGGGCCCCTCGCCTAGTTCAACGTGAACACCACCTTAACACCCTCCGCCCCCCGCAGATCTGGAGGATCATGTTTGGTTGAGTCACTGCAACATGTGTTGTTTCTCAGAACAAACCGGTGATGGCGTTCGGACTGGTGACCATCACTCTGTGCGTGGGCTACCTGGGCTACCTGCACGCCACCAAAGAAAACGACCAGCAGCTGAGCGAGGCCATCAACAGCGAGGGGGAGCGGTACATGAGGAGGAGGACATCCAAGTGGGACTGACGCCCTGTGTTGGACAACACCTGAGGTGCGGAGACAGATGGGAATTCAAGCCGTTTCTCATGCTGCTCAACTTGAAAGCTGATATGATGCTGCTCAGTTGGCCACACCAAACAGTAGAAGACTAGGAATTCTTTTCACCATTAATGTCTTTCATGATGAATTCTAAAATCCACCCTGAGTGGTGTGTGTGGGTCTGCACGACCTTCATTGTCATGGATTAGCAAGGCACTCAAATGCTTCCAACACGTCAAACAGGATTTGGATTGTGGTCAGCTGTACTGTGAAGCATGCAGGGCTGATTTCTGCTTCTTTGATAATGTGGACATTATAGAAAAACACGGTGCCACTGGGGAAAAGGTCCAAATTCAAATGTTGTCATTTTTACTTTATAATGAAAATGAATAAAACATGAGGAAATAGCACTTGATATTACTGAGTTCTGTTTAGATAATAAATAGTAAATTTATGCGTGCTTCTTCACTTCCTGACGTGTTTATTTCTTTAGGATTGGCCGCCGCAGAGTTTTCGATGTATGAAAGGGAAAGCAAATGAAGATCTTTTTTAAATGAACTTTCTTTTCTCCTGCCATTATCCACACAAATGTACAGGTCTAACCTCCACTCCTCTGCAAGTATTGGAACATGAAACAAACAGCTTGACCACACACACATATGATGTTTTTATTCAAAATGCAGTGCACTTTGTCAGTGTTGCTCCATCATTTGGCTTTCTCCTCCTGCAGAGAGAAACAAGAAGGAACGCTGTCAGTTGCATGAAAATGAAAACTCACTGCTCTGCATGAAGTCTGTGATTAAACAGGAGTCGGTTTCATGCAGTTATACTCAGTTTTTAGAGTTTTAATAATATAATGGGCAGATAGGCTCAGTGTGTTTGAGATGGTACCTTGATAACATTAGCCAGCTCCTGCAGTGCTTGTGTGTATCGAGCTTCCATGCTCTTCAGGTTCTCTGGTTTAACGATCTGCTTCTGAATCCCGGGGCTTCCTGCATCCGCGACCATCTGAAGGAAGTTCTTCTCCTGCGTGGGCCAACAAACACCTCAGTTTAACCTGCCTTTGTCATTTGTTTGCCATTTTGTGTACGTGCAAGTGTTTCACCTGTACTCCAAGCAGAAAGGTGAAGGCCAGGCCGGCTTTTCCTGCTCGTGCTGTTCTTCCAATCCTTAACACAGAGACACAGGACAAAGACTCAGCTGGAGAGACTCACACTTAGATTGGACAGCAGCTATGTACATACAAGTTTGACAGACAGCTCACCTGTGAATGTACGTCCTGACATACTGCGGAGCATCGTAATTCACAACTGATTTGACCCCATCGATGTCAATGCCTCTGGCAGCCGCGTCTGTGCTGATCAACCTTCAGGATGACACGATTCACTGATCCGTAAAGAGAACTGGATGCAAATCAATATCCAGAGAAACTAAGATAGAAGATAGAAGTACAGTATGTACACACACACACACACACACACACACACACACACACACACACACACACACAGACTCACAGCTGGATCTTTCCTTGCTCAAATTCCTTCAGTGTCTTCTTTCGCTCCCCAGGAGAGAGGCGGGAGGAGAACTCAGCAGCATGAACTCCACCGAATAGCTGCAGCAGCAGGAAAAGCCTGAGGAGCAGAGAGAAGCAGGGCAAATATGGAGTTGATTAAAAAATACACAAACACACAAGAAAGTTGACGGCTTTGTCCAGCTCTCCGACCTGTGTGCAGTCTCTCTGGAGTTGGTGAAGCAGAGGATGGGGCTGAGCTTCATACGCAGGATGAAGTGGAGGATGAGGAGGGGCTTTTTGCTTAATGTACAGGGAACATAATACTCCTAAAAAAGACAAAGTTGCACTCATCACGTTTGATCACATTTCTCTCAACTACATGTATTGCTGCCTGCGCTTGTTCCTTGAAGGTCAAAGGTCACCTCATACCGTCAGACCCTGGGGGAAGTCAAAGTGGTCTTGTTTCTGCACGGGGGCTGCCAGTGTGACTCCAGAGTTACTGTGAATGGAGCTGAAGAGCCTGGGCTGGTGGAGGCCCAGCTGCTGCAGCTTCTCTGGGTTTTGTGTGAGTGTAGCAGAGAACAGCAGCTTCTGCAGTGGTGTCTGAGGTGGAGATAGACTGCGAGGAGACACACGGTTATTGAGGTCTGCAGCACGACAGTGACAAAGCTACATGCAGGTCCTGCTGTTAAAACATAGTCCCCCAGTTCACACCTTAACTTACTTCATTTAAATGATTATTTTGTTGTGTTGGGACTTTTTTCTTGCTTTAAATTTAGACATATACAATAAATTCCACCGTCTTAATAGTAGGTCATACACTACCATTTAAATAAATCAGTAAAGAAAATATTTGGACACAAAGCAGTCTAAGCACTAGACAGCTAACTACTGCCCAACAGTCTTTATTCAAGCCCCAAATAATATGCTTTGCATTGTAATGACCAGTAGATGTCACATATAGACTACATTTAGTCACAGACACTTTCAAAACTGAACAAGACCTGAAATGTACATGGTCATTTAGTTGCGTGTGCTTAGCATGGATAGCATGTTTAACACACCAAAACAAACAAACTGGTCTTAAGCAGTAGGTCAGACAATGTGGCTGACAGAGCTACTGACTTTCAGTGAGTCTAAATCTCCATCTGCAAGCAGTAAAGCCATGCCCCGTTGGTATGAGATGCTAATAGATCATGTTAGGCCAGTGCAGTTAGTCAGTGGTTTAATATGGCTTTAAAAGTGCAGTTATGTTATTCAACATCTTAACATTAAGTTACCTCAGTCTGTGTGGCTCAGACTGAACTTTCCTCCCAGTGATGTTGGAGCTGCAGCATCTCTTCCGACAACACTACACACTCACTTTACCTCTCTACAGTGCAACATTGGTGGCTCATGTTAGTTTCAGCACTACCAACATCAGACAGACTGCTGGTGCTCAGGAGACGCTCTGACTCACCTGGCTGCTGTGACATGTGCTGGTTCTGTCCTTCGGAAGATGGACCTGGCCTCTGGTTCACTTCCTGACCTGAACACTGCATTCACCACCTGGCTGAGCCAAGACTGGTGCATGCTGTCAATCATCCTGTCTGCCTCATCGATGACCTGGGACAGACATGAAAATGAAAGCCTCTATAAAAAGAAGTCACAGCTGACTTCACCAGCAGTTGTTTGTGAATAACGGTTCAAAATAAACAGCTTGTTAAGAACTCACGAGAAACCTGAGGTGCTGCAGACACAAGCCTGAGTTCTTGTTGATGTGATCAACCAGTCGACCTGGAGTGGCCACAACAATGTCTGCCAAACTGCATCTCCTGCCCCCCCTGGAAGAAACATCAGGATTCAAAGAAATGCTCAGGTGACTCTTTTTGACCTTTTGCTTTTTTGTCATATTTGTTGAAATAAAGTGGTAAGAAAAAGTGTGTGAACCATTTGGAACTAACCAACCAAATGTGAAAAATCTCAGTCATAAGTATAGACAAACACAATGTGATTAAGCTCTAACACACAAACAATTATACATTTAATATTGAAGTTTACAGTGCTCCCTGAAAAAGTGAGCACATAGATTACTTATGAATGTACCGTAAATATTATATTTATATAGACCTTTAAGTACAACTTATTAACCCTCTATAAAATATGATTGTTAATATTGTGACAGGCAGATGAGGAAATAATTTGACTTTAGTCAATTAATTAATTTACTGGGTAAACTAAATAACATAATATCTTTTAAGATCATTTCATCATTTTGCATGTAAAATCATGATACACAAACTTCAGTAAAAGCATAATATGACACGATTTATGCAATAATGTACAATTTTAAAATGTGAAACATGGTACAAATACAAAAAACTAGGACTGAGTAGAGTACCTGAGTAAATGTACTCCAATATATTCTAACAGTGAAGCCAACACTTTAATGAATCGTTAGCAAATTTTATGCATCGTCTGGGTCATGACCCCAGATTGTGCAAACTAAATTTCATACAAAGCCATGCAGCCCATTACCAGATAAAACATTTTCATAGAAGCAGAATGACTCAAAAGTTTGGAGCGAAGGTTGGATCTGGCGTCTTAACAAGTGTACCAAGTTTGGCTATGATTGTCTCAGCCAAGTCTGAAGATGGACCTGACCGAGTTTCAGACCAGATGCTGAAAATAGATTTTTGAAATAACAGAAAAAAAGGACGTACAAAATATTTGTATTTTCTAACAGAAGAAGACTTAGATTAAGATAAATCAAATTTAAATAAAATTTAAATTAATTTAGATTTGCGGGTAAAACTTGTTACAGCGCCGCCTTGAGGTCAGCAGTGGGCAGACAATTCATTCTAACATTCAGATTGTATACAGCATGAGCTAAATGAAAAATACACTAGCTGTGCTAAATGAAGAAGCTTTTGTCCTTCAGTTTTGGTACTCACCTGTGTTCTGAAAGTGAAGCCTGCTCTGCAGCAAACGACCTCTGACCCGCCAGCATCACCACGTTCAGAGCTGTTCCCTCAGCATACGAGGTAAACACCTTGCAAACCTTTATGAGAGAACACATTGCCTGAGCTTTTCTTGCCTGCAGCAACAGAACATTTTTTTTTTTTTTTTAATTCTGACCTGCTGAGCAAGCTCTTTGGTCGGCAGCACAACAAGAGCCCGGACTTCACGCACCACCCGCTCCATCAGCACCTGGTGGTAGAAACAATCTTCTTTTAACCTGACAGTCTTTCAACATATTCCACTTCCTTCATTCATGCATATGCAGCCTATACATACATGTATCAAGATGCATTTCCAGCTCAAAAGGTACTTACCTGTATGACAGGGATGACAAATGCGAGAGTCTTCCCGCTACCTGTCGGTGCAGACACACAGATGTCTCTGGGCTTGTAGCCGCCACGTCCAATCAGCAGCCCGTGCTGCGCGCTCTCCAAGATGGCTGGGATGACATCTGCTTGCACTGTGAAAAATAAAGAAAATAGCACTGATGTAATTTTAATGTGTGTAGAGCAATAATATTAAGATCATTAATATTACTCTCATATACAGTATTAACTGCATATCATATATACATATAGGAAGTAACATCAATAGTAAGTGTAATCTTACTGGAATCTCTGTGCAATACACAGATTCTTTAGCCTGTGTCATTACCTGGAAAGAAGTGTTGAATTCCATTATTTTGTAGTTTTTTCACAAGTAGAGCACAAAGGCCTGAGACATGGGAGATAGGGACCAGGTGGTTTTTAATGTCTCTGTGAATCACATCGGGCTGAGCGAGCCACTGAGGCAGGACTCTGTGTACCTGTGAATACGAGAATACTCACACTCAACATGGATATTCATGCTCCCCAGAGGAGGGTTACTGATCCTGACCTTTCCCTGAGTGCCACCGATATAACATCATCATACCTGTTGGACAGGTTTGTTCTCAAATGCTCCCAAAACTGTGAATTCAGCCGGAGCAGCAGTTTTTTCTGTGTTTTTTTGTGATGGCTGTTTCTCTGCTTCAACTCCTTCTTCTTCTCCTCCTGTGTCCTCTTGTCCATCACTTCCAATAACAGCAGCGTCTGAAAGACATTCAAATGAAATTTAAAGAAAAAGACATTTTTGCAGGCAGCATATACACACCAATATATGAATACTGTACTGCAGGATGTATTGCTGTATATTTCCATCATAATGTCAAGAAAAACAGAATTAACGAAGGAAGACAGACGAGTCAGTCAGGGGTTAGAAGAACACTGAAGATGGAAGCTGAAGCAGCTGTGTCAACCTGTGCCTTAACTGAAACACAGTCTGCAGAGACAAATGCAGCATAGCCAACACAACAACCACAGCAACGACCACAACAATGACATGACCAGTCCTACCTCTACCCCCTAACTCCAGTCCTACACACCCCAGTCCTCTAAAGCCTAAACCATGACAAGACCTGGATAACCCACATCTCCCGAGACCTAAAAACCATAATACCAAATATAAATAAAATGCTGACACTTTAGCAGTTAAAAAACACTGAAGTTGTTTTGTCGAAGTTTACATTACATTTCTATGGTAATGTAATGATATCCTATCTGTTGTTGTGGTTGTATGTCATATACATTTATTTTTTTGCCAGAACAATAATGTACATTTGTCACAGTTTGAAGTCAGACCTTGACTTTGGGGTTACACAGTCACCTCACAGCAAGATTATATTTCAAGTTTGCATGTTCTCCCTGTGCCCGTGCTGGTTTTCTCTGGGTACTCCGGCTTCTTCCTACTCCACCAAAAACATGCAGGCGGCGACTCCCAAGTCAGACGTAGATGTTTCTGCGAGTGTGAATGGTTGATTGTGTCTGTGAGTCAGCAATGTGATACTGTGATAGTCTCATGAACTGACCAGGGTGTACCCCACCCTCATCCAATGTCTGCTCGGATTGGCTCCAGCACACCAGTACCTCATGAATAAGTGGTATAGCAAATGGATGGATGGACCTTGACTTTGGAATTACATAGTATGTGTATTTTAAATGTGTAGCTCACATGCTGACATCCTAGTTCAAAAACTATCTAGTTAAATGTTTGGCAGAGGGCTTAACATTATGTAGTATGCAGACAGTGGGGAAAACAAGTATTCTGATCCTTAATATGATAAAAAAAAAAAAAAGTATTGCATATAAAAATACTCAATTACAAGTAAACATCCAGCACAAAATTTACTTAAAACTAATTTAAATTTAATACCATAGTTTTAAATTTGTTTGCAATAATCACAGAGATGGCCACGCAAGTTGACCCAGCAGGCCCATGCATCATTGAGGCAGGTCCAAAACATCGCAGTTGAGGTTGTAGACATGTTGCACTACATACATTTCAGAAGAATTAGAGGTGTTTTTGGCTTTTGGTGTATATTATAGGGGCTATATCGCAATTTTAAACAGGTCATAACGAGACCACTGCATGGAATCTGCTGTAAAAATTGCAGTACATTAAAGAACTACTAGATTACAACAGTCTTACATAGTTTATTACAACAGGAAGTAGCTACTTTTTACCTGTAGTTCTAACTTTTAAATGAGATGGATGATTTTGATCATCACACTATTGCACACATCCCTTGAGCCTGTAAATTTAGCCATGACTGTCTGTTTTTGATAAAGGTATACAAGAAAAAGCACAAACCTGACTGATTCGTCTTCTTCTGTGTCTCTTTTGAGCATTTCTTCCTCTTCTTCTGTTTGACAGGCTCATCAGGGTTTTCATGGTCCAAAGCACACAAGTTCCTGTCTCTGTGGTGTTGAGTCTGTTCACTGTTTGCCTTGTGGGCTTTTCTTTTCTTGTGGCCACCCTGGTGTGCCTCCTGCTCTTCAGGCAGCTGTGGACTCTGTTCTGTCAAGCCCCTGTTCTGCTTCTCTCTTGCCTTCTGCTGTAGTTTAGCCAGTAACGCCTGAGATCGAGACTCCTTTGAGATGCTCCCATCATCTTCCTCTTCAAGATACCTTTGAGCAACATGACAGATTTAAACACACATTATGTATCCTACATTCCACTTCTCCAGGAATTTATCATGTCTGTATCCAGTGAAAATCTAACCAATGTCACTTCAATGGCATTGATGGTTAGAATTAAAGTTATTATTAGTGACTCCAATTTACTTTTAACTTTGACAGAATATGTAGGAATCTGAGGCAAACAGTGTTTGTAGCTATCTACCTGCTGAACATTGTTATGATTTGTTCAGCTCTACTAAGCTGCAGACTGAGTTTGTGTCCCCCTATAACTTGTGTACTTCAGCAGACACACAGTGATGTGTGGCAAAAATCAAAGCTCACGCCACGCAAAGTGGGGGAAAAACAAAAAAGAGACCAGAAGATCTTGTCAAAGAAAAAAGTACAGCAAGGAGAATAATACAATGCTGCCATCAGCCTTAATTTTTGAACCCTATTCATTTCTACACTCAATGTCCCCTTCATGGGGTCCACCTGAACAGTGTTACAGTATCCAACACGACATCTCTGCCACGAATTCCACTTCTGTGAAGTTTCAATTAAAACCCCTCTGACATTGTCAATCAACACTGAACATTACTGTTTTTATTAATTCATGGCAGAGGTTTTGTATAGTGTTACATTAGATTGTACAAGTTCCTGCTCTCGGCTTTCCAATGTTAAACGTTTGAAGCTTGAAGTACAAGTTGAAGCAGTGATGTAAGCTCGTGCAGCACACAAAGCCTACCTGTTCACGAGAAACAGAGACATGCCAACAGCAAGATGAAACGCCGGGATCGTTTTCCGCTATCGTTGTCCCCGTCCAGCTTCGTCACTCTACTTTCAAATTCTGTTAACAGTTTCCTGAACACAAACCATCATTTCACGTGTCGCATATTCACAGTGCACAGACGCGCTTTGATGACGCAGTTTTTCATCGTCACCTTCTTCATCGTTTTCGCCTTTTTTTTTTACTTCTTCTCTCAGTGAAGCTTTGAAAATTGGGAGGTACCTATCGCCACCTACTGGACAAGAGTATCTTCAGTAAGACAATTTCACAGGGAATGATTGAATTTAAGTGGCTTTGACGGAGGCATTTGCTCTACAGAGTGCTATAATAATAATAATAATAATAATAATAATAATAATAATAATAATAATAATAATAGCATTAGTGTTATTACGGCCATGATGACTACCAGTCTAACAGTGCTTAAATATATAAATATAAGCAACTGCTACTGATGTTTTTGTTTGGGTTTTCTTTTGTTTTTTTACATATCATACTGTACATTATATTCCTCAATACGCCTACGCACAGACACACACACACACACACACACACACACACACACACACACACACGCAGTTTGCCACCGGGGGCGTCCTTCCGGAGACCCTGTACCGTAACTGCAGGAGTAGACGCGAGCTTACGTTATTTAGCAATGAGAAGAGGATCGACGAGATAAATATCAGCGGCCCCGTCCGTGGTACCGTACCGTACCGTGCCGTGCCGTCCCGTGCCGTGCCTTGCTGGCAGTCCTGCGGCCGAGCTGCGTAGGAGGAGTTTGCCGGGGTCACTTCCACTCCAGCGACGTTCAGCTCGGGACGTACAGGCTTAATTTCGGGCAGGGTTCCGTTATACGACAGAGTGGTTCTGATCAGACAATTGGATCTGTTGTACTATAACGTCATGAAGGACGCTGTCCGCTTTTCTCCCTCTTGTCCTCTGACCGGATTTCTCCTGCTGTGACAGAAAAGCCCCCGTTGGAAAGAATGTGGTGCAGAGGCGACACCGAAGATGGATACGAATCTACTAAAACAGGTGAGATAACGGTCGTTGGTGATTGGACATGATGATAATGATGATGATGATGTTGCCCGAGCTATGAGCCAGCTGGTGCCAGTGATGGTGCGTCGAAGGCCGGAGCAGCTAGCTCACACACCGACTTGCGGTGGTACTGAGCTACGAGGCTAAAGAAGTGAGCAGAGGAGACAGAGGAGTGTGGTTTTTTGTGCAGGTGGTACTGAGGCAACTCAACGTAATCAATACACAGCTCAGCGTTTACAGTCATACACACTAATACAGCGAATGGATGTAAAGTCAGAAAATAATCAAACGAAGTATAATATTGTAATAAACATGTGCTGTATTACAACAGATTACTGCAATTCCATTCCATTATTATACAGTGACAGCTGACATTCAGGTATGTCGACCTGGCAATACTACTGTAAGTATCTGAATCTGGCAATATGGAGACTATGCAAAGATATATTGCTTAGTGGTATACAAAAGACAGAGATCGTAGAAAGTCGTGATCATTTCAGCTCCTGTAAAAGATGAATCAAACAAATATGAACTTTTTTGGTTATTTTATTTAAAGAAAAGCTTTACACATTCCATTTTCTCAAATGTCAATATTGGCTGAAACCAATAACCTCTAGATCATGGACTCATCGTTTGTACAGCACAAAATATTTGAATGTGTCAACTTGGGCTTTGCAAACTGTTAAGGGCTTTTTTGTACTTTTGATGCAGTGCATGACATCTGCTGTGTGACACTGTACCTGGGTGTTTCAGGGGGCTTTAACCCCTGTTAGTGGTACAGGTTTAGGAAAGCGATGTCAGCATGTCCATCGCCTCATCTCAAGAAAATATACAAATTGATCCAGTGATATTTACAACATGCAGGAGCATGTGCATTTGTGGAAACAAATGGTATATAGGAGTTTTTTTATAAGAGTTTTTTTTTGGTTGAGAAATGCACATGATAAGCGATATTTGGTGTAAAATTTTAATTCTGTGGAATTGTTCAGCCTTGGCAGAGGTGTGCACTAGTTCTACTTCATTTGTGCGTTTATACAGTTTTTCATTTTACATGCACACAAAACATGGAAATCAAATCAGTGTGACGTAGCACTCATATTTCATACTCTGTGTGGGTACACTAGCGAGCAGCACCACCCTATGTGTGCAGAATGTTGTAAGTGAACAACTTGTGTAACAGCTTTGTAAAAATTGTTGTATAGGCTCCAGTGGGGGTGGCTCTCCAGGATGGGTCCCTGGCCAGGAATCAGCCTGGCACAGTAATCCTCCCGGCCCTGGGAGCAGCATGTACAGAGGGCGCAGACACAGCATGGTGTCTGACAGCGGTGACACTGGGATTGGCACGTGTTATTCCGACAGTGTGGAAGGTAAGATGTCCTGTCTGTTTTTTTACAACAGAGCTCCCCTGCTGCTTAGGTGCTTCACCCCTGTATCAGAGGCGAGAATGGTATTCAGTGTTTGGATGACTCTGTTAGAAACCAAACAGCTAATCCAAGCCCCACAATGAAAAGTGAGAACTGTCTGATCATATCATTTACTGACTGACTACAGGTGTGATGGAGTAAATCCACTGGTGTTTCTCATTAAACACACAGGCATGTCCTCAGAGTGAGAGATGCACACACACGGGTGTGTCCTCAGAGGGAGGAGCACTTACTCTGTGTCCTTTCCCTACTTCTTTCACCATATTTCCTGTTACTCACTGCTCCTATCAAACACGACAGTTTCACTTGTCTTCATGGCCAATCACACATATTTTCTTTGTTTTTCAGTTAGTTATCTATCCATTTTAACCTTTATTTAACCAGAAAAAGTCTCAATGAGATTAAAAGTCTCTTTTGTTAGAGTATCCTGGCCAAAGCAGGCAGCAGTGCAATTAGTGAATGTATTACAGTATCATGAAATATCAAAACTGTTGATGAAACATTCATCACCAGTCATCAGTATCACATATCAAACAGGGACATTAAGAATCAGTCAGTGGACTGTCTCCAAGCCATTTAAGGATACGTCAGCTGCATCAGCTTCTTAACATTTAGGTAATCACCTCAGCTGAGAAGGTTTTGTTTGTTTGTAGGATCAGTGTCTGGATCCAGGGAAGTCTTGACAGATGGCAAAATTCCCATTTTGAATCATATCTGCATAAATGCATAATGATTTGAAAAAAGAGGGTCTGTGCTCTCTCAGAGCTTTTAGAAGTGTAACTGTTTCTGAGCAGTGGGAGCATACTGACAAGGACCAATAAGCCCTGAGAGTGAAGACAATAACTTCATATACATATTTAGAAGGATGTAGATCTATAGGTACGATGGACGCAGACCAAGAATAGCCTTGTAAATAAAATTACTCATAAGGCAACCATCTTTGAAATGTGTAGTAAAGCTCAGTGCTCCATGCTTGTGATGCAGTGGGTTAATAACTGCCGTTAAAGCTGAGATATAAGCTCTGCTGGTGTAAAGTCAGTCTGTACTTACAGCCTCTGAGGACACAGCAGTAAGAAATACAGAGGAAACCATTCACGTAAAAAAAAAAAATAACATGGTAGCCACTTTCTGAGACATTTCTGTGAGCTGATGGCAAGTGTTTCCTGCACCTTTTCCTGCACCACCTACTGCACCCGTACACAGAACACGACGCAAAGTGCTCTGCTGAGCTGGTCAGAGCAGACTGGTGTGAGTGGACAGAACACCTGTGTTGATGATAATGACGATGATGCCTGACAGTCTGCGTGTCCTTCCACAGATGACTCCAGCTCCAGCACCACGCCTTTGTCTTTCCAGCGCTCCCAGCATCCCTTGGGCCAGGATGATGACGGCGTCCCCGCTGTCCACGTGCTGCCGTCCCCGTCCTCCTCGCCCAGCGCTAGTTTTAGGATACCGTCCTCACCAAGCAGCTCGGCTCATTGGAGCAGGTCCTGCCAGCCGCTCACACCATCTGTGTCTCACCTGGGTGCACCGAGCTACCTGGACATGAAGGACCATCGGCCCATTCGGAGGTGGTCCTCTCTCACCAAGTTGTCATCTGGGGCTGAAAAGAGCTCCACAAGGACATCAGGCTATCAGTACAGCTCAGATTCACAGGGCTCTCTGGACAGAGGTCTGCTGTATGGGTACAAAAAGGAAGGCCGTGCTTCAAATGTGGACCTTTACCTCCCTCTGTCTTCCTCCATGCTCTGCCACAGCTTGCTGCAGCGCTCACCAGGTGCTGGCCCCTGTTATCGATACAGCCACAGTGGGAAATCCGCCGGTTTGGACACTGGCCTGTCCCTTTCCTCAGCTCTGTCCTCTCCTGTAAAACACAGCAGTTTGGACAAGAGCTACAGCACATTGTCAGAAGCCAAACTGGGTCAAGGATGTAGACAGGTGTACGGCGTCAGCTTACCCAAGCAGGCGGATTCCCCGCTGGGTCATCAGACCGACAGAGGATCCCCGATTCAGCCTGCGGTGCGCACCCAGATGTGGCTGACCGAGCAGATGGAGTACAGCCCCAAAGCCAATGAACTCTGTCACATCAGCGGCAATGGAATGGAGGGCAGCGGTGGGGATGGGCAATCGTTGTGGCAACAAGGACATCCGCAGGAACTGGGGCTGAACCAGGTGAGAGCAGTATTATTGTAATGAAGAAGAAGTGGAAAAAATAAAAGAAAGAAAAAGCATAGAGATCGGAAAAAATCGATTCACATAAGAATCACAGTTTTACCCTTTCCCTGATTCTAACATTTCCAAAACCAATTCAACCAGTGATGATGGTCAGTAATGTTCATACAGTCACTGTACTGTAACATCAGTCCAAATGTTTTTTGTCACACTTTTACATTTTATGCAAAAATAATGATTAAGTGCTGATTATTAACATCTGATACCAATTAAGAGTATTGTTTATAGCTTAGATTCACAGAGGTGGGTGAGTATGTTGACAGGATCGTTATTTTTTGGTGTTTGTGTATTTTGCCAGATGCTGCTGGGGACCTCCCTTCCTGTCAACACTCTGGTGAAGGTCAAAGAAGGACTCCTGAGACAGAGGGAGCTGGAGATAGACAGGTACAGCGCGCCTCCCCCGAAACAGAGCTGAGATCAGCTTCAGTAACATCCAAACACCCCCTGGTTTCTACTTGTACAGGGGGTACTTGCATAAAGTCCATTGCAGCGGACACCATCTCTCTTTCATATCTTTCATTGCACTCAATCACAGACAGGAGTTAAAGGTAACAAAACAGAAAACAAACAAGCAGGTCCAGCAGCTTAAAGTTTGTATTTACTGTTGCATGTAATTTATGAGAATTTTGAATAGTCATGAAGTTTACTTTTGTGAATATGGATTTTCTGCTTTGTAAAAACCAAGCAGCACATCTTTGTAAAGCAGTGAGAAATGCACAGAAATGTTCCAATGAATATTGAGACAAACAGTAACAGTATGCAGCGAAGGAGGATGCGGGGGGGGGATACTATTGTAAATAAATGCTTTCAGACAGCTTGTTATAATAACAGTAATAATGGCAATACTACCACGACTACTTCTACTACTACTACTACTATTACTACTAATAATAATAGTAACGTGAAAGGATAGAAGGAAGGGAAGGAAAGAATCCACTCAATTTTGGTGAATGTGAATGGCTTCTTCCTTAGCCCATAAAAAGACTTAGCATAATCCTGCTAACAGACACACAAAATACAAATGGGAATGGAGCATAACCTTCTTGGTAGATGCAATAAAGTATTACAGGTGTGTAGTAGTGTGTTGGCAGGCTCTAATGTTTGCCCTGCATGATTTGGCTTGATCATCCTGTCTTTATATGTAGCTGCTGTATCTTCTCAACGACCTGATGAGGAAAAGCCATTTTGCGTACAGGACAATGTTTGTAAGCAGGAAGTACTTGTGTGTTGCAGACAAAAGCAGCAGATCTTGCAGCTCCACACTCGGATCCGAGAGAACGAGCTCCGAGCCCAGCAGGTTCTGCAGAGAGGCTGGTTTGATGACCCCCACATCCTGAATACCAAGGTAACGTAGCCACATCAATCAAATTCATCACACATCACAATACTTTAACAAAAGTGACAGCTCAAGATGTGCTTGTCCAACAGGAGTCAGCGATGAGAACACCACGTAAACAGCCGGCTGATAGGCTGTGCTACGATGAGGACCTCGGCAGGAAGCTGGCAGTGGCTGAACTGGAAGTGCTCCATTTGAATGAGCTCTTCAAGCAAGTCACTCAAAAATATACAGAAGACATGAGAAAACTGGAGGAAAAGGTATCAGAAAATCAGACACACTGCACTCACAGTTTCACAGAAGTGCTCCTCGTGGTTCTACAAACAACCACAGCGACAAAAACACAAGCCACTTTAATCCCTTCAACGACAAATGAGAGACTTTTGTCTACCCAACATGGTAACTGACGTGATCAAATTAATTCATGTGTGTTTCAATTTCTTACGGTTGAATATGCTTTTCATACCTTATGTTGAAACCGGTAAATCACATTTAACACAGTAAAATAAAGTCTGTGTTTTTTTTTGCCCACAGATAAAGACGAGAGATCGCTACATCAGTAGTCTGAAAAAGAAGTGTCAAAGAGAGAGCGAGCAGAGCCATGAAAAACAGCAACGTATAGAGACACTGGAGAAATACCTTTCTGACTTACCAACGCTGGATGAGGTGCAGGCCCAGGTCCAGCAGGTACACGCACATATACAGAATGTAAACAGGAGTGGGCTGTGGTGTGGAATGTCTCTGGCATGAACGAGTGACTGTTCTGTGGTGGTAGAGACACTCAGAGATCCTCGGTCCACTGTACTGACACAGTAATGGCAAGGTAAAAGGTGCACTTTACAGTAAGTATGTTCACGTGACACTTTATTAGTCTGACTACTTGCATTAGCTCCACTAAACCCAAACTTTTAAAAGGCATGTTAACACCTTGGTAATGCTGAAATCAACCTTCTCATTGTCGAGGTAACACACCAAGATAATGTGGTTGTGAATCAGATCGAGTTCTCACCAGGAAGTCGGAGAAAATGTGTAAAAGAATGCTGTCTGATCACAGCACTGTTCTACATTAGCGAGCACACTGTGTGTGGTTTTGTGCACTCAGCAGGAGGAGGTACAACAGAAAGCCAAGGAGCTGGAGAAAATGGTGTCTCAGTTACAGAAGAGCCTGGAGGAAGGATGTGCCCTGATGAAGGAGCAAGATGTCAAGATTGAGATGCAGGCCAAGAGAGAGACTGACTTGATTGCATCTGTACACAGGTACATCTTCAACCAGCTGTCCTCACAACTAAAGGTATATTCAGACTGAATGCAAAGCAGATTTTAACGTTGTGTTACTCATGCTGGAGTGGTCTTTTTCTGACCATATGTATTTGCCCCAGAGATTGCTTTGACTTGTTAGCAAAGTATGTAGCTGCCATGTTTGTGTGCTGTGTTTTTGTGACAACTGGGACTGAGCTGACTCATCTGAAAACTTCCAGGAACTGTGCGCTGGAAGGAGATGGTTTGGTTATCAAGAAATTGTTAATAATGAAAGATAATTCTAAATATTCCTAAAATTATTCAAACAAATTCATAATTTTCTGGCACCACCAGGGACCAATAACCAAAAAGTAAACTGTCTCAAAAATATACAATTTTTGGAAATCTAATGAACAAATAATAACTACAACCCAAATTACCATATCAGTAGTTAGTAAAATTTGAAGGATTTGGAGTACTGTGGGGTATTTTGTGTGTCTGTGTGCGAGTGTTTGGGTGTGTCTGTAATGAACAGACAAAGACAGAAAGAAGGTGTGAGGTGGGGCTACAACCAAATGGCTGCTAAAACCACATGGCTTTTGTGTTTCTTTGTGAAGGCCACTTGTTGTAGGGTGAAGGTACCAGGTAAAAAAGTTTGAATCCCCCCCCCACAAAAAAAACAGACCTAGTATTAGATAGATAGATAGATAGATAGATAACTTTATTCATCCCTGAAGGGAAATTATGTAGTCATAGCAGCAATCCGGTACATTAAAATACAATAGAATACAATGACATAAAACACTGAGGTAGAAAAATAGAATAAAAATAGTCTAGAAGTAAAATTAGAATACAGAATGGGACAAGGGCACTTGAGAAACACAGGATAAATATGTAAATAAAGTGCAGCAGCAAGATGATATTAATAATACAGATGATACGAGGGTTATGAAAGGGTTATGTTACTTTTAGTAATAAAGTAATAATATAATATCTGATATACAATAATAGTAACAGTAACATAGTAGCAATAGTATAATAATAGTAATATAATATATATACTAATATATAGTACTAGTGATAGTAGTAACAACTATATGGCAAAGCAGTGAAGGATGCAAACGGTGGTAGATTTAGTCCATGTGTGTGATTGTGTTTTTGACGGAGGCTGATGAGTTATATAGTTTTATTGCACGTAGTAGGAACGATTTCCTGTATCGTTCCTTAGAGCAGCGGATTTGAATGAGTCTGTTGCTGAAGCTGCTCTGTAACTTGTCTAGTGTTTTGTAGAGGGGGTGAGAGGGATTGTCCATGATTGCCAGCAGTTTTGCTAGCATCCTGTCCTCCACCACCTCCTCCAGGGTGACAAGTTTGGAGCCAACAACAGACCCTGCCTTCCTGATCAGTTTGTTCAGTTTGTTGGAGTCCTTTGTCTGGATACCCGCACCCCAGGACACCGCAGCAAAGAAGATGGTGCTCGCCACAACAGACTGATAGAACATCTGCAGCATCTTGTTGCAGACATGAAAGGACCTGAGCCTCCTCAGGAAGTAAAGCTGGCTCAGGCCCTTCTTGTAGATGGCCTCTGTGTTGGTGGTCCAGTCTAGATTATTGTTGAGTATAACACCCAGGTACTTGTATGAGTCCACAAGATCCACATCCGTCCCACTGATGCTGACAGGAGAGGGCAGGGGCTTGTTCCTCCTGAAGTTCACCACCATCTCCCTTGTCTTCGCCACGTTGAGCTGCAGGTGGTTCTCCCCACACCACTTCACAAAACGGTCGACCACGTCCCTGTACTCAGTCCCCCCCCCCCCCCCCCCCCCCCTCCTCCACACACCCCACAATGGCTGTGTCATCAGAGAATTTCTGCAGATGACACAACTCAGTGCAATACTTAAAGTCTGACGTGTATGTGGTGAAGAGGAATGGAGACAGCACAGTTCCCTGGGGGCTCCGATGTTACTAATCAGATGACCAGACACACAGTTCTGTAATCTCACAAACTGTGGTCTGCCCGTCAGATAGTCATCAACCCAAGTGATGAGGGGAGCACCCACCCGCATGCTCTCCAGTTTGGCCTTCAGCAGGCTGGGCTGGATGGTGTTGAAGGCGCTGGAGAAATCAAAGAACATGATGCGGACTGAGGTGTTAGGTCTGTCCAGGGAGGAGTAAGCCTTCTGCAGCAGGTAGATGATCGCATCATCAACTCCGACATGGGGCTGATATGCGAACTGCAGGGGGTCTTGCGATGGGCCCACCAGTGGTCTGAGGTGTGCCAAAACCAGTCTCTCCATTACCTTCATGATGTGAGAGGTCAGTGCTACTGGCCTGTAATCCACCAGTGCTGCAGGACGTCCTTTTTTGGGCACTGGGACCAGGCAGGATGTTTTCCAGAGCACCGGCACTCTCTGAAGGTGTAGGCTCAGGTTGAAGAGGTGCTGGAGAACTCCACATAGCTGAGTGTATTGGAGGTACTATTAGTGAAACACCTGAATATTCAACACCACTTGTCTGTGCATCCGGGTCGTGGGGGTGCTGGAGCCAGTCCCAGCTGACATTGGGGTGCACTCTGGACCAGTCACCAGTCTGTCACACGGCTGAGACATAGAGACAAACAACCAGTCACACCCGCATTCACACCAATCAACCTGACCTGCATGTTTTTGGTGATCAACACTTGAATATCAGCTTAACTTAATTGTGAATGTACATCCTTGTGCTGTGCTATCTCGGCCCAGTTATGTTACCAAGTCCCTGGAACAAAAGAGGACCTCCCCCGCTGCTTCCTGATGGCGTCAGCTGGTCTGACTATTCTACCACTGAGGAGACCGCTGGTTGCTCTGTGTCTTGTGGCCCCTTGCATTTGTAGGATCAAGTGCCAAGACTTTGTGTGATAGCTGCTTGCACGGAATCTAACTTGATATCTTTCGTTAGTCTTTAAGCAGGCTGTTGTGTCGCTGCTGTTGAAGAAGAGAGCAGGAAAGAGCTGAGCTGCGGCTACTGCTTGGAAGAGAAGCGTAAGCATTGAGTGGAGTGGGGGAATGTATTGACCTGCTGACGTCGGGGGTCACATGTCCCTTTTTGGGTCCTCGGGCAGTTTCCGCACCAAGGTGTGAAAAGGTGAAGGACCCTGGGGGGCTGAGTTCACATGTCCTTGTTTGTCTTTGGAACAAAGAATGAATCCCTGCATTAAGATGCTTTTCAGTTTCTCTCCTTTTTCTCTTATCTCTGTACATTTTAAGTTGAAAGGTTTTGAACACACACAGTCACACCTTAACCTGAATTTGCAGTGAACGTGTGTCTGCATTAACTATATACTCACAGAATTCCTTTGCATTCAGTCTGAACAAACCTTTCTGCAGTTGATGATAAAACAGCAGGTAACACAGTCTGACCTGTGCGTCTCTTTCTCTTTACCATTGTGACTACGTGTCTTGTCTTGGTAAAGCCTTCAGCAGAAGGTGCAGCAGTGTTTGGATGATGGGGTGAGGTTGCCCATGCAAGATCTGAAGCGGCTTGAGATAGAAAACACTCAACTTCTGGAGCAGCAAGACCACAGTAGCAGGGTAGCATCCTAAAGCCATAAGCACAAATTTATATCTGTACATTCACAAATCAAGTCAAAACCTATGATGAGAAAAACCCATGAACATGTTATCTCTTCTCCCCACCAGCTGATTGAGCATCAGAAAGAACAGATTGAGAGGCTGACCTCGCAACTAACGGTACAGTAACAAACAAATGTCCACACGCTCTTTTTGATCTATCAACCTTGAAAACAGAAGATTTAAACTGCCAAACACTCTGACCACATGTGACCCAACACACCCTTTCAAATCAGCTACTGTAGAAAACATCCACAGGCAGGAAGAGTGGCCAAGCACTGAACTCAAGTGGTGATTCTTGGGGTGGGGGGGCCACAGGGACACACAGACCCTCCCACCACATTAAGGTGGTGATTCTTTGTCTCTTCAGTTAAATATACAGTATTTGATTGACAGCTATGCAGACAATTCATTATTTGTCCAAACTGTAAGTCACTGCTGCATCCTCCTTCATCGAGAAATGTTAATAACTGTGTATACTATTAGTAGAATAGCCCGAATGATCCTTACATATCTGACCTCATACACATGCCTATTCCTCCTGCAAAGAATAAATGCAGCTTACATGTCACATTGTGTGCTTTGTCAGGCCACCAGTACAAGACTGCAAAACAAAAGAGGGCTTCCTCATCGACAGCAGTCCTGTCAGGAGGAGAGTCTGGTCCCTCCATCCAGAGCCTTCCCCCAGGTATCAGCTTCTGTGCAACACATTATGAGCTGGAGATCACCATGGTTACTGATCAGCACCAGTGACATTTCAAATTGTGTAGAACTTAGATGTAATCCACACTGACATTTTACCAAATTTTACGTCAGTCCGCCTGTCTCACTCCACACCGGCTCAGAGAGGCACCTACTCAAGAGTTGCTGTAATCAGTCAAATCTCCTACTTTCCAAGCATTTGCTCTTTAGTAGTGAACTACAACCATAATTCAGCACAAAATGATTATCTTGAGATGAAATGCATCCCTGAAGGTCAGGTTTTCTGTTGCATTAGAACAAGAGAGTCCTGTATAGAGTTAATTTAGCAGTAAGTAAATGACATGTCTTTCCCGTTTCCCATTCAGAAGCCATGGCAGGTGGAGGAAAGCTTGTTGTCACGTGTGGAACTGCCAGAAGTGGGCCGACTGCTGAAAGAGATGTCCCTGTGTCTCCTGGACCTCCAGACTCTCTGCAGCATCCTGGCTCAGCGGGCACAAGGGAAAGAGCCCAACCTGTCTCTGCTGCTGGGCATGAAATGTGAGCGGATAACACACACATCCAGTCTTTAAGCAAGGGTGTGAGCATGCAGGAGATGAATTCTATTCTACTCTATTATCTCTATCCAGCGTTGAGCGTTTCAGCAGAGGAGAGTGACTGCAGAGCGGCGGTAGAAGAGGAGCTGAGGTTCAAGCTGCTTGAGGTGGGCCAGCTGAGGAGAGACATCGATGAGCTGAGGAGAAGCATCTCAGACCGCTATGCTCAGTATATGGGGGACAGCTGTGTCTCCCAGTGACGCCCGGGTCCCTCCAGCTCAGGTGGCCCTGCTCCAACCCAGTGTGTGTTTTAACGGTTTTTACTTATCAATACAATATCCATAACCACATAACACACCACTTTGACAGCTTTCACACCAAATTCTCAGGGGCTATGGCCTTTTTAGTGGAAAGAAAAAAGTAAGAGAAACGAAGCATTAGAACAGCTACGTTCAGTTCTCGAAACCCGTTTGCTATGATTAACAAGTGGAAGAGCTTCAGTCCATTTATTCCTGACTGAACAGACACATTTATAGCTGCATGAAGTGATATTTTCAGGATTAAATTGCTTTTTTTTTACTGGCTTTTCAAACATTTACATATATAATATATTATGCAAATCTCCCACAACATCCCACCCCACCCCCCAGGAGACTGGGCAACACACCAAGAGTGGAAAACAACTATAATGATAATACTAATTCCAATAATAAAATATAAATGTATTACATGAAAACAAATCTCACATGCAAAAGTAGAATGAAGGAATAAAATAAAGGTTCTACTGTAGTTCATCAAAGTTATGCTTGTGTAGGGGTTATAAGGGGTTATAAGGCTATAGGCGTTGTAATTCTTGTAGTGACAGTAGATCAGGAATGGTTGCCATATTTGATGGAATTCATTAACTGTGTCCTGAGTGGGAGACAGTATCTAAGCTTTTCCAACTATTACCTCATCAACCCAGTGGCTATGCATGAGGGAGGCAACAGCATGGGCCTAGGCTTGAAAAAGAGCAATGCCAAAAGCCTTTCGCTACAGGTTTCCTGCAACCTCTGCAGGGCCATTCATGCTCCCTTCCATGTTTGCCCACTCTGGTCAACCCTGACCCTCAGGTCATAGAAATCCAGTCAGCTATCTTATGTACATTATGTGTTCTCTTCAGTGGTAGAAAATAAGATAACAAATAACATCCCCTTTATTCTTACTACACTGTAGAAAGATTGTCTTTACTCTAGAGGTAATTTTACTCCATAGAAAAGTGCTTCTTTTTTATCCAATTCCATAAACAATGCTTTGGATATAAAGATGGGTATTCCCTGGAGTAAATATAAAAATCTAGACACAATTGACATTTTTATCAAATGTATTCTCCCTACTAAAGATACAGGGGAAAGTACACCATCACTGAAAGACTAACTTAGCTCTTTCAAGAGCAGGTTTGAAGTTATGTTAAAGAGGTCTCCATATTTTCTACTGACTGAGTTAAGTGAAATTGTTACAGCATACTTTGATTAGATATAGCTTAACTGATATTAACCTTGCTTGTTCTTTAACAGGAGAGAGCAGGCTTTTAGCAAGGCTTATCTTATAACCAGAAATTTCTCCAAATTCATTGGAGTAGAGACATCTGGCTTAGACAAATACACTGCTTGGCCAAAAAAAGTCACCACCAGAATTTAACTAAGCTAATAGGTGCAAGCCTCCTATTGGATAATTACTACATGGGTGATTATCTTTCAGCCCTCAGCAAGTTATTTAACCCCAACTAATGCATAGATTAGCTTCTCATTCCTCAAACAACCATGTTGAAAGACACATCCCATGGTCATGGAAAAGATATTAGTCTGTTTGAGAAGGGTCAAATCATTGGCATGCAACAAGCCGGGAAAACATCTAAGGAGATTGCAGAAACTACTAATTTGGTGAAATCAAATCAAAGAAAAACAACAGTAGAACTCAGGGCTATGTTTAATAGTGAAAGTAAGAGCATTTCCACACACACAATGCAAAGGGAATTTAAGGGACTGGGACTGAACAGTTGTGTAGCCTTAAGAAAACCACTAATCAGTGCGCTACCAGGAACCAGTTTCTAGTTCCTGCGGTCAAAACGCAGACTTATTGGTCTATAAGGTCAGTTGGCCTTGACTTTTTGGATCAAAACTACATTACAGCCCACCCATCAACCCTTTTAAGCCTGGTGTGATCACAGTTCTTCTGTGTCTCTTGTTGATATGCCACTTTAGTTGTCGGTTTCTTCATGCTGCTCTTTAGGAGTTGGTTGGCACCTGGAACATTCCAGCTCCGGTCAATTATCTACCCTTGACATATATTTCATAATGCACTGCATTCAGCTCTGTAACACCTGACTCATCACTCACACGTTGAACAAAAATGGATTCATGCTGCCAAGATACAAATACTCATACAACAGAAGCTCCTATCCTCACACTCGGGCATGCCTCTGCTCAACTAAGAAACATTCTAACAACTAAGACATGAGAACTGGCAATGGCGCACAACAGTGTGTAAGATATGATGGACTAACAGAGAACCAGCTTCAGCTGTACGTCCCCTCAGCTTTATTAAGCGTATACATGTTAGACGTATAGTTGTCCAGTATAAGGTTATATATCAGTGTTACTGTACTGCCCCCAGCTGACCCAAAATATCTATGGTATAAAGAAAAACTGCAGTCTTGTATTATTTGCCTATATTTGGCAAAGCACATTCAGTCATATTCACAATTGTACAATAATAAATATGTATAACAGTAATGGAAAAAAGACTATTAGGCAAACTATAAGCACATGGTCATACTGGATTCATTCACCTTCAGAGAGCCAACCTCAGCTACAGTAGATTTCATATCTCCTCACATAATGAAACATAAATACATATCACACTTGTACATGTTCAGTAACATCTAGAAACTCTTACCTCTGTGAATTTAAATGTCTTAATAAGCAATAGCTCAACCACCTGAAAGAAGACAACCATAGGACTCTGTGGTGATTCACTGGCAGATAAATGATCCTTTTATCAGATGTTTGTCACAACAAACATATTCAGGAGCTGCTCTCAGAGCACATTTTTGTATGGTCAGCAGATGACTTTGACATCATGTCATATGTTATTTATCACGTGTCGCTTTTTAAGTGCTCATTGTTTGTAGTTAGTCTCAAGTATGCCAAATAAGTTAAATCTTTCACCCAAAGAAGCTGAAAGAAAACTCCAAACAGCACATGCACTTTTTTAGGTACATTTTGTGTTCTGTGCAACAAGGCAAGTTAGAGACTAAACAAATTCCGCTTCCATAATATCTTAATCTTTCCCTCAAAACTTTTGTCTGCATGAATTTAAGAGGTTTGTAACATTTAAGTGTGTTCGGTCCACACATCCACCATGAGGATGATTTCAGTGTTCCTCTCTTTGATATTCTTTCAGTCTTACTGCCAAACTCTATGAATGCCAAATGTATGTTGATTTACAGTGACGTTCCTACATATGGAAATGTGGTCTTATTTGTTCAGATGGCAATTAAAATTATTTTTCTATGGAAGAATCAAGTCTTGTGTATGTTGTGTATGATTTCTTAGAAACTGATGTCTGAATACTTGCAGTATAATGTGTGCACAGTAAGAAATCAGTCAACAATAGAGATCAGTGAGCTGGTTCCAGTAAGTTTCATGTGCTTTTCTGACTCAATCACATCCTGGCAGTGTGCACTGTCTGAGCGCATGTGATCCAGCCCATCTGTATAAACCTTTCTTAACCTGCCCGTTTTTAAGCTTTACTCAGGGCAATGACAGTTCTCAGATCAGCTTGGTTTAGTTTGCATTCAGATCCAGATTGCAGAGGGATGCTTGGACCCTGTCATGCTTGCTTGCAAAACTAGTCAACACTCTAATTTGCACTCAACAGAAATATCAAAAACAGACAAGACTTTCAAGTTTTTATCTGGAGTATGTGTACAGACATGAGGTTCACCTGCGTCGTGATCGGTGGATGGATTATCTTGGTGCACGCTAACTACAGTAATTTGTCAACAAGTTTAGAGAGAAATAAGCCATTTGTGTGCTTTAGAAAAGTCTTTGATCTTTTATTTCAACTCATGACAAAAGGAAACACAAACAAAAGCGCTGCATTTATATTTTTGTTCAGTTGTTTCAAAACCCTACGATTTTGGATACTGAAGACATTTTTAAAAAGGCAAAACCTACCATCCAATCATTGGAAACCGACCAAATTGAAACAAAACTTTATTTAAAGGCTAAATAAATTGTTTAGCTTGAACACATGGCATTTAAATATGCACATTATATATGTGAAGAGCTGAGGGACACAAAACAAGCGCCAAAGAATCAGAGAAAGAAACAAACAGGAAGAGAGTGACTGCTGTGAGGTCACAGAGTCAGGGCGTACGAAGGGTTCCGCTTACTCGTGTTCCTTTGGGCCAGAACACTGGCAGGTCGCAGTGGCTCCAAGTATTCAGCTGAACATGTTGCAGCTATCTGCTGTACTTTACTGCATTACATCGTGAGGTGTTCCAGACGAAATACAGAGTGTTATGCAATCAACGCAGTGTGACACAATAAAAAAAAAAGAGTAACAAAGTACGCAGCAATACACACAAGTTAAGAAAGACCCCATTATTAAAAATAACCACGTTCAATTACATTGTATCATACAAGTGTTGCTGTGCCCACCTCTGTATGCTGAATGAACATACAGTGACATGCCAACATAGTTAGTGACGGAACACGTTTCAGAAGCTTTGCTGGGGTCATGGGTCACCAGTTTATAAATAGGATACAATACCAGGGCAGGGTTCAGAGGTCATACACTAGTATGACCAGGATTGGAACAAATAATTACAACATCCTCTGGGACTTGTAACACTATTTTCATTGTTAGGCATTAACTCTGTATAACATGCTTTCTTTATATTTATGCTTAGACTTGTTCTCTTCAGCCTTAACTGGACACATGATATTGTCTGCACAGTTTGATTGCTTTGCTAAATGCTGGATCCGAGGAGCTTTGTGACTGGACGGGGACTGGGGACCCCCTGAACATACATTAATACATGTGATTTGGGGAATACTCAGCTGTCAAAGTACAGGAGCTTTGTCCTAGAGAGTTGGAACACAGGCAGCTGCAGATGGGATTTAGAATAGTACTTGAAACGCTGACTTCAGACAAGGTGTGTAGCGGGATGTGGATACAACCATCGATTTCACAGTCAGAGAGTAGGAGCAGTCACATCATCTGAAAGATACAGATTTGTATGTGGGATGAGAGGAACAAATACAGATACTAACTGCTGGTTCATCAGCTGTCAGCGTGCACTACACTTCATGAATCTTCAGAGCCAGTAGTAGCTATTCCAGTGCGCTTGGATTGTTGCATTGAGCTCGTTCAGGGTAATTCATGTTGTTGTTAAAAACTGTTTAACTACCCAGCTTGTTTAGGTTTCACTTTTTAACAAAATGTACTGGTGATGAGTATTTTTCACTGGGTTTTTCCCAATTAGATTTTTTTTACTTCTCATTTGAAAGTGAATGAATGGTACAGTGCTGACCAGCATCTGAGAACAGATTTATTCTCTTTTGGTAAAATAGTCTCACTACAGATTCTTTTTTTCCATTTCAAGATCTTTTCCTGGCCTGTCCCAGGGTCCTCACAGGACAATGTTGTCAAGACACAATGAGTAACTATGTGAAGAGAAGCAAGTCTCCTGTCTCCCTGAGAGACCTTATCCACTGTGAGTAACCGCTTCCTTCCCGATGTCACTGCATCTTTCCCATTCATTCTCATAAGAATGTCTCCAAAAAGTCAGGTGTCGTTCAGCATCGCTCCCCCCTCTACATGTTACACCTCCCCTCTGCAAACACTTTTAATCATTGCCACATGCCCAACATCCCACCACCCCAGACCCCCAACAGGAAAAAGGGAAAACAGACACTTCCTGTTCGTTTTCCCTCGTCCCTGGACTTGTTGAAGGATTGATTAATTCAGTTCTTTGAAGGGGATTTCCTCGCTGATCCTCTTGTTGCTCTCCCAACGCCTGCGCCTCTAGAAGGAGCAGTCGGTCTCAGGAGGCTTGGAAGGGGTTTCCTCTGAAGGCGTCTCACTGGAGATGCCAGTGTCTCCGCTCTCTGCTCCGTTACTCAGTGTCATCTTCTCCATAGCTGCAGGGTGGACCCAGATCCAGATTACAGTAAGCATCATTCTGTCATTATTTATAACTACCTGCCTTTGTTGTGCAAGTTCTTAATGATTGTAAATGATAATTATTCACATTAATAAGAATTAATATGGAAAGTCGTAATTATGGGGCCCCACCCTGCTGTCAGGGACCAACCAAACTCTAAATGCAGCCTCAAATGGGTGTTCTAAAGCAGGGAAGTCAGAGCAATGCCAGTGAGGAAAAGCAGCTGAGCTCCACATTCATAAGCAATTTCATTTGTGTCTCAATGGAAACTAATAACTGTTCTCATAATGGTGGCAAACTTTACTTGGCGCTCTGGCCTGTTACGGACCTGTGTGCATGGACTGAACAGTGACAACGTACCCTGCAGAGACGCCGAGTTGTTGCTCGGCGGCGGCGCGCTGCTGTCCTCCAGTTCATCCAGGTAGAGTCGGTAGCGATGGCCGCTGTCTTCTTCATACTCCACGTTCTCGTCGTCGCTGTCCACCTCCGGAGCCACGTACACCACCTCGAACTCTATCTGCCCGCGCTGACGCAGAAACCCAGAGTGAGCGCTTCGACAGAAACGGGGCAGTGTGCGGTGTGTGTGCGTGCTCCTGGGGTACCTGCTGGGACAGAATGGTGACGGCCTCCTTGTGTTTGGCATCTCGCAAGTTGATGCTGTTGACGGCGAGAATGGCGTCTCCGACGTGCAGGCCCCCACATCTGTCTGCAGGCTGAGTGGGATGGATCTCTGAAATCAGAATGGGAACGCCATGCTCCTTCCCACCCTGACAAGAACAGACACAAGAGCTAAGGAATCCACGCCATGTTGCGAGCGCCGCTCTGGCTTATTCCCTGCTTCCTGACCATCTTTTCACTTTAAGTATGCGGGTGTGCATCCGAATGCATGCAATCACTAGCTGATTAAAAGAGATGGTTGGTGCAGCTGACTTCTTACTGTGATGGAGATTCCCAGCCCCTCGTGGTCATCTTTGACCAGCACCACCTTTCTGATGGGGCCTACTCCCTGGGTTTTCTTCAGCATGTCTGGGTCCTGTAATTACATGGGCATGATTCATATTGGCAAGCACAAAACGACAGTGCCGGCACTTTCCGCTGCTTTCTGGGTTCACACTCACGTGGCCCACGGGAGAGGGGAGGGGTTTCTTCGGGTCGTTGCGGCCTCGACACGCTCGGATGACGGTCTTGTGGCGGTGGAGGTGAATCTCCGCCTCCAGCTGGTTCCACAGCTTGTCGTGCGCCGGCCCTTTCATGTCCCGGCCGAGTAACTGAATCTGCTGCACTCTGGAAGACCAAGCAAAACGCCCTGCCTTCAGTTCCACCTTCCTGGTCAGTATCACATGACATCATCATGAGAAAGCTACACCCCCACCACTGATGCATTGTACATCAGCTGTAACACCGATACATTATCACGGCGGCGGCTCACCTGCCGGCCAGTTCCTTGTCCAGGTATTTGGCGGCCAGCCTGGCTCCGTACACCTCGGCCTGCAGCACAGCCATGTGCCTGCGGAGGGCCTCGTTCTCTTTCTTATACAGCCTCACCTCCGCTTCTAGTCTCACCTCTGCCAATTTCTCCTTCTTACTGGCTTTGAGCTCCTGTTCCTGGAAGAAGCACCATTACGTGTGAGCATGGCAGCACAATACAACACGCACTGTCAGCAAGATGCTCCTGATTGCTCAACACAATTAAATGCAGCAGAATGTTTTTTTCATTCATTTCAAATTGTTACTTCAATTTGAACATGGGAATCGCTGCAAATCACTGAGAAGACTCGGGAAAGTAAAGAGGAGATGATTTCAGGTATATTGTTAGTGTCAGGATTTGGCTCTGACAGCGCAGTGGGGTTAATGAAGTTTGCATCGCATCATGCAAAGTCAAGAGGGCACACAGACGCACACAAGCTGGGGTCCCACACATGTTCACTGGGAAGAGGGAACAGATCTGCTGATGGTTCCCATTTCACACCAGGATTCCATTCATCTCCCATTTACAAAGTTTAAAAGCAGCTTCATGTATAAAGAGGTGGTGCACGTGCTGTTAGACATTACTTCCTGGAAGTGTGTGCAGTAAAGTCTGAAGTTGTGTTTCTTGCAGCAGAAATCTCAGAGACTGATAGCTAAGGAAAAACTAAAATGATCAAAACTAACAGTGTACACTGAAACAGGCCGTCTGAATGACCAGCTGAGGGCATCCTTAGTATTCTCTTTCAGCTTGACCTACAGATTACTAACAATTATGGACATTAGTGTGGATGTAGTTTGGCTGTTTTTGGCAGTGTCAATGGATGTCGTGTTCGAAAGAAGGTGAGGCCAAAAACCCAGCCCTCCACTGTCCACCAGAGTGTGTTGTTCCATCTTACTGTTAGTTAATGGTAATATGAATTCTGTTCATTCAACCCTGCCTACTGTTATTAAAGGCAAACTTTGACGTGTGTTTGTGTTCATGATAAGTGTGTCCCACACACACACACGCAACACTGCAAAGCTGAACATCCGACGCGTTACAAGCGGCCCTCTGTGCTCCCGTGAATCACTAGTTGTGTCAAACACAGCTACACAATCGGAAGAAAACAGAAATCATCGGAAAAAAATCGGATTTCCTGCAAAACACATCCACACACAGACTTACCATGTCCTCCAATGTCGGGGCAGGCTTAAGGGAAAACAGGCAGAAGAAGAGCAGAGAGAGTTCACAGATTAGAGAGGTTCAGCTGACAGAGGTTGTGAGTAAGTAAGTCAGTCAACCATTCAGTACAAGTATTACAAAGCAATATGCACAAAATTAAAATAAAACAGCAGGAGCAGAAGAACCAAAGCAGCAGCCACATCACACACTGCCCACTTCCTCTGACTGGCATGCATAAGTTCACTGACCGAGGACTGGAGCGTTCCTCCCTGTGTAAAGCGTGTTAGTAGCAGCTGTGTGACGTGATCTTATTTCAACAAAGAACGTACAGACAGAAGGCGAACTGAACACATTTGATAACATTCCTTTAAGTATATATCATGCATACCTCGTTTCTTCATTTCATACAGGACACACAGAACCATCCTGAACTTGTGTACAGACCGTGACGTCACCCATTGGTTTGTGAGTTGCAGCTCTGAAGCCTTGAGTTTGCCGAATCGGCCGCAGCCATCGTGGTTTTTTGCAACTGGACAATACCATGTTTACATGACAAGGTGGATCTGATTGTTGAGAACAATACAGACTCGGTAATAGAAATGATTGGTGGGGCACTGTACTACCTGTCAATCACACTGTAGTCACCCAAAAACATCCCGTCTTATCATCTTTTTTCTTCTAAATCAGACCAGAATTTACCAAATGACCTTCACGTTGTGTTGAATAAGAGTTGAAACATAAACTCAGTATGAAACTGTTGACTGAAATCATAAACATGGTGAGAAGTAGACTAATTTTCTCATAGACTTCTATACAAATCAACGAGTGGAGTGGCCCCCTACCAGCCATTCAGTAGAATACAAGTTTAATGCATTTCTGCACTGGCTTCATTTTCCAGAGCCGGAAGCTACGTCCATTTTTTTTTACCTTTACAGTCTAGTACAGACATACCAGCAGCTGAGTTGAGTCATGGTACACCACAACAGGCCACAGTCGCCTCTTCCAGAGGTCATGTGAGGTCATGTGGGTTATGTGGTGAGGAATGTGAGGACTTATATACGAGTACACATCCTTTGTTGTGCTGGTGCTGTTCAGATCTCCATGTGACTTTGGCCTAGACCCTGATCATCATCCTCATCAGCCTTCCTCAGTCAGTGAAACTGTCCGTCCACCTCTCAGCACCCACATTCAAACCCCACCCCCACCCGTCAACATGCTATTCCCTCCCCAGGCTTATTTTCAGTAGACAGGTATCTTGTTTGCCTGACAGTTTTCCTGGATGTCATGTTTGGTTTCTATCCTGACGTGCACTCAGTGAACTGTGGGACCTTATACACAGGTGTTTGTCTGTCTTAAGTATGTCCAATTTTGTCTGTTTGCCATACGTCAACTGCAGTGTCAGGATGCCAACAGGATGCACTTGACAGAGTGCTGCAGCAAAAGGTCAGGATGCTTTTAGATTTTTTTTAATTTTGTTTTTCCAAAATGTGCAAAACAGTTTGAAAAGTTTTCACTTTGTTGTTGTGGGTTATTAAGTTTAAATTGTTGTACAACTGTTGCATAATGTGTGCAGGAAATTGAGGGATCCTTTCAGTTGTGCTCATATTGAGTTTAGCTTTCCCTGGTGTGACCACACCACCCACCTGCAACGCCCTCGGGTCAACAGCCCCTTTCATACAGAGAACCTGCTATATTGCCTTTAAGAAGGCTCTCATTATGTTGCCTCTGCTTGTTTAAACTGAACCAAACAAAGCCGCCCCAGCGTGTGTTATTAGACTCAATGCTGATGTTCAGGACTCACAGGCCTGACGTGTCCAACGACAGCGTCAGCCTCGGTGCCGCCATGGCTCTGGGATCCCCCGCCATAAAGGCAGAAGAACAACAGGCTTCTCTCTGCATCATATTGTTGCCAGTATATAAAGGCAAACTTTCATTTGCGCATTTCAAAGGTTGTGGACGGCATCTCATCCTCCCACCTACCAGTCTGTCTTTGATGGTGTCCGAGTCCTCGGCCGGGCCCTGCTTGGCGTGGAGCTGCAGCTGGAGGGCGTGCAGCTGCAGGAGCTGGTCGTGGACCTCCCTCTCCACCACCACCCGCTCAGCCTTGGCCTCAGTCAGCTCGGAACGCAGGTCCACCAGCTGAGCCTGAAGTGGGTGTGTGTGTTGGGGGGGTGGGGGTGGGGGATGGTAATGGGGAGGGAGGGGAGGACACCAGGTAGATATGTGAGAGGGCTGCTGGGATATTTTTCCATAAGCATGACCTCAGTGTGGGTAAGCCATCACACGAGCAGTCAACTTGAGAAATCGTGCAGCTCCTAAAGCAACAGCATCTGTGGCGAATCTGTGGAGGTGACCAGGAGTTCGGACAGAAATGTGGGATAAAACAAATCAAAATGCACAATTTAACGATCGGGATTACAACCAGCTCTTTCCTACAAAGAGCTGAAGTGCAATCTATAGCAGTGCTTGCTTCCACTCTAAGTGCTTGATGGGCAGACTGGCACCAAAACACACTAACAGAACTACATCTATGGATTCAAATGCAGAACAACTATTTTCAATAAATTCATCAAATCTGACAAAATAAAGTGAGCTGTGGTGATGATACATTAAATAGACTATTCACTTTCCATGAAGTTTTTCTAAGTTACATATGTTATGTTAGTCCATTCCTGTATCACAAACTCCTAGAAGCACTGTGAAGCAGTTTCTGTGTGAGTGGGTCCCAGTTGGGCTTGTCTTGAGGATGCACACAGATCCAGATCCAGCTGTGTGGGCGAAGTGCAGCGTCACCCCTCCACTCAACTCTCAGGTGACACAGGATGCACTCAAACAAGAGAGCTGCAGATCTGAAACAACTGCTTCAGCTCACACATATTGTCAGGATGTCTCTCTAAGCTCACTCCGCAGCATCTCTGTCAGCTCAGTTCCCATGGTGTCACAACACAGCAGCCCCACTTCACCTTTCATGTCATGTGAGCAGTGTGCATCTCACGCATGGTGCAGTGAGTTCTTCCCCAACAATGGAAGGAGTGTCTCAATGTTCGTGAGCAAAGTTCAGTGAGGTAACAGCTTGATTTGGTGAGCAGCAGCCTCCTCGTAGCGTCCTGCTATGGGAGATGCGCTCCAGGCAAACGTGCAGCATCATCTGCATCACAGAGCAGTCTCTGCTGTGGCTGGAGAGTCATCTCAACTCCACCATTTCTAGCATTATGCATCTCAACTACCCTTGATCCTTGTGGGATGTCTTTTTCATGTCAGTAACACAACACAAGTGTCCTGATGTTTTTATTCCAGGGGTTCATTGACTTTCTCAACCTACACTGTGAATGTATGAATAATTATTCAATATGATCAAGAACAATACAATGATTTGTGTGTTATTAGTTGAGATCAGCTGTGATTGTTTATAGTTGTAACTTAGATGAAGATCTGATCCAAAGGTCTGAGACCACTTTCCCCATTTAGGAAAAGAAATTGACTCATGTTGTGAAAAAAAAAAATTCTCTGTAACTACTGATAAAATATTTGCTGCTTTCCAGTGATTTGAATTGAAGTTCAATCCCCATCTGTTGTTGACATTTTGGTCTATTGATGCCTGATGACAACAGGCTTCATGCTGAAAGTCCCTGGGTTAGGGAAGGGTTTTTAAAGTCAGATAAATCCATCCAAAGATGGTTGGCACCACATCTGACTGCTTCAGGCCATCATCCTTCATAGCTTTGTGACTCACATGTAAGAGTCACAAACTGGGGATAACTCCAGCAGCAGCAAAACACAGGCTCTGCCTGCTTATCCATCAACCACATACTTTATCTCATCAGGAATCTTCAAGTATCAACTTATGGCAGGAGGGACCAGTTTGATCTGCACATGCACATCACCTAAGTGTGAATGTGTCTGAAGTGACACAGTCTGCATCCACTGGCTCATCAGTATTCCTATCTACAACTAAACCATGAAGACAAAAGAACACTCCAGGCAAATGGATGGATGCAAAAAAAACCTCCCTGGAGTTCAGTCTAATCCCTCATTAAGAAATGGACAGAGTGGAAAGGCTCAGCAGCTGAGATGGGAGAAATGTCGCATGGCTTTGACCTCAGTCCAACAGAAGACTTGTGGCTGCTCATGTGTGATCCCTGTGCAACATTACGGAGCTTGAGCAGTAAAACTGTAGCGTCCAGATGTGCAAGCCTGACTGAGACTCAGTGCTGTGGTTGAAAGCAAAGGTGCAACTACTTGAAGGAGGTTTATATTACTGCAAACTCTTATTTTACACTATACATTTTCATTACTTCACCTTGCTTTGTAGAAATCTATTGTCACTGAAAAAAGATGTCATTTGTAAATTATTTTCTTTTTTTGTAAAGCTAAACTATATTGATCATGAATCCGTTGATAAAAGCAATAAAAGGGGAACACATCCACAGATTGCACAACGTCACTTTCAATCTATTGCATAATGTACAACTCCCTACTTATAGTAACTGTACATCACACCAGAGTGACTAACCTCTAATTTATGGTTGAGCTGGAAAACTGTCTGAGTTTTATGACACAGCTGAGCGAAGCAGGAGCTCAGGCTGGTCATCTTCTGCCGCCCCTCGTACGTGATGTCGACCTGGTCCGGGTCTATCTCTCCGAGCAGCAGGTCCACGTCCACGAAAGCCTTGTCGAACTCTTTCTCCAACACTTCCAGCCAGCGAAACATGGACATGCCGGGCCCGAGGCCCGAGCTGTGGCCCGCCGGGGAGCATCCAGCTGAGACGGACATGGCTGAAGCGCAAGCAGGAGCCCAAACGATAGCGTTAGCTTGTTAGCCTGCTAGCTAACTTCGCGACTAACGTTAGCGAATCCCCTCTCTGTTGACCACCTGTGGAAGAACAGCCGAATTAACACTGATACCCGATGACTAGACGTATCTATTAGCCGAGAGAAGGATGGCAAACTGTGTTTCCCAGTTCGGGTGAAAACCACTTCCTGACCAGGAAGTCCCACATCATCTGTGGAGCAGCTACTTCGGTCTGCCTGTGTGCACTGTGCAGGGTGAACTAATGGATAGCAGAACCTCCTCTTCTTCTCTGATGACGCTGCTGGCTGCTGTACTTCCCCCACTTGAGAAAATATGACTGCAACAATCACCGTTCATATTACTTCAGTGTCATATAACTGCCACTGCAGTCAGCTGCTGGTTCTTATATTGGCTAAGCAACACAAAAATCCCTAAAACTAATAGTATTTATTTTCACTAGATAAATACTCAACACTGCTGTCACAGCTTCCACAAAATTCTACATTCTACTGTTTTATTAGTTTTAATTAGATTAGCAATGTCTCTTAGTTGTGATTACTGTTTGTTTTTGGATTTTTGCCTTGGACTAGTTGGACTTGTTGCCCTGTCTGACTGCTTACCCATGTACTGAGGCTGTTTCTGTGACTAAAGAACTGAGAATTTTGAACTGCCTCTTCATCATGTGTTTGAGCCCTACTCTGGTTGTCACACCAATAACTGAAACTGTATAATGTAGAATATTTTCTTTGTCTAGTTAGGTGAGGACACATCATCAGTGTTGTTTCCTGGAATCACTGGGTGCTTTGGGTCTCACAACAGACATCCTCCTCCAGGTGACCTGACAAGGCTGATCAGACCCCAGCCTGTGTGCAAGTGGAATTCTGCTGCCCCACTGCTCTCCCTTCTTCAACCAGAGCCATCTGGAGGCTTTCTCTACCACCTCCACATTGTTGCCTATATCTCTTCTTCGGTTGTCACCCGTTATCCCCAGTGTGCCATAGGCATTGCTCAAGGAGTGACTGGCAAATCCCAGAGTGCCCACCTCCACTGGCATACACCTGGTCCTCCAACCATTCCTCTGACAATCTTCCACCAGCTCTTGGTACTTCTCCCTCTTTCTTTCTTGGGCCTCCTCCATCCTCTCCTCCCAGGGAACCGTTAGCTCCAGCAAGATGAGTTGTTTGGTGGCCTCTGAGACCAAGATGATGTCAGGTCTCAATCTGGACTGGGTGATGTGTGGTGGAATTTTCAGCTGCCTCTCCAGGTCAACTGTCATCACCCAGTCTGGGGCCGTGGAAAGCAAACAAGCAGAGCAGTTCTTTGGTGTTTTCTCTGGCCTTTGTCCTTCCCTAATAAAGTTTATGGCCTGAGCTGTGGCTTGGGTGTATTGGCTGCCCTTGATCCCCTTGCTGATAGCCTAAGCGGTGGATTTCAGGACCTGATCGTGCCTCCATCGATACCGACCCTCACTCAGTACCTTGGAGCAGCTGCTCAGGATGTGTTCTAGTGTTCCTGTTTTGGAATTGGGGGCATGCAGGTGTTTCTATTTTGCCCCATGTGCACAGGTTGGATGGGCTTGGGAGGACATCATAGACACCCTGAATCAGGAACTTGATCCTCTGGGGTTTCCACTTCCAGATATCCTTCCAGGTGACACTCTGCTCCCACTTGATCCAAGCACCCTGCTGCTGCATGGCCACTGCTCTGCTGGTTCCCTTTTCCTCGACTGAGGCTCGCACCTCCTCCTGCACCAGCCTCTGCCTCTCCCTCCCGCTGGCAGTGTCGTACCAGGTCGCTATTAGGCTCACAATTCCAGCTGTGCCTTGTGCCACTGTTCCAAGAATGGCCTTGTGCATCAATTGGGTTCCAGCTTGCTGGTCCGCCTCGGCTGCCCTCTACTTCCTCCCTGTCCTCACAACAATCCCTGCCCCAGACACTTTGGAATGTCTGGATCCAGAGTACTGCAGGTGTTCCTGTGCCCTTACCACAATGAACTTCTCCCTGACTGAGCTGAAAGGGAGCCTGAGCTTGTTGGTGTTCCCATATAGCCTGATGTTACTTAGGCTGTGTGCCAATCCCAGCCATCTGCATAGATAGCTGCTCACCCTTAGCTCAAAGCCTTCTATCACAGTCATGTTGACCTCATAGATGAGCAGAGGCCAGAGAATTCTTGGGAGGATCCCATGCTGGTAGATCCAGGCCTTGAATCTTCCAGGGAGTCAGTCACTGAGAAGCCAGTGAAGAGCCTTGGGAAGGTCTTCACTGGCTTCTCAGTGACTGACGGGATCTGTTGTTCTCCCAGCCGGAAGCAGAATTTGTCGGTGACTTTCCCTTTCTTTAGAACCAAGGACCTGGACTTTGCAGGTTTGAAACTCATGTGCGCCCACCTGGCTCCTTGTGCAGCTCCAGACTTGCTGAGGGGGCCTCGGCATTCTGTTTCAGCTGCCTTGACCAGCATGTTCATTGCTTGTGCAAAGATGGTCACTGAGATGGTACAACCTGTGATAATGCCCACTTCCAGATCAGATGTCAGATGTTAAAATGGCACTGGTACTGAGCAGAAGGCTGTACCCGTGTGATACTGGTTAGGCTAATGTGAATATTCAATATCCTTGGCTTTTGGAACAGTTCAAAGTGAGTAGACAGCACAAGAGCAAAAACTCAATGAGGTCAGGTGGGCAGAGGGGCTGGCAGTGCGGGATGACTCTGGATCAGGAACAAGGTCGAGGATGGTAACTGGAGTGCTTGCTCATTGTGGGAAGTGTTGGGTATCTGTTTCCTGTGGAGTATGGCCCCTTGATGAAGTTCCTGTTTTTATTTTCGAAATGTACTTCTTGTCGTTGTATAATATCCCATCCTTTTTGATTATCTGCCCTGTCATAATGCGTTTTACTTGTGCCCTATCATCCTTGCCTGTCTCCCTCCATCTGTCTTTACCCCATTCAATTGTCAGTTTCTTCCTCTGTAGCTATCCTGTTTATTTTATTATTTCATGTCTCCTGTGTCTGTGCATTTTCTTCATTTTCAGCCCCCCGTAAATTTGTTTTCATCATTTTGTTTTTTATTGAGTTCCTCCATGTGTTTCATGTCTCCTGAGTTTTTGATTTCCATACATTTTATTAAATATCTTTTTTCCCCATTTAACCTGTACCTGTCTGCATTTGGATCCAAATTCTCCCTAAAGTCCCTAAAGCGCAATACTATGGTCTTGACCTTACTCTGTAAAGTGCCTTGAAACAATGTGATTTAGAACAACACAAATAAACTCAAATGAATGAACTTGTCACTGAGATTTTGTTACTGGTTTGGAGTAACCATTGCTTGAAACTAACTTCACCAGAATGATCAAATTCGGCTCTCAAATAACCAAAAACAAAACAAACGAGAAAAAGACAATAAAAGACAGTAAAAATGTTGGCGAGTGAATGTTTCCTGTGTGGCAGATAATTTAGCTTTTTGCAAAATGTCCCCATCGTATTGCTTTTTTTTCTTTTCTTTTTTTTAGTTTGAGAGCAGAGTTTCTGCATTTAGTCAAACATGGTAGTTATCCTGGACTGTCGATGCGAATATTTCTGACGGAAATGGGCTTGCTTACGTTGCAGTCCGCTTGTCAACACGTTTTTGTAATTTTTTCTTTTTATTAAGACTTGATATAAAATTCCTCTTCTTTTTTTTTTTTTTACTGTTGTGTAAATTTATTTATTTATTGTTTTCTTCTCTAACTTTAATTTCTCATTTACATGTATTGTGTATCTGCTTCTAGCATTCGATGGAATATCAACGTTTCCTTCAAATGCATTTATTATTTTTGGGGATTTGTGTTTCTGCTTATAATCGTCTCATTACGTTTCAATGAGCATGGAAAACCCTAAGTCAAAACCGGAAGTTGTTATTTTCCCGTGCGCAAGCTTTGCTGATAGCAGGGGTGGTGCTGATGCGATATGTAGCTACGTTGTGTTTTCACAGCATCCTTGCTGCGATCCGACTAACATTTGCACGTCTTGACATGTTATGAACAGACTCGTTTCGCTTTAAACGTCATTGAATTCTACGAGTGAGGCCACAAAGTAAACATTTTATTTGCGTCAAGCGAATTAAAAGCCGTAATGTGCTGTGAGCCAGACAACGCCATAAGAGCGAAAGGCTAGTGACGTTAGGCTAACGTGCTAACAGTGAGCGGGCGCCGCATCCAGCTTGTTGTCTCCGGAAAGATCACTCAGGTATAGAGGCTGCGGTGCTGTCAGGGGCACTCTGAGACCCCCCTGCGAGCAGTGATGGTGGGAGACACCGAGTGGGAACTGTTAAGTAACTGACGTCGTTAAAAACTGCTCGGCGCGGAGAAATGAACACGCCACTCGGCAGGAATGGGCTGATCGGGCTCGCAGTCGGAGCCACAGCTGGCTTGGGCTTGATCGCCTTCATCATTTACAAAGAGATCAGTAAGAAGAGATCTCGGAGACTGGTGCTGGAGGCCCGGCCGACTCCCCGGCTGTTCGACCCGTTGGATGGCGCGACGCTGGATGCTCAGGGTGGGTGGGCTCGGCTCTGTCTGGTTCTAACTGACACCAGCCTGTGTACAAATATCTCGCTGTACATATATGCACGTGTGTGTGTGTGTGTGTGTGAGAGAGAGAGAGAGAGAGAGAGGTTTTTAAAGGGGCATTTGATTACTTACCACCTAGGAAATGACAAACAGCCTGATAATACCACTGGAAGTGATCTCCTGTTTCTGTAGTTAATAAATGACTTTCTTGTGAAACTTTGTACTGGATCCTAACTTACTGAGAGGAATGAGACCCTTCTTCTGCCACTCATGTAACAAGGCACATGATCTTACACCTTGCAATTTGCAGGTAATTGGCCCACAATGAAGGCCAGACCTGACGCCTATGCCTAGCCACTAGCTAGCCACTGATTGAACAGAATTCAGCATCCCACTGTCCCTAATCAGAGGTGGCCATGTTCCAAACTTCCTGTTTCTTAAGGGTTTTGAATCACTCTTAGTTTGATTCCTCACCTGGGACTTGTTTGCTTTGGTAGGCTTCTCAGATCTACTGTCCCTAACACCACAGATCCCAGAACAACCCCCACCACATCACCTTTCCTATCCTGCCTCAGTGACCTGGACCTGTCCAAGCAGGAGAAAACGATGTATGGATGTTCATGTGAGGAGGTTTCAAGAAAGGCTGGAGATAGGGGTACATAACCCATATGTCTAACATGTTGTGTCTCCTTGTGCAGAGGCGCAGGCCCAGCAGGAGGCTCTGGCCGCGGTGGAGGCTGTGGTGCAGGGCTTGTCCCCAGAGCAGCAGCTGGAGCTCCGGAACCAGCTGGACCAGGTGCTGAGCTGCGTGGCCTCGCTGCGGTCGGAGGTGGCCGAGCTGAGGGGCGGCCTTCAGGACATCGCCCTGCAAATCATCCAGGATGTCAAGTGAGTGACGCTGCGTCGACGCTCCCCTACTCAGCTTGTCAAGAGCGTGTCACCAAATACAGTGTTTCCATATTACCATATTCAGGAAGGGAGTGGAGGACAGTCAGCGGGTGCGTCGGCGCCGTCACCTCGTCCACAGGGAGCGCACCGATTCCAACAGTTCCAGCTCCATCTATTTCACTGCCAGCCAGGGTGTGGCCAGCACGTGTGAGGAAACCAGCGAGGGCGGGTATGTCTTTGGGTTGGTGCAGTTAAAGAGCTTTCTTTTTCTGGCGTCGCCCTCTCATCTCATGTTAATGATACTATGTAGTAGTACGTAGTAGCACTATGTAGACTACTGTGTAGTATCGTAGACTAGTCTGATTTTGAAGCCACAATCAATGATTTGACTACATGCATTTTGCCTTGTCCGGCCACCACAGCAACAGATTCTTACCTCTGCTGCTTAAGAGGAAGCTATGCCCCCACAGCTGGAAAAAAATCTTTGCCCAATAATTAGTATGCTTCTGCTCTCTCATGGTCATTTGATCCATGGCCACTTTAAATATTGGTGAGTGCAGCTTTAAAACATAGATTTTTATGGTTTATGGGGTGGATCAGGAAAAATCCTCTGCCTCCATTATACCAGAAAAGAGACTTACAGCAAGGGAGTGTGAGAACCCGGTTCTGATCCACTAGTGGGCATGTTTGACAGGCTTCTTTAACAAGCTTAATCAGCTTGTTGTGCGAGTCGATTACAGACGGTTAAGTCGCACCATGTGTGGCCAACTTACTGTCACTTAGTCCCGTCTGGAAATGAAACTTGAAATCAGTGTTTTTCACACAGGTGACGAGATCAACCTCCCGTCCTCTCAAATATATCTCAAAATGTTTCCTGTCAAATTCAGATGCTGGAGCCTGTTTTCTAGACTCCCATGAAAAATCAGACTTGCAGTTTATCCACGTTACTGCTGCAGGTATTGGAACCAGGTACAAAAAACCAACTCACAGCACTCCAGTCTTTAAGTCCTTGCGCTGGCTTCCATTTCATTTAAATTCATTTTGCTCCTGAATACATCAAGAAACAAGAGATGTCAGCCCTTGTTGTTCCCTGTGAGAGCCAAACGGGAGAAGCTCCACAACGATGGAAGGCCCTTCCTAGCAATGTTCGAATGCCCCAACACTTAGTTTTTTTAAAGCAGACTCAAAACCTTTCTTTTTACACACTCTCTTTACCAGGCCAGGAACTGGTTGCTTTTGTTTCTATTTATCTGTATAATCTACATGTGTACATACACCTTCTCTATATAACCATTATACATTCTAATTTGCCTTTGCACTCATGTACGCACACATTTAGCTGTTTATTTATTTCTATTTGTGTTGTTTAACACGTGTTTCTGTTGTAAAGCACCTTGCGTTGCTTCTGTATGAAATGTGCTCGATAATGAAATTGTATTCTTTGCATTCTGACAAATGTCACTGACCTCTTTTGTGCTGGAGTGGTTAAAGAAGAAAAAAAGAGACAGATATCAAAAAACTGGAAACTGGTCAAATAAAAAAAGACTATCTGCATGGAGAGACACCACTAGAGATAAACTACAAACTAGCTTGTTTTTTTGTTTTCTTTTTTCAATTTGCTAGAATGAATCCTTTAAACAGTGAAAGTAATCAGTAATCAATACACTGTATATTGATATCCCCCTGCTAAATGAAGACTAGACTAACAGATGATCATCCACATATGTCCCAGGTACTCCACAGCCTACGCTGAGTCGGACTACACGGACCGGGACACGGATAGAGAGGAACCGGAGCAGGAGTCTGAGGAGGAGGAGGAAGAGGACCAGAGCTGCGCCACAGTCCTCACCCTGCGTCAGGAGGACTCTCAGGAGGAGGAGGAGGAGGAGGAGGAGGAATACCGGGAGCTGGAGGATGAAGAGGGAGAGCATGAGGTGGCGACGCACCAGCTGGTGACTGAAGTTCCCAGTGGGGAGCTGGCTCTCCTCCTGGCTCAGAGTGACATCCTCCACACAGGAGACGCCCGTTTGAAGGCCGAGGGTTTTCGACTGCTGCTGGACAACAGATCACAGGTGAGTGCTGGACGCTGACTCCCTGGTTACAGGACGGTAAACTACTGCTGAATCTACAGACAAAGATAATAGAATAAAGCTTATTGTGATTAGAAAGTACGTTCGATCAAATAGTGATATGACGCCACAGCTGGGAACAGTAGATGGATGGTGAAGTGGGGTTATGTCACAACACGTGGCTGAATGCTGACTGGTGGTTTTGTGATTGTGTGGCTGCAGTATGGAGACAGCAGGGAGTTTCTTTGGCGACTGGCTCGGGCCTATAGCGACATGTATGAGTCCACTGAGGACAAACAAGAGAAGATGACCTATGCACAACAAGGTAAGGGACACACACGATAAAATGATTATTATAAGATCTGTTTGGTCCAAATATTAAATCAAATGGAAAGAATTAAACTGCGAGCTGCTGTTGCAGGTCGCGAGGAGGCAGAGCTGGCCCTGAAGAAGAACGGCCTCAACGCCGATTGTCACAAATGGTAAAACCATGAGCACAGGGGGTCACCGAACTGTGACCTCATTGGCTTTCAGCCTGTGCTCCACACCTGACCGCTGACTGTTTGCGGCTGCTCTGTCGCTCTGTTTGTGGCTCCAGGTTTGCTGTGCTGACGGGACTGACCTCCCAGCATGAGAGCATGCACGCCAAACTGAAGAGCAGCCTCATCCTGAAGGTAAAACACCTCCCAGCCTCCTTCATCTCCCTTTTCTACACACTTATACAAACTATACTACAGTATGTTGTTTGGGGGGGGGTTGGCATCTTTACGACACACTGTACTAACGTGGTCCACATTTAGAAAAACCACACACGCTTTTTTTCCTCTGTGTGTGTCTCCTCTCTTTTTCACACACAAACCCATTTATTTTATTTTGTTTTACTTTATTTTTTTATCAGTTGATTTAATTTTGCTTTATTGAATTATATACTTTATTTTCTCATCTCATTATTGAGTTGCACTACCCTTGATGCTTGGCAGCATTCTTCATGTGCCAGTAAAGCTTGCTGAATTGATATTTAAATAGATTGAAGAGAGAGAGGGACAGAGAGTGAAAGACAGATGTGAATGATTGGAAGTAAGTCAGTGTAATTCTTCTCACTGGATTCATCTGTACACTATTTGAAACTTCCACTGCACACTGAAAGGTGTCTGAAGGTGATGTCAGGGTATGACACCTGTGTGTTGTGCTCATGTTTTGACCCCACTTCGTTGTGGGTTTATTTCTAATCTGACACTGATATCTGTTGTCCACCCAGGAGCACCTGGACCAGGCCATCGCCCTCAGAGACGACGACCCCACGTGCTTCTACCTGCTGGGCAGATACTGCTACGAGGTGAGGGAAGGCCTTGTGTTGTGCTGACTCCATCATCCCAGGTCAGCTGAACTGTGTCTCTGCAGGTGGCCACTCTGGACTGGTTGGAGAGGATGGCGGCTGCTGCTCTCTACCAGAGCCCCCCCTCCTCAACGCTGCACGACGCCCTCGAGAACTTTCTCAAGGTAGAGGACCACAGACTGAATGTGCAGATGACTAGTTTGTCATGTTGTGGCTGATCGCGTGTGTCCATGGTGTGTTTTAAGAGTCCATTCAGGTTGGAAAATGCCCCAATTTTGCCTGTTAAATATCTTCATGAATAATTAGAAATAGAATAAAAATAGAAATAGAAAAATTACTGGAGGAAGTCTGACTGGGAGTAAACCAAACCCACAACATGGGTGTGGATGTGTCTTCACCCCATAACTTGCTACAACTCTGGGTGTGACTTTGTGTGACCATTGCTGATGTCAGAGCTGAAGCATGATCCCAGAATCTGCAGGAATGATCTGGATCTTGGCGGGGGTCAAACCAGCAGCTCATTGTCTGTTTAGTCCAAACTGTTTGGTATGAAGATTCTGCATGGACACGTGACTGAAAACAGAATGTGTGTCTTGTGTGGTGTGAACCTGCAGGCAGAGGAACTCAGTCCAGGTTTCTCCAAGGCAGTGAGACTTTACATCGCCAAGGTAAACAGCCACTGCACTCTTACTGTGCTGTACTTGTTTCTATGGCCCAAAGCATGATGGGAAATGTAGGTCAGAACATAACACGCTTACCAAAGTTAGAAATGACAAAGGAAAACCAGATTAACTAGAGCAACGAATATTAGCTCTGTACATTTGTTTTGACATTACATTATAATACAATACCAGACTCACAATGGTGCATCAATACACTTCTCGTACTGTATCGCTGAGACACAAACACTCACCTCAGTTTATTATTATAACTGTTGGGCATTCAGGCAAAAACGAAAGAATGTCAACTTAGAGTGACATCTGAGGCACAACAGGAGCAGGTGAATAATACGTGCATACATATCAGGATCTATGCTTCTCCCTATATCAGTGTGTTGTGTTTGTAAAGACTATGAAAGTAATCATCCCGTTGATTGGTTCGTAGTGTCACAAGGAGCTCGGAAACGTCTCCGAAGCCACAAACTGGACCGAGATGGCTCTGAAGATGGCTACCAACACTAATGATGTAAGAGCACCCCCCCACACACACACACATGCGCAACACGGTTATTTCTGTTTATTGTTGCCTCCCTCTCATTTCCCAGGATGAAGAAACGTCTCAGCTGGAGGCCGAGCTCGTGGCTTTAACTGACAGGAAATTCTGAACAGCGCATCTCTGCCGAGGTCTGACCGATGAAGCCACACGGCTGATGACACTGATTGGCGAGTCAGGCCGCCAATCTGTGATCATCCAATCAGATGTGCTGTACAGACAGCACACTCGTCTTTCCCTTCATTACGTGGAAACCCTTTTGTTGTCACTGTGAAATGGGTCACTGGTGTTTATTTATTTTCTCCAAACTTTATTTTGGCATAATTGAGTCAGTGTCACTGAGTGATATAGATTGTAGTGTATGTGGTATCTATTTGCCTTTTTAATGGAAAACCAGAGAAGGCTTTAATTTTTAGCATCGTCGTCTGAATGCGACATGATCAGTTCACTTAAATGACAAAAAACACACAACACACTTCCCTGCAGTAATGTGTAGTCATACAAAGGGTTTTGCTAGCTATAATTTATCCAGAGACCAATTTTCTCTTATCTCAAGTAAAGCTATCTGCATGGCAAGATCAGTTTATTTCTCCATACTTTGGGTGATTGAGCCTGTATTTTAGTTTTGGAAAACACGTCCACAGTGAGTGTGATTTCAAGGTACCTGCGAGCACTGGGTTCAGACACAGGGACCAGCAGAAGTCAATTGTAACACAGCTTACTGAAAACAGAACTAAACTCTGGAGTTACTTAAACCTTAATTTTAAGTTTAATCTGGAAGCAGAGCTTGTTCAGCTACAACAGAAAGAGGGAGGTTTTTTTGAATCAACACAACAAATAAATCTGATGAACTCTTCTTTGAATTTATTAAAAGTTACTGTTCTTATTTATATTGTACTATTCTAATAGTGGCCAGCTCCAGCTACTCTTTCTCAAATGTGTTTTGTGGAGATGAAGGAAGTTTCATTAATGTAGATGTAGTGATATATATATTTTGATCAAAATATCTGCTTTAAAAGCCAGATTGTTGTTTTTTTTTCCCAGTGAAGCTCGAGTTAAGGGAATCCCCACCCCAGTAGATAGATGTTGCATGGAGCCTTCTGTTTGGTTGTGGCTGTAAAAAAAAAAAAAAGTCCTAATATTTTTGTACCCTAATTTACTTTGTTTTTAAATTGCCGTTATTTTCTGAAGTGAAAGTTAAACTCAGATTATTAGTTGGTGAGCTGACATCACTTCAATTGCACCTTGTTTTCTATTCTCTTGAACTTTTTCTGTTGAAGTTCCTTTTGCAGTCACTGCTGTGAAACAGGAGATAAGATAAATGAAAAGTTTTGCACTTGTTTGGTTAATTTGTTCTCGCACGTTTAACGTCCCGACATTAACGCCACTCATCCTCAGTGATGTATGTATGCATGTATGTGTGACCAGCCATCCATAACACTTTAGAATGACCTGGTTATCAAATGGAAGCTGATCTTCAGTCATTCGTACAGATGAACTCAGTGTGCATGAGTTGCACAAACACTGGTGTGAACGGCTCTCTGAGCTCATTCCACATCTTCTCTGCTGGGTTAAGGTCTGGGCTGGCTCTGAATGGACCACTCCAGAAAGTGGATTTTCTTTGATTGAAGTCATTATTTGATATGTTTTAAAAGTGCAAAGAATGCCATAGTGTAGTATTTCACAAAAATGTGAAAACAAATTTAAAAAGGAAGAGTGTTTTGTAAAACCTTCATACTCTTAAAAATGCAAAATGAGGTCATAGAAAAGTGTGTTATAAAAATGCAAAAAAAAAAAATAAAAATTGTGTAGTATGTTGTAAAAACCCAGAAATCACACACACACATGCTATCATCAGAGGAGTGTCATAAACACTTCATAGTATGATACGTGTTAAAAAAGCAAGAAGGTCATAGTATAGAAAGTCATAGATTTGTGCTACATGCTTTTCATTCATTCTTCACTGGCGCTGTCCTGCCATGGACCACGATCTGTGACTGGCTGGCTCTTATTGAACATTCTGTGTTGTGTCTCTGGAGTCATCCCAAATCCGACAACCTATATCCATCAACCTAAATCCAGTCCACTTACAGTTTGTGTATACTGATGACTATCTAGACACTGAGATGACTTTGTAATCTTTTTCAGGTTCATGCAAATCACTCATTCTTGAACCTAAATCTGTGGACATCTTTTCATGAGGTATGTTTCACATCCTGCAAATGGGTGGGTTTTATAAGTGAAACTTGCTCTAAGCCACACCTCCAAATCTTTTTCATTGATTAGACACCAGGTTTGCTTGCTCCTGACTCCTATTGGCTTTGCTGATGTCATTATTCAAGGGGTTCACTTACTTTTTCAACCAACACTGTGAAGCATTGGATGATGTTTTCAGCATGGCCAATAACAATGCAAATATTTGTGTGCTCCAGTTGTAACTTAGATGAGGATCTTTCCACGTTTTAAAGGGATAGTTCAGGTTATTGAAGTGGGCTTGTAGGAGGTGCTGGTGGACAGTCAGTTTATTAGCTGCAGTAGAGTTCAGTCTGTGCACTCACACTGTTGAAAAGCAAGGAGGAAAAATGACAGTGACGTATTTTAATCACTTCAGTGTCTACTGAAAAAAAATCCTATATCAGTGTTAAGTTCTGCCAGATATTTGGTGGTGAACGTGTGGTCTCTATACTGTAGTTCTTATGCCTGTAACGCCTCCTATCAGCTTCTCCAAAGTGGAATAGTCCAAACTTCAGAAAAACCCTCTTCAAACAACCTGAACCATCACTTTAGGACACATTCACAAATAAATACAGACAATTCCAAAGGGTTTACTTACTTTTTCTTGCCACTGTATGGCAAGTAATTGTTTATTTATTTTCGCTCCAAAACGTACATATACACAAGGTTCTGGTGAAGACAAACCAAAAAGGGACCCGGTGGTGACGACATTACTTTATAAAAATGTGAGTATCTTCTCAAAAAACCCAGCTTCACTGTCAGACCAACAAAAAGAAAGACACCACTCAACAGAAACTCCATAAAGACAAAATGTACAGAACTATGCCAAGTTTGTTTTTTACCACTCCATTGATGAAACTGCAGAAGTGTATTGCATTCAACAAAGAGAAGAAACTGGCACCCTTTCTCTAATTAGGACTCAAGTTATTATATTATATCATTATATTATATGTGTGAAAAGACTGGTCATTTTGGGAGGGTTTTTTGTAAATATAGAATGTCATATTGATATAATGTTTAGTCCGGGTGAGACGATGAAGCTCATGACACTTTTTGTAACTTAGAGATACTAAGTCATAATTATGTGCTACTGATCTTGTAATGATGAAGCAGTATCTCAGAACAGTGTGTCAGATGTCAGAAACGTCTGCTGAGAGCAGTCGCATCACTGAATCCAGACGTGCCACCAGACGGAATGAAGCCAGCTCCAGATCCCCTCAGCCTGCAGTCAGTCTGAGGCTTCATGTGCCGGCATGTAGTGCGAGTGGAGGTCCAAGAGACCAGTGAGAGCAGTGCGTCCCTGCTGCTTCCTGCCCGTCCGCCCGCTCAGTCCTTGGCGTCGCCCACTCCGTCCGCATTGATGGCGAACATGGCTTCGGCCTCGGGCAGGCAGGGCGAGTCATAGATTTTGCAGATCCGCGTCTCTCCTCGACCTTTCCTCAGGTACAGACTGCAAGAATAACACCAGTCTAATGAAACCTAAGTAACAGTGACAGCGAGGGGGGAACACACACTGCTTACTGACCGTGTGGTGGAGGCATGAGCCAGAATATTGCCACCGATTGGTTTCTTGGGATCTGCGGAGAACATAGCTGCCCCATCCACCTGTGCTACCACCTGATTGGTTATCACCACGGCAACGCCAAACTGTTGAGACAGAAACACCCATGTTCATGTGTAAAGTTTCGCGTATTCTTTTGCTCTGTCCTAACATAGTCGTTGACAGCCTGCCCCTGGCCCCGCCCACCTCGTCCGCCAGCCTGAGCAGCATGCGCAGGAAGCGTCCCAGGTGTCCCTGCCTGGCCGACAGCTCTCCTCTCCCCGAGTAGTCTGTTCTGTACAGAGCGGTGGCACTGTCCACTATCAGCAGAGCATACCTGACACACAAGGAGACAGTGTGTGTCTGTGTGTGTGTGTGTGTCTGAGAGAGAGAGAGCTGTAGGGCCACACAACAGCACCCTGCACATCCATACTGAAATGTCACCACAAACAACTGCTGCTTATGGATATCAACAAGATACAGATACAAGAACATATATATCCATTGTCATTGGTAACGAATGGTCAGAGTGTATAAAATGAAAGTGAAAGTGAAATACTTTACAATACACATCAACTTTTGTTTGTGTCATTTTTGTCATGTGATCATACTCAACAGCATGCAACTGACCTGGACTCGGCCATCATGGCAGAGGCCTGGTACAGAAGCTGGGTCTGATGGTCTGTGTTGAAGGCCCGGGCGTAGGCCACGTTGTCCAGCACGTCGCTGCCCACCAGCCCGTACCTGCAGACAGAGACGGAGGTCACGTGATACTTTCCCCACCTGAAGAGCAGCTATATCATGATACCGGTGAGTTGCAGCTTGCGGCCTTTGCCATCAAGTGATGAGTGGCTGCCTCACCTCTCTGCTACAGCCAGGAGTCTCTCTGGTCTGAAGGTTCCCTCTGTGTCGATGTACATGGCTTTACCTTCCCCACCCCCCTGATCAATGGGCAGCTGTGGACACAAAGCACAGGGTGAGTCAGTGACTTGACACTGTCAAAGGTGTCCAAACAGCCCACGCTGGCCCTGCCGGCCCGCACGCTCCCAGGACAGGTCAAACATCACAGCTGAGGGGAAAAAAAGCTTTGCTGGATGTTTCATGTTCCTGAGGTTAAAAATGGGGAAAAGTGAGCAAGTTAAACAAAGAGGGTGGTTTGAGCGTTTCATTATTTTGTATTGGAGGAGTCTACAGAGGAACTGGATGATACTTCTGTCACTCAGGGGCTCACAGGGCAAAATACAGAACCCTGACTGCTTTAATGCTCACACTGTGTGAAAGATGAGCATATGTGCAGTGAAATTTAGTTAGGAAGAGATTAACACCTTCTCCCATAACACCAACCGTTCACTTACATGGGAAAAATGGCTGAGAAGAAGTTGAATATTTCAGATATTATAAAACATGTTGCTGAAAAATTAATGAAGCCACGTTTTGCTGTTTGAACTGGACCTATGATTTACACAATGGTGAAAACATGGATGGAATCACGGAATTTGACAAAGAACAATCAACTATAAAACACAGAATATCAGGGAAATTGCTGAAATACAGATGTGGTTTATAAAAAGTGGGATTTTCCCTACTGATGGACGTGTTTTTCACAGTGTCTGAACCAAATGAGCAGAGAAAATAAACGACTTTAAGACTGAGAGTCTCTGCTGTATTTTGGCTGCTGCAGCTTACGTCTAGTTGTGAGAGACTGGCAGTAGCCGTATGCGATTCTCACACACATTACTTTCGGTAAGATATACTTGAGGTAGATTTCAGGCACATCATTTTACAAAAGGACTGAATGACCTGTTTTACTGAAGCACTTTTTTGCACAAAAAAAGTTCTTCAATCTTCAAGATCAAATTGATTAATATTCATTACATTTTGGATATTTTCCTATTGAATTGTTGGAATTTTATTCATCCACCACATGATTAGACCCTCTTCAGGTGACAAAATGTGGTTAAAATGTAAAACACGGAATTCATTCAAAATTTCAATGGAAAAATGGAATTTGGGATATAATAAAACGGAATCTGCCAGATTCTGCCAATCAGCAGAGACGAAAATACCCCACTCTCCAAAGAAAGAAGCCTGCAATCCCAGCCAAAGGCCTCAGCCAGTCAACCGCTGGAGAAAGGTCGACCTGAGGCCCAACCTAGAGCTCGATCCAATCGAGTGTCCTCCTCTGCAGAGAACGTCTAAAATGCACGCAAAGAAAGGACTGGAGGAAGAAGCTGTGTCAGCCTCTGCCTTAACTGAAGAACAGTCTGCAGAGACAAATGAAGCAAAGGCTGCTGTTAACACAAACACAGTCTACAAGAAGAAGAGACAAATTTAGAAGACTATTCATTATGGGCACCATGACTTCTGGAAAAACTAGAGATAGAACAGGGAAAAGTGAAAAGAATGAGACTTATGTAATAACCTGGAAATCAGCAGACAGGAAAACACCCACATCTCCTAAGCAAGAAGCCTGCAATCAAACCGTGTCAACCTGTGCTTTTACTGACACACAGTCTGCAGAGACAAATGCCACACAGGTCGCTGTAAACAGAAACACACAGGCTACAACAGCTGCCCGCATTCAGGCCAAAATACCTACCACCATCCAGACTAGGACAAGACCTGGATAACCCACATCTCCTGAGACCTAAAAAAATATAATACCAAATATAAATGAACTAAAAATAAATAAAATGCTGCCACTCTGGCAGTTAAAAAAAACACTGAAGCTGTTTTGTCGAAGTTTACATTACATTTCTATTGTAATGTAATGATATTCTATCTGTTGTTGTGGTTGTATGTTATGTAGATTTAAAAAAAAAAAAAAAATAAAAAGCAAAAAACCCCAAAACAAACTGAATTAGGTTTAAATCTGTTGCTAGAGAACCCCGCAGGCCTACACATCCCAGGGACAGGTTGAGTGGCAAAAATGCATTCAAGGTTGTAATAAAGCTGTCGATATTCTCATTTTCCCAGATCATGGTTATCTCAAGGAAATTAGGAAACTAGTCAGACCAGCATGAACTGTTGAAGCCTTTTGGACGAGAGGTGAAACGTCTTCAAAGACCTTTAACCAAGTCCAGTTGGTTTCTATTAAAATTTCCTTGAGAGAAGGTTGAAATGCATCTAAAGGAAAACATATGGGTCATTTAATTGGTCTGAGTCCAGGGAAAACAGTGATAGAAGTCCCATGACTCTGCCAAGTACGTGTTGTCAATTTGAGGCCAAAAGGCACTGAACTTTGAAATAGCGCCACTGAGTGACATGTATGAACTCGCTTTCTCACGACACACCTGAGGCTCTCCCATCAGAGCAGCCGCTCTCTCTGGCTCAGTTCGGCCTTTACCTGGCAGGTGACGGCAAGCGTGTGGCACAGCTGGGTCTTCCCTGTCCGAAACTCTCCGAACATCTCTGTGATGGAGCCCGTCTCAATCCCACCTACAGGGGAAACAGGAGTTGTTAAGCTAACACGCAGGAACAAGGATCCCGTGCCAGATGCTGAGAGATTTACAGACCTTGCAGTAGTTTGTCCAGCTCCTTGGAGCCTGTTGAAATCTGGATGATTTCTGCTCTCCTCTGGTGGAACTCTGTGGCCGTGGTGAAGCCCATGGGCACCAGCTTGGCTGCTTCAGCCTGGCAAGGAAGGAATAATGACACTGAAAAATGAGAAAATAACTAAAAATTCATCTCAAGGGTACCTTTATATGGAAAGCGCACAAACCTGGATAAGAACAACTATTATTACTAGTCATCGTAGATATTGTGTGATATGTCTGATTGTCACTGTCACTGATTTGGGGGGATGTCTCTGGAGAAATTGGTCTTTTAAACTAGCCCCCAAACAGTGTCATTATAATAGTGTCAGTATAAAAGGGGTTAATGACAGGACCTGTTGTGCATGTAGTACTTGACAAATTTAATCAATAGGATTCAGGTCTGGACTTTGCCTTGGCCGGTCCTTCAGTTCCAGTACTCCAGATCCCTTTACTCTATTTATGCATTTTGAACAGGAGTGAGGAATTTCAAACTGAATTCACCTTTTTATACCAATATTTGAGGCAGCACACTGGAATTCTGTGAGAAGTCAGAAATGAATAAAGAGTAACATACAACCACTAAAACTATTTTTCTGTCAATAAGTGTAATCTGGCATCCCAATCAAAACATAATGAAGTGCTTTACTATTTTTTTATGAAAACAGTAAATTGGAAAATGCATGGATAACATTAATTATATTCACCACTGGGTGGTGGTCTAATAAATTTGGTAAGCAATGTACGTCCAATAACCTCTAAAAACATAAACTCAAGGTTGAAGTCAAACAAAGGATCTAGAAAAGGGGTTCATGTTCATGTGTGAGTGAAGATGAGAACCATCAATCATCAGCTGATGTCTTACAATTTCATCCATGACACTGCAAGACCATGATGAGAATGAGTCACTTATTTACAAATTTGGTGTCGAACACTGCTCAAAATTGCTCTTTTTGCTCATTTCATTCTTTAAACTGTGCACAATAAACAAGTTTGAAACAGGAAGGCTGTGGGTCCTTACTAGAATTTTGTCAGCTTTGGCCTCACTGATGCCCTTGATGTTGAGCAGCTCCTTCTTGGGTGCGTAGGCCACCGCCTCAATCGTGTGGAAACCTGCATCCTCCAGCTTCTTGATGTCACTGGCACTGATTCCACATTGCTAAGATGGGAGATATTGGCCACATGTAAATTCTCTAAGAGACAGGGAACGTGCAGATGGTTCCTGACTGGATCGTGGGGTTCAATCAGAAATAAAAAAGTGAAAAAGTTAACCAAGCTCACTTCCCAATCATTTCAAACACAGTTACATAAAAGTGGCAGCTGGAAGGGCTGTCCGAGACAGAAAGAGTGGAAAATCACAACTCTTCAAGTCACGACACCTCAGGGCATGGAAGAAACTGTAAAAAAGAAATAAAGTGTAATCAGACCACACACCTCCAGTCTGGACAGAGGCTGTGGTCCGTAGGTTTCCTCCTCCTCAACCTCCGCCTCCACCCTGGCCTCGCTCCTCATAGCCATGATCTGAGTATGAAGGTCTGGGCCACAGAGAGGAAGAGGAAGCTCAGTGGCTTATGACTGCTGGGAAATGATAGTGTTATATTGAGTATAGTGAGCAAGAGGGCTGGTTTCATGTAACACCTGAGTGATGTAAGGTTTGCTTCAGGATTCCTTTTGTTTTCCTGATCTTAAAAGCTGGTTAACAGTTATTTCTGACTATCTTAGATGAACCTAAAGGGCAGTGAATGCTTTTATTCACGTGATTTCCCTGTACACACGCCACTCGTCTTCTCAGACCTCACTGCTGGGACATGCAAACACTGTTTGAAATACCACGAAGTGGTTGTTGTCACATTGTTAATATAGACTTTATAAAGCACGCAGTCGATATTTGGATTGCATTAGTCCGTTTAGGGCGCACATTACAAATCTGTTCTACTTCGAGCAGGCCCCGAGGAAGTTAACACACGAACGTTACCAGGTTCGATTCGAAAACATTTACTAATAACCTGACGTAACGGTAAAATCAATAAAAAGAGGCCTACTAACCACATTTACTAAAAGTATCGTATAAAGCATTGTCAGATCTTTGGTAAAGTTTTTTTCGTGTTACAACGAGTGCTGGATTCACGTCAGTTCAGTGCATTTCAGCCGAGGGGCTAGTGTAAGTTACCCGGCGGGTAATGTCGCGTAGACGAGCCGAACTGTAAGGGCAACGTTACTGTGACACGTTCAGCACAAGCTAACGCTCACGTCTTACCTGTGTTCTTTAATCACACACCGTACAGATAACAAAAACTCCGGCTGCTGTCTACCTGCTTCTGGTTCCCTTACCGACCCCGCCGTTTGATAACTTAAGATCCCGCGCGACTCACAGTGCGCAATGACGTTGACGTAAACAACCTGCGCGAGTTTTCTCATTGGCCAAACCATACAGGACAGGAAAGGTCTATCCTTCAAAGTAAAAGCTCAGCTAAAGCGCCGGGCATGATTGGAATACTGTGTGATATGGTACAGCGTAGAAGCCGTTTATTTTGTTGTTGTTGATTATTCAGTCTTTCTAATGTAGTCTAGTATAGTGTTTTGATATTGTTATATTTATAAAACAAATTTCTTCTGTTAGTTCTGGAAGTTATTTACTGGACTTTGCAAGAATCGCGTCTTTACACGGTACAGTTAGGGTGTGCACTTGGAAGGAAGCAGCAGTGACAACTTCTTTCTTTTGTTGTCCTCTTGCTTGTCACGGTTAAATATAGCAACAGAAAATTCCAAAAATGTATATTGACACTGGACATCTTTTGCTTGTGTACATCCCTTTGGCATTATTAGAGACCTTTTGATTTCGTTGTCGAAACTTAATTAACTTGATTTTAATTATGTGCTGAGAGCCACGACAGGGCGTCAGACATAAAGTTTAAATCCCCCCGAGTCCTTAAATTACACCAAAAATTATGCTATTTCGATAGGATATTGCACTGTCTAAGGTCCAAACTGTGCTCTTTGTTATATTTATAATAATAATTACTCTTAATATTGATTGCCACTGTACACTCTTTGCTGGTTGGCCATCACCATCTTGTCAGTCTGGATCTGGAAGTCCCACAGGATCTTGGCCTGTTTGTTCTCAGTCACCTTTGGGGGTGTCTCCCATCTGGACCCTGGGACCTCCAGTCCATACTCTGTACAGATGTTCCTGTATACTATGCCCGCTACCTGGTATGCCTTGCCTGCCAGCATCTTACACCCTGCTGTGATGTGTTGGACTGTCTCAGGGCCTTCTCTGCACAGCCTGCACCTGGGATCTTGTCTGGTGTGGTAGATCCCAGCCTCTATTGCTCTGGTGTTTAGGGCCTGTTCCTGTGCTGCCATGATTAGTGCCTCTGTGCTGTTTTTCAGTCCAGCCTTTTCCAGCCACTGGTATGTTTTGTCCATATAAGCTACTTCTTCAATTTGTCGGTGGTACATGCCATGCAAGGGCTTGTCCTTCCATGATGGGCCCAGTGGTTCCTCATCCCTTCTGGGCTTTTGTTGCCTGAGGCATTCACTTAGGAGTTGGTCCTTGGGGGCCATTTTCTCAATGTATTCCTGGAGGTTCGCTGTTTCCTCCTGGACAGTAGTTCTGACACTTACTAGTCCTCGGCCCCCCTCCTTTCGCTTTGTGTACAGCCTCAGGACGCTGGACTTAGGGTGAAACCCGCCATGCATGGTAAGGAGCTTCCTTCTCTTGATATCAGTGGCTTGTATCTCTTCCAGTGGCCAGGATATTATCCCAGCCGGGTATCTGATCAATGGCATGGCATAGGTGTTAATGGCTTGGGTCTTATTTTTGCCGTTCAGCTGACTTTTCAGGACCTGCCTTACCCTCTGGAGGTATTTGGCTGTGGCTGACCTTCGAGCTGCCTCCTCATGATTACCATTTGCCTGTGGGATCCCCAGGTATTTGTAACTGTCCTGCACATCTGCAATGTTCCCTTCAGGTAGGTCAACCCCCTCGGTTGTGATCACCTTTCCTCCTCTAGATATCATCCGCCCACATTTATCTAGTCCGAATGACATCCCAATGTCTTTGCTGTAGATCCGAGTGAGGTGAATCAGAAACACACACACTATTAATTTAGGCCCAAGAAGACTGAAACATGCTGCTGACCCTGAATTGAAACTGCAGATTTTGAGTCACATTAGTCAGCACAATATTTAATTCTCTGGGCACCACAAACAAGGTGTCAGTCACTTCTGTTGCATTTTATGGATGGCTTTACAGACAAAGCAATACTTGCACAAATTAAATGAACACTAGTGACGTGAGAAGCGTAAAGTCTCTGAGGGTGGACAATGGCACTGAAACAATAGCTACAGTGTACAGTATAGTCAGAAGAGTAGGTGATAGACAGATAGATCAATAATTTATAGTGGATTATTTTGAAAAACTTAGCTAAAGCTTGTAAGACTAAGAAAAATGCAGTATCTTACAATAACTTATGTTACTCAAGCATTGATATCACAGGAAAGAAGTGACAGAATCTGTTAGAAGAACTGTAGTCTAACTTTATTAAGAGAAACATTTTAAAAGTAAAGTAAAACAGACAATGAGAATAAAAGACAAATAAAAGTCAGAAATACTAAAAAGACAAAGCCATTTAAAAATATTGCACATGATCATTTTACTGGGTCTTGCACATATCCTCTTGTTTTGGAGATTGAGGCCACCACTCGTCCTTCTTGGCTGCACCTGCAGCAGCATCTGCAACACACCAGACTTTTATTAGACTAATGCATGTTAAGTACCATATAAACATTTTCAAACTAATGGTACTGCTCTCTGTATGTCAGTGGCTGTAATGTTCATAACGGTCTTAAACCAACCCTGTTGCATGTCAGAATCAAATTGTTATAATTATTTGTGGCCACTGTTACGAAAAACAGAATGTGATGATTTGCTCATAATTTAAAATCAATATTCAATTAAAAATAGTACAAAACAACATGACACATGTTGAAACCATGACATTTTATTGTTTTTTGAAAAATATGTGCTCATTTTGAATTTGATGCCAGCAACACAGGTGCTTAAGATTTATGCCTAAGAAGGTGCATCAGTGCTGGTTCACATTTCAGGGCTCAGTCCCTTCACCACATGCTTCTGTTAGTAGAACCCCTGTGATACCTAAACACCCGTTGTGATATTATTATTCTGTTACCCTTCTCTGCATCTGGTGGGTCAGGGATATCGTAAACATCTGGCAAAACAAACAGTTTGGCTCTTAATGGTGTTCTGAAACATTATGGAAGAGAGAGAGACAAGCTACATCATAATGTACATGAGATTTGGAGGTAACTTACCTGGAATGGTGCCGAGGCTGGTGTTATCAAAGAACTGCTTGGGACAGGTTCTGGACAGCAGGTCCGAGCTCCGGTCCACATCGAAGAATCTGCTTTTGGGGGAGTCAAGCAAGGAGACCTTTGGAGAGTCCAGCAGCTTCCTGGGAGAGTCCAGGACCTTCCTGGAGGTAACCAGTAACTTGTTGGGTGAGCCAAGGATGCTGGGAGAGTCTGAGCTCAGTGGAAGGCCCCTCTTGGTGGGAGTGCAGGGTGATGACAGCTTTTCTACTTCAGCTTTGCTCTTCACCTTCAGCTTGATGGCCCTGCTCTTCCACTTGCTGATCTCTGCCTGCTGATTGGACACCAAGCTGCAGAGACATGGGGGGCAGATGTCAGGTCGGAGTTAAGAATGACATGACCTATCATGACTATCGTGACATGACTACCCTCACACTGGGTCATTGATCTTACCTTTCCAGCTCAGCTAATTTCAGCTGAAGCTTTTTGACCTCTTCTTCTAGTTTGGTCTTCTCCAGCAGAACGCTGCTCTTGATCATCAGACCTCTGGGGTTGGTCAGTTTAGCATGAAGGTCTTCCCCCTGCAGGACTGAAATCAACATGACTACATTAGTATTATTCTCCATCTGGAGAGCCATCCGCGAGTAACAAATTCACTTTAAAGTCACATTCCTTCATGTTTCAACAGCCAGGTGAGTGTCAGGAAACCCTTTCTTTATGTGCACACTTTGGATTAAGTGTCCAGTTAGTGCAGTAGAGGGATTTTTCTGTTACAAACTGTCAAGTGTGATTTGACTGGCAAAACAGAAATCTCCTGTCTGTGTCAAAAAATACTGAATTAATTCCTGCAGTCAGTAATTATTGCAGCGAGTGGAAGCAATGCTTGGCCGGCTTTGGCAGACAGCTGCACATAACACTGCATTGATAGCACAGATTGCTATTTTGTACATGGGATGTGGCCATTTTCCTCCTCCTGTGTTACAAATTACTTTGTATAATCAATATTTACAGTACATTATAACAATGTGGAAACAATGAGAGTGTGAAAGGAGTCTCTGGTCCTGATGAACCTTGACAGACTTATCAGATGAATTAGTAGTTCTCTTCAGGTCTAGATTTATAGTGTTTATTTGTCTGGACCACAGTTGAACTGTTCTGGTTCTCTCACCATCCCCACAATGTTGCTTTCAGAACAAAAGCTGTAAAAAGCCACTACCTGTCCATCATCAGACATCTGACCAACACATTCAGAGAATAGCTGGTGAACATAGAGGAGCATTTAGCAGCTAAAGAGCCAGATATTTCCCTCAGGAAGTGGAGGAGACCGAACATGGAGCTAAAAGAGGGGGAATGCTGGACTTGAAGTCATCACGTGAACAAACACCAGTCCACATGCTTGATCAAGGTGCTCTTTAACAGATGATTGTGGAAATAAATTCTTTCCTAACAAGTTCTAGGTTCAACTTAAAGGTGATTTGATATTAACTTATTTCTGCTGCCCTTAGTTGATCAAACAAAGTCCATCTATTCAGATAATTGCAAGATTAACATGGATAAATGCAGAATTTTGATTGAAGAAAATTCTCATGAAACAAAAATATTACCACCTGTAGCTTGCAGCTGTAAGTAAGAAAATTTACATTTTACTGCCACTGCTGACTTACATGACTCCTCTCCTTGCTGGGCTCTCCTCAAGGCTTCCTTCAGCTTCCTCAGTGAATCTTCCTTCTCATTCAACACTGTGGTCATCCTCTGGACACTGAGAAGGTCAAATCAGTCAGTCATGGGACTAAACCCTGTCAGAAGTCCAAAATACTCCTGAACTGATCCAGACTGTCAACAGGCTCCCATCAACCTCCTCTAACATGGCAGGGAAACCTCTTTCACCATCTCAATCAATGAGAAAAAAACAACAGAAGAGCAAAACAAAGGGCCCTTACTGTTGTTGGTGTTGATCAGACGCTGACCTCAACTCCACCTCCATTTTGAACAGTTTAGTCTGGAGTTCTCCCAGCTCAGCAGCACTGGGTGATGCATTTTTCTAATGTACAAGAAACAAAAAAGAACCACAATTTAAAACCACTGACTGCAATAAATGAGCTCAGAGGACAAGATCAGTGTCTGCGACCAGACCTCAGACTCTCGCAGTTTGTTGTGGAGCGTGTGGATCGTGTTCTCTTTCTCCTCAATCTGTGCGCGGCTGTCCTGCAGCTCGGTCTGCAGGAGCTGCGTGGCCTGTTTGTGGTTGGACACCCTGTCGTTGGCTTTGACCCGAGCGTCCTCCAGCTGCTCGTTTTGTACACGCAGAGCCTGGAAAACAGACAAAATATGTGTCACCGGTTGATACGCAGGTTTCCCATATAAAAACATGTGACAGACACATGAAGCAGACATACTCGGACTTGTTCTTCAGTTTGCTGGAGCTGAAAAAGAAGCTGCTGGTTGTCCTGCAGCAGGGAGAGCTCTGTTTTGAGAGGAGCGCCGTCCAGCGCCTGCAGCAGGGTGGAGCTTTTGCTCTTCTCGTCGCTGAGCTGAGAACAAGCCTGAGACTCCAGCAGCTTCAGCTCTTCACAAAGACCACGCTGTTCATCCATGATGCCCTACCACAGGTACAGGGATATGACACGACATTAGAAAGGCAAAATAAATATAGCGTGTAAAACTAATGACCTAATGAATACGGAGCCAGACATAGTTGAATGGTGCTTTGTCAAGTGTCTTATGTGCTCAGCACAGATTGGCCATAACAAACACCAAGTTGATAAGATGGTGCTTTGGACGAGGCCCAGGGCTAGACGCAGAACTCGCTTATCTGGGCCGAGAACGCCTGGGGGTCACCCAAAAGGAGCTGGAAAAGGTTGTTGGAGAGAGGGATATCTGAAATTCCCTGCTCAGGCCGTTTCCCCCGTGACGCAGATAAGCTCAGGAAAATGGATGGACACCTGGGGTATTTCTGATTCACTGCTTAAAGGTGAGGCTGAGGAGTTTTTTTTAGCTGAATCATTTTTATCTGTTTATACAATCTATTGAAGTATTCAGTGGACAACAAAAAGTATGTGTGTGTCAGATTATTTTTCCATTTAAGAGCAGTAGTTTAAGCAAAGTAGGAAAGCTCAAATAATTCCTTGATTTTGCCTCACATCAAAAGTTAATAAATCCACATTTTACTTCAACAGCACTGCAGACATCCAACCACACAAAACAGAAGCTCCGTCCTACCTGCGGAAGACTTCATTAGAGAAGTGGATGTGAAACACTACCTGCAGAGTCCTCTTCTTGCTGAGTGCCAGTGCAGACCTGCGGTCTTGCTCGCAGCTCAGGACGCCATCAAGCTGGCTGAAGCTGATTGGCTGGGAGGCAAACCCTGCTTGCACCCGCTCCTTGAACCTCTCCCTCTCCGTGACCTCGGCTGACATCTCGCTGGGATAAGACGCCAGGTTGGCCCACAACTTCTCCAAAATACTGGCCATTTTCTACAAAGCCGGCAGAGTTTCAGTACAGCGATAACGCACAATCACACGTAATGTAGAAGTCAGGGGTTTGACAAACACAAGAGGCCTTCTCACTTGCTGGTAGAGCTGCCTCTTGCCCAGCAGCTCAGTCATTCTTTGTTCCCACAGTGTGTGCAAGTGGTCGGTGTCTTTGACAGAATAGCTGGGCGCCTGCTCTCTGCACAGCAGCATGTCCTGCAGCCGCTGCTCTTCAAACACAGCCAAGTCTTTCTTCACCAACTCCTGGAACAGATTCTTGTAGCCCTGGGCTTGCAGCCGCAGGTGTACCTGCAGACAGCACACGTTTCGTGGTTACCAACTGATCAAAAGACTTTTACCAATTTTAAAATAGAAAAAGTATTGCTATTTACTAAAATGTTTCCCAGGCTCTGAACGGTCTGCAGTCCCAACTGACAGACGGTGGTGTAGACATCCATGGTGGGTTTTGGAAGAGAGGGCAGGTAATGATGCTTCAGGGCACTCTGCACTCTCAGGGCCTTGTCCATAGGCGCAGAGCTGTATTTGGAACATGTGTCGATAAAGTCCTGGAATCCTCTGAAGGACTCCTGCAATGACATCAGCATCACAGTTATATTGCAGTGTTATGTTACTGTTGCCTTTTTCTTTAAAGGTGCTGATGAATTAAAAAAAGAGTCACCGGTGACGTTACCTGAAGCTGCTCGGTTGAGGCATGCAGCCTCGACGACACCGTCTCCTCCACTTCTGTGGAGCCTTGATCCAAACTACTCAGCTGCTCTCTGAGGGCGGAGACGGTTGTGTTGGCTTCACCAAGCAGCTGAAGACAAAAGTAAAACTTCAGACTTACAAAGTTCATCTTTATGTAGACGATACGGGTCTTCTATGCTATTCTCCATCTCAAGTGATTCCAGTCGACCTCTAACGTTCTTCTACCATCCCTAGATGTTTGAGGGATGCAGTTGACCATGTTTGTTGAAATTTCCTGTACCCTTATACTGATCATTCCATCTTCAAACAACATGATGGCATTTCCTCATGTTCCCAGCATTGCATTATGGGAGATCAATCACTACTCATCACTGTGTACTAGATGAAAATGTAGGCTGGTCCTCTATGCACACTGTTGTTTCTGTTTATGAATGTCTTTATCAAAAGCTGCCTCAGTGACCTTCCTCTCTCATTTAAAGCGAGTTAACCCGAGTAAATCCCAGGACTGAATATACCTGCTAACTGATCAGTCAACACTGAATACTTTGGGATTGCCTACCACTACTTCACACTGTATAATGGAGTAAATTACAAAAGGACTTCAAAATCCAAAAGAACCACTGCATATGATGAATTTAATCTTTTAGTTGTGTACCTTTTTACAGATGTGTCATCAATACATTTACATGACACTTTATTAGTCCGACTATTTGCGTTAGCTCCACTAAACCTGGACTTTTAAAACGCACATAAACATCTTAGTCCGGTTGAAATCAACCTTCTCATAGCTGAGCTAACACGGTTGTGATTCAGACCCAGTTCTCACCAGAAAGTTGAACAAAGCTTGTAACAGAAGAAGGTGGTAACAACAAGCTAACAGTGGTAACGGTGATGTCATCTAAGTATGATAAGTATGAGGGATAGTGTGAATCTCATTTGAATACAAAGTACAGTCTGCAGCATGTACAAAATGTACAGAGCTGTAAAGTCCTCCATGTTTATACAGCTCAACATGGTAACTTTAAATTTGCTGCTAGCTAACTTGTTTGTCGAATAAACTGTGCATGTAAACGTAGTCACTGTTGCTGATGCTGTTTGCGTGTGCTTGTGTGTGTCTGGCTGTGTTTTATCTCTCTTACTAAAAAGATTTGGTGACCTCAGATGAGGATACCTGCTTAAATAAGGTAAGAAACCTGAAATGAGCGAGCTGGGACAAAGTGAATGACTCCTGCACAATGGTAGACAAACCTGCTGCAAGGTGTCCGCTTCAGCTTCAGCACAGGTTTGTCTCTCCTGGTACGTCAGTACCTGACAGCCACGGCAGAAAATGACAGATCATTCAGAACAGAGAGACAGAAAATCCCCACTGGGTTGTTTTTCAAAGTGTTAAGACTGTTGGCTGTGTGATGCAACTTTACTAAGTCACAGAGGCATGCAGGAAAAACACTGAGACAAGAAACAGGGTGTCTGTGTGTGGTATTTTGACTAGCTACAGTGTGCATCTAATTGAAGGTGTAAAATTGTCTAATAGGTGAAAGTTCTCTGATTTATCATGCTTGATAATAGAGCACAATGCAATGTATTCAAAAAGTATGTTGCTGCCACGACTGGCAACACAATGAATTTGATGAAACGTGCATGGAATCAATTTGTAGAGCAGGAAGTTGCTCTGTGGTGTGTCACATAAATACATTATTGCATAGGGGACATCAGATGCACATCATTTATGAATGCAATGAAGTAATAGCTTCATCTTTACCAGACACAAACTATTCCTTTAAAACTCTGGCAGGAAATGCTTTGGACCTACTTCCTGTTGCAGCTTGGCCTCTTGTTCTTCTCTCTCAAACTGCAGCTGTCTGTTCAGCTGCTCCTGCTCACTCAGTTTCTCCTGCATGGCTGAGATCTGCAGGTGAGAGGAGAAATGAATGACATCATGCGAGTGCTGCTCCCATGTACTGCTGTTGGATCACCATGACTGTACGGCCGTACCATGTCCCTCCTGTCCTCCAGCTCCGCTCTGAGCTGCTCCCTGTCCTGTCTCAGTCCATCCAGCGTCTCCTGCAGCTGATCCGTCTCCTCGGTGAGAGACTGCATTCTGTGCAGCAGCGTCTCCACCTCCTCTGAGGAGCTCTGACAGCTGGCCTCCTTCTCACAGAGCAGAGCGTCTCTCTCGGCTTCAGTCCGCTGCAGTTTTTCTGTCAGAGTCCTGACCTGTGAAGAGTGGACGCGTTACAAGCTCATCCTGCTGCTTCTAACAAGGTGAGGTGTCAGACACCAACCTGTTGATCTAAAGAGCACTCCTTCTCCTGACTCCGTCTCTGCAGATCACAGTGCAGATGCTTCTGTTCACACAGCTCCTCCTGGACTGACTTCAGAAGCTCTTGTGCTGTGGAAGCCTGAAACAAAATGATCACTTTTGTCAACTTAGTACACAAATATCCTTAGGAACATAAAATTAGAATGTTTAAAAAAAAAGAAACCTAAACCATCTAATCATGGGATTCCATAAAATAAGAAAATGAAAAAAAAAAAAAAAAGAATTTGATGAAATTCTCAAAGCCCACTAAGTACAAAACTGCCAAACAATGTGTAATTACACTTAAGTTGAAATCACTTATGGTGACCAGTTCTCTCACTCACCATGTGACTTCTCTGCTGCAGACCATCCTCTAGTTGTTTCTTCTGCTCAGCAACAGTCTGTAGAGATGTATTCAGCTGTGCGACCTGGTGGAGTAGATGTGGGTCAATTATTCACATCCATCTGCCAATTATTTCCAAAAAGAACCAAGCATCGATGTCATTTCTGGCGGCAATTTGGAACCAAATCTAAACGATACTGGACACGATAAGTATGTTTTATATGAGGTCCCAAATATATCTTACTGGTGGATAAAGGAACAGTGTCACAATCGCTGATTGGTGCCACCACATTTGACATTTAACAAGGGAACGATAAACTTGTCAGTGCTCCCTGGTGGACCCACTATGGTAATGAGCAAACCTTGTTCTACTGACCTCAGTCATAATTTGTTCATATTTTAAATAAGATGGGTGAGCTGGAACTGTTACTTATCCAGATGCTGGAGTTTTTTTTTCTGTGGTACTGTTTCAGTATTGGTTTCAAGATATTTAGGCAGCTATTGTACCAAAGTCATAATTTTGATATCAAGACAACACTAATGAGCACATGTGCCCATTCTGAGTTGAACAAACACAAACTGACCTGCAGATTGCAGCAAAAACATGGAATGCAAACTTGAGCTCTTGGGGGACACAAGGCAAATATTTTGTATGCTGGAAATGGAATGTGGCCAGGGCGTAACAGGAGGCCTTTTTAAACAACCTTTTTCCTGGGTATCTAAAACATAAGTCTCGCTGACTACACCAATGGAATGCTAGGCTAACATTGTACTCAGAGTGATTGTTTGGGGAACCTGCCACCATTACTATGACAGTTTATCACATTTTCTGAATCACTTTCTGTTGATGTCGAACTGAAAGTGAATGCATCTAAATGTTCGGCAAGGTTACTCCACCAAACAAGAAATAATCTGGCACATACCTCCCGTAAATCCATTAAGTCTCATCTTAACATTTCAGTTTTTGTACAAATAAAATGGGGCCAGGCTTTATATTAAGCTAAGCTAATTGGGTGCCTACTACAGCTTCATCTTTACCAGACACATACAAGACTGGCATCGACTGTTGCTTTTCCCAAACCACTTTCCACACCCACAGTGTATGAATTCCAGTACTCCCCACTATCAATTCTAGAATTGAAGAAGCCCCTTGGATGAGAGGTGAAATGTTTTCTTGAAAAAATCTCAAGTCCAGTTTCCTTACAGAACTCATTCAACCTTGACAATGACCTGGATGACTGAGAATCTGCATAGATAGGCCTCAATCTTCTATTCCTTTAAAACTCTGGCAGGAAATGCTTTGGACCTACTTCCTGTTGCAGCTTGGCCTCTTGTTCTTCTCTCTCAAACTGCAGCTGTCTGTTCAGCTGCTCCTGCTCACTCAGTTTCTCCTGCATGGCTGAGATCTGCAGGTGAGAGGAGAAATGAATGACATCATGCGAGTGCTGCTCCCATGAACTGCTGTTGGATCACCATGACTGTACGACCGTACCGTGTCCCTCCTGTCCTCCAGCTCTGCTCTGAGCTGCTCCCTGTCCTGTCTCAGTCCGTCCAGCGTCTCCTGCAGCTGATCTGTCTCCTCTGTGAGAGACTGCACTCTGTGCAGCAGCGTCTCCACCTCCTCTGAGGAGCTCTGACAGCTGGCCTCCTTCTCACAGAGCAGACTGTCTCTCTCTGCTTCAGTCCGCTGCAGTTTTTCTGTCAGAGTCCTGACCTGTGAAGAGTGGACGCGTTACAAGCTCATCCTGCTGCTTCTAACAAGGTGAGGTGTCAGACACCAACCTGTTGATCTAAAGAGCACTCCTTCTCCTGACTCCGTCTCTGCAGATCACAGTGCAGATGCTTCTGTTCACACAGCTCCTCCTGGACTGACTTCAGAAGCTCTTGTGCTGTGGAAGCCTGAAACAAAATGATCACTTTTGTCAACTTAGTACACAAATAATCTTAAGAACATAAAATCAGAATGTTTAAAAAACAAAAAACTAAACTATCTATCTAATCATGGAATTTCATAAATAAAAGTGATGATGTAATCAATAATTACAGTAGCAATGATATCATCAATTGATAATAATGATTATAGGAATATCTTGTCTGTTCCAGTGCTGGTAATATGTGTGATGCTTTTGCAATGACAGTAAAGTAGGTTAATATTCTGATTGTGACTCTGATGCCCTTGCAAATACACACAGAGCTAGTATTAGAACTCTCCTTATGTAACACAGTTGTTATTAGCCTAGCCACCTCAGCCAGTCTGACAACTGATGACACAAATTAGCTAACCAAACAAATAATAGTGGCATTATTTTTGGCATGTTGGATTTACTCCATAGTCAGGAGGAATAAAACAACATTGCTAGAGAGGTGCATGTCTGGGCTACGTTGCTTAACCTGGTGCCACAAAAACCCTGGGTAAGTGGCAGAAAATGAATATCATATCAACAACACTAACCAGGCATATATATGTCATCTCATTTTTTTTAATCGCCATAGTGAGGAACCAGTTGCTATAATGGTGGAATAGACTGTTTTCTACAAGCACAGACATAATCAGCAGAGATGCTGGAGTGTTCCTCACTATGATTTATCTTCAGACACTCAGAAATGCTTTGGACCTACTTCCTGTTGCAGCTTGGCCTCTTGTTCTTCTCTCTCAAACTGCAGCTGTCTGTTCAGCTGCTCCTGCTCACTCAGTTTCTCCTGCATGGCTGAGATCTGCAGGTGAGAGGAGAAATGAATGACATCATGCAAGTGCTGCTCCCATGAACTGCTGTTGGATCACCATGACTGTACGGCCGTACTGTGTCCCCCCTGTCCTCCAGCTCCGCTCGGAGCTGCTCCCTGTCCTGTCTCAGTCCGTCCAGCGTCTCCTGCAGCTGATCCGTCTCCTCTGTGAGAGACTGCACTCTGTGCAGCAGCGTCTCCACCTCCTCTGAGGAGCTCTGACAGCTGGTTGTCCTCTCTGCTCGCACGCTCTCCAGCTCCGAGGTCAAACTCAGAATCTGTGAGGAAAGACACAATTGAAATTTCACACACACAACATCAGAAATGGCATAGATACAATATTCAGTGTCTTAAAAAATAAGAACAGATTTAGACAGCAAGTTGATTGTGTGTCCTTCATGTAAAAAACTCCTACCTGATGCTGAAGCTCTTGTATCTGGAGGGCCCTCTCTGCATCAGCACCTCTGCTCTCAGGCTCCGCCCCCTGACCTCTCAGCATGCTGAGCTCATCCTGGAGACCGCTGACCTTCTCCTGAGAAAGCCTCAGCTCCTCTTGGCTTTCAATCAGCTTAAAGATATGACCACAACATGAGTCTACAAGTGCACAACGATCTCTGTTTATTTATTTATTTTTTATTATTTATGCCTGTTAGTTAGCCATCATAAGTTGTAGTCTTTTAAAGCAGAAACAAAGATCCCTCAATTGAGAATTTACTACTTTTGATTCTAAGACTTCAATTAAAGGGGGGGTAGGTAGGACACTCACAAGTTCTATATTCTGCTGCAAGTCAGACTTCAACTGACTCAACTCCTCCTTGGTCTCCTCCAGATGCGTCTCCAGCTGCTGGATCTTAAGCACAACAGAGGGACTGTCAACATTTTCAACATCATTCCCATTATCCATTTCAGATAACAGGAGGAATGCATGAGCAGCAACATTAACTTAAAATCAGCATCTGGATCATACTGAGAAGGTGCCAGCGGTGTGTCAGGGAGAGGAGCGACTCAAACCTGCAGAAGCCGTTGAGCCTCCTGCTCTTCTTGCAGTGACTGTGGCTGGGCACTGAGCTGCTGCTGGAAGTCACACTGCATCTGCACGTCAGGGAGGAGAACATGACATCCCATTGTAACCTTTTTAGTACTTTCAATAGCTTTTTTAAATATTCAATTCTTGACTCTTTCATACTTGAACACACGATTGTCAGACTCATTAAAGTGATCTATGGAATGTAAGCCTCATCTTAACATTAAAGTCACATTACCATAAGAAAAACCTGGCACTTTCAGGCCAAACTTAGTACAGCAGTTGCATGGAATTCATTAATTCATGTCAATGCCGTTTGTGAACTTTTCCAAAATTTGAAGGAAATAGCAGAATGTCATTATCCAGCTTTCAGCCCAGGTAGTTTACCATCTCCATCCTGTCCTCCAGCTCTGCTCTGAGCTGCTTCCTCTCCTCTCTCAGTCCCTCCAGTGTCTCCTGCAGCTGATCTCGCTCCTCGCTGAGAGTCGCCACTCTGCAGAGCAGCTTCTCCACCTGCTCCGAGGAGGAGGTGGGACGGCCGCTCTCCTTCTCAAGCAGCAGGGCATCCCTGTCCGCTTGTGCGCGCTCTAATTTCTCGGTTAGAGTCTCTGTCTGTTTGGATGGTGACAAACCCAACTAAGAGTGAGAACAGTGAATGAAGGATCAGTGTGAAAACTACCCTTCCTTGACCTATAAGCTCACCTGCTGCAGAAAGTCACATTCCTTCTGTTCACAGAGCTTAATCAGATCTGAGTTCTTTTGCTTCTGTCCCTCCAGCTCTTCTTGAAGAGAATGTAGAAGACGTTGAGTCTCTGCAACCTACAAATAAGAGAACTTTTTGAAATTCTGAAGAACACCATAAGGGCTACAGTACTTGTGAAAAGGCACAGATATAGTGAAACATGTTGCAAGGATCGAACCTCTTGTTCCAGCTGAGCTTGCCTCTCTTGGCTTAGTCTTTCCAGCTCAATGTTTCTTTGAGCCTGCTCTTGAAGTGTTTGCAGGCGGCTTTGAGTCTCTGCAGCCTGAAAATCAAACAAACAAGTTGCAACCTTTCCATTCAACTGTACAGGGGACGCTTGTTAACGTCACTGATGGTGTGTTCTCACTTAACCCACTAAACACTCGGTCTCAGTTTGACCAAAAGTAACTCACCATGTTCCTGTTACAATACAGATCACGTTCCACCTGGTTCTTCTCCTCACTGACGGTCTGCAGTGTGGCCTGTAGTTGCTCTATCTGTGTGGGAAAATGGTCAGATCCGAAAATTAAATTTTGTGATGTGGTGTTCTTTCTTCTTTTTTGTGGTAACACTAAGGACCCACACTTAAGTGTATCCAAACTGACAACTGTAGCAACATTCTGCAGTATACTGTAAGTGTTTGGATGGTGGAAAGAAAGTGGAGAAAGAGTGTGGAACACAGGACACTTCCATGTCGTGACAGTATTTTCAAACTTGTGTGAAGGGTAGCAGAGGAAGGAGGCGGTGCAGATGGTAGTGTAATTTACACATTGCATGCAATGGCGATGCATGCAATGTGTGTAATATGAGTCTTACCTGCATTTGTAGCGCCTCCAGCTGTGCGCTCATCTCAGCCGCAGCACCATCCTGTCTGATCCGCTCCTTCAGGCCACGGTTCTTCTCCAGGGCTGTCCTCAGCTCCTCCTGAGTCTCAATCATCTGTTGGAGGAAAAAAAATTGGGCTCTTCAATCTTTTGGGCTCTGACACACAGAGATGAAAAAACAGGCAACAGATGTGAATCTATTTTAAAAATTGGGTGTGGCAAAGCATGCTTGCTGACCATCTCCACGTTTTCCTGCAGGTCCATCCTGAGCTGGTCTCTCTCTGTGGTCAGAGATGTGACTGTGGAGAGCAGCGTCTCCAGCTCCTCTGCAGAGCTGGGAGTGACAGCGCTCTGCTGGGACAGGAGCGCTTCTTTCTCAGCTCGCACGCTCTGGAGCTCTTCACTCAGCTGCTTCAGCTGCCGATATCCAAGTAAACAAACGCACGTGAGGTACGGCATACAGCTAAACTGCTCTACAGGGCTCTTCACAAGGAGAGCATTAAAGAAAAGAGTCACAAAATATTACCGTCAGCCTTAAAATGGGTGAACTGATAAAAGAAAGTATGCTCAGTGTCATACTTGTTCTTGAAGCTCTGTGCTGATCTCCTCCTCTGTGCTTCTGGAAACTTCGCTGTCAGCGAGCTTCTCCTCCAGATCCTGCATCTGCTGCTGCATCTCATTCAGTTTCTCCACCAGTGATGCTCTGTGCTGGTCGGTCTCTTCAAGCTGAAACGAAAAACCAATTTTGCAAGCCATTTCCAAAAAGAATCGAGGTTAAGGAATAGGAATAATTTCATGGTAGGAAACTGGACCTGAGTCTAAAAAGACTGTTATTTCAAAGGTACGATGGCTTCTTGATATTCTGTAGCTTACTTTCAGGCTTCTCTCTTCGATGCTGGCCACGAGCTGACTCATCTCGGCATCAGAGCGCTGCCGGTCTGACTGAAGTGAACCCAGCTGTTGTGTCAGATCAGCGCACTGCTGGACCAGGTCCTTCTCTCTCAAAGCAGCAGCGTTGAGGTCAGCTCGGACTTTGGAGATCTCCTCCTGATATGTCTGCAGGGAGCCTTGGAGCTGCTGGGCCTCCTCCTGACACTGAGCGTGGGCTGAGAGCAGGCCGTCCCTCTCGGTCTGAACGGCACACAACTCCTCGGTCAACTCGCAAACCTGAGACAGCAACAAGTGTTGAGAGTCAGGTGACTGCTGTCGCGTGCTAAACTTCTAACTGCCACGACTCTCAGAGGCTGTGTGGAGGACTCACCTGCTTCATCAAGTTGTCCACCTTATCCAGAAGAGTCTGAGAGGATGCCAGCTCTTCCAGCTGAGCTCTGAGAGCTCCCTCTGCTTCTTGAGACGCCGTCAGGTCTTTCCTCAGATCTGCTACCGTTCTCTCAAGCTCCACCCTGTCGATCAGATCTGGAGGCAAAGAACATCTTACAACTCAGTGCACTCACTCCTGATCAGCAGAGTTCCATGAGATAAACCCTCCCACCTTTTGGGACTTTGCCATCCAGCAGAGTGGTGAGCTTGGTGTTCTCACTGAATGCCATGTTCAGCTCTTTCTGGAGGTCACTCTGCATCTTTCTGTAGCGTGACTTCTCGCTCTCCAGTTGAAAACGCAGGCTGTTCACCTCGGCCTCCATCTTCTCGTGGTTGGCAGCGAGGGTCGCCTGGAAGGGAGATCATGACAGTAACACTTTATTTATGTAGCACCTTGATTTTATCAGTCACATTTTTAACAGTGCTCTCTTTCCCCCAAAGAATAAAAAACATTTCCATCTTTTTTAACGACTCTGCATGCCTTTGTCAGACAGTACCTGTAGAGAGATGACAGGGAATGATGGAGAGAGATGCAGCAACTGAACTCGTGACATTAGGACTGATGGTCACTGACATCATGGCAAGTCCACGCGACAAACACTGGAATCAAGTGCGCACAAAGTCCAGACAAAACACCCTGTTTGCCTTTGGGCAAATCACTTCCAACATCTGAAGCGCTAAAGTTAGGCTCCCCAAAAGTGATCATGAAATTGATCCATCTTGTGAAAAGTGTCATCAGATCCATACACTCTGGTCCTGCTCATCTCTGTGTAATTATTGGACTCCAATTTTACAACCATGTGAGAGATACCTGGGACACTGGCTCAACGTTGCGCACTAAAAAGATGGAACTCACTAACAGCGCCTACCCACACTATATGGTTAAAAGAAGTTTCAGGGATCCTTCATGAAATTTCAAAAGTGTGTGGGCCTTTCCTCGCTTATGCACAAAAGACCATTTTCACAGTTATCCCCAAATAAGATCTCACTCTGTCCTGTTACTAGCTTGAGGGGAGTTTGCTCACCATCAGCTGTGGAACGCAGTATGACCAAGCTAATTTATATCTATGTAGATTCTCAGTCATCCAGGTCATTGTCAAGGTTGAAAGAGTTCTGTTAGGAAACTGGACTTGAGATTTTTTCAAGAAAACGTTTCGCCTCTCATCCAAGGGGCTTCTTCAGTTCTGAAACTGATGGTAGGGAGTACTAGACCAAGCTGAGCAGTTTTTTTCCTCTTTCGTTTTTGTGTCTGTACACCTTACAACACTGCCAATCACGAGCACTTTGAATCTTCTGTCTTTTCTCTGTGCAAAACATCAATTAAGAAAGTTCTTTAAAAAACAAACAAACTTGAAGTTCTAACTAGCCACTCACACTCGTCTCCTCCAGGGCGATGTTTTGACTGCGCAGGACGGCCCACTCCTTCTTGGTATCTCTGCTGACGCCCTCTGCATCGTCCAGAGAGCGGCGAAGCTTGGCCACCTCCTGAACCAGGTCCTTGCCGTTCTGAAAAGCAGGCAGCACGGACGACTCATCACCTCAACCGAGCTCAGCATCACAGCCGACGCCCCCGTACACAACTGACATTAAGAAACCTGCACTTGGCCTTGGAATTAACTGCATTTATTGATACATATGTTTGAAAACATGGTCACATCTTAATCTAATACCCATTTAACTAATAACACACAAATCTAACAACAAGCTGCTCTTGATCTGCTGATGTGAACCAAGTGGGCATTCCAACTGAGATGACCAGTCTCCCTGGTAACAACAACACCCAGACTACATGTGGAACTCTGACTTACTGTAATAGCATCTCTGCACGGTGAATTTTACAAAAAAAATTAAATAAAAATATACATACCATACTCTCAAGTTCCAGTGCAAATTCACTTTTCTTCTTCAGCTCCTCAGACAGAGTTTCTACTTTGTTCTTGAGACAAAAACAATTTGACAAAGTTTGAGCATGTAATACCATAGGCATCAAACATTTTCCATTTCAGAGTTGATGAAGTTCTTAATATCACTGGAAATCACAGTCCCCTCTTAACCGCAGCACACGTGTTGTTGCTGATGTCCGTCCTGCAGCGCTGTGCTCAGCAGTACACACTGACGCACGAGACGTTGCGGGACACACCCCCTCCCATCCTGTGTCCAGATTTACTCAAACCGGGGCAGCGCGTCGGCATACCTGGAGCTCCTCGCATCGCAGTTTAGACGACTGGATGGTCTTCTTCAGGCGCGATATTTCATTTTGCAACTCGTCCTGCAAGTTGGCACAAAAATCAATCAATAGATAAAAAATAAATACATATTTAATGCAGTGTTTCCCATACATTGATGTGTATGTGGTGGCCCGCCACAAACTGTGCATTTAAAACGCAGCATTTGTTTAGTTCATTCATCTTCCTGCCCCCCCCCCCAAATCACAATTTGCTCTGTGGGAAACACTGGGAAACAATGAGCTCAGAGGAATAACTTCACCTTGGCCTCCTTACTGAGCTCCTCCTCCAGCGATTCAAACTCATCGAGCTCCCTCTTGGCCTCCAGCTCCTGGCACAGAGCCACCTTCTCTTTCTCCAGACATTCAGTCTGCTCTCTGAACATCTCCAGCTCCTGCTGCAGATAGTCCCGCTCAGTGACCACCGTGTCCTACAAACACAGTTTCCTCCAGTTAAGCATCAGGAAGAACAGCCACTTGTTGAGATACATGGGCTCAATGTTTTTCTCCCCATCACTAATAAATAAATGGTTTTTCTTTTTTGTGATTTTGAATGGAGAATGATCATTTTAGAATTCCAGAATTTTCTCAGACACAGTTTGGAACAGTTCTACATTATGCTGGTCTTTTCCTGGGGCAACGATTCTACTTCAAGACGTGCTCTAGGTTGATTTAACACCTTGTCCAGGAAACATGATTTTTGAGTAGGATTTGCTCTCATGTGCAAAACGACCACCACGCTGTGAGATTTCACTCACAGCTGATGTGTTCCCATCAGGCTTTACCTTCTCCGAAGCCAGATCTTCACATAGCTGGACGGTTTCTGCAAACTCCCGTCTCATCTGGAAAAAAGGAGGAGAGTTGACACAGCCAAGCCACAGAGAGCAAAAGGTGCTGTACATGTGTTGTGGTAAGACAGCACCTGTTGATCAATTTCAGTCTGCTGTTCCAGCTGTCTCTCCAGGTCTGCCACTCTCAGGTCCAGCATGCCCACCATCTCCCTGGCCTCCAGCTTCTCCTGAGCCTCCTTCTGCAGCTGCAGCTCCAGCTCCGCAGCCGTCTGCTCTGCAATCCGGATCTTCTCCGAGGCTTCCTGTTTCTGCTGGCCCTGTGTTTGCAGCTGCAGCTGCAGCTCCAGCTCTGCTGCCATCTGCTCTTTGATCTGGATCTTCTCCATGGCTTCCTGTTTCTGCTGGGTCTCTGTCTGCAGCTGAAGCTGCAGTTCTGCTGCCTCTTCCGCCATGATCCCCATCTTCTCCAGGGCTTCCTGTTTTTGATGGGCCTCTGTCTGCAGCTGCAGCTCCAGCTCCACTGCCATCTGCTCCATGGTCCCAATCTTCTCCAGGGCTTCCCGTTTCTTCTGGGCCTCAGTCTGCAGCTGCAGCTCCAGCTCTGCTGCCATCTGCTCTTTGATCTGGATCTTCTCCATGGCTTCCTGTTTCTGCTGGGTCTCTGTCTGCAGCTGAAGCTGCAGTTCTGCTGCCTCTTCCGCCATGATCCCCATCTTCTCCAGGGCTTCCTGTTTTTGACTGGCCTCCACCTGGAGTTGCATCTCCAGCTCCGCTGCTGTCTGCTCCATGGTCCCAATCTTCTCCAGGGCTTCCTGTTTTTGATGGGCCTCTGTCTGCAGCTGCAGCTCCAGCTCCACTGCCATCTGCTCCATGGTCCCAATCTTCTCCAGGGCTTCCTGTTTTTGATGGGCCTCTGTCTGCAGCTGCAGCTCCAGCTCTGCTGCCATCTGCTCTTTGATCTGGATCTTCTCCATGGCTTCCTGTTTCTGCTGAGTCTCTGTCTGCAGCTGGAGCTGCAGTTCTGCTGCCATTTCCTCCATGATCCTGATCTTCTCCAGGGCTTCCTGTTTTTGACGGGCCTCTGCCTGCACCTGCTGCTCCTGCTCCGATGCTGTGTGCTCCATTATCCTGATCTTCTCCAAGCCTTCTTGTTTCTGCTGGCCCTCTGTTTGCAGCTCCAGCTCCGCTGCCATCTGCTCCATGATCCGGATCTTCTCCAAGGCTTCTTGTTTCTGCTGGGACTCCGTCTGCAGCTGCAGCTGCAGCTCTGCCACCCTGCTGTCTAATGTTTCTGCTTTCATCATGGCCTCCTCTTTCTGCTGACTCTCTGCTTCCAGCTGCAGCTCCAGATTGGCCACTTTTCCTGAGAGCTCATGGCTCTCAGGGCTGGTAAAAAAGATAGAAAAAAAAATAGAGTTGATTGAGCATGATCAATAACTGAACTATCTATAAACACTTAAAGACCATGGCTTTATTCGACAAGTCTGGACTATGGTCTTCACAGTGAGTACTGGTATCCCTGAATGCTTTATGCCTCTCCAGCTTTAGGAAGGTTCCCCACTTTCATGGTAAGGTCCTGTTGAGGGCAGCTGTTTTCTTGATCATACTGTGTCTGTTGCGCTCAGATCTACAAGCTTGACAATGTAAAATGAAGCCCAATGTAACACCTGGTGCCAGTCAACAAGCTTCAAATGTTGACAACGTTTTAAAGACGGGACACCAGACAGATCAGACAAATCATATCTACAGAACTCTATCCATAGTACTGATGATGAGATGGCTCTTGAAGCTCCTGTCATTCTTTTAAATAGTGATTTAAATGTGGTTTAAGATTGAGACAATGTATTTGGTGTGTAACAACTGGTCCACTTCAGGAATACAATCAAAAACAGGCAACCTTGTGCCTCCAAGACCAATCGCAGCCACTGCTGCCGCTGTGGTGATGAGTGGGTCAAACATGCAATACAATCATATCAGTACTGATATTGTGATGTCAGACTTTATCCATCCTAATATATGTAACTGAAACAAAACTTCTTTCTTGAGGTAGTTGTCATGAGAGCGACAGCTGAAAGACATTTAACCTGTCTCCGAAGCTGCGAACAGTCACAGAGCTCTGACTCGTCTCCATTTCATCTGATGGCTCATCAGGAATCTCCCAGTGAGAGTCAAAGTCTTCATCCTCTGTTAAAAGAAACAGGTATGCATTCAATTTGCACATGAAATAAAGAGAATAATAAAACTACTTTGAATTTCAGTTTGCGAATACATCATTCATATGATGCTTTCCTTCCTACCTTCACACAGCTCCATCAGACAGGAGCGGTCACCTCCCACCTTCCTTTTCCGGGAAAACGGCTCTGCAAAGCTGAGGTCAGGCAGGCTGCCATCGCAGGCAGACGGACGGGCAAGTCGGAGCATCTTTCCACCCCATGTAACCCTGCGCTTAGGCATCTGACGAACCAGGACAAGAGTCATAATGATGGCCATAATGACAAGCAAGCTGTATCCAAAGCTTCACTTAGTGGCAGCAATACCTTTTTAACAGGAACCAGGTTGGAGCTGGTGACAAGAAGCTTGGTCAGGTTTTTGATCCTGTCTTCTTGTTCTCTTTGGAGCTGGTCTTTCTCTTGGAGCAGCTGGGACAGCACCTCCTTCTCAGTCGCTGTGGTCTGCGTGACGGATGAAACCTGCAGTGGGGTTCATCCACGGGGTCAGTGGGTACGAAGCGTCGCTGCGAGGGAACTGGCCGAGTTAGGCCAAACACGACAACCGGAGAAAAACAAAGAGCGACGACACTTGCCTCTTGAAGCCGTCGCTTGAGGTCTACGATTTCGTTGCGGTATCTTTTCAGCAGAGCTCCGTCATCAGATACCTCCGTCACGTGGGGGTCATTCTTCATTTTCTTTGCAGTGCTAGCAAACTGGTGTTTCAACAAACATTTTGTGAGACATCTGTTTTGACTGTCTCGGGTTTACTCTAATGGCTAATTTTTCCTCATATAACCGAACTTTCTTTTATTTTTTGGATAATCTGAGCTACATTTTAATGTTGCTCATTTCATTTTCTCTTTGTTTAAGTATAGACTGTCTTTGCATTTTATACAACATTCAATATTATATCATATTTCTTAATGTTATGCTACTTGACTTTAAACTAAACAGAAGCAACATGCGAAAAAGAAATGTGAACTCTGCTGTGTGTACCCAGGGCTGATAGCAACTGAACAAAGCTGATATTTTTTTTGTTTTTTGGTAATGTCATGAGTATATTTTAAAGCTGTTCTGTCAATTTTCTGGGTTACCTTCATTTTGTTATTATTAAATTGTTGTGTTTAATCAGATGCAAATATCAGCATTCTGTATCATCAATCAGCCGCCCTGCTCTTTAAATATCAGCATCATTCCTTGAAAACCCATGTCAGTCAAACACTAATTAGGGCTAATGCAAGGAGCATGTTCATAAAATGCATCATGTCATGGAGGCAGCTGTATCAGGAGCTCACCAACCTGCAGGGTGCTGAGGGTCTCGTCTAGTGTGACAGGAGTAATGGTACAGATGATGACCGTCTTAGCGTTCCCACCCAGGGAATTCTGCAGGATGCGGGTCAGCTTGCTGTCTCTGTAGTTAGTGAAACCCCTGAAGCAAGAGAAGGACAGTCTTAAGACTTACAAGGAAGTCGTTGAGGACTCTTTACTCCCGTCAGATAACAGAGAGAGCCACCAGCATCTTGTCTGAAATCCCACAAGGACTTAGGTCCATTTTAGGGAGATATATTAAAGGAATAGTTCAATATTTTTGTCTTTCAGAGTTCAATAAGACAATTGATATTAATGTCATGCTTATGTGTTAAGTGTCAAGAGGGGACGTGAAATCTGACACTTAAACTGGCAAAAGTTAAAAAGCAGAAATCTGCTCAGCTGAATGTGCTGATGTGCTGTGTGTGCTGCCAACTGTACCTTCCCGTCATTCCCGTACATTGATTGGCTGCTGGGGTGGATTCATTTTACCCACTCTCTCAAGTCATCAGACCTGTGACTCGAGTCTATGTTATGCGATAACTTGGAATGTGATCATGTGACTGCACATTCATGAGGTGTGTGTGTTTGTGTGTTAGCAACCCTACAAACATGCAACTGATTCACAGCCATTAAGTCAAATTTCCTGTCTGTTCCTCCTTTTGCTCACAGTATCACAAACTCCCTGTGGAATGTTTCTTTTGGTGAACATTTTTTTTCCATTTGGCTGTACATGTTATCATGTATAAGTAATCAACTATTACACTGTGATAGTCTGATGATTTCTCAATAACCTGATTTTTCTCATCTAAAATCACGATTACATCAACATTTTTCATGACCCAGTGAGCAGTCTATCCTAAAACACCCAGCGAACCGTCAGTAAACTGCACTGGTGCAGATTTCATTTGTTGCTCTTACAACCAGTACCGAAAGCTATAGACATAGCTAGCCGAGTTTAAGCGAACAGACTGGAAGCACAGGGAAACTGCTAGCCTGGCTCTGTCCAACGTTCACAGGATAAATCGTGAACACGTTGTATCTCCTCTGTTGAGTCTGTAAACAAACAAATGTGTCACCAGCTTTACCACCTCTGGTACCATCGTTCACACAACAAAAACCAAAACCTGTGCTCACTGACTGTATCTAGCTGGAGTTGCTGCATAGACCTGTGGGGTGGATGGATGCACTGAAGAAATAGTTCCACTTAGAAATAAAGAGCATTTCCTAAAATTTTGAACTATGACCTTAAGATGACAGATTCCTGAGATTTATGAGAAAATGGCAAAGCATCTCTGTACCTGCAGCAGCAAGTGTCAACACAGGGTATAAAAAACAGGTGAAAAATCCTTGTTTACTCACTTCTGATTTTCATCAGTCAGTTTCTTGATCACTTGGCCGAGCGTGAAGAGGCTGCGGTTGATATTGCAGCCTTCTTTGAAACGCGTGCCTGTCACATCCGTACAGACGGGTTAATGACTGTCGACTTGAACACATCATGCATGCGAGTCATCATTCTACGGATTCAACCTCATCTTACCTTCAGCTCCTGTTTGACTGGCCCGTTCAGATCCAGCCAGATCAACTAAATTCTACAAGATGAAGCAAAATAAACACACAGTACTGATACAGAAAGCAAAGTTAACACAACGCTACCTTACCAAATGAGACACAATAATAGCTCCATCTGCGTTTTCCCCTGATGCTGGGTCACTCCGTTCTCGGCTCTCCAAGATCTGAGGAAAAAGACATTGTTTAACAGTCAGATTTCCTCAGAACTCCGCTGTGTTATTGTGTGTTCTCGTTTACTTACCATCCTAAAAATGGTGTGAGAGCGGCTGCTCCGCTGGTTCATTTTTGTCTTCCCGTAGTGGCGGTTTTCTACAAAGGCAGACATCGCAGGTTACCCACCGACTGCGTCACAAAGCATCGTTCTGAGAGAGACTCAGGTCTTACTTTCTCCTTTCCGGATCCAGGCGAGGGCTTGTGCAGGAGATGTAACCAGCTCCTCTGTCAGGTCAGCCACGTAGATGTTTTTCTGCACGCAGACAAACACAGTGATCATGTGAAACAACAAAGTAGAGATTTTGAGGGTTTCTGCCTTTATGTGCTGCTAGACTCTTAAAGTTGGCTTCTCTGTTCATTTGATGTTGCACTTATGAACACAATTGTGGTCAAAAACTGAAGCAGCAGAGGCTGATTTATCTTTAATCTTGGTCCCCAGTGTATTAAGCTGCAAACCGACTGGTTCCCACATTTCCCATCATGCAACTCCATGATTCTGTTGGACCAGTGGATGCCGAAAAAAAATGAGACATCGATCAAACTAGAATATTATGCAAATGTTGTCGGGCTGAAGTTGTAGCCGCAGGAGGCAACACAAGCAATTTGCTCCACCACTTCAGCCGTCATCATGTCCTGGAGTATAAAGAGTGCATAAATTCTGTATTTTGACTGCAACAGTGCAACTGTATTAATACTAGTGTGAACATTAATGTTTTTCTACAATATTCACTCCTCATGACAGTAAAATATGTCATTGTAAGCCAATTTACTGCAGTAATTATTCTCAAAACTATTAGAAAAGTAGGTTAACTCCCGTGCAAAAAATACCGTCAAATACCGTGAAACTGGTATAATTTTGATATAAATTTTTGGTCATACTGCCCAGCACTAATATATATATATATATATATATATATAAAAATAAAATATAAAAATAAAATGTTTATGAACTGTTTTGAGTCAATTCTTAATGTAAAGGATAATATTTGAATAATGCACCAGGCAGCTTCACAGATCAGCGTTACTGAAGCTCCAGTATTTGGAGGAAGTAGCTTGTGAAAAAGAAGGTGCAAAAGTTACAAGGCCACATCTGTTATTCCAATATGCAAAACACATTCAATACAAATATAATATCAAAAGCTTGTCATGCCATTTTCAAGTTGAAGGTCATTAAAACTGCCTTCTCATCCAAACAAAGGTGATCACAGATCAAAACTGAATGCTTGCAAATGTTTAAACGTACACCTTAAAAGATTTGATGAGAACTGAGCCCACTTACATTGATGGTCTCTCGGACTTCCAGCGGTTTTCGCTTCCAGCTGTCGACGAGCAGATCGGTCACGGTCTCGTTGTAGATTTCCATATAAGACACCCTGAGAAGAAACTCCTTCTTGGGACACTTTTGGGCAAAAGAAAAGCACTGGTCAGAGTAAACAAGGGAAACGTGTTTCAGAATGCTTCAAACGCGGGACACGATGCTGACATTTTTTATGGTTTGAAAGACATCTTCCACAGCCAGAGGGATCACTCCAGGAACGTGGTCACTCCCCATCATGGTGAAGGTCTTTCCAGAAGAAGTCTGCCCGTAAGCAAATATGGTTCCTGTGGATGAAACACATGACGGATGTATAAACAAAATATACACCATGCAGCTACAGTGAGTGTATGTATGTGTGTGTGTGTGTGTGTGTGTGTGTGGGGGGGGGGCATGGTAGGGTCTCATTATTTTCATTTCCATTTACATACCATTGTATCCCTCAACAGTGGAGACAACCAGAGGCTTTGCAATGCCCTGGTATAGCTGATTGGTAGTTTCATCAGCAGTGAACACTCGGTCTGCAAACAAGAGAGCAGGAAAGTGAATGTGTAGTATATTTCCGTTACTGTGACTCTATACCAAACAGCTCAAAGGAATCATAATATCCAGAGAACATGGAGCAACACACACCAAAACTAAAGCTCTTGGTGGAGTTCCCATCATCGATCTGATGAATTGATTTCTTGTCAGCTTTCCAAAACAGCTGGACAGGCTCTGCAGTCTCTGATCCAGCGCTTTCTTCCCTGTAACAAGGACAAGTACTCAAGATACACGGCATGTTGTGGAAACACACTTTCTACACAAACATCTTCAACAGAAAATGTTTATTGTTGCCAGATTATTGTGTGTCTGGCTTGTTAAAACATCCTGTATGATTTTATGAGCAGAGATTAGGAGCTGGGCAAGCATTCGGAACTCATCCTTGACCATCAGCAGCGTCTGTGATCAAAAAGTCCACCACTGCCGTCCAGATGAAGTATCTCATCAACTACTGCATGGGTTGACATTACATTTGGTGCAGACATTCGTCTGTAAATTTGTATGAATAAATGTAACATTGTAAACAAGCTTTATAACCGGGAAGTCACATCTTTGTTGCCTTGTGGGACACAGATTCCAGCATAGGATGCATTGTTAATCAAAATAATTGTTATTAAAAGTTATTCCAAAACAAATTTCAGTGGGGGAATAAATGTTCAACAGTCTGAGTTGATCCCTTAATTTCTGTATTTGCTATCTCTACAGTGTTTTAGGAGAACCGGTTGTCCGGTGCCGTTACTGAAGCTGACGTCATTCACCACGGTTATCGGTGTTTCTCGCTCGGTTGACGTCGTTTGTCAGTTAAAGCGAGTTGAAAGCGACGCCATCACCAGTGCATCCAGGGATCACATCGATGGGTCACAGCATGTAGTGATCCGTGTGTTTTACTGCGCGTTACGAGCTAACGTCCATTACAGCAGTGCATGCAGATGCTGGGGGACTTATAATGCATCACGCAGATTCAACAAACAGACATAACACAGCCGCTACAAGCTGACTCAGCTTGGGTTAGGTTTTAAAATGAAGGCGTATGTGTAACTGATTATACAAGCCTTTTTATTTACTACTACACAAACCAGTTTGTTTTCTCTATTAAAGTTTCCCCGCTGAACATTAGCATCGGGTCCATTTACGCTCGTCCCCAGTTACCGTACTCCTGTTCGACTTACCTCGCTATAAGCGGACGGACGCGAACACAAACTTTAACGGCCGACTCTTCGGTCATTTTCCTCTTTGGCAGTCACCCAGCGAATAAAAGCTACCAGACACAAGAACACATATTCCACGACGACAACAAACTGAATGAGGCGAAACAACTAATTTTAGCGCTCCAGGACCGACCCCGTTTCCTTGGTTCAAAATCCTGCACTTAGTTTTTATTGGTCAACGTCATCTTTTCTTCTTCTTTGTTTTAACTCTTGGCGGTTAGCAGTTCGGCACTACCGCCACCTTGTGAAATGAAGCGCGCGCGCACACACACACACACACACACACACACACACACACACACACACACACACACACACACACACACACACACACACACACACACATTCTGTCCACTGATGGGCAGAGTAACATATGGCCTGACCAACTGACTATTAAGATACTTGATTAAGTTCTGATGGTGGCACATGTCGTTGTACATGTCACTTGACCCAGATGTATTATTTAAGTGGAAACAGCGCCTCTCAGTGGTTTGAATTAAAGACTACAAAGATCCGGTTGTTTCTGATAAATTTATTATGGAAATATTATGTTACAACTCCCGAAGAGACACATGACATCAGCTTGTGCCATTATATAGTGACATTTTAAGAGTTGAACAATAATGTGAATAAAGTGAGGACTCGTCAGGCTTACTGAGCACAACATGTATGTATATATTTACCCCCGCGAGAGGAGGAACAGTTATATACTGTTTTCAAGAGAGGAGGTGAACACCTGACAAATAAGAGACTCAAACTGATGTTAAATGTTTTATTCATCAGAAGAGTAATGTGATCTGATTCTCATCAAAGTTACATGTGCCAGCCCAGGTGCAGAAATAAGGAACGAAACACAGTCTTTCCTCCCCCGCCCTCTGAGTGTGAGCATATGAATATCCTCCATGGTGATGCTGTGTGTGTGTGTGTGTGTGTACACAGTTATGAGTGTGGGTGGATAAGGTGTGGCACAGAGCTGTCCCCTGCAGGTGTGCAGGCAGGAGCTCACACAGCACAGACCCGACACCACAGAGGAGAAATCCCCCAGACCCGCTGGTAAGTCCACACAGCTTCTTCTCCATACTCTTCTATTTACTTATTTTTGTTACCATGGCAGCATTTTAGATCACAAAAAAATCTTCTCATGTTACAAACCTGCCCATCAATTACTGACACCCTTTCCCCTCACCTGCTGTGACATCTTAATGAGGTCTCAGATTCTGAGATATGTTCATTTATTAATAGCTTCCACAGAAATGGTTTATCCATGGTATTTCGATCTAGTTCCTCCTTTTACAATATAACTGATTAGAATACAGTCGAATAGAACAGAAGGTCGTTTTGTCACACAGTGGGGAAATTTGATACTGGAGCTGTGATAGCATGTACAGACCTTCTTGTGGAGCACTAACAAGTATGGTGGGCCCTTTTTTAAATAATCCTCTAATGTCACAGAATCTAAATACAAATACTGTGGAGGTTTGTTAAACCATCAAAATAAAGTTTATAATACAAAACATTTACAGTGGCAGTATATCCTTGTCATGTCACAGAGTCTGGTCTCATTGGGGCAGAGCAGAGTGACAATCAACCATTCATCCGCATTGGTTTGTGGTCATTTGACTATTTGTAAATGTGCTTGACCCACTTAAACACAGAATGACATGAAATGACGAGCGCCACAAGTTCTGCATTATTACCTGACATGTAGAGTGCTGCTGTACATGGGCGATATTGGTAAATACATGTACGTTTCATCAAACCACTACAAAGCTGTGGTGTTGATCATCACTGAAAGAAGAAATGAAATCATTAATTTCATAATGTGGTGCAGTGAATGGAAATCAGTGGTTCCCAGGGAGGTGATCATATAAAGGATGTAAAAACTTGTATTTATATTTGTGTATTTCTGTAAACAACATTTTGCCACATGTCATCCATCTGGTTTCTGCAGGTTCTTCCCAACAGAAGACTCAGGGGAAGATGAACTGGGGTTTTCTGGAGAACGTCCTCAGTGGGGTGAACAAGTACTCTACTGTGATCGGGCGGATTTGGCTCTCTGTGGTCTTTCTCTTCAGGATCTTGGTGTACGTGGCGGCGGCCGAGCAGGTGTGGAAGGACGAGCAGAAGGATTTTGTGTGCAACACCCAGCAGCCCGGCTGCGAGAACGCCTGCTTCGACCACTACTTTCCCATCTCTCAGGTGCGTCTGTGGGCTCTGCAGCTCATCATGGTGTCCACCCCGTCCCTGCTGGTCGCCCTGCACGTGGCCTACAGGGAGCACCGGGAGGCCAAACACAAGCGCAAACTGTACCGGGACAAAGGGAGCATCGATGGAGGTCTGTTCTGCACATACATGGTCAGCCTGGTCTTCAAGATGGCCTTCGAGGTGGGCTCCCTGCTCGCTTTCTACTTCCTGTACAATGGCTTTGCGGTGCCCATCCTGCTGCGCTGCAGTCAGAGTCCTTGTCCCAACACGGTGGACTGTTACAATGCCAAAGCCAAAGAGAAGAAGATCTTCCTCTACATCATGGGCTGCACCTCCATTCTGTGCATCGTCCTGAACTTTGTGGAGCTCATGTACATCACATGGAAGCAGCTATGGAAATGTTTCACCAGGCATTACATCCCTGTGGAGGAGAAGGCTCTCAGCCACAGCCAGCCACCTGTTACCATTGTCAACACGTTTGTCTCTGCTGAGCCCGCAGCAAACACTGCACGCACTGCTGAAAACCAGCCTGTCCAGTCACAGGAGGCTGGGACTTACTGACACAGGGTGTTCCCATCTCACAGTGAAATGCAATGAAACCGCAGTTCACCTGATCAACAGGCCAGCAGGCACTGCTCACAGGTGCCACTCTGTATGAGGCCTGCCATAAAAAAGAGGGAAACATTGTTAACGATGGCTCCATTCCACCAGGCGTCCCAGGAAAATGTGACACTGAGCAAACATGGACAATTACCATCTTAATGCTCAGACAAGCCAAAGATGGGAGATGTGAAGAAGGCTATAATTTATATATATATATATATATATATATATATATATGCCATGTTGAACATTTTCAACATATTGTTTTGGTGTCTATGTTACTACTCGGAACTGATGAACTTCACTTATGACTAGTTATAATATATGAGCTAATTAGGTCCAAAAGTAGTTGAGGATATATGAAGACCAGTTTTGACCAGACATATTAAATATATTTTATATCTTCTGACTACTATGGAAGCACAACATATTCTATATAAACAAATAAAAGGACAAAAAAACAATCATAAGAATGAATGACTTAACCACCAACTGTGAATTAATTCAATACATTTTTAAATTTCAGCTCATGAGATATTATTTAATCCTCCTAATTTTAGTGATAGGAAACGACTACAAGCCATGTTTTATTCCACCAGAATTATTTCAAAATGTCATTTTTCTTGTTCGCGTCTCTGTTCATGTGACACCATTGCCCCAATGATCTTGTTATTTCACAATGCCTATTTTCAGCACTGTCAGTGCACTTTCTTTGTCAGTAAAGTCAAAGATACTGTAAGAGGCAGTTGCTTTGGACTGAATGACTGGACATCCATCTGTTAACTGACAAAAAAAGGACAGTGAAATACATGATCAATGTGATAATATTGTACATTTCATATATTTTGCCTGCACGACAAGAAATTGATGAAAATGTGGGAAAATGCTGTATCTCAGAACGTAAAACAAAGAATAATAAAAATTCTTAGCTCTGCCCCTTTAACCCCAGAACTGAAAGGATTCTTCCTTGGCCTTCACCCCATCCCATCATTAAAGAAATGTAGACAGACACAATATATCAAACTATATTTAAAATATTTATATATATACAAAGGCTAAATAAATAAATAGTAAACACGTTCAGTAGCTTCTCTGAGCTGCTGCTTTGCTTTGCAGTTCATCCAAGACTATGGATTGATAGAATATTTTATTAGAAATGCAAAGTGACGCTGACACTTTGCTCTGAGGGCATTTCTTTTCTTCACTTGTCTCATTCTTTAAAGACAGTTTGGGGTTAGGCTTTAGGTTATCCTCAAAGCAAAGCAATACACATATGTATATTTCCCCAAAATGTTAGACTATTCCTTTAAAGGCATTTCAACATCTGCAGGTACTTGAAAGTAAAGTGTCATTTCCACTTGTGAGTCTATATATAAGATGAAGTTGGAGGACCCTCTCTCATACCGGTGTCCGGCACCCACGTCACTTGAGCAGAAATGATGCATTTGCAGCCACAGGCTTGTTGGTCTTTGGGTGAAGTGCGGTCAGCTGCGTTGTTGGTGCGTTGTTGGCTTGAGGCAGAGCAAAGCGACTGCGCGGCGGATCAAAAAAAGAGCTTGTCGAGCGCGCATGTTATGGAGATGGTAACGCCTGCCTCACCTGAGGGAGCTCAGCCAACCGAGCTCATCTGAAGAGAAGCAATCTTCCTTATTACCTGGCAAACAGCAACTGGCCTCAGGTGCAGGAACACACACCTGGTGTCGCCACCTCACCTGGGCGGATTTGTGCATTGGGCCCTGAATGCACCATGTGCCATGAGTTGAGACTGTTATACAGTAAGTGACAGATGTGCTGGATTAACAAACATACAAAATACTGATGAGACTTTTGTTTCTAACTGTAAAAAACTTCCACACAATCATTTTCTATTCGGCAGTTATGCTGTGCAAGTCCTGAAGTGAAGAAAATGGCAAATGAGGAAAAGCAAATCAAACTGTAGAAAAAAACAGTTTAATTGTAAGACTGCTAGTGGCAGTGGGTGATTTCAAACTATATACACACAACACACAATAATCAACATCTTCAAATCACAAGCTACGCACAACCATAGAACCGTTTCAAAGTCCATTTGTCATCAAGTCCCACAGGGATAATTAAGACACCGGGAGCTGATGTCAGCTTTTAATGATCAGCTTGATTTTTAGCTCACTTTTTGACTTAAACCCATAAATAAAAACATGCTATACACACATTTCTATAAAAAAGACAAATTGTACAGTTCATATTACATTAGACTTCGAAACAACTGAGGTGTAAAAAACATTTGGGGTGTAGGGCACCAGCCGGCCGCAGATTTTACTTATTCAAGTCCTGAGATTCAACATCAAAAAGGACAAGTTAATCGTTTTTTTCCAACACCACTGTGGGCTGCATGGCCTGCAACTGCTTCAACATGAGCTCAGTGACACCTGAAAAGGCAGCGTCGATAATTATTTTCACCTTACTCAGTGACCTCAAATTCTGATGGTTGCTGAACCTGACACAAGTGTCTCTGGTGCTCAGGCTGGAGGTTCTCCTCCAAGTTTCTGGCACGTCCACCTTCCTGGCGAAGGCGTGTTCCGATTTATTTGACTGCTCGAGGAATTTCAGGAAAGACATTTCAAACCCCATCGGTTTAAACGAGGCCAGCGGAGCACTCTTCTCCGTCATCTCCTCCTGTAGCAGCGCGGCGCAAGACGAGTCCGACTCGTCGTCCTTGCTGTAGACCACGTCCATCTTGGTCGTGCGTGGAATTTTCTTGCGTTTCACTATTTTTTCGATCAACTTGCGGGGACGCCCTCGTTTGCGCTTGAGCACCACAGAGCCGTCGGAGCTTTCTTCGTTCGACAGTTTGCTGTCGAACAACGCGGCGGGGATCCCTGCTGCGCTCCTCTTGCGCAGGGCAGGCTTGGATTGGCCGTACTGTCCTTCTTCCAGGCCGGCACCTGCCGTCAGCTCGCTGTCCGACAGGTCAGAGGTGTTTTCCGACTTGGAATCGTCACTCCGGACGGAGCGGCACTTCTGCCTGGGGACCTTCTTGCAGAATATGAAGTGACTCCTTTGCTGCTCCAGGTACTTTTCTGAAAGCCCGTGCCCGATGTAATGTTTTAATATGCTGCGTTCCGATTTCATGACTGACTCGCAGCCTTTGATCATACAGGGGTACTGCAGAGGAAATTTCTTGGTGCACATTGCGGATGCCTCCACTTTAGATTTCAAGGAGGGTTTTCCGTATTTAGTCCAGTGATTGTTGTTTGCCTTATTAACTCTCCTCGTGTCACTTCCCTTCTGTATGATCTTTTTATTGCTCTCTATATTTTCCTTCCCATTACTTGTTTTGGTAATCTGATAATGCAAAGTCTTTGCGTTCTCTTTAATCCTGTCTTCTATTTGTTGATTTTTTAGTTTGGGTTGGTACAGGTCCTGATGCTTTTTCATGGCATGCCTGAGCAGGTTTGACTTCGTTGCATATGAACGGTCACAGCCTTCAATTTCACACTTGAACGAGCCATTTAATTGTTCGGCTTTGGCCAGCTTTATATCTTTATGCTGCTCTTTGACGTGCCCAATGTAGTTCCACAGGAGAGTGAAAGATGCCGGACAACCTTGGTGGCCACAGGCAAACTTGCCGAGCTTGATGCCAGATAAGATGCTGCCGACTCTCTCCAGGCTGAACTCATGCAGCTGGAGGTAGTGCTGCAGAAGGTTGGGAACCTCCTGGAAAACCCGGGAACAGTCTTTGACTTGACACCTGAATTCGGAAATTTGGGGGATCTCTGCCTCCGGCTCGTCCTCGTCCTCGTGTTCTGCGATTTCGTCGGCTCCCTCGCTCTGGTCCTGCTCCTTGTTCACCTCCAGTGCAGACAGAGCAGACTGGTGCACGGCCCTGTAGTGGAGGATCAGATTATGCTGGATGGTGAAGGCTGCCACGCAGCCCTGGTGAACACAGCGGTACGGTCTGTACGGACTTGTGTCATCACCGGAGTTGGACTTCTTCTTGGCCACGTCTGGGCTCGTCTTAACTACAGACTGCCTGTTGACAGCACATTGTTTGTTGAGGGGCGAAGGTACCGTGGAGCTCTGGGCCTGTATCGGTGGAGTAATGGCTTGGGCGTGCACGGGGGCTGTTTGCAAGGGATGAATGGCTGAGGAATGATTGTCATCTTGAAATTTGTGAGCAGTCGTGTCCATCTCAGCACGCGGCACGGACTCGCATTTGACTGCGACTTGCTCTGAGTGCAGGTGCGCCGTGCTGTGCTGCGGCGGATGAGGGGCCTGGTTGGTGCCGGCGGGCCACTGTTTAAGGGCGGCGGACGCGGCAGCTTTGGCCAGCCTGCGCTTCATGTCCAGATCTGCAATTTCTTTAGCTGATAATTTGTGAGCGGACTGGTAGTGAGTGCGAAGGTTAGAGTTACGGGTGAACGTTTTGCTACACCTTTGGCACTTGAAGGGAGCGTACAGGCCGTACCTTTTTTTAATCGTATTCACCATCTCTAGCGTGTAGTTGTGAATTTTAGACAGATGTTTCCAAAGCGCCTCGCTCGACATGGAACTGAAGGTGCAGCCGTCGTTCTCGCAAACAAACGGCTTCACCAAGGTCGACAACCCTGAGCTATGTGGGTGGACTTTCACGAGGCCCGACTGGCCGTTGGCGGCGATGGTATTTTGTTTCATAGGAGCTGAAGTCTGATCGCATATTTCTCTGACCAAGTTGAGCCTTTCAAATGCAGTTTGAATTTCAGTTATACACTGTTGCTGGCTGGCTGACACCTGAGTGGATTCGGGTTCTGTATCGTTTGCCGTGATGGCCGTGGGGCTCAGCACCTCCTGCTGTGGGGTAGAGGTCTCTCTGAAACAAGTGAAGCTGTGTGTGCTCAGCAGTCGTTCGATTTCGCTCCAGTTCTCGGGGACGACTGCCGAGTTTTCTGGAATGACTTGTCCTTGACCGCCCGAGTCGCTCTTTGCATCACGAGACATCAGATGAAGCCCAGAATTACTGGAAGGACTGCACATGGACACAGGATTCTTTGACATGGCACTGGACTCAGTACTGCCTGAGAGACATAAGCTGCTCCTACGTTGAAAGTCGCCGGCCAAAATCTGCTCCCGCAGTCTTTTTTTAATATCTTGCTCGGCGATCTTCCTCTGCATCTCGGCCTGCTTGCCGCTGGCTGGACTTAGCTGGCTGTCAGGTAACGCAGTTCGCATCGCTGGGTTTGAATCTGCATCTGGTGTCTGAAGGGGTTTCTCAGGGTGGCAGCCTTGGCTGTGAACTTCCCCAGGAGCCACGTGGCTTGTGGGAACGCTGCCGGGCCGAGGGTTTTCTGCGAGGATTTGAGAAAGAAGCGGTTCGGGGAATTCGGTTCCGGTGAACGACTCCATGCTTGGCTCGGGATAGCGGGCTGCATCGTACGAGTCGTCCTCCCGCCTCTCCCCTCTCTGCAGCTGGACATTCTCTGTATGCTGTATGACTGACCTGGCTGTCAAACGCTCCCCTGCATCATAGGCAACACAAGAGTTTTGAAAAAGAGACTGGGGACCAGGCATGTGCACAAAAAGATCAGACATATTGGATTCGGCCATAATTTGTTTGAGGATGTCATCGCTTGTCTCTCCGTTCCCATACGCCGGCAAATGGTCTTGTGGGTAATCGGTGGAGGGATAATCTTTACTGACTGTTGAAGCACTCGTTGCTGTTACTGACTGCTGAGGCTTTTCCTGATACACGGTGGCAGGATTGTAGGACAGCTGTGGCTGAGCGGCGCCAACGGTTTGTTCGGAATTGAGGAGGTCGAGAAATGACGATGGCAGCTCTGCGGTCAGTTGCGATTCTTCGTACGGCTTGCAGATTGTGCGCTTGGACAGGTGGCCCCCGAGGGATTTGGGACTATCGAACTGTCTGAAACACCTGCAACAAACAAATTTGCCATCCCGAATAATAGCCGGCCATTTGGTTCTCCTGTTTCTTCTGGCGCGCTTTGGATTTTCAGGATTGTTTTCAGAATGGACTGGGCTGTCGTGAGGTTGGTTGTGACTGCTTTTTTGGTCTGCACTGTCTGGAGAGGGAAAACTGGACTGCACATGACTTTGCACCGACTGCGTTTTTTCTGGCATCTTGGCACCTGAGACTAAACCGCTTCGCATCTCTGATGTATATGGTGGAAGACAGTCCTCTGCTTGCTGCGACTCTTGCTTGATACCATCCCCGCACGAGGGGAAACCTGCCTGCAGCCCCTTTTCCATAGGTAATGCCTGCAAGGGCTCTGCTGATCTGTTCATTGTTGATCCCATCACGGAACAAGATGGGACACTAAGCGGCAGGGCAGCGCTGCTTGAATCAACTTGAGGCATCAATTGTAAGTTCGATGGATAGACTTGGGAGGACCCACAATTCACAATTTGTTCACTTCCAGGGGGCGACTGCCAATTTTGACTAGCTAAAACGTGCGACTGTGTGCTTACTGAATCTGTATTGCTTCCCAACTGAGCGAGAACAATGGGATTTAAAACATTCTCCATCAGGAGCGAAGCATTCTGGTTGGGACCGGACGATGAATGGGAATGCAGAGCAGCATAGTTGGAGCTTGTAGGCACGGGAGCGTAAGGAGGGGACTGGATAATGTTCTGGCTCTGAATTGCATGACCTGGTGCTTCGTGCTGATTCTGAAGCGAGGCGACGGAGCCGAGATGCCCGACGGAGGATGTGCTCAGCGCTGACGTGTAGGTTGTCTTGATTTGGGTTCGAGCAACTTTCCACTGCTCATAGAACTCTGGGTGAACGGCTTTCATGTGCTTGGTGACACTTCTATAGGAGCTGTAGTGCCTCGTGCATGTTTCGAATGCGCAGTGAAATCGCTCTCTTTGACTTAACAGGGGACACGTGGCGGTCGAAGACGTCACACAGTTCTCTGGTCTGTTCCCGGCGGGTGCTTGAGGGTTTACCGTTGCAGGAAGCGGTTGAGACATTGCTGGCTCTATGGAGTTTTGGGGCGGCGCTCCGGTCAGCAAGCTGCTGCTGCACATTGGCTGCTGCTGTTGTGGTAATGCTAAGTTGCCGTCAGAGCTGTAAGCCATCGCTCTGGTATTGGGGAACATCTGAGGCTGGCTTTGCAGGGCATGTGTATTACAGCCAAGTGACACATTGCCTAGACCGTGTTCGAACATGTGTGCCGACTGATTCTCTTGAGATGGTCTCATGTAATCAAAAGACGAGCCACGGGAATCCTCTCTGTATTGGTTCGGATCAGGCAGGTGGGAATTCACAGGCTCAATCCCAGAATTGTTTAAACTGTGCACCTTACTGTTTGAGAAGGGCTCGTGTTGAGATTCCTGCTTGACACTGTGCTGTCCTAAAGACTCCGCAGGTTTCAGTAAAATCTCAATGGACGCTGTCAGCCTTCCATGCTCTGGATTCACAGCGTTCCAGTTCTCTTGGGAATTGTCATGTTTAAGGGGAGTGGGATTTGACAGCATTTGTTCAATGAGCGAAGGGCCGGGCTGCATATTCTGTGAGGTCCGTTCAGAAGACGGGCGTTCGTCTTCAGCGGCGTGCGCCCCCTGGTGCAAATCCAGTTGCTGTTGCGAATGGAACACCTTTCCGCAGTCCGCAACTTTACATGTGAACGTCTTATAATGCTGCGCCTCGTGGTCGTACAGCTTGAAGGCCTCGTTGAAAACCTTTCCACAGTTGGGAAACATGCACCTAGCCTTAAAAACGGGATGCGTCTTCCTGTGTACGAGCAGCTCAGTGTTGGACAGAAAGCTGGCCTTGCAGTTGAGCTGGATACAGATGTAAGGCTTCGCCCCGCAGTGCACCTGCAGGTGATCGTTCAGGTGGGTGACGTTGACGAAGTGCCGGCGGCAGTACTGGCAAACCACCTTTTTGCTCTGCATTTCCAGGAAAGTCTTCGCTTCCTCGTTGTCCCCGTGAGCTTTCACGTGCGCAATGAGATTTTTGAAAAACTTGAAGCTCCTTCTGCATTTGCCGACAGGACACATGTTGTCCTCACTGCCCTCTATGACAGACCGTTCCACTTTGGCCTGGACATTGTGAGTCAACCCCCCGTTTTGCCCTAAGGAACCACCTTTCTCGGAGAGTTCATTTTCTGCCTTAGCCTTTAACGCTGCAATAAGAGGGGCGGCTGTTTTGGGATTCGTCAATTTCTTGTTGGTTTTCATTGCAGTCAGCCGCTCTTTGCACGACTGCTTGACGTGCGACGTCACATGGGGAATCAACGTATCTTTTGAGGTAAATGTTTGTGCACATATAGGGCAGCTGTATACTCCACTGCTCAGATGAGTCTGCGCGTGGCGTACAATCCTGTGGCCGAGGAACTCTTTGTCACACAGCACGCAGTACTGCATGTACGCCTGCCAGTTTCTGAACCTGGCAGATATGAAACCCTTTTCTCGCAGCTTTTTCATTTCCCTGTTTTTCTGTCTCTTGTCTGTGATATCTTTTAGTTCATAAGTGCCACTGACCAAATGCTCTGGGATATTGTTGAACCCCTCGTGACTGAGGAAGTCTTCCTCTTCTTCGGGGCTCTCAGTATCATTCAGCAAGTCGATAGACGACACTATTGAAGCTTCTTCACCCATTAGTCCAAGACAATGACGCTTAAGTGTCTTCCAGTCCCAGAACTCTGGGTCAAAAGGCCACTGGGTTTTGAAAACCAGCAGGAGCTCGCAGCGTAGTGAGTTGGGAACGGGCATGTTCTCCTCCTCCAGTTTTTGATCGGGTTCGTTGTAAAGAGTCTCTACAGCATAGTATGAATCCACTGTGGGCTCCAGGAGGAACTCCGTCAGCTGACAGGCTCGTTTGACTTCCAGGTCAGTGGGAAGCAAACAGGAAATTGTTTTGCAGACAGTGGCCTTGGTGTTCCCATCCCCTGATTCCATGCGCAGAGCCCGTATGCACATTTCAATGCACACCGGAAGTCCGATGCTGTTGATCTACGAAAAAAAGAGGCCGAATCATTTAAAACTGAACTGAAACTCACAATTGATAACGTCAATTAATTTTGCAAAACTAATAATGCAGGGCTGTCATGTAAGCAAAGCAATGTTACCAGCAACAATACAAAATCAAGTGTTGCTTCATTTTTCATGTCTAACAGTTGAAACTCGGCCATCCCACTTTAAATAACATGAATTTGGTTGAATGAATTAGAGCTGCATGACACATTGTTATTTATTGTTTCCCATTAATTACCCACACTCTAATTTGTCCTGCCAAGGTTTCATTATGAACCTTCAACATAATTTCTAAGTATGAAATGTTTTCCGTTTGTTGAGGCCATACTGTTTATGCACACAAAAGCTTTCACGCTTCCATGCACTGACCATTAATTACTTGAGAGATTGGCAAACAGGCTAAAGTAAAGGGAGTGGAACACAGTGCAGGGGAGGATGACAACACATGGCATTACAAAGTGAAACGGTGATGATAACTTCTGTGACCCACACTTTGAGAATATGACAACAGCAGACTGTTTACTGACCTCTGATTGGATGACCTTGATGAGGAACAGGATGTGGTACACAGTTTTGGAGAGCAAGGACATCTGACGGCATCTGTCGAGGAAGGCCTGCTCTGACGGCTCCAGTCGCTTCAGCAGCTTGCTCCAGAACAGCGTGAGCTCCCTGGTTTGAAGAACGGGAATTTACAGCTCACTGACTGTCTGTTCTTTATCTACACATTCATCGACTCATACTCATACACAAACACCTTACACAAGAGTTGTGTGTGTGTGTGAGAGATAAGATTTTATTCACACCAATGCAATTAGCAACCATCGACCATCCGCCCATTGGTTTGCTTATAATTCCTCACCAATTTTCTTTGTGGAAAATAGTGAGCCTTACAAACATTTATTCATCTCACCACCTCTACTGAACTGCTGCATCGTCTCAAGTCTGCACTCTATTAATAATATCTGATAACAGCATGGCCCTGAGAAAGGCCTGAGACAGTGCAAATAATCACACCCAAACAACCCAAAGTGAACTTAAAATGTTCCCAGAGTTTCATCTTAGTACAGCTAACAGCAAACAAAATGTATTTAAACTAAGACAAGAGAGCAAGCATTCAGTGCAGGCTGGAAAAAGATGTCAATTCATTGGCTAAGGACAGAAAAGAGAAGCTAATTTGGAGTTTAGTGACCCTGAGGTCCAATAAGTGAAACCAGACTGCAGGTGTGGGCTAGAGTTACTTACAAAAAAAAAAAAAAAAAAAAGTCAAAGATTTTGAGTTTGATATTCACACAAAGTATCTGCTGACGCTTCTTTACCTACTTCCAGTCACTTATCCAGTTCATTGTCTCTTCTTGTATGTAAGTTCAGGTTATTCTTTCCCTCGTTACAGTACTGAATAACACTGTTTCCCCATATTAAGGAAGTTTTCCTCCTCTCCACCTGACTCTCCTGATGTTTTTATTTCATAGTAAGTCAGGTGTATTTGGATTTGCCCCGTCAAAGAAAGGCTCTGCAGATGAGCGTCAGGTGGGGCAGCGTGTGTTTTCTTACCACGCACAGTACGTATCTCCTTGCAGGAGCTGTCGGCTCAGGAAGGCCGAGCATAAGCTGAAAGCCGCCGTCTCGTCCCCGTCCGACTCCAGATTGCAGATCATCTCTAACGCCTCCCGGCAGTCCTCCTTTGAAAGCTGCACAGATTGATGCCATGCATTTAGATACTTAAACACAGCACGCTGTTGTTGGTGACAAAAGTCAGATAGACGCCGGTGCAAAGACAGCAACAAATCAACAGCCAACTTTAAGAACAGCTGGAGAAAAGATGCTGGTGGTGAGGACATACTGGACCTACTTAAAAGCCTCATAACACACACTGGCCACCACTGGCCTCTTCATCAGGTCCACTGTTACAGTCCAATGTGACAGTAATGATCAGGTCCTGCTGGGCTGCATTATATTGAGAAGTGTTTCTAATATCTTGTCCATCCCATTTCTACACGTCTTACCACAGCATCGATGTAACTCACATGATGCAATGCTCTACTGGGCACGATCGCATGCTTCATCCTCATACGCACCTCGTCCATGAGCTGCTCCCGTTCCGAGACGCCGCACAGGCAGACCAGGTACATCTGCTTAAAAGGGCCCTTCCCCTGGACCGCGGGGCACTCGGCGCACGTCTTCGCCAGCAGCGCGGCCTTCCCCAGCTGCTTGTCCTTCATCAGCTGCTTCACCCTCATCTCCAGCAGGACCGGCCCCTCCTGCACCAGGAACTCCTCGACTGGAAGCCAGCGACAACAATGATGGAGACATCTGAACCTCATTTTATCGACTGTGATTTCAACCGACGCAGAAATTTTATTCCATTACAGCATTTTCTTATGATAAACATGTAATGAAAGAATATGATTTCCAACTTCATCCACAGTTAGAGATCTAGTGATAGTCCATAAAGAAGTACAATTATGCCAAGATTGTTGGGCAGATGGTGGCTGAGCTCTTCTCTCTGAAATCTAAATATCTTACTTGATACAGTTGACTGATACGTGTACTAAGTGAACCAACAGCAATCACTGATTTAAATCACATTTCTGACTCTCACTTTCAACTTTTCTGATATGTCTTAAATCTTAATTACTCGGTTAGCTCAATCTACAAAGGCTACAGAGTGAAAACAACACAGGCCAAAAGCCATCAACATTTCACGGGAACCGTCACACATGAAAACCAGCGCAGGAGCTCACCTTGTTCCGTCTGCAGGTCTTGGTCGGACAGAAGGCCCTGCAGGACGCTGCTGGTCCACACGCCGTCCAGCTGGCCCAGCGCAGACAGCAGGGACAGCTGCGCGAGTCCATTCTCCTGCAGCTTACTGTGAGCGAGCTACGCACCACAGGAAGACCTCTGTTATTTCCAAGTCACAAGGTATGTGGCGGGTCTGATGTTTCACGCTACTCAGTCATAGTAGGGTTTGAATTGCAAAGGGAGTGTGGAAAATTAATTTGAAGTAGTTAAATTCAGAGCCCAACAGATACTGGATATTTGGGGGCTGAAAAAGATCATAGGGAGGAAAACCACTCCAGCCAGTATTCGTTATAATTTACACTGAAACCTTTGGAATGACCGAAGGTGATCTGACCATTTAAGTTATCTCTACAGACAGACACTGTGCTTAGTCAGATAAAAGACAAAATCTAATTTTCATGTCTTTATTGGACACACGATCTAGTCATATACAGTGGATATAAAAAGTCTACACACCCCTGTTCAAATGCCAGGTTTTTGTCATGTAAAAAAATTACATGAAGATAAATAATTTCACAACTTTTACTTTAACCTTTAATGTGACCTATAACCTGTACAATGCAATTGAAAAACAAACTGAAAACTTTAAAAAGGGAAAAATATAAAATAACCTGGTTGCGTAAATATGCACACCCTTAAACTAATACTTTGTTGCAGCACCTTTGGCTTTTATTACAGTACTCAGTCTTTTTGGGTAGGAGCCTATCAGCGTGGCACATCTTGATGTGGCAATATTTGCCCATTCTTCTTCGCAAAACCGCTCCAAATCTGACAGATTGCGAGGGCATCTCCTGTGCACAGCCCTCTTCACATCACCCCACAGATGTTCGATGGGATTCAGGTCTGGACTCTGACTGGGCCATTCCAAAACCTCAATCTTATTCCGGTGAAGCCATTCTTTTGTTGATTTAGATGTGTGCTTTGGGTCATTGTCGTGCTGAAAGATGAAGTTCTTCTTCATCTTTCTAACAGAAGGCCGAAGGTTTTGTGCCAACACTGACTGGTATTTGGAGCTGTTCATAATTCCCTCCACCCTGACTAAGGCCCCAGTTCCAGCTGAAGAAAAACAGCCCCAAAGATTGATGCTGCCACCACCATGCTTTACTGTAGTTATGGTGTTATTTTGGTGATGAGCAGTGTTGTTTTTGCGCCAAAAGTACCTTTTGGAATTATGTCCAAAAAGTTCAACCTTGGTTTCATCAGACCATAACACTTTTTCCCACATGCGTTTGGGAGATGTCAGATGTCTTTTTGCAAAATTAAGCCGGACTTGGATGTTTTTCTTTGTAAGATAAGGCTTCTGTCTTGCCACCCTACCCCATAGCCCAGACATATGAAGAAGACGGGAGATTGTTGTCACATGTACTGCACAGCCAGTACTTGCCAGAAATTCCTGCAGCTCCTTCAGTGTTGCTGTCGGCCTCTTGGCAGCCTCCCTGACTAGTTTTCTTCTCGTCTTATCATCAACTTTGGACGGACGTCCTGTTCTTAGTAATGTCACTGTTGTGCCATATTTTCTCCACTTGATGATGACGGTCTTCACTGTGTTCCATGGTATATTTAATTCCTTGGAAATTCTTTTGTAGCCTTCACCTAACTGATATCTTTGAATAATGAAATCCCTCTGATGCTTTGGAAGCTCTCTGCGGACCATGGCTTGTGCTGGAAGATGTGGCTACAAAAATGTCAGGAAAAGCCTACAAGAACAGCTAACCTTTATTTGGGGTTGATCAGAGGCACTTTAATTGGTGACAGGTGTGTGCTGACTCCAGTTTAACATGAGTTTGAATGTAATCGGTTAAATGTGAACACAGCCACATCCCCAGTTATGAACGGGTGTGCACACTTATGCAACCACATTATCTCAGTTGTTTATTTTTACTTCACCTCCCTGAAAGATTTCTGTTTTTTTTTCAATTGCATTGTACAGGTTATAGGTCACATGAAAGGTGGAAAAAGTTGTGAAATCATTTATCTTGATGTAATTTTTTTACATGACAAAAACCTGGCATTTAAACAGGGGTGTGTAGACTTTTTATATCCACTGTATGTACTGCATTTTGTTAATAAGTTGCCCAGTGTGTACTGGAGCTGACAGGTTTTGCTCTGGGTTTTATTGTTTCTGTTCGCCTGTCCTAGGGCAGGGGACTACAAACAAAAATGAGCGAGTAGCTAAATTTGGTGCAAAGTAATGGTTCTCATTTGAGATTACCAAGTATATTTTCCTGCATTAGTTTCAGTTATGAAAAAGTTGTATATATACACACACACATATACTGATACCTATGTATCTGTGACAGGTCAATTCTGGCTGATAAAATCAGCCAACTGATATAACTATATCATAATTTAAAGGCTGTGGACCATGCATGATAACATGAAGTCCTCTGCCCCAACCTCAATCTGAAGATTTAAAACACTGTTTGTGGACAGTTTGACAGCTGAGTATGAGCTCAATATTTCAAGTATCATTCTTTCCCTGTATCAACAAAGGAAGCTGTGGGGGCACTGTGTCCCGTCATGTGCAAGAATCATGTTTTTGTGCAGGTCTTTTCAAATCCACATCTTTCTTAAAGCGATAATCAACCTCTACCTGCACAGATGACTTGAATTCCTTCCACAAGGCTTCTGGAACGTCCTCCTTCAAGGAGAGCAAAAGCTCCACAAAGCTCCTGCAGCACAAACCGGAGAGCAACAAAAACATGACACTGCTTTTTTTTCTGATCCCCAAAACTATGATCGACTTAACAGGAAAGTTTTTATTACAGGATTGCATCCAGTGTGATAATAACTGTACTCATCTGCAGTTAATCCCATTTTCAGTGGTACTTACAGTGAGAGCCTCTCAACCACAAGGGGAACATTTTCACACTGCAGGGAGAGGTATGGAGAGGCCTGGGCGTAACTCTGCAGGGCCACTACGTACACTTGCACCAGTGGCAGAGGCTCTTTCTCTATCTTCCAACGGCCTGCGTACTCCAGCAGCGTCTGCAGGAAGGGAGGAACATTCAGTTACTGACGATAATTCAAAGAGAGCCTGGTTCACTGACAGCGGAAAGGACGCTACACATACATCTTTTTTTATTCTGCCCTATAAAGTGATCATTGTTGACAGTATCATCCTTTAAATCAGCACAACTCCAGCTGCCCAGCCCAACCATGTCAGTCAGTAAAGGTCTTCTACACGCCTCAACCTTATTTCAACCATAAAAACATTGTAAAGCAAAATAATGAGAAAATGCTTGACACAGGAAGTTGCACGCACGCCTGTGGTGAAGTGATTTAAGTTTCTAGCTTCCTCTGTTAAGCTGAGTTATTCCCATTCTTTTGGCCATTGTCTATGCATGATTTTTGTTTATGTCAGTTTTTAAGCACTTCCATCTTGAAATTATTAACATTGTTTACATTATATAGATTATCCCACATAGTTTTACTGTCACCAGTCACTATTCTACGATAACAGTCTCTTTACAAACTGTGTTTACTTTCCCATGCTATAATGAGTACTGTTAAGAGCTCCACAGACACTGCCATAAAACCACCGAGACAAACTTCTCTTATAACCGTGCTGAGAATAATCCAGTGTTTCTCCCACACGGCCACCCCACTGAATCAGACACTGCGACTGGCTGTGACAGCGCCTACTGGAGCCGATACGATGGTCCGATGCAGAAAGGCGACCGACATCTCCAGCAAAGATGGCAGATGAGAACTGATCACTAAATGCACAGGGGAAACTTGGCACGCAGAAGGAGGGGAGTAGAAGGCTAACCTAAATGGACAAGCGGGGCACTGACGGAGATTCTAGTTTAAAGGGGAAAACAGCACATCTCCAGCTCAAACCCCAGAGGAGCAGCGACACTCTAAAGACAAGGTTTTCAGAAGTGTCTTTAAGAGCTGATTGAAGTGAGCATGTGTTCCATCATATCCATTTATTCTGATGAGAACAGACACAACACCGACTCAGTTTCCCTGCCATTAGCACCAGAGTCCGGATGAGCATTCCTGCTGACCTCGTAAGAGACGTGCGGTGTGATCGGGATGTGTAGCTGCAGGCAAACACGGCTCTGTTTACTTAGCATGCTCTCTTCTTTCATCTTCAGCCAACACGCTCATCATCTTTCACCCACAGCACCTGCCTCTGGGTTCCTCACTGTTTCATACTCACCACCACAAGCCAAAAAAGTCCAAACAGAAGCTGTGTGAACAGACAAACTCCAGTTAAAACTATGAATTCAAAACACAGCAAGCCATTGTTTGTAAAAATGTGTCTCTTTGGGCTGAAGTGACATTGTAGCATACTTTAATGGGGCTGAGGAGTGAAATCACTGAAAGTGTATTTATGGAGGAAAGCAACAATTTCCTTAGTTTTAAAATCTGCTTTTGTGCTCTAATTATAATTTCATCGGCATATAACAAAAGGAAAGCCATTAGTTCACCTCTACATTGGGCCCCTGAGTACAGCTGATGACCATGTTCATCCCTTTGTGGACATATTCTTCTGTCTTCTACTGAAAATACTCCACATCGAAGCAGGAGTCGTCTGAACTGCTTTCATGAACATGAAAGTGAGTTCAGTGAACTTCAGTCAGCCCAGTCACCACATCTGATTGGTTAAGAACACCTTTGGGATGACTGACAGTATGGATCTGCAGCTGTATGGTTGCGTCATGTCAACACGGACGAGCTCACCAGTACCTTGATACGTACCTGAACCTAATAAATTGGCCACTTAGTTTGTGAGGTAAGAGACGACTTTGACACTCAATCGACTAATATAGGCCTAGATTGTAACTGGAACACACAGGTTTTTTAAAAAAAAGATGACACATGTAGCCACTCTGGAAGGTCCAACAGCCAGGTGAGTCCACTTCTCAGAAACAACACTAGGAAGACAAAAAATATTTAGCAAATCTACCTGAAGTTTCTCAATCATTCAGAACTACAGGGGTGTTTTCTGATGACTTGTGTAGTGATTTGTTTTGTGACTGAGAAAACCTAGTTAGGTGGGGCTGCAACAGCTACTTGGTACTGTTGTTAAAGAGAAGACAGAGCAGAGAAAAGTGGGGTCAAACACATGGGAACATTTAACATGAAAGACTCGCAAGAAAGACTGCTGGGTGCAAAACGTGCACAGCTGATCTTGAACAGCACAAACATGCCTGCGCAAGTGGGAGGATGCATGCTGGTGCCGTGGGTGAAGGGTATTCACTTTTCAAATCCTTGAGCCAGCTACACTGATCTGATGCGTCTGTCTGTGTCTGGTCTCAATCAACTGTCAACGAGGAACATTCTTTTTCTGTACAAGTCTGATGTAGGTCCTCTGTTTTTGCCTTTTACATCAGCTGTGACTGACTAAAAGGACAAGCTGCTGTATGTATCGTCTGACGCGTAAATGGTGCTTCTGCACATGCAAACTTCTTCCTCACTTGAGAAAGAAACAACCCAAACAGCCGTGACTAGGTTCTGAGGAGGACCTGCACAGCAGAGAGCAGCTCTTCTTCTGAACATGCTGCCATAAGGCCACCATCAGGATTCAGAAAAATCATTTGCAGCCCCAACCTTGGAAAACACTCTCCCCTCGAGGATCCTTTCCAACACACTGATGGGCAAGAAACACAAGGAGATGCTCCAGGGAGTGGAGACGCCATAAAAGCCACCAGCTGCAAAAACTGCTCTCCCCCGCTGATGTGTGGAAAAACTGAGGCCAGTTCCACCAGGCGTTACACTGAAGAGAAGCAGGACATTAACACATGTGGAGGTTGTTTGTCCTTTTTTATAAAATTCTACTGACTATCCAAATAGTTGTTATTTCCACCCATACTACTTAGTAAAGTTAGATTTGTGTTTGGGTTTAAATTCAGTTGGATGGTTGAAGTTTAAAAAGCCTGGTATATGGTTACATGAGGGGACATAGCGGAACAACCCCATCACTGAACTTGGAGTCACTTTTAATTTTTAATTTGAAAGGAAGGATGAGTGTGACATACAAACAGGTGAAAAATGTAAGGAAATGTCTGTTTAAATGGGTGAAGAAACATAATGACTACAGTAGCTGTACTGCATGGTATCATTAAGCAGCTACCATCCAGTCATGGTGTAACCTGTAGAAAAACAATGACTTTTATCGAGGGTTGTTGGTGCAGGGAGGGAAGCAGCTTCAGTCACAAAGACTGCACCACTGGCTGGTACAACCACAGCGACCTCAGCATTCACATGTATGGGGAAGACATGTGTACAGGCTTGGAAACTGTGTTGGTGCACGTTTTCCTCACTGAGTCTTCCTCAGTGACAAAGACTGACAATACAGGATGTGAACACACTGTCAGCAAGATCAGTTGGTGAATAAAGAGAGGGATATTCTGGTAGGCCCGCAGTGCATAAGCCTCTCCGTACAAACATGAATATACATACAAAAGTTCAGTAGTGCAGAAAACACAGACATTGGTTTGCAGAGATGTGGAAAAAGGTGATATGGCCTTAGATGTAAAATGTAAAATGATAAGATGTGTCATGCTTCAATATGCTCTCCGCAAATAGGCGAGGACATACTGTACAGCAGAGAAGGGGACAGGCCTGAAAGCACAACCCTCACAGTGAGGGGATGCAGCCTACAAAGAAACATGTCTGTTCTGATGGGAGTGGTCCCTTTCAGAAAGACACTGTCACTGAATGGTTTGATGAGGATGAAAATGATGTGGATTGCTTTGGCCTCAGCAGACACCTGCTCTCAAACCAAGTGAAAGGCTAGGGGAGAGTTTGGACCGACGTGTCAGGAGTATTCTTGTGGAAGAATGGAGTTCAGAGATTTGCAGAATCAATGCAACGGTGCACTTAAGCTGTTCTGACAGGCCAACGCCTTTACTAACACACTTGAAGCTGCGTGTTCCCTCGATTTGTCATTCGTCTGTATATTGCAGTAGTTTTAATGTGCAACTGTGTGTGGACAGCGGCATGCCTCTTCTGCAAAAGGTTTACGTTCCATCTGGCACGTACACACACGAAACCCATCGCGGGAAAAGAAACTCACTACTCCTCACCGTTCTCCAGTACCGAATGATCAAATTCGCCACAATTCACGCACTGTGACCAACTTCTAAAAGGCGATGTTGTTGTGCACGGCCACAGTAAGTCTGCTGGGCGCAACAGAACCAATCCACAGCAAGACCGATTGGTTCTGTTATCACCGGAGGCATTCCGCGAAATGATTCCAACGAGCACGCGCACGTAGCCAAACATTCAAGATTAAACGCTAACCTTAAGCTAACTGCAGGTAGAACTGGGTGGCTGGCGTGCTCACGTTTAGCTGGGACGTGTCAGCACCCTAAGGAATATATGCAGCTGTTAGTCAAGTATGGCCAGTCTACGAAGGATAATTAGATAGGTATCCAAACAGTACGGTCAGTTACATCCTGCAGAACAGCTATAAAGTAGCGTGAGCTAGTAGCTAGGTAGCTGAGCTAGCCATGTCGACGGTCAGCTAAAGTTCAATTCCTGCGTTCTACTTCACATAGTGACGTCAGTAAGCATTGCACGTGTTTATTCTATCACTGGGTAAAACTATAAGAAATAACACCCAGTCCGTAGTTAAGCTCTGGGACAAACCTTTACCTGGAATTTAGGAACCAGGACGTACCATTATTATTACTGATAGAGGGCTAGCTTGTTGACTGAAGATGTGAGGGGAAACTCACCCTACAAAACTCTTGGCAATACGCAGAAGACGTGTGAACCAGAGAGCCGCCGCTTTCTTTAACCACAACTTCTTGCAGTTCTTGCAACCGCTGTCTAAGTTCCCGAATGGTTTCACTGATACCGTTCTCAGGACTACGGTCCTGCTCGGCCTCCTCGTCCGCCATCTTCACATCCAGCTCCAGCGCGTACCACGACTGCGTCATCACGTGAAGGCGTACGCTTTGGTCGTACGGATAGAAACGTCATGAACGCAGTGCGTGGGGCGCGGTTTCGTTTTTCAAATACCTTTAATTTATCCAAAAAACACTACCTAAAAAGATAGAATGATCGTTCCGTAGTCTGTAACACTGCCACAGAAACAGTTCTGCGTTGATTTTATTAAAGTGTTTATGTTCAGTTATTTTGGGTCGGTGTTGAATTAGACACCATACATGCAGCAATTAGAAACTGAATATAATTTTATATCAGATCCAAAATATGATACAGTTATTCGACAAATGATGCTGTAATAGAGCAGGATTGATATGATTAGACACGTGTACAGTATGTCAACCTCATTTTACTGGGCTTTTGTTCACTGATATCATCCAGCATTAAAATCTTGTATGCTGCACTTAGGAGATATGAAAGCAATTAAAACTACTCACTGCTCTGAATTATGATTGTACTATTTATTTTTTATTTGCGCTCTAGTCCATTTGGCACTGCATCGTTTGCTACTGAAGGAATATTAATATTCATATTAATTAAATTAATTATATAAATGTAAATATAGTCAGATCCACTCTTGTCCTCAATGGGGCAGTCATAGTATAAACCTAATTTGTACTTTCATACAGTCATTCTTTCTTGTATTTGTCTGGTATTATACTTTGGTCTTTAAAAAAACATGCAGCTCTTTTTTATAACTAATTCTAAGACATCTATACAAGCAGTGTTGGAGGTAACAGATAATGCTAGTAAATTGGCATAAAATTAATTTTTCAATGTCCGAGGGCATGCTGTTCGGCAGCTATTATCACTACACTTGCCCAAACTGCTCTATCTTTGATACATGCCAACTATATATACCAAAAAGCAAAGAATACAAAATTATGATAGATGGTAATTTGTTCGCACAAGATCAAAAAGTAGGCTACATCACTGATAATGTAGCCTAAATCAGAAAAAGTTTTGTTTGAAAGGATTCGTGTGTAAAAGTGGGCTGACACCGCCATCTAGGGGTTGACTCTGAGCCCAGCACAATAAAAGCACACAGGTTCTTCACACAAATTCAGTTTAAAATCAGATTTGTTATAGGCGTTTTTTAAAAATAACTAGCGAGGTACCACCCACTGAAAAAGTACTGATAAACCACCACTGAAATACTTAAAGGGTAAAATACTTCTCATTACTAAATTACATGAATGTGTCCAATAAAATATTTTTTAAAAACATTTAATGCAACCTGATGAATTGAAAGACAGACATTTGGTCAAATTACTGGCAAGTAAAGTTTAGATGGAAACAGACTAACAGCTGACTTTATTTTTTGGTATAAAATCAATTTCACATAGTAAGAATATCTGGATGTTAACATGGTTAATATTGGCAGAATGATTTGAAAACATTGTTATTACAATTCGAGGACATTGAGTATCGGGGAAAAAAAGATAGCGACCGGGCCTTTTTTTAAAAAATTAAAATGCCAACAATATGCTTTTAGGAGCTTTTGTCCAGGGCCTGTTCTTGGTGCTTTGACCTGGGAGTGATCAATTTTTAAAATATTTTTCTTTTAGAACAGATCAACGTGATGAGCGATGGAGGTATGTGAACTTCAAGTGTTTAACTGTTATTGTATTGACTTAGTAAACATACATGTGAAAAAAACAACTATCAGCTTGTACTTGACATGTTGTAGTGGAATGTAAGTTGGCATTGTAAGTTTGAGACAGAAGAGAGCAGGTTGTCATGCACTGATTCAGCATGGCCACTGTTTCCCTGACATCCGGTGACATGCAACATGCAAACTGCAGCAGTGATCAGTTTGACTGGTGGCCAAAGTACTCATAACTAGCGTTGCTGTTAATGTCATTACCCCTGGATGCCTTGGAAGATGGCCCTTCTTGTGTATTTCTTCCCATGGATTTCCCCTAATCTGATTTTAAATCATTTTCTGGTGTTTTCCTTGTTCCACAGAGGGATACAATTAGAATAATACAGTACAATACAGTTTCCTTCATTTTACTGCAAGAATAGTAATTTGCATGGTTAGTCATTTGAAGACATGTTTGATATAGTTTTCTTGTTTTCTTGTTTACAAAGTACTCATAACTTGAGTTGTTGTTGCTGCTGCTGGTAGTAGTGTAATTGTTAGTTTATGCCAGTCTTCCTGGTCTCCAACCCCACTCCAAGGTTCTGGTTCTGTTAGAGGGTTGTGTCTGTTAAAAGGAAGTTTTTCCTCTCCACTGTCACCAGGTTATTTCTCATTGTGGGAACTGTTGGGTTTCTCTATCACTGTGAGGTCTTGATCCCATTGTGTAAAGTGCCTTGAAATAATGTATGTTGTGAACCGGTGCCATACAAATAAAACTAGATTGAATTGAATTTATGGAGGATCAAATTTGACCTCAAAATGATTTTCCCAAGCTTTGAAACAGCTCCAAATGAAGCATAACTTATCATCTGCTTACAGTATCACCCAGAGAGCCAGGGTGCTGTCGAATGCTTTCATCAAACCTCAAAGTCACTTTTACGTATATGGCCTGACCAAAGAAAATTTATAAAAGGCCCAAAAGAAAATGAAAACTTTGTTTGATTGACATATTGAGCAGCATCAGTGAAACCCAGCAGATCAGGTGCTTGCCTTGCTACCTGTAGTGGGACCCCCATTCCAGCCCCAGTTTTGTGGCCTTACTCATATTAAACTGTTGAAGCCTAATTAACATGCATTTTACTTACTTAAATACGATACTAAGATAGTAAATAAAATAATTTCACAGTTACCGCAGCATGTATAAGTGTATTAGTTACATAAAATCTAAGCACAAAACACAGGACATATCCCCTTGTCATTTTCTAAAATATTAAAAGTGAAAGTGACCAGTCTCTAATAAGTTGAAAATAAACACAAAAAGCCATGTTTAAATTGATGTAAAACATTATTTATTTATCAGAAATAAACTGTAAAAAAACATGTTCTGAGCATGTACAAAAAAGTTGCCATTGAGATTATAAAATTGGGTGGTGGACAATAAGATGCATCAAATTTATCTTTTATACTGTGAAAAAAATTAAAGTCTAAATCATGGAGACACTGCTGATTCCTCGAGATGTCTCCTCATATTCTCTTATAAAAGAAAATTTCATGGGTTTCTTTTAAGGTTATTTTTCTTCCATTATGGTCATTATGGTATGGTTCCATTTGGTCATGTTCTTGGCATTGGACAATTTCATGTCAAACAAATAAAAGGACCCAACAGAATAAAGACAGAAACAAAGACAAAAATCTGACAAAGTGAAATGAATGACAATACTTCTCTCAATGGTTACGTTGAACAGAAAAAAGACTTTTTTAATGAGTTTGGTCAGTGCTGTATTGGGGATAGTGAGGATGTTGACAGAAATGTTATGCTGCGGGGCAGGTTCCAACGCTGACAGCTCCACTGACCAGAAGAGCTTTGCTGAGGCTCACTTGACTGTTGTTGATGGTCAGGTTCCTCATGCAGCCCATGTAGGCCTTTCTGGTGGGAATGCTCTCTGGGAGGAAACGATCTGAAAGGAGGGAGAGTGTGAACAGGATGACAGACGTGTGCAGTTTGCAAATCAGGAGAAGTTGTGTGCATGACTCACCTGGAGCTCCACCAATGAACACTGGCTTTCTATCTCCTGTGGAGCTGGTATTCACAGGTCCCACTACATGGTTGACCTCAGAGTCCACATCCAGCTGAACAACATTGGCATCCCGGATCACTGTAATCATGCAGGACAGAATGCATCAGTTTATCTAAAACACTCCTCAGGACATGGTCTGAACTGAATAATTTCTTCTTCATGGTTTGTACCACTCACCCTGTGAAATCAGCTGAAAAATATGTTTAATGGTTCTATCATCTGTCAAGTCTGAAAAAACCAACCCTAATGCTGTTTATAGTGTCATCAGGGATATCTTTGCTTTGCTGGGGACACCATACATTAATAAAAAAAGAACATTAAAGACAGAAGACATGCAAAGGCATGTTTCAAGTCTGATCATTCTTTTTAATCTCTCTCACAAGTTTTAGAATTTTACCCAACATTTTCAAACTGACTGGAATAGCCCTTTAATGTTATATCTGATGAAAGTGGGGCTAATTTTGTACATTATGTACTGTTGGGTAGGTTCAGTTTCAAGACCAAGGTATCATATTTTGTACGTAAATCATAATTTATGTTTGAAAAGTCAATCTACAGTGTAACTTTTAAACAGCTCTTTAATGGCCTGTGAAAGATTAATATGAAATTTCTCACCGGTAATTCTGTGCCAGTTGCCAGCACACAGACCCTGTCTTGGAGACACCTTTGTGAGGAATTCATGGTTCCCATCATTTACAAGAACCACTACCTAGAAAGGCACATCAAAAGTGACTCAGCACATTTCAGTTTGTCAAACATAACCTGACCAGAATGTGTGTGCTTTTCTGGAGAACTAAGAAAATGACTTACCGCTCCTTGATGAGTGTACATGGTGAAGAACCCCTCTGCTGTGTGCACATGTATTAGCACCCCAGATGCCACACGGGGGCGCACCTCCATCACCAGCTCAAACCTCAGCCCCAGGTCAAAGGATTCGTCTGAGGGATGAGGCAGAGAGTTGGGGACAAAGTGAGTTCTGCTTACAATAGCCATGTTTCTCTGACATGGTGTGCATAATGTGGAATTACATGGGTTGTTCAACAGCTGCAGCTCAGTTCCTGTGTTCCATGGGACCTTCGCCTTACCACCTATCCCTTATCCTTGTCCCCCCTTACACAGTTTCACCACAGCTGCACTGAGGGTATCGTGTTTCTCTTGCCCCGGCCTTACTCACTCAGGGTGATGAAAAACCAGAGGGGCCTATGAGTTTCCCAAAAGAAAGCTTAATGGGCCATGCAGTGGCAGCAAGCCATGTAACAGATGCTCAGTTTTCACACAGTTTTGGGTGCTGCCAAAATAAATGCCGTGGTTACTCTTTAAGAGATAGACTAAAGTAGAAAATCAACACTTTAGACATTTACCAAGCACGATGTATCCTCCTTCCTCTGAGAAATACGTGCCCGGCTCAGAGACTCCCTCAAAGCAAGGAGTGGCCCCAAATGTCTCAGTTACAGAAGACAGCCACTGTCCATTGAGCTGAAGGTTCTTCACACAGCCGGTAAAGTTGTACACAGAGTTTCTCTGCAGGGAAGTGCAAAGAAATTTGTACAGTGTCAGCGGTAAAGAGTATACGGCTATGTGTTAAAATCTCAGAGGGAAGTGACATTTGAAAGAAGAAATAACCTACTAAGTTAAAGTTGAATTCATAAGCAATACGATGCAACCTTGCTCACTTCAGTACACTCAGCTGCTTACTTGGTCTGGTGTGACCGGCAGTTTACTGTTGCTAATGTTAGCTAATGTATTAGAACCTGGCATTCATTTCTAATTCCCTCTGTTTGTATAAGTATAATTGTTCACATTTGATAATGATTTGTTGATCCACTCCTGTTTGACCTGCTAAATGTACTGCATTACATTTTTTATATACACGTATCTTCCTCTTCAAGACTTTCTGGCAGAAAACCCTTGTAAGCAGTTAACGTTGTGAAAGGGTCTATTCCTATCCAAACCACGACCTTTTCCTGAACCTAACAAAGTGCTTTTGTTGCTGAAACCTAAGCAAACTGTGACTGAAAACTGAAGCCAGGAAACCTTTCTGCAGATAATTATTCTGAACTACTACTTGAGCTGAGTTATCCAGAAAAGGTGTTGAGATTTGCATGATTATATTGTTTAATTTATTCAATTAATGTGTTGGGAAAGTATATATGCCAGTGACACCTCCCCCCCTTAATAACTCCACTGTTCCACCAAACTCTACATGGCATTGTGCAGAAAGTGTTATTGTTTTAGTGTCAACTACATAAGTACAGCATATAGGCAACTGCATGCTACTGCTTTAGCTGTCAACTTTATCAGGTGATACTATGTCAGTGCTATGTTTACAACAGCCAAGTGAGGTGAAAAGAAATCACTGAATGCAGCTTTAAAAATGAGGAAGACTTCCTGTTGTGTTCTGACAGGAAAGAGTCACAATGTGTGGTTTCCTGCTGTCTGTGGGAACTGCTGCAGAGCTAGAAGCCTGCTGGTATGACTGCATATGTTTTGGCAGACACTAGAGGGTCGTAAATTACAGATATTTGTAAGAGGTTACTGTTTTATTCAGTGCTGCAGACCTTGATAGAACATTCATGTTATACAAAGGATCCTATCTGTGTATGATTTTCATGTACCTGAATATTCTTCTGAGCTCTTCCAGGAGGGATTCCTCCAACATAGAGGGGACTGCTGACGTGCCAGGAGACATTGCTTCTCTGAACTCTCTCCTCCAGCACTGTGAGCCCATCAGTTATTAACCGCCCAATACTTCCATCACGGATACAACTGACCTACAGCAGGAGAAGCGATAGGATTGTCATGGTACATATGGATGACACCTATCTAAACATGCACCTACTCATGCACACTGCAATACAGTATTGAGTCCTTGAGTCCATGAACTTACATTGTGCCAAGCACCATCATTGTATTTCTCCTCACTCTTGATTTTGACTCTCTGGTCTGCTACGTTGAACGTGCATACCAGCTTCCCATGGTCCAGGAATAGAGCCATGAAATTGTCCTCTTGGTCATCAGATATATAAAATATGGGACCGAAGGAAGAGTGAGTCTCCAGGGACAAGGAGAAGTGGGACCTGGGAGGTGGAAGGTGCATTTAATCATGCTTGCAGAAACAAAGAAACCCTTGAGTATGTGTATGTGCTTAGTGAGACCTGGCCTTGAGTTCAATTGACTGTTGCATGTACCTCTCAGAAATTGAGTTTGGGAGATCTGTGTAGTGCTGTCTGCTATTTGCAATGCCACCATAGTGGAAGGCTTGGTGAGATGCTCTGGGACTTGAAGAGAGGTAGCAGGGCTCAATGTGCAGCTCTGAAGGCTCCTGGTCATCAGTCTTCATTTCCATCAGTCCTAGAGGGAGGCTGGACTCCCTGGCAACCTTTAAAAATGATTATTGAATGTCAAACTGGGCCAAATGACAGTAACTAAACAAAAAGGATATGTTCCCAAAAAGCCAGTTGTCATTGAAGGCACTCATTATTACCTTCTGTGACTGGCCCTGTTTGGCTCTGTGCCTTGACAGCAGAGCGGCAGGGGGGCGCTGCACTGGGCAATCCTGTAGCGAGACCTGGACCTTCTCTGTGTACCGCTGGAAATCCTCAGGCTCAATGTCCCGGTCCTGTCTAAAGAAACACAGATAGAAGAAATGCCAAGCTTTGAAAAGCCCCAGAGATGCTCCCAACACATTAGCATGTCTCCATAGCAACAAAATCCACATCAAGCTTTATTTGTGAGTCTCTTCCTGAGACAGAGAAAGAGGGAGAAAAGCATCCATACTGAGTAGGTACTTCAATGCAACAGTCAAATCTGCACTGCTACAAAGAGCACAATAAACCACTTCCATCCAATCAAATTCAAGCAGCAGCATTGAATAGTGATTTACCTGTTGATGTAGGCGTAGCTGATGCAGCCTGTGAAGTTCTTAAAGCTGCTGCTCAGAGACCCTCCATAGTAGAAGGTCTGTCCTGTCGAATCCGATGAGGATCTTGTGGCTGATGACGGGCGTTTCTTCTCCTGCTTGTCTTTGTCATCCACCCGTAGAGAATACCTACGGGGAACAGTTCAACCAGTCTTTCAATACATTTTGACACTTTTCAGTCTTTTTTTAGTCACCAGTGCAACCCACCTTTCATGCTATGTATTTAGCAAGCCACCTTTAGGCTGCATATTTTAACAAGAGACTGTCTTGCGATGGGATCACACCAGATGTGACGGGTGTCGTCATGTTGATGTTCCATCCCATGAGTACTCAGTCACTGCTACATTATTACATAAGTCCTGTGTCAGACCACACCCATATTCAAACTCAACCTTGTAATGTTTTGTGACAGTATTAATTACAGTTATGTATTACTATTGCATTGACAAAATCTGTTGACACACAGATAACCCCCTACCAAATACAGTAGGCATTTGTAGGATCACATTTTACCAACCATAATGGTAAAAACATATCAGCAGGCTTCCGTGATATGTGTCTGAGAGATATTGCAGTTAGTGGATAAGTTGCTGTATTTGGAACTGATGTAGATTTAGGACTGCATGGAGTAACACTCACTAATGCCACAGTGGTAATGCATTTTCTTGTGTGTGATAGTCACTGTAAGATTGTATTCATATCATATGAGAAAATATCACTCATTCTTGTAAGCAAGTAATCATGATATCGCCATCATGTGGTGATATGATCTCCATACAAGCTAGCTTCCTTAATATAATATTTACCATGCACTGTCAGTGGGTGTAAACCATACAGCTCATGATTATCAACTAACTGCAACTTTTCAATCTTGTTCCCACATTTGGTGTGAAACTAGAAACCATGAATATTCTTTGTATAGTTGGCTCTTTGGGTTAAGTAATAAATGAAAAACAACATTTACATGCTACCAAAATTTACAATTGCTTGTTCCATGTGTCCTTGTGTCTGTTTTTATAGGGAATGAAGTAAGCACTGTAACCTTTGTTGTTAGTGTGATATGGTGTGTTTGTATGTGTGTAAGTGTGTGTTGTTTCATGTGTCTGTTGACTTGCCTTTACACAATTGAGAGGAAACAGGATGTAGTGATGTCTAGACACAGAACACAGTTGTGTACAAAAGACAGCTGCTCACAGGGTTGTGCAGCTGTTAAGTGAACCACTTACTTCTGACTGTTCACTGAGGCAACTAAGAAATGTGTCCTTCCATCACTGTATTGTTTCTTGTGTGATTTGACTCTTGTGCCTCTGCAGTTCAGCACCACGGCTCCGTTCTCCAGGGAGATGCTGAACTCATCGGACTGAAGAAGTAGAAAATAAAAAATATACTTATTATAATTCAAATTTTACAATATATAGTTATCATTCAGCAACATGAGTATGTTATGATCCATGTTCTTTGTGTGTTTTCCCCTGTCTGCTTCCTCACATATTTCGGGTGGTTCCTGGTGTTGCTCTCCTTTTTGAGTTAGGGCTCCCTCTGGTATTCTTCCTTCTGGTTAATCACCTGGTTAATTCCCTGCACCTGTGTCTTGTTTGCTCGTCACCTTCCTGTGTATTTATACCCCTGCCTTCCAGTTGTCTGTTCTTAGAATGTAATTGTATCATTCTGTGGCCAGAGTCCTGTATGCCAGTCTGATCTGTTCACTGAACACACCCTTTTCCTGACCACTGTTTCTTGCCTTAGTCCTATTTGGATTTGTTAGATTTCCCTGGTTTTGACCTTGCCCGGCCGACTATGATTCTGGTTTTTGTGGCCCTGGTGCTTCGACCTTGCTTGTGGACTACGACTATTTTTTGGATCACGGACTTTGGATTTGTTTGCAGAATAAAGGTTATTGCTGCCACACTGTTCTGTGATTGGTTCCTGTACCGACAATACAGAGTACGTCTGCTCTCGATTACAGCTTTATTTAAACAATAGAAACAGCACAGCAACATTCTCACCCAACTAATGCATTCACAGTAAAGGATTTGTGCTTACCCCTTGACTGTGGTAGAACAGAAGTCCACTGGGCTGTATTGTTCTGAAGTTGAGGCCTCCCTCGAAGTTGTCAAAGGGGGAAATCTTTGCTGTGGATCCCAGGTAGCTCTCTCCATTGAAATAGGCTTTACGGGACATCTATCACAATGAAAACACATTCTCCTTTCACTACTTATTTAGCTTTCAGATCAGTGATCCTTACAGACCCTTTGTGAGATAGTGGCATTGATTCAAAACAATGTGGGAAGTATTGCAGGAGGCACTCACAAAGGACTCCTCGGGGCAGCCGCTGCTGATGCCGATCGTGCCAGGCTCCTCCAGCAGGTTAAAGTCTTTTTTCTGGAACTGGAAACCTTTCACGCAGCCCTTCAGGCCAACCACAGCAGACAGCTCTGGCCTGTGGTGACACATATACATTAATGTCACTGTTTCATTGAAAATACACTAGACAAGATATCTACAGTTTGTAAAATAAAAAAAAACACCCACAAAAAACAGAGCTACAAGAAAAGTGTTTTGGCAAATTATAATTATTTTGACGAAATATAAAATATCGCTTGATTATTTTGTGAGGTCACAGTGACCTTGACTTTTGACCTTTTACCACCAACCACCATCACTTCATCGTTAAGATCTAGTGAATGCTTGTGCCAAATTTGAAGAAATTCTCTCAAGGTGTTCCTGAGATCTCGTGTTCATGAGAACGGGACAGAAGGAAGGTCAGCTAACAACAAGGCAATACAACATCCTTCTTATGCCATCAAACTTAAAGTAGTTAACTGACCATATTTATACTCCAAGGTATGGTATGCCCACAATCTATACTGTCATATATACATATATTGGTTACTCAAAGGTTATTGTTGACAAACATGAAGTAATAGTTCCCAAATGGTAGGGAAAAAAAACGTTCTTTGGGACACATTGCACAGTTGTGGCCCATGTGGTAGCATGAGAGTTATTTGCACTTCCAGCAGACACAGAGCAACAATAAGATTCATTTCGAGATATGTTTTTGCTCACCTGACACATGCAAGTCATTTTCATTTGCTTGAGGTGAACACCTTGTTAACTGTTTTTTGATCTGCCATTTGGTTGCTGTACAGGGGATTTATCAGTTGCCTATGACAGGAAGTGATAGTACACTACCCACCAGTAACAACTAGCTAGTTAGCTGGAGTTGGTAGAGACCAAATCAGAGCTACTGGGAGAGTACTTATTGAACTTACATCCAGGTGCTAAGAACAAACATTACTTTTAGACTTTCTTTCTGTCATTTTAGGTATCAAAAGTGTAATGTCAGTGCCTGAGACACAGAGTGTAAATGCAGTTCCTGGAAGCAGGAACATACTGCTGCATTTAGTTAATACATTTGATTGCAGTGTTAGATAACTCACCTGGATTTTAAAATGCCTGAAGGAGCCCCACCTATGTAGATATCTGAGAAGGGTAGTGTAGTTTTTGGATTTTCCATGGATTTAACATGGCTTTTGTCCACTAGCAAGATTACCTTCTTTGACTGATGGTAGATGACTGACACCTGTGCAAACAGCCCAACACAGACAGTTACGGCGACAAATCAGTCATTCACTTATGTGAGCTAAAGTTGCCAGGCCAGCTAAATTAGAAGTGTGAAAAGCACCTCATGGTATCGTGCGTCATTTATTTGCAGCTTTGGTAAGTTATTCTCCAAAAGGTTTGGCCCATTGGTAAAGCCAAAGTCATACATTAAGCGCAGGAAGCCATTTTTATTTCTAACAGGAAGAAATTATCCTGTAAAGAAGGAAATAAAAATCATTAGTATTAGTGCCTCTGGTAATCAAAAACACTTCTACAATTTATTATTTTGTCTTGACAATGTGAAAGAAGTGTAATATAATTTGATACAAATTGCTGTACATGCAGTGTAAATCATATGGCAAATTTCTATTTAAAACTCACCCCATTGACCATGAGGAATAGGACACCATTGTTTGCAACTGTTCGTACTGCAATATCAAATCTTGTGACGACACCAAATTTGCCCCTCCTCTCAATATTATTGATAAGTGCATAGCCTGTTCCATCAAAAAGGTAGCTGGCAACGCGACTCTGTGAGAATGCCAACTTGTACCTATGGGGAAAAAAGAGAAATGTGATCAGACTTTGAACAACAGCTTGAGTGTTTGGTGTGCCAGCATCTAACTTCAGACACAATAAATCCGGGAGGATATTTCAACTCTGAACCAGCCATGTACATATGTACCTTGGGCATGGAGTTGATGTAACCACATCCATGTTGTGAGTCTGCTTGAAATTGTACAGACTGATCACGTCATTGTTGAGCGAGGCCAACTCAATGCAGCCCACAAAAGGAGCAAGACTCAGAGGAGGTGGAAGCTAGTTTGAAAACAAAGAAACACAATCACATGTAATTAGGTAGGAAAAACAGATGATTGAGTGAAGATTTATTTGTAATAAGGACCTTTGTGAAATGCATTACCGTGACATCTGGTGGGACACCACCAACAAAGAACACTACATCCTTGGGGTCAATATCAAACAGTGAGTCGGTGCTCGGGGCTTCGCCTTTTTGGATGAACTTCTGTTCATCTGTGGAGCTCTGACTCGGGATGGTTAGGAAGACTTTTCCATGTGTGCCCAGCCTGCAAGAAAGCACAAAGACGCTTGAGTAACAGAAGTCACTTAACCACCACCTAGCTTTGAGAGACATATGTGAAACGATGGGCTTCATTCTTATATTCTTGTCATGGAGCTCTCTTACTTTTTGACACTTGATTTTACAAGTTATTCAGGAAACTCCCTTAACTGCACAAATGTGTTTGAAATGACCTGTTTAAATGCACAAATAAAAGACTGATTTCACATCAGGTTCCACACTTAAAAAACGTCCTGCGATGAGATGTGACAGATGAGATAGAGAATATTAAATTGTCAGCTACAGTAGGATGATATTACGCTTTGATACAACAGAGAATGCCCATCTGTGCCAAAATCATAAAGTCAAACAAAACAATACAAAAAAACTTAAAGTAAATTTCCATGCCATAATGATAACTATGGAAAACAGAAAATAAATTTAAATTTTAAAGGAGAAAAGTTGTGTTTATATTCAGTGTTACCCAACAAAACCTATTTAGTAGTAAGTATTTTGGAGGTTGAACAAACCTGTTGAGTGAACTTCCTGCCTCATATATTTACAAAATTTAAAGTGTCCCAAATCATTCCCTATTTACCATAGTGCACTATATATACTGTCTGCCATTTTATTTGTCTAAATTCATATGCAAAATTTAATTTTAAAAGTTCCACAATGGTAGGAAAAGTACATGACTTCTACACTACTTTCTAATAACATGATCATGCCATGATGCAACATATCACATTTTTATAGATGTTAAAAGATTATGTGACTTCATACCAGTCAGTGATGGCCCAAAATGACATTGACTGTTCAGCATCTGAAACCTTATGGTCACTACTCAGTAAACTAATGCTAACTAATGTTTGTCACTGAGGGCTTGCATGATAGACACAAAATGCAATGCTTAGTAAAATGTCATTCAAGAAAAACATTGTTCCATTGCACTACAAGTGGTCAGTAGCTATACAGGGCACCTTTTCGGCTCTTGCTGTTGTTGTTGTTGTTGATGATGTTTATCAAACTAGCGGATTGTGTATCATATTGAAATTTGAGATCTCATTTGTTCAGGAAAACTGGCATCTGACACACAGGTTTAATCACTCGTATGTGCCGCTTGAACAAATACATTTATATGAATGGTTCTTGGATACTATCAACATATATTACCTCTCTACTTTGATGTAATTGAAGACTGCAGGCCATTGGCTAACAGGCTTTGAACCCAGCGGGATCTCAACATCTTCACCCCCAAGGTTGTACACATACACCAGGTTGTCATTCTTGATAGCCAGACCCATGTAGTCTTTCCTACCCTGAGGGCATACATATTAGATAACGTCAGAGAGAGAAGACAGTCATTCATTATCCCATCATGGCCTCTGTTTTGTCACTTTCCAACAGTTCAGCATAGTGGTATGATTTTTCTAAGGCTAATATTCCACACTGAAAATCTGTTGACAAACACTACAGCAAGTATTGTTTAGTGTGGCAGTGAAATCACCAAGGTGAAATACCAATAAAGGGAAGTGAGGGGCCTCACAGTGGGTGGCTGTACTCTGCCTGTGCCCCCTTGGTAGGCGGGCGCTAACAGTTTTTATGTGAAGGAAGTTTGACTTTGAAGCCACACACATGTGCTATTGTCACGGGTCTCTTGGAGACCTTTTGAATGGGCAACTGTGCATCTTTCTAAGGCTGTTATTCCTGCTCCCATTAACAAAACAAACTATTCATGCTCAAGGAATTTAATCATTGCACTCAGCCTCTTCGTGCAAGTGTGTAAGGCCACATACCAACAGAAGACTATTACATCAAGGAAATGCAGGGGTTTTTCCCACAACTGCATTTACTTGATGTAATGGCTCCCATCTGTATATACTTCACATTCTTTCCAGCATTTTTTAAACATTAATGGCAAAGTAATAATTCTCCCTGAACTCCTCACATTTCTGTCTCCAAGGTACAAGATGAAGCGGTCCTCAATGGGATCCTTGTCAGGGTCCACTCTCATAAACAAGCTAATGGAGGTCACTGTCTTCAGTTCCTCCAGGTTGCTGTGAGGATGAACCTCCACTGAGGACTGGCCGTTGAACTTCATTGACACTTGGACCTAGGAGAGAAAACAAAGCAGAATGACTGAGAGGTTGTGGTGACCTCAGTATGAGGAGCTGTTTAGTCACATAAATTACATGAATTGCAAAAGCAGTGGATGGGAACTGTGTCCCATTAAAGAGACCTGCCTGTGAGCTATTAGCATCTCTATTTGGTCAGAGTTCTGATTTTCATGAAGCTTTATGGGTATTTAATGAACGATGCAAAATATTATCAGCTTCCTTTGGTGAGTAGTTAAGTGTTTTCAGTGCGCATCTTAGTGGTATATAGGTGGAAGTGGAACTCGACCTATGGCTTTGGATACAAGATACATCGCATTGTCATACTTTTCATAAATTTCTGATAAAATAGGTGTAGTCCTATATGATTAATTACACTGGTTAGTCTGTTCTGTTTTTTAATAGAAATTCTGAATAGGTTTTATTATACTGTCTGGTAACAAATATGATGCTCATATGCCAACATTGTTATATATGAGTGGGTTGAAATTACTTGTTGCTTTTCTAAATTAATGTTACTTATGTGATGGTCTGTGAACCAATCACACTTTACTTCTCAATATCTTCAAGAGTTAATGTTATGTAGCATGTTGTGTCTGCCAGCGTCGTGTCTGCAGCAGCACCAGCAGCACTAGTGACCATTTCTCACAGGAACTCCATATGTCAATTTAGATAACAAAAGTGAACAACATGAGGTGTGCAGTAGAGATGTTTTGGACAGCTGCACAGTCATTAATACAATAAATGCCACCATACTGACATTATGCTTTCTGTATGCATCCTTGGTCTAAAATGAAGTATTTGCATCTCTCCTAAATCTACGGTCCCAAACCGGGGTGTCAAACTCATTTTATGTCAGGGGCCACATACTGCCAAATTTAATCTCAAGTGGGCCAGACCAGTAAAATCATGGCAAAATGGCAAAATTGCACACTTTTCTGTTTTTTTACACTTTGCAAAATCATCTCGCTCGTCGCTCATCAATCTTATGGCCATATGGTCATCATGTTTTATGTCATGGACTCACTTTCTTGGCCACGCTCCTGGCCTGGGCTATGAGCTCCCTGATCCTCATGATGTTGGTGGTCACGTTGTTAACAGGCTTCTTCTCCTCAACCACCTTTAGCTTGTCCAGCAGCTCAGGAACGAGTACATTCAGGTTCTCAACTGCAAAACAGGTTCAACAAAAAACAAATAAAAAGGAATGTAAATGTGACACTAATAAACTGTTATTACAGTTGATAAAGCAACTGACTGATTAACACTTTTTTGAAATACTGTGGGCTGTTATCCATATATTGCTTCTTTGAAACATCCAAAATACATATATATGTGTTGCCCTGAATCTTATACCAGCTTCCCCGGCAGAAGAAACAGCCTGTTCATAAGCAGCTGTGGAGTATTCATTGTTCTTCATGTTGTTGGCCCATTCCTCAACCTTTTTACTAATGGGGTTGATGGTTTGAAGGACCTCTGCGGAGCGGTTGAGGGTCCCTTCAGCCACCTCCAGGGTAAACTCCAGACGCTGTGGTGTTCTGTCTGGACATGGATGAGAAGTGTTCTAATTGGGTATGTCAAGATCTATACTATGAAGTTGATGGTGAAAAAGTGACTGGCTATTTTTTTTAATGAGCAAAAGCCATCTTACCTGCCTGAATACCACTGATGTCCTCCACGATTTCTGCAAGTTTTTTAGTGTTTTTATCCATTGTCTCTTTGGTCTCCTCAATGTATTTTAGCTTGTCAACCACCTCAGTTTCAACCTCTGTAAAGAAAAAAATTAGTAAATGATCGGTGATATAGCAGTAAATATGTCAGTAATATCTAGTTCTGTGAACAAATTACTTTTCCATACCAATCTGTTCTGAATGTAATGAAACAGACTCCTTGAAAACATTGTTGCTCTGCGTTACCAGGTATCCAATCTGTGTGTTGATCCCAGTAATAGCCTAAAACAAAGAACACGAGGTGAAATGCAGTATGTCGTATCAGAATTGAACTGAGCGGATTGGTGCTGCGTAGTCCTGATGTGACATACGTCTTCAGCTCTTTGGGATAGGTCGAGGGTGGTGAGCGAGGTGATGTTTGCATCATCGATGTATTTCACTATGTTGTTGTAGACATTGGCAGCACTTATGGCTCTCTGCACAAAGCCATTGGCATCACTCGCTCTCAGATCCCTGGAGGAGACAGGATGATATCAATTTTCAATCTAATTTGATAGATAGATAGCACTTTATTGTCATTGTACAAGATATACAATGAGATTGTAGCAGCAAAGAGTGGTGTTACAAAAGAAAAAAATAAGTTAGGAAGACGTTAAAATATATCAAACTATCAAAGATATTTAAAATATCCAAAATATACAATAAATAACAATAAACTACAAAGGTGCAAGTACATAGCATGTCCAGTTGAGTAGTGTGTTCCTACATTGCACATACTGTAATAGGATAAATCCCACTGTTCCTGGAAATTATATTGAAAAAAATTGCTTCAACAATCAATATTTTTAATAATTGATCAAATGACAACATTACTACTACTAATTTAAAAAGGGTTACTGGTAGTGACAAAGTCACAGGGAATTATCATCCAATTATGAAGAACTCTCTATGGAGTATATGATCAAATTTCATCATCATAATCTATAGTTTATTTGTAGTCATTCTCATAAACTAAAATAATTCTCATCTGTTGGAAAAAAATACACTGTAGAAAAACAAATGTATATTAAGTTGCTGCAGAAAATCGTCCCCATTAAATGCACTATTTCTCCTGTTTGAGTAAAGTTTTCCATACAGTGGACAGCTAAAGAATTATTCATACATTCTTAAAAATGAAACAACAGTATTATAAATGTTTTAACTTTAAAAGTTATTAGGAGCAAATGGCCTTCGGGCTCAGTGTATTAAAAGAAAGAATGATGATTGGTAAAATTTGATTGAGAAGGGTGTCTCACTCCTCCAGTTCATTGGCCTGTCTCTCCAGCTCCTCAGCGTGCTCGTCAGCCCTCTGAACCAGGTCTCTGTCAGCCAGCGAGAGACGCTCTGTCTTCTCCATCAGCTTTTGACTGGCGCCATCGATCGCTGCATGGTACTCGGTCACATTCTGTGTGCATTGCCGCATGCATGCAAATACACAATACACAGAGACACCTATGAACTGCTTAGAAGGACATGCAAATAGGTTATGATACATACTCCCCCATTCGTGAGCCATGAATAAATCTTGAGTATCTTTATACAGCTGGGACCCAGAGATCTTTCCAGTCTATCCCTTGAACCCACTTTACGAAACCACTGTGGAACCAGAGAAATGGGTCCTCACCCTAATGTCAGACTGACCTGCACCATAGCGTCCACCTCAGCCACAGTCCTCACTGTGTCAGAGATCAAGTCTGTGGCTTCGTCCAGTGTGTTGTTGACAGTAGCGTGGTCCTCTGTCAGCCTGTGCTGCTTTGCCTGGGGGCACAGGGAAGTAAAACTTCGTAAACCTAATAGAATATATACTTGTCCTTTATAAGATATTGTACAGATATCAAATGCTAACAGGATCTCCAGCTGGACTTGAACGGGGGACATTGCAAGAAGACACTTTGAACACTGTCTTTAAATGGACAGTTTATCCCATAGATAAATAGAATTTTCACTTTCTTGCAGTTAAAATTCAAGGCTCATACATACAATTGTCAGTTATTGTGGAACAGCATACCCCCTCTCTTTCTACACACAAGCCAATAAAGGATACAATGACAAGAAAAAAAAGCAGATATTGAACAGGACATTCTGTGATTCTGTCCAATTTATTATGGATATTGCCTCATAATATCAATTTACATATTGTATAGTCAGCAGATTCACCAAGGTGGTTTGTGGATGTTGGACATGAAAATTTAATTTACCCACACCCCATCTTTTGTTTGACCATTGCATGTCTACGTATGTATACTACAATGCTGAGATGGTTCGATTGGCTGTGGTAACTCAATAGTGTGCACACTGCAGCTGCGGCTGGTGTGGACCAGTCTGTGCTGAGGCTAGAAAGGGCCCCAGATTAGGAGAGGCTCTGTGTTTGGTTTGTGCACCATTCATGGCATTGATTTACAGCAGAGACCCTGATCATGGAGATCCCCATTCCTGATAACACACACACACACACACACACACACACACACACACACACACAGGCATACACAGAGACAACAAGCAGCAGCTGTCAGCAGCAGAACCAAAATGTCAACCAGGGCATGGCAGTGAGAGCTGAATCACAACTTCCTGGATCCAAATTGCAACCACATATAATTTTATACTGTTGTAAATCAAAAATCCAGGAACATGAGATTAAAATACACCACAGAAAAACCATGCTATTGTTTTTCCATGTTTTAAACTATCTCATGTGGTCATCACTGTAAACCGTTTTTCAAGGCAGATGTTTAGACATTCAGACATTTTAATCATGTGTTTCCTGCCTGGCCGACAGCCAGTGGCTTCCTCTGTTTCACACAAGGCTTGACACTGTTGAATGGCTTGATACTGCAGGTCACAGTGAGCTTAACATCTCCTTTTTTATTACACCAAAATAGATATACATCAGGCCATATTCTTTGCTGCTTGTTCTAGCCAAGTGCAATTAGTGTATTACAGACACTCTTGACTGATCACTAAAAGGGTTTCACTAGTGTTTTCATACTAGGGTGAATCCACTGACTGCAGTGATTCTATTGTCCATTTTCTAAAATTCTGGTGTGATGAAACTTTTATTGTGGTACTTCCATTGCTATGGAGATTGTAATATAGACTCTAATACCATAAGTATCTCTGAAGATATTAAACAAGGCATATGGCAAGTTCTTCTCCCCAGAGGATTTGTGTCAATGCAAAACTATACCTCTGCTAACTCTCTCTCTTTTTTTACTATATAATCTTTGCTGTGTCTCACAGTGTTTTGGTTTTTGTCCCACTGTTAAGAGAAAGGAAGATGAATTGCCTCTGTATGGAAATGATTTTGGATTTTGGCTGCAGGTTGCATCATGGGAAAATAAGGCAGTATTGCTGTGTGTACGCTCTAGTTATTTGCATTGCTTGCCCCCCTATGCAGGCCTCTTGCTAATGTAACAGTCAAAGCTAATCCAAAAGATGGTTTTGTGTTTCTTTTCTCAGTACTTAAATACAACAATAATAAACTTCTCTGATGTTCCTGGGAAACTACAACCAGATCCCCCTTTCACTGCATCTGGCAGCAGCAGAACAGAGTGAGACAGTCTCCTCTTATTTTCTTTAAGCCCACGAACCTCTGTATGATTGTGTGTAACTCAAAGTTACAAACATGCTCCCACACAGCAGGGAGGACAGACTGCCAGTCTCTGTCTCTGTAACAGGACTATGTCCTGATGAAGTCCAAGTGACAAACACAGAATGAGAAGGGAGTGCTGGGGCTGGGGGTGTGTGTGAGGGGAGTGGCACTTAACGGGATCCCGCTTCATGGGAAATCACCTCATTCCTCTGGAACTTGAGGACGCTGGCCCTGTTTTTGTCCTCTGCCTCCTGGACGGCACTGGCTGCTTTCTGGAGAAATCCCTGTGCGTCCAACAGCTTGGCAGAGAAGCGGGACAGTACCTCCCTGACAGGTGGGAGGCGGCCATCAGTCATCATCAGCTTCTTCTCCAATTGACGAATGCGCCTCAGCACTGGAAACACAATCAGAAACACAAAGGCAGGACATTATGGTCATTGGTTTCGCAATTGAGTGACTCTGGACTTGCTACTGCTACATCCTTCTACTGCTGCTAAGTGAAAATCATATCAAATCCTTTTTTAGCTTGCTTAGAGCAGTTAAGATAGGCAGGCTTTGCTTCATAACAGAATAAAAATCATAAAACATAATAATAAAATGGTTAACAATGCCCCTAACCCTAACTTTACATGGATGTTTCTGGGTGATGTATACACTGAGTTTAAAAATCCCTTTACTGCAACTCTTGTGCAACCACTGGGTTCATATTTTTTTGATTCAGAATGGAATATCTCAACAAAGTGGATGGGTTTGCCATTCAATTGAATACAGACATTCATGTTTCCCACAGCATGAAAGAGATCTGCTGATTTTCATCTACGGGCAGGGATGTACTGGGACTGTACTTTAGCCAAAAGATGGAGAAGACTTTTCTGCAGATAAAATTTGGCATTAATTTTAACACTAATGAAGTTTTTCGGGTATGAAGAGATTCTGATTATGCCGGTCCAGTCGGACAGACACTAACAGTGTTTTGTTGCACATTATAGCCACACAACATACAGTCACTGACTTCAGAAACAGAAAAGTAAAAACTGACCACCGTCTGGTTCGGTCTGCAATGGACTGGCCATTCCAGAGACCTCTAACACATCCCATGGCCTATCCAACCCTGTCTAGTGCTACCACCAGGTCAAAATACAATTTGTCCATTACTTTGATTTATTCGTACTTGTGTGTATATGTTAAGAGCTACAGTTTATGTCCTCACAGTCATGGGCCTCAGTTGACTCATCAATGGCGATGGGCTCTCGTGGGGACAGGTCCAGTTTCCTCATCCAGGTCACCATTCCCTGGGCCACCTCTGTGTTGCGTCTGACCACCTCTGGATCCACCTCCTGTTGAATGCTGTACAGCTCCCAGTCATGGATCATCTCTGCACACATTGTCAAACGTGGAGACAGACATCATGCACTCTGAATATGAGCTAGTGACTCAAATGCATAAGTAATCCAGATTGTAGGTGCAAATTCAGAATTCACATGGTTTCTCTCCAGTAAGACAACTTCACGAATGCACAAACCATTAATAGAACAAGAGCCTGTTGCATTTGAGCAGAACTGTTTTGGAACTGGTACCTTCGATGCGAATGTTAAGATCAGTGAGATTTGTGCTGAGCTGCTCAGCCAGGATAAAGGTCTCGAGTGTGTCGTTGTCCAGCCTGTTCCCCATAGAATTCACCACACTCTCCTGAAAACCATCACACAAACTAATCAAGACCCCTGGTAGCAGCAATCAGTGGTTTGTCTCACTTGCCTCTAAAGACTACACTGTCACTCCCATGTGTTTTGTAGAGAGATAAGAATGAGTCAAAATTACTGTAAAAACTGTAATCCAGCTCATTATTGTCAAATCTGTACAGTATAAAGTCTGCTAGGAACAATTACAGCATTGATGTATAATGTTTCTATAGGGAAAAAACAAGCTTAAACTTCTAAAGACTTCCAGGGACATGAAAATGTGCATGAAATGAAAGATGACATTGCTGACCGATTCTCCCAGCTGTTTGATGTCTAACACCACAGCGTCTGTGGCCTGCTCCAGCTCCCCAGTCTGCGCCTTCATTGCAAATGACTTGTTTCTCCAGCCTTGAAACTGGGTCTGGAACAAAGCAATTCATTTCATGCATCAGACCATTTAGCAATGTGGGAAAGCTCCAAGCAGCATCAACATGCATAATTAACAACCACTGCAGCAGTGTAATTTTCATTTTTTAAAATACATATTGCATTTGTAATTATTTTGTTGTATTTGCATCAGTGTGCTTGTACCTGCAATCGAAGAGCTGTGTAGTTGTAGTATTTCAGTCTGTCATTAGCAGCAGCTCCAGTGGAGATGTTCAGCACTCCAACTTTCAGCTGGTCCAGTGTCTTATTGGATAGCCGCAAGTCCCCAATCAGATGCCAAATGCATTCATCACAACCTACAACACCAAATAAGTATAAGTTCAACAGCACCAAACAAACGGCCTTCTGTTCTTTTGAAAAGGCTTCTTTTAGAGTGACATCTCTGCTCTGATTGTGAAATCCACTTACTGATGTTACACAGGTTGACTGTTGCAGCTTCTGGTAGACACTCTCCTGTGTGCATATCACAGTGGCCGCTCTCACAGTCGCACTCTATGAAAAAAACAGATGCAGATGCAGATGCATTTCATCATACAGTGCAACAGACAGACATAAAGCTTTGCACATTGCCTTAATCTATCAGCTGGGACAGTACAGTCATCAAGTATATATCAAGGCCCACAGATGGTATCTTGGCTTCAGGCCTGCACATCTGTCTTGCGGCCTCTCTTGTGTGGGATTGATGGTTTTAGCAGCTGTCTTTGTATATAGATTTGGGTTGTATGGTGATGTCATTCAGCTTTCCGCAGAGAGTCTCCGGCCACAGGGTCACAGCTCCCAGCAGATGCTTCTCTGACATCATGTGCACTATTGTGGTAAGTGGGTGTGGGAACGTGAATGTGCATCTTTTTTTCTATGGGAAAGCATTAATCTGCATTGAATGTTTCAACAAATGGTCTAGTGGGGAGGGGGGTTTGAACAGTTGACATGTTGTGTGATGGATAGATGACTTACTCTGGCAGCCAGAGGGGCTGTAGTCCCAGTAACCTGGCAGGCAGCGCTCGCAGTAACGACCTGTGGCTCCCGGGCGGCACAGACAGCTGTGGGTGAGAGGATGGCAGGTGGAACGAATGGACGCTGGCCCGCATTCACACCTTCGACAGCCCTGACAGCTGGAGAAACCTGAGTAGCCCTCCTACATTACATGGATGAAAATACTGTCAGATCCCAGCATGTGCCTGTTTGAGTTAGTTTTGAAACAAATTGTCACGTATCATATAAAGGATGATTCCAGTGTGATAGAGCAGGGACCTTATGTTGGCAGCGTTGAGACTCATTTCTGTCAGTTATGATTACATCATACACTAAACCAATTATTTGGATTTCAGAACATAGTGGCACTATTAGAACAAAGGTTGGAGAGAAACATGAGCACTGGGTCCTACACATACTTTGGAATGGAGACTAACTTGGACCATATCAGACTATAAACTTGTGCTGCTAGATGATCATAAAGGATGGTTTATGTAATTATATATGAATTTTTCTTCCAAACAATGCTCACACATCCAGTGACTTTTCTGTCACGTCCGTCTTTTACTTTTAAAAAGACAGTCAAACTACTTTCACATCATACTGCAAATAACATTGCATATCAACTGGCAGTGTTTTGAGTATAATACAAAATACACTTCCTCTACTGAATTGCTTTTGTTCTTAACTTAAACTAAACTTGGACTAATTATATGTTAGCTGACATTTCAGCTGTATTCACCTTACCTCATCTCCTGACATTTCAACTACTGTCAGCTTCAAGTACTCAACTTACATTTCAACTGCTTTCATCTTTGACTCTTTAACTGGCATTTAATTTCCCCTCAAGTTACAAATCTTCAGCTATTGCTTCAAATCTGTTCAGTGTCTCAATGGATGCTTCATCTCTTCTACTCTTTTGCTCTTTCTGTCACACATCCCACAAAGAACGATCATTTTCAAAAGCTTTGTAGACTCAACATGTCTAGGTACTGCCACTGATTCAAAAGTTTCACCTGTTATTGTTGTTTTTGTGTATGCACATTTTTTTCATTTTTTACCGTTCAGCTGTTTCCTCATCCAAATATGTATATGTATATATATATATAATGCAAGGAATGATAACCAAAACCATGAAAATACCAAGGCTGTAATAAACCTCTTCCATCTCATCCTTGAACCCTGCTTCACACAGTCTCCCAGAAGAAGCACCAGTTGGACTGAGTACAGCCCCAAGGTTTCTCTCACCTCACACTGGTCACACAGTCGTCCAGTGACACCTGGTTTGCAGTGACACACTCCTGTCCTGTCGTCGCATGAAGAGGTGCCACATTTATTGCACATGCACTCTGAGACAGACACAGGACATATGCAGTAATGAGAACATTAGAGGTCAAACGATGTCATGAGTAGAGTTATTTTTGGACTTGCAGGGCCTCAACAGGGATAGGGTTATCCTTGAATTTGAATTGTGACCTTGGCTTCTTTTTCCACTGTACAGCATTGGGATTGTATACACACCCCATTGTTTAAAACCACTAATAGTAACTAACTTTTGAGGCATATATAATTACTTTGAAAGTGTCTGGTTAAATATGCGATTAAAAGCAGATACATCATCAAACTTATTCATATGTAGACTCCAACATATTGTGACATAATAGCAAAGGTTATTTTGTGCTGTAGTACTACTGTACACCGACATGGAACAATGCTGAATTACTGTCACTGTCAGCAGTCTGCCTGAGCAAGTGTGTCAACAAATGAAATGATTTTCCCTGCTTTATTATAATGTATATCCTGCTTTGTGCCTATCTTCACTTGCAGAAGTAGAATTGTTCAGGACTCATACAACATTACACAGCAATAATGACTTCACTGGAACACAACTTTAAATATGGAAGGGCCTCTTAAACTCCTGAATTTTCAAGGTGGATGGATAAAACCTGATGAATGAATGATGAAACCTGAATGAAGGTTAAATTGTAGAATTCAACTCATTGCCCCCACCTCTGCAGTCCTTGGCACTGATGGCGTCGCCGTAGAAACCTGGGGCACACCTCTCACAGTTGGCGCCAGCAGTGTTTCCCCAGCAGTGCTGGCAGTGGCCTGTCACGTTGTGGCACTCGTTGAAGATCAGGTTGGGGTCGGAGTTGCCGTTACAGTCGCACCGCTTGCAGGAATTACCAATCGCCATTGGGTTGCCATAGTAACCTGGAGCACACCTGTGTGGGGAAAACTGCAGATCACTGACAATACCCTTGCCTGTTGCAATGAACAACTTAAGGGAAAAAAAATCACCCTGGCTAGTCTCTTTGATCCTCAGTGCATGCAAGTAGTTATTTTATGACAAAGTATTTTTGGCCTACCACCTCAGTAAAAATGCAACTGTCTTGTGGAAACAATACATTTTGGTTTGGTTTCCATTGGAAGACTAATCACCATTTCTGCATTAACAACTGGATTCTGACCTGACTGGCACCAAAATGTGGCATTAAACAGTAATATTATCTAGCCAGATTCAAACTTGAGGTCATGTCGATGTGGCCAGTGACTGAGGAAATTACAAAGGAAAAGGGAGCACAATGCACTGCAAACAAACAAAATAAGTAAATGTAGAAGCCTCTTTTTCTTATGTGTCATATGAGTTGGAGTGCATGACAGTGTGTCTGCTTGTTTCCTTGTGCTGTATGTGTTGCTCTATAATTTAATTGATTATGTTTCTCAGATATGGCACAAATCCACAAAAATACATTATAAAATATAAACAAGTGTCTATAGTTTTTATATTTTCCTGACAATGGACCACAATATTGATTATACTGGTTTTGTGTAACTTTTTAATTGGGTGTTCAAAGTCTTGTCAGCACTGACCTCTCACAGAGATGTCCAGCATAGCCCTCTTGGCACTTACACCGCAGAGCGGCACCTCCTCTGTCACAGTACACTGCGAAGCTGACCGGACACACAGGGGAAAGTATTTGAGAGATTACTCAGTGCTTGCCAGCATGCAGAAACAAGAACAGACTGACTTACTTGTTGGAGGGGACTGAGAGTGGGCAGGCGCAGGGTTGGCAGGTGTGGTGTCCATCCAAGCTGGGAGCCACGATGTAACCGTCTTCGCACATTTCACAAAAATCTCCTGTACTGTGGTCCCTGCAGTTCTGAAAGGGAAACATTGAACTTATGGTAATCCACTTCTCACATTATTAAAACAATATCTTAGATGTTCTCCTGAAAATAAATGTTAACTTTGATAGCTCAAATGTATAATAATCAGCATCAAAAACTTACTATGCAAATGCCAGTGATGTCTTCACATGAGTTAGCGTGGCCTTTGCAGTTACATGGTAAGCATATGTTTTGCTCACTGAGAAAAAATCCCCTTGAACACACCTGCAGTGGGGACAGAAATGTACATGGCTCGTGAAGAAACCCCCCCCAAAAACCACAAAACATAGATTAAACAGATATTTTGTCCAAACAGTGGTGCAAGAAAAAAACTCTTCAAGGTCCTGAGTTTATGAACTGTCCATATTGGAAGGAATTCATCTTCTGGCGAGCCTGAATGAACTTGGTATACATCATTTAAAAATATCCATTTGAATTTCATGTTCTTAATGTACAGATGTTTTCAAAGTGTCAAATGGAGGACACACTGACACACTGACCACCCATCATTGTATTACATTACATTGGCAAAAATCCTGTAGTGGAGACTCTGCCATTTTTATAAAAAGTATAAAGTAAATAGTAAATCATTACATCACAAATTTATTCATTTAGTGCTGGGCTCATTTTGAAACTTAAAAGATGAGTAAACCTCATGGGAGAGGCCTTCCAAAGATGGAGCCTTTATCCTCGGGCAGAAAACAAACTGACACCATTTATCCATAATCGAAGGCAGTAGCCACACAAAAGTGTTCCAGTACTATATTTCCAGCACAAACTCAGTCAAGTGAATCTGTTACACGTTTTCAAAACTCAGTTATTAGTCAACTGTTGGTATTACAAAACTCACCCTGAGGTATAAATAACAGTAATGAACAGGCCCATCACAACCAGACCCAGTGGCCCTGACAGTGAGGGGGCCCCTAAGCCAGAACGAGAGACTTGTTTGAAAGTTGAATAGCTTATTCAAAATTAGGGCGGTCCTGATCATAGTTTAACAAGTTCAAACTTATACTTATTTTGCAATCTTTTGTTTATTTATCTTCAGCTCCTGATGCCGTTAGAGAAAGATAACATAAATGAATGGATCAAAAATAAACGACCATAATTTAATGCATTTAATATCCCTTATAAAACATTATACAGTACATTAGTTCTAAGCATTGACCAAAATGTTTCAGGAAAAATATATGATGTCTTTAGTCTGTACAAAGTGAGTTGTGAGGAAAGTGTACAGGTTCCCTCCCATTTAGAGAATGCCATTTTAAAACCAGCATCCTGTCTGATGTTTGTTCACCATCGTTTCTCAGGATGGTGTGATGTCAGAGTTCACTGACACCCCCCCCCCACACACACACACACACACACACACACACACACACACATTCAATGAGGCTTACAAGCATACAATAGCACTTTGTTTGCATCAGTCTTTAAAAAGTCCATACTTTGCCCTCCTTGTTCCATTTAGTCAAATGGACATTGATGAACAGACAGAAGATGGAACATTCCTTAGACACACACACACACACACAGCATGTCTACATGTCATTCATATTTTCCTTTGATTTATTCATAGATGGACTGTGATACAAAGATGAGCCTATGTAGCTACATGTGACACATCCTGTGACTAGCAGCCTTGATATTTCCTGCAGACCCATTTCCTGTGGTTTTCCCTGACCCACAGTGCACATATACTGATACAAGACCTATTCATCTGTACCCTTTATACACTCAAGTGCGTCAGCCATCTATGTAAACGCATTAAACTGCAAATGCAACTAATTACGCCAACTGCTTCAGTTCTCACAGAAAAAAGATATAGTTGTGGCTACAAATGGTAGTCCAAGCCCTTAGGAGTAATAAACCACAAGTTTAATGGCAAAAACCACAGAGGTTCTGTGCTGTTTACCATTTGTATATCCACTTAAAGGATTTTGAAATGGTTCAGCCCTTGCTGCGTGACAGTCAGTGATGGGTCAAACAGCTGCAGTGTGTATACATGGGAGCACAGGACAGGGAATTTAGGGTTGGACGGAGATAGAGCAGATGGTGTAGAACATGGACCCTTCAGACTCCTCTAAAATGAGAGGAATGCATCTGAAGTATACAACCCAGCAGCTTGTGGAATAACATTTTTCTGGCCATGTTTGATGACTTGGTGGTGTAGTCATTTGCTTTTAAGCTCCAGAGCTACCTTCAAAAGCTAGCTCAACAGCTTAAAGAATACCTAACTGCTTATTTTTGTATGAGATTAGATATGAAGTTGGAGTCATAATGTCATAGCCTAATTTACCATAAAGACTGAAACCAGGGAGAATAAATAAAAAAAATGTCTGTAAAATACATGAAATAACATTTGGTAAAAACTTTCCATCAATAGAAAAGTTGCATGGATATTTAATGATTTTTTTTTTAGCTAATTCTTGTCTAACAGCAGTTTATCCATGTACCCAATACACCTGTGCAACTACATTGTGGGGGAAAACCTCTGCTATACTCCTCTACTATACTACTACTACATCTAATTAGTAACTAGCTGGGCGAGTTAGATACTTTGTAGAAGATGATGAAGACCAAAAATAGACCAAAAATTATCATTTTAATTTAAAAAGTATTACATGAATAAGCTATCCAGAAACACAACTCCATATGAATGCTAAGGCATAAAGATTATGATCATATTATTTGCTAACTTGTAGGATAAGTTCTGATCTCCCTTTGAACAGAGCCATGTTTGTTGTTTAATAATGTGTCCAGTTTCTTAAGATAGGTGCACACAGAACACAGACATATGATTAATGACAACCTTGTCATCTTACTCCAGAAGAGAAAACAAAATAATTACTTGAATAACCTGTTTCTTTTGCAGGTTATCATACAAAATTGGAACATCTGAATAGGACTGATTTGAATAGGAGAACAGGGTGGTGGCTTATTCATTCCTCTGAACTGCCATGGAAATGAGACCGGGTGACTTCAGCGCCCTTTTTGCCAACTGTGAGCACACTCAGCAATGTGAACTATTTCTGTGGCCCTCACACCCGTCCCACGACAGTGGAAAACAAAGCTGACATTCAACACGTTATATAGTCTCTCACAGTTTTCATGTGAAGCTACTTTATTTTTACAGTGATTCAGTCTCTGTTCTGCTCTAAGAATATTTATCAGTGTACAGTATTCCTGACAGTCCTGATAGACCTTTGGGCTCCATCTCTACAATTCAGAGCCAAACAAATGTTGCTTGTATCAAGCACAAATACATTTGATTTCAATACACACTCTGGTCATGTAAATTTGTACTGTACTGCCATGTTCATTCTCGGATGTGTGTATAGAGGTCGATATCTAGAATGTTGTTTTAAAAACAGCTTCCAACTATGATTGGTCTTGTGTTGTGGTATTTTACTGTATACTGTATATTTGCCTCAACTCTCTACAGAATTTTCCAAGAGGGGGAGAATTACATGGATCAAATGTTAAAGCTTGAGGGTTAAATCTAATTTCCGTTTGGTTTTCTATCCGGAGCTGGATGATATACTTACACACAGACATTGAGGAAGGGATCAGACACTGGATTTAGTCATGGTAACTCCTCCGAACCCCCTTAGTATGGGACAGATCATGGGTCATGAGAATCTCAACCTAACTCAATAACTGCACAGACAGTCTGGCTGCAGGGATAAGGCCTGCTCTCAGGGGACCCTCGGCTCAGACATTGAGAAATAAACATGCACATCACAAAATATTTGGCATAGTTTCGCATACCAAATTTCAATATTGTATACCTCCAAATTCTCTTTGGCATTTTTGACCTACAGTCCATTTTCTCACAATTTTTTTTGTACCAATTACTTCTGACAAAGGTCACTATATAGCCACTTAAGAAGAAATATGTGCTTTTCTGTTGAGCCAGTGCAGACAAATCAACCTCAAAAGCATCCATAGCATCCAAATCATGACAGTCACAGTGTAAACAAACATTTCTATAAAAGGATAAAGTTGTAGTTTATCTATTGCCTGACATTTTGTTCAATTTACAGTATTGCAGCTACAGGCAGTATGCAAAGATGTGTGAACTACTTCAACCATACAAAAAGACTTTTATCCAATTAACCACAATATGGCTCAGTAAGTATATATTTTTCCTGGATTTTTAGGGAACATGTATTAGCACGCATCAGTGCTGTGCTACACATCACACAATCTGGCAAGCAAGGTGGTGGAAAGCAGTTTTTTGGGTTTTCTTGGTTTTGATTGATGACAACCACCCTATTGTTAGACAAGACTGTCAAAACCCCATATATATATATATATCTATCTATATATATATATATATAAAATTCATGCTTTTTACATGGCAACCAGAATCATCCAATGGGGATATAATTCCTTAGGATACTGGGCTGGATAATGAATACCAGGACACTCAGCCACCCTGAAGTATGTACAAATGATAATTCTTCAGATCTGAGTTCTGAGTGATATGGAGACACCTGTCATTACTGGTAACAACATCAATGTCAATGTCATGTTAAAAAAAGAAGTCCTCAGAAAACATGTAAAGTCTTTGTCGTCATGTGAACTGCATATACAGTATGCGCTGGTTTTTGTCTACCGCATCACATCCAGTACATGTGTGAATCATATCCTGTGATTATATAGCAATGGCAATATGTAAAAACTTGTCATGTTGAAAAATATTTGTAAATACATAAATAGATAGCAGCAAAAATAGGTTCAATGAAATGGCAGATTATAATTTAAGATGAAATCAGATACAATTAGAAAAGATATGATAATTTAAACTTCACGATATGAAATTGTGTAGCACAGGTCATAGTTGGGCCTCTGAATCTATATCCATTGCAGTTAAACTAAGCCAAGGGAACACTGGCCTGTTAGCCAACAGTCCTGTATGGCTTCTCATGCCCTTACTGTCTATTGTGTTCTTTCTCTGCCTCTGATTCTTTGCTCTCTGGGGTGTTGCTCAACATTTGGCAGCTGGTTTCCATTAGAGAACTATGGAGGGGGGGGGGTACGACAGTGGTGCAGACAGTAACTCAGAGCCCATGTGAGCTTTAGCCTTGGGGCACCTCTGATGACATAAAAACACACACACACACACACACACGCATGAACACAAAGCAGGACCATTGAAGTCGAGACAGAGGCAAGTCACCAAGTCACCAGACAGACACAAATCCTCCAAGAGCGCTGCAGTCAGCCAAAACTAATCACTCCCACTGGTACAGTTTTCACCTTAACATTTGGGTACATGATCAACAGCCTCATTATATACAGTAAAGTCCAAAAATCTGAAACCACTTTCCCAGTACAGTTTTGGATCCCTCTCTGCATGTACTGTGCATGAAAAATTACACATATGCACAGTGTCAGAGCCAAAAAGAGATAAAATGGAATCTGCCTTACTTTTAGCACCGTATGCTGCTGTTCCCCGAGCCTGATGGCAGAAGCTTGACAGGCAATCACTGAGAGGATGCAGACAAGGCTGAGGCAGGACAGAGATTTAGCAGCCATTTTTGTGTGTTTGCCCAGTGGAGCACTGATCCTCCTTTCTGTCTCTGTCTCTGTCAGCGTCTCTGGCTGTGGGGAAGTCTCTGGGCAGCTCCTCTTTCTCGGCTGCACCCGTTGGCTTCACTTTCCTGCTACTCCGACCTCCAGATGCGGCACTGCGCCTCGTCCCTGCCTCGGCTGTGTCCTGCAAAATAAACTTGTGTGGACTTCCTCCCTTTCTCTCCCTCCCTCCCTGCCCTGATTCCTCTCTCCTAGCGGACTTGCCTCTCCCCTGAGCCTGTGCTTAAATCACTAACAGCTGGGAAGGCTGGAAACTGAGGGAAAGAGTGAGAGGGGGAGAGAAAAAGAGAGAAGGAATGACAGAGAGTCAGATGAGCAACAGAGGGCTTCTGTCTCTTCAGCTGAAGGCAGGCATGAGGCAGACAGTTTGCACACATCCAAATGCACCCCCCCACCCCTCCGACTGGCAGAGTCAGATTGAGTGTTAGCGCCTCGTCTCCGTTTGCAGGTCTGTGGCACCCTTTCACCTTGGGCTCTCCCCCTCCCCTTCCCCTGTGTCCAGCCAGGGTGGGCAGAGGGTTTATAGCTTCAACACTCACTCGGTACTCCGCAGGCAGAAAAGAAACAGCTGCTCTGATATCCCGGCCCAGCTCCACCTCACACTTACACATGAGGTTTGTGTTTGTTTTCCAAGGTCAGACCATTAAAAGCTGCTAAATTTATGGCTATTATGTGCAGCTCTTAAAAGGAAGAGCCTGAGTGTCACACTTCCAGGACAAAGAAAGCATTGACTGTCTAAAAACAGTACTTCCCTTAAATGTGATTTGTTGAATACTGTAGTAGCTGTATTAAAGTTCTTGAAACTCATGACTATATCACACTGTACTAGTTGACTTTTGGTTTGTTGACTTCACAAAGACCATGTTATAAGAAGTTCCAAATAGATCCAAGTTATGTTGTGCCAGCCCATAGGAACATGTGGAAATTATATGTCTCAAGTGACTAATAAACAGGTTGTCACATTCCAGTTATCTATGGCAAAGATATCATCCACACAAGAGCAAAACAAGGCCTCAGGCAGCTCTATATTTACTATTATATAAGTTGAAAATGAAATGGATGAATTCTTACTTTCCTCTGTAAGGAAATGTCAAATATAATGTTGCTGGAGCTTTTCTTTTCCCCAATTAAAAAAGATAAGCACATTTGGACACATTGGTGGAAAGAGCATGTAAGTTTCAAGGCTCTGGAAAGTGTTTCCCCTGAAAGGAGGTGACTGTTATCTGAGAACCGGTGTTGAGATGTGCTGTCAGCTTCCATGGTTTGCTGCTGACTGCACGTCATAGCCCTGTATATCCTCTGAGCCTTGATATAAGATGTCTTTCCCCGCTTTTCTACAAACCTACGTACTCTAGCACTGGTTAAGTGCCATTCATTTAAGACACCCATCCCTTTACAACAATGAGCATTTGGGAGAACCCACTTTGAGTTCAAGTTTCTATTCCACCTGCAAAGTTGAAGCAAGCAGGCCAGGCTACCTATATATCCTAATGTCCTAATTTGCTAAGTCTGTCTATTCATTGGTGAATTATGAAATCACATTTTTTCACAATTTTTATAGGTTTGTTTCATTTTTGTTGTATTTTGGCTTCTGGGCAGTTTTATTAATTTAACAAGATGATAATTCTAAAAGGGATATTAAACATGGATAGGGTAAGGACTGTTTATAAGGTCTTAACAAAGACAAAATGAGTGCATGGAAAGTTTGCAAAAATGAACCAAAACGCACATGGACATATTGCATTACAACTGGTGGATGGCAGAATACTATCCTACTATCCTATCAGCAGTAGTTGTCTTTATCCCAGTAGAAGTGGGAGTAAATGACCAGACCATTGAAACTCACAGCAGTGGGTAATTCTGTCACAACACTCAAACATACAGACTCATGGAGTAATGTAAGGGCCGCTGAAAAGTGTTGACCTGCAGCTGACTAACTTCTGTCTTCTTTCTTAGCTAAAATTGACATATGAATATTCATTTAACTGATGAAGCTCTATGCTCTCTAATTTTGCCTCTATGCCATTCCCATTCTGTTCCTCTTGGCATTAATTCATTCCTCTTCTTGCTTATGAAAGGCTGCGGTACAACAACAAAGTCAATTGCTGACTTGGGAGTAACTGTAGATTCCAATTCTGCACTTCTGAGTCCAACTACAGTCTCTCAAAAACACTTTCATGCAATGTAAATGGCACAGGACGGCACTAACCACCAGTAAGCAGATGGAAAGCTTTGCTGAACCGCAATGTTTACTTCGCCAGCTCACTAAGATGGAGAACACTTTTTCCTTCTCCATGTTTGGCCTGCTGCACATTCTCAGCACAGGCACAGTATAAACAGGGCCAGGATCATGTTCAGTGACTGGGCAGGTTTCACAGCAGCAGCATGGTATTGCTAACTTATCCACAAAGGGATGAGTTTGTCCCAGGTGGACTTCTTTGCCAATGCATTCAGCTCAGGCCATGCATGTGATCAAAGGCCACTGCTGGGTTTGGCAGCTGAGTTATCCAGCAGGCATGGCACAGTACAACACTGCCGTTTTAGCAAAAAACAACAGGGAGAAATCCATCTACAGTGCTGCAGAGTAAAAAAAAAAGTAAAACAACTTTGTCACAACCACAATGTGTTTCTGACGCTTTTACTGTTTACAGATAGTATTGTACCCATTCACAAGGTTCATGTTAAAAGATCCTTTTAGCACATTACAGGCCGATCTTTATACTTGAAGTTTGTGCAGTTATTTTTCATTTAGAATTAATTATAAATTTAATCACGTTGTATTCATCAAAGTAATTTCTAAGGTTTGGGAATACACTACAAAGAATTTTGATAGGACAATAAATACAAAAAAATGAGCTAATCAGGTTTTGAACAACCCCCAGTACAGTAAAATTATTACCCAGAATTACAGTTGCTCCATTGTAAACATCCATCATAGTTTACAGACTAAACTCCTGGGAAGTACCTTTTGAAATACTTCCTTCTGACATTTCTTTCTACTCACTTTGATGGGAAATTGCTGCAAACCTATGTGTGTTGTACCTCAGGGCAGAGGAGAGAGACGCATGGCAGCCTCTGCTGAGTGGGCCCTGGAGGTCAAAAAGTCCAGGAGTTCAGCCCTCTCCCCTTGGCCCGCAGTGTCCCCTTACACTCTCTACACATACCAGAGAAAACTGTAACCTCTATCACAACAAACGGCTCTACGCTTCAATGCTTCACACTGATCGGCATGTGCTAAAAACACCCTGGGAAGAGCAACAGCACAACGTTCATAATACAAATAAATGTTACATTGTGACCTTAAATGCAAAGTTTACGTGTGGAAATGCATTCACATTCATGCTTTAGAAAAGTTAGGAAATGTCTATCTGCATAGACTTGAATTACAGCAAAAATAGAGCATGTGTCAATGGCTACATCACCAGCGTCTTGAAGAAAACTAGCAGAAAAAGTGAAAATTAGAATGCAATGTCCAGGATTATTACAACTGGGGTCTTTCATGGTTTTGGCCATATATGTATATATGGCCTCATTTCTGATAGTATTATTAGTACTCTCCAAAGTAATAATTTCCAATGGGGGAAAAAACATAAACAGTCTGAAAGAAAAAGAAAAGACAGTTTAGTCAGATTATCTAATCCACTATATTTGGTGGTATTATCCATAAATGGCAGAGTACCTTTTGGATTCTATATCAAATGTTGTGCTAGTGGCAAAGTGAAAATCTTCACCACCAGCACTCCAAACTGCAAATGTCCATCCTGTGGGGAGCAAGACTGTGCTTTCTAAATTTCATTAGATTTTGCTATTTGTTGTTTTCATTTGCCCTGATGTTTGCCCTGATAAAGGTCGATATGAAATTTCACAGTGATCTGGCCTGTATCTACAGAGATATCTGGTTGTGGATCAAAGTGTTGGACAACCAGTGTTGAAAGATGTATTCAGATCCTTTACTTAAATAACAGTAGGCTACTAATACCACACTGTGAAAATAGTCCAATATATGTAAAATTCCTGTATTCAAATCCTTACTTGAGTAAAAGTAGCCTATGCATTAGCAAAATTAACTCAGAGTATGAAAGTAAAGTAGTCATTTTGCAGTAAGAGCCTGTTTTCAGCTTTTCTGTTAATCCAAGTATGTGGATAGAGTATCTAGCTGAAGAAGTCAGAGAAATTCCCATGAAGGAACATTAAATCCTTCCATTTATCATAAACATTCAAATTTTATGTCATCAAATTTAGAAATACAGTACATGGCTTTCTCTGGACAGGAAGGACATGGAAAATTATAACAGGAAAATGAGTGACTAAAGCTGTCAGACAAAAATAGTGAAGTAAAAAGTACAATACAACCCTAAATGTAGTGGAGTGGAAGTACAGAGTGGCATAAAAGTGGATTACTCAATACAGCACAGATATTTCAAATTTGTATTTGTATTTAAGTGCAGTACTTGAGTAGTTACATTCCAGTGTGGACAACACACAGTCTCCCCTACACTGGTCTTGTTAAGGCCTCAGTGTGCTCCTGGAAGAAAGGGTAAAAAGTTTGCTGTAATGGCCTCTTCCTGGATGCATCCCTCTTTCCCTTCAGGCCTCTCTGCAAGCACTCTGTCTTTTCTGTCTTTGTAGTCTTGACACAATGATCTGTGCAAATGGAAATAAGCACATTTCCTTTTTGGTGTTGTCTTCTGTTGTACACATGAAAAGTTGTGAGAAGAAAAAAAGAAGTTTGAGATAGAAGCTCAAAACATGCCTCCTTGCACTCCTCTGAGCACCTGGCCAGTTACTGTGTTCTGTTCCAAGAAATTAAAAAAAAAGTCAAATGCAATCCCCCAATTAGGGGGGAATGCAGATGCTGACAGCATGTTAAGTAGTTTGAGGCACACTGGCATCTTTAGATGGCACAGAATCTGCACTTAACTGATGCTTTAAACTTTAATAACAATGACTTGGGACATTTAGACATATGGAGAGGAAAAACATAGGTTCAATAATTACTAATCTTAATATTATATAACATTTCATTTTAAAGATGCCAATTCCAGGGCTCAGTACATGCTACCACCACCTATGCTATGGCAAGTCCTATGTCTACCATGATGGTCTAGGACAAGATGAGAAATGAGAGATTTTCTTTGATACTGCATATATAAGGACAAGACCATATTAGTATCAGCAGGAGAGAGTTAGATATTGAGGGATTCTTTTCCTTTGGTACTAAACAATTACAACGCAGAACTAGACTGGACTTGGAACAGATGTCAAATGGCACATAAACATCCAAAAGAATAAACATTCAGATAAAGAATCTGTCTCACTGTCTCACACTGATTTTCTCCCTGTAATTTTTATATTTTTGTTATCTGCCAGCTATTGTTTCAAAGTGCAGCTCTTCTGTTCGATCACACATACAGTCCAGTTTACAGAGTGTTGCCTCTTCCGGGGGAAGAGTATCTCCTTCTTGGCAGCATGTGTTGATTAGAAACAGATGTAAGGAGGAGGGGATGTGTGAGAGAGTGATTTCAAAAATGCAGAGCAGAGGTCCAACTTGGTGGGAAAATGGACCTGCCTTTGCTGCAGTGAAACTACCAAACAGATGAGAGTGTAACAAATCATGTGTGAATACCAGCGGGTTCTGTGTGTTTCACTCTGCATTTCCCTGATGGTAAGTTTCTGAGTCTTGGTTCCTCCCAAGTCAACTGATGGAAAAAACTTCAGGCCAAGAAATAAATAAGTAGGTGAATGTCAGCAAAGTTAAGTGGTTACCATAGGTTTTGACAAAATACAATATATGTGTAACTGAATTTAGGACAAAATAATTACAATATTTACAATATTGATGCAACCATATAAAAAGGCATCTCGGTTGAATACATTGAACTCAATTGTCCTGCGGGGATAAATAATGTTTTCAAATATCCCTTTGTTACGGTTCGACTGGGTTGGTGTGAACACAGGAATTGATCTCAGGTGCCAACCAAACAACTGCTCCATGGTGTGCCTGGAAGGTGTGGTCATGGAACCAATTTTCTGAACTCAATCACCAATCACAGGGAGTTTACCACTGCACATCTCAATAAACATCCATTATTAAGCATAATGAACACAACATCTATTTTTACTTTTTATTTATATTTTGAGTGAGGGGCTGGCAATTTTTTTTTTCCTGTCCCTGTTCCTTTTTGTCCATGTTTTATATTATAATATGTAATATTTATTTGTGATTAAAGGGCAGCACCTTTTGATATACTGAACTTTTTTATTTAGCTTATGTAGCATGCGGGGCCTTGTATGCATTCATTTATTCATTGAAACAAATAGGTTTGTGTAAACATAAGCTGCTTTATGATATTCCTTTACCAACACTTTCCAGATTGAGACTTCTTAGGCTAATTTATCTCACTGGTCCACTTGGTATGGTAAGTGCAATTTAGTCATGGTACAATCTCATCAGAGCCAGCTGTCTTCTGTGAAAACATCATCTGATTTCAGAGCATCTGCCCCTACATACCTGCACTATTTGGTTATTTCATATGGTTTCATATATATTATATATATTTCATATATATTTAAGACCATTATCCCACAGCGGCTGGTGGAAAAACTTGGACCCCTGGCCTTCAGCACCCCCTTGTGCAACTGGGTGCTGGACTTCCTCACAGACAGACCTCAGTCAGTGCGAGTTGGTAGAAACACCTCTGATGTCATCACCCTCAGCGCGGGCTCTCCTCAAAGCTGCGTTCTGAGCCCCCTGCTGTTTACCCTGATGACACACGACTGCGTCCCCAGGTCTGCCACTAACCACAGTGTGAAGTTTGTGGACGACACAACAGTGGTTGGCCTCGTCAGGGATAATGACGAAGCGGCTTACAGAGAGGAGGTGGAGCAGCTGGTGGGCTGGTGTGGAGAGAACAACCTGATCCTGAATGTGGATAAGACCAAAGAGTTGATTGTTGACTTCAGGAAGAAACAGCCATGTCACGCTCCTCTCCTCATCAACAACATGACTGTGGAGGTGGTCAACAGCACAAAGTCTTGGGGGTGCAGATCGCTGACACCCTCAACTGGTCCCTGAATGTGGCATCACTGGTGAAGAAGGCACAACAGCACCTGCACTTCCTGTGGCGGATGAGGAGATCCTTCCTGCCCCCTCCCGTTCTCACCACATTCTACAGGAGCACCATAGAGAGCATTCTTACCAGCTGCATTTCCGTGTGGTGTGGAGGCTGCAGTGCATAGGAACTTCTCTTCCCCTATTCAGGATCTGGCACAGGAGCGCTGTGTGTCCCAAGCCAGAAACACCACCTCACATCCCCACCATGGACTGTTTACCGCAAAGGAAATTTGAAGGAGATCTGTTTAAATTGCACTGAGGATATATGTCAGCTGTGAATGTGATCATTCATACAGCAACACAAAATGAGTTAACTACAAGTTCTGTGTCTCCACAGAATCTATTGTAACTGTGTTCTACAGAACATACAGCTGCTCTGAGACCCTAAGGACTCCCTAACAAATTTCCCATTTCATTAAGCTTCTTAAAGACCTCCATCTGTTTTTGGAGGTAAACCCATTTTTTCCCTTATTCAAACCACCTTGCTTTTTTACAACATTATTTATATTTTGCATTTGCCAATGTATGCTGCTTTCCATTACTGTTCAGGATAAACCCATTGATCAGTTGAATGTTGATTAGCTCCAGAGACCAGAGAAATCACTCTCGAGAGAACATAAATGTTCATCGCAGTTTCATAAAAAATTTAACTGAATCTGAATGATCGTGTTCAGGATCACAGTGTTGAAGGGATGGACCAGTATATGGACTTACCAATCACAGCTTTTGCCGGATGTAGCTGTAAAAGTGCAGGGTAACAAAAAAAAGCTGTAGGGCTCAAACAATTCAACATGGCAAAAGTATCTCATGGATATCATTCATCATGATTAGGGCTGAATGATGCTGTAATCAAAGCAATTGTATAGGGTTTTACTCGACTGTTTCTTTTATCATGTTCAGATCAATGTTTGACATATGTTTGCACGTCCACATACATGCACAAACACACACACACAGTGAGAAAACAGCTGTTTACTGTATATCAGAGACACAATGAATACAGAGAGCCTGGAAACACAAGCAGACACACTCTTGACTGACTGAGTGCTTCAGTAAGAATGCCACACAGCTCTCCAAACAGCAGGTGAGACAGTTCTCTGGAGAGTGCAGCTCTCTGATGTGTGAGGTGTTAGTGAGTCAGACTGTGCTGGGACCAAACCCTATTGATTTATGACAGAGACACCAGCTCTTCTCCTACGATTCAATATGTCTCTCCCTGTTTCTTTCATATTGCAAGTCTCCATTCAGCTATGTTCACTATATATACTGACAGAAACATGAGCAACATTGCAAGTGACAAGAGCATTTCCAAACTGAATTTCCTACCAAAAATCCTTGAAAATGTAGCCTTAGGCAAACTATTACTGGCACTTTATAACAACAGTATTTTACACACAGCACCAAACCTGCCCTCCTTACAAAAAAATGAATTTACTGATGGATACAGACTCTGGTTCATGTTTTGTATTATTATTGCTTGACCTCAGTGCAGCATTTGATAGCATCAACCATTCCATTCTTATTAACAGACTAAAAACAGTGAGTGGATATTTCCCTGGAACATTGCAGGGACTGTTTTTTCTACTTAGCAAACAGTAATCTTTTGTTTCTTTTGTTGAATTTACCTCATAAACACAGTACACAGACTAAACATGGAATACCACAAGGATCAATCTTAGGACCTATTCCCTTTACAATCTACTGGTTACCCTCGGGAAAGATAATGATAATCCATCAGCACAACATCTCCTTCCATGGCTATGTGGATGATACACAGTGGTACCTGTCATTTAAACACACAGATTAATTAGCTCAACTGCACAACTGTCTTTCTATCATAAAAGGCTGGATGGCCTAAAACTTCAGATACGATAAGGCAAAAGTTCTCATCATTACACCCCGACATGTCTCAAAAAATAAAATATACAGCCACTCCTTGGCCTCCTCACTCCAAATATAATGTCAGCTACAAAAAATGTCAGTGGACTGTCAATAGAACTTTGAACAACACATTAAAAAAAGTAAAATGTAATGGAAAAATTGAGTGCAAACGTTTTTCTATCAGCTGAGGAATAATTCTACAAATAGATCAATTCTGTCTGTTAGCATGCTCATATATCTTCCTGCCACCGGTACTGTAATACCTTATTTATGTCTGAACAATCAAGCTGTGGGGCAGCTTCAAACAGTTCGAAGATTGGCGGCTGGATTACTGACCAAAAAAGTGATTCCCTCACATGACATCAGTCTTGGCTTCACTGCATTGGCTTCCAGTCTCATTAACAATCCAGTTTAAAATGTTTTAAATCACATACAAGATGTGAGGAAGCAGAAAATCTCTCACAAGTAACTGAACTTTTTTGCTAAGAAAGTTTATGTACGTTGTCTGGATTGAGGAGGCTAATGCAGATGTTGTTGTTGTTGTTGTTGTTTTTATTGTGATTGTGTAATGGAAACATGTGCTCATCTCTCCTTCTCTTCGAGTTCTACATATTTCACACATGATTGTCACCAGCATTTGCCACTTGCTTTATTAGGTTGAACCAAGTGGCCAAAGAAGAGAGAGAGGAGGAGACAGAGGGTTATTCTTGAGTTAAGTTTGGCTTTGTTTGCTATTTCCATAATTCACTGTAGAGTTAATTTCAAATGCTTTGATTAACAACCCTCTGTACTTGGCAAAGTACAGGAAAATGTGAGTGAGGTGATGACAAACATGTTTAAAGTGTTGGTGAAGTACCCTTGTGCATTTTTCTCTTGGTAGGCTCCCTGGTTATATAAACCATACAGGAGCACAGTGCTGAGGGCCAAAGGAAGAACACCCCAAATAGTTCATGGTTTGTTTTGTTTTGTATATAACTGAGCTCCTTACACCCTACTCTCCAACTGCCCCCCCTGGTCTGCAAGTTTAGGTCTTCTAAACGTTCCTGAGTCCAGGTTAAAAACAAAGGGCGCAAGCCACTTCGGTACAAGCTCTTCAAGTCTGGAACAGCCTTTCACTGAGCATCTGGTCAGCTGATTCTGAAGCTGCTTCTAAATCTCATCCTAATACTTACTTTTATGGAAAGGCTTTTCATAGAATCTAATAGTCTACATTTCTGTGGTCATGAGTTGTTTTTTTTCCATTAATCACTTTAATGTTCAAGTGTTGATTTGATATACAGGTGCATCTCAATAAATTAGAATATCATCAAAAAGTTTTTATTTATTTATTTATTTCAATTGAATTCAATTCAAAAATTGAAACTCATATATAGATTCATTGCACACAGAGGGATATATTTCAAGTGTTTATTTCTTTCAATTTTGATGATTATGTCTTACAGCTAAACAAAACACCAAATTCAGTATCTCAGAAAATTAGAATATTGTGAAAAAGGTCCCTATATGGACTCATGGTGTCAAACTCTCATCAGCTACTTAACTCAAAACACCTGCAAAAGTTTCCTGAGCCCTTAAATGATCACTCAGTCTGGTTCAGTAGGCAACACAATCATGGGGAAGGCCTCTGACTTGACAGTTGTCCAGAAGACGGTCATTGACACCCTCCATAAGCTGGCTGTTCACAGAGTGCTGTATCCAAACATATTAATGGAAAGTTGAGTGGAAGGCAAAAGTGTGGTAGAAAAAGGTGCACAAGCAACAGGGATAACTGCAGCCTTGAGAGGATTGTGAAGCAAAGGCCATTCAAGAATTTGGGGGAGATTCACAAGGAGTGGACTGCAGCTGGAGTAATTGCTTCAAGAGCCACCACACACAGACGAATTACATTCCTCGTGTCAAGCCACTCAACGTCAGAAGTGTCTCTCCTGGGCTAAGGAGAAAAAGGACTGGACTGTTGCTCAGTGGTCCAAAGTCTGTTTTCAGATGAAAGTAAATTTTGCATTTCATTTGGAAATTAAGGTCCAAGGTCCACTGTGTTCTATCAAGTCCAGAGTCAACACAGCCATCTACCAGGAAATTTTGGAGCACTTCCTGCTTCCCTTGGTGACAAGCTTTATGGAGATGCTGATTTCATTTTTCAGCAGGACTTGGCACCTGCCTACACTGCCAAAAGTACCAATACCTAGTTTAATGACCATGGTATCACTGTGTGTGATTTGCTAGCAAACTCGCCTGCCCTAAATGTATTGTCAAGAGGAAGATGAAAGACACCAGACCCAACTATGCAAATGAGCTGAAATGAGCAGTGCCATAGGGCTGATTGCTTCCATGCCACACTGCACTGATGCAGTAATTCATGAAAAAGAAGCCCCAACCAAGTAGTGAGGGCATACCTTTTATACTGTACATGGAGAATCCTTTTCAGTAGGCCAACACTTCTGCATTAAAAATCATTTTTTATTGGTCTTATGTAATATTCAAGTTTTCTGAGATACTGACTTGGGGGTTTGCTTTTGCTGTAAGCCATAATCATCAAAATTGAAAGAAAGAAAGAAACCATTGAAATATATCACTCTGTGTGTAATAACTCTATTTAATATGAGTTTCACTTTTTGAATTGAACTGCTGGAATAAATTAAATTTTCAACATTATTCTAATTTATTGAGATGCACCTGTATGTTTTGAATTTCTCTTTTGGAAAGCTCTTTGCAGAGGTGCTCTGTCAATAAAAAGGTCATAATCATTAAGGTACACAGATTTTCAAAGATCTGGGGCCAACAAATCCAATGTTCTTCCTCTCTTTGTAGCAAAGTTCTGTTTAACAAAACATTCAGCTGGCAATGACTTTCCACCTCTGCTCTTCATTCAATATTCACTCCATGACTAATTTAGTGACACAACAAAGTGAAACTTGTCTAGTTGAAGTGTTAAGCAAGATCATTTGTGAGAGAAGAACCTCCACTCTGTTACACAAGCGAGTCAAGTGAACTGATACCTGATGCATCTTTATGTGCTGATAACAGCATGTGAATTTCAGGAGTCTGTCTCCCAGTTGTACTTCATATATTGATATCATACTATTTAAGATTACCAACATGGTAGTTTTAACAGGTTCAGGTGACTCATTAAAAGTAATGCTAATCAGTTTTAGAGGCGTTCCTCTGTAATTTATTGTTGTATTCCAAATTGATCAAAATTTCTCTATTTAGATAATGGATGTGCTTAATGTAATGATGTAATATAACTCAACATGCAGAAACAGACATATGCTGTCACAGCTGCTAAATCAAAGCAATAAATCATACCCAGACAGTCTGATGTGTCATCATCACCAGCCCCCACCACTGTCAACACCTCAGCATGGCAGCACAGAGCAACACAGCAGGCTGGTTTGTCTACCACCCTGTCGACCTTGTCTCTCCATGTGCACCTACACTGGCAGACACTCTAGAGGGCAGTGTTGCCCTCAGATTGAAGCCCAGGAACCAGCTGCAGTGTCTCCCCAGGGCCTCCTGGTGAGGAGGAAAGAGGCTCTCCTCCTCTTTTGTTTCCCAATTGCTGCAGGAAGGGACCCCTGCCAGCCTCCTTCTGAAGTGTTGAGTGGAAAAGAAAAAAACACTTTGTGGCAGAACAGACAGATCACAAATCTGCAAAATGGGTACAGCTCACTTATTGAGTGTTATGGCTGCAGCTATAGAGCAATTATGGCCTGGTCCAGTCAATGGAGAAGCAACTGATTTCCTCTCAAGCTCTTATATCAAATTCAGGGCTCACTGCTGTGTTACTGCTTTACATAAAAGTGAGAGATAAATGAGAAAATTGCATTTGGTCAGAGCCAGTTGAGTGTATTCAAAGTAGCAACTGTATATTGTGTATTCTCTGAGATTTGATCTGCGAGGACAGTTTTCCCTGTGGCTGTTTTTCTTAAGGCTTCAGAAATACACCTCATAAAAATATGTTTTTATGTTACTGTCCTGCATTCCACATGAGCTAAATTCTGTATGTATTATTTGCATTGTTGAGCTTCGTAAGACTTTCTGCAGCTAACGTTGCATTCGGAGGAAAAGAGGTGAAGCTTCTTTTAGCCTTTCTTGACTTATTTTATTGAGCTGAAGACACATCTCACGGTCATACAGCTACACACGCTAAAACGAACGAATTGAATTGACTACGGTAAGTCAATTAGAACAAACATAAAGAAAACGCACACACGTCCTCTATAGCTTGCGCTGTAGCGCCCCCTTTGTGGCATAAACACACACATTACTGACACACAACTGAGGACATACAGTAAATAACATATCTTAACACCCCCACTTGTACTCAGGTTGTTGTACAATCAAAAACAGAATGAATGTGGACCTCTGTCACACACATATCAATCAATGCACATATTAATCTCCAAAAAGAACATTTGCAAACTTCTTCAGTTTCAACTTATTTACAGGTTTGGTCATTACATCAGCGACCATGTCATCAGTAGAACAATATACCAAAGTCACTCTCCCCTCATTCACAGTAGACCTAATAAAGTGGTACTTTATGTCTATGTGTTTGCACCTCTGTCTGTTCACAGGTTTTTTTGGCAAGAGCGATTGTTCCCTGATTGTCCTCATGTATGATAGTTGGTGTGTACTTGTAGCTATCCATACCCCCCAGTAACAGTTTGAGGTATAGACACTCTTGTATGGTAGAAGCAAGTGCCATGTATTCTGCCTCGCATGTGGAGAGCGCCACGGTAGATTGTTTCCTAGTCTTCCACGACACAAGAGAGCTGTTCTGGCTAAGGCTCACACAGTATCCTGTGGTACTGCGTCTGTCACTGGTATCAGCCGCCCAGTCAGCATCGCTGTAGGCCTGTATACCTAAATCCTCGCTGTTGTTTCTCCTAAAGCTTAACCCTTTCTCTGCTGTGCCTTTGAGGTATCTTAGTACGTGCTTCACAGTGACCCACTGCTCCTCTGTTGGCTCCGCAAAGTACTGTGATAACCTGCTCACAACAAAACTCAAATCAGGTCTGGTACAGGTGGTCAGATATATAAGACTTCCTACGGCCTCCCTGTACAGACTGGCATCTTCCATCTTTATACCATCATCAGTATATTCTAACTTTTGCTCACAGGGTGTTTCTCTTATCTTACAGTCTTGCATACCAAAACGCTGTAGTATCTTGTTAGTGTACCTTTCCTGTGACATCTTTATACATTCATCCGAATAACTGAAGTCGATACCCAGAAAATGTTTGAGTTCCCCCAAATCTTTCATTTTAAACTGGTCTGCAAGCATCTTTTTCACCCTTTTCAGACACTCATCATTGCTTGCTGCGATGATCAAGTCATCGACCCATATGATTATGATCACTTTCCCTTCTTTTGTCTCGTGGGCATACACACAGTGATCAGCTGGGTTTTGTGTGAACCCATTTTCAGTTAAACAATCATGCAAAACCTTATTCCAATTTCGTCCAGACTGTTTAAGACCATAAAGTGATTTCTCTAGCTTATACACCACACCCTCTTTCTCTTGATAACCCTCGGGTGGATTGATGTAAATCTCATAGTCTATGGGGCGCGTGAGCACGCTGTTTTCACGTCCATTTGGTGAAGGACTAAATTCTCCTGTACTGCCTTCTGTAGCACCACCCTTACACTCGTCAGGTCTGCTGTGGGTGAAAACGTCTCCCCATAGTCTACTCCCATTCTCTGGCTGTAACCCTTTGCCACAAATCGTGCTTTGTATTTGTCCCTTCCTTCTGCATCAGACTTGATCGTATAAACCCATTTACCCACCACTGTTTTCTTGCCTATTGGTAGCTCTGTTGGAGTAAAGGTTTTGTTCTCATTTAAAGACTGCATTTCCTCATCCATGGCTTTTATCCATTCTTTTGAGTTAGTGGACTCCATTGCTTCCCCAAATGTCTGTGGAATGCCACACACTGCTCTACAGCAGTAGTCTACAGTGATATGAACACCATCACTATTGTCTGCCATTACATAGTCACTTAAGTAACTTGGTGTCCTTCTCTCTCTAGCTGGATACCTTTTACTCTCTTCTTCACCACCCATCACCCTCTGGTGTTTGGTCAGTGGACCTTGTAACTGCAGCTGGACTACCACTATGTGGACTTCCACTTTGTGCACTTGGCTCTGGAGCATTATCGGTCCTTCCATTGATCCCCTGTGCCTCACTAGTCCTGAGTCTCACGCTGTCATCGCCATCACTCAGATCTGGCTCACCTGTTTGTGTCTGCTTTTCCACAGCTGCCTTGCTCACAAACTTCACTAGCCTGTGTTTTTGCACTTTGTTCTTATCTGGGTGATACACCAAGTACGCTGGGCTGTTTTTATCATATCCCACAAAACGTCCCTGGTCACACCTAGAATCAAGTTTTCCTTTCTCCTGTCTGTAAGTGTAACATGCAGACCCAAACTTTTGCATTTTGGACACATTGGGCCTCTTGCCTGTCAGTAACTCATAAGGAGTTTTCCCTGTACGCTTGTTGAAACACCTGTTGCGGACCACTGCCGCTGCTTGTACTGCGTACTGCCATAGCTTCTTTGGTAGTTCACTTTCAACTAGCATGCACCTACCCATCTCAAAAAGAGTACGCCAACCCCTCTCAGCAGTCCTGTTTTGGTGTGGAGAATACGGAGCTGACGTTTCATGCTTGATCTGGTTTTTCCTCAACAATGTTTGAAACTCATTGCATGTAAACTCAGTTCCGTTATCGGATCTGATGCACCTCACTTTCCCGTAGGGGGATACATCGGCTAGGAACTTTTCAGTAGCCTGTATTGTGTCACTTTTCTTCTTTAGAAAATACACAAACACAGTGTTTGAGTAATCGTCAGTGAATGACTGTGCATATTTGTACCCGTCTATTGACTCTGTGGCTACGGGACCTGCAAGATCTGTGTGTACCATCTGTAAAGGAGCCTTTGCTCTGGTATCAGGGTCCCTATTTCTGGTTTGGGCAAACTTTCCCTGAATACACACCTCACACTCTTGTTCGGGCCTACCCACTTTGCCCTTGATCTGCATACCTTCGACAACATTCTGCAACCTAATGATATCACCATAGTTACAGCCTAATATTTCATGCCATGTTTGTATGTTGTGACATGCATTACACTTATCATTAGACCCAGTGTCAACACACAAATAGTACAACCTGCCATATACATGAATGTTGAACCTGGTACCGCCTCTGGTTATCAGGGCGTCTTTGCCTTCTTTAAAGACGACTGTTGCCCCATTTGCAGTTGCTGCTTTCACTGAGAAAATGTTCTGGGGGTAAGACGGTACAAACAAAGCGTCTCTCAGCGTCGCTTTACATCGCTGTCCTTTGCTGTCAATGAGGGAAACCTCAGCGTTCCCTCTTCGCTGAGCGACTCCGCTGCATCTGGTGCCGTCTGCTAGCTCGACACTGTGCGTCTCTGGCCTAAAGGTGCTGTCGAAACTCGTGAACATGGAGATGTCGGTGATGACATGGGAGGTAGCTCCGGTGTCCACCATCAGACCTATCTCCTGACGCGCTGCGCACCGACTGCTGCTGGTCACTGGCCCCTCCGTCTGCCATCCCGAACACGTAGTCCTCCTCGGTGTCTCCTGAGACTTTATTCACACCATCCTTTTTGTCCTTGTCTTTCCGCCTACAAGTGGCGTCTTTATGTGTGTCATTTTTGCAAACACTACACCATGTTTTCTGTCGACATGCTTTCGCTCGGTGGCCTTTGGTACCGCATTTGAAGCACACCATCTCAGTGTCGTCTTTGTTCCAGCCACGCGCGCCTGTTTTGGTGGGCCGCCGCCCACCCTGCATAATACTCTCGCAATATTTTCAATGCTTTTCTTCCATCATTAGGCGCATCCCTCATAACTAATGAGAGGCTTTTATCATCTAACAGCAAGATCAATTCGGCGTATGCATTAGCATTTTTCTTTGGGTCTTCTGCTATTTCGTTTTCCGTCTCCGGTTCTTTTAGCACTGTATCTTTTAACCCTAATAAATGGAAATGTCCCAACATTTTGGTTTCCCAAAGTTCGTACTTAGTCTCATCTCCGTCGAAGGCCAGTCGAAGCAACCTGCTTGTCGATCGTTGAACCACCATGTTAGCTTGTTCTTTTTCTCAGTCAGCACATGGTCCGTTGCAATTTTCTAAACGGTGAAAAACGACTATCTTCCGAATGACTCCTGGGCCCATAACCTGTTGAGCTTCAGTAAGACTTTCTGCAGCTAACGTTGCATTCGGAGGAAAAGAGGTGAAGCTTCTTTTAGCCTTTCTTGACTTATTTTATTGAGCTGAAGACACATCTCACGGTCATACAGCTACACACGCTAAAACGAACCGAATTGACTACGGTAAGTCAATTAGAACAAACATAAAGAAAAAACGCACACACGTCCTCTATAGCTTGCGCTGTAGCGCCCCTTTGTGGCATAAACACACACATTACTGACACACAACTGAGGACATACAGTAAATAACATATCTTAACTTCCTCAAATAAGCAATCTTGTTTGCACAGGCCTGAATGTTGTTCTCTGCTTTTGTTTGAACCCTTTTGGCACAGTTTCAGGTTTTTCCATCTGAGGAGCTTATTTTTCAGAGGGAGAAATATGATTAGGCTGTCCTAGTACTGTGGCAGTTATGACTTTATCGTATTTATTTCAGTGTTGCATGTTACTGTCAACTTTTGCTAATGTGACAATGTGTGCTGCGTAATTTCTGCATGGGTACAAAAAGCTCACTAAGAGTTTTTACAGTGCAACTGTATGCACATGTTGACTCCAAACTTAGACGTTAGCTTTGTTTGGTACTGAGGTACTATTTAGTGAGATGTGTTGTTTGTGCCTCATTTGTAGTGCTTTCACACCAAATGTGCAAGTTGTTGTGAGACCTCTAATTCACTTGATTAACATTAGGATTACAGCTAGCTGCTGAAAACAGTTGGATAGGGTACAGGTTAGGTATATGAGCCAACATATGAAACACACTCCTTCCTGCAGTGGTACTGGATATTGTCAGTGGATGGAAATCCTTAAGTGTGTAGTCATCCAATATGGACATTGTTTGTATGTGCTGGCTGTGCAGTGGTAGTAACAATAGTGGTGTAAACTGACCTGATTTTTCAGCCAAAGTCCAGCCCCCATGACGGATTTCTAAAGGTGTTCTGTAATTGTCAAGTGGCCAAATTCACAGTGCATTCAAGTTTACTGCAGAGAAAAACTGGAGAAACTCATTTTATGCATCTCTCACTTCCACAATTTCTTAAGTCTACACTGCAAACCCAAAATTAGGTCTTGAATAAATAACTTAAAGCAAGAACATATCTGAGGGGACTGAGATACAGAGTTAAAAAAAGTTTTACATATTCCTCATTCTCTGACCAAATGTGTCTCGTAGCATCCTAATTAGCTACTTAGAGTAGCAGAAAGGATAAAGCTTTCTCTTCATTCACTAGTTCACAAAATCTCCCCAATGCAGGTCATGCATGTCTACCTAGCTTGCCAAATTGTATATGTTGTATATATTTCTAAATCAATGTGTTGACATAATTACCACACACGATTATCAGGTTAATCCAACCAAATATGTGACAATTTATGGGACTGAAAATACATTTCATAAACAGCATAAACACACCCACATGTGCACCCTGTGTCCAACTGGGTTGTATATGAAGGTTGGGGTCTGAGGTCCTTCTTTGCATTTTCCAAATAAAAGCTCTTTCAGGCAAGTGAAAAAATGTCTAGAGTATTGCATACATAATTTATGGTGTTACAGGCAACACTAAAGTCAACAGTAATGCTTAATTCATCACTCACTTTTATATTCTTTGTAGCATTGTGCCAGTCAAGTGGTTTGTTTTGCCCCAATGTGCTGATCTCCAGAGGGGACGGGTCATAAAATACGATTGGTCCAGTGTTGACATTATAACAGAATGACCACAAACAGCAGTTTATGGACCCATTATTCAATTAAGGGGGTTTGAAACGAGGCCAGTTCCCTTCAACCTGCTGCGATTGGGCTGCCTTGCCTCTTGCTTTTCAGCTCTCTGGTATGTTTAACACTGGTTGTGTACAGATTCACCAACAGTGGGACACATTTTTCCACCTTCTCCCAGTCCATATGGAAAATCTATACAAATTTTACTGCATGTTCATGTAAAAAATCTCTTTGTCAGACAAGGTCATGTATTTCCAGTATACAGTCTGGGTTGACATATAAATGACTAAATGTTTTGCACACTTTGAAGCATAGAGCTGGAAAAAGAACTGTCAGAACTGTCCAAAGGTGAGTCAAACTCCAGCCAAAGTATAACCTTGAAGGATTCCCTCAAACATCATGGTCAAGTTGATAATTATTCATGCATCCTGGATCTTGTCTCTACTGAAAAACCCAATGTGGTACAACCAGCGGATGTGTAGCACTGACCAGAGGCCCTTGAAGGTTTCTATACACAGGAGTATGGTAAACACAAAAGCTGTTTCTCATTTTACATACTGTATATGAATACTTATGGCAATATCCAGTACAATATACAGTAAGTACTTGTATTGGACTCATAAAGTAGAAAAAGTGTGAAATGCTTCTAACCCTCAACAGTCACCATTTTGGCTCTGTAGTGAAAGGCAGGGGACCACCAATGTATTTTCAAACTTGTAAAATTGGCAACATATGGTGATTTTCATTTGACAAACTGAAAGTTTGATTTCAGAGTAATATATGAAGTTGATTTCACCATTGCCTAATTTCTATGGATTTACCCTTTCTTATGGGTAAATCTCACTATCAGGGCATACTGCATACTGCTGCAGCTTTCACAATCATCTGTGGCCGTGCCACGACACCTGAATCAAAAAGCGTCACGGATGACATCACACCATGTTGCACTTGATAAAGATGGACTAAAGCACTCCACCAATCTTGAGCTTAGTGGCACCATAACAAAATTATTTTACAAACTCAGATAAACTGGATGGTATGACTCCTGCAAGAAGTCTGAGGTTATCCTGAATGGTGCTACAGAGAGCAGAGGAAAGATACAGTGGTATTTAGCCCAGATTTAATGCCATTGTCCTCTGTCTACATCTGAATGCTAATCACCCCACCAGGGGCACAGCAAAGGGAGGACAAGCTGCTCAGAGAAATGAGCCCAACGAATGCTGCTGCTCTACAGACAGGAAGAGTAGGAGGCAGCAGCTGTAATCAGCCAGCAATGATGGTGCAGCTGGGCCAGGGCTTTATAAACCGCACTGTTGTAGAACAAGGGCAATACAGACATGTTCTATTTTACAAGCCCTTGGAATCACACTCATTAGTCCTCCTCAAGTAACCAGTCCTGGCATTAAAAAGTACAGTATGAATCCCTGTGGCCATTTTCACCCATGACAAGACAAAAGTGTTTGCTGCAGGGCACAATCATATTTACAATCCAGTTATTTGTAAAACTGCACTAATACATATCTTCTTATATTAACAATTGATCAAATTACACCTGACTCTTCAGTTCCTCTCAGCTCCTCAGCATGTATTAGTGTCTTTCAGGTCATTGTTTTGGTTTTATGGCAAAGAACATATTCTTATAGCGATTTATATTATTCTTATTCTTATATCTAACAGCTGTAGCAGAAACTTGTTTTCTGTGATAAACCCATTGTACTTGCCCAACACCAAACAGCATAGTATAGCATTTTACAGGTAAAGAGCCCGATGTGTTTTTCTCAGGAGACCAAAAATAGAGCCAAAAAGAGAGTAAATGGTTTTTCAGAAAGCTCATGGACCAAAACATTGGTCAAGATAAAATTCTGAATCAATGATTTTTGGATGAAAGGAAACCTTGGGATTCCTCCTCTTGGGATCAAGAAAATACCTATTACATTTGACAATACTTATACGCATCTGGAACTTTGATCCAAAGCAAAAATCTGGCCACATTGTCATATGTATGTATTGTATGTTAATTACTCAACCCACATTGTCATCCATACCACCTATCTCTAGCTGGGTGTGCTGCAACACTGCGAAACAAACTGCATGACAAGAGAATCTGGTGTACAGGAGTAAAACCCTCAGAATATAACATCAGTACTTTTCATGGCCTTTAAAAGATTCTTAACAGGAAACCCTCCCATCATCCCCTGCCCTCCCCTTCGCCGTGTCCTTCCACACACTTGCTTGTACAGTAAGTGGCAGTTGGTGCAGCAACCTCAGCACAGCAGAGTGCAGGGTGCTAACGCCAGTATCACACATGAATAATGGGAACCCTGTGAAGTGGCCCAGCTGCTCCTGTCAGGCCCCAGCACAGCAAAAAGGCAAACAGTGGGCCCCCCTTGCACACTGCTCTGATAACACACTCTTTCATCACAGGAACATCACAGGAACGCAGCCAATCACAACTGACCACAGCGTGCGGCGATATCTCAGACCCCTGCCCATCTGCTTCCTGGCCTGCCTGACCTTGGAGGTCACTCAGACAATGCATGTTGCTGGGATAAGCCCTGTGGCTTTGAGTGGATGGCCTCCGAATGAATGATGGACCTCTGCTTCTCCTCGTCTGACCTGCATTTAGGGGAAAGTAAATCGAAGGGTGTATTTTGTGATCAACTCACAATGTATCCAAATTTTAAGATTCATGCACAACAGAATAACACAACATAACTAGAACTCAACCAAAGTGCTTCAGTTGTTACACAATTTGGGTCTCATTTTTAGGTTAGTTTCTGTTAAGTTATATTCAAACTGTACAGCCCAAAGAAATAGCTAAAATCTGGAAACTTTGCTGCAATGAATTTGTAAAGGACAAAGAACATGTTCAGATAAACACTTTTGAATACAAGCTGAGAAAATTTTCTCAATGTTTCATCTCAGCATTCAATACAATGTCCCCCCAAAATCTGATTGGTTTGGGCTTCAGTACCACATTTTGCATTTGGATATGGATCTATTTGGATCTAATGCTCAATATCGGGGACCTCCAGGGTTGTGTGTTCAGCACCCTCCTGTTCACACTGTATACCCATGCCTGCATTCCCAGACATGGAGAAAAGTCCACCATCACCGGCCAGATTACAAGCAAGGATTAGAATTCAAATTGGAGGATTTGCAGAGCTGTGCACAGCACAACGACCTTCTGCTCCATAAAACCAAGGAACTGATTGATGATTGATGATTTTAGCAAACAATTTACATGTAAAATGTTATTATTCCTGATGAGAATAATGGCCTTGAGCATATAAATAAATAAGAGGTTATATTCAACTAAGGTTATGCTATAAGCAAAGTTAATTTGACAAAAGAACTTGACTATTCACTCACTAGCTTTTTTCTTGATTTTTTGATTTCTTGATGAATATGCATTCAGGTGGAAGTTTATTACAGGCTGGTGGTCAGAAAACAAAAGAAAAGTGCTCATCATTGACTTTATAAAGAAACAAGACAGAAAGGACAGAGTTTCCAGCTTCAATATCCTCAGCACATACTTTTCCAAAAATTGGACATGGACTACCGACCCAAACTCTTTGGCTTAGAAAGCACACCAGTGACTACTACTTTCTGAGGACACAACAGCTGTTAGTATCCTTCTACTGGTGCTCCACAGAGAGTGTCCTGACACATGGGATCCTAATGCGGTATGTCAAAAGTTCAGCAGCTGTCGAGACAGCTCTGAAGAGAATCATTAACACAGGCCTGAAGATAACCAACACACCTGCCTGAAAGACATCTATGGCCTTCTGCATCCTGAAGGACCGATCTCAACCTGCTCATTACTTGTTTGTCCTTCTGTCTATCACATATCACACAACAAGATTAATGAAGTGTCTCTACCTCAGGGTTAGTGCAGCAATGATCTCTGCACTGAAAGGCCCACAGCCACCACCATATTAATCCCTGCACTGACAGACAATACTCATGGACATCATGCACTACTGCAGAGAGAAAGCCATGTCCAACATGGACATTCTCTCTGCAGTAGTTATTCTGCTATATGCCTGCTATACATTTTTTTATTCTGTGAGATTATTACTGTATAAATATTATACAATATTTTTATGGATTAGTTTTACTTTACTTTATTCTAAATTATGGGAACTAAGTATGCAACTGAAATATCCTTGTCCATTCCAGTGCAATTACAATGAAGACATTCTATTATAATCCTGGCAAAAAAAATACTCCCTTCATGAAGGTTAAAATGTTTTGTTTGTGATGAAACTGATTTACAGAGCTGCTGATTCTGCTTTATGGTAATTCTGGGAAGTGTTCAGGGAAGTGTTTCTTATGATTTAGCTGACCAGTTTAGTTCGACAAAAGAAAACATCTGACCAATTAAAGCTGTAAAAATGAAACTGTAGCCTCCAAAGTGACTGTAAAGTTGAATCAACACAAACTGCACCATCATGAAGGAAGGACTGCTTCATTAGACTGCATTTGTTTTAGCTAGGTGTGCCTAATAAACTGAATAAAATGTGATAATAACCAACATTACATCCGCTACATGGACATCCATTTTAATGCTATTTTTAAAACTAAAACAGCTGATTCTTCAAACCTTTTTTTCCATTGCATTCCATTTAATATCATAATAACCTGATGTACTTATGGCTGCATAAGAGCATGTGGTTAGACAGCCAAATAGCAGCTACTGACCTTGTGTGATAAAAGTGCCAAGAGCTGCTCTGTTTAGCTGTCTGTGTGTGAAGGGCACCAAATGACAGCAACTGTCTTCACCCGGGACTCTGGGGTTATGCAGCACTGCGCTTAGACTGCACATCAACAAGCTGTCAAGCTTCAGTTTAAGTTCACGTTGAGAGAAATATGAGAATATATTGTCCATCATGCCATGGGCAGTGGGCATGTGATGGAGAATTGAATATCTGCAATGTGAAGTCACAGAGATTGTTTAATGTTACATTTGATTGATCCCTGGAAGGAAATTATCTCTTGCAAATCTGGAATTCATGGTTTTGCTATATAGCACAGGTAACTGAGACAGTGTCTCTGGAAACAAAAATCATTTTTATTGTCTGTTGCATATATCATTTGTAGCTCAATCTTCCATGCCAGCTAAGGTTGAAGCATCTATGTGTACAATTTAATTAATGATTATTTAACAGTTAAGCTTTTTGTTTTTATAGAAAAATGAGACAATCCCAATGACAGCCAGTGTAATCTATGTCATATCACTACTGGGTGTAGCCAGTCAGAAATATTCAATTCCAAAACCAGAGCTGCTGTCACCCACTGTTTTTCGGCTCTTGTCCTTAGCTGCTGCAGTTGCAGACAGGTGTCTTCAGAGCAGCAATGTGAGAGCCTCCCCCAAGGACTGACCAAAGTGACCAAATTTAATTCTGTGTCATCAGCTACAAAACAAAGTCTTGCCAGCTGATTGTGCAAACCATAGGAGCCACAAGCCAGAGTTGGTATCAGGGGACTAAATCTTGAAGGAGAGCAAACAGCAAACAATTATTTGCTCAGAAGTCACACAGCCAGAGCCGCTTACACCATCAAGAAGCAGCACAACTGCAACTCACTGGACTTCGACAAAACAGAACACTGGAAAGGAAACTTTTTTTCACGGACCCATGGTAAATGGGCCATTGTTTCCGCCACATTTCATTTAGCTATGGCGGGCTGCCACACCTTCGAAATTTCAAGACATGTAATGAAGTCACATTTACATGATTCCACACAGATGTTTCATTCGACGATGGACACAGGAAATTGAGACATGTTCTCAAATTTCTGAAAATGCAATGCTGCCACCGTAGCTGGAAAAAAAACTTGGAGGAAACACTAAGGGCCGAGACAGATTTCACCCTCTGTTCCGGACAAACAATTGAGAACCCCTGTGTCGATCAGTTTTATTTTTTCTCTTTCACAGTATAAGTATAACCCCTGGCTACTCTGAATTCATCAACCACTTAAATTTCAGTGTTTGCAGGAAGGGCAGTCTTGGTTACAGTTGACATTGCATCCAAAGGTCCACTGTTAAGATGCTTGCCCCTTAACTTCCACAGTCAAACCATCTACCAATGCCCTAACATATTTTACTTTTTTAAAATTCAGGTTTTGTTGTAAATTCTGGGTGTAGGGTTTATTGTTACAACTGCATTTAAATCATAAACATCAATCTTAAATAACTTATATTTAATAAAGAAATTATGATGTGTGACTACAGTACTTTCCACGATATAGTACAATCCACAATAATCGCAGATAATAGATTTTTAAAGCACTAACCCTTGTCAAAATCATCCACTGAGTTTCATTTTAGATACTTATAATTGCATATGTACTGTACAAAAACTTGGGAGCATTCTTCAGTGAACACAACTGTACTTCTTTAATATTTTAGGCTGGTGTCATGCACACAGCCAAACACACATTGTTACAGTGAACATACTTGAATTTCTGAAATTGTCTTTAATTTTTAGCAGCCTGCTCTATAGAGCAGTCAACCAGGGTGGGCACAGTGTCCTATTTTCTCCTGCAGAATATGTCTTCAGTTAAAGCTGTGCATGTTTAACCAGGATGGAAATGTTACCTAAACTGTGACTAAATTATTTTATTTGCCTTAACATTCAGACCTCAGTTACAATTACCCTTTCAACATGTCAGTTAATTCTTCACATGAAAACACACTGTCATTTTACTGTAAATGTACTTTCCCCGTCCCGCTGAGTAGAACCCACTAACACAATATTGTGACAAGAGATTATATCAGGACAGTTTTTGGTGGTCTATGGAATTTAAGAAAAGCTCAAGGTTATGCTCAGTTTTCCCCCCACTTTTGTTTGTATTGTGAGCTGCTTTGACACTGACTTTATACCACAAATCCTCTTCTTCTTGCAGTTGCTCCCATTAGGGGCCGCCACAGGGGATCACCATCTGCATAATTGATTTGGCCTAGGATTTTTAATGCCAAACGCCCTTCCTAACACTCCCAATTCATCTGAGCTAAGGTCCAGCAGTAAGAATGCACTGGCTTGTGCATGCCCAGTGGCTTGGCTCCAGGAGCTGGGCGATTGAACCGACAACCCAGGGATCAGTGGACAGCCTGCTCCATCCACTTCTGAGCCATGACCCTTCGGTGTAGTAACCATCAACCTTAAGATGCATTAATGTATTTTTTTTGTTGTGGTTCATTTCTATTCATTTGTTTCTCTGGCCATTTAAGAAAGCTGAACATGCTGAAAAAGCATCATGGTGATTTGTTTGACAGTTGACAGTTGCTTATTTACACATTTGGAGTTGTGTTTCTGGACATCTGATAGATCCAATGTTGCTTCTCCCTTTAGCTGTGGTTTGGTTTTTCTTGACTACTGAGAGAAAACATATGGCTCCTTAGCTAAATATTCAACAGTATTTAGCCACTTGTGGCTAACTTATTCTGTCTGCTGTTTGGCGTCGGGCACTGGACAAATAGTGTAAAATTGTTTTATCGTTTTTAGGGTTTTTTTGCGGGGGGGGGGGCGAAACACTTAGCTTGACTTGTGGAGCTCTGTCATGACCAAAGTTTTTTTTTTGTTTTTTTCTGCCCTAAACTTGTCACATCACCATCATGTTGTTCTTTGCAGAAGAACATTGTGAGCATGGATACAAGAAACTGACTGCTTGTTCCTACAGTGGCCATGTTTGACCGGAAAGTTTTCTTCTCTCCCTGATGGATGAGAAAACAGGACATTCACTGACTTGCCTCAAACACACTGTGGTCTGGAGTTCAATCTACTGAAGGCCTTCAGCACATTCTACACATATAAGACTACATGTGTGAGTATAATGATGCTGAGAGCTGTGTGGGCCAGAACTGGGAATATACTGTGAGAAGCAGTGTTGGCCAACATAACAGAGGGCGGTGGGGTGGGGTGGGGGTGTACCACTTGGCAGCTTTACTGACAGGAAGTGGGCCAGCTCTGTCCCCGCATTCCTCCAACAGATGTTTGACAGAGAAAATATTTTCACAGCTGGAGAGGGAAGGCAGGGAAAATATATGTTTCACGATACATCACACTGGAGGTGGGGAAACCTGAGGGAAAAAAATACTCCACATGGATTATATTTTACAGTACAAGGTGAGCATATGTACTGTCCTCAGCTGGTAAATGGAATTCTCATTGGATGTTCAGTCACTGTATCCTCCTCAAACTTTCCCATAACTCCCTTCTTTCATATTCTTGCATTGATGACATGAAATGCATCCATAAATCATTCACTCTCAAAGGAATGTGAGCTTGTGGGTCTGATGATTAATGTAATAAAAAAGCACCTGGTCTCTATCAGTAACACAATGCTGTAACGTGAAGTGAGCTGCGATGATGACGGTGCTCATGATGAAAACAAAAATAAGGAGGGCGTGTATCTCTGCACCCGTCATACAATTCATAGTCTGACCACAAATCCAAACAATGAGATGGAGTCACGCAGTCGAAAAAGTGTTGACAAGGAACAGAACAGTTTCGCATCACTTTTCTGGCCAAGTCAGATGTTAGAAAGTGAGAAGTGGTGTCCGTTGACAGACAGCCAAAACACTGCCAGTTGGAGCAGACTTTATTAGCTGCTGTCTCCCAAAAGAGACACTTCCCAGCTGTCTGAGATCTAGAACCAGAATCACCACAGAACATTTGCTCTCCACGCTCCCGGCTGGTCCTCCACTGTTTGGACACATCTAAAACTGTTGAGATGAGATGAGATTTATCTCTCCACATCCTCCATCAGTTCAACAAACAGTTTATTGCAAGAGAGTACACTGCTTGGAGTAACAGTTTTATTTTACTGACTCAATTACATATATTATACTCATCATCGTATGCATATTCTAAGAATTCTCATACAGTCTTTCCCGTAAGAAAAAACATTCATTCATTGAATTTGAGATTTGAGGTTTACGCCTGCTGATCACTCAGTAACTTCACCATGATTCATGCTCAACAAGAATCAAAGAAACAATTCTGGAGACTTAAGGTGACAATGTAGCGATAGTTCTGCCATTCATTCTCATTCTTGTTTTACCATGAAAGCAGTCACAGACTGACTGATTATAATTACATTTATGTATTCAATATTCCATATGTTGTGCATGACAATTTCAAACTTATTTTTTCAGCAATGTCAAACAGACTTGGGAGCAAATAAGGAAGGGGGGCATAATTTCTGCAAATGATGACAGATCCTTCATCTTGTATACCAGCAGCATGGACTGGTTGGTTGTCTTCAAGGTCGATTTTGTATTGCACAGCATTGCCCTACTGTTATTGTGTCAGTATTATGGAGAACACATGCCACAGAAATGTTGCATGCCCCCTCTAGGGTCACCATGAGTTTACATTTGAACCGGGCTTTGAGCATGCCTGTTGTCTCTAGTCCTGCAGTGAGCCACATTGAAGCGCTATCGGGAGCCTGGCTCAGGATTAGGCGGTGTGGGCCCCCTATTTCACCAAGCAGGCAGCCATCAAACTCTTCTGTAATTATATAGAGGATACATGTGAGCATGTTAAAAACAGAGACAAAGATGTCATGTCTTCACAGAGTCATGTGCTGAGCCCAGCGACTTGGCTTCAATAAAACTGTGCTGCATCACCTATGATCTTGAAACTGTAGAGAATAAGTGAAAATATTGAAATTTCAGAATATTGTGATGTATACTTTTTGTTATTGTGAGGACAGTAGTAAAGAACTGCAATTTAAAACATTTGCAATACATTTACAACAATACCATTTACATAGTCTCCTTCTTAACCGCTTCTTAACTCCTTCTTAATAAGGAGCAGTGATGGAGAGGTGTGGCCCATCAGTTTAGCTGATTACAGTTAAAAACTAATTGAACTAAATGAATTTGCAGTCTCCAAACTTTTGCTTTGCCTGTACTCGGCATTGCCAATATTAAAAAAAAAAAAAAACTCTTGCAAAAAAAACAAACAAGAAACAACAACAAAAAAACACAAAAATTTTTCTCTGACATAAGAGCATGGTGGGTTAGGTTGGATATGCAAAAGCAAAAAATGTTGGTTAGGTAAATTGTAGATGATGAAATAGATAACATTCGATTAGATACTCCTTTAGGCAATAGAGTAAAAGAGTACACATCTCAACATCCTCTCCTGACATAATACTACGTAAATTAATTCTGCTTCAGCATTGATTGTGCAAAGAAAGATCCCCCTGCGTCCTCTGGGATTGGTAAAGAAGACCTGCTTCTGTGCTAACCGAATAATTGGGCCACCTCTCTTTTTGGAATGGAACAATCAACATTTCCCTCATCATGGGGTTAAAAGAGCTTTCACTTAACCTGCTTTTTGGAGTCAATCCCTGATGGTGTTATTTTTCTGGTTTCTCAGGTTTACCTTGCTCAAAGGCACTTTGACATGAGCCCAGACTGTCCATCCATACTCTGTCTGAACCCTCCCCCAAATCCTCTGTATTGTGACAGCTGGACAGTCTGTGTTTGAAGATCCTCTCAGTGGAAGAAAAACATGGCCTGCAAAACGATCAATATCCCTCCTGTTATTATTGCTTGTGCGGCCGAGCTGGTTGTGAAGTCTAGCCAGGGCCAGCAGGTAGCTGTCAATCAAAGACCACCTGAGGAGACTTCTGCCTGAGAGTATTACCTGCATTTTGGCAAAGAGAGCTACTTTTTCCAGGGAATTTAATGCTCTGGAAAAGCTGCAAAGTCTATGTTAGGTTTTCATTTTGTCAAAGAGAATGAACCTTTATATCCAACTTTGAAATCAACATGAAGAGGAATTCCAAAATATATTCATATAAATTGTGGCAATTGGGTCAGTGGCAAACTTCCTCTGCAGACGAAGACTATGAGATGTCGTTAAAAGTTCAGGAAAAAACTGAACTTTAAACTTTGAATAAACTTTTTTTTTTATCTACTCTACAAACTACTGTTTCATAGGTCAGAAATTAGCCTAGTTGCACAACTTGTACACCATGATGTCCTGACGAGTCTCAGGACATCATGTCTCAGCAGCACATCATCAGTAGGGTAAAACTAACCTGTCTCACGACGGTCTAATCCCAGCTCACGTTCCCTATTAGTGGGTGAACAATCCAATGCTTGGTGAATTCTGCTTCACAATGATAGGAAGAGCCGACATCAAAGGATCAAAAGGACATCATGGTGTACATCAGAAATGAGAGGATTGCAAACTAAGGAAAATCCATAGAAGACGAGGATGCCCTTGACCTGAAGCTGAAAGCTCTGGAAAAAATACATCCAACACTGCCATGTTAGCTCCATTGAACATGTCCTACTCCTCAACCACAATCAACCCCAAAACAAATGCAGCAATACTGTTTGTGTCTTCAGTATGGGATAGCCATCTTGAGACTGCATTTAAGTCACACAAGGATATAAGTGATGAAGGCAAAACGAGACAGCACTGACTCAACCTAATAATTTACTGATTGTAAGGACGTGATGATGGGTGCATTCTCTGTTTGCTAAAGCTCTCTTTCCAGTCTCTGGTTACAGTGCCAGAGCTTATACAGGTGCATGAATGACAACACCATTTGTCTGTGTCACTGAAATTCACTTTGAACTGAATACATTATACAACAAGATTGATTCTAAACAGATGAGCTTCCTGCAGCATCTAGCTGGCCACATTGTTAAGCTGGAATCACTGGCTCTGCTCCAACTGAAGTGGGCCAGGCCAACTATTGAATAGCACAGGGCTCTGGCCCCATGACCACACAGCTCAGACTGCAGTATCGCTAAATGCTGTTGCTCAACAATTGCGCTGGCCACAGCACATGTCTTTTTAAAACAATCAGCTGCAAAGATGGACCAGAGTGAAATTTACAGAGACATATTCTGGACAATCAGACTATACAACCATTTCTTCCTTTTTAGTGACATGACCCTGAAAAGGATCATTTCAGGTGGCCAGTTACATGGCCAGTTATGTACCAGAATGCCCTAACATATCATAAGGATATACATTGTCCTTTTGGTGACCCCTTGTCCTTCCCATTGAGGATGACCAACAGGTCAGAGGTCTGCCTTTGTCTATGGCAATATCTACCACATAGTTATGTTTTATATACATAGTTGTGATCCCCAGATGATGAACCCCCATGATTTTAAAGACTGCCTGGAAATGATTTCCTTCAGTCCAGCAGTACCATCAAGGCTAAATTGCCATGAATACACATAAAATATACTAATGTAATGGTAACTGATTAAATACAATTTGCATAAAATATTACCACTCCCCAGAAGATTAACCTTTCCCGTTTTGGGCATTATAAATGTAGCACGAGAATAAATAAAAAATTTGCAGACATGATATTCAACAAAAACTAACCAATACCAACCAAACCAGATTTCTGTGAGTACATTCATGCTCACAAGGAGATAAACCCTTATGATTTTACTGGCCTTGAGTACCACCCACAGGATAAATGTTTAAATTTCATTCCACTACTGGTAAGCTTGTAAGAACATCACAACTGTCAGGTTGTTACTTCTAACAAATTCATATTGTGGGGTGCAGTCCATATGGCAGCCTTGAGGTGGCACTAGTTGGTCTTAACGTTTTTTCCAGGATAGCGAATTAACACGGACACAACAGAAACACCTGCTGAAAGGTTGATTTGTCATAATGTAAAACAAATGTATGTTGTCACTTGCATTTTGTGCTTGAAAGTGTCCTGAGTGACTTATGGACAAAAATGTATATTAATACAGAAATGTGTAATCTATGAAAAGTCAATGAATGCCTTAGAATATCTAAACTGTGATTTTTCTCCAAATTTATTTTCAAATAAGCTAAAATTTTCCATACAGATACATATATACCATATCTGATAAAGTCAAAAACATGCTAAAAATAAAACAATGGCATGAAGATTGAAATAATGTTTGTATAAGTATGTTGCAGTTGTCACAGTTTTGTTCTGGCTTGTCAAGTCAGCGTTGTCGGGACGAGAAGTTTAGAATTTACTTCCTGTTAATGTTCGAGTTTCACTAAGGACTTAACCACATGCACACATTTCAAGGGGCTTATAAAAACTTTGCATACAAACAGAAATGCATGCACATGCTAGCTATAATGTGTAACCAAAGCTGTAGCTCAGTATTACAGAACGGTGAGACTTGTTTTTTCTGTTGAACCAAATCCTGAACTGCCCACAAATACTAATGTTGTGCACTGACAAATTATTCCACTTGAAACAAAATTGGAAGGTCGTTGCTTTCACTTTAACTCCCAGATCAATGTGTGCTATGAGTTTAACTGTAGAATAACTTTTAGCAATGCATTTTGAATACATGCTGCGACCTTTCCAAAGTGGCAGAGCTTGCTGTAGCATTATCTTCACCTGACCTGGGGACAAACTGTCACAGCACCAAGAAAATAGCTATTTTCTATTATCTGTATAAAATCTCTCTCCAGAGATGGAAAGAATCTGCCTTGCAGTTTTCTACGAGAGGAGGGGAACAGACACAATTCAGGTTGGCTCAGAGTCAAACAAAACTCAACTAAAGTAGAGGCCATGACAGAGGCTTACTGGAGTCTGGAAGCCAGAGAGACAGTTTCCTGCCTGCTAACTGTACTCTTTTCACTGTCCACCGGCCCTGCCTAAGCCACAGCCCCCTGTATAAAGAGCAAGGCTTAAGACAGTTGGAGATAAAGACAAAGGGGAGACATATTACCACATATTACTCTTCCCCCTGAGAGCACCCCCCTTCAGCCACACAATGATAGTGCAAAACTCCCCAGCATTGTGTGCAGGCCCCTGCTATTGAGGCCTGGTAATACTAATACCTTGCAGATATTTCACAGTGGGTGAGTGCTTTCTTTTGCCCAGGCAGCCTGGAGTTCCCTGCCTCTCGGGGTCAGGAAGTAGGATGGAGTGGGGGTGGGTGGCTGACTAGCCTGTAGAACCACAATGGCAGTTGTGGGGGAGGAGGAAGACGACCTATGGTCTCTGTCTTTCACTATCTCTGTCTCTACTGTGCTTGGAAAAGTTCCTTCAACAGCCTGTGGACACTTATTCTTACCTGTCTAAGAAACCCTCCTGGTAACAACATTTTTAAATTTCCCGATAACAGTCATTTAGATCCCCCCACTTTCTTATACAAATGTCTTCCACATGGAGCCTAAATGTATAATGACTGATGACTAAGCTTTATAAAGGCCTTTATTCACCTCTAAATACTATATATAATACAAAACTATTCATAAAATAATCATACTCATACTAATTAAAATCTTGTGCACCTTGAAAAATGTATGGCCTACAGTCTTGTCATCTGGAATGAAGTGCTTGCTTTTTATATGCCAATATTTTCATATTTTCTGCATGCATCTTCTGCCAAGCTTCAGCAACAGTACAGAAACTACAGTGCTGTATCTCAGGTAAAAGCTCTCAGAATCACCACTGTGGCCTTTATAAAGTATGGGATGGCCTTTCCTCAGTGATAATACTCACAAGATGTCTCCTTCTTACAAAGGTATACATTCTTAAAAATTAAAGTCCTGCTCTATGAGCGAGACAAAGTTTTCTGATTGCAAGCCTGACCTCAACTAGGCTTTAGGAGAGATGGTGACAAAGTGCAAACGTGTCCAGAGCGACATGTGTCTTTAGTGCACACAATGAAAAACCGGGAACCAGGACATGCAGATGTCGGTCTGTCTGCTGAGACGAGACCGGAGAGGAACTGAAAGGGTGGACAGAGGAACTGCCTTGTGTGAGAGCTTTTGAAAGGAACTTTGCCCTTGGGCCTATGAAAGCACATTTTTCTCCAATGTCATGGAGATTTCTTTTGCTAATGAGCTGTATCCACTGGCTATCAAGTGCTGCCAAACACAGAGGGGAGTCGTTCCATCTTAATTAAATCATGGACAATTTTGTGGCCTTAATACTTAGAACCTAAGCCTTTCATATAAGTGTTAGTAAGAACATAGACCACTTATTTTGTCTAAAATAAGGCAAAGAAATGGATCTGATTTATTAATGTTATTGCTAAAAAAAAAAAAAAAGCACACCTCAGTACGCCCAGGAAATATGTCAATACAGGATGATTCCACATTTCAGTACAAGTACTGGACATAGTATTTCCTTTAAATAACAAGGTACATAATAAAGACAGGGGTATGCTGGAATGACCACGTCACAAGGCACAGGTGGGCTGAAGTCTGCCACCACTGCAGCAACCTAATCACTGATATATAAGGACAATGTTGCAGGCTTTATGACATTGGTTCTTTGAAGACATTCATAGTGTTGCACTTGTGGACATTTTGGTGCAGTTTGTTGGCGCCATATATGGAAGACTATAAACATTACTTTAAATGATCTTCCATCTCCTTCTGTGCAGGTGAAAAAGCTAACAGTTAAAATTCTTCTAAAATTCATTTAGAATCATTCACCAGTCAAAGATCCTTTGCAGTTCCTCCCTCATATTTTTTGTCCAACCACCACTGTTCACTGATCACAAATTCTTCCGAAGTAGAATTACATATACAAATCTTTAAATGCTGCCTATAGGGTACAGTTGCTTTTTTACTTTTGTGCTGTGCGTGAAACCAAATAAGTGCCAGTATTGGCTCTCGTTCCTGGCATTAGGGTTATAAAATATTTAAAAGGCCTCAAAAACTCAAAAAGAAGCTACAGCAATTTTTCTCTATTCAGAACCGTCAATTTCATTCTTACTGCTGGGATGCTATTGTATGTAACTTAACACTCCTGCAGAGAGGCCGAGCAGACTTCAGCTCATGGCTCTTACAAGGATACATGATCCATGAACAATGCCTTGGTAAATGCATCCATCTCAGAGAGCTTTGGGGATGTTAGATATGCCCTGCAGGTCATACCGTTTGGTAAGTGGAATGGAATCCAGGGAGGAACTGCAGATACAGTAGGTACAGGAGTTTGTGTGTGTGTGTGAGGGGCACTTTATCCAGGAGGAAACTACACAACAGTGGGAGAGGATCAGAAACCACAAAAAAGTAGACAGACAAGAGATTAATGTGTCCCTTTCGTTCACTTGCCCGATCTATAAATCTATATTAGAGTGATAATGAGCAGCAAAAGGTTTTCATGAAGCTTTAGATCGACATTTTAAAAAGCTGGTACTTAACAGGAAGACAGGGAAAACAAGCAGAGGGAAGAAATGGTTACAGGGGCACGCAGCCCAATAGTTTCTTTCTACTGCAGCTCCTGCAGCCTCAAAGAGGCTCATCTCAAAAGCACAACCTAGCAGCTGTTTTAGCAATGTGCAGAAGTGTGAATGCAACTTTTTTTAATGTTCAAGACGGGCCCGGCACATGAAAGACTCCTTTCATGATCCTTGTAAAAACGGCCACTTGCAGCAGACTAGAACTCAGGGGAGGTACAGCAGATCCAGGTGGCCTCGGTTGGCATGCAGTGGTCAGGGGAAACCAGTTGTTCTGTTAATCTTGGGTGTGGAAAACTCTTCAATATCAAAAAACAGAGATTTCTCATTGCAAAAGTTTGGTCTCAGCGAAAACAAGCTCAGAGGCCTGCTTGCATCGCTGCAAATGCACTTCTTAATGAAGACTGTTTTCTTACATGTGGTTTCAAGTGTTTGAAGCAAAATAAAAGATGATGGTACACCAGAGAAGGCAGCAGTCTGTTGTCACACTCCAGCTCTGCTCGACTCCAGCTCTCTCGAGTTCAAAGTGGAGCGGTCCCACACTTATCTTGCTCTTGCCACAAGGGACCTCATTTATGACGTTCTAAAGCCCAGCGGGGCCCGATTTCAACCAAAGAACACCCCGACCAGATTTTCAAAGGAGCAAAAAAAAAGAATAAAGACTGCATTTCTGTATTTTCAAACACACAGCGAAGGCTTAACACTCCAACTACTGTATATTACTTGGCACAAATTTCAATCTCGTCCACATCTGTTGACAGCATTGCTCTGAGAGAACACGCATGGACACGCTTTCACCCTTGTGATCTGATGAAAGGAGTTCTGGAGAACATGTTTAGCGGTGCGGAGGTGGTACATTTGAAAAAGGGGTTTAATGAATTCATAAGTATAACAGCATGGCTCTAGCTGCTTGATGTGCAACTTTGGATCTGACCACCGCCTACAAGCTGGCCTTGAAAAGCAGCCTTTGCTAACACTGAGGTTATTGCCCTGCTTTATGTGTTTCCGAGGCAGAGGTCCTGTTGACAGCTGCTTAATGTCAGATGAACACACACACACACACACACACACACACAACTGAATTACTGAATTATTATATTCTATAAGGCTCTGGAGTGCAACAAATGTAGGGCGGGAAATTGGGCTGCCAGTTGTAATCCCTGTGGTGGTAATGTTATATACTATTATTATTATTATTATTATTATTATTATTATTATTATTATTATTATCGTTAGTATTATTTCATTTTCATGGGGTATGTAATGTCATGTGTCCCCATAATATAAACCTGTAACAATTTGATCCACTTTATTTAGCTTAATTTTACGACATTTTGATACAGTTTAGCTAGAATTTGATTGATTTCCAGTGAGACTTTTTACTTGTTTAAGTGTATTACTTTAAATAACTAAAATAAAAAACACAATCTTTTTTGTGAAGAATCAAGTTAAATACCCCAGAAAATTCTGTCTCCTGCCTTAAAGCAATGCACAGCACTTAATAATAACTTTTTCACATAGTCGTCAAAGAGGCTGAATTTCTCATTGGAATGATAGTGACCATGTTCTGTCAAATTCACAACAACAATGACACCCGTTAAAACTCCAGAACTTGCCCAAAGGTCATTGTGGTTTTAACTTTTCTTCAATATTAAAGTATTCCACTCAAATGTCTGCACATTACATGGTAGCAAGCAATAACTGTACATGTGAGTTTGGCATGGTTAATTTTCTATTGCAACTTTATATTTGTGGCTTTATGCTTACTGTTTTTCTTTTGGTGTACTGGACTGGAATGTCTGGTGACCAAGTTAATGTTACTACAGCTTTGAGCTGATTGATCTTCACTCCTGTCTCCACAGGTTTGGTGAAGGGGTCAGTGGTAACCTGATGACTGGTACACTCAGTGGGTCATTGTCATTGGCTTCCTTCTTTTCCACTTTGCTCCTACAGAATGTCTCAAGGGACAGCATCATCTCTTTCCTAGCGTGGGTCCACATACAAAACAGCATTGTTATTCATCTCTGTCATAAAAAAGTGTTTTCATCAATGTGAGAAAATTGCACCAGAAACTGCGCAAATTCTTCACCCTTTTTGTCGCCTCAGACTTTTGCAGCATACATCACACTGGAGCTGCAGTCAGTTTTGACAGCAGCTGATATGCAGTGTATTTAGAGGAACACTATGTTGTAATGTTGACTCCCTTAAAAACTAAGCCTTTATTCAAGTTTGAAGAAAAATTGTTGAGAACATCTCATCAAAACAGAGATTTTACACACTGCAGAGTGGGACAGGGACATGCAGAGACTATTAAAAATGAAAAATATCACACAGATTTTCAAATTGTTGGTTGTGTATAGGTGTAGACACACTATTGCTTTTCATTCTCAGATTCAAGTTGTTTCTTCTATGCTCTGAATCCCATGAAAATGTGGAGCTCAGGCTTTTCCTCGCTATGTAAACACACTTCTTTTTTGTCATTTGGAAAGTCAGCATGTTTGAAATATTTGCTTTTCCTTTTCTCTTGCAGAAAAAAGAGACAACATCTGGAAATGTTATAATCCACTTCCTTTGCTTTGTCACATAGTAACTGTGACCATAGCAACAGTAACTGGGCGAAGGCAGCGTTCAACAGGAGTTCAGTTACATTTCTGCTGAGAGGCAGTGGAGTAAAAGCCGACTGTGCATGAAAGGAAGCCGTGTCTGACATTGATCCATCAATAGGACTTCTACTAAAAAGGAAACTGGGCTTCATCACCTGCCACTGTGCGCAGTGTGTTCCAAAAGCCAAACAGAATGAAGATATAATCCTCCTGTAGTATGTCTGCTCAGGCTGGCATCATGGCGAATGATAGTGTGGTCAGATCTCTCTCTGACAGCCATCTTAAATCCACACAGAGATCTCAGGGGACCCCTTTCCTGCATGCTCAATAAGCTCACAGCTCCTTCAGCCCACACCGTCACCATGGCAACCTTGGACCACCTCTGGCTTCTGGTGCATCTGTCAGTCAGTACCCTCCCACCCACCCGTCCCCATGCACACAAAAAACAAACTGCCATCTTGCTTCTTTGTAGCATGATTTGACACAGGCATGGACATTCTTTCCACTTTTGAAAATGGAAATATCTCTATTACATAAATATATATAAATATATATAAAACATGGCAGACTGAGTCGGTCTTAAATTCATTCTTGTGGATTTGTACTCCATGGTTTCATCTCCTTACCAACACCACACACAACACAGCAGAGGAGAGAAGAACGCTGAAAGGGCAATGCAGAGCTCCCATTTGTTTTTCCCGCTTTGTGTCTAAAGAGGGCAGCCTTAAGCCTTTTCTCATGCAGCCCTGTTAACACTTTCTCTCCAGGAAAAAAAAATCCACGCAAACCTGCTGTGTCACAACCCACGCTGTGAATGCAGGACCACCCATTCAGCACCAAAAGTGCCTGGCTGGGATTTAAACCTAACTGGCCCCCACCCCCGTCCGTCAATTCAACAGAAATTATTTTATTCTGTATGTGCTGGTATGCACACGAGTGTGCAGCAGCAAGAAGGGAAAGGAGAGCAAAGAAGGAGGTGGAGAGCAGCTGAGTAGCGCAGCCCTCTTTCATCACCGAGTAATGTTTTGCACCATTTCTTTTTCAGAAAAGAGCGAAACAGCATTGTGCGTTCAGCTGTGCCCAATGTGTCTATCTCCTCTCTTTTGTCACCCTAAACCCTCCCCACCCGTCTAAAGTTCCCCTTCACCCTCTAACCCCACCCCTCTAAACCCTTCTGATGTCCCCCACACTTCTAAAAAGGCAGTGCAGTGGGGGGGGGGGCATCCAGAGAAGGAGGAGGGGGATTGGGGGAAGGAGGGCATGTTGGGGGAGGGGCGTAGTACTGTTGTAATCTGCAATTGCTACAGTCTTGAGCCTTTGCTATGTTGTCACCATCCCGAATTGATTTAACCATCAATGGCAGCGTCCATTTAAAGGCCGCCGGCGGTCCGGCCCCGGCTGCCTGAAAGCAGCTGAATGTGCTCCCGAGCCCCCCTTTTGCTCTCTTTCCCACCATTGGGTATCAAAGGCTATTGTGTCCAGAGAAAGTAGAGGGGTCACCCATTTGTCCCCCCGCAGGTCAAACAAGAGCTGTGTCGCAGTGGAAGGTGAAATGAAGAAAGGGGAAAGGAGAGCAAGGAGCGCAACATCAGGACAGAGGACTTCAAGTTGTCAGCACAGGGAGAAGATAAGTATGTGTGTGTGGCCCATGGTGTCAATAGAGCCATTTCATATGGCACGCTGCAAATATTTGGAATCTGTGGCATCTGCGTGTTTTCATCACTGGGACGGACGTTCCTGTTTGGGCCCAGGCCTTTCCCTCCACAGTTGGCTGTGATTATGAAGGCTGGAGTCAGTACTAATGAAGCAGATTCTGTTTCTTCACAATTCAGTAACTGCAGTTCTTATTATCCCTCATGTGCAGTCTGAGATATTTAATAAACAAAGTCACTTAAAACCCTTTTCTACTGGTAAAAATTCAGTGGTTTGCAACACAGATGCCAGGCAACCATCTCTCGCCCCACCTCCAAACCTGGACAATTGCTGGCTTCATGTTGATGAAATTGCAGTTTGTTGCAGTTGTCAGGTTTTTTTTTTTTTAAAGCTTATTACAGGTTACCACATCTGCAGCTCAAGATTGATCTCCAGTTCTGTTTTTATTTGACAGGAGCACACTGATGGAGGAACAGAAAAATCAATATTCTTCCTACAGTAGCACAACTAAAGCTCAGTGGTGTACAGTAAATTTAAAAAAATCATTGCAGTCTGTGATGCTTAATGTTTAGTGGAAGGAGGGGTAATTTGAATAATGCGATTAGGGATGAGGTAATACTACCCTACCCCTCCTGTGTTAGGTCCACCGCTGCACAGTCCAGGATTAACACTGATGTGCTATTTTCCACTGGTATAGCAGTTGATAAAATACTTAAACTACTCATGCTTACAGGGTTATGTTTCAAAAATGACACAATTTTCAAACTGGTCTCCCTCTTGAGCTGTGTAGAATTTAAGACATCTGCTGCTGAGATTCCTCCCATCATCCTACATGTGGGAGGTGATGGAATTTAACAGCAACATCTTGTGGATTATGCACAGACCTTACTGTTCTTCAGTAGAAGTATACTTACTATACTAGAACTAATGATAGTCAGCTCTGGATTGTCCAGAGGAATCCTGCATTAACATTACATATATTGTATATACAATATGATTTTGTATAAACTAAATTAAATAAAACTAAATAAATTTTGTCCATCGAATCTGTATTTGGTTCTACCAGACCAGAACAAATGTCTATTTATATGGTGTACTGTATATACAGTATGTATGAAATGCTACAGAAATTCTTGGCAGTTGCTGGGCAACAACTTGCTGGAAGTATCAGATGGTGTGTGATGTGTGTTGCCAACATATGCAGGTATGTTCACACCTTCACCTTTACCTGAGGAGGTCCAGCTTCATGTTCATGCTTCATGTTCTGTGAATGTTGCAGGTTTGCCTGGTTCTGCTTTGTAAATAGTGGAATCCATGTGATGCAGCTCCTCATCTAATCAGATCACTCCTCTGAGATGCTCTGGGTTTTTCAGGGGCTCAGATGAAGGTGAAGCAAATTCAGCTATAATTTGGTACTGATCCACAATTATGTTCCATTTACCTGCACAGGCACTGCCAAGAGCTGTCACTACATTTTGTTGGCTACACAGAGGAGACTCCAGGGAGGAACTAAGACACTGCATTATTGTACCCAGTGTATCCTGGACATCTGGAGAAGTTGGATTTCACTCTGTCACCCGATCTGCTTATTGTCCCGGAAGAGCCCTATTTGAAAAATAACATGAGATGGAGTGTTGAAGTTTTAAATGGAGAAGAGGGAAAGTGGAGAATCCCTCCACCTCCGGCGGCCCTCAGGCGACAACAATTGGGCGTAGGATATCTTTGGGTTGGCTCATGTGCTAGAATACAGATGAGGCTGCCTTTCACATTCCTCTCCTCTACAAAGAGAGTAACACTCCCTTGTCACCCCAAAATGGGCTGCTGCACTCGCTCCCTTTATGCCAGTTTTGCACCCTCACGTTTCCATGGCAACCTAAATACTATTCACTGCTTGCAAGCAAAGCAGTCCTTGCAGGTGGCTGTTCTTTTTAAAGCAAAGAATGCCACAAATGCAGCTCCTACAAAACAACTGTTGAGCGAGGCCCCCTTAGAATTTGTCAATCTCAGATGCCAAATAATTCCTGTAGACTCAAAGCCTGGAAATGAAGCAAGCCGTCATTATTTATTTCAAATGGTGTGGTGAGGCTGCAAACTTTATATACAGACGTGGGGCTTTATTTAATGACCCATTTAATATTTGCTCACTAAAACAGCTCTGCCTGATATGATGGGGGAGGGGAGCAATGGAGTAGACTGATGTAACATGAGTATTTCTATGGTGAGCTTGTCGCTGAGTAACCAGTTGCCTTGGCAACCCTTCTCCTTCCCCACCACAGCTATTCCCAGCCCCACACACACTCTCACTCTCTCTCCTTTAGCACTGTGTGATCTCCATTAAGGCAGGGGGATATTAAAGCATGCTTATCAAGGCTTCAGATGACAACAAAAGCTAGTATAACCTTTTGCTCCCACACAGGGCTGGCGATAAATGCCACGGGCCCGGTGTCATCCGCCATATGGTCCTAAGTGGCTCTTGGGAGAGTCTCAGCCGTGCTGTATCACTGATGGAGCTAATGGCAACGCACAGACAAATGAGACCCAAGGGCTGGATTGTGGATGATGCTAAACTCAGCTATAGGAAGCCTAAGTTATAGGAAAACAATCCTTGAGTGGTTGGTAGATGGTCAATTTTTACTGTGATTAATTTTTTTTTGTAATGTGCTGAAATATATACAGTAAATATTTATTTAAATTCAACTATCCAAATGCGTGTTCAAAAACAATTTCAAGGATAGTGAATTGGCCTTCTGTTATCTGAGGAAGTGTGTTTCTGAAATGAAAGACCAGTTCATTTTCTGCACAGACAACGTTAGTGTGAATGACAGTTTGAACTTTTCATGGCTTGGATGACCATGAAACTTTCTTGGTCGAATCAACAGTATAATGATGAGCTATCACTGTGTAAGAAAATATCTGGTTGTTTCATTTAAAAAAAACCTTTAAGGTACAAGCCAGTTTACATGGAAGTTGAAGGGAAGAATAAACATGACTGATCAAAATGAAACGCAACTTCAAAATCAAATATTCAGTTCACACACCTTGTAGGAAACCACTGAGGGCTCTAAACCCAGGGGGGCTGTCATACAATACATACAATACATACCAAGGAAGTTAAATGTGTGATAGGAACTTTTAATAGATAAAACTTACTGCTCTGTTACATGCAGGTCCACACAGCAAAATAACAGAGATGGAGAGAGATGTTGTTGTCTTTTTCCATGCTCTTTTCTTCCATATCACCCACAATGCAACTCCATTGCAGACAGTGCCAGTTGGAGCTCTGGATGTTAGTAGTGGCTACTTTAGTGGCAAGCCTCAAGCACAGATGAGGAGTGGGCTACAGAGGTCTGCATAAGTTCACTTGTCTCTTATTTCAAACCCTCAGACTTTTTATTTTCAAACTGACATTATAACGATTAGAAAAAATTCTGCTGCTTTAGTGCATAATCTAATGTTTTTGGACTGAAAATACTAAATTTTCTGGTCAAGGATTCTCTGGAAATGATTCGCTGTTCCCATAAACCACATATGGTCAGTGATGGGAGGGACAGATTCCTTCACAAATCAATATTTGACAACTAAATAAATAATATAGAGAGTGAAGTAATATACTTGGCCCTTACTTACTTAGTGAAGCCAGTTTATACATATTTTGTTCATCTCTTTGGTGTTTCCTAAATTGTGTAGTGCATTTTTGCCCCAATATATTGATGAGTTACACTTAAGTTCTCTGAGGAGCTAAAAGTGTGTTTCTGTGTTTGGGATGGGCAGCATTAAACCGTGCAACACATCACTGAGTGAGTGTGATATATTTATCGCCCTGTGTTGTGACGCAATTAGCTGGAATTATAAGGATGTTCTTCATCACTGCAGACAAGTGTGTCTGTGCCACACAATAGTGTTGTTGTTCCTGGACTGGAGTCTTTGGCTCTAAGTGATTCCTGTTTCATCATCTGTCTCCATTAATGGGGCGTCAGAAGCCGAGGACATGTTGAAGTAATGGAACACATCATAGTAATCGCAGCAGACTTCAACCAAGGTCAGTGGTGATACAGAGAGAATACATGTTTACACTTCAAATTATGATTTTAACTATGCACTCATAAGATATTTTGTATTATCATGTTTTGTTATGCACACCTTGTTGCCTATGAAATATTTATTTACAGCTAATTTTCTTTGTTATATTTGTCTCAGAGGACATGCAACAGCTGCCAAGATTATGATCAGTTGCAACATCTTTTCCAGTCCTGGAAGTTTGACACCCATACGCTGCACAGAGATCACACGGAGAAGGAAAAGGTGAATGGCTGGAAGTACAAAGCCCAGGAATCTGACACTGGAAATGGAGTTTTGTTTCCTCAACCGAAGTGTTGTTGGCTAATGAAGTTTTCCAACATTTGTGGAGAATTCTGAATTCTGAGAGCGAGATGAGGTGATTGATCTGTAGCTAGTGGTCAGTAAATAAAGCCAAAAGTAACAAAAGGAGAACTTAAAACTTAAAATCTGCAATGGCTGGAGGAGACTATTGTGGAAACGTTCTACTTTCAGCCTTACACTACAACTCCTGTTTAAATTTCATCACAATCTCACCTGTACAAAGTTCTGCTCTGGACTCATCTGCAAAGGCATTTGCAAATTTAAGAGTCACATTCATCTGGCAGATACTGGCAGAAGGTGAAGTTGATGTACAAACATTCAGACAGTGTTATATGCAAGTAGCGTACTACTGTGGGTGTACTGCCACTAAACCTTGTAGAAGTCATATTTTGTACAGGTGGGCAAGATTACTGAATTCTCTGTTGGTCGCTCTGTGTGTGAGATAGCCTTTCCACTGCAGACCTGTACATTTGTCTTTGGAGAGGAAAAAACAAAAATAAAAGCTTGGTCTGGGGTTTGGTTCAGGTCCCAAATTCAACAATACCGAGCAGGTTTAGTTGGGTCATGTCTGAAAACAGGTTTTATTCTTGTTCAATACCCTAAAGTCAGTCTTTTCTTTATGCTCACCCAGACTACCTACATCCAGGCTCCAGCTCTGAGCATGAGATTCATATTAATCTTCTCTTCTCTCTCTCTCTCCGAAAGAAAGACCTATTCCACTATGGTTAGGGAACCACTGTCCTTTTAGGGAAATACTGGAAAAGTTCACATATCACGTCACTGTTGACTTTTCAGTATTAAGACAACAGTCTCTCCCTAACCTTAACTATGTGCTTTGTGTTGCCTGAATATGACCATAAAAATGCTAATTGTGCCTAGTGGCCAGGGTATGGTTACAGGAGTAAAACAAATGTTGACTATGAACATTTTTCAGGTAAGTTCACTGTACATTTTGCACCATGAGAGAACTGTTTGCAGAAAAGGTCACTATAAATGTTTCTTTGCTATGCTAACACTCCACAGTCCAGACAAGATCATGCTGATGACCAACCTACAGAGGCTAATAACAGGTTAGCTGTTTGAAATGAGGCTGACCCAAAGTGTAAGCAAAATTCCTACATTATCAGCCAGTTAGGAAGGACTGGAGTTTGGCAGCCTTTTCTCCTCTGTAAGCAGTGCTATAAGTGTAGACACTGATTTCTTCTTGATGATCCTGTGGAAACATAGTGCACCCCTCTGAGCACTGTTTTGATTATAACACCGGCTGCTCCTTAGGAGCCAGGCAGCGACAAGAGGTTCTTATTAATTTATTCAGGTCTGGAATAGCTCCTCACACAAGTCCTATTGAACAGGAAGAGAGTGTACACTGTCAGATCAATAGGAGAATTCCATGACAAATGTGTGTGGGTTACTTCCTGTCCATTTTCTTCTTATTTTTTTCTCCCACCAGAAACTCAGAAAGTCCACTGTTCAGTGTGAACGGGCTTTGATTTAAAACATTGCTTGTTTTAAAATTCTAATAGACTTAATTGGGATCTTATGTCATGGTACTGCGTATACCAGTGGGTAACTGGGAATGTTGTGGTCTGTGGAGCTGTGTTGGTGGGGGTCTGAAAAATATGTAAAATATGGACTAGAAAATCCATTAAACTCCATCCATGAAACTGAAGGTTTGGGGCTGATACATACTGGGACTTTTTCTTGCATACTGACATTTCCCTTATGCAGCTGGGACTTATGGGCAGCATGACTTTTCTCAACTCAGCAGTGCTCAGAGAGTGCAGACTTCCACCAAGGTGTCTCGTCAGGTCTGTGTCTTGTCTCTCTATGATGTCCTTAGAAATCAGAAGAGGGAACCAAGAAGCTGCCCTTTCAGACTCAACAGTTTCATTTTCTCAGTTTCAAAATTTTCCATCTGAGAAAAAGGGAAGCGGAGTTGGTGAAAGCAAAATTAAGATAAAAGAAAAACAAAGTGAATTGACTCACAACAGGTGCCCCAGAGAATCCCAGCCTCTGTGTGTTGCTATCTCCAGTGTGTGTCTGATTGGACCAAATCTATGCAGCTCAAGTACACACTGCAGAAGAGGCCAGCCGGTGTGTTCATCACCCTGGAGAATCAGTGAGAGACACTTTACAAAAGCCTGCTTGTCCTGCAGTTGATCCAACAGTGCAGCTGGGATCCATGATTTTCAGCATCTACAAGTCCTTTCAGCGCTCTTCACTCTTCAGTGGAAAAAACTGGAAGACACTGACAGTCTCAGCTCAGGCTGGGCCGCAGTGGCGCCGAGAGAAATTTTTCAGGGGTGGTCAGATGAAAATGTTGGAGTAGTGCACCAAAACCAAAAGCCATGAATAAATTTCAGGAATTCTAATATGCTGTTGTAGTATTCTATAGGTTACTGTATCAAACTATTTCAATTTAAGAGGAATCACATACTAATATACTTTGGTTAGTGCTTCTAATCATCTGATGTACACAAAGCATTAATGGTACTGCAAACATTTGAACAACAGGAGTTCCACTACAACCCTGACTTAATGCGTTATGTATCTGTATATACATGTGTTGGGTGATTAATTGTTCTTCAAACAGACCAGTTTTCCTTTTCCTTCAAACAACATACTGTATACAGCTTTTAATTTGACGGTGCACTGTCATGACTTCATCTGGATTTGTCCCTGAAACTTCTGGTGGGTTTTTGTGTGTCTCCTCCCTCCCTTCCAGTTATGTGTGTGTGTGTGTGTGCGCGCTGTGGGTGTGGCTGGATCCTCACCTGACTGCTAGTGAGCCTCCACACTGGTGTCCAATACTTCATCGGCTGCAGTCATTCTTTGCCAGTGATATACATGGTCATGTACTTGGGTTTTGTTTTTGTAGATACCTACATGTGGACCTTCTCTGTCCTCTGCTTTATGCTTATGCTCTTCCATCCAGCTGCTGTCTTCATACTGCTCTGTCTGGAAAAGACTCCCCAGTTCAAACCTCTGCCAGCTGAACTCACAGACACATCATCAGCTCTATTGGGATTCCCAGTAAATTCATCATCTATCTTTTAATCCTTTGTATCTGTCTGCTTTTGGGACCCATGAGCCACCAAATAAAACAAGTACATTGATTTTACAGAACACTTACTGGGACCAAGTGTGCTGAAGTAGAGAAACATCACACAGGTGCCTGTTACCTGTACCTGTGAACTCTTTTATACACCATTTCTCTGGTAGTGTGCAGCACAAGGGCTGCCTCATCTAATGCTACTTTTATTTACACTTGGAGAATGCAGTTGCATTCACCAACATCATCTTCCCTTTTTATCCTGCCATAGCAGGAAAACTAAAAGGGGAAAAAACTTTATTGGCTCATTTCCATCAAGAGTGACAGTGAGCTAGTTTGCACAACCCATGACCCAGGAAGAAGCTCATCAAAATGGAAAGCAGTTGTTCTTAGAGGTACGCTGTGACAAAAGACTATTGTCTCACACAGTTACTGCAGGGGATACAGCATAGTCTGCTAAAAGCTCTTTAATGCCCCAGTCATGTAAGATGTACTGGTTTAACACCATGGTGGTGATGTCAATAACATCACACATGTAGATCTCTGCAGTGGGACTCCTGCTTGCCTGCCTTTGTGTGAAGCATGAATCCATGCCAGGTCACAGGAGAAAGTGCCACTCGGGTGCTAACAGGTCTTTAAGTTGACACAGTTTAACAGATATACCTGTAGCACTGATTTGTCTCATGACTGACTGCAGTTCATGTTGCACCTCTTCTCTTGAGCCGTTTACTGTATAGGCCAGCAAAACAGGGTTGTATAAAAGTGAATGGTGAAATGCAGCCACTGTGTCTCTGTTCCATCCAGGTGGTATGCTAATGGTCAACAGCATAAACTTGGACTTGAACTCATTACTTGAGATCTGTGTGATTTACTTACAGATTGTGGTGTCTCCTGTCACATGGATTGCCTTTGTTCAAAATGTCGCTGTTTTCATTGCTTGTGTATCTGAAAAGTCACGGAAAGCAGAAAGAATCTTCTACCAAACAAGCGTTGTCTTCTTTCAACTTGCACTCTTCACACTCTCTGCCTCATTAAATAGCCTTTCTGTGACGCCTGCACCACACATCCCACGCTCTGATGATACATTCTTTGCTTCATTGATACATTCTTTTGTTTGCCTGCTATTGGGATGGATTTTAATTACCTTCCCAGGGAGACACAGAGGTTTGTGTTAATGTTACAATCTTCTGGCCTGTTGAGCTCAGATTTGTATTAATCTCAGATAATTATCATTTCACTGTGATGCAAAACACTGAGCATATGATACCTATAAATAAACTGCATGTTATTGTGAGGGATACTGATACATGTTAACAATTACACAATGGCATAAAATCCATAAAAAGAATGAGATTATTTGGCACATATTTCTCCAGTGTATCATTATAAATGTAAGAAGGTTGAGTAAGTCACCACTTTTCCTTGCATATGATGGGCTCCCAGAGGAAGCGGCCTGTAACTAAGCCTATGGATGACAGACAAGTGTGCTGATAGTAGCTGTGATTTTCCTGGCGAGTGTCTACACATGAATGCGAGGCAGATCTAAATATAAATAACTCCCTTCCCCTATACAGATGGCTGGCAGCAAGCACCCACTCACAGGGATTCAAAGCTCACACCCGGAAGGCTGTGGAGATCGAGAGGCTGTTGCTGCATACGGAATACATCTTTTACATCAATATTTCATGAGCTGATGCAGCACAGCAAGTGTTGCCTTGCTTTTCCACTTGACAAGAAATAGTGAAAAAGACAGGTGTACCTGTCGACCAAGGTTGAGACCTGTATTCACCAACCTATCATAGAATTAAAGGGATGATTCTGGTTAAGTACAGCTTGGGGCTTAGTTATACAGTTTTGCTCACCATAGCTAACAGTAAGTATAACACTGGACTCACCAAGCTACCAGCTTGCTGAGACCATCAGCCTTTGTTGTGATGTCTGTCTCATGCCATTCCCTTCATATCGAATCATTCTGCAGCCGACAAACTGATGTCCAGTGCCTGAAGTAGTGAGTCATCTACAGTATGTCGAAAAGCCTGGTTGTGTAGTGGAGGAGCTTCTATGTTGGAAACTATAGTCTTAGTTTTACAGTAGCAGTCACATTTAGACATTGTGGTTATGAAGAACTTGACAAGACTAAGAACCTTATGCTAGGAGCTCTATGATGAGGTGCTTTAGGTTTAATACTAATGTTGAGCTACATGCTACTATTAAGCAGCATGTTTGCATTTTATTCTACATAGCCCCAACTGTACTGGGTAATCCAGGAGTGGACATAAAATCAACGTAATTTATTTATCTATTGCAGTTGAAATGATTATTTATTGTAACTTTGGAGGAGAGTGGTGTGCACATACAGCTGAGATATTCTGGTGCTACAAACCATATTTTTCCAGAGTCACAGTAGTGGAGAGTTGTAATTTTCCAAATCTCTGATATGGTAAGCCTTACTTGATGCAGCTTACTGATTGTGAATAGGTTTTAGTTCTCTGGAGTTCTCTGGACTGATTCTAAATTCTGTCAGACTTCAAATACACTTTTAGACCAGGAGTTCATAGTTATTATAATGTAATATATATATAATATAATAATAATATAATGTAATGTTATCATCAATATAATCATTATAATGAACACACTGGGAATCGGGAATGTTTGTACTACATTTCAGGGCAATCCATCCAATAGCAATTGAGATATTTCAATGAAAAACAATGTCAACCTAAGCTAGTGGTAGATACTGTACTTTATCTGTAGGCTAACATATCTGTCTTTTCAACTGTGTCTTGTTGATGTTGAGACAGTTAAATGGATTGCTAAAAACGTTGACCTTCTGCTGTTGGTACACGTAAAGTCAAATTCATCCTCTGTTGATCATGAATATCTGCCCCAAATTTCATAGTAATCCCTCCAGTAGTTGAATGGAATGACAGATGGACTTAATATCAGACCATCACACTTTAAACGCTTTAAAAGTTGTGTGCATTGAACTTTCAGTGCATCAAATGTAACTCAAGGTTTTGAAGAACTATTCTATCTACATTGGATTAAATTCATTGTCAACAATTTTGCAATTCTTTCATTGTGTATTCCACACATGGTAGCTACGCGATGCTTAACTAAAACAACCGGATACAGAAGTTAGCAAATTAAGATTAGACCACAGACATGATTAATGAAAGGGCAAAACTTGTGGGGATGCAATCTCTCAACTCCTGCATTAAAGTGACCCGTGCACCTGGGCACTAGGTGTCTCTGTTTCTTTGTGGATGTGTTTTGCAGGCCAGTGTGCACTGCCCTATACACAATCAACCATAACATTAATACCACCTACTTAATATTGCGTAGGTCACTCTTGTGCCGCCAAAACAGCTCTGACCCACTGAGGCATGGATTCCATGAAAGTTCGAGGTTTGGTGGCATATTTTTTCACTCTGCACAGAAGTTCAACAGGGATTTCTGGGGGAAATCTATTAGAGCAATGAAAGAGACGCCAATTTGTGCTCTGATAGTGGTTAAAAAGATAAGAAAGAGACAGAAGATGATGATGAAACTGCCACTAGTCTCCCCAGAGGCACAGTCTGCTTCATAATTGTCATGACAGGTCAAAGAGGCTACTGGAGGGACACAGCTTCATTCATTTGTCTTTCACTTTCACTTGTTCTCCAGTCACTGCATTTGTAAGTCATAACTGCCTGTCCTGTGTTCTGTAACTCAATCAGTGAGGAACAGGAAATGGCTGACAGAATTATTCGGAATCAGCATTAAATTGCCTGTAATTACTCCTGCGATGCATTCAACTTCTCACAGTGATCATAATTACAGCAATGAAGGACTGACTCTTCCTCTGAGAGCTGAGTTATTATAATGATTATTATTATGAGTTTTAATATTAATGAATTATAATTAATTCTGTTAACTCTCTTAATTTCGTTGAGTACAAATAATATAGAGTTGTGCGGAAGTTACAGAGTCACTCTACTCTACATGGACCATTCAAAGATTTCTTTGGTGATCCACAATGTTCCAGCCACAAACCGGATAATTTGACAGAGCTGCAGATTTATATGGTCAATTTTCAGTTTTCCAACTTTGTTTCTTAGAAGTTGTATTTTCTTCTGACAGTTTGGTATGGTTATTGGTTTTGAATATTACTACCAGTAGCCTCAGTGGCCTTTGCTATGATAAAGAAACCAGCCAGAGGTGCAAATTCAGAACCCTAACCCTGCAGTAAAAATCAGAACACATTGTCACATGGACTGAAACTAAACATTTTTAAGCTGGTGTGATCTTTATCCTGGCCATACTGCTAGCAACGCAAGAAACAACATTTTAAACTTGGTGGTTGGATGTTTTTTTAACCAAAATATTTGTGTCCTGAAATCACAAGGTTTTTTTGTTTTTTTTTACCTGCACAGGCTTGTACCTTTGACTTTTCTAACAAAGTTGTTTACCTTTTGTTGTGATGATTCACCTGTCCAAACCGCTGTGCAGAACTTGTGTGTGAATTCCTTCCTTTTTAGCAGCTAGTTCATGACAGGTGATTTACTAAAGTGGGTTGCTTTTTAGTGAGTAATTTTGGGTAAAACTAGTTAGGAAATACATTGTGTAAACCAAAACAGAAAATATCAGTAGAGCCACTCCACTCTTGTCCATGTCAGTTTACCAGTAAGAGCTGCAATACTTGCCAAAAATAGGCTGTGATGGCAGAGCGATATGTTTAACTGCTAGTCCTTTGTAAACCAACAGGCCTAACTTTAATATACATAGAATCAACATTGACTTCATTTTGTCGCATCCAGTCATTAATGAGCATAAAATGTCAATTGGACAACAATTGGTTGTGCATGCATGTTTGGGTTTTGAAATCTGATCTAAAATTTCCATTTACAGTGTATCATGTGTGGGATCACCTGTCAACAGTGTCTTTTACTCTTACACTGAAATGTTAGTGATGTAAAAGCAAGGTTACATAACTTTTGCCAGCAGGATTAGTTAGCTATCTACATTTATACCTGTCGCTTACTGGGTGTAAATATTTACAGCTAATATCTATGGAAGAACAAGTTTTTGTTGTGCAAGCTTTTATAATTTATTGAGATGGAAATCTCTACTCAGGAACCACTTAAGTTATACCTTGGCTAAATTTGAACAGCTTGTGCAGCCAGCTTAAGTACTTTCATGCATGAATTATGCCCCCACCCCAGCCCCACTGCTCTGCAGTCTTTGTCTTGTTCATATTCCCCAATCACAGAAGAGAAATTTCAGTCACCTTTGTGTCCTTGGCTGCAAGCTGTGAGTAATTTACTGCATAAACCATGATCCATCTCTTTGACCTCCTACTCACCCACACCCAACATCAGTACCACTTTCACAGCAGGAGCACACAAAAATCAAGTAGTAATAAGTAAGTGAGAAGCAGAGAGCGAGTGCAGTAGAGCCAGTGATGAAATATTTATCACCTAATATACCAGATATTAGAATGTAACTTTTAAAGAGCTTTTGGGATCTGGGTTATTCTTAGTAACCACTGAATATTTTACTTCTTTCTGCCCTCTGTGACCTCCCTTTCTCACTCAGTTTTCCACACACTGACTCCTCTGGTCATGCACCTCATGCTACAATCAAAGTGTGTGAACAGCTTTTGTCAGTGAGACATCCTTAGAAATCCAATTTTACAAGCCGAACATTTCAGACTCTGACTAAACTGTCTAAAATAGAAGTTTAGAAACCAACATCAGATACTGAGTGTATCCTTTAGTGCTGGTTTGTTGAAAACATGATCACTGGTGGTAACTGGTAAATGTGCTTCAGTAATATAGCTCCCAGGGTTCCATTTGAAATCACATCTCTTTGGCTGTATTGCCATGAAAAAAAGAGGCACACATCAGAATGAAAGCAAATTCAATACAATTTGTCACTGCACTTGAGAGCAAAATACAACGTCGTAATTGCTGATTTCACCCACAGCTTGACTCGGAAGACATCCTGCTTTGTTGCTGCGGATGTTCGTGCTGTCCACCCACTTATTCCAGATCACATCCGGGCTCGAACATGTATGGATAGACTTGGGAAGTTGCCATTTCTGAATCAGATTCAGACTCAGAATTACTTTATTCATCCCTTTGTTGAAATTCAATGCTCCTGAATAGAATACAGCAGAGTGAAAAATTACAAAGAAGGGTAAACAAAATAGAAATATGAAAATAACTTAAAATAGTGTCCACTTAACAATATAATAATATAAAACTATGACATGAAAACAAACATAATAAATAATAATTGTAATAAATAATGATAATAAAAATAATGATAAAACTAAAATTGCAAGCAGTGATAACGGGCCCTCGCACTCCCGCGCCAACTCGGGGTACTCGGCTGACGCCAAATTCCCCGAATTTCCCAGAAAAGCCCAACGAGAAGGTGTTTTTGAACATTTCCTGTTGGCGCCAATAGGTGGCGCTACAACAATTCCACAACATAGTCCTACAGATCTCTTCAGAACGCCACCCCGATTGTACGTGTGTAATATGAGGCATGAGCGACTTACAATGCTTTTGATAATGATGGCGAGGGATCCAACTTCGCTGACCCGCCATGGGGACCCCATGGGGTGGGAGCATGCCATTTTCAGAACTGAGCATCTGCCATGTCTCTGGGCTCATCAAAGTAAATCTCAGCTCCATCTGATTGAGCCACCATACGTTCAACATCAAAGTACAAAACGTGTCATTTCCTGTCGCCACTAGGTGGCACTCTCACTTTTATGGAATATGATTATGGAGATGTCTCAGCGACAGTATTATTATCATACATGGGAAGTTTGATGAAGATGGGAGCATGTACACTGAAGGTATGGCAGTTTCGTGGTTTGTGGCGAATCATCAAAATTCACTGCACCGCCGCTCCCATTTCATTCGCGAGCCACAAAAGCTTTTGATAACTTTTGATCATTAAGGCCTTTACAGTCAGCACACCAAATTTGAAGCCGATACGATGAAATCTCTAGGAGGAGTTCGTTCAAATATAACACGTGCAAATGGCGAAAAATACGCCAAATTTTCATATTCAAATCTAAATGGCTGACTTCCTGTAAGCTTTGAGTCATGGCTGCAAAAGACTTTTTTCGAAGGTCTTGGCACGCTCTACGCACCCACCAAATTTCATCCGCCTCGGTCGAAATAACCCCAATGGGGAGGGGTTATTGAAAATTTCCAGGGGGTGCCACTGAGCCATTTTGCCCCGCCCATTTTTGAGGTCCTTAAAATACGTAATTTTTTGCCGGACCTGACGCGTGTGCAAAATTTGGTGAGTTTTTGAGCATGTTCAGGCCTTGAGAATATTATCAGGATAATAATAAAAACCCCTTGAAATACAATAGGGCCTTCACACTGAAGGTGCTCGGGCCCTAATAATTACTGTATGTTATGTAGTTTCACTTTCTAATTACTTATTTTTGCAGTTTGCTTCCTCAGCCTCCACACCAGTTTAGCCAGTCAGGAAAAAGAGGGCTTATAAGGAGGCCTGGGTTCATATTGCCTTTTTCATTCAGAGGCCCAACTGAGAGGCTGCGTAACAGGCAATTTGAAGTAAACAAGGACTTTTTTTTGTAATTGCAATAATGCAAAGCTGCTCTAATGTAGTCCCAGAATAGAAATACAGAGCTGGAAAAGAGCATAACAGGTCCCCTTAAACAAAAGAGAAAAAATGAAATCGTGGAATTCTCCAGTGGAAGTGTTACCACCAACATGACATTGAAAACCAAACAGTGTCTGCCATGGCTGTGACGGATGGCCCTTTAAATTCTTTATACCTTTTTTTAAAACCATGTCCCTGACATTGATAGGTATATCTTTTTCATTTCAACGCAGTATATAGTTACATTCTTCTAGTGAGACACAGTGTGATTAAACCATGACTTGACATGGAAAACAACTAAAGTGCTCATGGTGTATTTTAAGCTCTGGAGGTCCCCTGCTGCTTCACACACAGACACCCATGTAAAAGGTAGCTTTTACACTCATATTATCCACTGGATTACAGTGCTTATCTGCTCACAGATGAGGTCATCTGCATACCTTTGGTTGGAGACCTTTACATCCAAACTTGAGAAAGATAAATGTTATTTTAAATCCCTGACAAGGTAGTAATTGAATGAACAAAGTGTGCCAGAATAGGTTGTGATATAAACCTGTTCTGTTATGAAAAAAGAAGTAAAAGTAGCCAACATTCTACTGAACAGAGTGAGGATCCATCCAGTTCTAGCAAACATTGAACATTTAGTTCAGGTCAGGCTGATTGGTGACTCTAAATTGTCGATGTATAGATGTAGATGTGACTGTGAGTATGACTGGTTGTTTGTCTCTGTGTGTCAGCCCTGTCATAGACTGATGACCTGTCCAGGGTGTACCCCACCCTCACCCAATGTCAGCTGGGATTGGCTCTGGCACCCCCACAGCCCTAAAAGTATATGCTATATAGCAAACTGATAAGCCGGACAGATCAATGGAAGCTAGCATGCCATTTTGTAATAATGACCTAAATCTGTGTCTACACAGGAGGTGTATGACAAACAGCACATTAGTTGAGCAGCAGCTTGAGTTCTCTGTATGTCTACACCAGAGCCATTCAGGCACATTAGGTCACCCAGTTTTTGCAAGCATCAAACACCAATGTGCAACCAGTGCAGGCACAGTATGCATGCACAAGGGAAAAAAATGGCCTGGAGTGTTGTCTTTGTTGTATCATTTGAATTTGCCTGAAATATCTAAGTGTTCATTTGTTGCTGTTTCTTGTTTAATTCTTGGTGGATTGCAGATAAATATAGTCCATAAATCAGTTGTTTTCTCCAAGAACAGCCAATGACAGATGATATTATTGACAGACAAATAAAGCAAGGTGTTTCTTAGTAATGGCAGTGCAATAGGTCCAGCGGTGAAATCATCTTCTGAACATGAGTAATTGTTGTTATGCAGCAGTGGAAACTGTTGCTTACTGTGATTCCACAGGTACAGGTTACAACTTTGCATTTTACAACGTGGCAGGGTGTGCACTAAGACAGCACACCATTGCAGCCACATTCAAACTGAATCATAAAATGACACACTTTTCTGACTCCTGAATCTGCATTCATGTGAGAACAGAGAGAAAGGTGGGAGTTTAGTACAAAAACACAGGAGGAGATATGGAAGGAGTGAATGACTATGCACATCTGTTCTGTGGTGAAATTATTCTGCACCATGAAAGCAGGTGTTCAGATATCATACTATGCATCCCATATTTCTGACAATGGTCATGGAAAGACTAACTAAATATGAAAGTCATAATCTTCTGGATACTGAAGGGCAAAAAAATTAAACTGAGTCAAGATATACAAATGTGTTTATTGATATAAATATGTTTTTCTTTCTTTAACTAACTAAACTGTTTCATGCAAAACCCTCTTTCACACTGTGTTGAGTGCTGACTTTTTGAAATGCCCTTGCTTGATTCTTTATACACCAGAAATCAGTTTCTTTTATATGGTTGAACTTCATCTGATATAATCAAACCTTGGTAATCACACCAAAACAATCTGTCATTCTAGACAAAAGATGACATAAAAATGATTTTTGTGCTTGTCGAGCACTACAATAGAGCATAATTACACAAAACATAGTGGGTAGAAATTACATAAAAGCAATTCTAAAATGTCAGGACCTGCTGTAACAGGATGCTTAGTTAGTGTGGTGCCATCTAGAAAGTAACAGAAATTCTAAGAACAAAACTCGGATTGTGAATTTCCCTGATGATCTTTCAAATGAAGCATTGCATATTATTTTGATATCATGCTTATTTCAATGCTTTAAATGGCTGATGTTTTGGTTCATGTCACAGATTGTGAGAAATTGTAACTTTCAAATGTTATTTTACTCTGCAGCGTAATGCACAAGTGTGAGCATGCAAGTGAGATGAATGCGGTCTTCGTCCAAAAGTGCAGCAGATGGTAGATAGCTTGGGAGAACAGACAGGCAGCCAGGTGCAAACACATTAACTTCACGGGTGCATTCAGTGGAGGGGCTTGATTGGATTTGCCAGAACCCTGTGTTTTCATTGGTTCTCCTGCCATTTATCTGTAACATAATGAGGAGGAGATTGAGCTCTCCTTCCTGCTTTTGGTTTGGCGAGTATGACATCATAGTCTGGATGGGGCGAGAGGATCATTACCTGATTATCTGATAAGAAAATGGAGACCTGCCAGTGACAAGCACAACTTTCTGATGACTTCAGGCTAATAGGTGTCTGCCTACCCATGAGAATGCGGAAAAAATTCATTAACTCACTAGGCTGCAGTGCCAAAAACAACCCCATTTAAATCCTTGTTTAATGTTGTCAGTGTGTGTATCCTTGGATATCACACCCATAACCTTCCCATAATCGTCTCTTCTTTTCACCGATGAAATGCACACTCATTAAGGTTTTACTTTACTTTACTTTTCCCCCAAAGGAGGAACTGACCTTTGTGAAAACCACCACACCTCTTTCCAAAGAATAAATTGTACACCTCCTGTTCTCTTGCAGGACAATGAAATACTACTAAAGCAAGCACAGTCAAGGTTTATAGTGATTTAAATGAGATCTAAATTAGATCTTTTCATTTTAGTCCATTCAAGATAAAATTAATAACCCACCTTTTTATATGATAATAAAGAATATAATCAGAAACAGAATCATAATATATATTCAGATTTTATTCACATGCCAGCTATTCATCTTTGAAATGCCCAATGGCCCCCTGAAGGCTTTGTTTCACCTTTTAACAGGCATGTTTTCTCAACAAAAAGTATACAGGAAACAGTGCAAATTGTTCCATTGAACCATTTATGTATTTGTTATTAATCTATCTTTGAAGTAATCTTTTATTTATTCTTTTATTATTTGTTTTTCATTTATTCTAATTTATTAACTAATATGGCCTAATGTTTTTTTTATTCCAGTTTGTTGTTTCTTATTAATTTTATTCATTTGTATGTATATCTTTTTGAAGTTAGGTGAGCAACTAAGTCCATAGGTCAAGAGCATGTGGATGAAGGGGTCAAGACTAGGGCTTTCACCCTTTTACTTATGTGAGGAATGAAGTAGATATGGACCTATTTTAGACTTAGTTGACTATTATTTTCAGGTTCCAGTTGCAGTTTAGTTAGGTTTAGGCAACAGAGCTACATGGACGATTTAACAAAAAGATTATGGTTTTGGTTAAAACAGACCCTTTTGCAGTGTAAACCAAGAGAACCGTTTGTCAGAACTTGTCCCACGTGACTCACTGAAGATGTCTAGGAGAGCCTAAAACCTAGTGCCACATTGACTATCCACCCTATCCACCAATACAGTAGCCTTGCTGCCTATAGATGCCTAAATTATTTTGTGGTGGCTGCAGTTGGAAACATTGGCAATGTTGATGCGTACCCACAATAAAAAGCATTTGATCTGAACAGAGGAAATGCATGTACTTTAACATATTGGATAGAGGTTGGACCACCTGGAAATGTGCCAATCTCATTGAGAGTCATTCTTTACAAATTTGCCGGCAGTTAATATATTAAGGAACAGTGCCAGACTGTCGTAGTAGGCATTTAATTTCCTGCTCACAAGCACTTAATACTGGCTTCAGTGCCCTGGGACTTGAACAAATTGATTAAACATTCAGTGATTATATCTATAAATTGCTGGCCAAGTAGCGCTTGAAAAACGCTACTTTGGTTTGATTCCTGTGTCAGCTGCAATAATGCTGTGTTCAAATAAAGGAAATTTAACATAAACACTTGGAGAAGAGGCACTGGTCTGTTTTCATTTGGATTTATGTTTGACACATACTATTCAAAGCCTTCCACGCTCGGTTTGTTCTCATCTCGTCTGTCTTTCTCGTGTGTGGAATTAGACATCTGTAACACATCTCTGCTGGCAGATTTATTAGTTGTTGAGCGTGGCTTAATGGTGCACTTGACAGCTTTCTCTGGCTCAGTGAGCCAGCCAGCTCCTGGACAAACTCCTCCAGTTCCCTCAGAGGGGCTTACTGTATTACCTTGTCAGGCTGAATGGGCCTGTTGAACCATGTTGGCATTCAATGATCATTATATATAGAGGCTGGAGTCTTCAACACAGCAAAAGAGTAGTGGATACTGGAACAGACCAGGTGTGCAGCCACATGAAGAACTCGCAAAGATGGACAGACCTAAAACATAGAAGTGGCTGTGGAGATTTTTCTGGTTGCCAGTTGTCAAATCTATGGCATTGTTTGGTTTTAAGAATCAAGGCCCATTTTTGACCTTTGGGAAACAGTATGTGATACTTTGGGAACGGTATGTGTTCCCGAAGGTCAAAGGCCCACCTTGTTGCGTTTTACTCTGCTTGCCCTTCCATCTCACAGACTTCTTCAGACAATGGAAATAGTTCTGTTATCATCATGTGAAACTAAATATGGAATTTCAGTCCATATGTTGATGACATGATTTCCATTACAACTGAGGAAACTCGAGCTACCAGACAAAGACCATGAGATATATAAATTCAGAAGAAACTTACAAATGAGAGTAACATGCTAATACATTTTTTCACTCCTTTTGCTAACTGCAGACACAGAGTGAAATTAGTGCTCATTTGGATTCATGTACAATGTTAACTATGCTTTTAGTTCTGATTTTGGTCTCAACCACCAATCAGCTGAACATATTTCTCTGTATCCTGAATGAGATGTGCATCAGAGTATGAGCTGAACCCTTCTGCAGTCTGTTAAGACAAAGGTGATCTAATTTATAGGACAACCTATAGGACACCCTTATAGGACAACATGTCCTAAATTGACTCATTGAAGTTGAATTAACTGTGCAGCACATGTACATAATTTACTTGGATATCACTGCTTCTCAGCAGTAGGACTAAACATCAAGAGCAACAGTGATCTCCCTACTGGACCTTTGTTGCTCTTTATATGCTGTTAAATGACTTCCCCTAACAAAAAAAGGAACTGTGTCGATAAGCTGCTTATACACCGACCTATATGGTCATTTTGTGAGAGGACAGAGATTTTTCTGGAGACACAGATCACAGAACTGAACATATGATACATTGGAGTGTGGCTGTACGTAAGACGTGACTTCCTTTCTGAAAAAAATGTACAAACCTTTGGCAGAAAATCAACTGAAGTATATCTGTGTTGTGTGGTTATCAGTCAGAGGCTGACAACTGTTTTCATTTAGTTGTAACACAAAAGCACCCATCTTTCTATAATGGAGGGACTTTTTTAAGTTAAATATTACTGCTCAGGATCATTGCTACTCTCCCAGGGACATCTTCATTATGTATTTAGTATCATTGATATTTTAGGATACTAGCAGCGCTGCAAAAAGGTAACAACAGCAAAATAAAACGTAGATCTGTCTGTTTTCAAACAGGCTTAGAATGAATTTTTAGCACATCATAGTGACTGCTGAATGAACTGTGTGCTCATATCTTTGAAAGTCCTGGCTCTTATTCCACCATCTCCACTGCCGTCCACATGGCCACATCTCTGCTACTACAAGTTCAAAAGGAGTCTTCCCCCTCGCCCCCCCAATGAGAGGACAACAGATGCAGCACACTGCCTGCCTGAAACAGAGCCATTAATCACAGCAGTGCCATTAATGAATGGGAATGCATACTTAGAGGAGGAAGAAAAGGGGAAAAAAAGAAACACCTTATTTAATTAAAAGGAAAAAGCACAGACTGACAATGATGCAGCACAGAAGGAATTTCCTTATCCAAATGGAAGCAGATTGTTCTATTCATTTGTAGCTTTGCAGGACAGTTTGAGGGAATGGGTTGGAAAAACAACATTGTTAGTGTTCAAATTGAAGACAGATTGTGCATTCTTCCCTTGACAAAAGTATCTATTGCTCCTATTAGAACATTGTTGGCATTTCTATCCTCTGGAGGGGACATGGAGTCATTTACTAATTGCCTGAAATGGAAGAGGATTAATTACACACACTAACAACCTCCAAATTTAGTTTTTCAATCTTTTCTTAAACTCAGTTTAAACACCTCCCTATATAAGTGACCTGAATCCATTAATGAACACTGACGTGGGTTGGTGGTGGTGGTGGTGGTGGTGGTGGGGGGTACAGTATTAGTTCGCACATGGGTGTTGAGAGAGGTGCTCAGTTAAGCAACAGATGCCCGGTGTCAAAAGTCACCCCCCCCCAAGACAGAAGGGAGATAGGGAGGGACAGACGGCCTCTGGGCCCCTTTCAAGACCAAAACAAAAACACTTTTCTCCTAAGCCTCTGATGCTTGAGGCTTTGTCTTCTCTGGAAACTTGCCCCTTAGATCACCAATAAACTGGCTGAGGGTGATCTACAAGACATTTGTTGGAGACAGGTCATTTGAAGATGATAGAGACTACATTGATTTGACATTTGCAAAATAAGCAACAGAAAGCAATGAAGGTATAACAGAATGTGCATGATCACATTTTTACAATAATTTGATTTTGTTCACCACAGTCAACCTGGTCAGCACTGATTCTGTCAGTTTCAGGTCCAAGGATGTGTATTTAAATATAGATTAACACTGATCTCCTAAAATGATGGGTTTTTAGCATAAACCTGGGTTATACACAGTACAAGCAATACTGAAGCCAATTAATGACCAGTAATAGCCATGTAGCCATAATGAAAAAAGAATATCCCCCATGGGGAATATCAAGGTTATTTTAGACTAAAGCTGTTGCCACCACACTTAATATTGACTTTATGGTCTTATTTTTAACCAAATGTCAGTCATGTTCTAAACTCACAGGACTGATTTTACCAGAAAGAAAGAAAAGTCCATTTCATATGATTCCTGGTGAGCTAATATGATGTAATATATTTGTCCTGCAACACCATAAAAAAACCACATTGATCTCCACCAAATGCTGCTCTAAACCGTGCTGCTGACTTTTGTAATAAACCTATCCACTTCCAAACAAGGCTTCACAAGATTTCCACGCTGAACGTGGATGTGCAGCTGTTAAAGGACAAAGCAATGCACAGCAGTTCTCTGCATTCTGCCTTTTATGTACAGATCATCCCTGATCCCTTTAGGAAGAAAAAACCCCAAACACTGCAGGTGGTTCAGCAGTGTTAACGTCCTTGTAAACCTCTGCAAACTAGCTGGTCCAATTAGGCAGATGGTATTCATTAAAGCAAGCTTTTCTCATTCAAGAGAAATCAAGAGGAAAGCTTTAAAAATCAACACTGTGATGTCTCTAAAACATCCTGTAAGGCATCCTTTCAAGTTCAACATGCAGTGCCTGCCCACCTCTGCAGCACTTTCATAACCACTTCCAAACCAGTTTTTGTTTTGAGACACTGCAAAATTCATCTAATTTGCATCAGCATAAGGACTTCCTGTTGCCACAGTGGCATTCTGTTAAGCTGTGTGCAATGTGGAAATGAAGTGAGTCACTTCTGTTCCTGGAAGCTGAGGAGAGTGACTTTATTTTGATGGGTAGAGGAAGTGTTGTGTCAAACATTCCAAACAGCTCATAGCAAAAGCGACAGAAACTGAAGACAATGCCCTCAGCTGAACCTTAGCCACCTAACAATGGCACTTGTAGTCTGAACCTTATGATGTTTGCTCACTTAGAAAATAAAGGCACTGTTGAAAGGCAAATACCATGTGACATACATACTGAAGGACATTGATGACAGCAGTGATGAGACTTCTTTGCTTAGGAAAAAAACTAAACTCCATTTACATTGTCAGAGTTTGCCAAACATTAACTGGAGTGAAAGAGCTGAATGAGCAGAGGGATTTATGATTTCTACCTTAGGAGGTGTAAGGAGGAGGTAATACTCTTACTATTACTAATACTAATATTATTGATGAATGGGTCAAGAGCCAGTTGTAGTGTATAAATATGATTTTTTTCCTTTTCATAATAATCATTTTATTAATATTAATATTAATCATAACAATTATTTGACTCAAAATGATACATTTTCCCCTATTTCACAAAGGTTGAAATTTCCTGGATCTGTAAGTTGATCTGTGTCTCTCCCAAAATGTAATGGTTACTAAGTTAGATGAAGAGCCACCTCTGGTAAAACATGAAATTCCCTCCATTGCTTTTCATCTAAACTTGCTGACAAACCAACAGACAAATCCCCTGTGCTTCTCCCTGTGTGTCCCTGTTTACCTTGTCTCCACCCTGGTGTGCCTGCTCTGTGTGTGTGTGGGCTATGGGTGGGGCTGTGATCACCTGAAGTGCTTGAGCTGCTGCACACCTGTCACCATTCATCCAGTCTGCAGTACGATAATGAACCAAAATTACACTCCAGTGATTTATTAGAGTCTCCTGTGTTTTTATATTCACCTGTTTTGCCCCCCACGACATATCCTCTATTGCACATTCCAAAGTAGTGTGAGTATTGAACACCCTTGAACGTTAGTGTGTCTGTCTGCTTTTGAGCGCTAAAACCCAAACCCCATTAGAATGTAACAGTTTGATTGGGAATGTGTAGAGTGGCTTTGGTGGAGGAATTCCCCATGGCTAAGATTCATAATGCAAGTTGGAATAAAATTGGGTTCCAGTTCTCGCCATGTCTCTGGATAGACGTTTTGAAGATTTGACAGCAATGGGATGAGTGGTTCACTGAGATTCTGATTGGTTTAACTGAAAGAGCAACTGCCCTCAGCCCTGATTTAGTTGAAATTGGAAACACAGTGGGCATGCGTAAATGAAGTGTGATGATAGCACTTTCAATTAGCATCATAAAACTATCTACCACTAACACTGGTATAATACATCATACTGGGATGGTAAACGAGAGAGCTTTCACAGCCACAGTCAATAAGACTGAATCAAAACCATACAGGTTTGTCAGCCATTTACATTATATTAAAGAGGGTCTTAGAACTTCCTCTGATACAAATAATAACTGAGTGGTGACCCAAAGCTGAACTTTATTTTAAGTGTTTTCAGTTTGAGAGACTAAAGGTGGGAGGTCACCCAGTCCCACCCACTGCAGGTCATGAGTAGGAAAAAAAGTGCAAAAAGTTCCTTTCTGCTGCAAAATCTACAGTCCATATATGTTCCACTCTGCATCAATATAATACAGTCATCATTTACAGATACACACTGACATAAATACTGCATGTTGTGGCAGAGCTTTAAAAAACAGACATCTAAGCCCTCTCCTCTTAATCAGTGGAGGTCCAGCCCAGACAGGAAGTGGCTGTATTATGTCACTCACTGCAGATCGTGCTGGGATATCTCCCTATGGGCCAGCCAAACATTTCTCTGGCCTTTTCTGTGAGCCTTGCTCCACTGAGGAGGAGGAAGCTGAATTAATGTTGAAATGGTGTGTGGACTGGAAGTAGGCATAAACGTTTTTTTATTATTAACTTTACAAATTGCATATATTTTACAGTATTGGATAACATTTTTCAAAGCCCAAATAATCTCTAAATCTAAATCTTACAGGCAGCTACGGGTTCCGGTTCATTTAGGAGCCAAACAAAATAACTTTACAGGAACTTACAAGTTGCATGTGTTCAATTTCAGGTACACTGACCACATTATTATTTATCATGTGTGTTTTGGCTGCAGCCGTCTACACCATGTCCCTCCTAGTGTGTATGGTGGTCTGATCAGAGACTTAAGACAGATTTACAGTCCTGCTTTAAAGGGTTATGGTGTGCATAAATTCTGTAGCTATGCTGCAGATGACATGCAGCTCCTCAAATCTGTGACTGCCCTGATGGCATATACAGGTTTGGGGTGCTGACCATAAGCTGCAGCATCCTAGGACATTTTTTGCATGTCATTCTGCATACCCCCCTGCTTTTCTGTCACTTCTCTATAAAGGCTTAAAATGCCCTAAAATATACACAAAATTTAGCATATAGTAAATTTTATTTGATTTATTAATGGCGGGAGGGATGGCATCCTCACTGAAATTGAATGGGTTCTTCCATAGCGCTTGCCCCACCCCTTCACCAAATTTCACAAAAAGTGGTTGACTAGTTTTTTAGTACAGTAGTTGGTGTAGTTATAATTTTAAAAAAAGCCATTTAATCTTTCCTCCCATTTTTATGATAATCCATCAAGTAGCGTTTGTGTGATCCTAACAAAAAACCAAACAAGAAACATGGTATCCTTGGCTAAGGTAAGTAACTATGTCACTATGTGTCAGTAAAACAGACAGTATTACACATGGCGACTGCAAGAACTGTGACACATAGCTCGAGTTGCTTGAATCTTTGATTTTGGAGACTGTTGAGTGCGAAAACAACATTAAGCAAGTTGATTTATCTAGTAAAGCAATCTGCATGACAATTTCCTTCTTTCTGTTCAGTCATGAGAAAAGGCAAAGAGTACATGAGTGACCCACTGCTGGGTGTGAGCCAGACATATCATAATACTTGTACTGTCTGCATTCCGACACTGCTCTTACAAGAAAAGAGCATGCCTTTGGATCATGTCAAGGTCCAAGAATTACTTCAGCTAAGTAGTGAAATGCATGAAATATACATCATATTTTGGCCTAAATTTCCTATTAATCTCTGGTAAAACCTCCCCAGACTGAAATTTATCTATTTCCAGGTTTAAGAAAAGAACAAGTCAGTAATATACTCACTGACAACATTTAATAAATGCTGTCTGTTTCTGATCCTTAATCATTGGAGAGAGAAATTTCTATGAAGTATGTTTGGCTTGAAGGCCTCGTAAGCACATTAATAAAGCACAAACACACAAACACAAATTCCACATATGGTGTTCCTTTTGATCCTGGACACATAGTCAGGATTTATGCAGAGGATCCTCCCTTGTGTGAAGTTTCAATCAGAGCAACAAGACTTAAAAATGCATTCCCATCCATATTATTTTGACAGTAAGAGAGCCCTAACAGAGAGGGCAGAGTGTTTCATCTGTCACTGTATGTGCCAAAATGGAACACTGGGCTTATTTTGGTGCTAACACAAAAACAATTCCAATTTAATATGCAATAACTTAGCTCTTGCATATATATAATACTGAGTGGAAACACATTATTTGAAGGAAGGTAATGTGGTCTCTCTTTTTGATAAAATAATGACAAACTACTATCTAGAAATGTTTGTGATATTATTATTATTATTATTATTATTATTATTATTATTATTATTATTATATTTTATTATTTTTTTCAGCAGTTGTGGTTAGTTTTATGCAAGATTTCAGTTGTCTGAAATCCAGTGAGATTTAAGACACTTTTGCATTAGTGTTGGTTTAGCTTGCATTAACTATCTATTATCTATTATCTAACACAAGCACAACTGTTTCGTTGGCCTTACGCCTCTAATGCATACATCAGTGCTCTGTCCGCCCAAAATTGCTCAGCAGACGAAGTGATTGGGCAACAGATAAACAACAGACTAGAAATGGCTGGAGCTTTCCTTCCTTGTTGCTCTGATTAGAAAAGTGGCACATTTTGATGTCACTTTGGTGTAACTTTTACGGCATTAACACAAGGACAGAGGGGGCAGACCGTGGGTGTATTAAGAAAATTGCTGAGTGGATATTACAATCCCTACATACAGTAGTTGCACTATAGGAGTTGAGGGGAACAATAATCATATAGACATTTACACCTTCTCACCACCTGACTAGATTGCATCTGGAACATTTTCCTCAGGCAGTTTGAGCAATCAGATTTCAATCAGTGCTTCTTGGACACGTTTACACGTTGTGATACGAGATCCTTCAAAGATGCATGTAGTGACTGGTTGTAATTAGGATCAGAGATTCAGACCTCTGTGCTTTCTTTTGAAAGAAAATCTCTGATCAGACAGAGACTTTAATTGAAAGATAACTCAGTTTAGATCATGTTGGCTAAAACTAGTCTGCTTGCACAATGAGCTTTTTCTCACACATCTGCTTGAGCTAGAGATAGATAGATAGATAGATTGTTTGTGTTTCCAAACTCTACAAAGTGTTTTTTCTGTTCATTTTTTTGTCAGCATAGTTCTTCAGTGTGTCTGACTGTACAGTAGGTCATACCTATTAAAAGTAAGACTTGGTAGGCAATTTGTAAACTGAGATGGATGATTACAACTGAGAATTTCCTTGTTTTGTCTGACTCATATTTTTTTATGAGTCAATACTTAATCTGGTGAGTACAATGGGAGTTTATTATTAATAGGACTGATTCTAATTCTACAAAAGTAAAAAAAAAAAACAACAACAATGGGTAATGAACTGGAATAATCCTTTAAATACAACATCATCCAAAGGGGTCAGAGAAAATTTCAGATACAAAGATACCAGAATACAGCTGTATAATGTATGTTCACAGGGATGAATACAGTGTAAATTTGATTTCAGTAACTGAAACTGAGACACAGTCAAATTATTTTTTTAAATCTCACAAAGATGATTTGCAAAACTTTCAGGACTGTGTCATCATACGGTAGCAAATAGGGCAGGGGAGGAAGAGTGAGTCAAGATAAGAGGAGAGTCAGAGGGAGGCGAAGTGTGCATGGTTGGAGATGAAAAGAGTGCAGCCCAAGAGGATGTTTTGTTGTTTGGTTCAAAGACGAAACCCAGTCATGGATTGAAGGTGGCTGTTGCTGGAAGCTGCACATCAGAGCAGCTTCTTCATTAGCGTCGCAACTGACAAAAAGCCATGCTTTTAATTAATCTCTCCATTTCTGTCACTGCAGTAAATACCAGTAGAGTACGCAATACAGGGATCCTCTCGTCTTTGATGTGCAGAGACTGGCTGCTCCCTGGTCGTACCCTACCCATCTTGCCCGAACTGACAATGGCAGTCCTACATCAAATCTCATTAGTGGTGACTAATATTCTTTTCATCTTCCACAAAAGGCTTCCATTGTGCAAGAGCTAAAGTGCATTCCTCAGCTCCCACTTGTCTTCTGTGTGTCTCAGAGGGAAAGGGGTGGGGGGGTGGGGGTAAAGACATTACTGGCAGAGTTGACAGAGTTCAAATTCACCTTCCCATGCAGAATGAGATTACAGCAGTCCTGCTGTACGCTTGATTCATTTGGGAAAATGAATATGCAGTTCCCACAAGAAACTGTGGGGCACTACCTCCATGGTCCAGCGCTCTACGAGTTAAATAAAATGGAAACTTGAGAAAGTGGCTCCCAGAAATTAGTGTGACAATATGTGCAAAAATAATTAAACTGTGCTAAAGTTAAACAGACTATGCAATGGAAAAGTGTGGCACACTCATTGTAATGGGGGATTAGCTCAAATGGTAGAGCGCTCGCTTAGCATGCGAGAGGTAGCGGGATCAATGCCCGCATCCTCCAATAGCTTCTTTACATAATTTCCCTTCAGGGATGAATAAAGTAATGTGTCTATCTCATCTTTGAGCTTTAGAGATGTACAAATTTGTAAAGGTTGTCTTGAGGCCTGGGTGAAAATCAGTATCGAGACATTTTTGATACTAGCATATATCATAGCATAGCAAATGTATGCAAAATTGTATATACTAAATTCAAACTGATGTTCAAAGAATGGAGCTGTGGTTTACAGCTGTGAATTAAAGAAACAGTATGACATTTTGGCATATGCACTTGAGAGTTGAGAGTTCAATGACAGAAAGCTGTCTCCTAAGAATGACATCTCAACGTGCAATTACAATTACTACAACAGCAAATATGTGTTGTAGGGAATGTATTTGTGATTATATTATGTTTTTTCATTAACATAATGAGAATATGTTGTTTATTTGGCAAATCACAAATATATTGACATGGAACATGGACAATGCCCTTGTTTTTCACCAAAATAACAGATCTTGCAATGCAGTCTATTTGTAACTACAGATGGGACACTGGATTCAAACCCTCGTCTGGTGGGACAGCCTCCTGGCAGATACACTGCTGTGAACAAATGTAGCATTTTAGACAATCAAAAAACTGCATACTTTGTGCTGCCTGGAACATATTCCGTCCAGCAATTTTCTTGCTTACAAAATGTATTTATTGTTGCAGTTATATCGAAACATAATTTCTTGAAGAAATGGTTGGATGAGAGGATTGATACTGCTGTCATATTTGTACACTCAATATGAAGCTACTGTCAGCAGCCATAAAAAAAACAATGTTTTTTATTGAGTTGTGTGCAGGGCTGCTTCTCAGCAGTCAGGGTTACTTGAGGTTTATCATTGTGTGCTTTCCATTCAGACATGCTAATAGAAATGTACCATTGTACAACTTTGGCCATTTGGTGGCAGAGGGAAGGTCAAACAGTCACCCACATTAATGGGGACCATCATATGGAGAAGAAAAATGGAAATCCAACCATTAGTTGCTCAGGTATGTTGCTCTGGACAAAAACCCTGCCCTGAATAAAACACACATAGTGAACCACCCGCACCACAGAAATGTTAAAAATCTCATGCAGTTGGTCACCAGGCAGAGGGAGGACTGTGTGGAACAATACTACAGACAGACAAGGGCAGTGACATAATCACAGTTCATGTTTGATTTGGAATCAGCTTCCACCATAAGCTCAGTCAGTTTGTCTTACTGTCCACCAAAATGATCCTGAAACTATATCTGATAATATGAGGATAGGAGCTATAAAACATAGTGTCAATCATACCAGTCATACAATCTTTATCAATTTCAACTTGTTCCAGGATATAGGAAAGGATGTTGTAAGAAATAAGAAAATATTCTACACCTGCTCTGAGGCACAGACTTTACATGCAAACATAAACCATAAGAGGCAAAAGGCAAAAAACAAATGAACAAACCTGCCTTACAATACAAGAGGGGAGGCTCTCTTCATATCTGACATTAGTCTAAAACTTTCCTTTTTGATAAAGCCTGTAGATAGGGCTGGTTCAGGTGAACCTTGAACCATTCCTTAGTTATGTTGCTATTGATGTAGAGACTATAGGGACTCCCATGATGCACTCCCATGCTCCCTCTTTCCTCATTCTGCAGGTGTCTCTGACTCCAGAATTGCTGGATCCAGATCTGATGGTGGTGCAGTGGTTAGCACTCACAGCAAGAAGGTTCTAACCCTGGTTCAGGCACGTTCTTCTTGTGTGGAGTTTGCATGTTCTCCCTAGTTTTCTCCAGGTACTCCAGCTTCTTCCCACTCCTCCAAAAACATACAGGTTAGGTTGATTGGTGACTCAGGGTGTACCCATCCCTCACCCAATATCAGCTTGGATAGGCTCCAGCACCCCTGCGACCTGGATCCATGGATAACTAGTATTGAAGATGGATGGATATATTTATTATTATTGGTAGCAGTACTAGTAGTATCAATTGCTGCTATTATTGCTGCTGTAATTATTGATAACAGCATTATACTTATGTCATGATTATTACTGTCATCATAACATCTAGTCTGACAATGCTTAAATATAGCAGTATATACAACTATTCTTGTCTCCCCTGTCTCTTTTTCTCTCTCCCCCATTTTTCGCTTCTCAACCCAACTAGTTGAGGCAGGTGGCCACTCACCCTGAGTCTGGTTTTGCTAGAATTTGCTTCCTGTTCAAAGGGAGGTTTTTTGTCTGTTGTATGATTTAGTGCTATTCAAATAAAACAGAAATAGAGAAGAGTTAAAGCATCAGAATTAGCAGCATTTTCAATTTGTTGTCCCCCCCCCCACCTCCTTCCCTGCTCATCCCCTATCCTGATTATGGAAACCAGGCTTCTCATGTTCACGACATTTTAAATAATCGGTTTACTGTGGAAAAATAACTGCAATGCAGTCATTTAAGTGTATGTATACACACAGGGTGAGAACTACAAAAATACTAAGCTATCTGTGAAGTGAGAATAACCAGCAGCCTGTAAACACAATCCCAGACTGAGGTAAATCTATTTGGTTTCCTTTTCTCTCCCATAATCGGATGTAAAGCCTCCAGCTGAAATGTGCTGACCTGTAAAATCCCAGCTGTGGGCCCTGCGGTGCCCAACACAAACCGGGTTTTTCCCATTGAAACTCAATGCCCAGGGTAACATGCCTTGTTTTGCTGCAGGAAACCAAAGAATGTTTGACCGCTGAGCCTGGCGTCTGATGGCAGACTGTGTCCTTTTGATGTATTCCCCTTCCAAGGCTGTGGCCAAAGTAAATAAAAGCAGACCACTCTCTCGACCTCCATCAAACACATCACTCAGAAACAGCTGTTACCATTTAGCTGGAAAAACCACAGACATTCCTCCCCACAGAATGTATATGGGACATGTGAGATAGCAATCAACACACACATTCTTTGACTGTGGTTACACTTCCCATTTCTTCCCCTTCCAAGTGTAAACACACTGGCCCACCGCGCTGACCAGGTTGGAGGTATGACCTCAGAATATTGTTTTGTTGTTTCAAACATTTCTACACTGTGATTATGTCGTCTGGTTTGTTTTGTTTTCAACCAAGGATCTGCGAAACTCTCTCAATGGTTGCTTACAGTTTAAGCTCAGAGATAATGTTTGCTTATCACTATTTACAGTACAGGCAACACTGTAAAGCAAACACAGTACAATTACATGCAGTTATTTCATAACAGAAAACAGCCCGTGAATGAATCTTAGATGTTGTTTCTCAAGAAATAATATGGGATGGGACTGGTTGATCATAGATGATGCTAACAGGTCTCATGGTAAATTACACTTAATATGTAGCATATTTTTTCAAATTTTATTGAAGACTTAAAGCACTTTAAACTTCGACACACAGACTAGAGGAACCATAGCTGCCATGTCCACATTCACAATAAAATTAATTGTCAATTAATATTATGAATGTAATTATGACTATAATATAATCAATATCATTACAATGTAATGAAAATTATTACAGACTATAAATCCTTCATGTTTTATGAGCTGCATTGTTATATGTTTGATATGTATTTAAATAAAAGGTTAAATATTAGCCATATTTTTGAGGGGTTTCTGTGAAAAAAAGCTTAAATATGCATGTGACTGGGTAAAGAAATGAGATAGCCAATAGATAATAGATTGATTGTAGTTTATTTCCAATGCTCCAAAAAGTCGAGAGCATCACTTGAGCTGAGCCAGTTATATTTATACAGGGGGGAAAATAAGTATACGATACACTGCCGATCTTGCAAGTTTTCCCACTTACAAAGAACGGAGAGGTCTGTAATTTCTATTGTAGGTACACTTCAACTGTGAGAGACAGAATCCCAAAAAATCCAGAAAAACACATTGTATTATATGAATTATTATTGCGTGAAATAAGTAATTGATGCAATAGAAAAAGAGAGCTTAATATTTGGTACAGAAACCTTTGTTTACAATTACAGAGTTCAGAGTTTCCTGTAGTTCTTGACCAGGTTTGCACACACTGCAGCAGGGATTTTGGCCCACTCCTCCATACAGATCTTCTCCAGATCTTTCAGGTTTCAGGACTGTCACTGGGCAACACGAGGTTTCAGCTCCCTCCATAGATTTTCTATTGGGTTCATGTCTGGAGACTGACTAGGCCACTCCAGGACCTTGAAATGCTTCTTACGGAGCCCCTCCTTAGTTGCCCTGGCTGTGTGTTGTGGGTCATTGTCATGCTGGAAGACCCAGCCAAGACCCATCCTCAGTGCTCTTCCTGAGGGAAGGAGGTTGTTGCCCAAAATCTTGCAATACATGGCCCCATCCATCCTCCCCTCAATACGGTGCAGTTGTCCTGTCCCCTTTACAGAAAAGCACCCCCAGAATACGATGTTTCCACACCCATGCTTCACGGTTGGGATGGTGTTCTTGTACTCATCCTTCTTCTTCCTCCAAACATGCAAAGTTGAGTTTAAAAAAGCTCTATTTTGGTCTCATCTGGCCACATGACCGTCTCCCATGTCTCCTCTGGATCATCCAGCTGATCATTGGCAAACCTCAGACAGGCAGGGGGACCTTGCATGCACTGCAGGATTTTAATCCATGATGGCGTAGCGTGTTACTAATGATAACCTTTGAGACTGTGGTCCCAGCCCTCTTCAGATCATTGATCAGGTCCTCCTGTGTAGTTCTGGGCTGATCCCTCACCTTTCTCATGATCATTGATACCCCAGGAGGCGAGATCTTGCATGGAGCCTCAGACCAAGGGACATTTACAGTCACCTTGAGTTTCTTCCATTTTCTACTAATTGCACCAATTGCACCAATTGCAACAGTTGTTGCCTTCTCACCGAGCTGCTTACCTATTGCCCAGTAGCCCATCCCAGCCTTGTGCAGGTCTACCATTTTGTCCCTGGTGTCCTGAAACAGCTCTTTGGTCTTGCCCATGTTGAAGAGGTTGGAGTCTGATTGATTTAGTGTGTGGACAGGTGTCTTTTATACAGGTAACAAATTTAAACAGGTACAATTAATACAGGTAATGAGTGGAGAATAGGAGGGCTTCTTAAAGACAAACTAACAGGTCTGTGAGAGTCAGAATTCTTGCTTGTTGGTAGGTGACCAAATACTTATTTCATGCAATAAAATGCAAATTAATAATTTAAAAATCATACAATGTGTTTTTCTGGATTTTTAGATTCTGTCTCTCACAGTTGAAGTGTACCTACAGTAAAAATTACAGACCTCTCCATTCTTCGTAAGTGGGAAACTGCAAGAACAGCAGTGTATCAAATACTTATTTTCCCCACTGTAGTTATAATAATAACAGTCACTATATAGTATAGTATAGTGACTGTTATTTTTTCCATCTCATTGACAGTGAGGTAAATCTACACCCATATTGCAGTACATATCGGCCTTGAATCTGCAAGGTTTGACTTTTTCGCCTAAACAACCTAAACTGTTGTTGCTGAGCCTCCTTCCTAGTGCTAATAAAGGTCGGCGAGGTCACCAGCACAAAGTAATCTTGAGATTCATGACACTTGCTGGGACAGGAACTCAACAAGAGTTGACTCAAATCAAGGGAAAAGTATCCATTTAGAAATTTTATTGTATGGATAGTGGGCACAATTAGACTATGCTGTCATCAGAGGAATAATGTTCAAGTACTCATCTTTACTTACCCAAATAAACCTTTCTGCATGAAAGGAAATGAGACTTTCTTCAGCTGTGGCTGAATACCCCCAAAAAAAAAAAAAAAAAAAAAAAAAAAAAAACAAAACAAAAAAAAAAACCCCGCACCTGCTGCTGTAATTAAACAAGATATGTTGTGGTAATCTGTATGCACGATAACTCATTTGAAGAGAACAACATTAATCAACCAAGGAATTTCAATACTGCAAGCATCCTTAAAATGTTATATGAATTAATGGGCTGGGTTTAAAACATTCTTTCTGTCCCTCTTACAGCAAAATGCAGGGAGTTTGGGATTTTTTTTAATCAAGAAGCCTTAGAGGAAGTGGCCCCTCACAGTCCCGACTTCCCATTCTGCTTTTCTTTCACGGCCATTCAAATGTCAAACTGATCTCAGCCAAGCATAGTGGTCTTTCAGAATGTATTGTATGTGCATTTGTTGAACATGGGGTAGGGAAAGTCTGAAAAAAATCCTTTCACTCAGGAGGTTACGACAGAGCTGAATCCTCCCTAATGCAACTTTAATGAGTAGCACTTCATGAGAAGAGGGGGAAGCCCTGTCAGCTGATGGGTGATTAGACATGCTGTTAGTATTGCTGCTGTGTTTTTTTTGGTTAAAGACATGAAGAGAGAAAATCTCCAAACTACTCTAAAACATATAGATGAAGGGTTTCAGATCTATATACTTCAAAGCGGGACCCTCAGGACATGTTCAACTTGAAGTTGCTGTGATCAGTATTTTAATATTAACCGTGGACCAAATATTTAAACATTATGTTTGAAGTGTCACTTGTACTGATGGATTTACAGAAAATAATCACCTAATCTACCTTTAGGTCTACATAGCTTTTATGTCTCTTTTGCTCATAGTTTTTGTTTTACATGCCACAGAAGTTTTGATTCCACTGCTCATGACCTTGATTCCAGCTGCAAGCTAATTAATAAAATAGTAGGTTTTTTTTAATACACAAATAAGATAACAAAAATAAAATGATAAATAAGATTTAAAACCCAATAAAGACAAAAGGCAATCAAAAACAGGTCATCTTTTAGATTATATTCACAGTCACAAGGGACCCACCTGAGGATCTGAGGCTGCGGGCTGGCTCATATACTATAAGTATTGAACCCCAGATGTTATGTCAGGGTTCGAATACTGTGTTGTTTTTTTGTCCTTGACAAAAAATAAATAGTTGAGCTGTCCTGTTGAGCTGTTCAATGGTTAACGCAGGCACCTTTCAAACCAGAGATTGTGGGTTCATCTGCCAGAAAACAGTGAATATCACAACTTTGAACCTGGAAACAATCACACTTTTCATGGAATTTTATGTCCTATTACATTTATCATGAGATTTTTATGCCTTCGTGTACCATGAAATTTTTCACGAAAGTTTAATGCATTGCTGTACTACTACGTTTTTGGTGCCTTATGGAACTCTATAAATGCATCACAGGTTCAGGTGCTCAGATAGCTGGCTGGTTAGTCTACACTTAAACAGCAGGTCAGGGGTTTGACTTCTGAGAGGCACATTATTGCAACAGAATTTCATAACTCCAACCTGGAAATTTCTCATGTTAATTTTTACATATTATTACAACAATACGACACTATGGCTTTTTTTTCCACATTTTGATGACATGCTGCATACATGCTGTATCCTGTGACCTTTTTACTGGATTTTCTCAACATATTTGCTTCTTAAGATATAGACTGTAAAAAACAGTGTTTCTTGAACATTTGTATGTTTTTTTTCCCACTATTTATGACTATAAATACACTAAATATACTATACCATTACCTTTGTTTGCCTTTTTCAACATTTATACTATGTTGTTTTCATGCATTTTTTAAAAACATATACTGCATATACACTTTGGTTCAAGCAAAGCATTTGTGCTTTTTTCACACTGTACTGCATTTTATTTTTGCAAAAAACAACATAGTATACTATGGAGCAAAAATTAAAAAACACATATTAAGTCAAAGAATGTAGAAAACATACATAGTATAGTATTTTTAAAAGTAAAGTAAGGTGTAAAAAAAAAAAAAAAAAAAAAAAAAGTAGTAGTAGTAGTATAGGTTATCCTGAAAAATGCAAAAACACAACATAGCAAATTTTACCATGAAAACATTTTTGGATGTCCTGTATTACATATTATTTTGTAATATTACACCATAGTATATCATGGTATAAAATATTAGTACTGTATAGTGTAAAAATAAAAAAAACAACATAGTTTAGTATGTTAAATGCAAAGGAAACATCAGTATAGTATTTGGGGAAAAAAACAAAAGTCCTACACAGCATAGTATGGCATAAAGATGCAGAAAGATATGGTACTTAGTCCTTTTTTGACATACTATTTCTATACTTGGTTGTTTAATGGTGCTGAAGGAAACACAAATGTATTTGTCTTCCTAGAGCTGCCAGGGAGTGTTTCTCTGGTTTTACAGAACAATAATCTGTGTGGGAAGGGAGTTTATTTGCACTCTTACAGAGCTTACACTGCCTTATGAAACTGTACTTGTTTTCCAAATTACAATGTATCAACTTACTCTGACGAAACTGTTTTCTAGGAAACTGCTTCACTTGGGCCATAACTCCATTGGGCAGCTTCATGTATAAGTTTGAAAATAAATGTACTTCAGTTACATGGAAAATTGATCATTAAATTGGTCATCTGAAGTGAAATTTGGTTTAACAACACTGGGGTGGGGTTGCTAACAGCACTAACTCTTCCCTGAGTTCCATCAGGAAGGATCCAAGATGACAGAGAGCAGCTGAGCAAACACTCTTTCATGTTGAAACTGAAACCTCAAACTCATCATTAACAATGATGGCGATTTAATGCAGGCAGGATTTCTGCCAGAGAGCAAACAATGGAAAACTCATTAAAAAGCAACAATATATGACACTGAAAGGCCGATCTGGCTCATTTGATCGCTCTTTCGGCAGACTGAGCAGTGGGTACAGCTTCAGATGGTCTGCATCCTAATCAATATGCAGGTCTAACAGAGGGCCAGGTTATGGACACAGTTGAGCGCTCCCTGACTGGAGGGGAGGGGTGATTTGCCAGTACATGGCCTGAAACAGCCAAATGGCCTGTTTGTGACCCAAACCACATTCCCTCCCGTGGTCTACTTGCCAGGGCACTGGTCTTTTACTGGGCAGGCCCTGATACAGACGGACACACCTGCACAGTGCCACTCACACTCATTATTTTGGACACAGGTTTTCAACAAAAATCCACTTACTCACCATGATACCCAGTGAGGACACATCATGTGGAAGGAAGTCAATGGCAATGTTAATATAGACACTACTTGACAGATGGAAATTGTCCATGTCTGTAAATCAATATAACACACTGGAGAGAGCCTGACAATGCATGTTACATATGACATCATCAATTGACCAAAGTATTTGACTTACTACTACATTTATTCAATCTAAATAATCCCAAATTCCACTGAGAGAGCATTTAAATGAAACATTTCTTTGACCTGGCTATGGATAATATCTCACGGTCTTTGCTGATATATCATGAAAAACTGAAAGATTCAGGTATGCAACAGTGAAAAGTAAAGGCACAAGTTTTAACTGTGATTTTTATACACATCAAAGTCAGTTAATGGACTTAACAGACAGCGCTTTTATCCAAAGCACAGTTTTTTTCCTGGGCTGTGTTGTGCTGTTTTTCAGTAACCAGTAGTCCATCACACCAACAGAATTTTCAGTGACACAGAACCTCATGTTTTTGAGGTTTATTGTAGAATTGTGTAGATTTAACTGCTGTTATATCTTTAAATCAACTTTGAACGTTAAATTCATCCCCACATAACATTTCGCTACCAGACCATGGTTTAAATTCTGATGAAAAAAAGCCATTGGACAGTCCTCTGTAGCTCCAACCAGGGTTCGTAGAGAGGCAAATCAAAATTCCTGGATGATCTCATGGTGTGTTTAAGACTTTCCCAGAGCAATGTAACCATGGCCCTGCTTGGGGCCTCAAATAGGAATTCAGGGATCTGGACACAGCCGATATGAATCAACAATGCATCAGGCAGGTCTGCTGAGATCAGACGACACTCCTCAGAGACTGATCAGGGAATTATTCTGGGAGCTGACCATCGGTGACAAGCTCTGTTTGTCTCCAGCTTGCTCTATCTTTCAAAGCCGCGTTCAGAATGCAGTATTTCCTCATGGTGCTGGGTTACAATAACAGTGATTTCGGCCTCAGAGTAATTACAGCTCTTGGTCCACCTCAAGCTTGCTGCATCCCTGAAAGATGGAGCATCCACCAGGCACTGCCAATGGCTGATGACTGGAAGTCAGGGCCTTCAGTACAGTGATGGCAGACAAACACACAAGTATTTCTTGCCAACAATGATGTGTGTTACTGACTGTACCACCTCTGGTCTGGTCTTGTGAATAAAAATTGTGTAAAAAAGTGGATTCCATAATTCCAAATTATTTAGCAAACAGCCACCCATATCCACTAGCTCCCTTAGTTGTTCTGCAGCACAAAAGAGGCATGTGTCCTCCCTGCCAAATGGGTGACGCCATTTTGAAGGTAGCCGTTTTCATTTAATATTATGTAGATGTTAATGGAGTAGTACAGCTTACAGTTAAGGAATGTGAATTTGTACCGGGGGTGAATGATAGCTAAACACACACAGTATCAACCAAGAGTTTTTACAGTCTAATTGGAAACAATCCATGAATATTTTTTCTTGAGCTGACATATTGATTAAATCAATCATTATAATTACTCTCAAACATAATAGTCTAAATTTGATTATATGACCTTTTATCATTTGATGTTCCTCAGATTTCAAACTTATTTTTCCTTGCCTTGGACTAAGAATTTCTGGATTATGAAAAGTTGATGGTTCATTCTTTGTGTGGTCATAGTGCTCTCAAACACTCAAAATTTTCTGTTACCTATGAAAAGAGTAAAAATAAGGAAAACAATCCTTAAACTCAAAAATAAGAAGAAATTGTAGATACAAATAAATAGAAGAGGGAATTTATTCATACTTCCATGTACTTCCTGCATGAGTATGCTTTTTACTTCTATCTGAAGGGAAGAACAACCTGCGGTAATGAGCTAATGAGTAAACTCATGAACCATCTCAGCAGAAGGAGAAAATTCATCTTCATATAATCAAGAGTGATAAATGTTTTTTCATAACATCAATGCATCGTCAAGAAAACCAGTGTCAATGACCTGAGGTTAAATAATAGTGTCTGAATGAAATATTCATTAAAATATCTTTAGAAAAGGATTTTTCCCTTTGTCATTCATTTTTGTGAATGCCTTTAAACGAGGACTCATAGGATCAGCTAGATCTATTCTGTATATTTTGTGTCTCCCATGTGTTGACTGCAGGGAAAGAGGAGTCATGACCATTCCACAGATGGGTTACCTGTCAGAATAACAGTTCTGTAGTGCCTTTTGTTGTCTTGAGCTATGCAGAGACACTGTCCCCTGGGGCACCAGGAAAATACCAGGTTGCCATGTTGACTGACAGTGTATCCTGCACTGACACCAGAATAGAACCCTCAGTATCACATTTAAAGGGCAGCCAGGGTCAGTGGGAGATAATGCATGGATTCGAATAATTCACCATCATGTTGCCATCCCAATTTGACCTATAAGATAAAAAAGACACAGTGCAGTGTATTTAGCTGAACCAGTCTTTTCTATCCAATTCTAAGTGCCCTGCTGGGTTTTCTCATAAAGAAGTAAAGGTGCTATTCTGTTCTTCTGTTTTATTTCACTGAGACTAGTTTGAGCTATGTGAAAGCTTGATGGGATTCAGTGGGAGGGGACTATCAAGCAATGAATTAACTCCCAGCCACCAAGAGGGATCCTTTGTGGACTTGTCTCCAAGGACACCTGACTTATGTGGTGAACAAATAGCCATCTCACACAATAATGGGGAATAAATGAAGTTCCCGGGGATGGGAGAACAGGATTTGCCTTTCAGGAGCAGAGCAATGCAAAGAGTTGGAAAATGAATGACAGCTTTGTGTTTAGTTGAGGACATATTGAATCCCTCAGCTTTAAAGCAATTTCTCCATTAGAAAAGAAACTATGAATGCTGAAATTATTACAATGCACATTCACTAGATACTAGAAGAAGACAGGGAGTAAAACTAAATGAGTATAAAACAGTAAAGAGAACCTCAATACACAGAATCATCACAGCTATGTGGATGGAAATTCAGAGTTTTCATGGTTTCAGTGATGTGATGACAATGCAACCCTACCAACAATACACACACCCAAGTTTGCTATAATTTTAGTAGAAAAAGATAAGCAGCTTGTGTCACTTGCTTGCATTTGCTTATGTATACTGTATGTGTGCACAATCATGCTGTGGAGGGTCAGGTAAGGCATCAGGAATGGGTGAGCTTGTTAATAGAGGGTTTGGCTTCAGTTTGGAGTTTAAAGATTGAGAGAACCACCTAATGCTGATGGAAGAGGAGGCTTTGCAAAGAGCAGAAGGAGCAGGATGCTACTGGTTCCAATAGCTTTGGTTCACTGACAGCTTGGGCTTACGCTGCAAAATCTAGCGCTGCTGACACTTTGCAGAGCGAGCATGTCACATACTGTGTCTGGGCCATTAAGGTTTGTCAAAGTGTTGCTACGTTACACCAGGTCAGCATGATTTGGTAGGACTCATCCTTGACAGATACTAAAAATGGGTAATCAATTTTTACAATTGTAAATTATGATGTTCAGTGTCTCCTCGCCCTCTGGCACTAAAAGCTGAGTGAATGACTGACAGATAATGGAGCAGCTATGGAGAATGATGTGCAAAGGTACCATTTAGCTGAATCAGTGAGAAAATGTCACAGATGACTAGAAAATTGAGATAGCAGTGGGATTATGCTGCTGATTCACTGTGTGAAAATACAAGCATGATGTCAAGCTGTCATTGGTCTGGCACTGTTCTTAGAAGACTTTCAACCACGAAATGTGAGACAATATGCAGTAATTCAGAGTATGGAGAGTATTTGTATCTGTTAAAAACAATACATACACTTAACATGTAACATTATGTAACAATAGTTCTGCCCCTTTGCAGTATTATCTGAACTGTTGCAAATAGGAGGTTGCTGCTCTGATGGGACTCAAATGCAGTACTTCAGCATGGTTAATATGTACTGACTTCTTCCACTGAGCCTAATTGTAGGTCATAAATGTGTGGTACCAACAATGGCAGCTGTTCAATAGGGGGCGGGGGCGGCACCCCACCACCCCCATTTCAATTATCCAGATGAGAAATGCATGACATTAAACATTAGTTAATTAAGCAAAAGTGTATACTAATTAATAATAACTAATAATTTAATTACTTATCCTACTTCATCCTGTATCCATCTAATGTTGCAAGTTGTATTTAAACTGTATTTATTGAAAGTTGATGTGAATATGTATACATTCAATATACCTCCACCAGGTCACTTGAGGCTGCATTTTAATTGGCAGCTTCAAGATTTGACCTGAGGCACACACCTTCATTAATCAGCAGCCAGTTGAAATTGTTTTGATTCCAATTTGGCTGTCATGATTGGATCAGTTTTCTATGTGACTGTCACTCATTCCTACTGTCACACTGGAGTTTTGAAGATGGCGAGTTTGGGTGGACCAGTGAAAGAATGTTCTGTTGTTCCTTTGCAAATATATCCTTGCTCAGTGTACACCTGAAGAAAAAAGAGGCTAAAAGACCTTGGACCAGACCAGCCCAATTTATTCCACCAGCTGCAAGCAAGAGATCGCAGACAGACCTAAACTCACGGCTTCTTTTGATACTGTTATGGCAAACAGAGCTGGCTAAGTGGATGTGGTGTGGGTAATGCCTTCTATTGCTTTCAATGTCAGAAAAATAAGCTCCCAGGCACATGATGGAGCCAGTGTGAGGAGGGGTGCCACTGCAGGTGTTCAAAGGGAAAATACATGATGTGTACCCAAATACCCACCACGTCCACTGCTATGTACATCGACTAAACCTGATAATGCAACAGGCCCTGAGTCAGAATTTTTTTTCTGATCTTGGTGGATTAGCCAGATTTTTTGCATGATGACAGATGTTCTTGATGAAATCGTCGCCCACAGACTGCCTACATCCAGCAACATCAGATGGAACTTTCACAGACCCTGGATAGGCTGAATGCATTGGCTATGCTATCAATGGAAAAGTCATTCATTACCAAGATGACTGATTTTAATCAGAAAGACATGGAGAAGTTTGCAGGCCAGAATAAGAGGAGGGCAAAATTTATGTTCAAGTAGTGCTTCTGGCCTGTTATTTAAGTTAATTGTTGATGCCCACTCCATGTTACAAAAATCTCCTGTGTTTCTATGTTCTTTTCTTCTCTGTGTTTGTACTTCTCACTGCTCATTTTCACTTAATAACCTGTTTAAATATATAATATGAGACCTTGGAATAAACAATCATTTTGTTGCATATTTAACATCATGCATTATCCATTCTACTTTTTGGTTTCTTTAAAAGCTGTCCTCATAATGTGAATATCTATTAATACAAATTAACTAAAATATCAACAAAAACATAACCACATTTTAAGGATACATTTCTTGAGTTATATTGTATGACTTTTGAACTCCATGAACCTGACCTTCACAAGACAGCATCTTGGGGGATGTAGCGTCTAACACAACTGTATACATGTGAAGGATGTGACTCTTAACATGATGTGTGGTGAGCTGGCCCTCAGCAAAAGTTCTGAGAGGGAGATTGACCTATTTTGAACTATTTTATTTTAGACTCCTGTGTAATGTAGCAATGAATATAAACTAAATAGCATGTAGCATATATTATATTATTTTATATATAACTGGATGGCATACAGATTCATATAAGGCATAACAGTGTATTGCATATGAAGAGAAACATTCTAGTCAATGGGAGAATATGGTGATTCAGTATGCAATTAACAGCCCAGCCATGCATAGTAAGAGCCCCCAAACAAATTACACTACATAATGATTAATCATGCATGAGAAGGGTCAATAAGCTCAAACACAAATTGAATGACTTCTACACATTCATTTAAGCTTTAACTACTGGAGCTTCATCACAAATTGATTACCCTTCAGATAATATTTAAGGTCTAACATTTACTGTGAATACCATCAGATAAACTACAGACCTACAGTTCAAGAGGATGTGTCACAAAGTGGGGAAATATTAGCTGGAAATATTTGGTGTGGTTGTAATGGTTGCCATATCCCATCTGTGGCCAGAATAAGGCAGCAGTGATCCACTTAGCTGACAGCTGGACTCTGTCTGCCTGCAGACCAGTGTGCATGCACGTGGGCATGTCCACTTTTTGTCACTGACAAAAGACACCAATTATACACTAGTGAAGGGTCCATATGGGGTCATGTACAGTGCCCCATATATATATATATATATATATATATATATATATATAATGGGAGTTATAAGCTTTGTAATGACTTCCTAACCCATGTGTAAGACCCGGATGGCCTCTCGATGGTACAAATTGTGTGGAACTGTTAATTGTAAGCCACAGATTTTTACATTACTTCGGCAGCTGCTTGACCAGATACTGTGTGGTATCTGCCTAATATACATTTTGAAGTCCAACTACTACTGGGAGTTATATGTATAAATGGTGAGCACATGCATGCACATGGATGAAATGTCAGTAAATGTTGCTTGCCTGTGTTATTTACATCCAGATTTATGTTTGCTTGAGTTTTTTTCTTCCTTTCCACCTTTTCCTGTCACATCCGTCTTTGAGGTTAATGCCATTTTCAATTAACATCAGATTGGCCATTAATCTTCTTTCTTGTGCTGTAGATTTCATGCATTCCTCATTTGCAATACTGCTCACTGAAGTCAAGAGGAATTCATATTTTAAAACCCAAGTGCTCACTCTGTTTGCTATCAAAACAAAGGGAGAATATCGGCACTCGCTGCTGTCCCAGGGAAACAAAACTCTTGGGGGCAGTTTGTGCCTTGCTCCTTGCTATTTTGCACTTTTTTCTCTCTGCACTTTTGTCATTTTGTCCACATGTTTTTGTTTGTGCTTCCCAAGTAACTTTGTGCACAATCTTAAATCAACAGTGGAAAACTAGGGAAGTCTGCTGTAAACCTCCAAAAACTGAAACAGCTGAGAGATGTTGGCAGAAACTGTTACTTCCCAGCAACCAACAACGCCTCCAGTACTGTAAGAGCCACCTAGTCTGCTGGAAAAGGTTACTAACTGCAACACCAACTGCTTTGGGTTGACCAAGAGAGTCTCTTACACATCAAGTAGGCAATGTATGCATGCATGCATGAATGACTGAATAAATAAGTAAATAAATAAATGCTTGAAACTTTTTTTTTTGCCAAACTTTAAAATAGACAACTTCATCATAGCCTACAAAGAATAGCAAGGATTCAGGAAATTGACTTGTAATTACTCTAGTTTGTTGTTTAAGTTTCAGTATGAATCACAGAAGTTTTCAGAATGAGCGATGAAGCATTCATTCATGCACTATTCCTTCATGTTTCATGTTTGTTTATTGTGAATAATTCACCGGCAATTACAAATGGGTCATGTTCCCCGATCACACTGATTTGTCTTCAAAAGTCAGAACATTATTGTGATGGTGCACAAAGGACCTCCTGCTGAGAACAGCCATTAGATTAACCATACAAAATCATTATTTCAGACCTAAAGATAATTTTCTCCCAGGGCATAATTTGAAGAATTTTATTACCACTATTTAACTGCTGGATCTTTCCACAGTGAAACACTTTAGCACAATTGTGGTAAAGACGGTGCTGAAGCTCCGTCCGACATGCCACATCTTGAGCCATTGCAGGCTGACAGGAGAAGCCTTGAGGGGCTGGCTGATGCAGAGGACATGCCATTGATACTGGTACAAAGAGCAAATTTGATATTAGACAGGATTTTAGCATGCAAAAGACAATTCAACTTTAGTTAGACTGAGCATCACTGTGTGGGGTTCAGGAACAGAAGAACCCAGGGGTTCAGGAAAAGTTCAGTTATTGGCTACAAGTACTGTGTACACATGCTGTACTTCCCACAGCATGTGTGGTTGACATCATCAACCCCTTAATGCATATTGTTGCGATCTGGCATCAAACCGTTTCCGCTCCAAATCAGCCAAAATAGCGTCTGTATTCCTCCATTGCCAGTTGATGCATTAAGAATACATGCCTAGGAACCTTTTGCAACCATTAGTTTCTCATGGTACAGGTCAGAGGGAACACTACATCCTGTTAGATTCATATCTATTTTATGTGCTATACTCAAATTAACACTCTCAACTTGATTTAGCATCTACTTGAAAGCAAAAACACACCTTTTTTTGATGATTGGAAATAAATTCAGGCGTTAAGGGGTTAAAATCTATGCATGGTATTTGTAGGATCATGCCAGTGGGTTTGCCTACTTACTACAAATTTGTATACTACAACTAACTATTTTGCAAGTGTATTTAAGAATTTTTCTCTTGCTAAACTTGAGAAAGAAACTGAAATGTATTTTCATCAAAGTAGCATACCCTCAGCACTCAGTTTTATGGGTTCACTAAAACTAATGTATTCCATTCCAACTAATACTGTAAAACAGCTATTTTATTGATATAAAGCAGGGTGACTTGTTTTTTTAGTAGTTTTGCTACCCAACCTGAACTCACGTGTTGCATAGGGTTTTGGTCAAATTTTGCTGAACTGTTGTGAATTTCTTTCTGTAACTGAATTTCAAAAATTCTTCTTTGGGTTTTGTTCAGATCTCAAATTTACAATTCAGCTTCAACTGGGTCAGCTGAGCCTTTAAGATGCTTGTTACTTGTGATGACTTGGAACCACCAAGGAGGTTATGTTTTGGGGTTTGTTTGTATGTTTGCAGGATTGTATGAAAATTTATAGTAGGTTTTTCCAAAATTTGGCAAGTGGCCTTACACAAAACACATAGTTATTTTACTCATTGATAACATAAAAATATGGATTTGAGCAGCTTTAAGCATGCATCAATGGTTTGGCAAATGGTGTCCATACCATATAGAAACTAATGGAAACCAGTGGCTGCCTAGTATGGTAATATATATATATATATCATGCTCCATGAAGCTGCATGAGTTCTCATTCCAGTAGCCAACTTACTATCAGGATGTCCTGGTTCTCTAACACCTGACGCGGACCTCGTTGTCCCGGGCATCTTCCGAGTCGGTACGACTCTATTATTTATCGTATCGCTCATATTGAGGTGTGTAGGCATGTATCGCAAAATGCCTTGCCTAAGGGCCCACCTGGGATTCGAACCATGCAACCTCCTGCAGCAAAGTCAGCAGTGTAAACCACTGAGCTATCCCAACCAATAGAGAAAGAGGAGATGTGATAGAGATAGAGATAGAGAAAATGTGGGGTGTGAAGGCAACAGTGGTACCAATAGTGATCGGGGCACTAGGGGCGGTGACCCCCAAGCTGGAAGGATGGCTCCAACAGATACCAGAAACAATATCAGAGATCTCTGTCCAAAAGAGCGCAATGCTAGGAACAGCTAAGATCCTGCGCAGAACCCTCAGACTCCCAGGCCTCTGGTAGAGGACCCGAGTCTGAAGGAAAAACACCGCCCAGGTGGGCGAGAGGAAGATTTTTTATTTTATGTATATATATATATATGTGTGTGTGTGTGTGTTTGGATATGTATGGCAACAAGTTGTGAAATACACGGTTTGCAGTCAAGTAGCGAAAATTTGCGAACGATATGCTCCATTAACATGACATTTTCATCTTGACTTTATACAGTATATCTTGATTTTTGCCTATGGTGAGCTTTAAAAATTGTAATTCAATGTATTTGAGAAAAAAGGACCTGACACTTAAACTTACAAAATGCTAGGATGGAAATAAACTTTAAAATTTCTGTTGAGATTGTAAGATACTTTGTTTGAATACAAACCAGGAATTATCTGCTGCTATAATACCTTTCCTAAACAGGACTATCATGTTTTTTACCTCTTTGATTGACTGAAAAAAGAGAATCAAATTGGTTCCCTCTGTGAAAATATCACAGAGGGAAGCAACCACAAAGCAGGATGATTTATGGATGCAGTGACCATGGTCACTACATGCTCTCTCATTTTTGTTTCCAGAACAGTTTCCATGGAGATGACACTCATGCTCTTTCAGCTTCATGATATTGGGTGAATAATCAGTGGCAGGCATTTCTGAATCTTGGACAAGAAGTGTGTTTCAATTTCATAACAATTCATACTGTACCTGCAGAACGAGGACAGAGAGGAAAAGCACGACTGGGATAGTATTTCAGAGTTTGCTGTCTTTATCTAAAACATTATATGCAACATATAAGCACAGAAGTGAAACAATGAATGTTAAACATCAAAATGCGTGACATCCTCTTTGACAACATTGAAACTAATGTAATATAAGGCCGCTTGATTTGTCATTGTGGAATATTATTATTATTATTATGTTATGTGGACGCACACTAACATGTACTGTGTATATACTGTATATAAAATATAACATATAGTTTTAATTTATAATCAGTAAACTGTTGCTGATGTACAATCCTTAGTACTTAAAGATTCCCGAATTTAAACATGTTCAACCAAAACTACTCATGGGTTCTGTCACATTGACTGATACTGATGAAAGTACAGTTTAATGCTACAACAAGTCATAAAAGCAAAAAATTGGACAAAAGTAATTGTATTTAATACATTTTATAAGAAACAAATGAAAAATTACAGAACATCCCCTGATATCTCGCATCAAAACAAACTGAGAAGTCAGAATTAACTTTATATGTATATCACTGGACTGTCAAAGAGAGAGGAATGCTGGCAAAACTGAACAATAGTAGAGCTTCTGATTCTGAGGGATACATTTTGAACTAATGCTGAAAAAAACTCCACATGATATAGAATATGAGAAGTTTTTGTTTTTAAATCTGAATTCAGCAGTTAAAAGATGTAGCCATCTCACGTCTCATCCACTTCCTGCTCAGACAGAAACTAATGCTAGAATGTGAGTGTTAAGTGCTTTTTTTTTAGGATATCCCAGGTGTGGATATACTGTATATTTGAGTATTGAGTGTTGTGCACATCTTACAGGTCACAAGAGTGCAGGGCACACTAATGTGATATGGCAGCGTGTGACACAGTCTTTTTTCCAAACGACATGGGTTTCCCCTCGCTTAAATCTGAACCAAACCTTATCCCTAACCCTAACCAATTGTCTTATAAGATGTTCAACATGACCCGACCCTTACCCTAAACATGACCAATTACTTCTGCTACACCTAACCATAACCAAGGTGTACTGATCACACATCAGAAAAACATGACATGCACAGAAGAGGCAACAAGTGTCCCCACCGGGGCTGGAAACAGATAAGCCTAGTAAGGGGGTAAACCTCATGATGACTGGGCCACAAAAGGTCAGCATGACCCATTCCGCTCTATCGGAACCCTCCACCAACAGCCCTGGCACTTTGCAGTTGCCCGACTGGTCCAGTTCTGACCCCCCAGATAAGCCAATGAACCTGGGCAAAACCCAAGGGCAAACTTCTATCACTTCCTGAAAATCTGTAGAAAAAACAGTACCAATCCCTTCCATTAAGCTTGTGGTTTTATCCACTGGGATCAACAAGAAAGATCAGGATCACAAACACACTTCAATAAAGCAACACAGAGCACTATACAAACAAGCACAGTCTCCCATCCCCAACACTAGCATTTATCTCCCCATCTTAAGATACTCCCGCATACTCACACTCAAACAACAAAACAATTAAGCTTATTGACATCCTTTTGCCCCACACTTCCCCTTCCTAGCTGAGACTCAACCTCAACGGTGCCAAACCTCTCTAAATTATTCTCCTTGACACCAGATCAAGTTACACAATAGAGAGGGGGCTTTCCTTTATCACTCGTCCCAAAAAATACAACTGGGAATAAGTTCAGAGGGACCATCATAGCTACCACAGACAACTCAAAATTGTTGAACAATCGAGCCACCCAGGATAGACCAAATCCCCTTCACCCACTCACCCACCTGGGAACCAGACACTTCCCAGGTGGACATAGATGTACAAAGACTTATCCGCACTTTGACAGGCCCTGCACTCCCTCTGACTGCAGAGAGATAAAAGGATAATCTCCCATTGGCAGAGCACAGGGCTCTACACTGTAAAATGTAATTGTATATCTTACTTTAAAAAAAAAAGTGACCTTAACTCATTCCAGCTTACTCTGTTGACAATCCTCACTTAAACTTAGTAAAGACAACTTTCTGCTGAGGCAAGTAATCAAACTCATTAACTGCAAGTAACCTGTACTTAGAGGTATGAGTGAGCAAGACGCATCTGCATAACCAGCAGAAAATCGGCATCATTCGGCAGCTCTCATTGAATGCACAACCGCAGTTGCCCCCTGATGAGTGAAACCGTGCTTAGGAAGAAGCGGTAAACCGTTAGTACTGTCACGGTAAGTTTCACTGGTTTTCTATGTAGAAAAAATTATAGGTTTTTTTTGCTCGCATATAATTCATTGTTTGTCACATCTTTTATTAACTTACAGAATTAGCTTCAGCATCCTGCTAGTGAAAAGTAGTCCTAAGAGGTCCAATATCACTATATCTTAAATATTAATTTGTCATACTTTTCCTTCAGATTCTGGCAGAGTTCGGTCACAAGCAAAAACCTGAATACAGAATTCTTCACAGAACTTGACAAATACACCCCTCGCTTCTTTGAGATTTTCAAGAGCAAGGGGGGAAGTGTTGGCCAGAATCTTCAGAAGTATCTGCAACAAGTCAGGCCAGAGGTAAGTTTCTCAGATACAAAGTAATTAATTTTTCATCATGTGGGGAACAAAATACACGACCCCATTTTGTGTGCAGAGCTCTAAATTAATTATCTTTACCAGAGGAGTGGTGTGTTTGACATGATTTTTCAGAGTACAGATATTACTGCGAAGCGAACGGCAGACCTCCGTGGCCTTCCTTTGATCCTTCAGGATGAGAACATAGACTTCTTCAAGACATGCTTTGTAAGTCATCTTTATTACATTTTTTAAAATTCCACACCACAGGATGTCCACTCTATTTAATTCTACTCTGTTACTTTGACAGCTTCGGTTTTAGTTACTGTTCTTCCACTCAGCTTGAATCACTGCTGCTGTACTTCTTATGTGCTGCACTGATGACCTATCCCCAATCAGAACACTTTTAGTGGTATCTGCTGTCTTTCAAAAGGATTCAGTTTCAGTTCTCTAGCATCACCCCATGTGAAACCCAAATGTCTTCAAGAACAAAAAAAAGTACAATGAATTTCACTTAGCTGATTTTAAGTAGAGGGGTTCTACTGATATCTCTTATGACCGTATGAAGTGCAACACATAGTTAAACACAAAAATATTTTGGACTTTCCCTTGCAACAACATCAACACTTATTTATTGCTGATGCTCTTGGGAAATGCGCTCGCTATACTGTCACAGGAGGCTGATGAGTGGACTGCCATAGGTGTGACAGCTGCAAACTGTATGAGTTTCAAATTCCTATACTACAGTGGAAGTTTACTCATCAGCCTCGTCGCAGTGATGAAGAAGTGTTACGTTGTACTTTTAGTGTCTGTCTTGTGTTTTCTGCCATAGAAATTCAAGGTGACATCTCATATGTGATTTTGGTGTTATTGCTTCTATTGTTGTTAGGACTGCGAAGACCCAGACATGTCTCACACCCCCATTGGGATCCTGACCGTCATTCCTGAGGAAAGACAGGCCCTGACTCACCTGACTCACTGCACCTTGAGTCTTCAGGTACTGCAATCATTTTGGAAGGAAGAATTGTCATGGATAACCTTGAAAATCTTCCATATGCCATGTGCTTGCTGTTTGGATTGACTTACACACTGAAATTTGAGTACCCACAACAAATGAAGTACACTTTTGACTTCATCCAAAGGGTGCTTCTCTCGGACATAAATCCCATTAACCAAAAATACAATCACTCAAAAATCTTCTGATGCAATGAGTGAATGTTCACAATGTGAATGTGACATGACATTTTGTGAAAAAGTCTAGTTTGTTTCCATGTTAGTGTTTATATTACATACAAAGTATGTAACCACATTTGAGAACCCCTGTATATAAGTATTTTAGTGTATATCAACTTCAGTAGTTTTCAGCCTGGACCTTATTTCTCCATGTATTTGTGTTCAGAACAAAAAAAGTTTAATTAATAAACTTTGTTTTCTATTCAAACTGTTGTCTGTTGCCTCTTCGTTTCAATAACTTATCACTTTTGGTTCAACTTACTTGAACATTTCAAGGCGATCGGTTTCCTGATATTTTGCTAGTAATGTGAATGCTTAAACTTGTAAGGATAACTTATTTTTATGAGTACTGCTTAATTAACATAACTCACAAGTTTAAGTAGTCAAAATTGACATTTTATTGTCAACCTAACCAATGATTTTGAGTTAACTATACTCAAATTTACTGCCATTATCTGAGGTGTCTAAACACAGTTATTTTCAGCTATAACATCTTAAAATGAATTAGCTACTTTACTTGGAGATTTTGAGGCAATCGGTTTCCTGACTTTTTTTTTAAAGTAAAGTGAACTTATTACAATTTACAGTGTAACCGGACAAAGGCTCGAAAGTGTTCATCATGAATAGACAGCAGTACCTACTGGAAGCCTACAGACAATTAGCAGAACCCAAATATTAGAGGAATATTCCAGAAACCATGCAGCCCCAAACCTAACTATGAAGCAGGTCCATTATCCAATCCCTCTGTGATAAAAAAACAAAAAACAAAACATCATAGCCAAACAGAGGGGCTTCCTGTTTGGCCATGATCAGCCACAACCCAGATTCTTTTACTTACTGCCTAAAATTCACAAAGATCTGCCCACCTGGACTATTCCCTCTGAGCTTCCCCCTGGCAGACCCAAGGTTTCCTCATCTTACAATGTCACCAAGTACATTGATAACTTTCTGGGACCCCTCTCCACCAAACATCCCATCTACCTTAAAGACACATCACTTTTTGGAAATTATTTAAACCCTCCCCCCACAGGTTTTCCTCTTTACAATTGACATTGATAACTTATACACTGACATCAATACCAGTCATGGACTCCAAGTCTTCCAGGCAATTTTCACTAGACACCCTGACCCCAGCAGACCGGACAAAGAAATTTTGGAGCTACTTCACATTTGTTTGACAAATAATTATTTCCTTTTCAATGACCAAGTCTATTTACAGACTTTTTTTTTTTTTACCTTAGATTCCTCGATGATATAATACCCTCAGTGACCATCACCCTTCCATCAAAGTCAAATTTACAATAGATCCACAACTGGTACCCTTCTTAGATACAACTATATACTTGAAACCAATAAACACACACACAAACACATCAACCAAAGAAACAGAAACGCATTCTCTACTACATAAATCCAGCTGTCATCCCAGACACATATTCAAAGGAATCATCGAATCTCAGATGAATTGTTTTTACTGTATCACTTCAAGTATTCAGGCTTTGTCTACCACCCAAATCCTAACCCCTGCCTACCAGGTTGACCACAGACTGACCCCCAAAATCTGACTCCAACCCTAACCCTCCAGGTCTTTCATGACCTACCTCTACCCCAATCCTGAAACCTAACCCCAACTCCAAACCACTCTGAATTCACAACTCGCCCCACTGCTAAGCCTAAACCCTGGGGGGGCTGGATGGAATTCTGCCCTTCCAACACTCTGCCCAGGTCACATCTATCCCCTAGTAGTTACATTTTCCCACAGAACCATTTTCATACAAAGAAAAATGAAAGCCAACTTCACACACACAAGAACATTTCATTGGCGAAACCAGACACTCCATGCTCACCTAATGGAAGTAGCACTTCCAAAACATTAGGGAAGGCAGACTTCACCCCTCTAGTTGCTCACTTTCAGAACCACCCACCAGAGAGTCTGATCCTTTCCCACTTGTAAGGCAGTGATCGATGGTCCACAGGAGAAAATGGGTGGGAAAAAAATCTGGATTCATAAATTAGGTACCGTTTCCTACATGGCCTCAATGACAACCTATGATTTTATCCTCACCAAGCCCATTTCCATTTTTTCTCTTTTCTAGTCTCAAGTTTTAACCTCTTATCATTTTTGCTGCTCTATAAGATGTGGGGTCTTTTTTTTATGAATTTCACTCTGCATGTGGCACTTGTTTTTAAATAGCACTTATAAATATTATTAGCACTTGTCTTTGTTTTCATTAACCAGCACTTGTTTATGCCACAGATATAAACCAAAATCTTGGGGATCGTGGGGCACTTGTTTATTCTATTTGATTCTAGTATTGTTAATTGTGTATTTATTAATTTGTTTAATCAGCTATTAACTGATTTATCACAAGTGGGCAGTGCCCTGGCTGGCCTACTAACCCTTGTCTTGGGCTACGGTTCCCCAGCAACCCCCCAAGGACACACACAAATACAAACCCCTCCCTAAACCTGACCTAACCTAATTTGTGTTTATTTCTCTCAAAACCTTTTTTTGAAAACACAATCTCATCCACATACAGAGCCTGGATCTCACACAACAATTTGTACTGGGATACACCTTGTGGTGCAACACACAGATGCATCCTAAGTGATATAACTGGGGTCATGGGGTGTTTTGGGTCTTACTTCGGGGACCCAGCCAGGGGTGATCAGGCCCCGACTTGTGTCCAGGTAGCGTACTATGCCACCCCCCCCCCCCCTTCTCAACCACAGCCAATTTGAAGCCCTTTCAGCAGCTTCCATGATGTTCTTCATGGCCCTTCACCTGTGCAGTCCGCAGATCCCTAGGAGTCCCAGGACCCGATGTAGAGACTGGCCTGTGAAGCCCCTGCAACCCACTTCATTGGGCTCACAGCGGGCCTTCCATCCAGCCACTCAGCCACCAGTTCAGCATACTTGGCATTTTTCCATTCTTGAACTTCATCCATCCGATCTTCCCAGTACCACCACCTGCTTGCTTGCTCCTGACATCAAGACCATGTCTGGCCGGAGTGTTGTTGCTGCAGTGATGTCCGGGAATCTCAACTAGTAGTTGCCAGGCCGTTGCTGTTGCAAACAGGACCTACAATAATTACAATACATTCAATATATTCTATGACTCTCTAGCACACTCCATAGCATACCATAGCATAGCATACCAGCATACAACACTCCATGCCTCCGCTTTACACACACATTTTCTCAGATCAGTAGGCCAATGCACGTAACAGATCTATGTATTAACCAAACTCCAACCCTAACTAGCTCTCTTACAACATGTTCAACCTGACCCTACCCATAACTGATTACTTCTGCTTCACCTAACGATAACCGAACCTAAGTACTGGCCCCAACCACAGAGGGGGCACTATGGTAAAACATAATTTTAGCACAAGGGAAATGCTATTCAAAGAGGGAGCAGACTTCAACACAAAAAATGATCAAGTGGAAGTAAAACAATATACTTCACAATATCTGGTAATCAGCCACAAAGCTGATACATATGAAATCAAGAAGGGTTTTTACTTAATTTATTTTGATAAATGTGTTAGTGCTATGTATACACTAATTAGAAAAAAATGTTATTATTTATTTTGTATTATGACAGTAACAAAAATAAGGGATAAAAGCCTTGAAAATACCATCTTGTGATTGGATTACACCAGCTGCAACACCCATCAACATGTTGACAATCTGAACTAGCAGTTACCACTACATTATTACATGACTACTTAGTAGTTATGACAAAACGATTGCACAAGTACACAGTACTCAGTACTCATACCTCAGACCACACCCATCTTGAAATTCTGCCATATTTTGATCTCAGCTACACAGCTGTAAAGTCTCATGATTGCATCTTGAAGCAAGTGAGTTACAGTGGGGAGTGAAGTATTAGAAATAGACATTTTTCAAAACAATGTAACAAATATGCCATCTTTTTGCAGCTTTTATTGTCCAAAGCAACTTTTTAGCAATTGCATTTGCACTCAATGATGTCAGGGGTTCAAATGGGGGACACTATGTGATCAGCTGGCACAAAATCATACGTTTTTAATTGCTGAATGAATGAAAGCGATGGAAAGAGATTCAGACATCTGAAAACAGGCAATAATTGGTTAAAGCACTTTTCTTGATTAGTAAAAGGGGCACATATAACATGTACAAGATGTTAATTTGGTGCAACATTAAATAGATGAAAAAAATTACAAAAAAGTTGATGCAATTGTTGATTTTATTTTATAAGAAATAAGGTGGCGAAGAGCCATTGCATCTGTTATTCATTTTCGGAAACATTCTGCTCAGCAGTATTGATATGTCTGTATATATATCAAGGTGAGAGGGCCATTTCAGACAGTGCATTAAAGGGCATCTGCATGAATTTGCTGGTAACACGAGGAAAGGCAGCAGCCAGGGCCATGACACACTGTTGGTAGCTTGTCAGGTCACATGGCCTCAGTACAGACCAGCTGTGGGCTTGCAGCTGCATCTCAGCCATGAAGGCATTCATTTAGTCAGAAACTACAGTTAACTTGTGTTAAATGGTCTGTAGGATCCAAGATAGAATCCACTGAGGGAAAAGCAGAACTCAGATTACAGCTGTAAACTTTTAAGTTATGGCTTTAAAGTACATTAAAAACATGGCTTCTAGTTTGAAAGGAACACACACTTGGTAGACAGAGGACAGGCAAGGAGTCTTCGGCAAATGATAAAATCTGTTACAAAAGTTTGTCATCTGGATGCCAAATTTCCATCAAGGAGATGTGCAGCCAGAAGGCTCTATTGACAGGACAGCATTTCACAATAAACTACAGACCTCTTTGTGGCATCATTGTGCTAAAGACTCTGACTCTTTCTTTTAGCCAGCTGAGCTGGATAATGAGCTTCTTCCCAAGACAGCCAGTCACTGAACTTTTTATATACACATATGTATTTGTCTGCTCATGCTTTTTGTTGCCAAGGAAAAAAAGAAATGAATGAATAGATAAATGCAATTTTATGCTCAGGTCCAAATTCTAGTAGCTGCTGGGTATATGTAAGCTGAAGCCTTTTTCAAATAAATGGCTGTGATTCAGAATCTGGGAAGATTGGTCAAGATTCTTTTGGGTCAGTTTTAAATGTGTATAGTTATGGGTGTAAGTGTATATTTATCCTGAGCCATTTTTCCCCCCTCAGACATTCAGATCTGTATGTAGCGATCTTGCCATTCCCATTGAATTACTGCTGTACATTGTAATTGATTCGTGATACTATTTTATGTTGACAATGTAATTTTATTTCAGAAAAATAAAGGAAAAAGAGATACAGAAAATGTTTTACGTTTATATGCAAGTATTAATAAATGTTCACTTGTGTGTCAGCAGTGCAACAGTATTTTTAGTGTCTTATATGTCTGTGTTGGCTGGGAAATTGTATGTAAAATGAAGAATAATTGTCAAATTAATACTGTCAACATTGTCAAACAGAAGTTGTTTAAAAGGTATGTCTGTGGAAATACCAGCCAAACATTTGCGTCATCATCACAGTGTTCAGTCAGTCCACTGCACATGCTCTGTGTAAAGGATCACAAGTTGGAGAAGTAATTTTCCACCACACCACAGAGAATCCCACCACTGATGGGTTGTGCAGGATTTAGAATTTTCTTCATCTATAGTAAAATCATGGCCATCGAGATGCCATTATTTACATTTTTTAAAAAAATGATAGAAATGCTTTGTTTTGTAATTCTTTGGGTTCTTTTTTCCAGCTGCATTGAACACATACTGACATGCAAAGAAATTGTAAATGATAGAACTTTGTATTCATGCTTCAGTTTGGCTATGTGACCCAATGCTCATGTTCAGTATCCTTAACTAGCGCTTAAGTTGTCCTCAAAAGTTGCTAATAAAAAAACTTATAAAAAAACATATGTGAAACCTACAAATTACACTTAGAGTCAAGCTGTGAAAAAACACAGCTCTGCAAAGGAGTGAAAACATCAATAAACCAAATGGAATGCAAAACCTGTCAGTCACATTACCACAAAAGCCAAAAACAACATCATGGGAAATGTGTCTTCAAGGCCTTTGTGTGTAATGTAAAGCCATCAAATGGGACTCCTCGAAGAGTCCTTGTTTCAAGCATTTGCAAATGTGCCTGTGTCATGGTTTTCAGCAGCCACGTCTACGTGTGACCTGCCAAACTGGAAAACCAGAGAAACGGCAGATGCCAAACAGAGCCTCTGAGCGCAGCAGTTTTTCAGACATTTTTGGAAAGGGAAACAAGAATAGTGAACTCTGTGTTACCCCTTCCTTCATATGGCCATCTGAGGACACAGAGATTATGCTTGGCAGAACTGTATCAAAGACGTTTTGAAGGAGACATACGAATGCTCCGCTTTACACAGGGCTGCACTTCATGCTCTCTGGGAAATGTCTCCGACTCATGGCCTGACATTCCTGGTTACAACCTGATTATTTTGGCATCCATCCATTATAATTACAGAGAAAGAGTAGGGCTGGTTTGAAGTGGCAGTCTGGTCTTTTATACTACAATGCACTGAAAGATGTATAGACATTCTCAGCATGCTACTTGTTATAAACAGTGTAGTAAAGGAAATGTTGATGAGCAGGCTGGAATAGAAAATTAACATCTCTTTCTGAAACACCCTGTTTATGATAATAGCCACACATGCAGTTCTTTTGCTGTAACAAATTGGTGCTGTCCCAAAGAAGACACCCATGGTTGCATATGCCTGAACAAGAGAGGTATGAAAACACCACTTCATACTCAGTAAATCAGTCTGGATAAATTCAGCTTCTGGTGAATGCTCAACACTTTAACTTTCCTGATTGATAAACTCATAAACTCCAGTAAAGGCAGTCATTGATCAGTTTTTATGGTTGTTGTTGATGACTTCACCCCCCCAAATCCAGGAATAGATGAAGAGGTAATAAACTAGAACAGCTGCAAGGCCTGCTGGTATTTATTTAAGTTTTGACTCTCTGAGTCACATTAGTTACAGAACTGTATCAAAGTCGAGGAGAATTTCCATGCTTGTGGGTGCTGTACAGTGATTTCCATGACTCCAGATCTGCTTTTCAATATCTCGGACAAAGCAAGTTTTCACAGCTATTCTTTTTAGGACATTTGGTTGACTCCAGCCTAACCCTGACCCAAACACTGTGTAATGAAAGAACATGACCAGAATGCAAACATGATGCAATCTGATTTACTATCTGAATTCCTCTCCTCAGCCCCATTCAGTCCAGAACCCGTGGAGATTAAGGGGGCTCCCGGGCAGAGAGAACAGAGGAGGAAAATGATTTTTTCTGCACTACATACCTTTTGTTACCTCTGCACTCTGTTGTGTTTTGTATGTTATTCTTGTTATTTTGCTATTACATTTTTGCACTGTTTTCCTATTAAACTTGTTTTTGTATTACTGTGTGTCTGGGCACTGTTAAAGCCAGAATTTCCCCCATGGGGATTAATAAAGAAGCAACTTATCTGATACCACATGACTACTAGAGTTAATGTAAAGGAAAAGATACAATTTCAACATGATTTCAAACAATGGAGGACAACATACACATACATACACACTATCATTCAATGCAAAACTCTTTTCACATGTTGGATGGGACTTTCTTGTTTAGTCCTACATTTGATACACACTAACCTCTAGGATATTTGCTCCATATGTTAGCTGACAATGCCCACAATAAACCAACCGTAAGTGTCCAGTGCAGAAAATTGAAAAAAGTGAACGTGAAAAAAGTGTGAAAGTGAACACTAGAGTACCAGTGATGTTTGCTGCTAAGGTACTATACGCAGGCCTGCCCCTCAGGCTATTTTACAATGACTGAGGTAAACAGGGATGGAAATCTAATGTCCTGAGCCACCTGCCAGCCGAATCTGGCTGAGGGAGATAAGACCTGCTGGACTCTAATCTCACTCCCCAGCACTGACGCTCATGTAAACCAATAAACTCTATAGCCAATAAAGATCCAGTTGTCTGAGCAAGCATTTGTTCCCCTTTTAGCAATGGTTAAAACAAATCCAATCTACACACATGGATACATACTGAGTGATCTTTAGACTTTTACTTTTCTTGCTATCCTCATGTCTGGTTCAGCCTGTTTGGGCAGCCCTGGGATTTTGTTAATGTTGCTTGTATGTCATATGAGAACAAACATTAATATTATGTTTTATGCATGCAATATGTTTTCTTATACCAAAGATGTCAATCTCTTCCTGACTCTAAGTTTGCTCTCAGTTTATTTTGTTCCTCTGGTCTTCCTTATCTTGCTCCACTGGCTATCAAATGTCAACATCTATTTCTTTACACCAATATAACTACATGATAGGGTCTGTCTATGTTGTTGGTCAGAAATGCATTCTCACCAACTAAATTTGCTGTGCTTGAGAGAAAGCCAGGTTTTCTTATTTAGCTTGGTGTGGAATTACACTGTACTCGCCTGGCAAAGGAAAGCAAACCCAGTAAGCATTTTTATTAAGCATCTTTATTAGTATCTTCTGTTTTGCTTCTTGTGAAATTTCTCTTGACTTGTCAAAGTCTTCTTAGAATATATACAAAACACCTTCAGGTATGTAATCTGCATGAGAAATGCAAATTGTTTTTTGAAACACTTCACAAGACAGTTAGACAACTGATCTGTTCTCTTTATCATTTATGATTGGATAAACCTTTTCTTAGATTTTATTGAATTTTCACAGTGAGTTTTTATGTTTGGCTGATTTTCTTCTCTGGTGTAACAGCCTTTGGAACATGTATTGGTGATTAATTGATAAATGTCTCCAGTTCATCTTGCCATGATAGATCTTCAGCTATCATTCCACTGTGAGCAACTGCCAGTACTGTCCATGCAAATTAACTGGCAGCCAGAAATAAAGCTGGCAGTATACTGATACTGCCATAATAATAATAATAATAATTTTTAAAAAATCAGTGATCAGTATCATACCCTGATGTCTGTATTGGAAAAATCCTCTGTTGTAGCTACTGATGAAGGACACAATCTGAAATTTCCATTCGGAAATCAGGAAATCCAAACTTTGGAAAAGTTTTTGCAAAAGTCTTTGCAAAACTTGGAGAAACTCATACCCATTTTAGCCACATCATCTCATTCTGCCAGAGAATGACCTTTTGGGTAAAATGTACACAAAGACACAAGACTACCTGACTCAATTTCCATTATGTGTTTAGGCATACTTCTGTACATTTTTGAAAAATGCAGATAGAAATAGCGGGAGATGAGCAACTTTTAAGAATTTTAAGAGTGACTGCTCTGAAATAATTTTAAAGAAATGGTTGGAAAGAACATGTCCAAAGCTCTCACAGTAGAAATGCTGGGGCTACTTCAGCATATGGAAAAAGAGCATAAAGTGAGGAAAAAGATGAAACAAATATCTCTACTTTAACAAAGTTTTTTTTTTAAAAGTTTTTAAAAGTTTTTTTTGTATATATTGTTTCTATTTGACTGTTCTTATCACAGACTGACTTCTATGACTATTCATTAATTTATTTATTGTGTATTATGCACTATTAAATCACTAAATGCTGCAATTTGGAGTAACAAAATTTCATTGTGTTTTATATGCAATGACAAAACTATGTAAATTAGCTCCATCGACCCACATTAATGCATTGTCTCAGAACACTTAAGATAAACCAAGCTTACTGATGAAAACATTACTTGGAGTCCTTAGGTGTTGTTATGATAGCATCTAACTGCAATCGAAAAAGACAGGCTCGGACGTGAGGGAAAAGCAGCAGCTCTGGCAGGATTTAAAGGCCCCAATCAGACGTATCCTCTCTGCTCCACTTTGGCCATCAGGGCCAGTCATTAGCCATCTTGGCCAGGATGCAAAGTGCCGGCCAGAGAATGACTCACACGGCACCGCTCATTAGCTTGTCAGCAGGGTCTCAAGAGTGTTGTTAGTAATGACAGGGCAGGGCAGAGCCTGCATGATGACTGTCTCCCTGCATACACAAGACCTACTCAACTACTGTAATTCAGTCAACCTTTTATTTGGTGGTGTGTGATTTGCAGAATAGATCTGGTGCAAGTAGCATGAGCCACAAATCTTCTGCAGACTCGGCCACTCAACTAAACAACAAATCATGGTGGCGTGGTGCTGGTCTGTTCATCGCCATATGAGTATGAACAAGGCAGTGGTGTTGCCTTAGCTGAAAGCATGCACAACAATCTAACTGCAATTTAACTGATGTGTAATATTTCAGAGATGACCTAATAAGAGTCCAAATGTCAGTGACACTGTGATCCAGTTCCTGAAGAGCAGTAGCTGCTTGTTCCACAGGAATCACATCCAAATGGACTTTGAGCCAGTTCTCCAGATTAAAACAGTTTGCTTCTCTCATTTTCCAGATATTCAGTGCCGGTCATCTTTACAGTGGTTAATCCTTGCATCATCAGATGCATGATGTCATTCCATTAACTGCCCAAAAGACATACTGTGGGCTATAACGGTATATTTATACCAAGCATATTACTTAACTAAAAAAAAAAAAAAAAAAAATCAAGTAACTGAGTAATCTGATCAACCCTACCCTACCTGTTAAGAGGAAGTGTGGTCACCACTTACTTGCTTCAGCTACAGCATCAAGCACACCTGTGAGCCATCAGCCCAGCAGTACCTAAACCCCAGCCTGCAGTTTCTGCATCTGCACTACAGGGATGGGTCCACTACAACACACATCCAATACAACACTACCTACCTGCTGCTGTTTAAAAGATTCTAAATAATTATGATTAAAGTGGGAGAAAAGGTAGAAGAAATAGTTTTAGATTATGTTAAATGCCTCTTTAAATGCAATGATGGATGTTCTGTTGCAAGCCCAATAACTGAAATTCCACTCACATTCACTGTACTATGGTGGAGCCAATAATCTAAGACATCTCAAAACCTGGACAAATACTACTAATACAACTACTAATCATGGCCAGACCATTAAAATCTAAGCATTTGTTTGGGTGGGTGCAGCAAGCATTCAAGTTCACGCAGAGCAGGCATTAAAAGTTTCAGTTTCATAAAGTCATCCTGATGGTATTGGGGTTTTGTGCATGCCTGCTATATTTTGTTGCTATAACAGCTCCCACTTGGAAATCTCTTCCAATTTTTGAGTCTCCATGAGTTCATACGGGGAGACTTAGAAAGATGCCAGAGCTCAGAGCAGCTCCACATGTGGTTGTCATGGAGATGACACTGATGAGTTGCAGGGAGGCTGTCCACCTCTTCTGCCAGAGGATACTGCCGCAACACCACAGAGCAATCCACTATAAAATTTATAATCAGCATTTCTCTTCGGGGGAACATGTTTTACACCTAGAGTGTGTATTGTGTAATATTCAACACTATGCATTGCATGTGGAAAAAGTCAAGGAGACTTCTCAAAAGGTTAAAGGCCTTTTAAAGCCTTGAAATTGAGAAAATCTCACACCAATCCCTAGTGTTTCCTGGCAGTTACAAAGATAATATCCTGTCCAGTAGGTTTATAGCAAAAACAGCTTTCACAAAAGTGCTCTCAGTTCTCTATTACTTTGAATATCTCTAACACATGTGAAAGCCTATTTCCCTCCCACAGTGCTGCCTGCCAAAGCCTCCATCACTTGTTCCTATAGAGTCATGGTGACAATGGACAGCCAGGTGAGATGCCTGAATGACAACAGCTAAGGAGAAATCCAAGCCAGCGATGAGATGTTTCCACCTCATCTCTGCCAGAGAGAAAGTAATCGACACATTTTTCCAACTTTATGGAAAACATTAGAGCTGCGATGGTGGAATTTGACCATGAGCCACCATAATATGCAATTAATTAAAGATATATTCTCTTCTCTGGGATAAAAGCTCTCAGCTCAACAAGCATTCCTGCGGGTTTGTGGCCGTGGCAAGAGTTTGTCTGGTGCTCATTTTCTGTTTCAGTTAAGTTCAGGCAAAGTTTACATTGAATAACTCAATTTATGCACAATGTATTCTGAGAGTCCCAGGAGCTGCTACTCTAACAACAAACTCCCCTTGTTTTGACATGAGGGGATTAAAGAGACTTTGCAAAAAGATGGGACAAATGGAGATAATAAAGCTGTGTTGATTTTGTGTGCACTGCAGAGAACGGTCCAGTGAGGTAAAAGTAAAACTACAGTTCTTCACAACTTTTTATGTATCATCATATTCACCAAAGTAACTGCTGAGATGTCTAACAATGGTGACATCATAAAAATAAGACAGGCAGGGTGAGAAATAAGCTGTCAAGGATCAGTGTTATCTTGCCTTGGGTATGGAGGCTACATACACTAAAAAGCGAGCCCATCAGATGTTTTTAAAAAAAAAAAAAAAAAAAAAAAAAAGGTAGAGGGGGTTTAACACAAGATGTTTTCAACTGGATGCAAGATGATGCAACATCCTTGGAGTTTAACCTGTTGCTGTTCTGTTATTAAAATGACTGGTCAACACTGAATAATAGGCCGCTTGGATCACAACACATCATAAACATTCACAAATCACTACTATATGAACTTGGTCTCAAACAGTTGTTCATTATCATGGTTCACTTTTAACCCTCTGTACTTGTCACACAAAGTGCAACACTTTTCGTAGTGAGTGTCTCAGTTTTGGTGTTAAGTAGCTCATGTGACTGAAATGCAGATTTGTTTACAATACAATTATTTTCTGATCATTCATCCTCAAATCTCAGCAGTTAACTTAAAATGCCATTTTCACAGATGAACTGCTGACCATAAAATCTGGTACGAAGTAGTTCAGAGTTGTGCTGTCACAATGCAGTACATACCTGTGAAACCTGTTCATACCTACTGGAAATACTCGGATACTGGTTTAGTTGAAGTGAAGTATGACTCCTCGGTTGATCGTGTAAGAGAAATGATAGAAATGCTGTCAGCATGCCTACTGGCTCACTGTGAATACTCGGACACTGACCGGGCTCCGTTTGCACAGGGTCTTCATTGTAGATAACAGACTTTGCACTTAGCAGGAAAAAGTCTGTTTAATGTTGTAAAATTCACTTGATTTGGACATTTGTATTTGCACATACCTGGGGGTGATGCTTAGAAAAGTTTAGGGTTGCTATACAGGTATCAAAGCATCTTAAGTAGCTTGAGTAGATAGAATAATGATCACAATGAATGTCAAATCAACAGTTATCTTTTCTGGGTGACAACACTCCTTTATTTTGGTTTTGAACATATTCTTGTCAGTTTTCTCATTTGACACATATTAAACTAACATGATGGGTCATAACAGCTTAGCGTTAATTCATGTGGAGATAGTCACCTAAAAAAGCCTAGTTTGACAAGCAAGTCTAACCCAAGGGCTGCTTTGGCATACGCCAAAACCAAGTGTCAACAACTCATTCCACCACATCAAAAAGAAAAGTCAAAAGATAGAGTCTTTATCCCTTTGAGAAATTTCAATACATTAACTACAAACAAAGGCTTTTCAGTTTAAAAAAGGTGCAGTGAGGAAAATCCCCAGGCACAAGAGTTTTTATAAAGCAGGTCCCCACTTTCATTTCATTTTTCTTGAGAGCTCATGGGTCTGTTTTAGTGGGTAGAAACCTGAGAAGTGGGCAGAGCCTTGGCAAGCGGGTCACTTTCGATTGAAGAGCAAAAACAGGAACCCGATTCAGTGCTGTCACACCATCCCCATTCAGCAGTGCATGAGAGAAAGCCCTGATTCGCAGGAAGCTAGCTGCACTCAGCTGGGCTGGGGGCATTGACATTCTGATGGAATGCAGTCATCGTGTCATCCCGAGCACTTAGTTCCTGGTGTTGGAGCATCCTAACAAGTCATGTTGTCTGACTGGATAACAATGACGGCCTACATTTTAGGAGGAGAAAAAGGCATCTTGCTTATCTGAAGCTGTGAGAGCTTTCCTGTAAATAAGTATTTAAAATGACTGACCACATGGTGAGAATTGTGACCTTTAGAGGATACTCCAGAGCTGATAAGTGGAGTAAAAATAATTCCTGAGAGACAGGACATTGATTTGTGCACAGGAAAAACTAGCAGATGAGTTTTGCACACTTCCTGCAGCAAACCAAAGATACAAGGCAGCAGAGCCCTTCGCTCAGACAGACCTCAGCTCAGACACCGCTTATCAACTCCAGACAGATCACAAAACAATATTTCTCTGTGGTGTCTGTATGCAAGACTCACTATTGGAATCCTTGGTTTCATAATAGAGATGCCTTGTAATGCCAAGTATCATCATTCAGGGTCTCCACCTCTTAATTATATCAAAGTGATTTGCAGGCTTTCCCATAGAATGATCACTACGCTGCTTCACTCTTGTCAATGCTCTGTCTATGGCTCCCAGAAAAAAAAATCTAATGCTTGCTATTCATAGGGCTCCATCCCTCCAAACCGATCCTACTGATGATGTCATACCCAAAGGCTTCATCAAAAAACCTCACTTGAGTCACCTTTCCCAAGTGAGCTGTATTTGCCATGTACAGATAATGTAGGAATAAACACAAAATCACTGAAACTGATAATTCAAAAATGTTGTCCCAGAACCTTCTAAATTCAAGGTAAAAAAAAAAAAGGCATTCAAGAATGTCAAATGTTTTTTGTTTTTTTTTTTTTAAAAAGGGAAGCATGAAGGCAGTGTAAAGAAGTAGGTGGATGCACATTTGAAAATGCTTCAACATCAGTAAAAAACAAAAGTATTTTGCGCTTTGTCAATCAGTACATCATAAATATACAGAGGCTCGAGTTAAGAAAAAGAGGAAACCACCCAGAATGCCTACTACAGTATATTCTTGAATACAGTAACAGGTAATTTTGATGCAGCCAGTACAGTGAGGGGTGAATATACAGTGCAATGGTCAATTGCACAAAAATAATATAAAGCAAAAAAATTTAAAGCATCAGTGACTTCATTTCACCCACTGTACTGCTGCTCGTAGCCAGGATAAATGTATGACGTGCAAGCCGAACCACCTTGTTTCGTGGCACTGGGGAATCTTCCGGTGGTCAGTGAACCTTGACACGGTGCCTCTCAGTGGAACTTTAGACAGGACATCCTGCCATTCAAAGCAGCTGTCAAAGTTGGAGCAGTGGTACAGCTGCAAAGAACTTCCTGAGGCGCAGGGTCACATCTGAGAACAGGAAAAAAGAGCATTTGTGACACAGCCCAGAAATGCATCAGCCAAAAAATGTGACCCCAAACCAGCTTTGTCTGTGTGATGTGTGGGAGAAGAAAGTGAAGATAAATGGGGGGAATCCTGTAAAAATCATGACAGTGGAATATGGATAGTGCCAGATCATCTTCTCCTCACTTTTGAAACACTGTGCAAAAGCAGCAGACAAGTTTGACATAAAAACTTCTTTTCTAAAACCCAAATGATAGTAGGCCTGAGAGTAACAGCTAACCTACTTTGGTACAAATAAGAGACATGGGGCATCGCAGCTTATTTTTTAAAATAATTCAATATCAATAAAAAGATGTTATATATAAATATAATAAGAATATAAATAACCAATAATTCTAAATAAAATAACTGAACAAACCAAACGGCTAAAAAAGGCTTTGGTGTGTATAGTACTTAAGATTCCAAACAATACTGCTCGGTCACTTCCTGTCTATACATTTACATTGACAGCATTCATGTTTAGGCTATTTCACCATAACCATACACAGGAAAATGCTCAAGACAAAAAGAAGAAATACTCTGAGCATTTCAGCTTTCCGATCCACCCTGACCTAAGAGGACAATGGCTCAACATCACTCCAACATTTCTATCCTTAACATGGTCAAAATCAAAATCTTGTCAGTCAAATTAGGAGTGATAAATCAGGGAGACATGGACAACATTCAAGTTGATGGGCCTTCTCACCTCAATTGAACTACTGTTACAGCTGGTAGATAACCCAATATGCAGAACACAGACTGGAGACAGGGTGAATTAAGTAAATTAGTTATATTGACAAAATATTTTGTGGGCTGAGTTTCAGAACAGAGCTGGTCAGTGAGCAGACAAGGCAGGGGGGAGCATTGTCAGGAATCCAGAGGCACTGGAGAACAGGAGTAAATTAAAAGCAGGCAAAAGTGCAAAAGTTGAAACCATACCAGTGAGGCTGGATGTGTGACTGACCACTGGTCAAACAGAGTCCACGATGTGGCGGACTGGTGAGGCAGGAACCAGGTATGTGTCACTGAGCTTGATGATGATGGCGGTAGGCAACTGGTGACCAGGCTCCTGCACACCTGACTCCACTCCTGCAGTCAAGTACACACACAGACACACAGTCACACGTAGAGATGTACAAAGTTAAACAGCTTCTTGCCATCACTTAAAAATATACAGTTGCATCAGAAATATTCAACCCCCTCACCTCAAAACACATTATAGTGATTAAGCAACAAAAAAACTATTCATTGATACATATGAATTTTGACAACAGTTAACAGTTGTTTTCTGACACAACACATAATTTAAATCCTTGTCTAATGTCTAATTTGCTGGTTAGGACCTTAATGGTATTAAAAATTAATTGGATATTGGTGTTGTTCAGCTTTGAAGGCTCTTGGAGACAGCAAGAGTAGAACTGGAAAAAATCGTGCAGGAATAAGTAGAATGGAAGTTATTGTGCAGCTACTAATTTAAAAACAATCACTAGTCTCTGCACAAATTCCTCTTGTACATCTTCTTCCATGCTGCATGCAGCTCAGATAAAATGGAGAGGAAGGAAAAAGAAAAAGGTTAACACATTAAATATAGAGAAAATAGACTTGAGTATAAACCATAAAGAAAATGAAGGTGTGTGAGTGATGGAGGGTACTTAAACCAGCTGTGTGCCTGCAGGCGCAGCAATCTAACAGTCCTGCTTTCCTCCTAATCTGCCCCTTTTTGCTTAATATAAGGCATGATTACAACAAGATAACCTCTTGCCTTGCTCTGCCAGTGCCTTCTGAACCTCAAGAATATAATGCTTTACTTTATTCAGCTCCATTACCACCCCAGCACGCAGCTACTGGCAGGAACTTTAGTCTTGGGCTCTGCTACCAATACCCCTCTGCCTTATTCTGTGCAAGTGGGACTGATGAGAGCAGAGCAAAGATGGAGTCACATATGTAAAATTTTCTGCATGAGTTGAATGATGAATTTAAAAAGATCCAAATGCCACAGCCCTCAGTAATCCCTCTCAGATACAAGCATCTGTGATTACAGATTGTTGGATCAACAAGTGATGTTAGAGAGTTAAAAAAAAAAGATAAAAGAAAAACCATGTTATGCACACACCATGAACAAGCATCATTTCCCCCCTCATTGGTTTTACATTGCAATGATGTCATACAAAAAACCTTTTTCAGACAGTAGAAAAAGAAATAAAATCGTCATAGAAGTAATAAGTGATATTGTTTTCAGGTAAAGGTGTCCTGTCAACAGTTCTATACATGTGCAAATTTCCCCACTGTGGGACTAATAAAGGAATATCTTATCTTATTTTATGTTCACAATAACAATATTATGATTTCAAGCTGGTATAATGTTTACCATTTTTAGTTTAGCATGTCATGTTGTGTTGCATGCTGCTATTTGCAGTGACAAAATATAAATATGATCAGATGCAATGTGAAAAACAATATTAATGTAATATAAATATTACATGGTTCATCAATGTAAGATGTATGAAAGGCTGTAATTAATGTGTGGTCACTTGAATCAAAGTAATGAATTAGAGAAATTTAACTTGGAGTCTAGAAACTAAAAATTCAAATAGTGCATGACAGCATGGCAGTATGACAGTATGACAGATGCTAGGTGAATGAGCACTTATATTTTTCACCTTCGAGTTGACCTTGACAATTGTGTCATTCTGTGATTTGTGGACTCACCTGCAACAAATCAGCACACATTTCTCAGGGGACACTGAAAAATATCCTTCAATATCCAACACTAAAATCCCAAATGGTTCTACCATGACTGTCATTCAACAACATTCTTATCCGCGCTTATAAGATTTATGTATTTGAAGGGGGGTGGGTGATAAGTGAAGAGAGCACGCCCAGTTTGATGATCTGTCCCGTGGCAACAATTTAACATATGAAATGTCCCATTGGTATGCTTTTGTTGGCCAGCTTGGCAGGGAAGAGCAGTATGACGCACACACAGACCTGGGTGCGTTGGCCTATACGGCACTGGTTGAATTGGATGTCTCGGGCAGTGACGTAGGGCTGCAGGGCTGTTATTATTCCAGCTTCCTGTTTGGCCTTAGTCCGAGAGAGCCCTGAGTACCTGCTGGCTGTCCTGTCACATCTGGGCCTTATAACAACCTCAACAATACCACAGCTCAGCCTAGATCTACTGTAAAGCCAAGTCTATTAAAGCCTGATGTCTTCCTGTTATGTGACTTTAGCCCCTTTTATACATATACATATCCTGTTGTAGGTGGGAATGTTGTGCCTCTGTTCCACCTTGCTGTTCTGTATAAAAGAAGACAGGATTTTTTGGGGGGGGTGAAATGGGGTGGGGCATTGTTGTTCCACCATTAAGCCACCAGCAGAGGCAACTGGATCAATGTTTGTGCAAAAGGGAGAGCCAGCACGGCGGGACAGATGCAGATGCTGTTTGTTACACGTCATGCCTCTGATTCCAGAAGCATGATGCCAGCTTTGTTTGCTTCAGTATAAACAAACAAAGCCTGCATAATTAGAGGTCTTCTTAGCAGAAATATCTGTTTATTTATTGTTTGTCTTGTGATGGAACAACCCTTAAATATCAGCTGTCACCAGGTTGGAGGCACTATGCTAATTTGTATGCATGCCTGGCTTGCATTGCAAACATTCCAGCTGTTTACTTTTAGCCTCCTCCAGCTGTGCCCCTTAAACTTCTCTCTTACTTAGCAGGGGTAAGGGGGGTGGGGGGGTGGGGGGGAATCAAAGTTGACCTAATTTTATTTTGGCTGCACAATACAATACCTGAAGACTGAAAGAGATGATTCATGCCTATATCTGGCGCTAGGCAGATATCTAGGCACTGCCTAGATATCTGTGCCTGTGTGCAGTCATTGTATTTTCATGTGTGCCATCATCTCCACTGGGTACGGACCACATAAATCTGGCCTTTTCCCTTAATGAAAATCAAACAAAGCCCTGAGTCACTTGCCTCCAAGCCATCCTTCTTGTCACTTGCCCGGAATCCAGATGGTACAAGTCTATACATCACAGCATAATGCTCTTTCATTGTACACAGCCTTGTTTGACATGATGTGTGGCTCTTTTGTGAAGGGCCGTCACAAAAGTACATTCACAGAGAGCAAAACCTCTGACTCTCCCGCAGACACCACTGCCTGTGTCCCGTCTTAAAAGTGGCGTATAACAGTGTCATTGTCCTTTGGCTGTGGCTTTCGAGGGATACTGGCTGTTAAAAAGGCATTTCATTAACTTTGCACCCTCCATTTTGCAAAACAAATAGTTCTATAATGACATGTCTAACCCACAGGCAGTGTATATGCACAAAGAACAGAAAGGCTTATGACTGATAAGAAGGAAAGACTTCTTGTTAGAATTCCCATGCTGCGTATGATGCCACACATTGCTACTTCAGGCATTTCTTTTAACGTTAAAAAAATGACAAGAATGTGATTGTTCATTCATTTCAAGCAAAAGGAATCACAGCGCATGAAAAGTCAAATTCAGCCATTCTTTTCTGTCACTTAGGACACTAGGCTAAGCAAAGTAGCCATGATGTCTGTTTTTTCGCTGCCTTATCCTCCAGGGCCAGATGCATCTGAGCTAGCAAAATGTGTTACCCAAACACATGTGAAAACTGTTCTGAACAGCCACACTTGAAGGTGATTTGAAAACACTGGCTGCAAAAACAGCATCTAGAGAATGGAATTCAAATTCAATAGAATGATCTTGCAACTTTGATGGTCAACTAGAAATTGAACATTGAATTTCTTACACTTATACATTCACGTGGAAGGAAGGACAGGAACATGAGACACTGGTGGTGGTCAGAAATCGACTTGACTCACATCTTGTCGCCTTTTTGTGGGGAGGTTGCATGACCTGTTTACTCCACCAGTAAGTTTCCATTACAAACTTTGCAATTGCTCCAGAGGTTTTATTCAGCCCCAGGTCCCCAGCAAGGGAGCAATTCTTTCCAAATGTTACCAAGACTGTAATATGAAGTCACAGTGAGCAGCACTAATGACAGATCTATGTTCATTTCTAGAAAGCTGGACAAGGTTATTGTATTGTTATTGTATTGTATATAGGTTGTATATAGGTTGTTTTAAAGCTTGATGCTGTTGATTTTAATGCTGACCCAATCCACTTTGATGTGTGGAAATCATGTGATCTGATGTCTGACATGTTGCCCCCTTGGCCTGAAGTTTATCATGTGAAAGAGGAAACATACTGTATGAAGCATATACATAACATCCATCCATCTAGTCTGCCATCGGAAAGTCAAGAGAGTTATGGCATATTTTGCAACCTTCTGCTTTTGGGAGGTTGAAAGCATTAGAAGGCTGTTCTCCCTCCCCTCTACATGGTTAGGTTTACATCCCAGAACATGTCATTCATGTTGACGAGCTGTAACCGTGGAGTTAACCACTGTTCATTTAGTCTTCACAGGATGTGGCGAAGCAGGCAGCAAACACAGCTAAACTGCAAACTACAAATGAAACAAACAAAATCTATGCTAAAACTGCTGTCATCATCATTAGCTTCTGTGATTTTTGTTACTGCTTTCCATTATTTTTATAGTTTGTTATCCTAAGACTTAATGACAGTAATTCACCTCACTGCTGACCACACCTACGGCCAATGGTAGAAATGGTGGATGTTTGTTAAGGCCCAAACTTTCAAAAACAAAACAGCCAATTATGACCAAATGAAAGGTTAGGTATGACACAATATAGTGTATGTACAATGTCTGACCAAAAAAGTAGGCGGTGGTGAAAGCTAAGTTACTTAATGACCACTTGTACCTTGCTGGACCACTACATGGCTGTTTATCAAGCTTGCAGGCCTGCTAACCAGAAGCTACAGCTGTAGTAGGATATGGAGTGGCTGTTGGAACACTAACTTTATTTAACTGTTCAACGTTTATGTGTGGAAAGGCAAGTTAGCTAAGTGCAACAAGTTAATACTGTTCAGCTGTTGCATCCATTTATGTTGTTAAATTCTCTTGATAGAGTCGAGGCTAACTGGCTCATTTACAAACAATGCATCTATTGGACGGCATTTTATACTCTTGACAGATCAAGATTATAATAAATTAGACAGTGCTATACAACTAATATGATTTCAATTGATCAATAGCTAAAAATGTATAAGTCAAACTTGTACTTCTGTCAGAAAGAATGAGAGAGAGAACCATGATTACTGTAGAGCAGGAAGCTGAGGTGGAGCGAGAGAGAGAAACTCAGACTGAGTAAGAAAACATGGCCTGTGATGATTTATTCTCTGCTTGGGGGCTTTCTCATGTGAGTGCAACCACAAATGTTTAGCATGACCACATTTGAAATAATTTCAAAACCCAGATTTGCTCATGGATGCAATTAAGTGAGCTCCCTGGTGCACATTTCATCTCATAAAACTCCATCTCATATGATTAAGAACTGAAACATGTTAAACAACTCAAAGACAATAGATACTGGATCATAAGTTGTTTTCTGGCATCTTAATGTGATGATAAAAAAGAAGACATTTTGACTCAATAACTAACACAACAAGCCAGAAAACAGCATTCTTTTGTAATTTACACAAAAAAGCTATGTCTCTTTGACACTGTGTTTTATTACATTATAAAAACATGTTTCATTTAACAGAGCAACACCTCTTCTGCAACATCATCCAAGATCTGAATTGTGTACAGGAATAGCTGTATTGCTAATATGTGCTGTAAGTAAAGTGAATAGAACAAGATATTTCAATCCCTTTGGAAAGTAGTAGTAGTCTTGATGTTAGCTGTTGGAGTTGAGTGGTGAAAGGGAGGGTAGGTATGTCAATGGGGTCATCAAGTGGGCACCCTGCTTCATGAATGTTGCGTTAGTTGAAGCCCAAGACATCTCCAGAGGGCCTAACAGTGTACCCAGCGCCCCAGGTACACCCCCCTCCATGTCATACCCTTCATTTCCCTTAGTGGACTTTGTATGGCAGGGGCATCCTTCTCCCTGAGCCAGGTGTACACCTGGCTGCACACCATCTCTATTTTTTTGCCCAGGTGTTGTCATTCCACCTTTTCTCAGCCTGTTGGAGGGAGCAACCCCTCACTCCCATTTTCCTCAACAGACTGGTGGTGGATGTAGCAATCATTCCCCTGCATCCCACTTCTACTGGGAAGATGATGGTCTTCCAGCCGTTCTGGGATGCTTCTGCTGCTAGTTCAGAATATTTGTCTTTCTTCCTCTCAAAAGCTTCTTCAACCCCATCTTCCCATGGTACTGCCAGCTCCATAACATAGACCAGCTTTGCTGTTGCAGACCACAGGACCATATCTGGCCAGAGTGTTGTTGTCACTATCTCTAGGGGAAACACTAGCTTTTTATCCAGGTCCACTTCCAATCTCCAATCTCGAGCAGCCTGCAGAATGTTTGTATCTTTTGGTTTTGTTTGGTTCTCTTGAGGATGGCCGGCTGGTATAAACTGTGTGAAGTGGACCTTGTCTGATGATGTTTGTGGGAGAGCATTTATGGTGGTTCGCTTCTCTTTCAGTGTTGACGCCAACTCTCTGAGTACTTGGTTATGCCCGAGCGCCCTTGGGTGAGACTAGTAGTGTACCCTGAGAGAATGTGCTTTAGGGATGCCGGTGCTTGACACAAAGAACAGGTGGGATCCTCTCCGTACCACAGTTTCAGATTTTAGGGAGAACGTAGCAGGTCGTACGTGGCTCTGGTGATAAAACTTAGCCGCACTCCCTCAATATGCCAGATGTCACGCCAGCCGAGGTTTTTCTTCTCCAGGTTGTTCCTTTTTCTTCCCCAGTTGGTCCATCTTCCCTGCCTGGCCATTGAGACAGCTTTGGCATGTCTCTCTGCCTCCACTTGTCTCCAGATTTCCTCTACTACCAGCACTTTCTTCTGCACAGATGTTGATTTGTGCCTCAGAGGAGCTTTTGGGAGAAGACCTGCTCTCCCATGTTGGACTTGACCAACCACATCCTTGAAGGGGGCTGCTGTATGAATGACTGCATCTTCAGATTCAGTAAGGGTTATGACTAGTCTTGCCTTGGTGCATCGAATTCTTCCACAAGACCTTATTGGTAGTTCCAGTTTGCCTTTCCCATACAGTCCGATGGAACTTAGGCATCATGGAATTCCAAGCCACTGCTTCAGCTGTGTACTCATCACCCGTTTCAACTTTTCCACCTTTGTGATGGGGATCTCTACAGTTAATGGCCACATAAGTCTTGGGAGTATGCCAAACTGAAAGCACCATAACTTTAGTTTGCCTGGTAACAAGGTCTTGTTGATGTGACCCATGTAGGTGATGGTATCCTTTTTAAGTTGTTCAAACTGCTCAGTGTCTTTGAGCTTTGCATCATACCATTGTCCCAAGCTCTTTACTGGCATTTCTGAAACAATTGGTATGGGTGTTCCACCAACATAGAATCGCTGGTCTTTGACTTGGCCTTTTACTATGGAAATGCTTCTGCATTTGCTTGGCTTGAGCTTCATCCTTACACCTGTTATGTTTTGATGAAATTTCTTCAGCAGTTTCTTGGTGCAGGGAACAGATTTTGTGTCTTGTTATATCATCCATCGAGGCTCGAATTGGTGGTAACCTCTGACTACGCTGTAGTCATGCTTCTCCCACCACCCATCTTGAAGCAGGCACTTGGAAGAATTCAAAGGCAATACACAGTAGTGAATGAGGAACAAATCCATATGCATTGACCAGATCAAGGAACAAGACATGAAGATCCTTCCCTTCTCTTTTGGCTGTCTGGATTTTATGCTATATGGACCTTGGCCTTTTGGACTGATGTGTCAATGAAGTGGTTTTGTATCAAAAACCTTGTCAATCATTGTACTAGCACACTGAAGAAAATCTTGCCCTCGATGTTCAGGAGGGTTATTTGATGGAATTGTTCAATGGTGGCTGGGTTCTTTTCTTTTGGGATGAGCACTCCTCCAGCTCTTCACCATGCTTTCGGGATAATTTGCTTTTCCCACACCACTCTCATGTTTCTCCACAGGATTTTCAGAACATCTGGAATGTTTTTGTAGACAATATACGGAACGCTGTTAAGGCCTGGTGCAGATGCCGATCTTGCTTTTTTCACTGCCTGCTTCACCTCACTCAGCTCGGGAGAGCTGATATTAAACTGATATTGTGGGGAGGATATTGGAGGGATATCAGTGGGGACAAAGATCGGTTCATCTTTTTGCTCATCAGCATAGCAGTATATATGTATTCAACACCTGTAAATTAGGAGGATGAAAAAGTATGGAGTTATATGTTTTTCCAGCAAATGATTATGCTTAACATTTATTTTAGAGTCATAATAAATGACATTTTCATAATTTAGATTCAGTATAAAATATGACCCATGGATCAAAGATGACACTGATTTAACCATGGCCAAACTCTGGTCAAAAAAGGGAATGATGCATTTTATATTTTCAGCAGTATCAGCAACAGTTTCTCTGATATAAACAGAAAAAAACATGATGGTTAGGGGGGAAAGAATGTCTTCTTTTAACCCTATCACAAGACAGAGTGTCATATTTTACCTGTCTAGTGGAAATATTGGCCAATGGAACATTCTAGGAACTATGGTATGATAATATTTAGCCAAGTAAAGTAATGTGTTTGATGTTAGGAAACGATTGTTAAGTGAAATAGAGTAAATATTAAGTGCAGGTCTGTAACACAAAATCTGATTCGACACTTAAACTTAATTTGTTGGAAATTCAAGAAAGTAACAAAAGTGGATGAAAAGAGCTGTGGTAAAACGTGATACATGAGGAGCAATGATTTAGTGCAGTCAACAACTAAAGTGTTGCAACTTTAACAAATGAAGAGGAAGCATGATCATTGAAAGTTCCAATTCTCCCACAACGATCAGTTTTCCTTGTCTTCTTCCTCTTGGCATTTGCATTATACATATTTTTTTACTGATTCTTTTACAAGTCTTATTAACTCAATCAACAATCAAGGCTACTTCTTATATGAAATGTATGACTATTGCATATGCAGTGGGAGGAAACACAGCTGCTGAGGATTTTTCCTCTACATTTCACAGATAAATGAGCCCATACAGTACTGTAGGAAACAACATGTATTGTACAGCAGTCACAGTGTGTCTCCTCATTCCATAATGAAGGCCTCTATTTTCCACCAACGTACAGTAGCATGTACAGTACATGTGGGAAACAAAGAGTCCCTCTGTATAACACCTCTCACTGCGTTTGACTAGCAAGTTCTTGTCTTCACTAACAGCACAACCATATATGTCAATCAATATGTTGCTTGCTTTACATGCTTTATTATCAGTCTGGTGGGAGCCGAACACTCTGACTCCTTGTTACTTATTCAGCAACACAAGAACATTTTTGATGTAATTTCAGGTTCTTTTGCACTGGGGTTGGGTAATTTGACAGTACATACAGTGCATGAAATGATAAATTATGCTCTACAATTTTCTGTGTAAATGAGACAAAGCAGCCAGCGCACAGTACCTGCTCAGCAGGGAGGAGCCCTGCCTACTGGGGGGATTGGGTTTCTCTTGCCCTGTTTGCTGTGTTTCTCCTCTTGTTTCCCCTGCCAGCCACACCCTTGTGCTAACACACTTAATGTGTCCTGCTGAAAAATAATACCCACTCTGCTAAACCATTTCCGTATGTGTCTGAGTATCTAAAGTGTCAGTCACTCACCCATCCTGACCTTCCCATCTTTCGGTCCCAAAGTGGGTGATGGTGTTTATCTATTACACACAAGTTCACAGCACTATCATTAATCACTATGCATGTATTGCATGTATATGCATGTTATTTTGAATTTCCATTTAACTGGAAGTAATCTTAACACCCTTTTTGCAGAGTCTATGAAGATTTTTAAGAAATTGTAGTTCCCAGTGAGTTATATTAACTCAGAGTAAGGGGTACATATCATAAAAGAAGAGCCCTTTGGCTTTGTCTTGCTGGAATAATGAAACATGGACTCTTCTCCTCAGAGGTTTGCCACATACCACAATAATTTATCTATTCAGTAGTCCATAAAACAGTATATTGAAATTATATTTTCCCAGGAGCTTCTCAATAACAGATGAGAACTTGGCTTTACTGAGGCGGCAGATGGGAGCACCCACCATCGAGTGAGTAAACAGACCCCCTGTGGAGAAGGCTGTAGGAGAAAACAAGTACCCCATCAGGGAAATGGAAAGGACTGATTTAAGTTCTATTTATTTTTATGAAATCCATTCCAGTTACATGTACAGTACATGCATAGAAAAACGGCATCTAAATATGGCAAATACATCTTTAAATCCATATAACAGATTTAATGGACATTACAGTTAAAACTTGCTGGAAGTTTATATTTTGATTAAGCATTTATCTTATGTTATCATAAACATCATCAGACATTGAAAGCTCAAAATGCACTGAGGGAAAATCCCCTCATTTTCAGAGCAGAGGAGTTACATCACTTGTCTTTTATGCTTGTTGTTAGAAGGTGGACAGTATGCTAACTGTATCCACTGTATGGTTCCAAGACAGGTAACTAGTCTTGGCATATGGACTTTGTGCTTGACAGTTATTTTGGCCACCTCAACATAACCTCATGGCATCTAATGGTTGGATCAGACATTATCAATGTACAACTTGTGTAGATACATGTATCCCATTCTGGATATTTGGATGATTTGAGAAGAAAGAAGCCTTTAAATCCATCCAAGTGTGGCTAATAGGGGAAAAGTTACTTTATATGCACCCAAATACTGAAAGAACCTCAGCCTACTGGCAACACATGACTGCACTCAAACAGCAGCCTCCAATGTCAGAACATCTTAATCTTAATCTATGCAGCAGCACTCAGCTGTCTGTGTCCTCTTTCAACCTCAGCTCCCACATCTCTTCTGCCTCTTTATCTCAAGGCAACCACTCAAGATTGGACAGCTAACAGTAAAACAATATGTGCTGTATTCACATTTTTTATGAGGAGAGGAGCATTAAAATCTAATCTAAACTCTGCAAAGGATGATGTTCCAGACAGAGCAACCATATGTTTGTTTAAGCATACAATGCCTTAAGTCTGTCATGGATTAGTCTGGTGGAAAAGAGACCCTTGCCCTGTGGGGACCGAAGCCCCCAGCCACACACATACACACACACACACACACACACACACACACACACACACATCCACCCTAGCTTCCTAACGCCCCCCCATGCACCCGCACATAGCACCCTGGCCTTACTTTGCGGGTTGGATTAGGCTCAGTTCAGTTAGATATGAGACTGAGCCTGTTCACAATTTGGTTTCCAGGAAATGTCAAGTAAGTTGCATTAAATTTTCTTTCAGCTGCTACTTTTCCAAGTGGCAGGCAGTGGTTAAGGATCTGCTTGCAACTTTGTTCATTTTACATTTCATGAACACTGGAAATATTCACTGAAATTGTTTCTGACAGATACAGGTAAACTGAGGTAACTGCATAGCAAGTCTATCCCTCTTTATATATGATATTCTAATTTTGAGGGAAGGGCAAATGTGTCCACCACTACTTTTTAGAGTTATTTAACAGTGCACCCTTTCATCAGCATTTGTACCAGTGAATATTTCATAGTAGAAAAAGAAAAAGAAAAAGCATTTTTCTTTAAAGCAAACTCGAAAGATCTTTGAAGTTCTTCTGTATCAAGAAAATAAGAAATATATTGCAACTGAGATAATAACAGTATTGTTCAAGGTCAAGGTTCAAGGTTCTTTATTGTCATATGCACAATAATTACAGGAGTAGTCACTGGCAATGAAATTCTTGGGTCTCAGGCTCCATTGGCATTGGAGTGGAGGGCATTGCTGTATAAAGAGCAAAGATTAAAGGAAAGGAAAGAGTAAGATGCAGCATAAACACAGTAGTGCAAATAAACAATAACAAATAAACATAAATAATCATAAATAGGAGACAAATAACGTAAGTAGCAAATTTAATAAATGGAAGTGGCAGATTGATAGAATGAAATAAATAATAAAAATGACAAAAATGACAGCTCAAGAGATCAGCAGTCTTATGGCCTGTGGAATGAAACTGTCCCTGAGTCTGGTGGTGTGAGACTGGATGCTGCGGTACCGCCTGCCAGATGGCAGCAGCTGGAACAGTTTGTTGCTGGGGTGGTGGTGTCTTTAATGATCCGGTTGGCCTTCTTTCTACACCGCTGGGTGTAGAGGTCTTCCATGGATGGCAGCTCCGTCCTGGTGATGTGCTGTGCAGTTTTCACCACCCCGGTTGAAGGTGGAGCAACTGCCGTACCAGGCGGTGATACAGCCGGTAAGGATACTCTCGATGGTGCACCTGTAGAAGCTTCAGTGCATCCTGGTGTCCATGTTGAGCCTCCGCAGCCTGCGAAGAAAGAAGAGCCGCTGTCGTGCTGTTTTTGTGATGGTGTTGGTGTGTAGGGTCCAGGTCAGGATCCTGAACCTGAAGCTGCTGACTCTCTCTCACCGTCATCCCGTTGATGCTGATGGGGGCATGTCCTTCACTCTGCCACTTCCTGTAGTCCACTATCAGCTCCTTAGTTTTTCCAATGTTGAGGCGGAGGCTGTTGTCCTGACACCAAGATGTCAGGCCTCTGACCTCCTCTCTGTATGACGTCTCATCGCCGTCGGTGATCAGGCCAATGACGGTTGTGTTGTCGGCAAACTTGACGATGGTGTTGGAGCTGTGTGTGGTCACGCAGTCGTGCATGAACAGGGAGTACAGCAGAGGGCTCAGCATGCAGCCATGGGGGGTGCCGGTGAGAGAGTCAGGGTGGAGGATGTGGTGGTGCCTATCCGCACTACCTGGGGTCTGCCTGTCAAAAAGTTCAGGATCCAGTCACACAGGTCGGTGTTGAGCCTGAGGCCCCTGAGCTTCATGATGAGCTTGGAGGGCACAATGGTGTTAAATGCTGAGCTGTAGTCAATGAACAGCATTCTCACATATGTGCTCCTCTGGTCCAGGTGGGAGAGGGCAGTGTGGAGGGTGAGGGTGATGGCATTGTCTGTGGATATGTTTGCCCTGTAGGCAAACTGCAGGGGGTCCAGTGAGTCAGGAAGGGAAGATGATGATGATGATTTAACTAGCCGCTCAAAGCACTTCATGATGATGGGGGTGAGTGCTACTGGGCAGTGGTCATTCAGGCAGGAGATGTTTGACTTCTTTGGGACAGGGACGATGGTGGACTTCTTGAGGCACGTGGGGACCACAGACTGGAGCAGTGACATGTTGAAAATGTCTGTGAACACATCTGCCAGCTGATCTGTGCACACCCTGAGAGCTCAGCCAGGGATGGCATCAGGTCCAGGAGCCTTGTGTGTATTGATCCTTTTCAAAGATCTGCACACATCTGCCTGAGTTAAAATCAGTGGGCAGGGGTCCTGGGCCTTCTGTACCTCCTCAGCCAGGGAGCAGCTCTCCAACCGTGCAAAGAAAGTGTTCAGATCATCTGGGAGAGATGCACACACCTCCTCAGCACCACTCATTGTCCTTTTATAGTCTGTGAATGTCCTTAGACCAGACCACATGCTTCTAGAGTTGGAGCCCTGGAAGTTGGACTCCACTCTGTCCCTGTATTGCCTCTTTGCACTGCTAATAGCTCTCCGGAGTGTGTACCTGGACTTCCTGTACTCCTCCAAATCACCCGAGTTGTAGGCGTCAGTCCGTGCTTTAAGTTTGGCACGGACTTCTCTGTTAACCCAGGGCTTCTGATTTGGGAATGTCTGTACAGTAATCCGTAGGACTACGTCGTCGATGCATTTGCCAATGTAGCAAATGGCCGCATTCGCGTGTGTGTTTATGTTGTCATCCTGAAACAAACACCACTCCATTGTGCTGAAGCAGTGCCATAGAGCCAAGTCTGATTGGGCGGACCAGCGCTGAATGGTCCATGTCATCGGCCTGTCCCGCTTGAGTTTATGCCTGTAGGAAGGCACAAGCAGGATGGAGGCGTGATCTGATTTGCCAAAAGGAGGCCGGGGGAAGGGCCCTATAGCCATCGCAGAAGGGAGAGTAAACATGGTCCAGCATGTTGCCTCCTCGCGTAGGACAGCTGATGTGTTTGTGGTATCTCGGCAGGACTTTCCTCATGTTGGCTTTGTTAAAGTCCCCGGCCACAATAAAAGCAGCCTCAGGCCTCGAGGTCTCCATCCTGTCGATAACTCCATATAACTCGTCCAGCGCTTGCTTTGTGTCAGTGTGTGGTGGAATGTACACCGCTGTTAGCACGACTGATGTAAACTCCCTCGGCAGATAATAGGGCCGGCATCCAATCATGAGGTGCTCCAGCTCAGGAGAACAGTCAGATGAAATAATCTCCACATCTGAGCACCACTGGTTTTTGACCATGAAGCAGACACCTCCCCCCCTTGCTCTTCCACGATGTTATAGTCCGGTCCTGGCGATAAATGGAAAGTCTGTTTGGGACAATGGTGGAGTCCGGGATCGAGGGGTCGAGCCAGGTCTCTGCGTAAAAACCAAAACATTACAGTTCATGATGTCACGTTGGAATGCCATCCTAGTCCAGAGTTCATCCAGTTTGTTATCCAGTGACTGGACATTCACCAGAAGAATACTCGGGAGAGGAGGCCGGTTTTCGCGTTTCCTCAGCCTGACCAGGACCCTCACTTCCTTGGTCTCCTCCATTGTCCAGGTGAACCTACAACACGTAGCCATGGTGGATCCCTGTTGTTTGTAGGTCGCGGTGGAAAAGTGTTGTCCACCAGTGACCTGATGCGAAGGAGTTGTTCTCTATCATATTGTATGATAGGGCTTGCTTGGTTTGGTTCGCATATCGCGAAGCGGTCAGTATAAAAATAGAAGAATAAATAAGAAAATGAAGGAGCTTGAGACATGGCAGCCGTCCGCAGTGCCATCTTGGGATACTAGTCAACTATTTCCCTTATGAGTTCTTGGAGAGCAAACCAGAGGTAAAAGAAGAGTGAATGTTACCTCCATAACAGCTATTTTCACAAAATAATCACAACATGCAGAAGAAGTACTTCCAAACTGTATTATTGGAATATATCGGGACAGACAGCAGACAGATGTCTCCCAAAGTCACAAATTAATGATAATTGTCTTCATCTGATAAAAATGTAGAGCCTACTAACAGCTCCAATCCTGCCTTTGATTTTATGGGGAACAAACACGAGCTGGGAAGCCAGGTGACATGTCATGGTTTGAGGAGTTCACTGTGTCACTGGTGGGCTCCTAATTATAGCCTGCATTCTGAATGGTCAAAAAGAATCCAGAGTTCAGTGACCTATTTTGCCACATTCAAAAGTTTGGGCACCCCTCTAAGATTTCATGATAATTTGCTCTAACTTTATAAGAGAAGATCACAGCAACAAGATTTGATTTCCTACAGAGATGTAGAGATTTGAGTGTTTTCCAGACCAAAATTCTTTGAGTAGCATTACATAGTTGTATTTTGATCAAATAAAATGTAAAAAATGGTATGTGCAAAAGTTTGGGCACATTCATTTCAACCACATTGATTTCAAGACCTGTAGGGATTTATAGCTGACAGGTTACAGCACAAAATTGCTTTGACTAGCTTGTGAGACCTTCAATTACAAAGACAGGTGGAACCAATCATGAAAAAGGCTATTTAACAGAGGCAATTGCTGGCTGTGCTTGTCCTAGGTTCTTTTTTAGAGTGTGGCAACATGGGGACGGCAAAACAACTCTCCACTGACCTGAAAACTAAGATAATTCATTGTCATGAATTAGGAGAAGGGTACAAGAAATTATCAAGAAGGTTTGGACTGTCTGTCTCCACAGTCAGAAATGCGGTGCAGAAATGGAAGGCCACAAGAACAGTCCTTGTGAAGGAAAGATGTGGTAGGCCAAAAAAAATACCAGAAAGGCACAGGCGAAGGATGGTTAGAATGGTCACAGACAAGCCACAGACCACCTCCCGAGAACTACTAGAACATCTGGCTACTGATGGTGTAGTTGTTCATCGTTCCATAATCCAGCGTACTTTGCACAAGGAAAAGCTCATTGGAATGGCGATGTGCAAAAAGCCTTTCCTGAGTGTTCGTCACAAGAAGAGTTGTATGAGGTATGCAAAATCACATCTGGACAAGCCAGAAGCATTTTGGAAAAACATACTGTGGTCAGATGAGACTAAGATACAGTTATTTGATCAGAACAAGAGGAGTTATGAATGGCAAAAAAACCTCACACTGAAATCAATGAGAATAACTTATTGCCTACTGTGAAATTTGGTGGAGGGTCCATCATGTTGTGGGGCTGTGTGGCTAGTACAGAGACTGGAAACCTTGTTAAAGTTGAGGGCCACATGAATTCCTCTCAGTATCAGCAGATTCTTGACAAGAATGTTCAAGAATCGGTCACGAGGTTGAAGCTACGTCGGGGTTGGATTTTTTAGCAGGACAATGATCCTAAGCACTGTTCAAAATCCACCAAGGAATTCATGCAGAAGCACAAGTACAATCTTCTGGAATGACCAACCCAGTCCCCAGACCTTAACATCATTGAAAATGTATGGATTGATTTGAAGCAGGCTGTTTACGCACGGAAGCCAAGAAACCTGACTGAACTGGAGGCGTTTTGTATGGAGGAATGGGCCAAAATACCACCTGCCAGACTTCAGGGACTTGTCTGTGGCTATAGAAGGTGTCTACAGGCTGTTTTGCAGCAAAAGGGGGCTCTACTAAATATTAATGGAATTATTTATTTTGTGCATAAATTTATGCACATGCCTATTTTTGTTTAAATGCACATAAAAATGTTTCTGTTGGACCAATAAAAATGATTTCACTACTGACATGTTTCTGTTTCCATAAGGTCTAACATATGTTACAATAAAGTTGCTGCTTCAAAAGCTCAGCAAGTGACAAACTGATGCAATGATTTTCCAAACTTTTGCATACAACTGTATAGAGATTTTGCAAGTGTGCATGCCTGCTTTACAGAAGCCAGGAGGTATTTACTGACAACATTAAAAGAACATTTAAACATTACCATTGTGCATTTTGGCAAGGGAATGAGAAAGGTCTACATGCATGTTAACATGCATATTAATACCAGACGTAAACATAATCCATTCAATCTGAATACGAGGCCCACACAATATTAATACCAGGTGTAAAGGTTGGCTTTGTTTGTTTTTAATTGCATTTCCACTGCTACCATTGTGCACAATGAAGGCTAGCCAGCAGCTCCTTTACCGCTGGTAATTGCTTCCTCACTTCCCACAAACCCCTGCTGGTCTCCCAGCGATATTAGGAATGATGAAGCTGTGGCAGATGGGCACGCTGCCCCCTCCGTGCCCACTCGCCTTATTTGTGTCACGGACTGGTGAGGCAAAGCGTCATTATCTGCTAAGTGGCTCCTTTTCCCAGGGCTTGCAGCCAGGTCTGTGCTCTGAGGGGGAGATGAAGAGAGAGCGAAGGAAAACACGAGCAGAACGAGAGGTAGAAAGAGAGGGAGAGAAAGAGAGTACATTGTCCACCTATGGTTCCGGTAATCAGCTGGAGTGCGGCCCCTGTGCCCCTGCTGTCTGCACACTGCTGAGCCTCAGGAGACTGTTGTCTTTGGGCTGCCACTATCCATTTAATGTGGCACTGAATTAAAGGCCTGTGATTTATTTAAAGGGCTCCATCTTACAGAGCCACACTGGGATGCTAAAGGTAGTCATTTATTTCCAGGAATCAATTAACTGAAATAGCAAATTAATTAAGGTCTGAAATAATCAGAGGCAGAATGTGTCATCCTAGTCCTCACAGAGTCACATGTGATCATGTAATGGGCTTGGTTCACCACCGATTTCGATAGTGAGCATCTGAGGAAACGGCCGCCATTATCACTGATGACCACGCTAATGGCCCTGTCACTTATCGCAACTGCAGGTGTGTAATTGTGGAGGAGGGGCTCCACTAACAAACAGACAAAGGGCAAAACCCATTCTGGGAAAAAAAAAACCCCACTGCTGCAGGACAAATCAGATGAGACAATGTGCGGCTGTATTCGCAAAATGCTGTCAAGAACCGGCTGACCATCCTCCAGCAAATAGGAAAGGACTCAAAAGCCAAAAGCCAATTTACAGTATAGTGCAAACATGCCAGGGTTTTAAGAAAAAACAGAAGTCCACTGTGCTTTGGACGTTTCACTCTTTTCATTGTGTGACATTTTATTGACTTGACTCACAAAGTCTTGTGAGTGAATTGATCCGAGGGCAGGGTTTACAATTCTGAAGACATTGACTATCAAACCGAAAGCAAGGCTTATAAACTGTGCAATTTCTAATTTCTAAACCCACAGCCTACACATTAACACATAGATGTTTCTGTAACAGGTAATCACTGATATAATGCAATCCAGACAGAGTGAGTGACAGTAGAGGTGACTGGCAGGATGTTGCATGACTGAAACGGAATAATAAAATGACGAGTGTGGAAGTTATATGAACTGATGGGTTGAGAAAGTACAAATCAGCTGCATTACAACACAGAAAAAATTACATCTCATCTTGAGCATCCCTTTAATGCAACCTCAAGACGAGGGCTAGCACTGCTAACCTGACAGTAGCTAACAACGAGGCTAGCATCTGTCAAACATTCCAAACCCTCTCAAATGAAATGTTTCATCCAGCCGTGGATCCTCAAGAGGTATTCATGTCCAAACCCTCACCCTGTTGTATATTGAGTGGGAAAATAAACCAAAGACAAAGTGGTTTTGGAGGACTGTGATGAAGGAAAGGAGGATATTGTTTTGAAAAGAGACTATCATGTGTAAGGTACATGCATTATTTGGGGGTGGAAATATTCATGTTGGAAATATTTGTAGGCCTCATTACTCTCAAAAATCAGGTAACCAGGTTTAGTTTCAACCGTTGTTCATTAAGAAGTAGCTTCAAGACATACAATCTGATTGATGGTCTCTCAAAACTGGAGAGCTTTTCAATTAGCGTGGAAAACATCAGCATTTGTGGCTGTTCTGAATGGCCACCCTCAAAGGCAGAGAGAAAGGTCAGCTGATATAGAGAGGGGGGTCATTGGAGTGCACATTTCCAGAAAAATTCTCCAGGAATTCTCCAGGTGTATATTTATTTATACACATGCAAATGTTGATTATTGCATATTTTAAGATTAAAATTTGCAAAAGAGAAAGGAGAGATATCACTGTAACCACAGCAACAGTTGCCTGCAGTTGAAGCTTGTCTTGTCTTTTTAGTGCAGTCAAGACAGCAATGTGCACTATAACTGCAGAAAATGTAACACACTCAGTTGAAGAAAGCCTCTGGAACTTCTATTCACTGCTTCACTGGATCTCTTTTCCTTTACCCCTTCACTGTCTTTATTGGTTAAGCCATCCAAGTTGTTGAATTCACTCAAAACAAAGAGAATGTGTGCACTTCATTTGTCTGTAACTTGTAATGTGATGAGTGGTCGAGTGTCCTTTCTGGTTTCCAAACCAAAAACCTTGCTTGTAACTGGATCCCCGCATGAAAATGTGGCCAGGGGGGCAGTAAAATGTAAAACGGCCAGGAGGAGTTTCACTGGACCAAAACCCCAAAAATGACCCAAGAGATGGAAGGAATTTTGGCAGTTTTTTTTCTCAATTTTATACAGTCAACTTCAGCCCCTCTTTGCTCCTCTTGTATGATCTTCAGAGTTTTCTCCCTCTCCACTGCCTGTGAAGATTTATTCTCACTGATGCACCTCATTCGGGTAAAAGTTCACTGAAAGCAGCAAAGATATCAGCTTGAGAGTTATTTCATCTGGAATTATGTCTTTAAGTCTTATTTTTCTGAGCATATAAAAGATGAATCAGTAAACCAAGTACATATAAAAGGATTTAAATGATGTAGAAATATCGAATGCCTAACCTTAGTTGGGGACACTGACTTTGTTCACATGCATAGTTTAATTGAACTATGGTTGCAGTTCGACTAAGCAATTTAATTGGGTTATCACCATATGCAATGCACAGCAATAAATCAGTTCATTGACCTTTTTTGTTTTTAAAGTTAGCTGACAGCAAACTAGTACCATGTCAAGCTGTAAAAACATTGAGGACTTAGCAGCTCTGTACATTTCGTACTTCGTACGTGCTGCACACTGTACTTTGTATTACTTTGTATTGAATACTTTGTATTCAAATGAGATTCACACTATCCCTCATACTTATACTTAGACAGATGACACCACCGTTACCACTGTTAGCTTGTTGTTACCACCTTCTTCTTCTGTTACAAGCTTTGTTCAACTTCCTGGTGAGAACTGGGTCTGAATCACAACCACGTTATCTGGGTGTGTTAGCTCAGCTATGAGAAGGTTGATTTCAACCGGACTAAGATGTTTATGTGCGTTTTAAAAGTCTGGATTTACTGGAGCTAACGCAAATATTTGGACTAATAAAGTCTCATGTAAACATGACCCCTGTGGAATATTGGGATATTGAAAAAAGAGTGATCGGTATTCAGGTTCATTCACATTAAACACAAAAAAGGGCCACCATGAGTTATTTTCTTCAAATTAAACATGTAACAATTCAGCAAACTGGATGGCTAACACAGAAACACAGAAAAAGAACTTGTGAAGTGTATTTTTCTTTGTCACTATCTTTAATAATTTTTGTGTTATTCACCAATTATATTTACAGATCAAGTCAGACTGTATGTACCCATCCCAGTGTAAAGGCTGTAGCTGCTCCTTTTCTTATAACATGTATACTTGATAATAAGCCAGTAGCAAATGTCAATGCTATTAACACATGCTGCTCTTGCATAACAGCACTACAGCAGAAAGTCTCTCACTTGCAGAGGGGCTAGTGATTGACCTCAGAGACTGGAGCTCAGCAAATAATCTGTGGAAACATTATTCCTGAGGAGGGAAATGTAATAGTGTAAGTTTTCTTTACCCTGATCTTTAACCTTTATAGAGCTCATACCCCCAAAGCTTCTTTTTTCTGCCTGAATAAGGCATTTACAAAGTAATGAGAGAGGACACAAAAACACAAGTCAAATCAAATGCATTGTAGTGAGTTCATATAAATCTGGATAATTGAATGTGGCTGGAGGCATACTCTGATTTTGAGAACATTGCTGCCATTCCATCATTTTAAATGATATCCTCACGTCTATAGAACACAGACACGTCTGACAGTGAAAACATGATCAAATAAACCACTTCAATTATGAGGAAATGAAAAACACAGGATCATTTCACAAAGTGAGACTTTTCCTCACAAGTGTCGCAAACAATAACACCACACTGTCACCAGGGAATTGCAACTCATCTAAAATCCGTCCTTAAATGCCTCCATTAGGCCCCGGGGTATCAAGGCTGTAATCGAGGCTTTACAGCAATTCCTTTATGGTGAAAGGTCAACCAGCAGAGGTCGACTGGCTGCGACCGTCACTTTCAGTGGGGTGGGTGGGGCCGAGCCAAGACTCTCACTTCTGAATGACAGTGGTGGCACGGCCCCCTGAGCACTTGCCAAGTTCATTAGTTTAATATCTGTGGACATCTGTGTAACGGGGGAGGCTGTGACTACATCTTACCTAATCAGAGCACCCCTGGGAAATCATCCTGAAGAGTTAGAGGCACCATCAAACAGCAGCATCCCTGCCATCCATGGAGCTGCTCCATCATTGTGATAATTACGGACTTCAGTGAAAAGAAGCCACGTCCTGACAGCTCAGTTCATTTGATTTTGTGAGTGGGAGGAAGATACACAGCTAATATAGTAATGCTTCTATTCATTTAATGTGAGGCTTTTAGCTGATGCTCTTGACTGCAAGAACCAAAGACAAATAAGTATTCATTTGCAGCAGTGTAACAAATCCCTTCAGGATCTTCAGTTTTTAGCCACACTGCTGCTTTGGGGAAGGTGATACCTGCTGGTCAGTCAGATTGGTCTGAGATCTGTTGACCATCATCCATGGATGAACAAATTATAGAATAAGTGTGGGGATTCAGATGTTTAGAACTAGCTAAAAGGCAAACATGATTACAAATTTATTCAATCTTTTTACATTCAAATTACAGATGTGACAAATGCATGCTTTGAAAAGAAAGAAAAAAGAAAGCGATTCAATGAATTTGTGAATTCTTGGGGGTGAACATGTCAGAGCTTCAACTTTATCAGAAGAGTGTCTTTTAAGCAGCAAACTCAGTTCACAGCAGCCAGGATCCTCTGATGATCAGCAGAGTGAGTATGATGGACTGCCCAGTTTCTGCTTTTTGTTCAAGACAGCTTCTTCAAAGGGATGAACTACAACACTATGAGCAGGACAGCAACACTCATGTACTGTTCTGAGTGTTTCTGCAAACTCAAGGCCAATGAACTGAAAAAAATCAAAGGAAAGAAGCTGAGATAGTCTGAGATTCTTTGGTGGACATTAAAAAGACAAAACATAGTGAAAACCCACTTCATGACAATTCCAGATGTCTGTAAATCTCCACAGACAGACTGCAAGTGTTAAATCCATTAGCTGTCCATTTAGACACACACACACACACACACACACACACACACACACACAAAAGATATGCAGCTTGGTGTTTGCATCAATTGAGTCCTCAGGTCTGTTTTGGCTGTTGGCCGTGAGACAGTACAGTACAATGAGTAAACCATGTCAGCGTTTAAGCCATGAATTTGCAATGTGAAGCATATCAGCACAGCACTTGCACACAATTGTATTTGCCCCTCTTTCGTGTTCACTTGACGTCAACTCCTAATAAACAAAAGTGCAGTAGAGAGAAAAGTCTGTCAAACATTTCATCCTCTCCTCAGTCTTTATTGGACACATAGAAGTTTATAAAACAGGAGGAACCTGAAGGTGATTGTATCGCATGTGAGCTGGTGCCACCTCTATTGGCTTCATGTTATCTCGGACTGCTGCAGCTCTGCAGAGGCTTTAACAAGCCTCCGTTAGATCATAAAACTCTGTAGAGCTCGTCAGGGCTGCCATCCAAGCCAAATTCTCCCAGCGCACATGACGTGACAACTGATCTTCAGTTCATGTGAATGCGTTGTACAGATGACACGGTGAGATTAATGAATAACCACTGGGTCAAGAGAATCAATACAGCATTTTGAAGTCAACTAAAAATACATATTCCAGAAGAAATTTCAAATGTACCAGAAGTCTGAGAGCAACTCTACAATTTCATTACAATTTGTACATGTGGTAGTACAGAGGAACAGTGTGTGGGAGACAGATATTAATCTTTATGAAAAAGAAATCTGGCATGGATATGTACTGCACTTACAATCTGGATGCTTGCAGATAGCATACTTCATTCTTCAGACTGTGTACTTGGAGATTGGAGTTTCATGTCTCTCTGACATTCCAGTCCAGCATCTGCTCAAGACATCAGTCTGCCATGACAAGGTTTAGAAAACACAGTCCATTAATTAATCAGTTGAAAGAAAAGTTTCCATCATCATTCGATGAAAATAGTTTTTTTTTCATTAAGCAGATGCTCGCAAGGTTTTGGATATCTGGTCGAACAGAATGAATCATTTAAAGAGGTCACTTGGACTGGATATTGAGATGCTCGTGTTCATCTAACAGGCACATTACAGACGCAAAGACTGATGGACTAAGTTAAAAATAACGTTGGGATTGATAATCAGAGAAAACAATCAGTGGTTCCAGAGTCAGTATTTGAGATTTAATACGGTTTTTACTCCTGTGTCCCGCTGTGAGGAAGGCTGGGGAAAGGAGTGTGCATTAAATATTGACATATACATAAAAAAAATTGAAATAGCAATTAGGTTACTTTTGATGAACACATCATCAATCACATAACAACAATCATGATTTGAATGAGTATTCTTGTTGACCATATTCATCTCTTTATGGCCCCTTTATTTACCATCTTCAGTGGTGACATTCAGAATAATCATGCTCCATGTCACATAACAGAAGTCATCTCAAACTGGTTTCATGACAGTGAGTTCAGTGAACTTCAGTGGCCTGAAGTTTAAGATGTGTTACAGGAGGCATGTAGCATGACTGTGAACAACATCTTCATGAAATCCATAACACAAAGAACTAAGACAGTTTTGACACCAAACAGAGAGGGTACTTGGTATTAGTATGGTGTTCCTAATAAAGTGAGGTGCTTTAAAGGACTACCCAGGGTGAAATGAACACAGAATGAATAAATGAAATAAATGTTTCCACAAAGCAACTGTCCAGACAAGCTAGCTTGTTATGTGTATATTTAATGGGTCTTTGCTTTGTCCTGTTTTATCTCTTCATTTTCTTCCAAATATGTTTAAATATGCCATAGCTCACTACTAACCACATTTCATTATAGAATAATTTTGGACTATTTTTAAGATAGCAAAAACACAAAAACAAAACAAAACAATACAAAACAAAAGAAAACCAGTTGCCTCAAGGTGCTGCATACCCAATCAGTCTCCTGAACCCTGGATGCCTTTCACAGAGAGATTTAGCAGTTTGGGGGAGATCCAAAAACCACCCCCAGAGGAAATTACGGTTTTTGCAGGCTTTTTATTAGAATTTCTAAAGCAAGTGGGCAATGGGGGTAAAACTGTAAATTACCTTTTTCACAGCTGCTGGATTAAAACTTGCTCGATTCATCATTCCTCATTTACATAAGTGCATATCTTTCACTGAAGCAAGTGAAGAAGCAGTGGGTTTCAGAGGTTTTGTCTTGCGAACCTTGTTTGCTTTTTTTTTTCTCAGGGCTCACCACAGTGACAGCACTCCCTCCTCCAGCAAGTCTGTCCACCGCAGTCCGGGAAGTGAGTGTTTTCTATGGGGGATACATGGAATGCCAGAAGAACTGTATAAACCCAGAACTTAAACAGCACTCACACCACGACATACCCCGTGGAAGAATTCAGGAAGCATCGGTGGAGCAAACCTTTTACAGGAAGAGGGTGAGCAGGAGGCTGTGCTCAGCTGGAAATGAATGCAACCTTTCACTAGTTGAATTGAGGGCATGCCTAGCACGGAAATAATAGAGAAAGAAATCACAAATTTCCCAGATTCTAGAGATGGGAGTGGGAGAGAGCAGGAGCAGCTCAAGTCATTTTACCCCGTCCCAATGAGAAGACATCTGTGCTTCAGATACTTTGATGTCATGTTGTTACTCAAACCTTTATTTTTTTGGAGAGACATGGGTCTGTCTTCTTTTCAATTCCTTAGCATCTACAAATTCTGCAAAGTAAAGCAATTTTCAGGCTGTAAAACACAGCAGCTTTGGAAGATACCCAAAGTCGATAAATCCTAGAGAGCATTTTTGCTCACAGCAGGGTGTGTAGATTCTTTTTTCTCCCATTAGAATAGCATTAGGAAGAGATATCTTCAGGGGGAAAAAAATCACAGCAACCAATAACTCCACAGAGCATATTGCTTCATGACAAGCTTGAGAAAAATCTCTCCTTTAAACTTCAGGGCCTGCGCAGCCTGGGAAAACAAAGCCACGTCTGCATATCTGTGGTTTTGCAAGGAGTTGGCTCTGCCAGTCTGACTGTGCCACACATGGCCCCGCATGTCCCCCTTCTGGAAACACTATAGGTGCTCTGCATTTTTTGTGGCTCATTCCAGACATAATGGACCTGTTTTTCTACACAGAGAAAGAATATATGTGGAGAAGACACAAAAGAGGCTGATCAAAAAAACAAAACAGCCCTGTGCTCGGTGACGTGGCGCTTTCACCAGTGAGGTCACGTCGCCCATCCAGATCATGAGCTCATTTCTATTCTCCCTGCTTTCTATTCATAGACGAGAAACTTCAATCACGTGTTGCCTCAAATCATACAGCAACACATGGGAGGAAACTTGAATATTGCCTCTGTCATTACCAAGGAAGTTTCTCTCTATAAACAGACAAAAAGGAAGTCTAATCACAGTATGATATCCTCTTTTCCAACCACCACATTTGGCCAGTTCTTGTGCCACATAGGCACCCAGCACACGTTTTCCATTCGCAAGTCAACAAAACAATTGAATCTCGGCCGAAAAAGCAACTCCAGGTTTGAAAAGGATCACACAAGCTTTCGTGGGCAAATTAAAAGCTGCAAATCCGTTTCATGGAAAAATAAACAAATTATCAAACAGAGCTTTCACAACCTCAGAATCTAAAGTAGAGTCCAAGTCCCCCCCCTTATTCAACTGGAGGAAACATTCTGTCACTTCGTTCTGTAAGCAGAGAAAGTGCACCCGAGGAGAGGCGTCTTCCTACCCACATGAGGGTAACAGCAGTGCGAGGTGCACAGGGAGCTGCGGTGGATGTTTTCCTGCAAACTCAGCACCTTGGACGGACGAATGGCTGGTCCTCCTGTTCTTTGCACAGCCTATTAAAAGCTCCTGGTGCATATCTGCTTCACATCAGGATGTGGGGATGTAATTACAGTTACCAACTAAAGGATGGGGAACAGCAGAGGAGCACAACAGTCTTTTTTTCCACTGCCACCCTCTCTGTGCCAGCATTGAACTGCTGGGTTGTCAGTTTTGCCATGAAAGTTAAGGAATTTTCTACACTGTACAGTAGAGGAACTTAATCTTGTGTCCCTCCAGCTTTCATCTGAGTTTTTTAGGAAACACAGAGATTATGAAACATACATGACCTCATGCCTGAGACCCATTTTAGCCCTATTTCCTACAAAGTTTATGAATTTTTTTTGCTAAATATTTTCACCAGGAAACATAATTGCTGCCTGGATTACATTTTTTGTCAGATCCACACAGGAGCTTCAGTGAGGGCTTGGATGCACAGGCTTGCAAAGCCAGTTCTGTGACACCAGAGTCCTGGTTTGTGTCCATACTAAAGTGTAGATTTGGGTATAGCTGTCCCCACCAAAGTTTAAGCTGTGTTGAACTGTCCCTCCCAATATTTCTACAGATCTCTTATTTCTTTCTTTGTGTCAATTAATCATGTCAACATTTTTGATTTTGAACTTGTAGTTACAAGTTTTTAGTTTTTTTTAATGTTTGTTTAAGCTTCAAAATCTGTTTTAGGTGGGTTATATAAGTAGGTATAGTTTGAGCCCTGAACTGATTATCATTTCTGAGGAGCTGTCCATTTTCTTTGCATTGCACATGTTTTTTTTGGTTTTTTTTTGGTTTTTGGGGTTTTTTTGGGGGGGGGGCATCAAGGGAAAAGTCATAGACTTTTTAAAGTATCCTTTTTGAAATACCATGAATATCCACAACAAATTCCATGAAGGTCAGAGTTACTTTCTGAAATACAGTATATTATCTCTGTGCAGCATGTTAGGAATCATCCTGGACTGTACGTATCCATATAAACTGTCATGGAACAAGACAGTGACAGACAGCTGAAGCCACCAACTGGGAACAGACAACACCCACGAGGGAAGGAAACCACCAAAAAGAGAGGGGAGAGGGGAAAACAGAGTGTGATCCAAAAAGCAAATTAAGCAGGAGGTCAAGAAAACACAATAACTTCTTTACAATTACTATCCTGATCCCATGCGACTGGGGAGAAAAAAATGACATCTTTAAATCATAAATAATCACCCTTAAATTACACATGGATACAATTTGCATCTCAATCATAGAAAGTTCCACAGTTCCACAGTATTTCATCCTCTTCACCTAAAAAGCAAACCAAACTTTATCTGAAGTGAAGTTCTTTGAGTGGCCTTCTTTCACACATTGGCTGCAACACGTGCTGACCTGTGACATCATAGTGCAACTCCCCTCCTGACCTCCCAGAGGTCAGCCGCGTATTCACGCCACAATGTGACTGTCAACACTCATTTCCCAGCCTGGTGGGAGAAGTGCTACATAATCAGCACCGTCGTTGCCCAGCGATGTCATTAGGAACGGCTGGCTGAGCCTCTATGGCCAACCTAACACGGAGCACGTCGGCGCCTGGCTGCTGCTCTGTGACCTCTGTGGACATCGGGCCCCAAGAGCGCTAAAATTGTTAGTGCTCAGCTATGTGCTGCTCTGCTGTGGCTGGACCCATTTGTTCTGTAGCAAAGATATTGCAGCGAGCTTCCTTACTGCACCATCAGACTGACAAAAAAAATGGAGTCAGACATATTTGATGCAAAGAAGCCTATGAGACATTCATGTTTTTATGCAGATAAAGGAGAACCTGGGAGGAAAATATAAGCATGGCATCTTGTTCTGAGCTGCAGGCAGAAATGCTTCAACTGCAGCCACAGAATGAGCATTAAAATTTCAGCAGTGCAGGGAACAGCTCCCTACTGGTGCCAGGGACTGGTTTGCAGTCAGAATTTAGCCTCAGCTGATGCACATGTTCACAAGGTTAATAGCGGTGTCTGCTTTTCTTGAAATTCCTTCTCTGCCATCTCCAGCTTCATCTCATATTCAGGATTGTAATTTAGCCCCCTGTTAGAGTACACGCCTTTAGCAAAAGCCATCAGTTAAAGCTCAATTAATCAATAGGATTGCTAATGTCATAGCACTGGAACTCATTAGAATAAATAAGTAAACCCATATGTTCTCTGGTGTGTAAATGAGTCTAAACAAGCTATTTTTTAACTCGTTGTTTTTCCCCTAATTCCAAATGCTGACTTACCACTACATAAATAATAAACTTATTATTATTATTATTATTATTATTATTATTATTATTATTATTATAACAACATAATAATAAACAGCATGGCTGAGCAGCAGGACTTTCTCAATGATGCCGATCAAAGTAAAAGGAGAAAAGCCGTCCAGTCCTTCAGCCCTTGCTCTTCAGCCAGATCTTTCAGTTTTTCATTCAAACTGAAGCTCTCTTCTCTCTGATGTTCCAAGGTCTAGTTCAACCAACGCTCCCAGCTTCTTCTGTCACTTCCACACTGGCATTTCAACTCCTTTGAGCCATTTGACTTCAGCTGACGCTTCATTCAGACACTAACTGAAACTTCATTGTTGTGCCATCTAAGTGTCTGCATAATTCTATTTCAACTGCCACTTTACTATTTTTCAGTGATTCAACAGTACAATAACAGTACAATATTCTTTAACACAATCTAATGTCCACTGACAGAAGCAACTACATCTCTTATAAGCATAAAGAAACACACCTGAAGACATTGTTTCAAATGTACAAGTCACTAGTCAGAGTACATACAACTCCTCATTAAGCACTAAACATTACAAAGAAATCGCATGTCAAAAATCTTTTTAAAAATTCAATTAAGCAACCATTTACATAATGTAAATAGCAATAAATAATAATAATAATAATAATAATAATAATAATACATTTTATTTGTATTGCATCTTTCACATAAAAAATGCTTTACATTAAGGAAAACATAAGACATTTAAAGGACCACTGTGGTGTTCTAGTGGACTTGAGATGAAAGCATGAATTCATTTCTCACTGTCTTGCTGGGTGAGGACACCTGACAATTATTCTGAGATACATTTTATCTTGGTATCTTTGTTTATATGGGACGTTAAAAGTAATGTCATTATTACTTCTGGTTTCATTCAGGGAGTCAGATCAGTACTTTTTTTAGGCAGTTTATGGGCCAATGTAATGTAAGATTTCTGTCTTATCTTCAAATAGTTTTAGAAAGTCATAATTCCTTTGTTTATTTAATGCCAATTGGTAGGGGAGCTTAAGGTATCTACATCACTTGGCTCAATAGATATGCACAACTGTGTATCATCAGTATAGCAATTAAAGCTGATATTATGTTCCCTGGTGATATGACCTTGAGCAAGCATGTAGAACACGGTGGGATTGAATGTAGCTGACCAAAGCTTGGTCTTGCCTCAAACTGGACCCAGGATTCTTCAGAATCAGCAGCTGAACATATAGCCATGGTGTCAGAATCTGAGGCACAGGTTGGCTTTGGTTTGTTCTTGGCAGAAGATGGTGGTGTCCATGAACTTCTCGTGGAATATAAAGGGAGTGGCTGGGGAACAGAAACAGAAAGGAGGTCCTTTACAGAAACATGCATTAGCATGAGTTATGCAGGGCAGCCAGTGCTGGTAGGGAGGGCTCAATAACTTAAAGGCTAACCACTGTGGTGGTCAGACAATATGCACAACCAAAACACAGACACAGGAAAAAGTACAGGTCATATGAGCCAAATTTGAGTATTTGGGAAGGGAAAAGAAACCTTTTTACTATTGAACTATATCAAAAGGCATGAAGTGCACATTAAGTATGAAAATAATAATAAAAAGCACCTTTACATACATTACTGACTTTAACATATCATTGCAACTGAACTAATTCTGAAAGTACACAAAGGGCCATTTAGAGGAAGTGCTTGTTCAACAACAAATCTACCGCGGGCGCTGCTTCCTTTTAGCTTTATATAACCACAAAGACACATGCAAGCAAACATGATCATGAGCACCCTGACCTGCTTCATGTAAATAACTTATCAGAATTTAAAGTTTCTGGTAGAATATTAACAGCCCTTCACTGCAGTTAACTGTTGGGGATGGAGAATTCTGCACTGTTTTTCTGTTTGAAGAACAGTGGTCAAGCTGCAGAGGCCGGCTGGGCTGCTGTCCAATTATGTAGCAGCGTAATGAGCAGTAATTACTCTGTATGACAAGTTAACAGTAGGTCCCCTGCCACCACTGCTGCACTGTGTCAGTTCCCCCTGAGAAGGCAGCTGAACACCTCTTATCAGCTGACAGTTAATCAGTGCACCAATCCTCTATCAACAGCTGTGCTGCTCTACATTTCTGGCTCATGGCCTTGCAGTACAGTATGGCTAAAGATATTTATGTTCCACATTCAGGCTCTTTCACTTGCTGTTTTTTTGTAGCAATCTAGCATATATAGTGGTAAAAGTGATCATCAGTGAGATCTCTGTAAAATGTTGGCTGTAGAGTGTTAATTAAATGGGATTGTGTCTATTAAGAATTTAATTTTATTTTTTCTCCTGTCACATATATAAGATTTGTGTTAGATGTTTTTTATGCTGTTTGTTTGCAGTGCAAGACACAAACGACTATGGCTAACTTTGCAGAAGTGACCAAGAAATTAATCACTACTGCATTAGGTTGCAAAAATTAATACATACTGCAAATATTGCTTGAAAAAACAGCATTTTATTGGGACCATATGTAAGATGTGTAGAAGTGTATTCCCTTCATTCCTTCAATACATTTTGGTAATATAAACCCCCTATATGAACACATAATCCTGGGTCTCACCCTGTGCTGGTATGTAGAAATACCTGATGTGAAGCATATCTACAGCAAGGAAGTGAGGCAGATCAACCTGTAGAACAAAAAAGGTCAGAACTGTTTATGGGTTATAGTCCCTGATTTAAGTTTGCAAGGGCATAGCCATCAATAATAGACCATGTATTCTTTAAAACTCTTTTTTTATCACAGCTTTAACAACACATCATATGACTGCATTTTGAATTCAGCATCTCTCAGCTCATTGATTTCATTTTATGGCTCAAACATTCACCTTTGGTTTACTGTTACTGCTCCCATCAGCCACTTATCCAAGAGGTCAGAGAATCTTTGACTTAAATTTTTGTGCTAGCCAGTAGCAAAACTCCAAATGACTTTGAATGTTGCGCAGTGCCTTTTGAATGCATAAATAAGCAAGTTAAGCAAAAGGCTTTAAAAATGCAATTTTGGCATAACAACATTATAAAGTGATAATGTGTCAGTATTGTGTTCACTGCTTGTTGTGGTGCCCCAAGTTTAGAAAAAACAAAATCAATAAATGCAGGCTCAAAAAAACCCCAGTGGTGCCTGTAGTTACTGATGGATAATCACATCACACCAGGTGAGACTGTGTACTGTACTTCTACTTTCACAGACACACACACACACACACACACACACATACCCCTTAACATAAACTGCAAATCCCATAATTTCCTTCTTCTTCTTCTTCTTATTTCAGTTTTTCTAATACTTTGAAAACATATGGCCAGGCTGCTTAGAAAATAATACAAGAAACAAGTGAAGGAAATTTGAAGAGCACACACAATGTTTTGAACTTCACAGTCATCTACAATAAATCATCTTATTGTCGTGGTCTAATAACATGCAAATTTCAACTTATGCTAATGAGGGTTTTAAAGTATATAAAGGTAAATGACTGAGGTAACTTGCTTCTTCATTCTAATTCTACTTGCTGTCCTGAATGAAAATCACAGAGGTGTTAGGAGTTGAGGCACATTCTGTAAAGTAAAAAAACAAAACAAAAAACAAACAGGAATTCCTCCACTCCCTATACTCTCTGTAGACAAACAGCAAAGTAGAATACAAGATCCTGACATTTGCCATTTGTCTCGAGACACACCATAACTCAGTTTAACTACTGGGTTGATGCTTAATGGAGTGGCTGCACAGCAAACTGTTGTTGGCAGGCATGATAACATCCACTGTTATGGCTTGGTCAGCTCACTTCAACATCGTATTTCAACATACATCTGAGCCACTTCACTTTATGGGCTCAGGGGAGACTTCACCTTCAGCAAAACAATCTTTTTCAATGTGAGCAGCCTTATTTGCTGGGAGCCCCACGCGTCCAGCAGTGTAAACGCTTTCATCGTCACTGACTGTGGACAAGAGAGGAAAACATGTAGACCACAAAGTTAAAGATAAATAAAACAGAATGGTTTTCTGAGTGAAGCAATACTGGAACCAACAAGAAGTGAAAGCGATAAGGTCACAGTGTACATGAAACGAATGTCAGTTTCAGTTGCCAAAAGCACCTTTTTTAACCTCCTCGATATTGGCTGAATGTTAGTTTTAGTGCTCTAATATTAATTTGGAGAAAAAGATGGATATTTGGAAAGTGTTCAACATCATCGATAATTCAATGACTGAACTCATCTGCTGAGGAAAAGACAATGACTGTCATTAAGACAACATGTTTACACTCTGACAAGTTGAAGTTCAGATGAAAAAATACAGAACAAGTAGAAAAGAGGAAGGCTAACACAGTAGAGATCTTGTGTTTAATGTCACTATTCTTGGTTCCTTATTTCACCATAACACATGTATTTTTTTCAACAAGCCTATGTTTTTGTGTCTGAATATGTGTACCTACTAAATGTGTGTCAAGGAAATAAAAACTTCCTTTACATTTTTGCACAACTGCCTGCTCTGACCTTACATTGCTGTGATTTCATCCTACTATTAATCTGAAGTTGAAGTTGAAAAATTGCAAAATAAATTTCCCAGATTGATATTCCTGTGCATTTGTCCAAAACCCCCCAGCATGCTAGTGTTATTTCTTCCATGCAGCATGCAATGATAACATCAGGTCAGTGATGTGAAGATGTTCATGTGCTGACATGTATCCACTTGTACATAAAACTGTTTGGAAAACATCAAGAATATCAAATCATTCATTATGGTAGAAGACTAAGAAATTCAAACTTGTACCTTTAATTACCTCTGTGACATTTAAAATTGATCAACATGATTATAATTTAACGTAATTATATATTGCACTGTCAGAACATAATTAAATTCAATGTGGAAGCTGTTAATGATTGAAAGCTCTGTCAAATTAATGCTCGTTTGCAACATCAGTCACAGTCATGAATGCTAAACCTACAGGCTGAATTTAGCAAGATTACACTAAATTATTCAATAAACTGTCACAAATAATAGAAGTTTGTTACAAAATGCAAATCTTTTTTGCATAATGAACCCCCATAATGAACAACATTACTGGATGATCTGGCAAATTGTTAAGAATGAGACGACAAAACAAAATTCCAAAGCTAAGGATGGTTTTTGTGCTGTACAGTGATGGAAGCTTTAGCGAGCTGTACAAAGGTTCTATTGTTCTTGGTTAACCCTTTCAAAAAGGTTTTGTCTGACAGTATTGGAAGTAAAATCGCACTCTAAGGTCTTTTGGGGGAATGTGGACAACCTCGGTGCTCTATGGGCTTCTATGGCATGTTGCTGGGTCAGGCTGTTTTCACAAAGGGGCCCTCTGCATGTCAGGTATATAAAGGAAGGTCTCCACCAGGTAGACAAGCAGTTCAGCTCCAAGAGCAGCACCAGCAGCAGCAGCAGCAGCAGCATTGCCTCCTGTAACAACAACACCTGGCAAAGATGACTTCCAGCGGCATGTCCACAATGAGCAGAATCATCTTCTACGAGGACAGAAACTTCCAGGGCCGCTCCTATGAGTGCATGAGCGACTGCCCTGACATGTCCTCCTACCTGAGCCGCTGCCACTCCTGCAGGGTGGAGAGGGGCTGCTTCATGGTCTACGACCGCACCAACTTTATGGGTAACCAGTACTTCATGAGGAGGGGCGAGTATGCTGACTACATGAGCATGATGGGCATGAGCGACTGCATCAGGTCCTGCCGCATGATCCCCATGCACAGAGGCTCCTACAGGATGAGGATCTACGAGAGGGAGAACTTCCAGGGCCAGATGCACGAGCTGATGGAGGACTGCGAGAACGTCATGGACCGCTTCGGCATGTCCAACTTCGTGTCCTGCAACGTGATGGAGGGCCACTGGCTGATGTACGAGCAGCCCCACTTTAGGGGAAGAATGATGTACATGAGGCCCGGAGAGTACAGGAGCTTCATGAACATGGGCTCCAGCAACATGAGGTTCATGAGCATGAGGCGCATCATGGATTCCTGCTACTAGTTGATGAATTGTGACAGTGCAGCAATTAGCTTCGAAACAAATTAGTTACAAAGCAACTCATCTGCTGCTCTGTACACTGGATGTGGACTGCAGCGTATGGACAGCAAAGATCGAAAACAACTGAACTGCACAAACAAATTTCTCTGACTGAGACATGGCTGATTAAAAGAAAAATAACAGCCTTCATAAGGAAACAAATAAAGTCTACTTTGTTACAAAATATGTTGGAGTTGAAACCTTTTTTATTTCTTTTGCTCTCTTTTCCTCCTCATTTTCTTTCCTCTTCCTACTGGTCCTAAAGGTGCTTCATCCACCTTGCAACAGAGCTTCTGATTAACTAGCTAATTTAGGCAAATGGCAATAAATTTGTTAAGAAATAGCTGATGTGGGACTGGGTAACAAATTTTGGTTCCTTTATGGTACAAACCAACCAGCCATATACCACAAATTGATATTTATCTAGTTTATCTCGTGGTGAAAGGATTGATTTGACACTTGTGAAAACATTTATTTCAAGGTCAGTTCTGAGGAAACCAGGGATATTTGAAAAATAAGAAAAACAGTAAAACAGGGGTTTGGTCTAATATATCTTTTTTGTCTCCCCAGCGGAGAGGACAGGGGAAGAGAGTGACCCGCCTAAACCCTGCTATCATACAGCTGGATCCTAAAAAACCCAAAATGCACAAGATTGGAAAATAATAATGGAGAAAATTAAGGTGCATACAGAAACCACGGTGATCATTCTCTCAGTGGGCATAAAAAAACAAGGACCAGGACCCTCAAAATATCCATAAAACAACTCAAGAACTTTATTCAGATACACAAACTCCTCCTTTCCTAAAAATGACATCATTTTACTTTATTTAAGTACAGCACAGGACTATCCAGGAAGCAGATAATCTCTCTGAAAAGGAAAGAACAGTATGAATCCAAATATTATTATCAAACCATGGATAAAAAACAATCCTGTCTCAGGGGTCAACGGGAAACTCAGCAGTCAGAACCACTAAACCAGTCCTGAAAAGTATACAATTTCAAACTCAAAGGGATATCAACAATAATACTCAATCACTTTACACAAAAGATAATATCAAAATAACACCTACCTGTGTATCCTCTCCTTCCCAAAATCCAGGATTCAGAAGGAACCTCATACTTGGACAGTGTTGGACCAGGTCACTCCAGGTCACTCCCTTTTGTATCAGACTGTAAGAATTGCACATACAATTAAGCTCAACAGCCCGATGTGTTTTTAGGCCCCCTCGCCAACAAATACCCCAGTTTTATTAAAGACACAAGTGATTTTATACAAAAAATAGGTCATCTCATTGTTTCAAAGGAAGCCTTCCTATTTACAAAAGATAAGATCCTTCGAGACACAACAAGCAAGTTATCCAACTGAGGGTCTACCTGAATAACAATGACTTTGTCTTTGGCAACAAGCACTACTCACAGGAGCCAGGGACAGCAATGGGACATGTTACGCACTGCCATATAGAAACATCTACATGAGTGAGTGGGACCGACAAGTAGTAGCAAAAAGCAAGTTACAACCAGCATTCCATTTCAGATTCAGATGACATCATAAGTGCATGGATACATGGACAGGACACGTTCCCAGAATTCACAATCATCACCCATCAGTACAAATAAAACATGCAATTGGGCTCAACGATGTTCTGGACAAAACAGTCAAAAACATAGACAACAATGAAAAATTGATATTCACTGAAGTCTATGTCAAGCCAACTGACACACACATACTGTATCACAGAGCCAGCTATCATCCAAAACACAGAGTCAAAGGCATTGTAAAGTCTCAAATCATCAGATTCCACAAAATATTTTTTACTGAGACACACCTACAATAAGCCATCACAATAATTAGATTGATGACAACCAGCCCTATGTTGACAAATAGTTACTAAGCTGAGCTGAGGCACTAATGGATCTAAGTAACAATTTGTGTTCCAAGGTCACCTCTTTTAACACCTGCCAATTCCCCTTAACAAAACCAATGCAATGCTCTCTAAGTGGCTGATACTGCCAGACCATCAGCAAGAAAGATGGCGTCAAAAGAATGACTCCATTAAAGGACTTAAATGTTGTACCACACATACATTTTCAAGATGATTAACTGCTAAACATTTTAATTGTTAAAATCACAAATCAAATTAGAGTTAACTAGCTGTATGGCTCTCTACATTAATCCTAATGATGATAAAATCGGATTCTTGTGCTGCAGGTCAAGGTGTTTCTGCTTTCTCTGTCCTTGTCTGCCCTTTTCCTCACATCACGGGCTGTAAGAGCTCCCATCGCTCCCTGTCAGGCCTAATTAGAGAACTGAAGATCAGATAAGAGTCATTAGGCAGGCAGCACGGTGCTGGGATCCAATAAAGCCAGTGGCTCCTGTGGGGTTCTGCCCACCACTTCAAAGCAGCACTACGATGCTAACCTACTGTATGTATCAGAAGCTATAATGAGGGGACTTTAACTTGAATAGCCTGAGCCCATGTTCTAGTAACCAACTGACTGAGGGTTAGGATTCTGTTCACAGACAGCTCACTGAGTAAAAAGGCGTCCGTCACAAGCAGTTGTAGCACATAGGACAAAAATGTTAGATGAAAAATCTTGGTATGCCCCTTCTAGTATTAGGAACCATGAAAAATTACAGGAAATGGCTGTAACCTGTCCTAAGCATTCAGTAATGCTCCCATAACCTGAACAGTTTGCAGTTGGCCACCGTCAGACCTTGTGTTTCTGGACATTGCCGTTGGTTTTTGTGATTTTTGTGAGTGTGGTTGGCTGCAGCTGGCCAAAGCAATGAATGTAAAAGGTGTTGCTTTTAGTGACAAACCCAAAGGGGATTATCACCAACTCTGCGGTTCCCCTCTGACTGAGTCTGTTTAAGCTCATTGTTTTGGATTCATGGCCTGTAATTGTGCTGTGTGGTTCAGCATCAAACAGCAGGCAATGTTAGGTGGTGAATAAGCTGGAACTTCAGCTGTTTGCTTCAGAGTTTGTGGGGTCTAAAAGAGGGGTGAATAGCTGACTTTCATTAGTTTGCCATGAGGACTCCATATGAATAATAATGTTGCCCCACGTTTTTCAAATCATATTCTGTCAAAAAATGTGTGATTTTCAGCTCATAGTCGCATTACACAAGTTGCCAAAAAAAAGTGATGACTACTGATGACTGAAGAGAATGGCATTCGTTTTTTTCCCCTACAGGAATTAAGCAACTCAGTTGTTAAGTAAAAGGGACAGTAAAATCTGCTCATTACTTTGCGTTTAAGGCAGATGTTGTCAGTGGATGTGATGATGATCACTGTTAATCAGCACAAGTGTCTCTGCTCCTAAATTAAAGTAGCACGTCTGCAATCCCTTTTCCATCTGACAATCCAGTGCACTGTACGATGTCTTGTTGGGTTTTTTGTCTGATTAACATTCCACATTCCTACTCACACAGGAACACAAGGTGTACTAATCATACAGAGTCTGGAAGCATTGTGGGGTGAGACAGCCTGGCCGTGCCTTTCGAGCTCAGACCCTTAAAGCGTTAAGTCATACATGGCATAGTACATCATTTACACAATAGGAGATTTTTCACACCTCCAAACAGGGAACAAAGGGACAAATCTGCCGACTTCACTCGGCATGTTTAAAGACACTAGGAGTTTGTGTCTCTTGTGCTCCCTGTGCCTCTGGTGCCTTGTAGAGAGATCACAAAAAGAGAAAGGAACGGGGGCAAAATATCCCCATTCACATCCTTTTCATGAAGAGAAGCAGCCATCTGCCAAATGCCTCTCCACATTAACTTTGCACCATTGAAGGCAGTGGTGGCGCAGGACAAAACTACACAATGCGGGAGCCATTACGGCTGGCACATCGAGTTCTCCAGCTGATTTATTTTTCACTTTTTCACACGTATCTCTCAGAGAAGAAGCAGAGACCCAGTCTGATGGGAGAGGATTGTGTTCGAAGGGTTAGCAATGAGCAGACAACAGCGCGCATTTTGTCTAAGGAGAAAATGAGGAAGAAGTCGGACAGCTGCAGAAATAATTCATGGATTGTGCTGAAAATAACGCTGTTCAATGTTTTAATACTGCCTTCTGTGATCTTGGGCCGTGATCCAGGGCGACAGGCTCCTGTTCGGTCAAACTCATCCATTTGGAAAAAGATGTAAGCAGACTAATCCCAAACTAAACAATGGGCTCTTCTATATGGATCCACTGTCTATTTAGGCCTGTTAGTTTGAGCAGTGACAGAGGTCAACGAATACATGAAGCTTCCTCTAAAAGGCAAGCGTTAGTGAGTAGGCTTAACAAATCTGCAGGCCACAGTTTAGACTGTTTGGATGTTTGAGCACTGGCAACAGTGGCACTAAGGTGATTGAAAAACCTGTTTCATGAGAACAGAGTCTGGCAGGAGACAGTTGTCATCAAAGCTGCTTTTGTGAGTCACATTGAGATGAGGCTCTAACCGTCTCAATGTGACTCACAAAAGCAACTCTAAGCGAAGCCAGAATTTTCTTGGACACAAGCAGAACTACTGGGCAAACCGGACCAGAGTGGTCAACTCTTGACGACACCATCGGCAACGAAAATTGGAATCATATGAATGACAGCTGTCATTTGTAGTCTCAGGGACGTGTGGGACAATGGTGGGAAAGGATTAGACACTTCAGGGGCTTCTGGGTGGCTCATTGTGTGTGGAGGCGGTGTGTGCGGCCCAGCCTGTGCTCACATCAGCTCACACATCAGTTTGTGATCATAGACCAACTCGCACCTAACAGCTGGACTACAATTGACAAGGCTGGATTTATTGTAAGGATTAGAGGTGCAGGGAACTGGGGGCTGGTTGGGATCAGCCTACAGCCAAAAGGCCTCCCAGATATGCATAGAGAACAGTGTGTGTGACAGTTTTTATTACTTACCGCCAGTGACAAGTCTCCCCATTTACCCAGCCACTGGGCAGATGTGAGGGGGTGAGACAGTAAGCAGGGTTCTCTCTCTCTCTTATCTGGGTGTGTTGCTCGACCCTGAGAAGTTTGATTTCAGCTGGACGAAGGTGTTGAACATAAATAGACAGACTAATAAAGTGTCATGTAAATGTACCTGCTGTCACAAGCTGAACAATTTGTTGTATCTCCCATTGAATCTATGAGGCGGGCTGTTTTTCACCCCAGCCGATTGGGTTCGATTTGGAACAGCTATGAACACGTTCAACTTTAGATGCATTTGGAAACTTCCTACACGCTGCTAGCAGTTCATTTCAAGCATACCTTGGCCTTTTGTGTTATTTACACAGCAACTTGTCTAACATTGGTTACTTTGGGTAGAAGCTGACACTCACATTACATCACAAAGAACTGCGAGTGTGACAATTGTTCTATAAAGTTGTTTACTACCACTAAATCATCAGTTGTCTGGTTTAACTTTGGCTTCACAAATCATTTGAGAGGTCTTCTTCAACTGTCTTTCAGGTCATACTAAAATTATGAAAAAAAACAAACTTTTGCCAAGATGTGGCTTTTTTTCTTATTAACAATAGGTAAATAGAACATTATGATTTGACTGTAGGGCAGAATAAATGATCAGGACCGAATCAACCTCCTGGGTCAACAAGCCTCGTCGGGCCTCGTTGACGGCTCCCATTTCTCCATCAAATTTGCACTTTCTATCTGCCTTGCTGGGGACGACTGTACTAAACTACTGAGGGTTTGTCCACATCAGCTGCCATCTTAGATTTAACATTTTTAGGTGTCCTGTTACAAAGGCCAAAAAACAGTAACATTACCAGCAAATCAACCTCATGAGGACATGGCATAAGGTATCGAAGAATGTTTCCAATGGAATGGCATATCAGTCACTGATGCTTACAGGACATCAGTTCATTACAACTGGGTCTTGCTTTCTTAGTTTTGGCAGTTAGGCTTATTGGGAAAAATGTAGAACTAACCAAGGTAAATACCTTGCAGAGATCTCAGACTGCGGCAGTAATTTGGGTGAAACACATGAGTGGTCACACAGAATATTTTTAAAACAAACCCACAAAGGATGGTAAAATAATACTTTATCCATCCATCATTCTGTCCTCAGCTTTGTTTTTTGTCTATATGTTTTTCTGTTTAATGAGGAATTATATAATAATTATTATTAGATTACTGGCAGCACTTTGGATGAGGCGTCTGATTGCCTGACTTTTTTTTGTCCCATTCCAGCAATGTTAAATGTGTCTAAAACTGCAAAAACAGCACCCACATCCTTGAAGTAGTGAAAGTTTGTCCTGCTGATGAAAACAGGTTCTTGTTTGAGGCCTTTGGCTGAAATTGAGCCTTAAAGATCAGTTTCAGAAGATGTACTGAAAATGCAGTAGGTGCCGCCTCACTATACGGTTTCAGACACAGCTAAAGGCATTTAGTTGCATTTACTCTGGGGAGATTTGTACTAAACAATATGTGTTTTCGAGGCTTTGTTTAGCAGACCTTTATTTCTCTGGTTGCCATGGATTAAGGATGACAGACTGGAAAAGCTTGTTTAGGGAACAGAGGGGTGGGCTTAGATAGAATATCAGACCAATGACCCGGAGGCCAAGGACGAGCTATTTGTGTATGTGTGGCGGGGGTCCTTCACATTGACTCATTGTGATCTCCCCGGTAAATCTACATGGGGGAAAAACAGATGTGAGCTGGTATGGGGTTGAAAGAATTCACTATTATGAGTGGCTGGAATCTTATTTCACACTGACGGAAGCAAACAGCTGCACATGTTGCTCACTTGTGTTGTCAGCCAGTGCCACGGGCTCGCCAAAGTCAGACAGCTGAAGACTGGAAAAATGTGGCCTTGTCCGAAGAATCTGGATTTCTGCTGGAGATGGTGGAGTCAGACTTTGGCTTCAGCAGCATGAATCCATGGACCCGACTTGCCTTGTGTCAGCAGTCCAGGCTGCTGGGGGTGGTGGTGTAATGGAGTGGAGAATATTTTCTTGGCACTTTGGGCCCATTACTACTAATCAATAACAGAGTGAATGTCACAGCCTGAGCAGTTCAGTAGAACACCTTTGGCATGTGGTAGAACAGGAGATTGGCAGCATGAATGTGCAGCTGCAGACATGATGTGATTCGACATGTCACCATGGAATTGTGTTGTTTGTCTTAAAAAAAAGAACATCATCTTGTGGAATCCATGCCATGAAGAACTGAGGCTGTTTTGAGAGCAAAGGGAGGAAAAGATGCATTCAATATATTTATGAGTCAGAACAGTGTTTCACATGACATTAGCAGTAGATTTGAGTGAACTAGCTGAACTGCTGTAGGCTGTGCATCCTTTATTCATCTTCTGCTCCTTCTTTTGTGATAGACCAAACAGCATTTGGTAGATTACCACCACCTCCAGGACTAAAGTCCTACTCTAGTTCTGGAGGTGGTCCTACTGTTACAGCAAGACATAGGCAACAAGATTTCTGGTTTGGTTAACAAAGACAAAAAAAACATGGCAAAGGCCACATTCAGACTGACAGCAGCGCTGCATGAAACAGCCAAGTCCTGTCATTCATTTGAATGGGCTTAGCTGGCCATTTTTTATATGACATCAGGGTTTTCCTAATAAATCTGATGTCTTTAAAGGCTTTTATCTTTCCCTTTATATTTCATCACCTCACCTGTACCTGGAAAAAACCCTCACCAACTGTGCTGCCCATGCTGAATGCCCAAAGTGTACCAAATCGCGTATGAATTTTCTAGGGATAGACACTTAAACTGACATATAAATGGGGCCACTGAGATTGGAAGACACTGACTTTATATGGATGCGGGCAATCTTTACTCAGTGTCATAATGTTTTAGCTCATCAGTGTAAGTCATAAATCCTGTATGAGTAATTATGATAACACTGTAGTTGTGACTTTCACGTGTGTTTAAGCATGTCAAACCCACGTTGGGAGAAATTTGGACAATGCAGTCTGACTCAGTACCCTGATGGGACACATGGTGGGTCTGTGATCCTGCTTTATTCTGTAAGGAATGAGACCGATGGTACAAAATACAGAAAAGGACATATTCAGAATTTTCTTTCTCTTGTAGGGAGTAGACTGGACTCAACTAAACTCAACTGTTTGTATGGTTTGCAGAATATTAGGGTGAACGGGGCTGAAGGGCTGGGACCTGCCATTCCTGGGAGTCGCCCTGGCTGCTGGCCACGTAACAAACTGCCGCAGCAGGTACCCAGGAGCAGGCACACAGAGCGTTGATTGTCACCAGTGTTATCCGAGTCGAGCGGTGGCAGTTGGCAGGGTCGGTTTCACCCAGCGTAAATGTAAAGTGACAGTGTGTTATTGTGATAATATCGAGCAAGGGGCGGTCTTATTCCAGGGGGTTCTGTTGGCCAGAGACAGGGACACTGTCGTGGTGCTGGCCAACTTTGTAATACGAGCTGAACCCAAACTGCTGGCTTCCCTTTGTGTCCGTGGTGAAAAACTGCTGTAGCGAGCAGCAAAGCTGTCGTGTTTGTTTCCAGTGCCCAGCTCTGAATAAGTGTCTGAATCTGTTCCAGTGAAACATCAAACAGATAAAAAATGTATGCAGTACTTCTGAATGTGGTTTGAAACCATCATCATCATTCTTGAAAAGCGCTCTATCAATAAAATGGACTGTATTATTGGAAAGGAAGCAGGGCACTCACAGAGCAACTCAACACGTGGGCTGGAAAAAAAGCAACTGGCAGTGAATTATAGGAGCATATGGCACAGGATGGGTGCAGTGGCGGGAGTCATGGCTTAAAGGAGACAGAAGCAAGAAAAATCTAACACTTCTATCACACACAGCAGAAAGATTTCAGAAAGATCCACATGAAAATGTAAAGACAGTACTTCCTCATGTGAGCATTTGGTAATCCCTCATCAGCATGCAGGGTGATGAATGGGAGAGTGAAGGGGGTGGAGGTGGAGGGAGGAAAACCAATATGAGAGAGGGGTACAGCCCCATCATTTGCTTCTCCACGGGCTGGGGAGCCCTACACTCCTCTCTCCCCTTCACCAGCTGCCACCGCCTCATTCGCGGGCATTGTGGAGCTGTTGCCATGGAGATGTGGGTCAGAAAGCCGATGTGCGAGTGCAGTATGGATTTGGCGCTGGCAGCGGAGCACAAACAGCATGGGCTGGAGCAGGCAGTAAACTCCAGCTGAATCTAGGTCACCGGGATTCTCTCTGAGCAGAGGCAGGCAGAAGTTACTGAAGAGAGGGTGCAAGGAGGTGGGAGAGGCGGGAGGAGGGTAGAGCTGGGGAACACCGGCTCACACATAACTGGACCGCTGTAACCAAATGGTTTGCCGATTTGTTACAACACTGCCTTGCTGTTGCTGGAAACAAATGAGAATCAGGATTTGTTTGGACATGTTTGGATTTGTGAATGCAACCACTCAGATTAGCCTTGAGGTGGTGAACTCACATGCAATGGAATGGGATTTTTTATGGTTAAATGCCACAGTTTCTGCTGTCATTGGGTTCTAGTAATATACAGTCAATAGACATGTTTCCCAATTCACACTACAATAAAAACACAATGACTGTGTTTGAGAATTTTGCCTGTACATTTGCATGTTTGTGTGAGACAGCTAATATGGGTTATTGTTTAACTTCTCAGGAACACTCCAGCTTTGTTAGTGTGTGTGTTTTCTTAATATTCATTTCCTGGTCCTCACCATTCTGTTCAGGTCTATGTACAAGTGGGATAAAGTTACTCCACATAGCTGCCCAGTGAACTAACCCAATATTCAGTCAATTTGTGTCATGGAAATGTGGAATGCAAATTAAAAGTGGCCATGTTTTCACCCACAAAACTCCGCAAATCCAAATAGGCCAGAAGTAAGTTAAAGACGTTTTGAAATAAATAACTGTTTACATACAGACAAATATATCAATAAGTTGCAAGATATAAATTAATCAATATATTTTAAAATGATTTAATGTTTTATTAAAATTGTAATCAATTTTTACCAACTCTATTTAATTACTTGTATTTGTTATGAATTAAAAACTATTTTTTAGCCACATTAGCTATGTGCATATATTTATTTGTGGTCCCCAGAGGATGAGTCCTACTGACATTGGTTCAAGTTTGGGATTTTAGTTACAAGTGAAATGTGTCATCAACTTTGGGATGCAGTAGCACCCAGAGGTAGCTGTTCCCCTCAGGAGGAATTTGGAGGAGCTGGTAATGCTCAGACTTTTCATGACTTGGTTCAACATTTCTCCAGTATTTTGCTTCAGGGCTTGATGCTTTTGTTTCTTTTGTACATGTGCTCTGAAACTGAAAGATTTAGTAGCTCAGAAAGAACTTCATGGTCACAATGAACATTTATCAAATATTTTACCTTAGAAAATATACAAGAAGATGTTTACAAGTCAAATTATTCCATGTAGCTGAATGCAAAATGTACATGATGATTTTAATCATTTCTACTACAAACTGTATATATGTAATCATAATGTTATTATTTGCCTTAAACTGTATAAACACTTGAAAATGTAGAGAACAGCAGTGCAGCATACAGTGTAATTACTCTGGAGTTAGGATGTAATCTTTTGTACTAACTGTACAGTGTACCAGTACATACATGTTGGTACTAGGGAACAAGATGTGAAGTTATGGAATATGAGGGATTACCGGATACCTATTCTATTATTATAGGGTAAGTGTGACCTATTGAGCTATCATTTAAGTGTGAAGCATCATTATTTCTTCTTGGTTCTAAACTCTAAAACAAGTCTGCTCACTGGTCCAGCAGCTTTTGTGAGCAGGTTTTCCGGGACTTTGAGCTGGTGCATTGCAGAGCTCTTCATACTGATGAGTGGATCAATAAATACAATAAATTTATAAGACGTAATAAAGGATACACATGGTTTTCAAAGTGCTCTTCCAAAGATGATGAAAATGCAGCCTCCATGATATCAAAGGCCTGTTGAAAATCAGTCTCTCCTCTGATAGTAAGGGCTGTGGTAATAATTCAGTCCAACAACATACACAGTGACATCTTTCCAACCACTTGACACTACACTGAGCTACTTCCACCTCAGCAAAACCCATTTTAAATAACTGGTGAATCTCTGACAGTGCAGGAAACAATTCCTCCCATTCTCTCTCCATCACCACAGACAGACAAAAGCCCCTGATGAGAGATGGATTGCTGTCCCTGCCTTTTGAGTATCAGCCGTTCAAAAGAAAATGCTAATGAGGTGCTGGGAAGAGAACAGGGAAGCAGTAGAACTGGCACGGTGCGGCCATTGTCATTCTGATTCCAGACCTTGACAGGGGGAATAATTGACTAACTTCTTTACTGGTAAACAGGAGCAAACTGAGTTTGCTGTTCAGGTTCAATGGAAGCACATCAATGCTGCCACTCTCAACTTTAAAAGCCTTAAAATCCGGGCTTAAATACAAGTAAAACTATAGAACTGTGTTTTTTGTTAAATGAATTTGTTTCAAGAAATCCTCTGGATTACAGCAGGTTAATCATTCATTTTGTGGCCAGTCAGAGGCAGCAGAGCAAACTGTAAGCACAACCATGACATGTTATCCCTTTATAAAGTTGGCAAACCTGCTGCCTGTTGACACACCCAGCAGACACAAAGCAACTTGAGCATCCATCTGGAGTCATGTTTCTGTACACCTGATGAATGTAAATCGAACAGCCCACCCTTCTTTTAGCATGGTTTTGGGTCTCCACCTACTCCTGAGACACATTGAGCTTTAGCTGCTAAACCATGTGAGTGAGTTGCTAACTGTGTCTGAGATTGGTCAGGGTGTACCTAAAAATCCAAGATAGAAATCCAAAACAATGTGATCATGCAACAAAATACTCCACAGAGCTGAGGGGAAGTACAGCATTGGGCAATCATTTTGTGAGGGTTTGTCACTGCAAGTGGCCTTGTTTACACTGCACATAGTGATTTGATCCATTATGGATATAAAAATGTTCCAGTGCCCATGATTTTCCATGAGTTTTTTGTCATGGCAACCGCTCGCTTGTGAAGAAGGTTATATGATTTCTTCTGTGGACCTGGAGGAGCTTTGTCAAGTCTGATAATATTTCACTAAAGCCAAGATCAGTTCACAGAAAGACAAATTTTATGGCAATGACCGAACCATGTTTTTGAAGTCTCACACAGAGAACAACTGAAGCAAAACTACCTACCGGGTCAATTAATTGTTGTTGGATGTTTTTTCCAGGTTGTGAAAACTGTAGTTGATATGTCAGTAGAGATTGTCAATCAGTATTCAACAGCCTGATTGTCATCAGGTGAGGTGCAGGGTGGTTTGAAAAGGAGGTGGGGTAAGTAAATCAAGGAAAGGAATACAATAATGCTATGCTGGTTATGGGCTCTGAAGGAAAATGCCATATTTTTTTTATTTTGAGTCCTAAAAACAAACCATGAACTATTTGTGTTGTTCTTCCTTTGGCCCTCAGCACTTCTCTCCTGCATGATTTATATAACCAGGGAGCCTACCAAGAGAAGAGGGCACAGGAGTACTTCTCCAACACTTCATCATGTCACTCCTATTTTCCTGTACTTTACCAAGTACAGATGGTTGTTAATAAAAGCATTTAAAATTAACTATATAATGATTTATAGAAATAGCAAACAAAGCCAAAATTAATCGAAGAATCACCATCTCTCTACTTGGTTCAACCTAATGAACCAAGTGGCAACCACTGGTGACAAATGGCTGCAACAGTGTGTACACTACATGAAAATATGTAGAACTCAAAGAGAGATGAACACAATCACGACACAGAAATCAACAACAACAACAAAGCAGCTGATGCATAAGCCTCCTCAATCCCCACAGACAATATACAACCCATCTTTCTTAGTAAAAAGGTTCAGTTCCATGTGAGGATTTTCTGGACTTTCAAACATTAAAGAAAATGCAGGAAAGATGCAAAAGAAAAAAGAAACAGAGGCAACAGTACTACAAGGTGCAGGTGGAATCTGATGTGATCTGAAACTGATGTGGGTGAACTACAAGGATGTGAAAAAAGGACAACAGTATTACTGTACCTAAGAGACTAGTTTAATAGGATCTTGAATAGGATCACAAATACAATCTTTGTATCTTGCTTTATTCATATATTTTAAAATGACAGTTTTTATCCTGGTGAGCAGTTTAAAAGACTAATACAGTGTTTGGACTTTTTTGCAAAGTTAAGATAATTTGCAACAGATTACGTGCATTTACTGTGACATTTTGTTTGGCACAGTAAAGATACTTTAATGTGTTTCTCAGTAATTCATCAGGACACTTGCCTTACAATACAACTGTTTTTAATTTGATGAAGTTGATGATGTTATTGCTGGCAATGCATGCCTTTAAATCAATGTACACTTGAATGAGAACACAAAAACTAGTTTTGACAATATTTAAAACAGACCTCGGTGACTGTGTATGTTAAACAAATTTAAATTCTGTAGTAAATAAACATGTAGAACCACCGATCTCTCATCATAAAGCACGATGATCTGGTTGTAGGAAGCAACAGGTGATCATGAAGTCCAGTATTTGAATATGTGAAGCTAATGCAAATTTCAAAAGGCTGGCTACTGTTGCCATGGTCACAAGAACACATGCCAAACAGCATTAGAAACAAGGTGGTTGCAAAGTAACATCTGATGTGAAACATTTGATGGGTGCTGGAAAATAGATCAAGACCAAAATGAGAAAGTGTGGGATATCATTTTCTGTTTCATGGGGATGGATGAGCAGCCACGGCCGCCTCAGGCACTTTGTGCTGCTTTCAAATTGCCTCTTCTCTTGCAAAGAAGCTGCTGACGCACAAGCTGGGGGACTCACATCCAACATTGTTGTCGCTTGTAACCCAATTCCCCATTTACATGCCGTGATTGTGTTATCGGTGGGGAAACCTCGAGACCTTTTATTCTGAACACGAAGGGGGCAGCAAAACAAAATTAGCTGAGATTAAAGCATCTATTCATCTGACACTTAGGCTGATGGGTTCACTGCCTGTCATTGAGATCCATTTGCTAATTTTCCCTGATGTGATGTAACCACTCTTTTGCTATTTAAGGTGAGTCCGTGACAGCTTGGATAATGGAAAGAAGTGGGATGCGTGAAAATGGGCAGGAAGTTGTCATGGTGTTTTAAAAAGGCATTGCCCGTTACAGCTGCATTATACATTACAGAAGGTGGTTTAAACAGTGCAACTGTTCTCACTATTTCCACTAATTTCAAAAGTAACATCTTAATAAGCCACATGATGACTGTTAAGTCATACCTCCGAAACACTGTGACATTATTTTATACAGTTTTGATGAGGCCACCAACTTCAGCAGAGGCATCTGGCTCACAAGCAGTAGTTATGGATGGCAGTTTTTCAAATGAAGCAAAATGATCACATATAGTGGGTAAATTAATTCAAACACAGCCCACAACTAAACAATGACAAGGTCAGCTTGCTATCAGCTTAAGATCATATTGAGGAATTAAAGGACATATGTCTCAATAGGATTTGGAAAAACCTGTCACGGCTCCTCAAAAAGAGAACTGCAGGTCTGCTGCCTCTTGTTTGCCACTGTCTTTTATGAAGTAAGTATATATCACACTGTAACTTTTACTTTTATTTTTTTCTATTTTCTATTTATATTTTACTCTTTTCTTATTTCTATCAAAATGTCTTTGTATTGTTTTATGTTGCTTTTAATTTTTTTTCTTATTGCATATCATCTTTTTTGTGTAATGTATAGTCCAGTGTAAGTCAGTCATCTTGTCAAACATAGGCATTTAGGTTGAGGGATATTTGGTCTTGTGTCTTGCACTGTAAAATTTTCAAAATTACAGATAAAGAGTATAATAAATATCATAATCCATTCCATTTTTACAGTTTTATCTGTGTAAATCGACTGTCCTGAACAAACTGAATGAGTGTCAGCTCAGCAGCCATAGTATTTTTAATGGTCACTAATTCATAGCTGCCCCTCTTGTATCCCTCTTCAGCATTGTTCACATTCCCACTGATGCTTTTATCTACCCAGACAAATCCCAAGCAACTGTGACCACATCCTTTGCCATTCTTTCCGTAAAAACTCTGACTACAGCAATTAGTGGACTGTGAGTTGCACTATGCAAGAGGGCTTGGGAACATAACACTCACAGACCTTGGAAGACCTTTCAAAAGAAGACAACAATGCCTTTCCGGCATTCCAAAGAGAATATGTACATATGCCCTGGAGTGAAAAAAGGGGGAGAGCTCACATTCCCAGTCGTACAGGGCTCACAATTAGCCTCTGACGGAGTCCAGCAAGAAAGATGTCCAAGAGGTCTTGTCAAGGATGAAAAAGCTCAATTGAGATTAACGGTTTGATTCCAGTCAACTGAATGAGTTCTGGTCATCTGCAGAGCATGGGGGCAACATGTTCAACCCCTTTCCCATAAGCCCTTACCCAGAAAGAGCAGCAGCAGACATGGGATTAAATCCAGGCATGGGCAGCAGTGCAAGTGTGTCATGTAATGAAGAATTCTCTTCCATCCGTCAAAGGGAATTACAAGCGTGACGGGACATAATGTACTCATTGTGTGGGGCAGCATCACTTCTTATCTTCAGGGAGTAGGAATGCCAAGGAGGGGCTTAGGGAGCTACCACAGGTTTGCAGCTGTTTGAGCAAAACACACTGAAATACTGTATACAGTGCAGTGATATGTGTTGCGAGCATTCAAAGTCAACACAAGGGAACTGTTGGCCCCCAGTGTGAGGAACTCAGGAGAGATTATGGAATACTGAATATGGGCTGGAGTATATGTAGAAACCATAAAATATGATGCATATGATACCTAAAACATAAGTTGACTAACTTGAAAGATCTTACATACAGCATTCAGTTAAACTGAAACTAGATATGCATAAAAATACAATGACTAACCAAAGAGAGGCTCCACATTTAAAAAGCAAGTAGGTCATATTTGATTTTTTTCATTTTGACATTTACTGGTTTCTCAGCCTATGCAAAATCAGCATTCAAAAGATGTCTTCTTGTACTCAAGGAAATTGTGGTGAGGATTTTTTTTCTGATTCCTGTCCTTTAAACTAAAACATTAACCAATTAAATGAAGAGATACTTGTTTTTATAAAATTTCTTCAATTAATCTTCAATTTGAAAATGCTAGTTGCAGCACAATTTTCAATACTACTGGATCAATTTAGGGAAAATAAGGTTGGGTCAGAAATTAATTTTAGGACTGTGCTCTAAATGTTTTTGCACTATTTATAAAAATAGCAGAAAAATGCCTGGAGATAATGGAGATAGCCATACAAAAATAATGGTTTAAAGGCCACATTTTCATGTTAGGTTTTCAAGAATGAACAGACAAAGCCATCAGTTTCTTTGGTCAGATCAGTCATTGCTGTCCAGAGAAAACCATGCCTCGCCGAATTTGGTTAATTTTCTTTAAAAAAAAGGTTTTCAGAGAAACTTAAGTATTAAGTCTTTGTTTACAGGTTCTTAAGATGAGTAAGGTATTTTAAACTTCACTGGATTAGCTAATAGCACACTGCCTCAGAGCTGAAAGCTTGTCTATTCATTTTAACTCACAAACAGTTGATGTTTTGGAGACGAGTGGTTTTCACAGCAAAAAAAGAGGAAGAAAAGTCTATTTCCCAAGCAACATTATTACATAGAACTTAATGATTATTTTCTGCCATAACATTGTCAAAAGTCTCAATACGATTGGTGTGTGATTACAGGGTGACAGGCTATAGGAACATATCATTTACTGCACACCTGCCGTGCAGCACCAAGCCAGACATTTAATTATGTGTTCTATCTGTAGAGGCAGAGGACACATGTTTAACCCCAGATTTCCCTTTCTCTCCCATAAGGTTAACAAATTGTGTGTGATGCACATGACAGGCTACATAACCACAGATTTGCTCTGCAGTGAGCTGTCAGCGTCTCTTTTACCACAAGAGGAACTAACAAAGCTGCATGTGAAACCCATGTATGTACAGTATACAGTGTTTACAGCACAACACCTGCCAGGGGACTTTTACTACTTTGTTTGAATGTCAGAACTGACGATACTGTCACTTCCTGCAATGTGGATAAAACAAATATGGGAACCCATCTTTAACCCACAACCATCAGCCAAACTACAAAGGGATTATGACTATATAAAAAAAACTGCTGAGATGTTCATAAACCTTCACATCATTTGGAGAGTTATTTTTGTCCCCTCAAGTCTTTAAAAAAAGAAAGTCTTTCCAACAGAAACCCAATTTACCTTGTACTTGTGCAGCATTCATCAGCAGTATCTTTAATTTCATCTGTTGACCTATGAATAAGTCCTGTGAACAGAACCAAATGCAGAGGAGTATATCGATTTCTGTCTGTGAAAGAAAATAATTTCCTGCTGTTATCTAAAATTGAATTGGTTTTGCATTCATTATTTATGCTGCCACTTCGGTGTGCACTATATACAGAAATAGGCATTCACAGGAAAAAAAAACTAAACAGGAAACCTCGGGTGGATCACTAATCAGGCACTCAGGATGTTTTTACACTGCTGTTTTTTTGCCTGTCTGTTTGTCACCACTGACAACGCAAGAGTCAGTGGAGAGTAAAACCAGTTCTCACTAAACAACACACACATCCTATCAAATATTTTAACAAAAAAGAAAAGAAAAAGGTGAAGATAAATGGAACAGCTGTCATGCCATGTTGGAAGAAATTGTTGCCATCCCTGTGGACTTGTATCGGCATTGCTAATGAAGCTGGTACCAATTGAAACTGTTCTTTGATGTTGGTGTGAATGTATGAGGGACAGGAGCAGCGTGGTCCTGTAGTCCAATGAGTAGTTGCTGGTAAAAAAAACAAAAAAACAAAAAAAATAAACTCATCTCTCCCTCTTAAAAATGTGCAGTTCGGTTACATGGCACATACTGTATTTATAGGAAGAGAGGCTTGTAACAAATCTGCAGTCCTGTCAGTCCCACGGACTCTCTAATTAAGAGTAAGTTAGCTATGCTCAGCTCACCCCAGATATACTTCAAATTATTTCATTATGAAGTCAAGACATGGATTCATGAAGTGAATCTGTAGAGGTCACTCAAAAAACTCAAAACTACTTAACCCCCCCCCCCACACACACACACATTTCATACACTGTTTCATACACATGACACTGTTTTTTGTGGGGATATGCACTGACTGGATTGCAGCATCCTTCTTTACTGCATTTGTCTCTATAGGTGGCCCCAGGAGGTGCTAGTCCCTGGTCCTGCCCCACCACTGCCATGCTCCAGGAATAATAATTAGCTTTTCAAGTTTTTTTCTGCTTATCGAGTTAAATCGAGGCACTGGATGTTTCCCTGGAGCTCTCCAGCAGCATATCATGAACAGCATCACCTCTGAGGCATTCACATTTTTGCATCCATTATCATGGTACTTGTTAAATAAAAAGATGAAATGACTAACTTTTATTTTAGAACATGCTTTTGTCCTTGATTTAATTGGTAGATTGGATTTAAAATATGCTAAGGAAATTGTATGAGACTGAACTGTGACTGCAAGACAGCCCTCCCAGGAACAATAACAGCATTAGTCATTTTCATCAAGTGCCCCTAAACAGCAGCTGTATGTCACATGATAAAGCTGGGTTTTCCAAAGCTGGTTTTGGAAAGTATGACAGAGGCAATGGATGATGGAGGCAATGGTGGATGAATAGGTAAAAAAAAAACACTGAACTTCAAAATGGGAAGTCACACATCATTTCCTGTTACAACAGCAACAGTCAATGCTTTTTTCAAAAGCGAGAGCATTCCATAACCCTAATCACACAGTTATTACTGTTACCAGTACAACAAAGCTTCACTAACCTTAATAAAGTGTTAGCACATGTAGGGGTGTTGGACAGACAAATGGTGTATTTTGTTTGAAATGGAAGACTTGTTGCAGTATATAGGCAAGTTAAAGTGATGTACTGACTGATCTGCGTCCCATGCCTCCTATCTTGTGGGGCTTTGTTAGGGCTTGACATGGTCATTTAGGTTCACAGGATGTCTCCAGGTGTCTCCTCGGAAACATACGTCAATCACATGCAACACAGTTACACACAGGCATGGATTCGTTCAAATCTCATCAGTGGAATCCAAATTTGTAACTGCAGCTCAAGGATAAAGTGATGCTGTACACAGACATGGGTTGACTGGAGGATAAAACCTTGACTGTCCCCCAGTTTGAGATCCATTCTTATAGGAAGTCTTAAAACCTGGAAAAAACATGTGTCCCATACTTGCACTGTGTCTGGATACAATTTAGCTGAAAGACGGGGACCTGAAATCACCATGTGTCTCTCTTCTGGTGAGCATGCTTAATTTTCAAACCTCATTCCCTTAATGACATCTTGGCTTAATGGCTTTACTTTGAAACTGACACCAAATTCCTCATCTCGGTTGTTGTTTTGTACACATTTACTGTGACAATCCATTATAGGCTGGCCTGTGGGCTGAGCAACTGCATGTTGGGTGTCCTCAAATGTTGCCCTGTTACCCTTTAAGCCCTTCTGGCAGTTATGAGGGCCAACTGCGGTGCTTTATCTCAGTTTGTTCCCAAAATTTCTGTTACCTCAAATGATTCTTCCAGTTACACATAAGAAAAGGTGTCTCTTTGTGCGCTCTAACAGACCACTTGTACTGGTCTGATTGCTGAATCTTTTCTTAGTTTCTATGGTGACACAATGGATGAGAAGGTCAGATAAAAAAGAGAAGCTGCCCTCATTTGCTCAGATCTCACCCACTGACTATAGATGACGTCTGTGATGTTTTGCATGTCCTGTGTTGGCGTTTCCTCCTCTTGTGCTTTGTCGTTTCTTCCCCTGCACTAACATGCCTTGTTCTCTCCCACTTAGAAAATAATAATAAGCCGATGCAGCTGGTGGAGGCTCTATTCTTACAATGCTGCAATGACTGAGGGGAGGGGCCTGACCAGCTCCTCATCTGCACAAAGCTATTTCGATATGTTAGAGTTACAGATTATCCCTAAATGTGCACATGCGGACTATCTATAGATATTAGCTAAGCTGCACCACACAGAGAAGCCTCCAGTCCTCAATTGGTGTGGTTACAGGTGTGTGGCCAAAGATGAGTTTGATTGAAAAATGTTTATTTTATCAACCCATGTGGGTCAGGTAATGTTTTGTAGAAGCCATAAGGACTTACCTCTACTTTTCGTTGTAACCTGCCGAACTCCACTCAGCATCTTGGCACAGAACATTTTTCTCTTTGGATGTACTTCCTTAATAATGAGCAACATATGAAGATTTGTGTGGAATCACTTTGAACAACAGTGGTGGTGTAAATACTACAACATTAACAACCTGTCAACACATAAGAGTTTAAAAGGGCCTATGAGTTTCTTCTCATTACATAATTTTACCGTTGCACATTTAGTTACTTCAGGACCAGCAGCATTGTGTGCTGTGAATGTGGTGTGGGCTGTGCTGAATTACTGCCACAATCCCTGTTGGTGTAAAAATACCAGGTGCAGCGGGGCAGTGCTGTGGCCCGGAGCAGATATCCAGGAATTGCTGCCTCCAACACCCAAAACAAGCCATCCAAGGTTAGCATGCTGCCAGCTGGATGGCAGCCATAGGAGCCTTTCCTTTCCTCTCAGAACCCCTCCACCCCCACCCCCCCACACACAGCTGGCCTCTCTATGATTATCAGCAGCCGATGAAAAGAAACAGAGTACACCTTGGCACCCACCACCCTGACCTACCCTAGATCAGATGAACCTGCTCAGCTGTCGTCTCCCCCAGCCCAAGTCACTGTAAAAACTACTACACACTATTACTACAAGCTACAGATAGGCTGGTCTCACTGGGAAAAATGACAGCGGACAATGCCTTTTGTTGTCATTATTGGTCCTGAATAACAACCACAAATCACATGAGAATTGTGGGTCCAGTTCTGGTTTTCAATTTATGATCACACACACACAAGTTAGCCAAACGTATGACATACTGCCCCACCAGCTTCAGAGAAAGCAGTGACAAAGTTATACTGAGAAACACAAGGACGGGTCAGAGAAGCTTAATGAAAGCCACCAGAGTAGCACTTACTTTAGCTGTAACACATGGACTTCAAAGGGGCTTCACTGCTCACTGTGTTACATATGACTGGCAGCTTGAGTCTACAGGTAAAAACACAAACAAGTAGTCTCACACTGTTGCAGTCAAAATTATTAACAGAGACAGATTACTGGATCCTTCCAGAAAGGCCATTGCCCTCCCACGAGTTACAGGCTTATCTGGCCAACAGCACCTTCAACATGATGGACAGGTATTATTGGAGTAATGGCCTTTCCAGTTGCATTGTAAATTTAAACTATCTCCAATGCAGAAGGGGTGAAGTAGGAGACAGGGAAACCACATCAAGGAATACCCCAATACCCCTTATTAAGCAAACTGAGGCAAAGAGTTCTTGTTCACAAGGTCTTGGCGCAGATGCAGTGATGCAGGTGTTGTACCAGACTTTTGTGGCAAAGAGGGAGTATGAAGGCAAAGCCCTCAAATGTGCAGTGCTAGTCATTCAACCTCTCATGTATGTTCATAAACTTTGACTGAATCAATCACTACCGAAATTTGTTTCCCTTGCAAGCTGAGCTTAGGGACAGGGTGAGGAGTGTGGCCATCTGAAAGGGGCTCGGAGCAGAAGTCTTTACAGGTCCAAAATATTCAACTCGACATAAAAGCGACATGTGGAAAAGCCACCCAAAACTGCACAAACAAGTGCATTAACAATTTTTTAAAATTTCAAAAACTGTTCCAAAATGGACCAAGGACAATCAGAACTAGTGTGAATGGAACGAATAATAGCAACGTAAATTATATTGTATGTATCATTATCATCATTATTATTATTATTATATGCTATCCCAACAGTGGCCGATGTGGTCCACATTACCCCCAAGTGTTGTACATCGACAAGTACTGTGATCATTAGCAGTGATGGATGTGGCATATTTAGGGGAGAGGACCCTTAAGACATTTAATAACAGCTGTAACTCATGGCCCAACACTGCAGGAATGCCTTGTAGTTGAAATGACTGAGGCTTTGGGGAGTGGGGGGGGTTTGGTCCAGTTCCTCCTGGTCCTGAAATTCCTGCTTTATTTGCTGCTGCTCGGACGCAGCACGCACAGCAGCAGTCCTGTTTACTGAAGCCAGGGGTCAGAGCTCCTCGCTGCGTGTTCGCCATTAATTGGGAGCAACTGGCTAAAGGCCGATCAAAGGAGCGGCTACAGACACGTAAACTCTGTCCAGGACTTTGAGGAGGAGAAACTGCTTGAACCTCAAACAACTCAAGGACTCTCTCAGGATTTCACATGCTCTAAAACTGACAGGCAACTATTCATTTTGCTGGTTCCTTACATCTCTACAACCTCCATCGCTAAAGACAGTTGATAAGGAGAACATGTTAGCTAACAAATTGGTACCCAAGTGGTACAAAGACCCCCACAAGTTCCATTCACGACAACCAGTCAGCTTGACTACTATAATGGTGGGACTAAAAGTTGATTCAAGAGCTGTACAGGATAAGTGATCTGATCACCACCGCTGTGTTAAGACTCCACATATAGTGACCATTTGTGATCAGATCTCAATTGCTCTGTATGCAAATAAACATGCACATCATTTCCATTTGCAAAGACCAAACCGGTTGTCGTTTTGAACAGAAAAGTGCTCCCCATGTATAATCTGATGGCAATTAGAAATCAAAGAATACCAGTCTCCCAAGATGTTGGATTGCTTCTGTGATTTGTAGAACTTGTATTTGTTTTTGAATGCGTTCATACCATCATTTGCATAGGCAGCCCCTCAGTGAGGCCAGGACACATTAGTGTACTGCACTGCATTGCTATAAGAATGTGGACATATGAGACCCAGACACCCTCTGAATGTGGTCTGACAGTTGGATGCCAATGCGTCCTCAGTGCTTCTTGGCTGCAATAACACATGCTCAGATCTGTCCACTTGTAATCAGAAAACTAGAAAATGCATGCTCCTTCTTTCCAGCGGAGATATGCAAGGCCAACAAGTAATAAATAAATCATGCACTTAGTTTTCTCAATACTTTTTTGTTCATGCTTCACAGGTAGATTAATATGTCAATTGACTGCATTTACATCCATCAACTAATAAGACACTTTCTTTCGGTGGAGCCAGTTTTAAAGAGCATCAATCAGTGAATCAGTGAAGAGAGTGGGATGACTTCAACTTTCTCTACATCAAGGTCAACATGACAATTTTACTTTTAGGTTGGAGTAGCAGAGCTCATTACAGCTTTATGACCTGTACTGACAGAGGTATGGCAACTGATTTATTTTTGCAGTGTGTGAGCTCGGCATGTGGCACCCAGGCAGACTAAACATCCACTCTGAGAGACACGTGCCGCTGCTGCTGCTGCATCTGTCAGCCAGTGGCATCCCTGTGGCTGCAGCCTGTGCTGAGACAGCAATCTACACAGACAAAAGTCTTATCAACACTCACAAACAACAGTCTGACCCCCCCCCCAACACACACAACCCAGCAGAGCAGACAGACATGCCACTCATTCTCTGTCCCTGTCCTTATGGCTGCTTTAAATCAAAACCTTAAAAAGAGGGAATGATGGATGCAAACTCATCAGGACATGTGGGGGATTCAGCATCTCTCACATCAGACTCATGTTACTCTCCCTAACTGCAGGCCCGTTTTTAAGGACTTCTCTTAAAAAGAAAAAAAAAGCATGCTCACACATTTTCACAGATCAGTCACATGCTCTGTGACCTGCTGCTCGCATGATAGCATTGTTAGATGGAGGTTGAGGAGGAGGTGCTGCACTGCGGATGAAAGGGGAGTTGGTGTGTAGCCTGAGGATGGGCTCAAAGAATGCAGCCGTGCCCACTCCACTTTCCCCTTCACTAATGAGGAAGACTTCACCATCAGTGTGGGAATGTGGGGCTGCTATTACTTCCAGGTGATAGTGGCTAATACACACACACACACACACACACACACACACACACACACACACATACACATTGACAAAATCAGTTCACTTACATATCTGCAGTGAATGGATATTGTGTCTCCTCTGGACATGCTTGATATCACTCATAAGAAAAGCTGGCTGTTTGAAGTCTAGAGGCAGCTTGTTAAAGGCAAATGGCGATTTATTACACCACGGCATTTTCACTTTCAACTTTGTTTATGAGTAAACTGAGTTGAATTTGTTTTAGGATTAATCAGTCTTGTAGTTTGAGCCATAATTCATTGTCACATGCAAGTTAATTGATGAGATTCCATGAAAAGCAAGTTTAACAGAAAACCAGGAAGCTACTTTTTTTGGTCAGGTCAGGCAGGTAGCACTTCACATTTGTTTAATTCACAGAAAAACTAATGAAATTCTCTGTATTATTGGTGGACTATTTCTTGGCTCTGAGACATTGCCAGTGAAAGGCTCCAGGAAGTCTTAACCCCCTGTAAAATGAGTGTTTTATACACACAAGTTACAACATGTTGATTAATAAGCTTCAGAGGTTATGGTGCGCACAAGGTGCCAGACTAGTTTCTGGTCTTTTCGCTTGGGTGGTATTCATGTGGACATCTAACTCTGCCAGAAAGCACATAAGCATATTTCCCAAAATGTCAAAATATGGGGCAGTAGTTGGATATCTGATATCACCATCATGGTGTCTCTTTGATGTGAAACAGAGAAGAGAACACGTGACCCATTCAGATTTCATTTGGAAGTAGAAGTTGCAGAAGTTTTCCTTTCTGGAAAATGAGCAGCAAATCCTCACACTTGAGAAACCCACGTCCAGTATTATAACTGCAGGAGATCATGTATTGACTATATTCAGTATTATAGGAAGGAGTATGGTGAGATGGTTTTATGATTTCATTTCAATATGCAAGATAGATTGATTGATTTACATTTAGTAAACTGGTCAGACTTGAAACTAAGAAATTTATGTCATTATTGATAAGTCATGACAGCATATAGGTTCGGTAGGAGCTGGCTTGGTTCAGCAGAGCAGACAGGTGGAGCGGGAAAGACTAACCTCCTGTTTCTTATCACCCCACCCACTCCCCACCCCCAGCAAACAGCCCCTGTTTTGTCCAAACACGTGGTATATGCAAATAAAAGCCCACCATGTGAAGCATGAAGTCAGCGTTCTAGTGATAAGACCAGCATGGTGTTTGACATGCAGGGTGCCTGAATCACCATCTGTGTAGTGAGCACAGAGGCACACCCAAAACACTAGAGATATTCCCTGAATGCTCCCAGCCAGGGCAAGGGGGGCTGAGCCTAAAACAAGTCCAGATCCAGCAGGGAGTGGAGACCTGCAATTATATGAGCCAGCGGAAGCACCTCATCTCCCCCATCACACAAAACTTTAGCTTATGAAAAAGAAGATCACATTTCGGCAGCTTTTGTGCGGCCCGAGTGTTCGGTTCCTATAGCTTTTGTATACGCAGCCTGCAGACAAATCTCCAGTCTTAGCAGCCAGGTTGAGTCAGGCTATTCCCACAAGGCACAATGGGCTTGGCTAATAGCATTCCTGTAATGGCAGCAGAAAAGCTGTGGACAAACATTTACGCTTGGCCAGATTGAGTTTTTAAAGAGCCTTCTTTCTCCCCCTGTCCTTGTCCCTTTCAGACAGGTCAGTGGGCTCCTCCCTGGTGTTTTGTGCCACGCCATTCAAAGCGCTCCATCAGTCAGTGCCTCCAAATCTCTCCCCCCCTGTCCTCTGCTCACCGAGCTGGACAGCAGCGACCCTGGGTGAGGCTTTTGGACCTCAAAAGACAAAAAAATAAAGTTAAAAAATGGAATAGAAACTCCAAATAGAAAGGAAAGAATAAGTCTTAATCTGTGTAAACATTGTTATATCAATTATGTTGGTAATGTTACATCCTGTACAACTTATGTTCACGTTAGTGCTGCAGCAAATAAATTATGGATTATTGTGCGCACTATTTTGTCCATACAATGTTAGAAAACTGTGAAGACTACCCATCATAACTTCTAAGATGGGCACAACTTGATGGACTGTTTTGCAAAACCAGCAGTTTAAATCCCAAAAGATATTCAGTTGAAAATATATATAAAATAGATATAAAACAGAATAACAAAATGGGTCCAGGCACTGCCATCTTGCACTGGTGTCATTGGAGCCTGAGTCAGTGCAGTAGTGATCGAGGAGTGGAGCTGTGTATGTCAGTGTCACCTGTCCATCATGATGTCCCACCCCAGTTTGATTGCATGAAATAATTAAAATCAAACTTATAAGAAAAAATAACATTTGAACTAATCATTATGATACCAACCACTTAAATTTTTGGCCACCAGAAACTTTTTACTATTGCTGCCAGCCACCACGGGGATATTGATTGAGATATTTTGGCTTCATTTTTGGAGAGTTGGCATCTTTCTATCGAGTCACTGTGCGTCTTAAGGTGACAGAAAGCTCATGGTTTTTAGACTGTTGACAGATTGCAGCTTTGGTTCAGTGTTGAAAAACGTAATACCTATGCCAACACCTTTTTGTTATGTAGGAAAACTGAGAATCATTCCCCACCTTAACAGAGTCTTTAGGTACCATACACCTGACATGGTATGCAGATTTCCAACTTTGTTTTGGAGGTCTGAATGTAGTCCTTCCTAAGTTCTTTGTAAGTACGTATTAGTTTTGAATTATGGAGTGTTTATTTAAATTAGATTGTACCACTCAAACATGAGACATTTCTTAGCTAAAAGCACATGATACAATGTCATAGTTCTCCAGGGTTGTTATATCCTGTCCCATGGGATCACTAACCCCTATCCAGTGTTTGCATCTGATAATCCTCCAGACTCTAATTACTCCAATTTCTTGATTGTGTTTCATCATCTCACACTTCTTGAAACACACCTACACCAAAAAAGCCTCTTCTGCTGTTTTAATGTGTTAATGAGTTGTTTTCTGTGCGAACAGACACTCCTCCTAACTGCAACTCAAACCACCCCAGCCTGGAGCTCAAGCTCTCTTTTGTCATTCTTCACACAAACACTTCTATCAGTTTCCCACACAGCTGAGCACAACACCATGATTGCTGCCGAGGTGAGACTACACAAAGGTGTGTACCGTTAGCCCTATTTTTACTGATTTCACAACATTAGCTTTAACGATTTAGTTGTTTGGCCTATAAACTATCAAAAAAACCCAACCTGAAAACCTACATTCACAACATCCTGCAATGCAAGCCGACAACATCAGCTGTCTTCTTTTGTTCGACCAATAGTCCAAAAGCCCAGAATATTCCATTTTATGTCACATAGGACCAAGAAAAGCTGGGATAAGATAATGTGGGTGGAAATGGAGTGGTCTATGTAGCCTACAAGGAAGTAATTTGGGAATAAGGAACAGGTGAGTAAGTGTGCAGGGAGGAGTGAATGATAGAGTTATTGCAGGGCAGGAGGGATGGGCACGTCTTAAGTCACAAGAGCCTTACTGATCAATCAATGAACTGTGAAGGAAGGAGTCAAAATGTCCCCTGGGTCAGGTCACTATACATGACATTTTTAGACAGTATTTTAGACTGGGTGCAGTACTTTACGCTTCGAGCCACTTAAGGTGAAGCTTGTTTTAACAACTTCACACATAGTTAGCAAGTTCAGTCCCAGACGTCACCATGCAAGCCCTGCATCAATACAATCTGGATGGGTTTTAAAGTGAGTCATGAGACTTATACGGGTCAGGTCCGGGTCGGCTTTAGAGATAATTTCGGGTAATCGGACAGTTTGACAATTGCCACTGACCTCTGCAGCTGTGGGGTGGGTGTAAGGTTGCAAAATTGGACCCATGCGGGACTCTGTCCCGAGGCATGGACCACATCAAAAGAGCTGCGTTTTGCCAACATATTGTGTCAGCTGAGTTTGGTCTCAGTATCACTTGCATGGCATAGTGAGAGTGGCGTGAAAGCAGCACAAATCATTATCTTGATTCCTGTAATCCTGTGAACATCCTGTGTACACAAGCCGCTTGCTGAGAATGCAACGTGATGTAATGCTGCTGTGTGTTCAGATGCATTAAAATTTTATGTAAGAGAACAGATGTATACATTTTCTTCACAGCTGACAATTTGACTTGTCATAGTAGGAAGAGCACAGGTGTTCCTACTAAAATTTATGAGCTCTCTGTCTCGCTCAAGCAATACTAGGACCCTGAAAGTGAAGGAGCGAAATGGAATTCAGCCATCATTTTGAATTTTACCCCAGTGCTTTTCCTAGGGCCACGTGTCATGATGTCTTCTGGGGAAACTAAGCACAATATACATTGAGTGTCCAGAGTAAAAGACAGAATGTGATTTATGGACAGTATTAATGGTGTGGTTTCCCAGCTTTATGAATTATAGAGTAGTGTATAACCTTTAACAATATATTTTGTATTTAAAACCTGAGCTGTAAAGTAACAAACTACCAGCTGATAGATATTATTAACAACAAAGAAAAAAAACACAATACAGTATTTGTTAAGTGGATATATAAACTAAGTACCTCAAATTGTATCAGGTGTGATATGAAGGTTAAGTACACAACACCTCTACCTTTCTGTGTGATAGCTCATTTTCCATGCAAATACTAAGCTGCAAACATTAACGTTAAAGTAAGTAAAAAGAGGGCGATGTTACAGGTTACTGGCAAATGACCTGCCCTCAGTGACTGATGGTTCTAACACTGGAATGACTGCAGGTTAACATGAAGTGTTTCTGGGCAGCGATGAAATCATCCCTTCCCATGTTTTCATGTTTTATATGACAACAAAAACAGCTATATAATTAATGTGGCCGTGATCACAGAGGTGTGACGGGCTGTGTCTGTAGCCTCGTCGCAGGTGGGTACTCCACGGCAGGAAATGAAGACAACTTCCTGTCCATCCTGCAGGGAGTCGTGTGTCACCTCAAACAAAGGTATGCTTACTCTAAATTTATTTCTGTTGGCAAACACTGACTTGTAGTTAACACATCATTACAATTATGTAACTGAAAGCCGGGCTGCTGATGAGTGATAAAACTTCACTGCTGCTTTATTTGCAAACCTGTCTGGTACCAGTAATTAGCACTTTCTGTTGTTCTGGTGTTTTAGTGGCCAGTGCTATGCTAGCTGATGGTTGCAATGGCTTTCCAAGTTGAACCATAAAAAACTTTTTTGCTTTTATTTTAAATTCTTGTGTTGAAACAAAAAAAATAGCAAAATGTAAAGGGACCTGAAAACTTTCAAAGATATTGTATTTCGGACAGCCACTTTTTCTGCTACTAAGAATCAGAAACTGAAGTTACAGAGTATAAAATAGAAAAAGTCAAGTAAAGTACAAACAAGTAAACACATGAAAACAGTGTGGAATTGAAAAGTCTCATCACATCTTCCCTCAGAAAACTGCGCCACCGTGTTCTTGTATTAAGCAGTTGATTTATCAAGCTACTTGATATTTTTCTCTCTCTCTTCTAGAATGCAGAAACTGAATTTATAAAACATTTGTCATGCTACCTGACAAATCAGGGAAGGATATGAAAAAGAACCAGTCAGCAAACTGAGCGCCTCATCTGAGCATCAACTATAAACATAAGCAAGCCAGAAACCTACGCACAACAAACAATAAATCAGCTGATCCACTGCATAGAGAATAAAATAACATCTTAATGTTGTTTTTATAACTTTTATCACAATCTGACCCAACAGCCCAATATTAGCTATGAAGCTAAGTTGTACAGTTAATTTAGTTCAGTTGACAACATCAGAAACATAACACACAATTTGGAAGAAATTTAAATATACAGGAAGAAACTATGTTACTATGCTAGGTTACTAGCTATGGTGGCAGTTGAAAAGAATGTATTACCGTATGTATTATTTTCTGTATTTATCAACAGAAAAATAACTAAATATTTTTTATATTCTAAATATTTGTGGGTGAACCAATACCTTTAGTTTTTGAACTACAATTTCAAGATGTCACCTTGAGCTCAGGAAACTGCAATGAAGAAATTTCTTCTGACATTTTATAAACCAAGCAAATAATCCATTATCAGTTGATCAATCAGTGATTAAACAATAATGCATAATTGCTCAAAAAGTAATCAACAGAAATCAGTAATTAATCAACAGATTAACCAATAGTGAAAATAAACATTAATTTCTATAAAGGGAATAGTTGCTCCTGCCAATGACGAAGCTCAAGATACTGTGGTGAAAACTCCAGGAACAGCTAGTAAGTGGACATAGAGTTAAGGTTATGTTGTCAAAACGTAACTGAATAAAAAACTACACAACAAAAGCTAAGCAACAACAAATGTGTAAAATATATTTTTAAAAAAGGGGAACCAACAACAGGAAAATGCACAGCTTGCCTGTACTTCACTTAATGTCAGAACACTGTAATAAATGGGTTTCTCGTTTTTGGGGAATCGTCTGCAGAGTCAGTTTTCAGGAAGTCCTTGAATTGACCCCATGTCCTTTCAAACTGCTGTGGTTTCCCCTTCATTACATAAGTTCATTTCTCCAGACGGACAGCTTCATGAGAGGTGGTTTCTGAGGGTTTTTCCAGAAACCTTTCTGCACGCATATTTAGCAATTTGGATTAATAAGTTGTGTATAAAATGGAAGAAAATAGTGAAAGTGTCCAACAGAATTTCCAGTAAACACAGTGGACCTCTTTTAATTGCTCATTTTGTCTGACCAGAGCACACAGATATTCACTGTGCTGCCACAGAGGATGAAGCATTCCTGTAAATAATCTGAGAAACTGGAACCAGTCAATTTTTGACTAACAATTACTTACAGTAATGGATGATATACCCAATTTCTTATTATTCTCCTGTCTATCAACTTGTTGTTAATGATATAGTACAGGTTACAAAACTATACAATTATTAATGTTTGAGGTGGTGAGCGATGCCTACCTGCCTACATTCAGATGCCTACATTAGACTGGAAGACAGAGGGAGATTTTCCAGGTTACTGGCAATGACCTGCCATCAGTGCCCTGCTCTGTGTGCGCGCATGGGTGTGCGTGTGTGTGTGTGTTGAGGAGATAGGCCGACCAAGATCATTAGCAACACAACTGCATCCTTGCTGTGACTCCTCACAGAAGTGTACAAGGGTGTGGACAGCACAGTTAGGAGCGATGCACGTGGATCCTTTCATTTGCACACTGGGTTGGGGTTGCCAGTTTTCCACGATGCATAATTCACCCAGAAACTGAGAAACCCCCATTGGATTTGCATCTCTGTTGAATCAGGAGATCAAATGGAGGATGGCAGCAGAAAACCAGTGATAGGCATGGTGATGGTGTTGAGTCTATTGTGCACAAAAGTTTATTCTTGACCTTGGAAATGAGACAAACTCAGAGAGCACACCAGTGGATGGGGTGTGTAAAGTCTGAGGAAACCATGGGAAGTGTTTGATTTTATGCCAAGTTTTGAAGCCACACTTTGTGATACTGTTTTTCACTAGATTATATCATCAGGTACTTATGCTGTTTTGTCCATCACTGTGTAAAACCAAGTGCCAGCTTGGATGGAAACATTAAAAGAAACTGCACGGAGAGTCATGTAGTTTGCATCTCGGTTGAGACTGGGCTGGCAGTGCTGATAACATTTACAAGCAGAGGAGCGAAACCCCTCCAGGAAGCAGGAAGCCCACCTCTGCTGCTGCGCAACTGGTTGTTTCTCTGCTATGGATTTGCATTGCAAATGTGGGTTTTTAACACTCACAACCTACCCCAGGTGGCATGGTCTTCAACAGACCTGCACCAGATCCACCCCCCACCTCCACCAAGCAAGAGTTTCAACGGTTGTTCAGCTGAGAAAGTTCCTGAAACCAACCAAACTTGATCATTATCTTTTATCAGATCCTGGATCTGTTTTGTAAAGGCCTGATCGTTTTCCCATTCTGCGTTTGTTGTTTGTTTGCTAACATCTTTAATGCAAGCGATACTTGACAAAGTGGAGGCAGACGGTGGCTTACTCTGTGGTTTAAGCTTGATTATGTCATCTTCAGTCAATCCCGGGCCTATAACTGGGTAAATATGAAGTGCATTCTATTCAACGTCATGAAAGTGTTTAATTACATATAAAAAATGATGTTAAGTACAGCTATTCCATTTAAATATATGGCTTATAAAGCTGAAAATTGATGGCTACATCAAGTTTACCCTACAATCTGAATTGCTGGATTCAAGGAGCACACAAAAAATTGTAAATACGAATATCAGACTGTGAAGTGAACTGAAGTGTGACTTCAAAATTATTCAGTTTCCTGCCGATTTGTGATGTCAAAACCCAAACATGAATGTGATATCACAGAGGTCATGTCATGTCTTTGGCATGTAATAACAGAATACCACCTCTGTATTCTGGTTTGGTGTTAGAACATTGAATATACATGTATGAATACGTGTAAAAATATAAACAACTAATATAAACTAACTACTAATAACGACAATTAAAACTTTTTCAGAGGTTCACTTGATTCCTATTAACCAACCAAACAACCCAATCTTGGCCAAAATACTGTATAACCAATCTGTGTTCAAATGTGTTTCAGACTGGAATAGTTGGTGGGTACAAGACAAAAGAGGGGTCCTCAGATGGCGAGGTCAGCTGTGACTTGCAGTTCTCCCCATTTCTGTCACAGCCAGTCAACTCTTGTCCTGTTTGCTCAGATACATATTTTGTGAATGTGCACCAGGATTTATCAGCTTGTAGTGCACAAAAGCTATATCATGAGTGCAAAATTTAGTATTAATTTTCAATAAAGAAATAAAGTTAGACAGAAGACATCCAGTTTAATGTATGTTTATTAAATTATGATAACATAAGGAATAGTGCAAATGGATGGAAAATGATTTATGAATATTCTGTACATATGTGTAACACTGAATTACTGAAGCTAATTAATACTTAGTATCAGAAGTCACACTGTTGATTTGGTTACGCTGCCAATTGAAAATCATTATTTCTAGGTACCATAAACGCAACACTACAATCTATTGTTCACTCCCTTTCCCAAACCCCGCCCACTCCCCGAGAGGAGGCCGTGATTGGCGGAATCCGAGTGCGGTGCCGTCATCGCTTGCAGCGCCCATTCATCTCTGCACTTGGGCGTTGGACTCCGCATCTTATTAGCAACAAGGGAAATTTCTCCATTTTGCAGCCTGCCTACAGCGACACGGCCACCAATCTGGGATTTTATTACTTCTCCTCACCTGCCAGCTTTTTCCTGCATTTAAAAACAATCCCCCTCACTCGAACCGGGACTTTGCTTTAAAATTTCCCCCGTGAACTTTTTTCTTTGTGCACACAGAGAAGAGAGAGGGAGACAGTAGCGAAGAGCTTCAACAAAGAGGCTTGTGGGTCTTTGTTCATTTTTTGGGGATCAGTTGAGTTTCTTTGTTGGAGCGAAAAAAGCATGGGAGCGCAATTGTCCAAGACAGCAGGGAAGGCTGAAACCGCGGCTGAAAAGCCAGGAGAGGCTGTTGGTTCCCCCGCCAAGACCAACGGACAGGTAAATGTTATTTTAACAGCCAGCTCGTTACATCCATCAGGGGGAATTTGGTCGTTCTCTAGAGGGGGCTGCGCGCTGAGGGCGCAATCCATGCGTAATTGTGGATAGATTGAATGGAGATGCGCGTAGTTGAACAGAATGGGAAGACTAATTGTTTTTTAAATAAATACATTTCATAAGCAACAGCTGATTATTTTATATTGTCAATGTATGTAAGGGAAAACGAAGCGCAGTACTGAGCGGATGTTTCACACAAATTTGTCAGTGAGCTTTTATTTTGAGAACGATGAAAAAGCCGGTTTTGGTTGAATCTTTCTGTAGTCAGACTGACTGGATTTGAATTGAAGTCATGTGTCGAATTTCCTCCAGAAAAAATGATTGAACCGCTTTCGCTTTGAATGAAGTCGCCTCTCGCTGGTCATTTGGAAGTTGTCGAGTTAAGACGAGACGCACGGCGTCAACAAAAGGCCCGTGTGCGCCCGGCAGCACCACGCCTTTTGTTACAGATGCTCGACGAGAAAGTGGAGATGGCAGTCCCGGCTGTCGCGCAGGATGGGAGCCAGAGCGGAGCGCCCCGGAGATGCGGGGAGATGCTGGTCTCAGCTGCTTAAAGTTCGGATTCGCGGGGGCTCGGGCGGCGGTGGTCGTCGTTTCAGAACCTGGTTGAGATTTTATACATTTTTCGGAAATGAGTGTGAACTCCGCGCTCCCTGTGATGTGTGACTAATGAGCAGCTGCCTCGCCGTTGGAGCGGCCTTGCACCGACCCCTAGCGTTCCAGTTGAGGCACTGCGCTCACTCTCGTTCACAATGTGAATGGAAAGCAGGGCGGAAAGATGAGGACACACGTTCATTAGGCGAATGCTGTTGTTTAGTGTGTAATGATTCCCTTGTAAGGTGTCTGCTCTGGAAGCTTGAAAGTAGAAAGTGAGTCATGGCCGGTGTAAGAGTCCCCTCTGGTTTGATGGTGTCTGCTGCCCCTGGTGTCCATCACTGGCACTGTCTGACTTGAGCGGTGAAACTGAAGTGTTTCTCTTTTCAGGAAAACGGCCATGTGAAATCGAACGGGGACGCGTCTCCCGCTGCGGCCGAGAACGGCAAAGAGGAGGTACAGGCCAATGGCAGCGCCACGGCTGAGGAGGGCGCCAAGGAGGAGGCCGAGAAGGCCGAGGCAGCCCCTGCAGAGAAGGAGGCTGCGGATGGGGAGAATGTAGAGGCGGCAGCATCTCCTGCTCCTGCTGAAGGAGAGGCAGCGAAGGCAGAGGAAGGCGCCGCGCCTTCCACCAGCAACGAGACCCCCAAGAAGAAGAAGAAGAGGTTCTCCTTTAAGAAGTCGTTCAAGCTCAGTGGCTTTTCTTTCAAGAAGACCAAAAAGGAGACGGGAGAGGGGGCAGAGGGCGAGGAGGCAGCAGCGGCAGCATCCACGGAGGAGGCCAAGGCTGAGGGTGCAGAGGGAGCAGCGGCCGCCGACGAGGAGGCCAAACCCGCTGAGGAGGCCAAACCCGCCGAGGGGGAGGCCGCACCTGCCACAGAGCAGGCCAAGGAGGAGGCGGAGGCTAAGCCGGAAGCAGAGGCGGCGCCGGCGGAGAAAGCCGAGGAGGCCAAGGAGGCCACCCCTGCAGAGGAGCCCAAGGCGGAGGAGAAGCCGGCTGAGCCCACGGCCGAGGAGGGGCCCAAAACAGAGGAGACCGCCCTGCCCTCACAGGAGGCAGCGTCAGCAGAGGCTCCGGCCGCCGCCGCTGAGGCTGCTGAATAAGTCCGGAGAGAGGAAGAAAGTTTAAAAAAAAAGGAGAAAAAAAAGATAATCAAAGAACATCTCCCTGTTTGTATGTTGGAGTGACGCCAGGTCCTGGCTTTGAAGAACTTGTCTACAACCAGGGATATTTTAAAGCTTTTCTTTATTTTTTAATTTTGGTTTCCATTCCCCCCCGACACACACAAAACCCATCACAGTCCACTGTTACTTCTGTTCCAATGGGCTAGCAAGGTGGGTGGCTTCAACACGTACAAAAGATTAAATACATCCACACACTGCCATCTATTTTTTCATCAGTATTAAGTTGTTTTTTTGCCTTTTGAATTTTTATACAAAATGTAAACAAAAAGGTATGGACATGCCCATGGTATGAAGGAGACGGGGAGGGGGGTTGTAAATGAAGGGGGGAGGTGAGTTCAGGGAGGGCCAGGGGGGAGGGGCCTGGGGAATGTGCCGCAGACTATTATGAAGAGTAGTCGAAAAAAAACAAAGTATGAGACCAACATCGATACACACCATCCGGTTTTCAACACTACGTCTTTTTTTATGACAAGACGACAGACGAGTCCCAGAGTTAGGTTTTAGGAAAGTCATATAAACTCATAGGAGCTTTTTCACTTCTCATTAGCTGTACCAGTCGGTGATTCCGTAGAAATACAAGTTTGTATAGGCTTTATTGTTTATTGTTGGTTTTATGACCTTAATAAAAAAAATGTAAGTATGTATAGGCGGGGTGTTTTTAACTGTGATTATTGTACAAAATGAAATCTCTCGAGCTCAAGAAGCACATGAAGTTTGCAGCTCTTTTTTTCCCCCACCCGCTCCTTTTTTGTAAGATAACGACACACAACAACATGAAAAGACATCCTGGAAGACCTTCTTAAAGCAATTTTTTGAACTCAAAAACCAAGCTGTGATAAGTGGAATGGTTAACTGTTTATATACTGTGGTATGTTTTTCTGATTACAGCAGGCGATGCTTTTTCAGTGGTCTTTGACACAAATTTAAGGAACCTATCAGATGCAAATGTTTGTGTAGCATCTTGTCTCTCTCTCTCTCTTACTCTTTTTTTTCTTTTGTAAATACTGGAGAAGCTTTGACCAATTTGACTTAGAGATGGAATGTAACTTTGCTTACAAAAAACGCTATTAAAACTCCTCTGCTGAAGGTGTTCTAATTTTCTGTGAGCACACTAAAAGCAAAAATAAATGTGAATAAAATTTGAGCGCCATCTGTCATTATTTGTGCCTTTTTTCATACTGATATTTCACCAGGCTTTAAATTGGATTGATAATGCGCTATGGTTGCTCTTCACCTTCAAGACAAAATCTGGGGTATAAATATTTACACTAGCTTCTGCATTCAAATGCTAACAGTATGAGGGAAAGCTGACAATGGTACAGCATGGCCAGCAGCACACCAACATGTGACTGCTGAACAGTGGGTATTAATGTGCAGCCTCTGGGGTCAGGTCTTCCACCGGGTTTCGGACTCTGACTACATGGATTTGCTTCCAATTCCAATTCCAGTTCATCCCAAATGTGTAAGATTGGGTTGCAGTCCAGACTCTGGGGATTTCTTTATGGAATTGCAGTGTATCAACTTGTAAAGAGCCTAACACAACATCATCAAGCCTCCCTGGACATGTTTTCAGACATATGAAAATACTGAGGTGCTTTTTCTGCAAAAACGTTCACTGACAATGAAAAAAAGACGAAACGTTTCAGATGTCTCCTGCATCTCTGAAAAGTCCATTCTCAGTATGCTTCAGTAATACACTGGGGGCCAAGACCATCACATGAGTACGTTATATATATTACATTTATTACCTGACAAGGATGTTGTGAATAGATGGGATTCTGATACACAGCGAGGAAAGTGTAATAGACTGTACCTTTCCCCTCACTGCTCTATCAGTAAAACTCTACTGATGCTAGCATCCATCAATTTTTAGTCAGTGACCACACGCTGGGACACACCGACCTCACAATTCATTCCACTACAAACAAAATCCCCCATGCTGGATTAGCATGTGTAGCTAGCTAATTAATAACACGGTGTTAAACCCAATGCGAGCATGTAGGGCTGTTTGTTTAAGTAGCTAGCTTACCTCTCATTGCATGTCTGTAGTCAGGAGTACTCCTTCAGTTTCTTGCATAGACCAAACTTCACTCAAAACAATGCAAATTATAAGTATCCTTTAAAGCTACGAAGGAAACGTTCCTGACAGTATCGGATGCAGGGACATGTGCAAGTCATTTGGAAACTCTTTTTCATTCGGCATACCTGAACCGCACGGCGGCGGTTACCCGAGGTCTATTTTCATCACAACAGCGACGGCCGACGGCAGGAGTGTGGAGCGTTGTAACACGTTCACGTTACGCACTGCCAAATATTTACAGCTGTGGTAAAACATCACGTCATCAAATTACATCAACGTTCCCATATTTCCGTGTTTTTAACCGTCATCAGCGCACCTGCTCCTTCACGTGCCATCTGTTGGGTCACAGCGCCCCCGCGTGCTCGCTCCTTTCCATTACACAAACCACATCTGACGGGAATAGTATAAAAAAAGTTTTTATTGACAAAGGCAAAATATCAAAATTTAAACAGGACGTCATTGTAGGTTTCGTCCAAAGATTTACCCACAGTTTTTTATAAACGAGTGAGTCCATGTTTCCTTCAGAAGCTCAAGCACATTGGAATCAAATGGTTCAGTGGTTATCACAGGACGCAGTATGGCAAACTTCAAGTGATGGATCCCCACAAATCCACTGACGTGCTGCACAAAGAGAGACGCTTACATTTCAAAAGTCACAATAAATATACCGAAGAGCTGGATCCTTTGTGTGCGGGCGCCTCAGGCACTGGTGGTCTGCTCAGTCTTCACGCTGGCAAAGAGAGATGAGAGCTGATGTCAGCTGGAAGTTTACTCATGTGGAACTTGTAGGAAGAGCCAGAACTTAAATAAAATAAGATAAAGTACACACAACTAAAGAATGTCTAAGGCTGTGGTCACATCTATTGTTCCAGGCCAACGCAGAACATGTGTGTGGTTCTCACTTCTCTTACACCTCCATTCTATACAAAGCTTTTTGAAGCAACTGCCATTAGGTCATTCTGCATTTCCTGTTTTCAGCTGGCCCCTGAGCAGTAGAACACGGCCAGACTGTGATAGCAATCACATTTACATGCACCCACAAGCCTGGTTCCGTTTGCACACCGTTACTGTAACTCTACCTTCAGAGCTGAGTGTTCGCTGTTTTGACTGGGCGGGCATGAGCCCAGAGATAAACCCCACAGAACAGAGTTTCTCAAACTTCCCCAAGTACTACTTCCTACTGCCTGGCTGATGTAATCAACCCAACTCCAACTATGACTGCTCACGCCTGGTGCCTGAGAGAGACATCGTCCCTCTCTTTCCCCTCTTGTTGATGGAGTTCTATACACTTTCTGTCTCTCCGTCCGCCTGTCTCCTCAGCATGGCAATCCCATCTTTTCATCGATACCCCTCCTGTCACCAGGCCTGCAGCTACTACTAGTTTAGTTTTAAGGCAAGGATTTGGGCATTCAGTGTAACAGAGCTTAAGAGGAATGGATGCTGGTCCGACTACTTGTGTTAAGGAGAGACATAAATCTAGGATTTTTAATAAATTTGCAAAAAAAAAAAACAAACCCAACAATCTCTAAAAAGATGTTGTGACCCTCTTTGGCATAGTGGGTTTTTGAATGTAGACTGATCAGGTGTGAACACAGTCCTACACTCTGTTTAAAAGTGCATCCACTTGTGTGGAGTGGGCAGTTATACAGAAATATGACCAAAACCTTTTGTGCACATGTGTGTGAAAAGTAGTTGTTGGATAAAAATGAATCACCTTTTGGGGTCAGTCTTCTCAGCGCTGCTGTCCTTTTGTTTTCTCTTCTTCTTTAATCTCTGGGACAGGATGGGAGACACATCAATGACATTCCCACTGCTCACTTGTCCTCAGTGTCCCAGTTGAGAGCACCCACCGGTTTTCTTGTCCTCTCCGTCCTTCTTGTCTTCGTCGACTCTCGGCCGTTTGACCCCCTTCTTGTGATTGGCCACGTTCCTTCTGCCGCCCTCCCCCTCGTCCTCGGAGTCTGAGAACTCTTCGTCACAGGCTATCCTCTTGTCTGTGGCACGAACTGCAACCGCATGATAACACAGCCCGATGAACCACAGTGAGCAGTGACGCCGTTAACGGAAGCTGAAGGTCGCCTCAGGCATTTGTTCGGGGCTAACAAGGCCGGGGCGTGTGTAGAATCAACCATCACATAATCATCACATAATGAGGTTACGCTTGTGTCACCGCAACACAACTGACATGATAAGTTTCCTGTTTGCTGGCTATAAAGCAGATGATTGGCTAACTGTGGGGAGGGGTGGGATGTGTGTCATGCAACTGCCATCTTCAGTGTTAGAGACATTCAGGTTACTTTAAGTTGGATAGTCTCTCACTTGAAGCGTTTTTGGTTTGTGTTACGCTGTCACACAGTTGTTGTTACCATGGTTACCATGCCTCTTAACCTTGTAAATGGCCACTGGATTGTTTAGCACACAAGTCAAATGTCCGTAGGTGTCGTTTGACCGACGTCACGGAACCCAAACAATTCAATAATTCATTCATTTCTGACCAATCATTATTGGACAGTTGTTCTGAATGTGGTTGCTGGGTAAAGTAGGGGGAACGTTAGCAGAAAGCAGTTTGGGGATGTCTCGTACTATAATTGCCTGACTAAGTTTGGCTACTGAGAAATGAGGGACGTGTGGGAAATGAAGGGCGCCGTCTTACTGGACAAGCGTTTGTCAGGATCCTCCGTGTCCTCGTCCACGGTGTCATCTGGGACGGCGTCCTCCGGAATGGCCTGCATCTGAACTCCGGGGGCGTGGGGAAGCATCCGCAGGTTCTCGAACAGCCGCTGCCTGAACAGTACAAATCCAGGGAAGCGATGCATTCAGCTCAGTTCTAACCATATCTAATGCTCACCCATAATATTAATGATAGTCTCCTGCAGCTTTGTTAAGAAGGCAAGTCCACATACTTGATCTTGTCCATGTACTCCTGCGTGTTCTGGTTGGTCATGTTGGATGGGCTGATGTGCAGCTTGAAGTCAGGCCCAAAGTATTCAAAGTAGTCATTGTACGGCAGTTCTGCAACAGCAACACCACGGAGGAGAGCGTGAGCCAAGACAAACAGCTGCAGCTAAAACAAAGTGTCACATCATGGGCCGTTTGGAATCTAAAACACCTGTTAGTGTGATTTACTGAGGCTTTATGAGCGACACTGATCCTGACTGATTAGAGGACAGAGTGAAATGAGCGGGGAGCTCAGTTAATGTCCTGAAGTTCCATTAAGAGGAGCGCTGGCCCGTTTCACAAGCCCGCCTGCCCGTTATCTCCCCTCTCTTTATGACGTGCGCGCTGGGTAGAACGGATGAACCGCTGACTCAGCTCCCTGCGAGGGAGTGCCATCCCTTTGAGGAGGTGAGGTCGTATGGCATTCTCTCACCATCTATCTGACACCCCAGTATCCAGACCAGACTGAGACCTGCGGGACAAGTTCAGCTTCTTCCCCGGCTTCTCTGGCTCTGTGGTTTGAACACGAGCAGAGGATCATCACTGCAGGAGAGCGCTGATGTTGGGGGACTCACAAGAGACACATTAAATGCTCCAAATTAAAGCATGGCAGAAAAAGAAACGCGACTTTTGCTCCCTAATATGCGACGACCACCAGAAACCTTGGACCTCCTGCATTTCCCACGATGCAACTCAATAGTGTCTTTCATTAGATCAATGTTTTGCGACCACTGTGCCATGGCAGATCATTAGACGATCAAATTCCACTCCAGAAAAATAATCTGAAGTTGCTCAAAAGCAGTGATCTCCTTCACGCAGCGTGTTGAGCACATGGTCGTAGTACTGGCAACAGGCCAGTGGGTGGCGGTAGTGCAGTAGCCACACAGTGCCACTGCTTCCTGCTGCACTGACTGACTGACTTCCTGGGGGAAAAAAAACTAGTCGACAGTGCACTAACACCATCTGCAAACAAGGTGCTCTTCACTCCAAATCCAGTTTGTTTGTGGCAACTTTAATGAGGAAGAGAGAGGATGAGAGAGCTCTTGAATGTGGCCACCCAATAGCGGAACTCTTACCTCGCCTCTTGTCAGAGCATTGTGAACACCACGCCTGACACACTGATGATCTGCCTGCAGACACTGGAAGTGTTATAATATTCGTCAGGCTGCTGTGACGTGTCACTTTGTAACGTTTGGGATGGTGGTGAACTACACGCTGCATTAGACCAACCCTGCCAGGTACAGGTAGAGCATTCAACTGTCACCTGACTCATCTGCAGCCAGGGGAGCATAAACCTTCTGAAGGCTTGGAGGGCCTAGAAAGGGCTGAGTCATTCTGCTCTGGTCCATCACACCATGGTCAAATGGACCATTCAGCATCCTTCACATTCATGACATGGAGTGGGCGACCAACCGTCAGGGATGTCTGTGTCCAGAGCCACGGCTGTCTCGTAGGTCCAGCAGCGTGCCACGTTCCGGATGGTGTATCCTCCTCCACCCAGCATGAGCAGCGGGAGGTTGAAGGACTTCATGTACTCTACACACTTGGCGTGCCCTGGGAGAGACAAAACAGACCAAAACATGTGAATATCATGGAAATGCGAGCGATCACTTGACAGCCTCCATTCTGTCGACAAGCACGTATCCGTACCGCGGATGGTGAGGTTGAAGCAGCCGAGGCGGTCCCCCGAGAGAGAGTCGGCGCCGCACTGGAGAACCACAGCGCTGGGCTGGTACATCTCCATCACCTTGGCCATGACCTGCAGGCCCACAGCAGAAAACCCACAGTCAGGAAGTGAAACTGAAGTGTAGCTTTTAAAAACGTGCAAGGACAGGGAACTTCTGTTTCATTGGGTTCACTGCATCAGCTGTGACGTGTTGTAGCATATTAATAATGGACTCTCACAAATGAAATCGGCTCCATGAAGAGCAGTCCCACATCGACTGCCACTTCACGCTGTGATTGGGTGGCTGTGCAGAGGCGAGAGAGCACACTGGAGTTTTATTCTAGTGTGATACAACCCTGGCACTCAGCTGCATTTTAAATAAGCAAGGTCATTTCATTTTAATTGGCCACTGGATGCCAATTCTCCAATCTGAGCTGAGTTGATCCATTTGTTTTGGTCAGTTAAGGGAAGCACAACATCCGGAATAGAAGTGTTGACACAAGCAAACACGTCACCAAACCACAGGGACGTAATTTGGAGTTGTGTTTCTGACCACCTGTTGAATGTAAGTCTAATAATTGAAGTCCAACTCCTCAAAAAATATATGTGGCGCTTCTCCACCGACCACAGTTACAGCTACAGACAAGGACTCACAGGTCACTCAGATATACAGTACAACTGTTTCCTGCAGCTTTATGATTTCCACAATGCAGAAAAGAGTGTGTCCCAGCGTTTAATGATGAAAACAGAACCAACTGTAAAATGCGGAACATCGCAGAATGTGGTTTATAAAAACGGGGTGTTTTTCACGGTGTCTGAACCAAATGAACAGAGAAAATGAACTACTGTATGTTGGCTGCTGCAGCTTGCGTCGAGTTGTGCGTGTGTGTTCTTCACAGACCCACCCACACACCCACACAACCCCCACACACACACACACACGTGAGTAAATGCAGACTGAAAGTAGCCCTACAGTGGGGAAAATAAGTATATGATGCACTGCAGATCTTGCAAGTTTTGCCACATATAAAGAATGGAGAGGTCTGTAATTTGTATTGTAGGTACACTTCAATTTTGAGAGACAGAATCAAAAAAAAAAAATCCAGAAAAACATATTGTATTATTTTTAAATAATTAATTTGCCTTTTGTTGCTGTAATAAGTATTTGGTCACCTACAAACCAGCAAGAATTCTGACTCTCACAGACCTGTTAGTTTGTCTTTAAGAAGCCCTCCTATTCTCCACTCATTACCTGTATTAATTGTACCTGTTTAAATTTGTTACCTGTATAAAAGACACCTGTCCAGACACTAAATCAATCAGACTCCAACCTCTTCAACATGGGCAAGACTCAAGAGGTGTCTGAGGACACCAGGGACAAAATGGTAGACCTGCTGCAAAGGCTGGGATGAGCTACAGGACAATAGGCAAGCAGCTCGGTGAGAAGGCAACAACTGTTGGTGCAATTATCAGAAAATGGAAGAAACTCAAGGTGACTGTCAAACTCCCTCAGTCTGAGGCTCCATGCAAGATCTCGCCTCCTGGGGTATCAATGATCATGAGAAAGGTGAGGGATCAGCCCAGAACTACACAGGAAGACCTGATCAATGATCTGAAGAGGGCTGGGACCACAGTCTCAAAGGTCATAGTATCATTAGTAACATGCTACGCCATCATGGATTAAAATCCTGCAGTGCATGCAAGGTCCCCCTGCCTGTCTGAGGTTTGCCAATGATCAGCTGGATGATCCAGAGGAGACATGGGAGAAGGTCATGTGGCCAGATGAGACCAAAATACAGCTTTTTGGTTTAAACTCAACTTGGCATGTTTGGAGGAAGAAGAAGGATGAGTACAAGAACACCATCCCAACCGTGAAGCATGGGTGTGGAAACATCGTATTCTTGGGGTGCTTTTCTGTAAAGGGGACAGGACAACTGCACCGTATTGAGGGGAGGATGGATGGAGCCATGTATTGCGAGATTTTGGGCTACAACCTCCTTCCCTCAGGAAGAGCACTGAAGATGGGTCGTGGCTGGGTCTTCCAGCATGACAATGACCCAAAACACACAGCCAGGGCAACTAAGGAGGGGCTCCGTAAGAAGCATTTCAAGGTCCTGGAGTGGCCTAGTCAGTCTCCAGACATAAACCCAATAGAAAATCTATGGAGGGAGCTGAAACCTCGTGTTGCCCAGTGACAGTCCTGAAACCTGAAAGATCTGGAGAAGATCTGTATGGAGGAGTGGGCCAAAATCCCTGCTGCAGTGTGTGCAAACCTGGTCAAGAATTACAGGAAACTCTGAACTCTGTAATTGTAAACAAAGGTTTCTGTACCAAATATTAAGGTGTCTTTTTCTATTGCATCAAATACTTATTTCATGCAATAATAATTCATATAATAATATTAATTTAAAAATCATACAATGTGTTTTTCTAAGTGGGAAAACTTGCAATATCAGTGGTGTATCATATACTTATTTCCCCCCACTGTATGTGATTCCCCCACAAATCAGACTGTTTACTTACAGCCAGATTTGAGGCACATCATTTTACAAAATAAACAAGTTAAAATAATAATAGTTAAACTAAAAATAAAAATATTCATTACATTTTGGATATTTTCCTATTGAACTGTTGGAATTTTATTCATCCACCACATGATTAGACCCTCTTTAGGTAACAAAATGTGGTTAAAATGTAAAACACGGACTTCCAAAAAAATTCAACGGAATAAAAAATAAAAAGGTATTTCATAGTTTTCCTCATATTCAAGTTAGTTAGTGAGAAGACATGACTGATGATGATGATGAATCATGAGGGATGTCCACAACAGACTGTTGTACTCACGGGCTTGAAGATTTGCTCGTATGACTCATCATCAATGCCATCACGCAGAGGGTAGTTGACAGCATAGTATTTGCCTTTTCCAGCTCCGATATCCTAAATGAAGAGGTCCACATAAGAGGAGACGGGGAAAAGACATCAACAATAATACTACACGTTTTCATACATTAAAACACATAACTAAAAGCTTCCACAAGTCCATCACACTGTCATCTGACGGCCAAAACATCCACTTGTGCTTTAATGACTATGAACAGCACACACCGACAGTCCAGTGCTTGTTGTCTTCACATAAACAAAATAAATACTGTAACTGAGGGAGGAGGAAGGCTGGGGCTTACCCTGAGGTCTCCGGTCCCAGGGAAGTACTCCCCGTACTTATGGAAGGACACGGTCATGACCCTGTCTGTGGTGTAGAAGGCCTCCTCCACCCCGTCCCCATGGTGGATGTCTATGTCAATGTACAGCACCCTCTGGTGGTACCTGGGAGGGAGAGACGGAACAGTTGGGCGAGCGCTGCGTTTGAACGCCACCTGAAATCAGCTCTCCGAGGCAACACTCCGGCTCCTCCATGCTGTCGAGTCGGGTCGAGCTGCGGGTCTAACTCACTTGAGCAGTTCCAAGATGGCGAGCACGATGTCGTTCACGTAGCAGAACCCGGAGGCCTCGGACTTCTTGGCGTGGTGCAGTCCTCCCGCCCAGTTGACCGCGATGTCAGTCTGCTGGCGGTTCAGTTTCACTGAGCCGGCTGAGCACAGCACAAAAAACATCATGACTGACACTTCACCAGTGGCATGACAGATCTCACACGTCAGTACTTCCTCATTTCCAACCAGGCTTTCTGCACTTATTCTGACTGACCTGATGTCACACACTCATAGCTGATTAGAACCACAGGTTCCACTTTATCTCCTCCATCAAACACCATGAAAACCTGTTTTCTCACTCAGCTTCTAACTACACGTGGGGGGCTGTACAAGAAGGATGTTTGATAGTGACATCATCCACCTGCATTCACTCAGGATTAAGAATTTCTGCAGCAGAATCTGCTGATGACAGTTGTGAGGGAAGTGTCGATCCAACTAAAAAAAATCATGATCACACTTTCATAATATAATACATGAGAAATTACAATTACATATTTGATTTGTTGTTTTAGTCATGAATATTTCATTTTAGAATGAAACATTTTAGATTTGAAAGTGATATATTTCAATTGTGTTTAACCCTTTTAGCACCATAATAATAGATATATTTATTATTTCAGGGGCAGTTTGAATGATTAAAATTGCACGAAGTAGTGAGTTGTTACAGTAATTTGAAATACACATGCGCCGGGGTGTCACTGATTATCCCCGTGGTTTTAAAAGGGTTAATGTTCAACACCAGAGATGATTGTGTTAAAAACTTTAAAAGTCCCCATTAATAAGTGAGAAATTTCAAGGATTGGTCAGGGATTGTTCTGGAAGCGTCAACATTGCTGAAAGATTCAGACGTCAAAAGCAAAGCTGCACATATGCAGCACATAAACAACATCTGTCATCCAACTTACCAGCAGAGCCACCAGCAGAGAGTTGGCAGAACTCAAACAACCCGTCAAACACAGGACAGTCCTCTCCAACATTGACTGTAAGACAAAAAGTTGCTGCGATGAGCACACCAGGAAAAAGGGAGTGTGTGTGTGTGTGTGTGTGTGTGGTGGAGCAGGCACACAGGTGAGGGCCGTGGCTCTGGCTGCTGACGCTAACATATACAAGCTCAGCTGGTCAGTATGTCACCGTGAACTAACCTCAACTCATGTCACCCTATCACATGGGCCATGGTGAGTGCAGCATGGATAACCAATGACGAGCAATGGATGGAACTATTATTCCAGCGATCTACAAGAGCTCCCGCGTCCAGCAGTGCTATCAGCCCAACATGTTTTGAGGCCACTTACAAGGTGTGGGTCCAGGAGTGTTAGTGGGGATGATTTCTGATACTGAACTAACAACCCTTGATTGGGTGGAGTTTGTTTTTGTATTAAGGTTTGTATTGTTAACATGCAGTGCGACCAATCAGCCAGCCACCCACAGAGCAGCATCAGACAAAGCCTGACACACAGTAAACAGTTGATGGCATATACGTGGTGTCCAGCACGAGCCCTCTGTTACCGAACTGCATGCACATTCCTGATGATTATCCTTTTTCCTGCACAGCAGAGCCAGCAGCATCATTACTTTAATTGGAGTGTGAGCTGATGAATGGAAGATATTTTAATACATCACAATACTATTAATACTGTGATGGGGCAATTTTTATTCCATCAAGATTTATCCTGGTGATATCACAAGCAATTTCCTCCGTTTCCTGCTGCTGTAAACTGAATATATTTGGTCTCTGGATTGTTTTTCAGTTTCCTTGAACTCTGTGAAATTGGGATTTTTTGGACAATACACAGACTTCTGAATCGTTGAGTAAGGAAAAACTAATTCAGTACAATCAGTTGCATGCCTGTTGACAGCCCTGTGCAAGCCTGCAGACTACTCACAGCGCTGCATCTGCTTGCTGAATTCAGACATGTTGTCTGGCCGTATGGATCGGAGGAACTTGATGTAGTCATCGCTGTGATATTTTGTCATCTCCTCTGCCGTGGCTTTGTGTGGTCTCTGAAACACAAAATGAAGAAGCTGACTCTCGTGCTATTACCATGGTAAGCATACAGTGCATTCTGTGATTTAAAGAACTTCCCAGTCTGGGATCAATAAAGTAAATCTATCTATCTATCTATCAGAGACATACGTAGATTTCCATTTTTCTGTACAGTCCGTAGTTCAGAAGCAGGTTGTGAGTCATTCGGATGCGATGCGGCTTCATGGGATGTCCCTGTCCGTAGTAATAATTTCCTATGTCACCTTCAAATGGAAACATAGGAAACATGGGTTAAAGTCCACATTCACCAGCAAGAGTATGTATCTAATATCACAATACTGTTCAACTCTTTATCAAAAGCCATATAACACTATATGTACTGCAATAGTATATGTCCCAACAAGTCACATTGCTAATGAGTCAAGCTGGGCCATGCATGACACATGCCTGTTAAAGAAAGACAGACCTTCTCAGAGTTGAGAGATCCCATGAAAAAAAACAAAACCAACAGTGTTTTAATTGGTCTCCTGCCTTCATCTGTGGCACCCTTAGGTTACAAATATGTCTCATATAGTGTCAAGTGTCAATAACTGAATGGAGCAGCTGGAAACTGTAGTTTTTAATCGAGACACATCCCTTGCAGCCTTCTTTCAGCAGTGGGTTAAGATACATTAAGTGTTCTTGTTAGTATTTCCCACTTTGCTGGTTTTTGTTGAATTTATTCCAGCTCAATGTGGAATTTTACCAGCCTTACTGTTCATGGAGCAATGACGTGATAACCTTTGACTGTCTGACTGATTATTTTATTCTTACTGAACCACATTCAGACAGATGCTGAACTGGTGGAATATGCTTGTGTTGCAGTGCATGGACCACAGAAGTGAAGGGAGTTTTTTGGGCTTGTTTCTGTGAAGAGTGTCAGCTCTTGGTATATCTAGTGTAGCACGAAGAAACTGTAAAAGGCTGTGTTGGCTCAGCGTTACGCATCAATTAGGCCTGAGAGCAGTGTGACGTGAAACAGTCGCGCAATTATCTTCAAAAACGAAACTTTGAGACGTTGTGTCTCCAGCTCCTCGTCGTTTTCACGCAGCCGTCTTGTGGACACAACACGGCGCACAAAGCCTGCTCGCCATTGTACGGCTCACACAATAAGTGTGCCATTCCACCTCTACGCACGTTATGACATTTTAAACATAATTAAACCCCGCATTACGTCATTTTCAACACTCTCGCTCGCTCTGCGCGAGCCGTAAAGTGCATGTTCGGTTTGCTACATGCTTTGTCAACTAGTTATCGCGCAGGGTGACACTAGTTAGGCCGTTTAAGCCACGGTCATTAACGCTAGCGCCTCGTTAGCCCAATTGTGTTTAAACACCATTCATTCAATCAGCAGCGCTGGCTAAGCGGGCTAGCTAAAGCTGCTAGCGCCTCCCTGCCGGATGCCTCTGTGCGGGCTTCCCATTCAAACACTCCAGACGTCCCGTACCGTCATAGTAGTAGCAGACTTTCTTCTTTGTCCCGCCCGCAGTCGTGTAAGCCATGATTGCAGTAGTTTTAAAAAATAAAAGTTGGTATGAAGTGTCTTCAGCCGACTGAGAATTAAATGAACGGCAACAACACAGAAGAGTTCACGGCAAAGCGGAGCGTTGTTGAATGGGAGGCGCGACGACACCGGGGCGGGGCTCGGTGGGGGGGGGCGGGGAGGGCGGCCCCGGGCCCCGGACCCCGGGCCCCAGGCTGCAGAGAAAAGAGGACTCATTGATAATGCTCTAAAATATCACTGCTAAGTTAGTTTGTATGACCCGTTACGAAATGTAAATGGGTAAGAGGGGGTTGACAGGTAAGCCATAAAGAGTATCAGCTATTTTTATTAGAAACAAAGTATCAAACTATAACGCAACACTATCAAAATATGACACCACTTGATGTCAGCATTATATTTGTTACAATTTGCTCTGCCCCTACTCTACAACAAGTGAGAAACACTATATGGCAAAAAGTATATAAATCTCACATTACTATGTCTGCTTGCATCCAGGCTTCCAGTACCGGTACCATGTGCACAAGGTATATCTCCTCCTATTCACTTGATCCTTGTAGAGAAATTCAGGCAGGTCAGCAGGGTCAGCAAAACTGGAAGGGTTTTGCTAATGATCCTAGGTGCTGAGTCATGGCCAGATTAACCTGCTATGGACACACTTGAGTAAAAAATAAACTCTCTCTGCAGTATTTATTTATCCTTTTGCCTCAAATACATGTCATCTACATACTTCAGATTGCGAATGACAGTATATTTTACTCAGAAACCAACTGGCAACTGGAGTTTGCTGTGTGTCACTGTAAATGCTATAATTGTATTAAGAAAAAATATTGTGCACATTATGAGTACAATAAAATTCTTTGATGCAGGGAGGATGGGGCCTCAAAGTTATGTAAAAATTCAGGTCCCCAGCATTTCAGTTGTTACTGTGCTGTAGTGGGACAGTGGCAATTTACAGTCAAACTAACCTGGATTTCTTGGGCTGTGGGAGGAGGCCAGAGTACCTAGAGGAAAGAATGGGCACAGGGAGAACATGCAAATTCCACAGAGAAGAGCCCAGCCAGCTAGCTGGATCAAACCCAGATACCATCATCTTCTTTTGTGTTAATGTCTTAGACACAAGGTAACAAGTAATCCCTGTGGTGATGTCCCTGACACTTCCTGCTTAAAACCCAACAAGTTAGAAGGTTCACCCATCTTGTAACATACAAATGATGCAAACCCTACTGTCTACATACATATGGCATATTACCGTACCCAGACAGAATCATGATTTATCTGCATTCAAACAAAATGTCATTCAACAGTTGTCTTGCCTCTATGAAATTTTTACAGTTTTAATGAGTTGGAATGAAGTTGGAAGGAAGGAATTGTTTGACATTTTGAGAATTACACATTGTTTTTGAGAGTTTGATGATATGAATGATACTAACATATTGTCTCAAAGCTGGAGTCAGGAGGCAATGAGCCTGGCTTTGCAGACTGGATAAGAGGAAAACAACTGGCTCTGTCCAAAGTTATAAATGTAGACTGAAATCACAAAGCATAACTCACAAACATGAGAGCTGTATGATTCTACTCATCTTTGTATAAAGATGCTAAACCATTCTTTCAAAAGCATGAACAACAGTACAAAATAAATCAATTGACAAATGTCTACATGTTCTTTTAATTGAACCATTTTAACAACACACAGGATACAGAATGATCTGCACAGAAACAGACAGATTTTGTTTATCATCTTAGAATAAGCAGTTGGTTTGACAAGAATCATCAGGGCAACTTTTTTCTTTACCATGGCTTTTTGCCAATTATTTTGCAAACCAATGAAAAAGCTGTATAGGGGAAGAAACAACATCTTCACAATGAAACACAAATTCAAGTCTGAAATGCTTTGAGTCAGACTTGAAACACTCATTTCTGTTCTGATTCCTTTTCTGGATAGTAATGTTGGGCTGAGAATTAGAGGTCAGCTTGTAATGGACTGACAACATCATAAATTAAAAATAAAATATGAACCAACAATAGAGGACAACAAACTAATACAAGATATTGTAACGTTATAGTGGAACCTCGATTGCACATGCAGTTTTGGTCAAATGAACAACATGACAGGGAAACAAATGAACAATTTTGTAATTTATGAGGTGTCATTTTGTCATCTTTTCCGGGGGTTTATCATGAAAAAAGCATTACACTTAAAGCTTATCTTAACAGCATGAATGTCAGTGTTTGATAGTCTTTCAAAAAGCAAGAAAAATAATCTCTTTTGTTAATCACACTTCAGTTTTTTTGAATTATTATTATCATTATACACGTGGAACATTGACAGACAGGTGAATTAATTTGCAAGATCAAGTGCTTTGAACTGAATCTTTTTGTCAAACTATTTTGTTTTATTTTTACACGTAAAAACAAACTTACATCAAGTTCCGTTTATATTTGGTCACACTGCCATTCTTGTATTAAATTCAGTCAAAGTGCTATTAATTTCTTTTGAGATCTTGCATTGTGATGTTTAAAAAAAAAAAAAACATCAATCCAAGGGAATCTCATTGGGGGAAGTTGAAGTCTCATCATGGCCAGTTGAATGTTCTACCAGTGATCTGGTAAAACTTCTGATTGAAGGGGTGAAAGAACTTCTGCAGTTTCGTCACCACTGATGGGTCCACCTCTGGATGGATGCGGCCCTTGCTGCCTGCCAGGCACTTGTTGAAGACAATGTTAAATCGCAGACAGTAAAATCCCCTGGTAGCATTGAAGTACAGATTATATTGGCTGATCCTTGAGGGTAGGTTGAGGAAGCGCTCGACGAGCTGCAGCTCTGGCAGCGGGTCTGAGATGAGGCGGTCCCCATCCACGATGTGGAACTGCTCCACGGGAAAGTACTTCAGCCAGCGCTCCAAGTGTTTGGTGTAGATGCTGGTCCGGACGGCTTTGTACTTTGTGTTCACCTCGCAGGTGCTGGTGTCGATAGCCAGCTTCTCAAATTTGTGGTAGGTCTTGTTTTTGCGCTCCTTGCCCTCCAGAACTTGTGTGTAGTCGGACACAGCTCTGGTGGTGGGCTCGCGGACAATGATCAGCAGTTTGATTGAGGAGTTCATCTTGAAGATGCGTTCAGGGACCTCCTCGGTGATGAAGTAAGCGGGGCTCTTCTCAATGGTGATTTGATGAGGGAAGGAGAAGGGCATTTTCTCTCGGTACCAGTCGATGCCTCGGGCGTAGTTTTGGTCATTGTCAAAGAAGTGAATCTCCTGTGACGCCTTGACCACTGCCGGATGTAGGTTGAGCATCTCCAGCAGGGCACGGGTGCCCCCCTTGCGCACCCCGATGATAATGGCCCGAGGCAGCTGCTGCACCAGATTGTGCTGGCGGATTTGCTCCTTGGTGGCATTGCTCTTACGTAATTCATGGAGCAGGCCACGCTTAAACTGCAGGGTGCGGAGAGGGATCTGCTCTGGCTCAGGGGGGGTCAGTCTGCTTTCAATGGGGCAAATGGGCTGTAGCCTGAAAAATAAAAAACACAAAAACAAAAGAGAAAAGAACAAGACACCACAATAACTTATTTTTAACAAGGACCCTTGCTCATCTCACTTGCTCATCTCAGTTTCAGATTCATCTTGTATTCATCAGTTTAACGTTTGAAATAAAATATATATACATTCATATACTTTGTTTTGATTAATGCAACTTATCCTTGGTAAAAGAAAATAATATTCTGGAAACATAAGTGTAGTGACAAAAAGTAACATATTATGAAGTAATATTGAGTTTTAAAACATAAAACACATGCATATCACCTTAAAGCACTTAAATTAAACCTGCAGGATTTCTCAGAATGTGACAGTGATGACTTACCTATCCAAGGTCCCAACCCTGGCCACAAGATAAAGGACACTTCCGATAGCGAGGCTGCCCAGAACGAAGAGCTTTTGTCTCAGCAATGCCTGCTGTTTGAATAGCATGGCCCTCCATCAATCTTCAGGACTGCGTCTTCAGCCTGCCGAGAGCAGAGCACATAAAGCACTAATCACCAGGGGAAGAGAGACAGCCTAATGTTTATTAACACACACTCAATCAGGTCTTACAAGTGATTAAGCCCCACTCACACATGCCTGAAAAGTGCTACAGTGCCATTGGGAGCTCACCCATCAACTGCCACGTTGTTATATTTATTTATTTATTCAGGACAATCCCAGAATCAGAATTAATCCATAGGTGTGCTCTAATGGCCCAGTTTGGACGCAGGAATGAGTAATATATAATATATGTAAAATTAAAGGCACATTTTGAAGCGGTTCAACGGATGAATCTTTTAACAGAATACTATTCAACAGAAAAATCATCATACGGCCTCAAGAATTTGACAAAATCTGGTCTCCTATTCTTATCCATATACCAATTTCCAATTCTTAACAAACACACGCGGCAGCAAATCCACACATTTAGGAGTACAACAGTTGCAGCATTTAGGTCCTAGCTAGTTAACAAGTATAAAAAATATAGACCACTCATTAACTATTAAGCTGAATTACTATTTAACATATTGGCACTTTTGCAATGTGGTAATTAACAAGTGTGACTTTCGGTTTTATTACTTCAGTCCAATAGTCAACTCGTGCTCCAGAAAGCTGACTAACTCAGACTCTGACCTACTAGTAGGGAGTTTGGCCTTACTAAATAACAAAAATGCCACTAATTAATGCAAAATGACTAGTACACATTTTCACTGTAGTGGGATCACATAAAAGCATCCAAATGTAGAAGCCAAAGTCCTAACTAGTTGATCAAATATACAGTTGACATTAGGGATATGGAATAAATGCTCAAACACATTTAGACACAGCATGAACCAACAGAGAAGTTAGTGTGACTGGCTGGTGAAAAGTAAAAAGGACAAAAGCTAAAGAGAAGGCCCCAAAACAGTATGTTTACATGAAACTGTTAGTCCGACTATTTATGTTAATCTGACGAAAACCAAATTTCGAAAATGCATGTGATCATCTTAATCCGACTGAATTCGTACTACATCAACCTTCTCATGGTCAAACTGACACACCCCAATAAACTGCCTTCAGATAACACCATAAGTGTGAGGGAAAGTGGAATCTCATCTGAATATGGTAAGGCACAGAATACAGAAGTACAGTAAAGTACAGTGTAGGTTACAGCACATACAAAATGTACAGAGCTGGAAAGTCGCCCATGTTTTTGTGGCTTGACATGCTACCAGTTTGTCGCTACCTAACTTGTTTGTCGATTGTTTGATCTGTATGTAATAGGTCAACTGGGCATACTTCCTTCAATAAAATGATTCCCCTCCCATCCACAACAAAGAGTGTAGTCCAGTTAAACCACACAGTCAAACTACAATGGGGAGAAAAAAGTGAGTAACATTAGTATTTGTTAAACCTTTTTTTCCATTAAACCTGAAGAATGCAACTATAACAATTAACCTCCTTTTAACCATGTTTCCATCTTAAGCTTCTTTTTTTGTTTGGTTTGTTTTTTTCTTAACCTCAGCGAAAGTAGACTTTAAAACCCCCGTCCCTAATAACTTTCAGAGAGCAGGTCCAGATAAGGATTTAAGGTACAAAAAGTACAGATGTTATATGATTGTGTTAATGTTGACCTTCAAAAATGGAAGAATGAATCTCTTCATCCAAGAGAGGGCACTGCATCCTTTCATACAGATGGAGCATAGGTATGTCTGTCTTGCTCTACAAAGACTGCTTTTTAAAGATCAATACCTGCAGTGCTTCCTACATCTGCAAGCTTACACAGTGTAACTGGGAAATCACATTATGGAATAACCGATCTATACAGAAGTCACAGCACTATCACAAAAGGGCCAACTGCACTCTAATCCAGCCTATAAAATTGCAGACCATTACCAATAGAGCAGATCCTCAAGACTGTCTCATAAACAAGTAGAGAGAGGCTTTGACCCCAGTGTGACTGGAAAACATTTCACTCATATTGCCTCTTGGTGACTTCTGAAGGGAGACCAGCAGAGCAATTTCATCAGTCTGAGTCAGCAGGAGAATAAAGCCAGTTAGCCAGGGGCCAGCCCTGTGTTTGTGAGGTCCCATTTGGAAAAGAAATGTTTTTCATTACATCCTGTATCTCTAAAACAAATGGGAACAATAACTTCAGTTGTTTCCACTGAAATGAAGTCCTCAGGTTTTTTTTAGTGGCACGACACATCATTCTGATAAAGTAAATAATCCCCTTTTTTCAAAGATTGTCATTTATATCAAGACATTTTCTTATATTATCCAGAATGTGTTTGTCACATTAAATATTTAAAGTGAGACTGTAACTTTTCAAAGAAAAGAAAATCTTACACTGACTATGTTTCCATTCACAGTTTAGTCGAGCTGTGGTTGTAGCTCCACCATGTGATTTAATTGGACTACTGTTCTTGTCCCCATCCACATGCACAGGTATGGAAGTATGCCTGGTTGACCTATTACATCACAGACCAGAAAATCGAAACAAACAAAGTTAGCTGGCGACAAACTGGCAGCATGTTGTGCTGTGAAAACATGGAGGACCTGTACATTTTGTATGTGCCATATGCATAATTATGGCATTATCTGAAGATGACACCATAGTTACCACTGTTATCCTGTTGTTACTGGCTTCATCTGTCACAGTTTGTTTGACCTATAGAGTGAGAACTGGGTTTGATTCCTGACCACATTATCTGGGTGTATTTGCTTGACAATGAAAAGTTCAGTTTCAGCAGAACTAAGGTATTTACATAGATTTTTTAAAAGTACAATTTTAGACAGGCTAATGTCAATAGTTGGACCACTAAAGTGTCATGTAAACTTATTGTATGGCTGGTACATATTTGTGGCTTAGCTTGCTTTCAAACATAGATATTACACTGTCATTACTATGAGTTTGCTGATTTTAGGTTGCTAATTACACACTTGTGTTACACTATGTTTCAGCATTGTCCTTGTTTCCATGATTGACACTTTACCCATGTCATACTCATGTCTTGCAGTAAAGATGGAAGCGATGGGGAGGACTTACATGTAGCCTACATGACACTGTACAGTTGTGTTATTGTGGATTTGGCTGTGCAACTGTTGACATAGTTTCTTACCTTAACCAAGCAGTGTGAGAATCTAAACACGACCATAAACAAGTTTAATAAAGCTGTATTTACAACAAGTTGATAGTCATGAAAAAAAGTAAAACTCCTCTCCTCTCCATGTACGCAGATAAACATGATACACTTTTGTCTTTTTGTCTTGTCTACCTTTTTAATGTCTCCAGCTGACTTTTACGAAAACCAGAACCCTGTCAGAGGATTGTAAATGTGGATTTGATGCCTACTCACATGACATTAGCTATAACCTGCAAATCCACAAAGTAATGTTGCTAGCTACGTATCGTCTAATGGTAATGCAAGTTTACACTCTAAGTGATATAGTTAGATTGGTCTCCTTATGTTTGTGGCTTATGCCTGAGTAGACCTGTCCTGTACACTTTTGCTCCTGAAGCAATATAAATTACATAACTCTCAAAGATGGTGTGATACTTCACAGCCATCACCCTTCATAGAGCCTCAATACCTGCTGTGTAAAATGAAAACTCTTTTGAAGTGTAGAGACAAAGTTTACCGAGTCTTTGACCTGCACAGCCTCGGCTCTTAGCAGACAATACTCTGTTGTCCTAATGAATAGAGTATCACTACAAATTCTTTATGACTTATTTATAAGTACACATAGAAATTAATTGTTTGACCCGTCATGGCGCTATAACCACAACAGCTGTGCCAGGCCATGAGCACAAGAGAGGAATTATAAATTATGGAGTGGTTTATTTTCATAAAGCCACTACTTTTGTTTTTGCATATTTATTTTAACCATACAGTTAGAAAGAAGCATAGACAATGAAAATCCCCTTTCCCTTGTGAATGTTTATGTGAATCCTACAGGATAGCTCTGCTGGGTGAAACACCTCATGCTGCTCACTTGTGAAATGACACTTCCTGCCAGGAAAGTTCATGAACTGAAAGGAACTGTGTAGAAGTTTTTTGTTTTTTTAAAATCTTGTCAGTAAAGTAGATCCTTACACACTGTGACCTAAAAAAATGTTAAAGTTCTCTCCTAAGGGTTATAGGGACCCCTATATTCTACTGTGAAAATCAAATGTTTTGATTGAATGACCAGAGGGTATCAACATCAGCAGAAGACAGAAGAGAAAGTCTTTTTCCATAAATGCTCAGCATGATGCAGTGAGCACAGAAATTCTCAGCAAGGGAAATAAAATATGTCTGCAGTCGCTAACAGTAATAATCTTATTGGTGGTGGTAGTGGAATTCTCTTTGCAGCAGATGGGCACAGGATGTCTGATCAGAGCAATCAAGTTTTTTTCAGGGATGGAGAGGTTTGATGAAGTTTTGTTAAATGTTAATAGGTGTAATAACCTGTGCTCAGCAAATACTATATATTGTGTAGTGCTATTCTACATACCAAGAAGAAACTGATGATTTTGTTATTCCAAGGCCCTTGGAGGCTAAAAGTGTCATGTTAGACATCTTAGAGTGAATCTCTTACTTCAAGAGGAAGTGACACATTGTTGACAAAAGTTGGACTCATAAGCAGTGGGTTTTGCTGCAACTTGGCGTGCTATGACCATCAGCTTGTAGTAGCTAATGTGCTCTTTGGACAATGAATGTGCTCAGTGAACATCATAGCAGTCTAACCATTTCAGCTTGGTATTTCTTGTGGAAAGTTAAAGAGCATGGTAGTCGATCACTATATCTTGTGCAGTTTGTCATAGTGGAAAAAAAACACCACATCTGGATCTTCCACTGACATCCTGACAGAAAGACGAATGGGAGCATTTTGTTATGGCCTTCCTTCCAGAACAATTGCAGTCACTGCCATTATGTTGACCAATAGCAGCATGGAATGCTCTGCCCTGCACAACTGTAAACATGACTACAGAAAGAGAAACTATGTTTTTGATCTGCCCTCTTTATGCAACCCAAGAACAGGTTCACAGTAGTTTATTTATTTGTTTATTTATTTTACTTGTTTTAGGCCTTTCCCAGGGAATACAGCCAGTATCATACATCCTGCTTCAATCACATTCTTGTAGCCAGATGCTCATGAGTTTGTTGAGCATCTCCTTTCTGATGACATTACACATGTGTGTGTGAAAGATGTTGAGAATGATTGGTGAGTAGTAATGTGTAGTCTGTCACTCGGCCATGACAGGTCAAGAACTCTTTAATCGTATAATCTGACAATGACATTCTTATCTGACAAAAATTTTGACAAAAGATTTACAAAAGTGTTGGTCGAGTGGAAACGTTGATAATGATGGTACTAAACAAAAGGTCAGTGAGTTATTAATCAATAAGAACCGTCCTCTGGGGATCAATAAATTTCATATGAACCTGGCCTGCAGATGTTGACACCTGTGGGAGGCCAAATTGACAAAAATCACCATCCTTATTCACACTGTTAGTGGGACAGGAAGGAAGGTCACTTTCAGTGCATTTTGTGTCAGACATGGCAAAATGACTCATACCAACACTTAAACATTCTGGTCCACACCAACAATCACACAATCATTTTTTCATTCTCTCTCATCTCAGCTCCAGACCACACACGTCTCAGATCACTCTGCTCTCCTTTACTCTGACCATACACAAAACAGCAATGATATATGCGATGATATGCGCTCACACCCTTCTGGACTAATGAGCTGAGAAGGAGTTCAGCCAAAAACACTGAGCAATTAGACAAATGCTAACTGGCCCTTTTGTGTATAACTAAAACACTGGAAAAGTGCTACAGTTTACAGGCCTGATAAGAAATATAATTAATTTCCAAACACCGCAACACGGTTCTTTACAGTGACATTGCACAAAAACCTGTTTAGATACAAAGGTGCTTGCTGCATAATAATTTAAGCTGCTCTGCTCTCACTTTTCGACAAGTGCACGAGGGCACTGGTAAAAATAGACCGCTGCAGCTGAGCTCTCATTAGATTCCTTCCTATCCAATTTAATTCATTTTATTACTGAAAACACTGCTGCTAGAAGAAAAGAAACAGTCCTTTCAGCCTCACATACACATGCAAACAAATACTGTATGCTTGTATGACATAAACTGTGGGGCCTGAGGACAGCAGCAGCAGTAACAGCTGGATGGTGAGACAGGAAATCCTTCATGGAGACTCAGATCTATTAAGTCAGATTGATGCCACTGTCTACACTTCACATAACTCAGTGAGGCTTTGCTGGTACATTCTTATCAGTTCAGTGTCATTACAGAGCTGAGGAGCTGTTTCTGGGTGAATATGTTCATATGTAAAGCCTAAGTACATTTTTAATATTGATCCAACAACTCCCTGATTTTGTTATATTTCAGTTGCTCCATGGACACCACTGGGCAAGTTACTTGCCAATGTAATCAGTTACCTGTTACTTTTTTAGTGGATAAGTATAAACCACTGAAAATCTAGTTACATAAGTAATTAATCAACAGCAGAAGTGATTAACTACCTCACACGTATTACTTTATGTTTCCCAGCCCAACTCAGTCAAAGATGCCTTCCATCAATTTCAAAGCTTAACGTCAAAATATTAGCCAAACGTGAAATATTCTTACCATGTGCTGATGTGAAATATGGAAAGCTATTGCAGCCTGCAGTATGGAAATATTCCTTTACCACCAACAGCAGCAGGGTTCACTGTTTCCTCCAACTCTGAACAAATCCAAGTGATTGTTTATTATAGTGGCTAGCTGGCAAGAAGGAAACCACATGTACAACAAAACAAAACAACTTCAGAGTTAATGGAAGGTATACTCCCCCAGAACATGTACCAGACTGGTCTGCCCCTGATAGCACAGAGATAAAATCAATATCCAACCTCTTGTCTGACTTGTGGTACAACAGCAAATAAGACGACCCCTGGAAAGTCTCAAAATAATGGTTTTTAACCTGGAACGTTATTTGTTTCTGAAAGAAGCACTTACATTACTGCAGAAACCTATCAGTGCTCTGTTAAAAGATTTTACAAGTGCAATCAAGTGTCAGTGTTCACAGTGAAGGTTCTTCTGATCCACTGGTGGAATGTAATGTACTACTGTCCTGTGCTTACTGCTTACAGTTAAATACAGCACTTACTTTGTATTTCATTTGTGTGTTTCTATTTCATGATACGTTATATTTCTGCTGTATTTAATAGGAATTATATTGGTTCATAAAATAAGATTTTTTCACGTAAAACATAATTGGATAATTTAAAAATGAAGCACTATTATTGATCAAACTACTTAACAGTACTAGTTCACACAGACATTCAACTGAGCGCTGCCTCAACCAATTACAACAGTCAAAGTCACATTGCACATTCTATTCACATTTCAGTTAAACAAAAGTGGTAGCTGCACTTCCACACTCATGTTTCCCAAAGTGACTTATCTGGTTTTGTCCGGTCCCATTATGAGGTCAGTTTGTCATTGAACAGTTTTGGAAATGTCAAAATACGAGTAATTAGTTTTTTGCTCAAATTCCAGTTCAACAAATGGTCAACACCGGTCGGCTGCTTTTGCGAAGGTCAGTGCAGCTCCTGCCAAAGTTCATCATCAGAGCTGTTGTAGCACACCACTTGTGCGGTAAAGGTAGGAGCCGCAAAAGCTTGTACAGCTCTGCATGTACAGTGACTCTCATCATTTGGGACCCATTTTCACAGGTTTGGTCATCATGTGTATTGCTCGTGATAGTGAAAGTCAATCAGGAAAAACAGTACCAGCTCCTACAGCTTTTTAAGACCCTTCACTTTAACAGGAATCATCTCAAACACTGGTACCTGAGTCTGACTAAAGGAAAACAGATGGAGTAATGTCCTGGGATTGAAAAAAACACTGAATTCTCCTTTAAGTGTTTGAAGTGCAGATATTTCTGGGAACAGTGCTTTCATCGGTTCATCTTTTATTTGTGGATAGACGGGGAGTGGGTATAAATGGCAGTCACCACAGTCTGCTTCACACAGATTTACCAGTGTTATCCTCTGACAGAACTGGTGCACACTCCCAGGCGACAGAGATGATTGATCATCATCAGAGGCACTTGTAGGTAAGGAAAAACAAAACTAAAAAGTATGCATTTGGCACTTTGTTAGAATAAATACATTTTTTCAAAGTTTGATGGAGACAGACAGCAGCCGGAGCTGAGTCAGATGAGGACATCACGGAGGGAGAAGAGAGAGGGGCAGAGCATTGATGAATAATTTACCAGTTGGTGCTTTAATATTGTTATTGATGCACGAGGGAATGATTCTGCCGTTCAGCTTCCAGCTCCACCCTTTGCCGACCTCCAACTCCACTCCTCGAAACCAGGCGTTCATTTTCTGATATTACACCTACATTATTTATTGCCCATCACTACAGAGCCCTATGTCTCTAGCTCCACTCCATCATCATCTTATCCTCTGACATAGCGTATTTTATGACAAACTTTGATGTGTACATGTACAGTATGCACATGGACATGATTTTCAAAACCTTTTCAGTTATCAGCATTTTGTTTTGTTTGTTACAGGTTCATCTGTTAGGCAAAAGAACATTATGATCATTGTTTTCAACTGTTACATTTCATCCCCAACTGGTTAACAATGTTAACAAGAGGAATAGAAATGGTCATGAACCTTTTTTTTTTTTAAAAAGTAGACTACTTCAGTGGAATCTATTAATATGCACAGACAGAAATGTCATTTTCTGCGATTAACACTGCTTCAATATATTACTTCTGACTGACACAAATAGTGATGTTCCAATAGCATTTTTTCCTCCCTGAACTTGAAATGGGTACCAATGTAATACCAGTGTGTTGAAAAACAGCTTTCTACTACCAACCAAGTTTGGATGTGATATGATTGCCATCATTGTCGAATGGCATGGCTCAGGCTAAATCCTGAGTCATTTCTGATATGAGTATCTGCTCCACAGCAACTCTTAACATGAAATCATATTGTTAATTTTCACCCTGGGATGATTAGAATCTTAGATATCATCCAAATGAGGGCAAGATAGGAATGATTGGGAAAGTGTATCAGAGCTTGGTTACGTGACATGTTTCATTTTGATGGACTTAACCCTCTGCCTCTCTTTCCGGAAATAAATGACTTGCACAGCATGATAACAATGCTGTCATGACATTCATTCATATTAACATGTAAAGCAGGGGAGTGTTCGAGTGCCTTGCCATTTCTCATCAAGAAAGTTATCAGAAACTCCCAAACCTGATTAGCTGTCCATGTTTGCAGACCTGACATCTCTAAGAGCACATGTGGAGTCTCTTTTAATCCCAAACACAGGCTGCTAACCACTGAATCTAACATCAGTCCTCCAAGTGTGTCTCACAACAGAAGAATACAACACAGGAACTAAATGAATATCTGTCTTCACTCATGACTGCTGCATGACAGCAGTCATAAACTTTGAGCTGTGAGACAAACAGGATCACACATCCCCACAAGTTTGTTTTTCTGTTTCATCTCTGTGAAGTTACTCCCACTCAGCTCCTGCACACACATGCAACCTATGCACAAAGACAAACACAAAGACACTCCTTTGAGACATTCAGAAGAATGACAAGATTTAGCCTTTTAAGAGGCGTGAGAACATACAGCCAAGCAAGCATCCCTTCAAACCTTAAACTGTCATCATGTCATCATACTCTCTGGTCTCAAGGATTTGCCAAAGGTGTTTTAAAATATTCCCAAAATAGGCCAGGGTTGACAAGAAAACCAAACTATACTTGAAATGTCTTAATGGTAATGCATTCTGATTACAGGTGTACATTAAAATACTTCAGAGATTAAAGAGGATTTGTAAGGAAACAGAAGTAGAGACCCCTCTTATACCTGGTATAAACACATGACCAATATTGTAAAATCTTAATCTGGATTAGAAAAAGTGAATGCAAACAGATTCGCCACACCACACCTGACTTGCACTGTGATTGGATCAGCCACATTATTAAAGCTGTGTTGGTTAAAGTGTTATATTTTTTAAAAAATGATAATGTGCAATATTAAAGGGGATCACTCGTGATTCTAAACCCAACTCTGCAGCAGCCCTCAGCTTTAGAGAACTTTGAAGACTCTTTGAGCACAGCATGTTGAGCCGTATAAACATGGAGGATTTAACAGCTCTGTACATTTTGTACATGCTGAAAAAATGTGTCAGAATATTCAGAAGATTGCATATTTAATTTGGTTGCAGGGGGACAAAAATTGGTCATAATCTGTGCTCACTTTCAGAGCCTTAGGACATGCCTCCAGTGTTTTAAAGGGAGAGGGGGCGTAGTGGTGACACCCATGTACTTAGCCCAACCCTGGCAGCTCTAGTGAAATCAGTGATGCAGTGACAAAACCATGATACACAACCTACCCTGCACCAAACAGTACAGAGAAGAAGTCAAACATGGTGTTGCATTTAGCAGCAGTGAAGACCAAAACCAGGAGAGTGAATATTGGAATTAAGATTATTTAAATGGACAGACATATGACTTAAAAAGAATGCTAATGGTGCTCAACTTCAGTATTTGCTACTGTGTTTGACACATCAGTTTTATAAGGTGGTAATATGTTGTCACATTTTTCAGTCAGTTTATTTTTTACGATCTGTATGACTGCATTTCTGTTTTTTAACACTAAATTGAGTATGATGCATTTTTGCCAGATGTAGCTGTTATACTCACTTGTCTAATGATTAAGTGCAATCCTGAAAATGTGAATGTGGCTTATAAAAGGAAACCAGCTCAACTCAGCTCACGCCAGATGAACATACATCAGGTTTCATCTTTGACTAACCATCACCAGCTGGATGGCTAGTCAATGTTATGTCCTATTCTGAGGCTGACACGACTGTGTGCTTCATGCCACATCTTTGTCTGCATGGTGACAACTAACAAGGTTAAGTAAGAAGACCTGTTTTTAGTTTTACATTGAAGTGCACTAATGGGATTTGTTAGCAGAGGGCATGTGTTCTTGTGATAAGGGACGTGCTGGAGTGAGTGTGTGTTTGTGTGTGATGGGAGGGACTCTGCTCTCTCCACCTCTTGGGGAATCCTGAATCACATCAGGTACAAACACCTGCCAGCAGAGTGTGCCTCTAACAGCTGGTGAACCACCCCCAGAGAAGACTGCGTCCCAACCAGCTCTCACTTCTTCTCTGTTTCCAACAGCTCTTGAAGGAGCAGGAAGCTGCCGGAGCCTGGTTGTGGCCCTGCAGGCAGGCAGACAGGCAGACAGACAGGTGGTGTTGCTGCGCCTCTGAACGCTCAGCTCCCAGAACTCCCTGCAGCACATTGCATCTGTGGCTTCAGTTCATCTGATCTTCCTCTATTACTCTGACGTGCTGTTCCTCACCATGCACAGACAGCAAAAGCTCCAAGGCTTCTTTCCAAACACTCGCCTGTAAGCTGAAAACATCTCTATCCGGATATCCAGAGGAAGTCAGATTTACTCACTGTGACAAGTTCAGCAACACTCAGCACACTTTCAAAACTTCCACACTGTGGTCCAGACACTGTGAAGCACTGAAAGCCCTGGCACTGTAAATTTGGCCACCTACATAGATAACCATAATGATCCAATGGTCATCTTTTTTTCTACAGCTTAATCTTGAAGAGATTCTATTTCAGGACCTGAATTTTTCTAACATTCTTGATCATTATTATGAGTGTTGTTGTGATATTTTCAAGATTATACAATATCCTTTTTGGAAAATGTGTTTAATTTGGGAAAAAAATAATCAGACTGATTGCACAATCACTTTAATTAGTGATCAAGCAACATAATCTCAGTCATTTTAAAAACTGTTTCTCTTGTTTTCTGATACCGTGTCTGTGATGCACAAATGAATGTAACTTAAAACAGCTCTAAAACTAAAAATCAAATCCTGTGCAGGAATGGTGGGCCAACTCCACTAACTGTTGGCCCACCTAACTAACTAACTGTGAAAGCTCCAACATACTGAGGTAATATAAAACAGAATATTACATTATACATTCAATGCTATTGCCGAAATACAGGAGTAAAATTCAGTCCAGTAATCCTAGCAGTTGATAAGCATTGAATACAGAGTACAGCTGAGGCTGGAACATATTTAGTTTTGCAGTTAGTTGGTCATAACAGACTACTGGACAGTTTTGCACCAATGATGAAAAGTCAGGGAAGTTGTCTTAATGGGAATAAGGACAGCTGTACAAAAATCAGTTCAACAGTTAAAATGTTTCACTCAAAAACGCAAATGTCAATTTCATGGTTGCACTGAATGAAAAGATGATGGTAGGAGATTACCAGTAGTAGCAGCATTCATCCTTGGGAGACCATTTATATCGGGACCAAAACATCCATCCAATGGCTGTTGAGATATTTCAGTCTGCCATCGCTAGAGCTTGGCACCATTGATATAACAAAAATCTTAAAGTAGTATTGATATTGATTTTTTGCTCACTTGGGGGTAGCAGAGAGAGCAAGATGTGAGCACATCTTTGACGTATAGTTGCATTACATTGACATGGTGAATGTGTTAACCAGGTGTCCAACAGCAGCCTATTATCGAAACACAAATCAACGTGCACACACCAGGGTGAGACAAATGCCATCATTGCTGAAGCAGGGAACGCTCATCCACACAGGAAAAATCTTGTAATCTCATCTCATAGCTGGACTTGCAGAGACACTGGGGAGGGAGGATGGAGGGGGTGACAGGCAGAGGTTAAAGCTGAGTAATGTGTAAGTGAGGCTTCTCTGAGTCATGAAAACACTGCAAGAATTGCTGAGATGTCTCTCTGAGAAGCTCACACTATTCACCCCCTCATTCATCAGCTCAACCTCTGATTGGCTCCTCAGCCCTAGATATTTTTATGGTGATGCCCCATCAAAACCATAGCAAGAGCCAGGGCGCGTCCATTCACCCTGCTCAACTGTAAGTGACACTGACGCAGATAAGATATTAGCAGTTTGATAGTCCATGTGAATGTCCAAGGGATTGCTCAAGATGTGTGTGTGTGTGTTGCGGGGGGACCAGGGGTAGCACCGAGTGTAGGCAGCCCTGCAGTGGGAGACAACATATGCATGGAGCTAATTAGCCAGGCAGTGCTTATGCAAAAACCTTTTAACTGTTTCCAGCCATCAAACACCTTGTGATTCCCTCTGACAGGCCCTCTGCTCTGCTTTGCATAAAGACGACAGCTTGGGTGTTTAAAATTTCATCCGCCTCCCTCTGCAGAGCCTATCACTGCCCAAGATCATTTCTCCATGTTACCCTTTTTACACGAAAAAGAGCATGCATATGCAGGTTTTTTAAAATGCTTTAAATACCGGCTTTCCCATTGCCAGTTGATGAGTTTGCCCTGGAAATGAGATCTAGTAAACAGCAAAAAAGCAGTATGGAGACCAGTGACAATGTAACAGTGGTTATCTCAAGGAAATTTTAATTGAAATCAACTTGGTTATAGGTCTTTGAAGACGTTTCGCCTCTCATCCAAAAGGAGCTTACTTTTTCATATGCTGCTGACACATTTTGAAAAGTTCTCAAAAAGTATTGAGGTATGACACCCAGGCCCAATGAGAACTGCAGCTTTTGATTACTTATTGGAACCCTCCTGGTTGTATCTGTCAGACTTTACATTATGGGAGTATACAGTACACAGTATGCACCACAGTTGAAGGAATACCTGAGGAAGACCTCAGCTTCCCATTGCTTCTTTTTATTGTTAGCGGCCAGGATGGATTTGGAGAGACACTTCTGATTTGGGAATGAGCTTACTGTTTACTGAGATCCTCCTCAAACATCTGGATGCAGACACTCTTGGAGGAAATCCTCAAAATCAGGATGCTTGTCTTTGTTTAATACATTCTCCCACTTTCCACTCTTCATCAGTGAACAGAAGAATCATCACAGAGTGGCACTTGAATGGATAAATTGCAGTAAATACATCACAGGGATGTTTGGATATATGGGCAAAAACACCATGGGGCACAAACAGCTTTGTGTTGCCCAGAGAAAGCAATTCATGTGTCCATAAAATTGTTAAAGATGCCCCCTGAAAGATGAGTGACTCTAGAAGTGTGTGTCATGTCATTAAATATAAAGTAAAATGTAAAGGTAGTCAAAAAGGGAGGTCTTTCAAAGGCTCCACAGGATCCCACTTTACTACTTCAAAAGTGAATAGAGCTGCAATGCGCTGCCCATCATCTGCTCAGGGAGCCAGTCAGCTGTTGCCAGTCAGGGCAGGAAGCTCTGCTTGGTTGATTTGGTAGATTCACATGCCTGTTTCACTGTGTTTGCCTTCAGAGCCATAGCCTGGCATCCCTTTGGTATGAGAAAACATTTTTTTAAAAACAGCACATGAAAGTTTAATAAGAGAGGTGTCAAAAGAAGACTGATTAATTAATATTTGTAGGGTAATAGCTACATTATTATTTTCACACGAACAATGCATCAAAATACTATGTGTAATGTGAAACTGTGTCACTGTTACTGACAAACCCAAAAATAAATGTCATTTCTGTCATTTCTGTCATTTTAGCCTCTTTTTATTTTATCACTGTTTGTGTGTGTTTAACATCCTTGTATCCAGCAGAGGCAGGCAGCTGTTTTCAGACAAAAGAAGTAAACTAAACCAAATCTAATAATTACAGAGAGAAAGGCTGAAAGTTACTCTATAGTGGGTGGAGCCCAAAATCGGACTGGTGTAATTTAGACTGTGCACAGTGTGGAGGGGTGTTTTGGGGAGTGGGCCCCCAATTTGTTGATGCAGTTATTTACAGAAGACAAGAAAAGAAGAAAACCATGAACTGGCAAAAATGGATGTAAACATTGTAAATTTAAAATGATTTCAGGAATGTGCTTTGCTTATTTTTCATTTTAACACCTTTGGGGTTCAGTGATATAAACAATGTTTTGTGAGAAATGCAAATTGGTTTATTTACCAGAAAAGTGAACAGTGTGACCTTTACGTAAATCAGGTTTGCAGAAACCTGACACCAAATGATTGCTAAAGAATGCTAATGCTGAATGAAGCTTACACTTCAGCATCTCCTGCCAAACTTGTCGCCAAATAAAGTTTCAGAAAGTCATTGGTTGGGCCTTTAAAAAAAGCTTGGAGTATACAGTTGATTACATACTTCAAATACTGATTCTCTATTAATAATGTATCTGAATAAGTGTATAGATACACCTATGCTTTCCTTTTCTTGGAAGAGAGGTAATAAAATATTTATTCATCCTGGCTGTTTGCACTGCTACCTAGAAACCCATTATCACTGTATGTGTGCATCTGACCCTGGTGCAATTTCTCATATGACTTTGAAAACAGTTAATGTAAATCCATTTAAAGTGAATGAGTGCTATTTTTGTGTCTCAGTCAATAGATTGTACTTTCTTAAACAAAAGATTATATTAGCTTCAGGAGACCTATAGGACCCGAGAGCTCATTTAGTAGAAGAGGGTAATAAATCACAGATGTTGCTTCTGTCCTGCCTGGGCTCTGATCTCTTGTTAGTTAGGACATGAGGTGCAGGTCCTTATCTTAATTATAATTTCTTATGAGGAAGCATTTATCTAAGTTACAATAAGGGAAGGAAAAACCTTTGTTTCATCCTCAGAGAACAACTCCATAGATGATGAGGCACCTTTTCTAAAAGACAATTAAAGCTGTTGTGGAGGCAAAAATGGTCTCACCATTGAAGATCTTAAGTACACAAAATTGTATTGGCTTGAGCTCGACACAGTCTCACTTCATATGGTGCAATTGGCCTTTGTTCTCTGCAAAGTATTCTTTTTGTCCTTAAATAAACACTTTATAAGATTATAATGCAGGCGATGGAGAGTAATCATTTCAAATGCTCCAGCTCTCACACAGCCAGTCGTCAGAAGCCTCATTCGAGACAAAGAGAGGTCCGGAGTCATGGAGGAAACAAAGCTCTGCTGTGTTATAAATGGGCTCAGTCTGTCTTGGACACATTTGCCATTTCTGTAATGTCAGAGCAGTGAGGGAGGATGCAATAAAACACAGAGCCTGGAAGCTCCACTTATTACAATTAATAATTCATATAACTGCATTAACTAGGCGAAATCCACAATTTCACTTGACAGGCATTGAGTGTGTGAGTGTATGTATTGGGGGCTGTTACAGCCGATGAAGACTGCAGCAAGTGCAGGGGCCATGAATAATAGATGGGATATGCTGATGTTGAATGATAACCCCCCCCCCATCATGTTGTTTTGTGTACCAACACTAAACAAGGCTAAGCTACATATGGGCTGTTTTTGATCTCCAGAGTATCAGTGACAAATGCCTCACACAGCCAAAAATACACACAAAACATCAGGTCTTTTTGTGTTGAATTCTAAAATCTAATCTAATCTCAAAGCAAACCACAACAGTAATGTTGACTGCACATCCCATGTATTTACATTTTAGGGAATAAAGTTGAATTGTGTTGAACTTTTAGCGGTGACTCAGAGACTGAGCTGTCCTGAGCCATGACCACTTTACATTATAGTACATTTTGCAAATAATAATGCTGTGCCTTTAATTAAGTTGAGTTTGGAAAAACAGAGATGTTTCTTGATTTAAATAAAATCTATTTACCATACACAATCATGATTAAATATATTGCATGATATAAAAGCCTTATTAAACAATGTAATATTGATACAGTTAACGGTCAATTTCTAATCAATTTCAAATAAAAGCAGGGTTCTAATTGCATCTGAGGTAAATAAAAGCTCACATAGTTTTAGCAGCAGAGGGAGTTGATGACATCATGTCCAGCTGACCACACTCTGGACTTGATATCCGCATTAAGTGCTTTGAAGTAACTGCCCACACAACTAAAAATGAGATTCCAGCCGCCAGTCTGAGACACGCTGCATCCCCAGAAATGTGGGTTTAATCACATTTCAAAACCACCTACAGAATAAATGTGGCTTTAATTGGATTTGCAATGACGTGCTTAAACTTTCTGAAGCGAATCAAGTTGTTTCAAGAATGTTTCAAACAACTTAAAAAAGTAAAATTGGATTGAACTCATTATTTTTTTTCAGGAAATTGCCTTCTAAGGACTTCAGATTTAATTTAACTTGCTAAAACATTTGCTTTGGGAGTTGTGTGGCTAGAGCAGGATGCCGGTGACATTAGTAGCCCACTATGACAGATGGCAGTGAACCAGCTCTGAAGCACATGAACCTAGAAATAGACTGAGTCAGAACACCATATGACGCAAGGCAAGAAGAGCAACGATATTTTCTCTTTGGCCCTGGGAGTGTGTGGCTACAAGGCTCGCACTTAGCATGATAGATGAGTACCTCATTTGTTTGACATTATAAAGTCTTACTGTTGTTGTGCACCTGCTCTTGGCCTTTTCTAAACTACACTGTTTTCTCTTTTCCGTAGGAATCACACCCTCAGCACAATACAGGCCTAAATCAGCACGGCCAAAAATTAATGTTGCTGGAAAATGACGATGCAGGTGTTTCAATAACGCAGCATTTGCCCTTCACGTAACATACTAACAGCTCAAGGTGAGGCTGTTGTCGCATCACGTTTTCCTCTCTCCTCCAAGTCGTTGTCCTGAGAGTACATCTTAAGTGGTGACAATGTCATTATGCCAAAGCACTGGAGTCAAGGGCTCATGTGAAGGGCGGTGCTTTATGTGTCTGTTTGGCTCCCCTTGTAGCCTGGTGGCGGCAGTTTGTCATATATACAGGGAAGGTGACTGTAGTTACTGACTTACGCACTCTTACTGTCTTTTTAATATCAGCTTCAATTATGGCCAGTACCAGAAATTTCTCTGAACCACCCAGCAGCGATATACAACAATAAAAAAAAAGCCAGAGGCTGTAATGCTTTAGTATGGCTTCCATCACCATATTTATGCTATTTATTTCACAAGTTTGCACAACATGAATCATTTCCCCAATAATCTAAGCGTGTAAAAAACAAACATGAATAAATAATTAGACAGAAATGTAAGTATTAGCTAGTGATACTACCTGTGTATTTATTTTTTTCTGAGCAGTATTTCTGATGAAGAGTAACTGGCAGACTGGTTGGAGGTGGGGTATAGAGTGTACCCCAATGTAGAAATGACACCTCCACTGCATCCATGATTGATGTCTGATGTCTGCAATTACAAGTCTGGTGATGCAAAAGACAAGTGACCTAATTTTCCTCATCATGATTGCGTGATCATGTACAGGGCAGAGAGGTGGGCTGTATTCTTTTCAATGCCCAATGATCCAAAAAGTCTGACTGAAAAATGTGGCTGAAATGTTCTGTATAGAGACACGCTGCTGATGCTTCAAACAGAGAAAAAACAAAAAAGCTCTTTTCATCTAAAAGGCTTCCCACTTTGCAACACTATTATCAGTAAATTGGTGAGTGAGTAAGGCCAGTCCATGTCCATTTTGGATTTGTCAAGGTAAATACTACACTCCTGCAGTCATTTGAACTGCAACAAACATTTATACATCAGGGCCAAAGTAGACAACCACAGGGAGTGTACTAAGCCTCTACGCATTAAGACTAACAAGGACAGAAGATGCATTACTCTGCATGCTAAAAGCACCTCACAGCTGGAAAAAGCAAGAGATAAGGTCTGACAAGAAAAAAGGACTTAGCCTACATCCAGACAAACTCTGCAAAACAACCCACCAACCTTTAACCAGCCAGCTATTCTACACAGCGAAATACATTTAATTACTGGAGTCCTCTGTTGGGGCTGTTCTCATTGCATTGCACTGGGTGCAGATATTGATTTCAGGTTGTCCTCTGCCTCATTAGACCGTGGCAGAGCACTGCCCCGCAAGCTAAAAGGGAACGGTGTCAATCCATAAATAAGCCGACTACACAGCATCTTCTTTTGTGCCGGGGTGCAATATCTGGAAGCCTGGAGGTGTGTGAGTAGTGGGCATTCAGGCTTTTATAGTTACTATGGAACATTTAAGCGCACAACAGGGCAGCCACCTGGGGCTGATGGAGCGTCATGAGTCTGAGGTTTGCCAGGGTGTGGTATTTGCATTGAATCAGAGGTAATTGTGTCATTATAGTTATTGCCACACGCTCATTGCCAGTGGCCCATGCAGAAGACAGAGACTAGAGTGAGGACAAGCAACCCGGATCTAAATAATGATTCCTCAGAGAATGCGCTGCTATTGATCTGCTTTCAACTCCAGGGGAAAAAAGATGCAAAATTCATCCACTGTGCAGCCATGGCTGACCAATGGCCTGACTGCTCCTGTTTCCGTGATCACTTAATTAGAAAGGCTTATATTGCCAAAAGACACACAGGGCGACGGCACGAAGGGATAATGGAATGCTATTTCTCACATAATCTTTGGTGAGAATTAACCTTAACAATTTTGGGCCACATAGCCTAGCTGTACAACATGTATGACAGTTCTTTATTTCACTCAGGCATCAACATGAACCTTGCTAGTGACTGGACAAGCATATAAACATATAATGACATTATATATTAACATGTAATATATCACTTGGTGGCTGGAAATACACGGTGTCAAACTACCACCCAATAAAATCTAATTAAATTTGAATCAAGAAACGCACATCCAACTGTATTTGATTTTATTTCTTATAAAGTTTAATAGTAGTTAAGGCATTTTGCAAGTTTGGGTAAATGGCAAGTGATATTATTGTCTAAATTTCTACTTAATAGTCTTCCATGTATCTGAATAGACTGAATTTATTCCTTTTGCGCTTCATTTGTCGACTGAAAAATGTAACCCACACAAGCAGACACAGCTTCATTTCAAAGGGACACAATCTGAAAAAAAGGTTGGGAACCACTGCACTGGATGACAGAATATGATTTGGGTCATGTCGCTAGGTAACAAGCAGAATCCTGCATCGTGTTCTTCTGCACCAAAAACAGAAGTGGACATCCATCAAACAGTTCTCCTCGCTCATCAAGTCGCAACACCCAAATCATGACTATGTTCGTAACAACTGGAGTGAGTGTCCCCACCTTGACAAATTATGCCTTCATTTAAATTAACACAGTATGACACAGTATCAGAAAAGGCACCTTTGTGTCTCTCCGAATGCTTTCCCACTCCATCTTTATTCACCATGGAAAGCTGCCTCAGTAAGATTGAACTAAATCTCTGTGATCTTAAAAGGAAATGAGCAAAATTGATGGCTAGGCCTCATTGCCTGTACTTTATAATGGATGACAGCGGAAGCAGAGGAGACGGGTGATTTCTGTGGCAAATCTGAAAATGTAAATTCCAGCCCCTTCAGAAGCAGGCTAAATTTGTGCTGACAGGTGATAATTTAAACACAGTGGAACAGCTGGTTTCAGAGCTGTGCCTCACATTGGAGCAGATGTGTGTGTGCGCGCATTATCTTCAGCCAGTATGTGCATGCTTGTACGATGAACCTTGTCATATTTCCTTTCAGTGGATTCAATCCAGTCACAACGTTTGACTTCATGTATATGCTGGCGAGTCAGCCACAGAAGCTGGTTTGGGTTTTGTCCTAACCGGCTGCACAGCTCCAGAGATATTTTACTTTCTCTCTCATATCCTCAATAAATCTCCAAAACTTCCCGTGACTTCAAACTGAGGAGGTTTTTTTTGTAGTACTCCTAAAAGAAATCAAAGTGACAAATATGAATAACGTCTGTTGCTGTTGCTGTGCACATAAAGCACGACGGGTCCTCTCAAATGTTGAATGTTGTGAAGGGACAGACATCTTTGATTGCTGAGGGGACATAACAAATGCTGTGAGAGCTTGTTGGAAAAGATGTAACAACACCTTGTATAAACCTTTGTAGGCTATAAGTGTATCTTAAAGCTAAGTCACTTTTCTGACAATTATACTTCAGAATGATTTTCTCTTATTTTGAACATTTACAAAAATATGTGCAATAAATAGTGTCATTATAGCTTATATTTTTTATCCAAAAAGTGAAGACAGAGTACACAGCAGTCACAACAAATAGATACTTTCTTTTTGTACCTTTTGGAAGATTGCATCTTTGGAAAATTAAACAGTACAAGACTATTAAAACAGAAATTTAAATTGTATTTTCAACTGATAACTTTGTTAGATTGTGTATATACTGTAATATTCTCCTGCCCATAAATGCAATCAAAACACTGAGGAGGACCTGATAACATCCTATTTCCCTAATGCCTGTATTTATTTGTGACCTACACGACAACAAATCCATGTGTGATTGATGAAAACATTTTTTCACGAACAAATGCAAACACATCACAAATATGAATAATGCGAGAGCTGAGAGAAGCTGAGCGATAACTAATGTAGAATAAGCTAAAAATGCTCAACCATTCACAAAAAACCCTTTAAATATTACAGGGTCAACAAAGTTTTAATAGGAGAGTTAGGCATTGCCCTTCATTTGATGTATGGTTTTTGGTGTACATTTGTGTTGTTTACACATGCCAGCAGTCTTAATTTGGTGATATTTCAGAGCAGAACTGTCACTTCATTTCAAAATAAGCCTATAAAGCAGCGAAGGTGCTGACACATGAGAAGAGATATGAGAGGTGGGATTAATCATGTGCCACAGAATGTGTATAAGTAGGGACGGAGCTCAGCTAAGCTGGAGGGAAAGATGCAGGGAGGGGAGGGAGAGAGCAAAGACCTGGGCACATTGATGGATGAGCTTGGTGTGGATTTACTGCTCTGCCTACCTACACTCAACAACACCTCCACCCAGCCGAGGTTAGCGCTAAAGCAACAGAACCTGCTAGTGGGGGCAGCAGCAGGTCTCCTCAGCCATCTAAAGCAGGACAGGTAAGCAGGACAAAGTCAAAAGCCAAGGGCAGGTAGGGAAGTACGGTCACCTACTGTGTGCCAGGATGCAGAGCTGACACTGAGCCAAGGTGGTCACCTTCAATATGATACAGCTTCTAGGACTGTTATGGAGTTTTCCACAAAGTTTCAACACTAAAGTAGTTCACTCGTGACCTTGGAAACAGCTGACTAAATGATCCTCCTGGCATAAAGTGATGCTCTCTTTGCCAACATGCACACTGAAAGTTAAACATCTATAAGAGTTAACGTCATCTGTCAAAGAAAACTGTATGATATGATCTGAAGCATCAGACCAACAACAACTGTGAATGGAGAGCATTTTATTTAAAGGTCCAATGGGCAGGATTTATCTCTTGGCAGAAATGGAATATAATATTCATAATTAGGTTTACATTGTTTATAATCAACTGAAACTAAGAACTGTTGTGTTACCTCAGAGTGAGTCCTTTACATCTATATCAAGAGCAGGCCTTCTTTCCAGGAGTCGGCCATGTTGTACTGCCATGTTTGTGCAGTAGCCCAGAAAACCGAACACTGGTTCTAGAAAGAGTCTGACATGTTTCTGTGTTACCTGGAGGTTCTCCTGCACGTTTGAAAAGAGAGGGGAGAGTGTATTCGGTTGATTGCAGTCTGCACCCTCACTGCTAGATACCCCTAAATCCTACACTCTGAACCCTTGCACAACATTAACCATGTGCTTTTGGCCATTGACTTAAGTGACAGATGCTAATGAGCCTGTTTGCGTTTGTGTTGAATTCCCAGAACTGTATTTATTTGCTTGCACGCAGGATTTAGGTGTGTGGTATTGTGTGAGAGTTCAGTACGTACCCTCTATTCCTCATGACTGCCAGAGGTGGTGTTTTGCACCTGGATTCTTCTTCACGCACACATGCAGATCCAGACTCTATAATATAGAAAAAAGTAAATTTAGACCGAAACCAAATGGAACAAAAAAGAAAAAACAAGAAATACTTTTGTCAAGAGTGCTTGAAAAATGTCCTGCCACCACCACATGCACAATTCCAAACTATCACACCATGGTAATGTCTGAAAAACCCCACTGACTGATTATCACCTCTCAGCCTGGGGGAAAGGCTCATCCAGTCTCCAGTTTGCATGACAAATGGCACACAGTGCCTGGCATCATCATCATCATGTAGGGGAAACTGTGTGTTAAGTTAAAATACATCCACAGATGAGAATGAAACCCAACTCATCGGTGTGGAATTGCTCCTCTCTCTACTGAGCGCACGTGGGCACATGTAAAAAGAGGAGTGTTCATCTGAAAGTTAGGACCCAGTTTTGTAAGCAGAGACCACCACTGAGCCTCAGGCTAATAACAAGTTTTCCTTCAGGTTTGTAAATGAGAGTACATGGGCCTGTGTTACAAAGGAGCTCAGTGTGAGAGCTGAGTGTACCTTTTGTAATTACGTTTCTTGGAGGAGCAAAGCGCTACTACTGCAAAGGTTAGAGGGTCAATGCCCACTGGGCTCAATGATGCTGAGAATGTCTGCCCTGATGATACTGCAGGTGCTTTACACTGGAGCAAAGAATCCACCACATTACAGAGGCAAAAACAGCCTATTGGTATGAGAGCATGGCCGATACTGTATGTGAGTGGGCCAATACTATTGGCTGATAATAGCCTATCATAGAAATATTATAGTCAAGCCAATTCGGGTCTGTTTATTTAAGAGCACATTTAAAAACAATGAATGTTGACAATAGCGCTTTACAGAGAGACATAAAACTTGACCAACTTCTTAAGAGGTGCAGCAGAAATCATTCTGGATAAAATCATGATCATATAACACAGTGACAGTCCTTGCAGAACAAATAAAGACAGGCAAAAAACAAACAAAAAAGGCAGTGTTAAAAGTAAAGGACAGGTCAGCTCTCCTGTATGGCAGTTTTTTGGTTTGTTTTAGTTAAACAGATCAAGGTGTTAACATTAAAATTATTACCTGTGGGCTTTAATAAGGTGGTAAAATTCAAATAAAGGTGGTTAAATTCATTTTTCTCATGGTCTCCATTAAAAAATGATTCAAAAAAAATATCAAAAATCATTGATATGATTTTTTTTATGTTGATAAGATTTCTGACCATACTACCCTTCCCTATGTCAGCAAATAAGCAACAAGAAACTGCAGTGCAGAAATGTACAGTGTGTATATATGCCTATATGATAGTTCACCCACTAGAGAGCACTTTCAAGATTATTTCTACACTGCAATATATGGAGCTCATTTCAATTCAAGAATCAAAATCCTGTTTTCACACTATTCACAACAAAAAACACGGTGTGATCCTCAAACAAGAAAACACCATTAACAAACCAGCACATTTTGTTTTGTGAATGTACCTATTGAACAAATACACTGCATATTCATGATAAATTATGTTTTGGAAATAAATGTGTAAGTATGTAAGTACAAGAACATATATTCTATAAAGATAATATATATGTATGCTGTATGCTGAACACATACAGTCATGAATATATTGTAGTAAGAATCCACGCCTTCTAGGCCCACTTGCTACAAACAAAACAACAATTCTGCCTCAAAGGAAAACTGAAATAAATTTACTGATATAAATAATAATCTGCAGGCCTTTCTGATTTTCTCTTTGAAATCAGGCTATAAGTTATCTCAAGATATGTAGTGCAGCAATAGCGCTTATGAGAATCATATAACATCAGCCCTGAAGTCAAAGTACATGGCAATCAATAAGAATTGTATTGTGCTTCAGTTCATTTCCTCTCGCCTCACAGTGGACCAGGAGGTAGAGCTTGAGACGGCATCCAGGCTATGTAGAGATTACAGTGCTGAAGGCTAACGTCGGAGGTCAGAAGCTGCAGGGTCAAACCCCACAGGCCCACACGCCCAAAAGGAAGAAGTGCAATTTTAATTTACGTAAAAGAGTGGTTGCACGGAGGGGCAATCCAGTAAATCACACAGGGTAGGGTCACACATCCCAGCAGTGAATAATGGGCTGTGTTACTGCCGCAGAGTGGAGATTACAGCTCCTGTAGGACAACAGACTCTGCCAATCACAACCACACTTACACACTGCGGTGATGGGAATGTGTTTGCCAAGCCTTGCAGAACAAATATTCATTTAATTTATGCAAATAAGCACGAGAGTCAATTCGTCCTAATTATTAAAATGAGACAGCTCTGTGTGCAACAGATTGTTCTGCTGGTGAATCGGCTGCATCTTACACGTCCTCTCTAATTATTAACAGCAATGCCGAACTTGGATGAAATGCAACAGAACCAGGGGAAAGCAGGATTCCCTGTGGCCCACACACAATGTCAGTCAGAAGGGAAAACACTTTTTTTTAACAGTGCTGATTTCAAGTCTCTTTGTCCCCCATCTGTTTCTCTGTCTCTTTTTCCCTCACACTGTCTGTCTCTCTCCACCTTGAACTCCACTTTGTTAAATGAAAAGCTTTAACCCAAACAATTGTTTTTTGTTTTTTACACTTATTAAGTTTTGGCTGAAATGCTGGGATCCGGGAACATGGCAACACTATTTGAGTCCTGGTCTTGTCCCTGCTGGCTCACCATCCCTTTGTCATGTCTCACTGGGACACTTGAACAGGACAAAGCCATTGTGCTTCTCCTGCTATGACAAGGTGCAGTGAATGTCACCAGTGATCCATAGAGGTGTAGGTTGTAACAAACTGTAATTATCCTCTTAAGTGATACATACTTTATGTCAGTGTCTGCATTTGCCCATTTTTATCTTTTAATCTTAGAATGCACTTGTGTTCCTCAGAATCTTTTTTCCCATGGCTGCATTTTAGGGTCACTAATACCCAAGCACCATGCAAGAAGAAAGAGGCAGTGGCTGAGAAAGATAAAGGGATAGGGTGAGAGAGAGAGATAGAGAGAGAATCATTCTATTACTGCATTGTAGATAAATGCTCCGCAAGTGGAGACATGACTCCTTCTTAACTCCCTAATACTCGTGAAACAACATGCTCACTTTTACAATATGAAAATAAAATAATGAAAAAAATCTATGCTTGCAAATCCTATTAGTGGCATTAGCGAGATTAATTTGACACATGTCCCAGCTGCCCAGTGGCACTTTATTTACAGGAGTCGTTTCATGGGACCTGTTGGAGAGATCTTGCATTACTGAAAAAAAGGCTCCCTGTGGAGAAAATATTAAAGCATGATTATTATGCGTGTCCAGTCAATGAAGTATAAGAACAGCTATCCTAGGAGTCAGTCTATGATTTAAGAGATCCAACATGCAGTGTAATTACCACTTCAGAGTTTTAGGTAGTTTTGACTAAATGAAGAAAATATTTACAGTCTTCCAGTCTAACTTGGATACCTCATAATTCCATTTTGTGTGGGTCCCCCAAAACATCCAGTATCACTTGAACCAGTGCACCCTCTGTACTCATTATTGACAAATATGGAATGGAGCTCAAGGTTTAGTGTTAAAGTAGAAGACACAGAGCCAACCCCTGCTTAATAAGTATAAATAACTGTAAATATATATATAACATTGTGGATGTAAAAGAGTTAAAGAGCAACACTGGATAGTTCAGAGTAACAGTCATAGCTCATTTCAAAGCCTAGAAATCATGCAATGTGATATGATACAGAATCAGTAAAAGGCTCACTGTGCTTTAAATAAAGTACTTGTTGGATCATCAAAGGGAAATTGTTCAATTCAATTCAATTGTTTTAATCTTCAGAGCCCTTGAGAACATGAGTTGTTTTAGCTGGAGGCCTTTTGACTTGAAATGATGATTTGAATCAATGGGAACTGTTGAGATTTCACTCAACTCTTGAAATTAAGTTTTTAAAGTAGCATATTAATGGACTCACAACATGCACTGTTTGAGAGGATAAACTCTGTAGAGACTCCCTTTTTTGTCGTTTGAAGGAAACTTTGTACATTTACCACAAATTACTAAAAATCTCCACAGGTATGAAAATATATTATAAGGTCTAAAGACAGGGTCCTTCCTCAGAGGAAGACTGTGACATCCTGAAACATCTTTGGGGAACACCATGTTGGTAAAAGAATAAGGTGATTCTTTATATGTGGGACCATACTGTTAGAAACAGACGGCTCCTATACAGGGAAGAAACTCATTTAAAATACTGGAGTAAACACAGTGTATATACTAGCATTTACCTTTTTAAATTACTTATCTGTATTCCAATTGAAACAATAACACTTGAGATTAAGAAAAGGATTATAAGTAGACAAATTTTGTTCCCTAAGTGCTTGAAAGTTTACTTTATAAAGTCATTTAGCTTTCTGGAGTCAAACTTTGCCAAGAACGGCAGAAACAATCCCCTGTGTTATTGCATCCATGATGTCCCCTGCTGCTCTCCCACTTGTGTTTGTTAATTAGTTTGGATGTCTTTTGTGAGGCTTTAGCAGTAAAATAATTAACAGTGACAAATAGTGTTCGCATTCCACTGGCTCTTATCCCACCTCTACAGCTGTGGGGATCTTGCTCTTGTGCAACCTGTTTTTATCAGGCCATGGGAGCCAAACCAAAGCTGCTAATGCATTAATTTACAACATGACCTGGCATTAGGCTGAGAGAGAGGGAGAGGGAGAGGATGGTTGGCTAAAAAATTGCAGTGTCACCACATGAGTCCACTTTTAGCCCTCTTGCATCAAGTTACTGTGGATGCGCTGATGCAGCCCCAGGAAGCGGATGTCCTTGTGCGCTGGATCATGATTATTAATGGACGAGACTTGCTGGTTTCATCAAAGCCTGAGCCATGCAGCGCCATGTGCGGGAGCTTTGATGTCTCAATGACAGACAGGAGGACTCCACATGGCAACACAAGTCGGTGTATATACAGTCAACCAAGTTGGAGTGAAAACAGAGAGAATTGAGTGTCAGAAGTCTCCTTTAAACAGAGCTCTGAAGAAGACCTCTAATTACACTGAACCAAACAAAGCTCGCATCAAGCTGCCCCCGTGTGTGATTTTAGATGCTATGTTTCAGAATCACAGGTGTGATGTGTAACACAACAGCGTTGGCGTCTGTCCTGACATGCCAGCTCTCCCTTTTACACAGACATCAATCCCACTCTGCAACTGCCTCCACTGCCAGCATGAAGGTAGAACAACAATGTTCCTCCCCTACTCTGTGTTCATACATTCCTGCCTTAAACAGGCTGTATAAAAGTGGCTATAGAGATGAGAATAAGCAATATTATTTGTATATTCTTTACTGGAAGGTATTCATGCCATAGTGTTGCACTTGATTGTTCCAATGAAGAGTGGCAGAAACCACCATGTGTAGAAAACAAGAAGGGTGGTGAGAGAGTTAAACCCCTGCTTACTTTTTCTGAACTCCACACAGAGGGCCAATAACAGGGTGGAGTGATCAAATGATTGTCAGCCAGCCAGGATTGAGCTATCACACAGCAAGGAAGCTAGAGGAACAACATGAGAAGTGGAAAACAGCAAGAAATGGCTGAAAAGTAAAGCTGAATGTGCAGTTGACAAAACACAGGAAGCTTGGTGTCATTTTTTCTTTTTTTTAGTTAACACCTGGGGCCTTTACAGATGTCTCTTCCCTGAGTTTCAGGTTAGGTGCTATTTTCAGCTCATCAAGATGAGCAACAAGTGTTAGATGGGGACAAAGTAAGGTTGAGAAGGGGCAAAGCTCCAAAAAATACTGCAGCTGAGCTACCTCTTGTTCTTCTTCTTCTGTATGGCACATTTGGCACATGCGTCTCATTTAAGGATGTGATACTACAATGCGGCCTGCGCTCAGTTCGCTCTCATGACAAACGTCTGGTACATGACTGATCTAAAAAATCAGTTCCCAAGTATGACAATCTCATTCTTTTGGTCACCCCCGAAGCTTGCGTTCATATTTGAGAGTTAAATGTAAATCATTCAAAAAGAAGTCAGAAACTGCATTTTTGCATTTTAACAAACGTCATCAATAGTAATAAAAAGCAAATTTTTCACATGGCTGAAGTAGAGTTCCTCTGGCTTCCCATATTGCCAGCAGTAATATTCACATTGGAGAAGGATGGGAAAAATCAGTAAGTACAGTCAATTAATTATCAATAATTAATTGCCAGGCTGGCTCCCACAAAGAAAGTGTTGTTACCTCAGGTCAGTCAGTCTTAATGTGCCTATGAAACAGGTAGCATACATTGCAATAACAGTTAAAGAAACAAGAAGCTTAGTAGTGGGTATTAATTCCCTCTTCACATAATCGGATAGCATACCATGTTGCCTTGCAATATTTTTATGGGACTGCCATGTCAGGAGTGCAGATTGTCTTTGGAGGCAGAGTCAGGGTTGACAAGTGACAGTGAATCTTGGGAATGGGACTCTTTAGAACATTATTTGCCATAAATTACAGAGAGGATCTCTGCTCAAGGTCAATTGTAAAAGTGACAGCCTTCAAGCAAACCCCAGTCTGGCTCAACATCATCAGCCAAGGCTTCATCAAGAAAGCACCCTCTGACCTGATCAGTGTCTCCCAGTATCTGTCCCACCAATGGCCACTTGAGGAGGGGGCATTACCCAGTCCCGTGTTAAAGCCTTTTCAAGTTGGACCAATAAAAGATGGTCAGTCTCCATCCAGAGTTACAGAGGCCTCATAACAGTACAGAGAATTACTTGACAGCTTCCATAAACACTTAGAAGGCGCAGAGGAATTTACTGATGGTTTACTGATCCCTGATAACCTCACAGTCTACTATCTACTCATATGTCACAGAGATGATGGTTGACTGTTCTAATCAACATACAAGAGCTTTATATGTTGATTGAAACATATTTGTTGGCATTAGAAGTGATAGAAATAGGACAACAAGAATTAACACTGGCATTGCTTACCATTGGTGGAGACAGCTCTTGGCAAGGAATGCAGTTCGATAAGTTGGATTGGTAATTGAACAGCTGTGAAAGGGGCTATATGGAAGGTTTTTTCTGTTGCTACAAGCCAATGCTAGCATTAATAGCTTAAAACTCTTGAAAAGCCACCATCACCATCCCCTGTTCCCAGCAAGAAACCAGGTCCAGTGGCAGATAAAATGTACATATAGCACCTTTAATGTAAACGTTGGCAAAGTAGCAATAGCAAAATATCAACCGCATTTTAATGTATTAGCAGAAGTTTACAGATGCATTAATCAAAAAGGCTGCATGTCCAATCAGTAAAGATCCACTGTACATTTTATTGCCCTGTAACTGAGGGGAATAGTTCCTCTCAGTGATCAGTGAGACTGGTCTATTAGGATCAGTCAACTCTGACAGCCCACTCTATTTTATGAAGCAGAAAATATGAGCAGTTGTTCACCACAAAGCCTGGTTGTTGCTCTTGCAGGACTTTTCTTCTGCTACTGCTCAACAACACAGACACTGTACATTGCAATAGTGCAAAATTTTATTAATGCATTCAAATACCATTCAATTCAAGGAGCATACATGTTGAGAGGTCAAGGGCTCTTGGTTGTTTGATGTTGCCAAACTGAACCCAAGTAAATGACACAAACCCATGAATTCATGGATGCAAATGAAAGGAATTTTGAAGGTTCCATTAAAACATTTGACTTGGATACATTTATACACTTATACAATATTTCTACAGGTTAGCTACATGAATTTCCTACCTTATACTTACATACTGGCCCAGGTGGTCCATGAACATTTTTGCTGCCTTTACATTTGTGCAATAGTTACATCAGACTTCCATGGAAAGGCAAATATCAGCAGGGACCCTGTGCAATCTCATCCTGCTGGTGTATGTGGAGGACATTTTTGATATCTGAAGTAACAGAGTTGGCTGACAAAACCTTTGTAAAAAAAAAAAAAAAAAAAAAAAAGACCAGTTCATATTAATCTTTCCGTGACCCAGTGTTTCCTTCAGTAAAGTGCTACTAAACGGTGCCACAGTCTGTGCTTAATACAAATTCAGGGTTACTACAAGACAAAAACATAAACTTGATTTACAACGGTAGCAGCCAGTTATCGTGCACTGTGATGGATCAGCTATCTGAGGCAACATGAAAGTCTCTTAAGTGAAAGCAGTGGCTGCCTAAAATTACAGAATATAGCTATATCTATGTGTCAAGACAGTTTATCAAGACTGAGGTGAAAAATGGAGGGCTATGTGTGTGTTGTTTTTATACAGCAAATATTTTGACACATTAGGAGGCCCATTCAGTCCTGCTCTTGCTCAACGAGTAAAAAAAGAGAATATATTATTCCAATTTAAACAATGGAAGACTAGTTGCCATGTTATTTTAAGGACTGATTATAAGATTTGATTGATTACTTTTATTGCTCTTCTTGGCCAGTCTGCAGATTTCATGCTTGGTCTCTCTGTACCTCAAACGTGTTGGCTGTTTACCTGTTTACATTTCAGGGTATTAGAGGCTGTCAGAGCACCCTAGCTCAGGACAAAATTGATTTACCAAGCTATTATCTTCCCACTTCTTAAAACAATTGATCAGTTTGCCTAAAAGTAATTTCTATGGTGTATATTTTATGTTTTATATCTCATTATAGAATATAAATTTCATATTTTACCTTTTTCTTTTGGATTTCAGGTTAAGACAATTATATTACTGATTATGAGTAATGGTAAACAAATAAACTATTTAAAGGAAAGCTATGTTACCGCAGTATGTTTTTTTTTATAGATTCCACACCTTTGGAGAGAATACATCTCTTGATCTGATATCCTATCAGAACAATATTTGTATTTGCTCTAGAGACCTCAGTCAGACTTGGTTTGTTCAGACAGAATGTGAAGCAAATTTTTCGCAAACAGGTTTTTGCATACAAAGTCAGTGGAGTGATTAGAAGTGAATTTGCCAAGGGCAGCACATCTGATGTAAAGGTGCATCTGGATGAGTTACAAAATTGTGCAAATTCCCAACAATTTATGAATTCATGCGAGCAGAAAGAAAGAACTTGATAAAGATATTACGCTGTGACAAAAGTCTAACAGGCAAGATGCTTGACACAGAATCAGTTGAAATAAAACAAAGCACGAGGGGACAACATGAAAATATGCCATATAATTTGTTCTGTTGGTCCCAATAAAAGTATAAGTAAGCAGTCATAATAGCAAACTGAATAAGTGAAATACAATCTTGAACACAGCAGCTCATGACCAAGATAAAGCACAACTGACCATCATATGACCTTTCATCTCACTTGGCTGTGTAAATCTGAGCATCCTGTGTGTAGTTTACTGACATCACACCGCATGACGTGACCTATTGCCGACGTGACATGCTGCTAACATTCCTGCCTTGCGGAGCTTTAATGAAAAATGTAATCCCGTGCTATCTTGGGCGGCACCATTCCTTTCGCCCAGACAGTCTGTCTGACTCAGGTTGAAACGCATATTCCTCGAAACAGGGGGATGGTGACATGTGATAGCAGGGGGCTTATTCTGCTTTATTCCTCAGCCTCCGGTGACAATTTCCACAGGGCAGGCAGTCAATCACAACACGTTGCCTTGTCACCAGCAGCAGCCCCGGCCTTCAGTCGGAACCGCGCTGCCTTCGTAGAGAATAAACCCCACCTGCTCTGTCTCCTCGTCGCCTCCGTGCACCTCTGCTGGCTGGCGACAGCTCATCTTGTGACAGTACAGCGGGCGGCGGTGGGCATTGTGTGCGTGTGTGCCAGAGATAGGCCTGCTCTGAGATACCACCTAATTATCCAGCATTCAGCCTGCCCATCTTCCTCTGTCTTTGCTGTGTCAGGTTTCCACACTGACTCACGGTAATGGTCAGGGCTGGTGCAATTCTGTCCAGGCCCTGGATATGATCAGTCAAAGCCGAGAGTCTATTCTCAGTTGTCTTGTCTGCTGATGGAGTTCAAGGTTTAAGGGGAACAAAAGCATTGTTACTGTCTGCGTGTGCAAGGATGAGCCTAATCAGGATGTGGTGGATGAAGAAATGAGTGCAGACTACGCTGCTGGAAATCAATATCTCATCCACCATGCAGTTACTAAGTCTGATTATAATGTGAGTATGTGTTAATTACGGGTTTGTTCTGCAAAGGGTCATTTCACCCAAATTACGAGAAACCATATTTCATCACTTACTGTATCTCTGGTGGTATTTGGGCTTGCTGACTTTTTTATCCATTGCTTTGGTTTTATGGCCCACAACTGGGTCAGTTTTATTGACCTCAGCAATGCTACTTTCAGCAGCTGCTCCAAATTTATACAAATGCTGCTGATATTATGTCAGCACTGAGTTAGCAATTTGTTGTGCTGCCCCTAAGTGGCCTTTCAAACTTCGATGTCACAGACTTAATATATATAAATATATATAATTATGAATGCCTTTGTTTGATAACCTCCATTTTCACTTTCACAAACATTCAGCCTAACACCATGCTCAAGTTAGCTGATATCTGTTTTTAGATTTTTTTTTTTTTACATTGTTTTAACCTAACCAATGGAGAGAATATCCATTAGCAGTAATCCATCAGCTAAGTAGCTAGTGAGCTACGGAGAATGATGATGTCATCCCCATTCCTAATCCTTCGTCTGTAGCACCACAACAAACCTACTTGAATTGCTGGTCAGACTGCATTTGACACAGGTTGATGTAATAGGCGGAATGACGCTGTTGATGCTGCAGGGGCAAGGCTGGAAAAGGAGGCAATCACAAACTATAAGACTGAAAGCCCACCATTTGTAAAACACCTTTCCAAACAACTTAATTTTCCACCTTTCCAAGACTCCTCCACTCTAACCATCAACTGTTTGCCCAAATTCTCTGAAAACAACACAAACTGCTTCAGAGGAGAGTGCATGATGAGACGACTTAGCAACCCCCCCCCCCCACACACACACACACACACACACTCCCCTCTCCTGCCAGGACAGATGCAAAAGCTTTTAAAGCAACTGCAAGTGTTCATTAGAGATAGTGTGCCCACATAATTGCCCAGACTGCATGTGCCAGTCAACGATTAGCAGTGTGACAGCAGCCTGCCATGCTCCAGCAGCTGCTCCTCTTCCCTGACATTTAGACCCATTTAGGCTCATTAGAACTAAGACGCCAACGGGGCCCTTTGTGTTTTGCCTGTTTTGCTCACACACAAGATTAATGAGTGGCAGCCACAAAGTGCTTTCTTAACTCACGCTTAACCGTGGCTCAACAAGTCTGGCGGCCGCAGCGGGAAGGGCAGGATCTCACACAATCTGTCTGTACAATAGGTTAAGTATAAACTATGTTTTGATGAATCTTTGGAAACAAAACACAATTTTTCATTTCCCACGGTACAGTCCATGTTGTTAAAAGATCACTTGGTGTCAACTCCGAAGCACTGAAATAACTGTCCCCCATCCTGATGAAAATGCCTTTTGTGTGTACGTAGGCCTACATGTTGGTGTTGTTGGGACCTGGAACCTTAAAGTCCCACAATCCTCCAGGTGTGACATCCAATCCAGCAGCCACCACTGGATAACTGTGGCATGTGACCTCTGAGGTCATCAAGTCATATAAAGTCCTCTTCCTCCTCTTCATGCTCTTCTCCCCCACTCAACTCCACCCTGGAGCCACTCTCCAGGGACCCCCAGCTGTGCAGCTGCAGCTGGCCGTCTGAGGTAGCCTGCTGACCAAAGCAGATCCTCAGGCCTTTCCTCACAGCAGCGACGCGAGAGCCTGCTGAGGAATGATCAAGATCTGGCAAACAAATTCCATTAGCCAACAAACACAAGGTTTGTAGGCTAATCCCCCATACAACAGGAGCCACACAGCTAGTTAGCACCAAGCTACTAACCAGCTACGTCAAAGGAGCGGCCAGTTTCCCTCCAGTATCTGCCATCGGGACCACACAGCAAAGACTGCCTTCCAACATTGGAATTCCAACTCTCTCAGCTTGGCCCTTCCATCAGGAACCACCAGCCAAAGGAGCAACACACCAGAACTACAAAAAGCTAAGTCAAGCTAAAATAAGCTAAGCTAAGATAAATCAAGAAATGTGATTTGATGTATTTGACAAACCCAGAAACGCACACACACGCACACACCTCTAGAAAGTACACTGTAGATAGATTGTATGTTTCCGTTTCTTTTATTCCTGTTAATAAATGAGTATTAAACATACCTGTTGTCTATTTAATGTTGCACAAGAGTGAATTCAACCAACCTCTACACGGTCAAGAACTCCAAATTCCTTCTACCTAAACTAGTTGTTAATCTGGTCATTTTGGCTCTAGTTGTTGAATTAATTATTAATCAGAGTTCCAAATTGACAATTTAGTACTATTTATGAGATTGATTTAATAAATTGGCTATCTTTCCCTTGTCAAAAGGGTGGTGCCCCGAGTTGATCTAATGTAATAGATCCAATTATTTAATAATTAATAATTATTACTCTAATAATTATTAATTATGTCAGATAGCCAAACCCCAATAATTAGTGCCCTTAGTAGGCAAACTCAACAAAGGGTGCTTCAACAAATGGTGCTCCCGTGAGGTAAAGAACAACTGGTGACCACGTGTTATGCGGGGCCAGCAGCATACATGGACATGCATTGGGTCCTGGTTTCGGGGTTACAATTTTGGGGGAAATAAAAATTAGCAATTAACACAAAGTACAGCTGAGGCTGATCAGAAGACTTGCATGTATTAGGTTACAAACCAAAATATTGGGGAAAAAAAACACAGACCTTTCATGCTCCAACATGTGACATAAATGAGTTTAAAAAATGTTATTTATATCCAACCAGAAGTTGTGGACATATTTCAGGATGTTTTTACACCTGCACATTTTAACCTGGTTAAACTGGTAAAAGTATGGGATCAGATGACTTTACAACTCTCTGTCTACTCCAGACAGGAACATGAACATGAAATTCGGCTGTCAGATCACAGTCTAATATTAGATTGGTTCCTCTCTATGAAGACAGGGACTTGCAGCACATCCACTTTACTCTTGGCTACACTACTGGTTATCAAAGAGACGAGGAGAAACAGTTTGTGTTGCTCTCATAATAGTCCATATCTGTGAATCTGCATATTTTACCCCATTTGCTAAAAATAAACACACACTTAAAGGGATGGTTCAGGTTATTTGAAGTGGGGTTTTAGGTACTGATATTAATAGTCAGCTTATTAGCTCCAGTTGAATTTTGTCTGTGCACTACCACTTTGCAGAAGCAGAGAGGAGCCATGAACTTCTGTGCACAGGGTTGGGAACACAAAACAATGTCGACATAAAAAATCCAATATCTGCTTTATCTCACATCAAACAGCCCTTTCCTTTGGCACCATATTTTATCAACTGCTGAAATACCACGTACAGTATGTTGGCCCTCATGAGCTCTCATGAGGGGAAGTTTCATTTTTCCTGCAGTCTGCATATTCCTAAATTCATCTGTGTTTTGTCAAATTGCACAGCCAACCTGGGGCCATATACTAGTATTATTCCAGCACAGGAATTCTCTCCACAGTGCACAGAGAGGGGGAGGAACAGATGCTTCACAGGGGCCCAACACATCATTTCACTCTTTGGCAGGATATTCTGGTTATGTGGGTGACTTCACTCAAGCAAGCATCAAGTTTTTGCCCATTTAATTTTTTTTAAACTATCTAATGGAACAACTGGATACAAATAAAGCTGAAAAATGAAGAAAGCACTGTCGGCCTATTGGTTTGGATTGGTTTCATGTGCTGATGAGTGTTTACAGCACAGACAGAAAAGCTTCAGTTGGTGAGCAGGATCTATGCGAGGTGGACATTCTTCTCTACTGCAGCAACATTTTGTGATTCCAGCTAACACAACAGCTCTGTTTTCTATACAGAAATCTTGAAGAGTGCAACCATAATTCTGTAATGCTTGCATTTCCCTCTGCCAGTTCAGTGAAAATTCAGAGGAGCTTAACACTTTTTGAACAGCCCGTTTCAATGAAATACCACGCAGGGATGGAAACTTTAGTATTACATAAGATTTTTGCTGTTTTTGAAATGGACTGGATCTATCCTGCAGCTCTGCAGCTTGTTTTGTTTTCTTTGATTATTCGAACCAAGATGGTGCTCCATCACCGCCACACTCAGGTAATGACATCATCTTCTGTCTGCATGTAAAAGCAGACACTGAAAACAGATCCTATCCATTCTGCTGTTATCCGTCCAGGAGATGCATCGTGGCAGCGGTCCTGTTGGCAGGCGCATTGGCAGGGCCCATTTGGCATGACTGCACTCGCTGGTGAGGTGGTGATAACTTTAGATTGCTGAAATCATCAGGCGTGACGCTCTGCAAATGGACATCCACGGGAAAGATAAATGGTGATGGGGGAGCGAGCCAAAGCTGACGCCCCACCCGCCTGCCTGCCTGCCTGACAGATTGACTGATTGATTGATTGACTGATGCAAACACACCTCTTAAGTAACACAGTCTCCTCTGAGATGGCCAGCACACATCAGGCAGGACTTTAAGTGTGATCCAACTTCCTCCAGGCTCTGCAAATGGTGGCATGCAACATCCTGTGAGCAAAATAGAGTAAACATGCAGAAAAAAATTTCAAGTTCGAGTTATCTCTCAGCAGCGAGAGGAGGATGAGTGAGCTCCCTCCACAGTCCCCGATGAGGTGTTATGACAGTAAGTTTAATAAAGCATGAGGAACTCATTAAGTTATGCTCTGCTGTGTTGACAAATAATGTGCAGAGCATCAGCTGGGGGCCCGGTGTAAATCACATCAACGCAAGCAGCCGCGCATCGAGTTCACTCTAGCCAAGTCAGGAGCCAGCTCAGCCTGCGTGTTGTTTGTCCCACAGGTTAGAGCACAGACAGCAAGTATCATACTCTTTTAAAAGGAAGAATTTCATGTTTTAAGAGACATTCACTGTAATCTCTTTCTGAGAGAGAACGATATGAAAACTGCTGCCATGGTCCCACCCAACTAGCTGGAGTTAGGACCCAGTTAGCCTAGCTTAGCATGAAGAGTGGAAGCGACAGCCAAGGTTATCAACATGACTTGAATTTTTGGATATGAACTGAGTTTTTGAACCAGATCAACTTCAATATACTTCTTGATATATATATATATACACATTACAGCAGAATGAATTCAGTGGTATTTAAATTTCAATTTGGTTCTTTTGTTGATGTAATTGAACTGATCTTTCACTGTTGCTAACCTCTGGGGAGAGACTCTGGGGAGCAAGTTGTTCACCATAAAACTGTTTCACAGCAACTCTCCCTAATAACTTCTCTGTTTGTGTACAGTGAGCTTTACAGATATTGGCATTTTCACTTTGGACTGAGCCAGGCCAAGTGTTTCCCCCTGTTCCCTGTTTCCAGTCTTTCCGCTAAGCTCCATACTTTAGATTGATCCTCTCATCTCGCTGGATAAAAAAAAGATATATATTTCCCACGTGTCAAGCTATTTCTTTCAGCATGGACAAAAGCCCATCTCTTGTGGTCTACGACGTTGACAGAATGTCGGCAGAAACCACACAAGGGAGGAGAGAGGCTGACAGCTGATATAAGCTGGCAGAACATTGGCTTACATGTGTGGGCCGCATGTGATCTATGGTTTGTTATTGTACAGGCCCGCGCTACACACACCATTATAATGGGATCCCGCTCGGCTCACTTTCCAATGCCAAGCTGCGGACCATGAAAATAATACTGAGTCAAGTTGGCTTCATAAAATATGGCCACTTTTGTAAAAAAAAAAAGTAATGGGATTCTGCTCTTTCAGGGAAGCTCATCCGTCCACAGCCACTCGTGCAAGCAGTTTATTTACAGCGGTGTATAAAAACGCATTCCAGCGATCACAGAGCTCATATAAACTCTGTCTCATAACCCAGACCTTGATTGTCATCCATTTGCTTTATGCCGCAGATACAATGCTTGTATTACAGCCACGTCCTCTATGTGCAGCCCGTGTCATGTCCTAACAGATTTATTTACAACTTCCTCCTGTCGTGCAGGGCACTGAGTGCAGACTGGCCTGACAGAGTGCACAACGCACAAGTCCAGTGGTGTACGCTGCAAAAAGAAATATGCTGAGTGAAGGCTTCTTATCCAACAAATCAGACAGTAAATGTATTAATAAAGTGTTGGTTTATTATCAACTACTGTGAAACAAAGAAAATGATTCAGCTGTAGCGTGCTGTACAGCTAATTTATTGCTATATGTCCTACCATGTTAATGAGCCACAGTGTTTGAATTAAGCAGATTTTTTTCCGTCAACTCTACAAATACCTTTCTGTTGACTGAGATAAGCGAAGAATCATCCCATTAACGGTGAAAAACATTATTGTGACAAGCCGATGAGCTCTCAGCTCCCATCCACACACTGTGTGAGCAGTGCGTGTTTGTGTGCGGGCTGATTCAGCACCATGGACAGCAGCTCAGCACAAACATGATCCTTTTCCTTCTGCTACAAAAAACATTATCCTCGGCAGCTGGTGTGCTGCAGCCACATCTGGACTTATTCAGGATTTACTCCAAGTTTCTCTCCATGTCAAATTGAGATTGTTTGGACGCTTGCATAATTTAACTGGAACAATGAGTCAATTCCCAACTGTTTTTTAGGTAACTAAAGAATGTTGAGAGATGTTTTAGGCAGGGGTTGAATGGAAAGAGAAAATAACCTTAAAGCTCATTAAGAAATGGATTAATAGGGATTTTACAATCCACTTTTTATTTTATTTGGTGTAGTTGGCCATCATTTCTATCAGTTATGTTACCTTTAGGGTTAAGTTAGCTATTTATTATAGCTATGATCAATTCATTTGCTTGATTATTTTCTTCATGAACTTATGAATCATTCAGCAAGAAAAACCTCAAAGTCTTCTCTCATCTTGATTTTGGGAGCAAAATAGAAAAATCATATATTTCAGTGAGAAAATCAAAGTGAAAATGTATACAGGGCAAAAGAAGGTTTTTAGATGAGGGATGTTGAGGAAAAACATGACATTAAGATGCAATTAGTGAGAATCATGATCAACTTGATCAACTACACAATCTCTGATACCAACAGCTCACAGCTGAACAGACCTTTCACAAAACTTCCCACAGAGCACTTCTATTCATTCTAACAATGCTCTGCCAGTCTGCCAGAAGAACTTTTTTCTCTCTCTTTTTGTCATATACTTCTGGCACTGCTAGCATGATTATAAAAGCTTTCATCATGTGGTAATCATTCTCTCCATCTCTCCTGCATTTTATCAGCTATAGGGAGGAGGCAAAGTAGACATTTGTGTATATAAAAATGTCAAAGATTATTACATCGATATAAGTACAGAGCTCAGCTGAAAATATATGAGCACAGAAACATCTCAGCAGCCTGCTTATAAAGCTTCTGTGCACTATCTTGTCAGAAGCTGACTTTGGGCGAAAGGCAGACCTGCAGTGTCTTTTTAACATAACACACATAACACTCATAGAAGCAACCTTCCAGATTTATACCTCTGACGCTAAACCTGTCTCCCCAAATGGATGCTGTTTTACATACAAAGAAGTTGAAGTTTCAGGCTCAAATTTACCACGACCACAGGACAACAGCAGAAACAATTCAATGCAGTGGCACACGTCCCAACTGCATAAGTCAGTCAAGTCACAGGTGGGTTCATTATGTGGAGCGTGAAGGTGTCAGCCTCATTAAACCAAGTCAGATCAGTGGAGTGGAAAATGATCATACCACAGGGACTGCATGCATTCACTGGGCAACATATTTATCATGGTGCCAAAAATAAATCAATAAAAAGTGAAAACCAAATACAAAATATCTTGAGGATGAATTTCATTTTGTTATACAGTGTGAGGTGTATGTTTTGATCCAGATATACTGTGTATGTGATACAGAATCTTGCACAATATGATTAAAGAATATAATGATTAAATTTAGGCTTGGAACATTTAACCCTTTTGTCAGTTTGTTAGTCCATCAGTTTGGTTACGGGCAAAATATTTCTGCTGGCATGAAATTTGTAATATATATTCACGATCCCCAGAAATCTGCAGTCTTTTAAGGGCATGCTGACTTTTCCTCGAGCATCATAGTTAGGTGATATTTCCAATATGCTGTGTCTAAACAAGGAAAACAGCAGGTTGTTTGTCACTGTCTTCCAAAGTGAACCATATGACCATATGAAAGCCATAGACAAGCCAAGACATAGGTCAAAACCTAGTATATGGTTGCACTAGGTATGATCACTGTGCAAAAACTGTTGTGGAACCAAAGAAATGCCAATTAGCATTCATGATGTCATTGCATCATGTTTGAAGCCTAGTGTCAGCCAGCTGTAGCACTTTATCTGTTTGATTTGCTCTCATATCCAGTATTTAAATCCAGCACAATAAAGCTGGGCATTATTTTGTACATGAAGAAGTCTCTCTACTCTCTTAAGACAAACCACCCACTCACTTCTGTTCAGGATTAATTCACTTCCTATGCTTCAAAAAGTTTTCCCGTGACTGATAATGCCTGCAAGCAGATTTAATTTGGGAAATTAGGGCAAATACAGAGCAATCCTATTGGACAGAATCAGATACTCATCTTTACAGCAGCCTTACTTTGTGATACAGCTTGGTAGAAGGGGTTTATTTCGACATGAAAGTCCAGCAGAGTGCAGCTTTAAGCAAATCTTGTCAGAGAGTGATGTGCCAGGTCACTGGTCTCTACTGAAGACAACCACTGAAGGTCAAGACATCCATCCACATATTAGATGTACTGATCCAGGCATTTGCTGGCGTTTCAGGATGGATGGCCACTGCCCCCCCCCCCCTTCTCCCACCAAGTCTCCCTCTCCATCGTGCTTGTGAGGCATAAGGAGCACCTAATCATGGAAAATACTGGCATGTCCTCAGCTCAGGAGTAGCAGCGGAGACACTCTGATCTGTGAATATATTTGCTGACCCTGAGGTCAGTCGTTTTAAATAAAGTATTATTTTCAAGAGCTGCATCATATTGTCCCTGCTTTCACCATGTTACAACCCCCTCCCGCCTCCTTTCTGGTTGAACCCTCATTCATCTGGCCGATCGACTGAGATGATATAGAACTGTCCTGCTTCTTACTTGCAGGTTTCCACACTCATAACCATGAACTACAGAGTGCAGCCTCAGCCTTAAACGTGCAACTGCTGAGAGACTCCACAGGGGCAATTAGAGCTTTAGTGTCTACTGCAGCTTTTAAGGAGTATTGGGCATCAATTAATCATTTGCCAGTGGAAGCAGTTATCTGGAGTTGTAAATCACTGCAAGTTTAACTCAAGCAGGAAACACATGTAAGCTAACAGGTCATTTTGAGCTGCAAATAAAAATACGTTTTTCATTTAAAAAATACTGTGTTTTGAATGGTACCCGATCCTTAGCTAGATAAAATGACCACCTCAGTCTCCTCTCTCCACCATTTCCCACCCCTATCTGCAGTCAACAATTTGACCAGTCTGTACCTTTGGTCGAGTAAGCTAGCTAGCTATACTTAATAACACAGCAGAATCAAGTGTATTTGATTGTTTGATTGTTTTCAGCTTGAACTACCTGCTCAGCACCAAGCAAGAGAACACATCGTGCAGTACTTCACAGGTAAAGAGCCAGGTATTTTTGTCTGGAATATTGGAATTAAAATCATTCAGCTGTATATATATATATATATATCAAATATACAAAATAACCAGGGCTGAGTAGTATCAATATACAGTATCTTTAAATTATCTAAAAATATTAAACAATGGATTGGGATTCAAACAACCCTCCTTCATTCAGACATTTTCACATCTATGAACTGCAGACTTCTGCTTCTAAACTAGAATTGTAGTGTAGTTCATAGATGCATTTCTTTAATATCTTATTTTTGTTTGCTTGCTTTCCATACTGACTCACAAGGAGCAACTGTGTACTGAGAGATTAAAATTTTGACACATGAATAATGCTACTAATATAAAGCATGTGCATTAATATGTCTTAGACATATTTAGTGGTAAATTAAAACAAGGTGATAAAGTGTGTTGTGTGTGCTGAAGGAGCAGGCGCAGGTGAGAGCAAAGTGAAAGGGGAGACTCAGCAGAACAGCACTGAAGAATGAAAACTCTGGCCCCAGCTATGTTGCCTTCAGCACTTATAATTGCTGCCTCAGAGATTTTCTACCATCTGACAAACAACTACAACTTCCCCAGGAGGAGCATCGTCAAGGCAGGTAGTCTCTAGGTGCTCCTGTAAATGCTCTCCCTGTGCGTGAGCCAGTACAACCTGGCTCTGAGCTTACTGGATTTCTTTTTGCAGGGTAATATGTATCCCATCTTCCTCTGCACCCCCACCCTCCCCCAAGGTCAACAGAGCAACAGTACTGAGTCACAGATATGGCAAGCCTGACAGCAGAACTGTGCAGATAAAAACATCTAGGTTACATCCTCGAGGATGCTCTGTACACTGCCCTGACTTGAAACACATATCCTCCTCATTCTGTTCTGTGAGAAAAAGTCACACTGGTATTATGATGTATCATATTTGATTCTTTCTCCTGAGGAGGGATGAAAATGTTTCTCACCTGTTTCTCTATGCTGAATTGTAACAGGTTGCATAATGCAGATTTTTAAACTAGTCTACTGAGGGTTTTATACAAAGTTATGGTAGAAATAGCAGGAGAAGATTTCTATATTTCAGACAACAGGCTAGAGTTGGCTATATTTTTGAAAAGACGATTATTTGAACTTGCTGACTTTTTTCACAACAAGCACTCACAAAAAGAAGCAATACTGGATGGTAATTTGAAAATGTACTGCCTTATCGCTTTAACAACCAGGGCCTGAATTTTTCCTGTGAGTCGTGTGAATAGCATTTAAAATTTCTGTAAAGACAGAAACTGGTGGAAAAAAGGTCTTCTACAAGAAAGAAGGCCTAAAAGAAAGAAACTTTTAAGAGCAACTCTTAGATGTGTATATATATATATATATATATATAAATCCTGACATTTACATTAATATAGTCCTGTAGAACACAAAATGACTTACTATGAAATCGTTATATATTTCTTCTATATTAAAGGAAAAAAGGGGGAAAAACACATTTTTACTACTTTAACACGAGAAGAAAAAAAAACATGCTCGGGTATGTTATTAAAAATAAATAATAACTAAAATAAACTACAGGCCAGTTTAAGAAAAGATCAGGAAAAACTCTGTCATTTACACTTCGACCACCAAGCTAACTGCAAGCTACTTGTCTGAACATAGTGTGAACCAATCACTTAAAATCAAGATTATTAATAACATTATGAAACTCTGTTGGTGTTTCTGAATGACAGAAACCCAGCCCATTCTCTATTCTTTAAATTCAAAATTATACAGTGATGTCCTCAACTTTAGTCAAGTTTATTTCGACATTGTTTACCCAATTGATGGAATTAACATGTGTCAGTGGCAGTTGTCATTATATAAGTGGTTAGATGCCCATTCGACTTTCACCTCCCGCACTGTTAATAATTTCTGATTGCAATTAATTGGTGCACAGCATTGGAGGAGAACACCTGTCACAGTGCTATCAGAAGAGCTGATTTTCACTATTTAGTGATAAAGCAGCTTGCTGAAAACCCATGGCATCACTATTTCAACATATGCATGCGCTGCATACCTTTTTTAACCATCTGTTCCAGTCCCACTCATGCTGTTATGTAAAAACTCACATTAAAGATGTAAAAGGACTTCAAACACAGGGCCTTACTAATATGTGTTTAACAGCCACAAACACACAGTAGAAGTAGAGTTTATTCTGGCAGTTTCAAACAGGAGTGTCACCATATGTAAAGGTCAACACATCATTGGTTTTATGTCCTGACTGTTCACATTTTCAAATTCTTCTTAAAGTGTGATATAACCACAATTTTTGTTTGGGGTGGACCACACTAAGGCTGTATGCTCAAATTTAAATCATTTAATATAGTGTTTTATATTCTATGCCCACTTCCTCTTGATTCAGCAAAATTCCATGCGCTCACTAAAACACTGTTCATTATCCAGGTGACATCTAAAAAAACCTAACAGTGTTTTCCCCTCTAAAATGTGCTATCAGCCCATGGGAGCAGGAAGATGTGTTTATGATAACAGGTGACACAGCAAATTGACAAGAAAGAAGAAGAAAAAAAATAAAGGAAAAGCTGTCTGAACCCAGTTCAGATGTAGTGGAAAACACATAAAATATTAACAGGATTTCCATAGTTTGACTGCAGAATATTTCCGGACTTTCTGCCTTTGTGGCCTTTGACACATCCTTTATTAAATCCCTCTGAACACTTGCTGACTTGAATGAGCAGGAGGACTGACCAGAGATGCCACTAAGCCTGTGAGGACTGCTGCCTTCTTCTGGGAATGAATCCACGAGCAAAGGGAAGTCATGAGATGTTTCTTTTCTTCACAAACTGCATTATGGTACATGGTATGTAGGTATAATAAATTATAGTTTGTAGTAAATTTGTATTCTGTCCTACTTTAAAAAATATCTTCCAGAATATTTTGAGCTTTCCCTCCACAGGCACTACCTCTCTATGCTTTATCATCACTGAACTGACCTCAGAGCAACTTACACTGATGTGATTGAGCTTCTAATTTTCTCTCATTGAGTGATCATTTTAAATGCAAATATATAGGTGTGGCATCGCAGCACAGCTGTTATCTCTAAATAATGTGTATTGTCATTTTGTCAGACAACATTGTGGGTATAAATCAGGATTTTAAAAATGGCTTGGAAGCGACTGCTAGTTAACATGCTGTATATCACTATTTCATACTTTCTGTTGTCTGAAAAGAGAAACAGAAAAAAACATGTAACAGATTGATGGCAACAGGGCTGCATTACGATACTGTATCTGTGAGAGGAAGAGAAGCAAACAGATAAAGGGCTGAAACCAACCGACACTTGCCAGGATGCAAATACAATGTGATAACATCATGAATGTGAATTACACTGTGTAACATTAGTGTTACATTGAAGACTTTTTTCCACTGAAAGAAGTTGTTTTCAACTGTGTTGACCATACTATGCTCAATGATCTTTCAGAAGTAGTTGTGTTCCCACAACACAGCTACAACCATGGAAAAAGGTAAGAGAGAAGCCTTGTGCCATTCAGTCCATATGTAACAAATGTAACAAACAGAAAACAGAATTTAACCCCTTAACGCCTGAATTTATTTCCCAAAATTTCCACATTTCAATAAACATTTTGGTGTGTGTTTTTGCTTTCAAGTAGATGCTAAATTAAGTTGAGAGTGTTAATTTGAGTATAGCACATAAAATAGATATAAAATAGATATGAATCTATTATTATCTATTATCTATGCTTCAAATTAGCGACAACAGGCAATAAAGGTAAAAAAATACCTGTTCCCATCTCAGGTATGTAGATCCTTTTATTAATGTAACAAAGCAATACTAATACAGATGCTATTTTGGCTGCATTTGGAGCGGAAGCGGTTTGATGCCAAATCGCAACAATAGGCGTTAAGGGGTTAAACTGTTCATTGCTGGACTTCCCAGGATTTACATCTGGTGATGTCACTTCCCCATCTCTGCCATGTGTAATCTCTCTTTAATCATTTAATCTCTTACTCTACTATAACATAATAAAATTAAGCCATAATTAAGCAACCCTTAAAGCACACACTGGTTCTCAGGGGATGTATCCACCGTTTACATAAAAAAAGAACTGGTGCTGATAACAGCCTGATGTCGCTAATTCTGGTGAACATGTTTGATTGGCTCTTATCGCGTGAATAATTCAGCTTGGCATTAAATAAAAGTCACTGAGGCGCCATCTGAGACGTCTCCATCCTGTGGTTTTATTGTCCCCTGTGGCAGTCCATCTAAAGAAATTCACTGACCTCTGACGTCCAGCTCATATAAGTCGACAAAGATTACTTATCTGCTCCACTGCATTTTTTTAAACACTTTTGACAGAATAAAAACAGACTACTAATAGCGCAGGGAGCCTTTTTATTATGTAATGCAGTCATATCCTTCTTTATCACAGTACATTATTAATGAGGATAAAAACCCTTTGGTTGGACCAGACCTCTGCATTATATCTTTCACCACACATTCCCAATAAACCTCAGAGAAAAATGAAAACAGTAGGAATTAGAAATGCTGGTGCATGCTGTTAATTTCTTTAAATGATTATCCTGCCACTCCTTCAGCAGTACGTTACCCCAGCATCAGTTTAAAGAAAACATTAATCTCCTCAGGCGACAGAAACCAATAAAGCATTAAAACGTTTAAACCACGCTAAAAATTTCTTCTCAGGCACCGTGCACGCAGAGGCTATTTTTAATTGAGCCTCAGCTTCAACCCACTCCTCCAGCTGCATCTGCTCAAGCCTCGATCACAGGGCCTGAGCAAATAGCAAGGTAATAGAATACAGCCGCGGGTCATCACATTTAATAGCATGACTCATCATTAACACTTGGCAATGGCGATCGATCGGACGTAAGTGAAAAGAATACTTGAAAACAAGGCTGGGCCGGAGACTAAGTGCTCCATCAGATGAAGGAGGGCCATAACTCACACCTGGCAGAGATGGAGACAGCTGTGGCTGTTTTTCACACTCTAAAGAAGGTTCACATTACCGCTCATCAGCGTCACTCTCTACAAGCAGGTGGCCAGACACTGGAAAACACTTCCTTCCTCTGGCAGGATGCTTGAGGCTGACCACTTTTTATCACCTGATACCTGACCAGGCTGAACAGGATGTTAGCCACCAAAAGAAACTAAATTTTATATTACCTTTCTATACAATGCATGCACTGATAGTAAAGATAGCATGTTAGCATTAGCAACTAATGTCACTTCCGACATAAACATGGTTGAAGGCAGTAGCTGAAGCTCTGTGCTGTTATAAACACCCATCAGCCACAACAGAAAACTGGCTATAATACAAATATTGTTTAAAAAAAAACCTTTTTCCTTTTCTTTAAGTATAGTAAATGTTTGGTTTTAAAAATAACTATAGTATGAAGCCATAATTCATAGTTCAGTCTTTTTATCTCAGTCCCTCTAACATTTGGTCTAATTTAAATGACAGACAATGCTTCTACTCACAGATATTCAAAAATTTTCATTTTAGACGTTTATAATATATAAACTACTATTTTATGCATTGACCTCTGTGTTTCCAGTGGCAGCTCTGGCTCTGACCCATAAGAGTCAACATTTCCAGTTCAACTCTGAAGTAAACTTCACCACTAAATCCCAAGACTCCTGGCCATGACTGGTCGTAATGCGCTTCACAGAAAAAAAGTACGTTGTTACCTCAGACATTTTCATTTGACAGCTTGTAAACATGTGCAAGCTGATAATGCTTAAAGAATATGCCGTATAAACTCTGGGCTGGTTTCCAGTAAATGACTGCTTCTGCCTGCTAGACACTTCTGCAACTTCCTCAAATCTCTCTGTTAACACGCAAAATAGCCTCAGCGACTCCCACAAAGCCAAGAAACTAACTAAACTAAGGAGAAAGTGGGTCCGCGAGCAGTCTGCCAACACGGCAAAGTATTTCATGCTTACTCTTTCTGTCCCCAGGCGCTGGAGATTTTGAATCTTTAAAAACATACTGCACAGTAATACTTGCAAGCGCTCCATCCATGGCCCTGCAGGGGATGTGATGCGCTGCCAAAGATGTTGGTTGCCATGGTTACTCTGACAGCACCTCCCCATAAAAGCTCTAATTGATAGCAAAAATGAAGCGTCACGCCCCACATCACTGCTGGTATGTGCAGACAAACAAGAACAGACAAAAAACTACTGCAGACCCAAAGTGCATAAGCTGGTAAAAGCTTCAGGTGTAATGCTTCTCTGCTGGGACAGATCCTCAGACAACAATTAGTTTAACTTTTATTCACTAAAATAAGATATGTACTGAATATATTTTTTGTATGTTACGTTTACGTCAGAAAATCGGATTTCTAATTATCTCATCTTTTAGCTTGTATTTTTCAGCAGAGAAAAAAACCCTTTAAAATAGGGAAAAAAAAGAAGTGAGGTCCCATTCTGTCTTTTTTTCCACCGATTCTGAATTGCCCCAAGGGAGAGCACTTCCCGCAAAATTTGATGAACCTGCCTCTCATTTAGTTAGAGATCCCATTACTCTGCTGAAACGACTCGGAGTAAATCAGCTCACTGCTAGAAATATAATTATGAATGATTTTTGCATTTAGCATGGCAGCATAATAGTCCACATATGTCAATAAAGCTTGAACGGGTGGGTCTTTTTTATGGCAGTGTTTCAGCAAGCAGCGCGGCTAACGCTGAGGGAGAAAGTACTGAGCCGTGATACAACAGAAGTCAAAGTTGGAGGAAGAAAATAAAAAACGGTGCCTGTGCCTCACCATTTGTCTGCAGACAGCTGGACCAGACACTGGCTTTCTTTTTTTCTTTTTTGTCAACGCTTGCACAGACAGAGAGAATAGCAGAGTTTGAGTTTTTGTTTTCCTCCCCTGTTTTGTCTCGACATCCAGACTGGGCTTATAACTGACACAGTGACAGAAATGAGGGAGTTGAAACAGTGAGTCAGACCTATAATGGTGATGAAATAGTTCTGGATACGGTGAAGTTCAGCATGTTGACGTCACCACACAGGACTTGACACAGCACTGCACAGAGGGAAGAGAAATCCAGAATGCAGCCTGATTTTAGTTTAAAAAGGTGGTGGTCTACCAACTGGCACATCTGATGGAACAGAAACCATTTTGTTCAGTACGGCTGTCTATTCAGGATGCATAACAGCTGTGAACCCAACCCGAAGCATATTTTTATTCTTCAAATATATCTTTGTGCCTTCACCACATGAGCGGTGTAGGACTTTCATTTACTGTTGTCATTTGATCAATGTTGGAAATTATCTGCTGTGATATAAACCACAACAGATAATTAGCAGCATCAAAATCTCGTTTTAACTGCTCTCTTACAATGTAGGTATGACATTTAAATGGCACAACGAACTTGGGCCAGTACACAAAATTTAATCTCATTCCTCTGTGTCACAGAGCTCCATTGTGGTCCAAACACCATTAAAAACACATCAGTGAGCTGCAGTGCTGCTACTGGGTGACATGTTCCTTGAACCATCATCATGAAAAGACATACACTGTATTTTGTTTTGACTCAATCCCACACACACACACCATCCTGTGGCACCAAATACTCAACATCAAATGTCCAATCAGCCACCACTGAAAATAGTCCCCAGAGATGCAGATCTTACTACTCTACTATTATTAAACTACAGTGTGTTTTGTGGGTTAATTTACATATCCAGTAGCTGTGAGTGGGATAGAGCCCAACAGCAAACATGTGCCTTAAAGAGACTGGACCGTGTGCATAAGAAAAAACAAACAACAGCACAGAAAGGATTTGAGTTCAATATGCTGTTCTGCAAAAACAGAATTTTAAAGCGGCATGCATCACATAGAAACAAAAGATTACTAAATATGGAAAAGATTAATATGAAACATGTCAGTTTTACTTTTACAAGTTGCAATTTTAGATAATCCCAGTGTTACTATTGAAAATGTTGTATATAAATGTGCTATTGTGTCATCTCTAACTTGAATCTGATACTCTTTTAATTTCCAGAAAATTTACTGTTTAACATTTATTTATTAATTTTGCATTTCCTATTGGCTTGGAGTTTTAATTTATTAATTTATCAACTATAAAATAAGTGAAATCCATCCACCAAGAAAGACAATGTGAACCTTATTTTTTGTTTATTTATTTATTTTTCATCATACTACTGTTTCCAAGGTTAAGAATGAGCTGTCATATTCAACATAAAATGTCCCAGGTACTACAAAATTTGTAAGGTTTAAAACATTTTTGTTCATGTTTTATTTCTTTTTTAAATCCAGAACTACTCAGGTTCTATTGTCACTAACACCTCCTTAAGATGCTAAGTGAATCAAGCAACTCCTGATACCCTGGCTGCTTTTAAGCATGAGTGGCCCCAGTGGGAATGAAGCCCCTCACCCCCGCCACTTGTACACCGCCTTCGATCGGCTGAGCAGCAAAAGGCCCATAAACCATCTCCACAGCTACTTGATGAGAGAACGTGTTTTATTTCCAGACACCTCATCCAACTGGACCACGGCTTTGTTTACTCCATGTTTCAAACTTATTGCTCTTTGCGGGGCCATGACTGCTGAGATTGGAGGTGGAGGTGTGGCAGAGGAGAGGACGGACAGTCAAGAGAGAGAGGGAGAAAGAAGAAGGGAGGGGGAGATGGAGAGGCAGAAGCCATAACCACGTCATTATTTATGTGTTCAGAAGTCAATTACAGAGCAAACACAGCCGCGCTAATAAATATGGATCCATGCAACGCTTACAGCATGACTTCAGACAAAGGCTTGAAAATGCAAATGCTGCGAGGGGATGAGGTATCACATTTCATTCCTCTGCACCGGTGCAAACACAGAACACACTATCAGCTTCATAGTCAGGTGTTAAAAAGTTTCATGTTGAGTAAAACATTTGATACATTTGATTGAAATATTCTGATTTCTAAGATTCAAAGTTATGGAATTTAGGACATTGTTCTCACATGTTAGCTTTTTATCTTGGATCTGTGTTGCAGATCCCATTTTAAATGGATAAAAGTGCTATTTTTGTCTGTCAATCTACATAAGATGATTTTTTATGAAAGAATGCCTGTGGAACAATCTGGTGATGTCCAATGATATTTTTTTACTTAAATTATAAATGTCTATCAGTCTTGATTTAAACACAGCATTGCAATGCAGGTTACACTTGTTCCCAGCTTTGTTTTCTATGGTTCAACATTATAAACGTTAATTTATTCTGTTCCTCTATGGTAGATATGCTTTAATCCATGAGTCATTTTTGAATAGCTAGCATAGCATTGAAATGTACAGCTCTGTAGCCAACACGTAACTGTTAATAAATAATGCTACTCTCAAAAAACCTTTTCATATTTTTGATGCTTAATGAAAGATGTGTCCAGAACTTGAATTTAGAACAGTTTTGTCACAGTACTCTGCAGAGTCTCGGCTTTCCTCCTGACATCCAGTTGAACTTCCCATCATGCTCTCTGAAAAGAAATTTACAAAGACATATTTTCACTATTTTCACTCATTATTATTGAGCAGCATCTTTATGGGCAAAAAAAATTTGTCCATTTGAAATGAAGCTATATATGTTACGTGCCAAAAAATGTATCAATGCACCACCTACACTGTTAACTAGGAGACACTGGTATTGGAGACAATAAAGTTCTTCCATAAATCAGCACTGCACTGTGATTTATGAGGAAGGAAACGTCTTCAACATGTTCATTTGGCCTCAAGGACGCACACTGAATAGAGACAGAGCCTTTGACCTCCATTAGTCAGTTATTTGATTGGTGTTCGATCAGCAGAAAATGAATTGACAGTTCTGATAATCAATCATTCCAGTGAAGCAAAAATGATCAGGTGACAGCTTCCTCTATGTGAAGCTTTGTTTTTTTTCCTCTCTGTTTTACTTTTCTCTGTAGAAACAAGAAGAAAAAAAATCCTCTAATTAAATGAACCACGGGAATTGCACTGCTGCTCCGCTGTGGGAGGATGCCGAAAATTGCATCAAGCAAATCTGGAGAATGGAACCCATATGGCTAATGGATGCGGGTTATGGTATTGTTTTGGAAGGCTCGACAACACGCCGTCCTTCAGCTGCTACAGCGCCACAGACCTCCACAAATCATTACTACTGTGATAATAGGACGCACTCGATCAGACCCAAGAAAGGAAGAGGGGAAAGAGAAGACGAGTCTGTGAATAATGATTACGGTCACCTTCGTCATACATCACCATCGGTGAGAAGATGAGTTGGATAAGGGTGTCAGCTCGGAGGGCTGACAAATTCCTGAGCCATCCTCAGATTTCAGTCTATCCTTCTCCCCCTACTCTTTGTGTCTGCCTCCATAATTGCTCGCTAAGCCAGAAATTAATCCATGGTGTAGTTACCCAAACACGTCTTTGTAAATTGGACGTAGCAGGTGGACAGTCTGTGAATGTGAAGTGATGACACAGCACACCACAGGGCCTCACTCTCACTGAAGCGTCCTGCTCGCTGAAGTTATCGGGACCCGCTCACCAAGGTCACGTTTGTGCGGGAGGTGGGCCTTCGCCTGAATGTTGGATGCATCAAATTAGTGCTTCTGCAAAGGTGAACGTGAGTGAAATGCAATCACTTGGCTCGGCCGCAAGGAAGCGGGGTTCGGACTGCTGTAAAATCCGACTGATGGACTAACTCCCTCCTCCTCTCGTTTCTTTTCACAGTTTTACTGGAGCTGGCAGGCTCCTGGTGCCGAGCTCGGCCGCATCGCCTGCCAGGCATGAGGCACTCCATTTGTTACTCCCAGAAGGTCGGTGAAGAGCATTTCCAGGCCCTTCCTCAATGTCTGCTTCCGCCTGGCCCGCAGCAGGCATTAAGATGAATAGGACAACACACTGCTGTCCCGGCTGCTGCTGGGCGTTTGCGTGTTGTTGTGACCTCTGATCACTCAAAACAGACCTTCAGGAGCTCAACTGCTCCTGAAGGTCTGCTGTCCTGTGATGCCGTCCTGTGATGAGAACCATACTCAAAGACTGTGATGCATGGGCAGTCGTCTTTAGGCTGACGTGAAAGATTGGAAAGCTGACTAACTGGAAGTGAATTTGACCTGAGGTCTCTACCTCAGTATTATTTCTTGTAAAACAAAAAAAATATGGGGAATTTTCTAAGCTTGAATCTGCACTCGGGCTGTAATTGACAACATCATTATTTGAATGTGCACAGAAAGCGCATAGTGAACAGATACACACCTGCTCTCCTGACTCACACATCATCCAAATGCAGACATCAGACATACTGCTACAATCAGTGGATTTCACTCATTTTGGAATTCACAGGGAGAAGAACTGAATCCTTTAAACTCCAACGGACCTAATCTCATAATCGTCACATTCAGATGTGTCCTTCAGTGTCTCTGCGCACTGTGAAGACAAACTACTGACAGCCAAAGCAGTGGGACGTTTCGCGACACTGATGTGTCACACTGTAAACAAATGGGCTGAAAACACAGAAGGTTTAGTTTTCAGAGCTTTCACCAGATTAGCTGTGCAGTGCAGAATAAAGCCAACCAATGTTCCACAGGTGCATTTTTTTTTACCACAGTATTGAAGCCTGTTGACAGAAGCTGAAGTTCGGGACCTGGTCCCTCACAGCACAAGGAAAAATGAGTCAGGATGGGGTTGATGGATATCACAGAGAAATGACTAAAAATATGATTCTTTGATGATAGCAGAGTAGATGCTTTTGAATTTTGGAAACTTCCTTAATGTTGATTCACACGCGCATTTTCTAATCTGCCTCCACTCGTTTTTGTAAACTAAACCAGCTGTGTGAAATCAGAGAAAGTGGACAGAGAATGATCACGGTCGTCACTGGAAGGATGCAGCAGGGCGATGGCAAAACTCACACTGCTGCTGACTTTCCATCAAAGAGACAGCAGCCTGAAATATGGTAGACACAGTGAAGACGTGGTAGTAGCTTCAGGAGTTATATATATAAGCAATAGTATCCTGCTCTTGGTATCGTAACATGCCACAAACCTAATCTGGCTCATTACTGCTGTTTGCCTTTTCAGCTTCAGTCTCACAAGATGCCACAGAGCTTCAGGCACTTAACTAATAACAAAGGCCCTCTTTACATGGTTAATGCAGAGTAATGATGACAAGCAGCAGCAGCACTGAAAATAGCACCTGTCGCCACAGAAAATAATAAATCCCCCCAGAGACCAGAGTGACGGCGTACCCACACAAGCACAAGGGATGAGGTGAAACATTCAGAAGGCTAAACATGTTGACTGGACGTCTCGGTTTTCAACTCGCCCTCCTGAAATACAAAGCAGGGGGAATCTGAGGATAAAATGTTCCAAATTCATATTACAGACAAAGTGTGAAACCAGGCAATGGTTGAGCTGGACTCACTGGACGTGGAGGTAAGTTCACAGTGTGTGAATCTGAGCTGCTTGATGCACCACCGGAAGATTTTTTTTTTCATGTTTCTGTCTTTGAAAAATACATGATGTGTGATCACTGAGCTGCAGGCAGCAGAGGAGAAATCCTACTACTGCTGCTGCAGTGTGTGTGTGTGTGTGTGTGTGTGTGTGTGTGTGTGTGTGTGTGTGTGTGTGTGTGTGTGTGTGAGATTGGGGTGGGGGGGCTCAAGTTTGCTGTATTCTAATGCAAGTTGATCATTTATGAGAAAGAAGAATAATAAAATATAGAATAAAGATATAGAATAAATATGTTTCCATCTCCATGAGGTTGAGAAACGGATGAAATAACGCAGTAGTTTGTGCACGAGTGTAACACTGGCAAAGAACAGAAAATAAATAAAGCATAGGTACTGTGTGTGGCTATTAAAGGGATCTTTGAACTGGGTTGCGTCCTCAACCTTCTGCATGCAGAACCGATATCGGTAAAATAAACTCTGACAAAGAGATGCCTGAGATTCTGGTTACCTGTTCGGCATCCTCATCGGGATTCAGTGGCGCTCGGGAGAAGGAGTCGGGAAAGAGAGTCTCTCCACATCTCCCTCAGACGCTTCTCAGGATTCGGCTTACACGGGACAGTCAAGAGGACTCCGATCCGGACGTTCCGTACCCGGCGCGCCTCGGCGGCCAGGTGCGCAAGAAAAGATGCAGAATATAAGTCAACGCGCGTCCGGTCGTGGCTGGATCGCCGTGGAGGTAAACAGGGCAGCGCCTCTGGAAGAAGTCTACTTCCTCTTGGAGCGCCTTCCTCTCCCGCTGCAGCCCACCGGGATCAGCGTGGCGAAGAGGGGCGCGCGGAGCTCGCTGTGGAGCCGCTGACTGGAAGAGGAGGAGGAGGATGCACGGGGAGAGCTGGGGCGTGTTCCTGGAGGAGGGGGGAAAGAGGTGGAGAGGGGGGCGGATGCGCAAAGATGCTCGGCTCGCTGTGAGGGCGTTGAAAAGTTTCCATAAACGCGTCCACAGATTCCTAATAACAGGAAACTGTTTATGCCAGATTATAGGGGTGAGCTGCAAAGACAGGCTTACATGAACATGCTTTATTTTGTGTTTTACGTGATGGAGAGAAAGTTGTAGTTAAAAGCCTTGCTGCTGAATTGTGATCAAGAGAATGTGAAGGTGAATTAAAACAATCTGAATGAGACGAACCAAAAGCACCTAATAACTTCCAGCCTTTTTAACTGGTGACCTCCCAGTAATAAAGCTTCTGTGGCTAAATCTTTTGATGCCTATGTTTCCCATTTTGCTGAACACAATAGCCTCGGAACATCTTGAGGGAATTTCTTCAAAACTGAAGCAAGCATTCAAATGGACTGAGAGATGAACTGATTAGGTTTAGAAGGCCAAAGGTCAGTGTTACCAGAAAGAATGAGTTAAATAATTATTGCTCTAATTATGACACATTTCCAGACAGATATATAATAAGATAAAATGATGCAGTGATGATATTTTATTCGCACAAAGTCAACTTCACCGTGACATCAAAACACATTTCACCTTTGTGACCATATTTCCTGCTAACCTTCCACTGATTTGATGACAGATATCTTTTTTCTTTTCCCATCTGAAAACATTTCTGAAGAATAACTCAGGTGTGTAGAGAAGTGCACTCTGTCACACCTGTAACCACGTCCCAGTGTACGACACACCTGCGCAGCACGGTTTACCTCACTGCAGCGATTAGATGCAGATGCAAGATATTTGTTTTCCTCACTTGTTCCCCTTACACATTTTGTGATGTGTGATTGGGTTACATCATGTCAATAGTCAAACGGTTGTGTGTGTGTGTTTGTGTGTGTGTGTAATTTGTACACAAGAGACAGGAAGAGATTTGGCCTTCCAGCTTATATACAACTTGGAGTGTGGAGTAAAATGGATTTCACGTCGTGTCAACAATATTTGAGCTCCCACTCTGATTGCCTCCATCCTCCCAGATAAGCTGTCAATCTGACACAGCACATTCCAGTTCACTGGTAAGCAGCTCAATCCGCCCTGTGCAGGGGTCCCCACCGCTTCATCCCACTCTCGCTGCACAAAAAACTTATTCGAGGAAGGCTGGTACGTCTGGCGCGCCTGCTTAAGACTGCCAGATGGTCCCACCACGTACAAACTTTGAATTATTCAGCCGTCCCGCAGCAGACTGAGGCTGTCATGTGTAAGACAACTCGGCCGGCCTCTTCCTGCGCTGGGCGAAGACGTATGCAAGTCCAAATGCAGGGCCTGCCTTGGCTCACCATTTACTGCAGCGATGAAATGATTTTTGTTTTGCTTTTTTTAGACAAGGCTTGAAAGTGTGTTATGCTTTTACAGAGGGGGATGAGAGTCATAAATTATTCACTCGATCTAGCTTTTTATGTACGAATGCCGTGCTGGCACATCTAGAAACAAGCAGCGAAGCTTTCTAATAGATACATGTGTCTGTTTGCAGCGTTCTCAGATGCATTGCATTAACTGCACAATTATGGAAATGACTAAAGTTGGACAAGAACCGGTGAAAAGCCATAAACCAAAAACATTGCCATAAATTTCCTGAAAGACATCGTGTGGGCCCCTCCAATGTTTAATGTGCTACAATTACCCACACTGGCCATTAGTGATATTAGAGTGAAGCTTTACTGATGGCAGGGATCATGATTAGGGCCATAATTTAGCAGGATAACTCCTGTCACTTTAACACAGCCATTGACACTGTGAATACACGCCATTACCGAATACTGCTGCATAATATATCACCACATTAGGGATGATATACATTCCACATTTAATTTTACCTCCCTCGTTCGCCTCCGACTCCAACCCGCACCACTTTGTCAAGGTTGAGCCGGTCTGAACCGAGCGACGTGGCCCTGGTCTCCTGTTTTTTTGTTTGCTGTTGTGCATGGTGGGTGGCGGGGCTAATCCTTTCAAAACAAGATGAAAAAATCCACTCAATGTATACCTGAGTGTGTGTGGTGTAATCACCCTGAGAGTGGCCCATTAATCCAGATGAGGGTGGGGATGGGGGGTCGGCGCTTTGATCTCTAGTTGAGTGGCTGCACGAGCAGAGCTGTCGAGCTCGCCCCCTCCTCTAAGGATCGCTCAAAATTAGGAGGGAGGCTTTCTTATGTGAGATGGGTTCATGCTGCCTCTTCAGTCGAGAGGCCCAACTTTTTAGAGGTGTGGCTCATTTCGGAGTAAGTGGTCCAATTTAGGACGAGGGCCTCTTTGCAAGAGGGAAACAAGGTACAGTTTTGTACTTTACAACAACCTGTGTGAAGATCCTTACGCTGTAATTTCATGAGGTCTCTACAGACTAATGGAGATGTGCAGATATCTATAGTCTTGATTCCAGACAGAAAGTCTATAACCTGCTGTATGTTAGCAATGCGCCACAGTTTCTCATAGCCACACAAGTTTTGATAACATTACAATGAATTCCTATTTTTGTTTGATTATTATGAAAACACAACTACTGTACATTCTTTTTTACTTTTTAGCCATTGGGGGAAAGAAAAGATGTGAACACGACTGAACTTTTTTGCTAAGAAAGGTTGGATGTACATTTCTGTGGGGATTGAGGAAGCTAATGCAGATGTTTTGTTGTTGTTGTTTTTATTGTGATTGTGTAATGGAAACATGTGCTCATCTCTCCTTCTCTTCGAGTTGTACATATTTCACACATGGTTGTCACCAGCAGGTGCCACTTGCTTTATTAGGTTGAACCAAGTGGCCAAAGAAGAGAGAGAGGAGGAGACAGAGGGTTATTCTTGAGTTAAGTTTGGCTTTGTTTGCTATTTCTATAATTCATTGTAGAGTTAATTTCAAATGCTTTCATTAACAACCCTCGGTACTTGGCAAAGTATAGGAAAATATAAGTGAAGTGATGACCTTTAGAGCCATTGACCAGCATGGAGTTTTTGTCCTCATTTTCTTGATTTAGTCTTTCTCTCCCCCTTCAAACCACCCTGCACCTCACCTGATGACAGGACTATCACCTGAAAATCTTATGACTGTTACACACACTGCAGACACAGGAAAGCATTAGCATTCAGTGGGTGTCATGTTTGTGCCCGCCCGACAAACACAAGTCCAATATTTACTTTTGTGTGAGCACCATTTTTATTTTCCCCAGCTCACCTTTATTAGCTGACTTTGTCTTTATATGAAATGTTCAGCAGGTAGCACCAACAGAAAAACTGTGGGTGATGCTAATGAAAATGCCAAGAGCAGAGTTTGGAGGCCAAAAAACCCATCAGTGGTTTATGTGCTACTAAACTGCAGCAGCAAGTATATTTTGGAGAAAACACAATGTTGCCTGATGATGTCTCCTGTTAACATAATGAGGAAATGTTCTTAATCAGCGTATGTGACAAGTCTTCAGCAAAAAAATCCAATCTTTTGACAATGACAGCATTGTGTCACATTGTCAATGTCAGCATTATTACACTTTATGTAATATTATGTTGACTGAGATTAGGGGAAAACTGTCATCTTGGTGTAATGCAGAAAAAGTCTGCACAGTTTTTTGAACTCAAAGTGCATTTGTTGCTCAGACAGATGGAGCTCAGAATTCAAACCCTGGTCTCTTGAGTCACAGTCCTGTGTTTTGTACGTCCATTCATTCAGAGAAACAGGACTCGAGGAAGTGTGGTGTCAGCTGTTTTGGATGAGCACTTTTCTACATGTTACTTGACGTGACGAAAAAAGGTAGAACTACACTAAAAGAAAGGGCAGTGCACACATGGCAGTGTTTCGTGAATATAATAAAAAAATACACATGTCTTTGTAAAAATTCAGAAAAGCAAGAGTGTTAAAATTAGGTTGAACTGCAGCAGGAAAAACTTGAAAAATATTTTTTTTAATTTGTCATTGCTCTGGTTTGTTTTCATCCAGCACACCCAAGCACCTTGTGAACTTCAAGTGATCTATACTAGTCTGTTGTTTAAACCAGGCTGGTATTGACACCCACATACATAACATAACACAGCTCCCACAGACACAGAGGAAGGCCAGGGCTGTAAATATTCATGGCAGAGCTGACAGCGAGCGGCACCTCTCCGCTGGCTCCTGTCATTCCATTGATCTCTCATACATGACTTTCACATCCAATGACCAACCCACTTCACCTCAATCATGTGGGAAGACTTGCCCTTTCTCCCACCTGCTTGATGTTGGTTCCTCCAGGAGACGGGCGCATGGTGATGACCCCTCTACATCCTGGGCTCCTACATCCTCTTGAAGAATATAGAAACAATAATTCCTTCTTTACATTGTATAGATTTTGTGAATTCCAGGAGTTACTCCAATGGCACCTCATGCCTGCCTTCATTACAGAGTGGACTATTTGACTATAACCAAAGACCTAAATACAGGTAGGAGGCAGGGATATTTGAGGGCAGGTGGAACATGTCAGGATGGGGCAGTACATACCCAGGAGAGAATTACAAATTAAAATTGTTGTATTGGATGAATAAACCACATGAACCCAGATGCAGAAACAGACTCAAGGCGGGCAGTTAAATGGAGTTTATTGTGATAGAGGAGACACATCTTGATCTTCTGGGCTGAATGGGAGTGGAGGCAGTTGATGGTGGAAAGCTTGGCAACAGCAGCCTGAGCAGGAACAACGGGAGAGATCTGGAGGCACAGGGAGCCAAAGGTCAGAAACACGAAAGAGAAGCATAAAGATTTTCTCAGCGAGCTAGGATTGGCCTGCTCTCGTACCACTTTGGTATCTGTACGATCTGGAGATCAATGGCAGGAAGGATGGGGTTTAGGTGCTGCTGGGCTGATGGCTCACAGGTGTGCCTGCTGCTGCGTTTGAAGGGAGTAATTTGTAACCCCACCTTCTTATAACAAAAATGGGAAACACGGGGGTCAGCAAGAGTCTGTGACAAGTTTGTCTGCTGTGATCTAGTGAACTAATCTAATGCTGTAATGTTCAGTCAGTTGTTCGTGTTTCAGTTCTCACTGAGGATGGCTGGCTGGTAGATGGTTCAGTCCTGGGAGCAGCACAATCTGAGTTTTATTTTGCCAGCTCTGGCCGTCACTTCTATTGGTTTGGACTCAAATGATTACCTAACCATTAAACATTCATGACATTTTACACTACAGCTTCCTGGTTCATCTTTGACCTGTTGTTGTTGTCGTGGTTTTCAGTATTTGACTAGGAAAAGCACAAGTGTTACTTACCACATTAATACCATAACAGAACCATAACAGTGACTATGTTTCCATGTACAATTTAGTCAAGCTATGGTTTTAGCTCAACTCTGCGATTTTATTGGACTACTGTCCTTGTATCATTATCCATGTACAGGAGGGAAATCCATTTATTGATGGATGTATGCCTGGTTGACTGTATTTACATATTTAAATGAGATTCACACTGTCCCTCATACTTATACTTAGACAGACGACACCACTGTTAGCCTGTTGTTACCACCTTCTTCATCTGTTATGAGCTTTCTTCAACTTTCTGGTGAGAACTGGGTCTGAATCACAACCACATTATCTGGGTGTGTTAGTTCAATCAATTGATTTTAACCAGACTGAGATGTTTACATGCATTTTAAAAGTCCAGGTTTAGTTGAGTTTAATGCAAATACTCAGACTAATAAAGTGTCAGGTAAACTTACTTACTAACTCTGCATTCAAAGATTTCATCAGATGCTTCAGTGGGCAAAATGTTATAACTAATACAACTTTGCCAAAGCTATCACAATAATAACCCTGTTTGTAATAAACTGTACCCCCTTTATTTATGAATTGATATCATCTGACAGTACATGTACTGTACAGCATAACCTGAGGCAGCTCTCATGATGTAATTCCAGCTTTTCACACGGGGTTTAAGTTATCTGTTAAATCTTGTACAGTAAATAGAAACAAACGGTGCTGCTCCTGAGGGGAAAACAGGAGAATCAGATTAAGATGGCGTCTGAGAGCTCACCAGGTCCTTGCTGCTTCATGTCTCTTTTTTTACAGAGCTTTTGAAGGTTTCCACTGCCTGTAGCTGCAGCAGTGACTGATGTGTGAGTCACGTTTGCATGGAGTTCATGCTGATTGATGCTTCAATAAGACAAAGCTTATAGACCGTAATATCTACACTGTATATGTAACTACACTTCAGTGCTTATGATCATCGATTTCCTGTGCACAGTGCGGCTTTTCTCAGGTAATTATTGCCCATCCACATGAAAGGCACTAGGCCTGCGTAATTACTTTCATAAGACCTTTATACACCATCTTTCCATGTGTCTTCAGTAGAGCAATCAATACTTGGATAGAAGAGAACCTGTATTTACTGTTGCTCAGCAAAGATATTAAAGATAAACATACAGTGGTTGTACGTTTTTTGTGCATGCAGCGGAGCCGGAGATACTTTGTTCATCCTGATGTTCCCGCCCGTCCCCTCTGGCCCTCACTCTGGTCATGCTTCAAGAACCCTGGCTGACGTACAGGTGGATCTCACAGACCGGGGGGCCCAAGCGGGTGAAGGGTCACAGCCTGTTTGCCGAGAGGATGAAGAAATCTGTCATTATCCTCCACAAGCCATTCCCCTCACGCCGCCTGGGTCTTGACTGTAAATTGGTCCAAACAGAAACACTGGCAGGAAACAGCACAGATGGGGCTGTGAATCAATCAGCTTTCATGAGCCTCGCACAGAATCTTCTTTGCTTTATGAAGCAAATGTTAGAGCATGATTTCCCACTAGGGGTTGTTATTTCAGAGAAGATGCTAACTGTTATCATAATTCAGCTATTCTTCTGTCCTGCACTATCAAGTTGTAGTCTACAGCACATTATTTGCCAGAATATTCTGCCTGATTTTCTTTTTTCTTCTGAGTAAATTAAAGAGGATTGAGGATTTTTTTTACCACTTTGAGAAACAACATAGCCACTTTGATCATATTTTAAACTTGCAGTAAATAAGTGCAACCGACCTGGCTTATACCCCACTGGGAGGTGTTCACTCTGACTCACTGCATGCCCAGCTTTCCTCAGCAAATCAGGTCATTGTCCTCTTCATTAACGCTAAATGGAGAAGCAGTTCATGATGGCACCCAACTGTCTGAGAAGTAACGTGTGGAAGCTTTGCGGATTTGACACAATAGATGGAAAGATTGTGAGTACAGGCAAGGCTGTGAAATACAGTCGTCTGCAGTAAAATTACCACAGCTACAAATGTGAGTCAGCTGCCCTTCTTCAAGGCAGTAGGGATGGCATGAAAAAACAGCAACGCATCAACTTTATAGCAGGATGTTAGTTTAAGATAAGATTTTAAAACTAATTAAGTTAGTAAATGTGCTGAGCTCGAGTTTGCTGTATGTTTGTTTGCTTGTTTTTGTTAAAGTGACAGTCCTATACAACATAATTGCCACTTAAGTATAAAAGTGACTGCATCCTCATGATGCAGAATGAAAATCAAAAAGCTATTTCTGATTCCCCTGTGAAAATAAAGTTGAAAATTATAAGAACAGTAAATGTAATAATAGGGGGATGCAACCTTTCACAGTGCTTCAATATTCCTTATTTTGTTGCTTTTGATGATGAGGGAACATTTGTACAAGCTGAATTAACAAAAAAAATGTTTGTTGTCATTTCAAAGAGAGGGATTGCTTACTGTTGCACTTGACTGTTCAATATATAATATATACAGTATATGTACATAAATTGTACATAGTACACAAGTAGTTCAATAGTCAGAGTCAGCACACAGGCAAAGGTCAACCTGGTAAGCAGGGCTCAGAGCTGAGCACAAAGAAACTTAATGGGGTAGGGCAGCTCCATCAGGGAGGAGAGAGATGGCTGCACAGCAAATCCATCAGCTGGAGGAAACAGTGAGGAGCACCAAGGCTGTCTCTGAGTCAAACCGGGTCACCGCACGTAGAGGAAATGTGTAGAGAGGAAGAAACCTGGCCCAAGGGATCTGGGGTTTTTCACTCATTCTTTATTGTTTGAGAGTCTTAGATCGAAGTTGTCATTTTCATTTATTCTTTCATATTGTGGAAGCAGAGAAGTCTGTGATTTGAAGTGAGCTTCATGGTTACACAAATAAACCTAAATGTGATGGAGGCAAAATTGAATTTGATTCTTGAAATGTTAAACTGAATATTCTCTTAAGAACTCAGCAGGTAGATAGGACCCTGTCTGTCCCTGACACAGAGGAAGTCTGCATGGAGTGTGTTCTGCAATCCGCCTTTTGAGTGGGTCTCTACTGAGAGCAATATATGAGAGTACTATACTACAATAGTTGTTTGATTGAAGCTATCCCGTGCTGTGTTTTCCAGGTATCCCTGTAACTGTAACTTTCTGTAACTCCTCCCCCCGGTTACCTGTCAAAAACCCCTGCCAGGCTTGTCTCAGTGTCTCTCTCATTGCAGCCGACACCAGCAGTGCTGCCACAAGCCTCTACTTTGTGCTCTTTTGATTCTTTTTGTCAGTCTTTTGTTTTGCAAATCATAGACGTTGTTTGACTCCTCCACACTTTAACACCACTGTAACATCACTGGCTGTTGAGGTAGCTGCTGTACATACAACAGTCACAAGGCATCAACAGACTCACGAGCTGGACAAGCAAGAGACAAGATTAAGAAAAGTATTTGAAGGCAGGCATATTTTTTTAAGACCAGTGAAGTGCTGAGCCGAGTCTGCAGCAGATTTAAGAACTTGTCTGATAATCCTGTGGGATACTGCTGCGCTAAGGCCACCTTAAACTCTGGGGATTGTGTAGATACTTCATTGAATTTACAGACTTACAGCAGACAGCATGTAAGGGAAATGCTGAGGTGGAGCAGCAGCAGGGCTGCTGGGTTTGTCCCCAAATCAATTTAAAAGTGAGTGAGGAGTCAAGCAAGGAAAAATAATTCAAGCATTATGCTTATTTCTAAATGTACATTTTTTGCAAATTCAAAGTGGTTTATTGCATGCTTGCTATTGGCCTTAAGTTTTCACAAAGCCAATATTCATTATTAATTATCTTAATAATAATGAGTCATTTCTATAATCTTAATAAATTCTTCATTAGAGGGTGGTCAGCTCTTTTCCCTCACAGCAGCAATGGGGCCTTGCTGTGTTTGAATGCAGGTTCGTCCAGTGTGTCCACAAATATGTGAACTGTTCTTTGTCTGAGGACATCAGATCCACGGGCTTCATCATTTACAACCTGTAATCATTAAGCATTATCTCATTCTGTCCATACTCTGATCAGATGTCCATATGCAAAAAAGTTCAGTGTAGCTGGGGGCCTTGCCTTGTCCCAGGTTAAGGGAAACAACAACATGGAGGGTCATTCATTTTTAAAATCATGGATTGCGAGGAAAAACCTTAAACGTCTGCTACTACCTGTAGTTTTAGCCAGGCTTGCTTTAGCCAGCAGGAACAGGTGACATTAGATGACCTTTCAACTTCCTGGGTTGATTTTCTACTTAAAGCTGCATCCAGATTTGGACTGTGCTCCTGTAACTTGGGGGACAGCGGGGCTCGGGAGACGGAGTTGTCATCGGCTAATCAAGAGAATCATCATGTTCGATCCCCCAGCTCCTTCAGAGAGCATGTCGAACTCATAACTCCTCCTGATGAATGTGTGTGTACATGGGTGAATGAGACCTACACTGAAAAGCACTTTGAGTGGTCGATAGACCACAAAAGCGCTTTATAAACAGTCCATTTTTATCGTGCACATTCCTCTCCCTTCAAAATGCCTACATTAACCACAATGCCACTCAGTCACTGAAAGTCAGGACAGATATTTGGCAGTGTTAAACTCATAGTGGCTAAGCGTATAGCCTCTATTCTTACTATGCAAACACAGTGGGGGGGGTTTTCAATTTGTAGTTTTCAGCAGCAGGTGACACTGTGATATCACTTGAGGTGATTTACTTATGCTGCAAAACCTACGGTCCTCCTCAGAGGTCATGAAAGTTTCAGTTCATCACATCCTATGAATTTGTAAATGCAGAAAAAATGCTAACAAACTGTGTGGTGCTTGAATCACTACGATGACAGGCGAGGCAGTGAGGAACACAGGGACTTCATCATGGGATAATGGTGAAATGGAGATCACAAATAAGGATTTTAGTGGGTGTCATGTTTGATTTATGGATGTCAAATACACATTAATAAATTTTGGTGAGTTCAGGTTTCCAAAATCCCATCTTCCACATCCCTTGTCTTTCAACAGGGGGACGAATTTCAGCTCAGCAGCTTTAATAACATGCATGAATGGACAGGCTTTTTTTAAAAGAAAGAAATTTGTTGCAGTCATTTTTCCCTTCCCCTCCTCTTTCTGCTATTAGCAAGCAATCAATGGCCAATTGCATTTTTAATTCCTTCTCCGAGATCTTGCTGAAAGTCAGACACACTTCAAGGTATCCGCCTTGACTTCCTCCGCAGCTGCCCCCTTCATTCCTGCTCAGCAGCGGGTAGCTACAAATAATAAAGATAATGTTCGCTGAGTAATGATTTCCCATTTTCTCCTTACTTGTAGCCCGTTATTAGTTAGATCAGTATGGCAGTGAAAATTAATTTTCTTTTCACTTAGAAGGGGCATTACCGTGATTAATTTCAGCATGGAGTGGAGGAAACTGGAGGATCGCCGCAATATGAGGAGTGAAATCAATTTGCTCTGATGTGAGAAGAGCCCGGGAATGTGGGGTATAAACAAGTATGAAATTACCCTCTCTGTCTTCTCTCCTAATGGGAAGAGAGTGTCACTTGGCAAGGCCCCCTTTGTGCTGGAAACGTGACCCTCTTTGGCCTTCATTGGGATGACAAGAACTCAGAAAATGAAATTCTCTCCATCTATTAGCTATTATTTCAATATCACACACGCATACCACTTGTGTGGCTGGCAGCTGCAAAATCAATTTATAGGCAAAGATAAGGACAAAAAAATAATTCAGTGCTGGTTCTGTTTGATTTTATATGGGAGTAAAGCATAATAATTTGAATTACATCAGCAACTGAGTACCAAATTCTGAAGTTTAATCACTGCTGAATACTTTCCAATTTACTGCACTGAAATGTTTGAAAACCTTCAATCTGAATTTTCTGTGGTCTGTATTTCACTTTGTGAAAGTAATAAAACTATCTCTCGTAAATATTTTACAGTTGTGCCTCATATTCAAAAGCTATACTCAAGTCACTCAATGCATTAGCTCAATTCTGATCAAAAATTTAAGTTGTGTCAAAAACTCTGGTTGCTCAAATACACTTGGTCACTGGAATTCAAGTTATACCATTTACCGTTTCCATGTTTTACTCCCTTGTATTTATATCAGCCCTTTTTCTTCAGTCATATGTCAGATCATATGCACACAGTTCTTTGATAGTGTCCACAACATATCCGTGAGCTTCCTCATGCTTATTTACACTTGAGTCCTCCATTTTAGCCAAAGGACTCCTTGTTGCACCCCTCCCTTCTATGAAAGGATAATCAGATGGCCCTTCTAGATGTTCCAAATGTTACTGGATCCAACTGGGACAGCCAAAGAGTAATGTTGGATGGATTGTGATGCTGAGAAGAATTTATTCAAAAATGTATTAAGATTTATTCGGCCACTCCTTTTCCAGTGACAGTGTATGCTCCATTCCTGGGGGATTTTGTTGGCTTAGAGGTCAGATTGATTCCACACAGACTTGAATGCTTTTCCTTGATGTCCCCGATGTTTAGTTCTGAATTTTTCATCTGGAATTTCACCATGTGACTTCAATGAAATAGAACAACTTTTGCACATGAATTTGCACATTTGAGAATCCTAAAATATACATCATTGTTTTTAATTTGCACAACCTGTACTTGACCATTATCTAAAGATGTTTTTCAGTGCAATAAACTCAGTGGCATCAAAATCAAATATTGAAATCACTACTGAAACTACTAATTTGTAGTGATTTAATTTCAAATTTGGTATTTAGTTGCTGAAAGAATTCACATTATTGTGATGATTGCTTCCATAGTTTTACACTGTTGATGCAATGGGTCTGCACTATCATAATGAGTGAACAGCTACTGGCTCCATGTGAACTCAGAGTTACCAGGTTTTATCCCGAAAATGATGCCAAGGACACTCTGACTTGACGTCCATGCAGTAGGTGATGAAAGCGTATTCGTTGATGTCTCGCCTCTCTTGGTTTCGGTCTTCCCACAAGATGTTGAGCATGGCTGCTGGGATTTGCTCCCATTCATTCACAAGAGCATTTGTGAGCTCTGGCATGCTGATGACGATGATGCTCAGCAATAAGACCTGGCTCACAGTTGGTGTTCCAGCTGATCGAAAAGGTTTCGAGGTGACTCTTTTGATGGGAACAAGATTCCTATTGGACAAACATGCAGTGGCAGCCTTTTTAAGATCCTTCTCCAACATTTTAAAAAACTGGTTCTCTAACACAGTTAACGTTTCAAACGTTAACTCCTGGGTAAGAGCTGAACTCATGACAGACCCCAGCCTTCAAACAAACACTTCCTGCCTTAACACTTAATGTTTGTGAAGTGCACACTCCAATATACACTCCGATTTAATATAGCAATTTCTGTTGATACTGGGCTGGGTGAACTTCTTCCAGACCAAACTGGGAAAATGATTTGATTCTGGAACTGCCTTTTTCAAAAAGTATAACCAGAATTTAAATTCAATGAAAAATGAATTATACTGGCAATCCTCCTGGTCAAGGTGGAGTCTACATACGGGGCATCGAGGCTCATCTGAGAGTCTTGCTCTGAGAAGTGTGAAGGTGTGCTTGCCAGTTGTGATGGCCGGACACTCCAAAGTCATCACACTTGACGGATCAAGACGGATGGGCTGAAATCCTCACTGGCTGAGGATCTCTATGCTGCAAAGCCGATGAAGACAGATGAGCACTAATGCGACTGGTTTTGGTGTCATCTCTCAAGTGGCTGGTGGCTGGTGGACCGTCGGGGTGGGCAGGCTGGCGTCCTTGGCCGTTGGAGCAACTTGAGCTCTTCGGGGACAGGCCCACTGACTGATTGGATGGGGAAGGGGCAAGATGGGCTGCCAGTGTTTTTCATCTGCTGGGTCTGAGACAGAGCATTGATGCATGAAGGGAGCTTTCCTCTAACTCTGGGTTTGGTGGATCAATAGTGCGAGAGCCGGCAGAGCTGGGGAGGGATCTCATGAACGACAAGCTGCTTCAGACTAAGAATGATGGCATGTCTTTCTCCCAGGCCCTCAGACGCTGGGGGGGACTGAGGATGTGATTATATATGGAAGACTACACAACAGCCTCTGAAACCCATCAGTCCTCAGTGGACTGAGCTACTTTCTGCACAAGGTGAAAACACTTGAGAGCAGTGCCTCTCACTTCTGAAGTGAGAGGTGCAGTCTGCATTGTTGTCAGCTGAATCAGTTTGTTGTTCTTTTTCGTAGAAACCCTGGTTTTGAGGTTGATTTGTGCCCTCACTCTTTTGCTGAATTCAGTGTGGTGAATTGACAGTGACAGTGATTTTACTGGAGTAGAAGGATAGCAAGTAAGTATTCATATCCTTCAGTAAAGTAAAAGAAACAATCAAAGGAATCACCATGACAGTCAAATGTCTTGTATTTTAAGGTCCAGTGTGTAGGATTAAGAAGGATCTCTTGGCAGTAAAAGAAATTACTATAATATTCATTATTATGATTTATATGATCACCTTAAAGTAACAATCACTGTGTTTTCAATACCTTAGAATAAGCCCATCATAAAGTGGATCCATTGTGTTGCAATGTTTCTACAAACACTGGTTCAAGAGAGGAAATCTTCACCGGGGTTCTCCTATACACTTGGAAGGGGAACTTTCGCAACAAAAATGTTCTTAAGTAGAACTACTTCAGCATATCTGGCAACGGATGTATTTAAATTAGCTATAGAAGAAATATTAGTAATCCAGAAAAAAAGTATTTTCATATCTTCAAATTATAATGATGATGACATAATATTGTATGTTTCAGTTAATATGAGGTGGACTAAATAAAAAAAATAAAAAAGTAAACTTCTCTGCAGTCTTAAGGAGTTCTATATTTCATGACACATAATGAAATAAAGAATGTAAACAGTACAGCAGAGGAACTTTCACCCATGTCTGTGCTGCTTCCATCAATCATGCGGAGTTGTTTTGCTCCATTTGTAAAGGAAATGCAATTGTGTACCTGAGAAATGAAAGTGAATGAAGTGCATCAGTGCACATTAAGCAGCATTCATGTCATATCTGACTTTCTCTTCAGGATGTGTTACTAATGGTTAAATATTGATTGGCTTTTCATGCATTAAATTATCATTTTTTTATTGTCCATTAAAAAATTCACAAGCAGTTGACCTCTACACTATAGCCTACTGCACTGCAGCTCTAAGTAAGTGAGCTTGAAAGTGAACATGAGTTGCTTGTAAATTCATCAAGCCAATGTGAAATGCATGGCCTGGGAGCAGTTGGTGTAGTGCCATCCTGATGACACCTAAGAGTACCCAGTCCCAGCATCACCACGCAGTGCACAGGAAATCATTGCGCCCCAAACTCCAGGTCTGAGTCCCCATTTGTAAACATGTACTGAACTATTGCAAAGGACAATTAGCCTTCTTGTGTATTTTAGTCAGCACAGTCTGTTAATAGCTATTAATGTCCCTGACTTATCTGAATACTGGTAATTATCAATCATTAGACCTTGTTTATTTTTAAATTTTTGTCTTCCCCACTTTCACTTTTTGGATCCCTGCTCTGTTTATTTTGGTCTCCTGCCTCTCTTGTCCATCCAGCAGATGTCCTCACACTTTCCTCCTTATTCCTTACTTTCCCAGTCACCTGATCCACCTGCTCACCTGTCCCTCAGTCACCAGAGCTTCCCTGTCCATTCACTCACCAGTTCATTGTCTGATTGTCTGCATATGTGCCAGTGTGTTTCTCCATACCTGCTACCCGTGTGTAGTTACCTGTGTTCTGCACTAGCATTTTACTCTATTTACTGTTTTCTTTTCTTTTTTTATTTCTATTTTTCCATTCCATTTCTGCTTTTTTCAACTGTTGCTCACAGCTTTTCATTGACATTTAAGAGGATACAATGTAGGGTAAAATCCCTTTTTAAAAAATGTATAACCCCTTGAATATGGAAACAAACAAACATTTTTACTCTCATGTCTATCAGCTGGCATTATGTTACTGGGGAAAGGGATAGCTAGACTCAGCTATCTGCCACCATGTCCCAAATCTAGATAAGTGGCAGAACAGTGATGAATGAACCGGTGGAACAGAAATTAACAAACAATGCATGCAAGGTTATGCTAAGAACTTCACCTCTTTGAAGGCTTTTAAAACCACTACGCAATGGTTCATGCTGAGCAAGCACAGCTGGTATTTATCTGCTGTTGTTTCCTTTTAATTAAGTCTTCAGACATCACTGTAACATACTTCAAAATCCAACTGTCAAACTTAAAATTCATTGAAGGCGCTCACATTTACTGTCAGCAGACAGTAACTTCACTATGAGCGATAGGAGCAGAGGGACAGCGTTCGGTCGGTCATCATGTCTGCCAGGGCAGTGCCTCTCTCTGACTGCTCGTTCACTGCTGGATAGTGAGCCGCCAACGCGGTGCAGCATGCCTGAACCTTGACTCAGACGGAGTGCAAATGGCGCGGCGACGAGGCCCGGCTAGCCATTTAAACTTGCTGACTTTTATCATTTTTACTGGAATGTCGTGAAAGGCCTCAATAAATCAATTGGATTAAAAGAAACATATCTGTCATGTTCATTTAATAGCATATTGGACACTGTTAGTGTTCGACCAGGGTGTCATAACATGGACTGATAGAGCTGAAACGCATTCAGGGGGATTGATAGGGTTTCACATGATTTCATTACTGCAGATCGGCTTTCAAAGGGCCAAGCAGTGTGCAAGCAGCAGTGAGATTATGTATTTTTAGTCATTTTTCAAGTGGGCTGACTTAATGCCACCTCATCCTCTTTTTGCATGGAGTACAATAAAATTGAGAAAAGATCAGAACATGTGCCCCATTTCACTTTTAAACAATCCATATTCCACCAAAAAAAAGCTTTGAGAAAAAATGCCACCACCAGATCCCACTTTCACTAATAATTCAATCTACAATAATTTATCAGTCACAGGACAATTTTTAATTAAGAATTAGTATTTCAAATCTTTTTGATATTTTAAGTATATTTTGTATATCAAGTATTTCACGTATATTTTGCCACCGTTTCCTTTGTATCGTTGTGCTTAAGTGTGATTGTAGGTCTTTTACACTGTTTAAGATAAGATAAGATTTCAGACTTTATTGATCCCACAAATTTGCATGTTACAGCAGCAGCTGGAGAAAAGCAGGCAATGAGATATAATAATGAGATGAAATAGATAGATAGATAGATAGATTACTTTATTCATCCCTGAAGGGAAATTATGTTGTCATAGCAGCAATCCGGTACATTAAAATACAATAGAAATACAATGACATAAAACACTGAGGTAGGAAAAATACAATAAAAATGGACTAGAAGTAAAATAAAAATACAGAATGGGACAAGCACACTTGAGAAAACACAGGATAAATAGGTAAAAAAAAAAGTGCAGCAGCAAGATGATGTTAATAATACAGATGGTAAGAGGGTTATGTTACTTTTAGTAATAAAGTAATAATATATCATTATAAATAAAAGTACAAGAATGAAAAAATACAAAATGTACAAATACAAAATGTACAAATACAAAATACAAAGATAGCAAGTGGCTGTAACAAGGCGAATGTGCTAAATATACACAAATACAGGGAGAATATGAAATAATGAACTGAAGAAGTATTTTACGCTGCTGTAGCGGTATTTTGACCTACATACCAGTGTCTGTGTCGTCCTCCACTGGCATATGACATTGTACTCAACAAAGTAATTTCTTAGATCCTAGCACACAGCAACACCACTACAGTAGAGTCCAAGCTGTCAAGAAACAGGAGCTGTCAGATAATGAGACAGATTCTAAACCAGTCAATAGTTTACATCTAAACCACTAAAAACTGTGTACATGCATTATAAGGTAGGTAAGGAGGTAAGTATGGTTGGCTGGCAGATTAATACACCAGCTCTTCTTGTCTGCAGTGTAAAGATCTATCGTATCATACTGCTTTCAAGTTGATCTCTGATAACATTCTCTGCACTGATGCTCTGATCTCAGATCAGCAGGGTGTGGGAGATGTCTGGCCACCCGCCAGTCCTGTTGGCCAGTAGGTCTCACGCTTCTGTGATCATTCAACCACAGGTCTCATACTAGATACTGTGGCATTGCAGTGGTACTTTTATCATGTTGTTGGTTTGAGGCCGGCCAGTGCTAATTTGACTTGCCAAGAGCAAATCAAATTAGCACTGGCCGGCCTCTATTATTAATTAGCACTTGTTGGTCTGACCAAGTTTTAGAGAGGTGACAGGAAATTTGATGGAAGAGAGGGACAGTGTCATCAATGAAGACCTCTGTCCAGGATTGAACTGGTGATGACAGTATATGTTATGCATAGAAACTTTACAGAAGTGTTTAAAATATGAAGTTCTTCCCATTAATACTGCCTCAAACTATAGGTTTGGTTTATATTACAAATTATAGCTGCGTGTGTTGATGTGTGTCTGCCATCTTGTCTTTGCCTGGTAGGGGATCCACGAAAATTCGTTTGGTCTGTGATGTTTTCTGCAGACAGTGTGGGTGTCACAGCTAACCTCCAGAGATGCCGGTACAGACTCTTACTTTGGACTCTGTTTTGGTTCACTTCTTGTTTTATCGTGTTAGTGATTTCTCACTGTGTTTGGTGTTGTTTTACTTCCTATGGCTGATTGTCTGCTTCACGCTGTTTTCTGCCGGTGTCTCCTTATCCCTACCTCCCTTCTGTGTCTAAATGTCTTTCACTCTTTCTTTGTCAATTTGTCTGTTTAGTTTTTGCTCCATTACCTCCTGACATTCCCTTGTCCTTTAGTTTGGAATTTTTTTTTTGGCTTCTGGGGTCTCGCAGGTTCCTTTTTGTTACTTGGGCAGTCTTGTGTTTTTCTTTATTAAAGATGCCTTCACTGCACCTCCATACCTGCCTGTCTCGGCCTGTCTTTGGTCCAACCCAATGCGCCTTTCTGCAAGTGGGTCCAGTTCCAAGAAGTAAAAATAACACCAATGCTGGAATGACGCAGAATTATCCTTTGAGTTCTAAACAGTGAACTCAGGATCCAGTATGCAAGGTGATCAAGGACACAGCGTATAACTGAGTGCTTGTCTCAGTTTGTTGGTCACTGTTCGGTGCAGTAATAAGTACATAATTCATCTGATGATTATGTTGAGAGAAATTAAGGATAGAAATTAATTACAGGCATGAGTTGCTTCAGCACTGCATGCTGTCACATTTGGTGTATCACATTCCACACCAGCAGTCCCTGTCACTTGCCTCTCAAGAGTTATTGGCGTCTAACAATATTAGAGAGTCAGGAAATTGGTAGTGAGGCAACAGAGCACAACAATCAAGATCCATTTCCCTCTGCTATGGCCTTGTATACCAAGTAGCCATGCTGCTGCCGATCGAGTCCAGTCATGACCTCATGAAAAATGATAACTTGAGCCTTGCCTGGTCCAATGCTCTGTCACTCCAACACTCAAACCCGCTTGATTTATTTTTCCATTCTGAGCAAGCCAGTTTAAAGAGGCATAAAACTGATTCATAACAGAACTTCAGGTTCATGCCAACATATGTTGTCTTGGGCAATGTTGTTTTTAGGGTTAGAGAGTTGAGGAAGTTCCCGCAAAATGTGTTTGCATTAAAAAGAAAGGAGCAGTGGAATAAACAGACACATTTAACAGCACAGTTGTACGAGAGCAGACCTCTTAGCATTTAGTCGTCCACCCCTTTCTGTGATGCTCACGTTCTGCAGCAGCTCCTCATCTGCTCAATATTTCCTTCATGTTTGGTCCACTTAAACCATTCCATAATTCATGACATTATTTGCATGTTAATCAGCAAACAGACTGATATAATTGCAAATGGGGCTGAAAGGTCAGTTCAGTCGTGAGCTTGTGACAGCATCTGACAGCCAATGAGCAGCAAGTAATAACACGTTTGAAAATGTTTTGTGAACTTTTAAGCAGGAGTGAGCAGAGAGGTTCTTCATTAAAGTAAAAAAAAAATCTTGATTCTGAATGTTGCACACCAAAAGTGAATTTGAAGCATGAATGTGTTTATTACCCCTGTCAAGTAGGTTATGTTTTCACTCGTGTCACTTTATTTGGATGTTTGTTTGTTCAATAGTCTGTAGGATTACACAAAAACTACTTGACAGATTGATGATGAGTTACTGGAGAACAGATGGGAGATGCTTTATTGATGAATCATCAGGTAAGAATTTGGTCATAAATATGTTTGTGCGAACATACTGACCTCCTAATGAGTCGTTCCTCATTAATTCACTGTAAAAATACAATAACTATTCATGTCTTAATGATTGCTTAAATGTTACTCTTCCTGCATGGTAAAAGGATACATCCTACTGTAATAATTCTGTAAACCATAGATCTAAACTATAGTATTTGCTAAATCACCATTATAGTAAGTCAGTGTGGCTTTCTATTTGATTGCTGACATATTGCCATAAATTTGTATGAACAATAAGAAACATTCAGGGACACTCAGCAATTTCATTTTTTAAAATTTAATTTAACATATTATATAAACTCAAAATTACTGAAGTTTAGTTTATTGTAATGAAATTGATTGTCATCATCTGGTGACTGGTGAGTCTAAATTATAGAGAAATAGCAAGTTGGAGTCAGCTAGAAGCACCAGGTGAAATCAACTGACACATTTTTCCTGAGTGAAACAGGATTATACACTGAAAACTGTCTATGTGTCTTGCATGTAGTAAAATATATGTATAACATGTACAAATGTACAAAAATATATGAATCTGGATAAACGATTCAACCCACTGTCTCAATGCACTCTTTCTGAGTCCGCCAGCCAGTGGCATCAAACAGTTGACTGAGCTGACTAACTGTTTCAGGAACAGGTTTGAAGCATAACAAAGCATATTAGCATTTTCTAACCAGACCACCAAGTAAGTAAAGATGATTCCCTATTAGGAATCGATTAGGGCTTGGTTATAAATATTACTTTGTTACAGTTTGGTTTGGGTATGCATTTATTGGCAAAAGAAACAGTAGGAAACAGGAAACAAAAAGGAAGCAGTCGAAGTCCCATGCTTTGTAAACCAATCCTTCCAACCTGACTTGCACCCTACAAGAGAACATGAAACAAGGGTAACGAGGCCAAGAAATGAAACCAAGCAAATCTGATTCATAAATTTAAAAAAAGGCACAGACGAAAAACCGAAATAACACCCCTCGGGTTGTCCCTTCTTGACCAAGCTGTTCATTAGGTACTGCAGTATTAGTGATCATGACAGTACAGTGGGATGATGTCCTTCTCTCACAGGCTGTAAAACACGGTGGGGGCTCATCAAGGACACAGACGCTCCGTTCGGCCTTGTTATGTCGGAGTCAGGAAATGGCTGTGAACCTGAGATGGCTGAATGAGTGCAGGGAGATCCACTTAAGGCCAAGCCAATCTCTTCTTTTTGCATATCGCTGAAACATCACTTAACATTTCACCTCAACACTTCAACTTCACAGTGTTATAAAAGTGACACATATTGCCCACTAAAGGAAATGGGAGCATGAAATGGACCATAAATCATAAGAAGCACCGCTCTCTCCGGAAACAGGCTGATGAGTTCTCCAACTTGGGTCCAAATATTATGACTCGGCGAGAATGTGTGCGCCGACGGCAATCAACCAAAGTGCCGAGCGCTAGATGTTTTACAAAATAGATAATGTTTTCTAGTGATCCGACATCACATCAAACTGATTGCGAGGAAGGTGTCAGAGAGTCCTGAGACTCAGACAACCTTTGAAAAGAGTTTTATGTTCCTGAAAAGGACCCGGCGTAGGGTTACAGTCAGGGTCAGGTGTCTGGTGAAGAGATTTTCAAAGACTTCCCCAAAGTCCGCTCTCTTGGCAATTTAAGTAGGGGTTGAGACCAAGGAAAGAGAGATAAGAGGGTCACTGGAGAGATGCAAGGCAAAGAAAGGAAGATATGAGGATAAAACTAGAGGCAATAGGATATAAATAATGTAGAAGAAAGCAAAAGGAAACGAAGAGGCAAGATGAGGGCAGGGCCAGAGAGAAAGGTGCAGGGGGCAAATACTGTACCATACTGTTGTTCTCCCCTGTTGAGCTGGAAACACATGTTGTCACAGCTTGGTTTGGAATGGCATGACTAATGCAGACCAACCAGGACTAATGGAAAAGCTCTTTAAGACAGTTAGGAAAGGTAGCCATGAACAGAATGGAAATGAGGAGACCAGCTATAGGAACTATGAAATTTGGAGGCATCCAAACTGTTGGGCACATGAAAAGTTAACCTCAGCAGAGTGTTGGGGTTAGGAGAATCATCTCCCTGCAAATCCATATCCAGAGCAGAAAAATCTGTGAGAAATATCGAACAATACACTGCTGGAAGTCTTTGAACAACCTCCTTGCTTTTCCATTCTGCTGCATGACAGTTAACAGTTAAGAGTGAGAGCATGATAGAATGAATTTGCCAGCAAATGAGAAGCCACGATAATGACCGAACAGCAGAGGCTAATTGAGTCCAATCTACAGCAGGCTGGATTAATGAAGGGGCAGGCGAGAGCAGCTATTGATTAAGCCCCTAAAGATCTTTCTGACCACACAACAAGATTGGTAACGATCGGTATATTTTGTCCACTGTCGGTGTCCCTTTGCAGAAATAAATGAAAACTGCACAGACACTTTGGAAAAGCTATCATGAATTGTATGATAGTTTTTGGTCCAAGGGAAATGAGCACAGGAAAACTTCCAACCTATACTCAATGAACAAATGAACCAATAGCCTCAAATAACAAGGCAAACATGCAAAGAGATGACAATAAAATGAGAGTGGGATGTGTAGTGTGGGTGTGCAGATAAACAGCAGAACAGGTACAGATGTCTTTGAGACTCAAAACACCATCCAAAAAGTATCAGTGTTGCAGAGGACAATAACACGTGGACACAGTGGTCTTGATGAGGAGGTGCACGTGAACACTGTGGGCTTTTATTCTTGCTGTCGTAAACACCTGAAGCAAGAAGATGCCTGCACATTCACATCATACATGTGCCATTTCCCAAAAATGAAGTGGGATTTATGGAAAGAGAATGCGTGGTCAGAATGTGCACACCAGACACAACATAGACATGGTTTGATATGAGGCTGGTTTAAGGTGGAGATGAATTACAGTAAGGGATGGAATCTTACAGTAAAACTTTATTTAATCATTAAATTATTTTCGATTTTTTATTCAACACAGTAGTTTATAAAATGTCAATCAAAAGTGCATTGAACACACTTAATTAATGCACATTTTAAAAAATACTGTGATTACAATAGATCATAAGAAGCCAGTTGAGGTAGCTGATTGGGGCACCTCCTGAACATCTTCCATTGGAGGTCATGTTCAGATGGTGGTAAACCCTAAGTTAAATTCAGAACCAGCTGGAGAGATTGTACATCTCATCTGGCATCGAAACGCCTTGTGACGCCCCTAAGGCACTGGAAACATGTTGCATGGGGAGAGGAACAGCTGAGCTCCCTCGCTTAACCTACTGCCACCATGACCTAAGAGGCAGAAAATGGATGGATGGATGTGGTTGTTAGATGGATTAATGATCATGCTATAAATAGCCACAGCTGTGTGTAATGGTGGGTTGTAATGACAGGTACAATGGTGCTGTTTAAGAACCTACCCCATCCAATGCAATCCAGTCCAAAGCAGTGGAATTACGTGGGTTTAAAGACTGGTGGAGCAGGCAGAAATACTGATGTATGGGCGTGTATGAAAGAATGCATGTTTTAGTGTTTTTGTGGACACACAACATTTCTTTGGAAGCTGCACATAGTTGTATGCATCCAAGTCCCAGGCATTTGCAGGCTTCTTACAATTCAAAGCCTCTGCCTCAATACAAGACTGATGCTATATAGACAGTCAGTTGCAACAAGAGCTGCCTTGTTCATGCACACACCTATATATATGTATGGTATGTGTACCTGGACGGTAAATTATTACATTCACAAGGTGAAGTCCAAATGTTGAACTGACTAGTTGAGTTGAAGTTGAATAATTCAAAAAGCATTTTAGGATTAAAAGGAGCTCCTAAGTTAGAGGCAGTTCAGAGGACATCACTGAGTCACTGAACCCTGCTCACATCAGTCAGCTGCTGCTGGTAATGAGCATCATCGCTCCATCCATCCATCCAGCCATCCACCCGCAATCCTCTCCTCTCTTTTATCCTCTCAGGGTCGCAGGGGGACTGGAGCCAATCCCAGCTCACATTGAGTACACCCTGGACAGGTCGCAGTCTATCACAGGGCTGACACACAGACAAACTGACTCACACCTACAGGTCATTTAGAGTCACCAGTCAACCTGACCTGCATGTCTGCAGACCATGGGAGGGAACTGTTTCCCTGTTGTTTTGTTGTTGTTTTGAAACTCTTTGTGACACTATGACTTTCACTCGATCCAGAGGCTCTGAGCCTGAGCTCTGCTGTGTCAAGGCATTTCTTCATTGTTCCTCCTGTCTAAGGAGGCTAAACAGGTTCTGAAACATTGATGCTGATCTAATCTGACTCTAGCAAAGACAGAGTTCTATCTTTTCGATTGGGTGAACCAAAATTTCCGTTTTAACATAAGGAATATAACAAAATACATTAACTGCACCATGTGGACATCTAAGATTCATCTGAATGAAATAATGCTCAGACGAAAGACAGGATAGGTGCCTTCATGTTATTAATAGCAAGTATTATGTTGTCATTTCTGCTGCCGCAGCGCCGGCACAGATCCTGGTCGGCAGCAACGATTAACGAGGTAAGGACGGGGAGGAAGGGCGTGCCATTTTGAGCTCTGACTTGATCCCACTGAGGATGACTGTAATGAGTAAGTAAATTATTTTACCCCCGTCAACTCTGCACAAGTATACCATGGCTTTCAGGGAGCTCACTTTTTTCACCATTGTGTGGCCAAAAAGGACAGATACAACATTTCTAAAGCATTTGATTTAGTTTTTATTTTAAAGCAGGTGTAGTTTTATTCATTTTATTTATTGTCTCTTCTTTTCTTACAGTTCACACTGACTTTCCAGATCAATGTTTGTGGGGGTAGAGAAGACCCATTGACAGTGGAAGGACACTTTTAGTCATGTGTTGAGACCCACATCATTAATATTCAGAACACTGGCTTTAGTGTCATTCCAAAGTTTTAACCTGCTTAACTGTAGTAGTCTAACTGCATGAAGCTTCTGAGTGATGAATTACCTTAGTGTAGCCAGCACTTATGTCAACATGTTTTTTTGTTTTGTTCTGTTGTTTTGTTTACAATATCCCAGCACCCCTGAAAAATAGGTCTTACTTCTGGCAACAGAAAACAGGCAATTTAAGCACAAAATTGATGAATGACATTCTTCCTGCTGACATATTACTGGTGCTGAATATGAGCATATGTAACACTTTGGGATCAATGCTTTTAGATAGGGAAACATATAAAAATGTCAAGCCACGTCTAGCCTCCTCAAAAGTGTCTGACAGGCTCCAGAGGGTTAAAATGTCAGCGTTAAACAAAGGGGTGACTGATGGCAGGAAATAAACCTCGGGGGTCAGTGGCTCACCGCAGAGCCAGCCTCTCCGTCTGCTCTGCTGCATGTGTAAACTCCAGCGGCCGCCAGAAGAGATGGATCCGCACGGCCACGGTCTCTGAGGAAGCCCTCATTGCCATGGCGCGCAGCCTCTCTGAGACACCTGATCTGAATCCAATTACAGCAGCCGTCTGTGTGCTCTCTGCAAGCACCAGCCGCCCAGAAGACCGGCTGCCGCTGGCCCCTCTGTCGACACGAATCCAATGCAGATCCATCTCGGCCTTCCATCGCCAGTCTTCTCCCACAGCTGAAGAACACACTGGGAGGTGTTTTATAACAGCAGTGTAGAATAGGGGATCTCGTAAGGAGCCACGCTGCTTGGCTTGCTAACTTAGCTCTGCCCAGTGCCCATCTTACTGCACCTCGCCACTTCATTATGTTTATGTATATATATGTCTAACACATATCTAGTTTGTTTGTTCTGATTATGCTGGGTATATTCACTCACTGGCAACCTCACAATAATTACAACTCTCCAGAAAATGAGCTTTTAAAGGAGAAATAGTCCCGCTAAACTAAGAGAAACTAAGCTAACCTGCTACTTGCTGTAAAGTCAAGTTACTGCACAGACATGCTGTGGTATCAATCTTCTGCCACTGATTGACACTCTGCAAAAAAGCTAATTTCTTATCCCTTTAAGGTGTATTCAGAGCTCGAGCAGTGGGACATGAAGCAAAGACGCATTTTCACAAGTAGGAAATGTGTCAACTCAAGCTACACTATGCATTTATCTTCAAACTCCTCTCCAGACTGTGAGTATTTGGGCAGGTAAAATTTTTTGATCTTCAGGCTTTGTGCTTCAGCACATTCAGTTTCAAATACACTAGTGGACACTACATCAAAGTGCCAAGTCTCTGCTTTAATGTGAGCAGGCTCCCTTCAGGATAGAAATGGTGATGGTGAGGGTGATGTCCTCCCAGAGATTCACCCCTGTCTCTCTGCCTTCAGTCTGGTCTTCAGTGGAATGCTCCAGCCATTCCAGCTCTTCATCCTGCAACACCCTCTGTTTGCTTTTGGTCATAGATTTAGTGTGTTTAGTGTGTTTATTACCCTGCCGAATGATGAAATGACATCCAGTGAGTTTTGCTGCAGTTGGCTGAATGTGAACAGCACACAGAATGCTCCTGTATATCACTGCATTCATCCCGTCATTCATGCTTTGGGTCAGGAGCTGTTTCTCTGCACTCTGCTTTTTACATCATTTTGACAGGGTTTGATTTCTGTGTCAGCAGTCCATTGAACTGTGTTTCAGAACTCTACCACTTTCATTTGATGTGTTTTTGTGAACTTTCTGTTTCGGGGGTTTAGCAGGGCTTTGCATATTGTTGTGAATCCGCTGCAATTCTGGTCATGAAGTCATTTCTTGATCACTGATGTGGAAACATAGATCTGCATCCTGGAGACAATTCTTGAATCATTGTGCAGTCATAAAGTAAATTATATTCTGCTCATCCACAAAATGATCTATCACATTATTTGACATGTTCTACTTTTCCTGTGTGCACCTGCTATTTCAAAATGCGTCCCACTACCTTATATATCTCTGATTTTCAATTTTTTATCCTTGACATGCGTGGCCATCTCTTTGTATTCTTTGTGTTCAGGGACTTTGAAAAATGCACAGCTGTCCAAGGCACATTTACTGACACAGACCTGCTCAAAATAAAGCTGAGGCCTGATGCTTTAATGCAGTATTTTAATTTGAAATTGAATCAGCCAAAGCTCAGAGGCTTCACAACAGAACTGTTTATATACTTAACCCCTTAACGCCTATTGTCGCGATTTAGCAACAAACCACTTCCGCTCCAAAACAGCCAAAATAGCGTGTGTATTAGTATTGCTTTGTTACATTAATAAAAGAATCTTCATACCTGAGATGGGAACACGTATTTTTTTTACCTTTATTGCCTGTTGCCTGTCGCTAATTTGCATCATAGATAATAGATAATAATAGATTTATATCTATTTTATAACTATTTTATGTGCTATACTCAAGTTAACACTCTCAACTTAGCATCTACTTGAAAGCAAAAAGCCACACCAAATTTTTTTTTTGATAATTGGAAATAAATTCAGGCGTTAAGGGGTTAACGGTCTGAACTGCATATTACTCCCGTTCATGAGTGTATAGAGACAAGAGATTGGGGGATTTGAAGGAAATGACCAGAGCTGTGTGCAAGTAGCTGTGCACATACCTTGCTTACTAGTTATAGCTATCATATGAATATCAATACAGCTGTAGTATATCCCCTGCTAAAGACAAATAAAAACACCGTACAAACAGTGGTCAAAGCAACATGAACCTGTCAGCAGAGGAAGAGTGAGCAAAAGCTGTAAAGCTCATTCCAGTGCACAGTAATAATTGAAAGTAACCTGATATTAATGCAATTTAGTAATCTGTTGGTACACTTTATGATGATGCACTTTATATTTCATAAAGATGATCACTGTAAATACCACAGGGGTCATTTCCCCCTGCTGTTGTTTGTTTGTTTCTATGTGATCCACAGGTCTGCATAGGACATGTTAAATATTTGTGCAAAGGGATGACAGGGGCTTTTTAATCTCACTGTGCGATGTGTCGTCACTCAGAATGTGCCATTATTGCCTCTATTAAGGAGATGAATGGAGAAGGGAAATGGGCCTGAGGGAAACTTATTGGGCCTCGGTTGTTCATATCACTGTCAGAGGCCAGATGAGATGCACCAAATGAAAACCGAGCCCAATATTTCTCTTTGATCTGTGAACGCCTCGGGTGCACTCGCACGCCACAATTGAGAGATTAATGTCTGTCGTCATTATCATTAACCATGTTAGAGGAATTGAGATGGCTGTGTGCGGGTTGTGGTTCATCATTTTCTGTGCATTATGTTGAATGATAAAACAAACAGCATGAGTCCAACTTCATGTGAACAGCAGGGGATCATAAACAGTGATGACAAAGTTCTCAAAGACCACGGTAAATACCATTCGTCTTCATAGCTGCAGGTAAAAAAATGAAGTTCAGCTAAAAGGCGATGAGGCTCAGCGGAACACACAAACACACCCAAGCATCTCATTCCAGATCATAAACACTTCGCACCAAAACCATTTTTCAGCCCAAACGTCATGTAGATTTATTGTGAACTGCAAATATGAAGAAATCCGATCATTATATGGTACTGTGTCGCTTTCTGTGCACACTATAATATGGAAGTGACTTAGGATGATTAATGCCACACTCAGCCTTCTACCTGCTCATAACGGACTGAAATTTTTTTTTTCTGAATCCAGTTTGCTTTGGGTCAGACAGGCAGAGTGATGGATTGCTCTTCTACGTGAACGCAAGGTGGCACACATTAACATTTGTTCTGTTTCTGAAAACATGCAGCAATATTTCCATAAATGCAATCACGCACCAGACCACAGACGTCCAGGTTGCTGGAGTCAGCATGTCTGCTGGTCCTGTTGATAGCTGTGTAAGAACCGTGTATCCATCTATGGAAAATCACTCACGCCCAATGAGCGAGGGTTTGTTCCAACGCTTCCATTTACTTTCCATTAATGTGCTGTAAACAAATCATCAACCCAACTGCGTCAGAGTAAGAAACATTATGACTATTTTGACTAAAATAATAAAGTGTGGCAGTGGGCTCATTAGCTGACAAGTGTGCAAGTAGACTGACTAACATTATCTGAAAATCTCTGAGCTAGCTAGCTAACAAACTATGTGAGCTAATTTTCGTAAATTAAAATAGAGGTCAACTTATAGTGATTTTTTTTAAAAAGGTAGACTAAATAATAATAATTTGAGGTATAACTAAACTGATAATTTAAACATAAATTATCATTCCCTTGACCTTGTGAATGAAGCTTCCCATCAGCCCCTTAGACCAAATAATGCGAGGATTGGAATCATCAGAAATTTGACTGATGGCTGTGCTACCTCCAGTATTATTTCAGAAAATGATAATAGTTAATAGTTATCATTATTGTTATCAGTTTTAGAAGAACTGAGATAAAATTTAGGTGTGCTTAAGCAACCCTAAAAATGTCTAAAAAATAGTCTAAAATTGCTGCTGGTACATTGGCTACTGTTCTTATTTAATTAGGTATTTTGCCTTTACTAGCAGTGACCTTTCAGAAGAGACATTTTCCATTTTATATTTTAAAGTGGGGAGGCCCTAAACCACTTTTATCTTTATATACTGTGTTACAAATTTAAACTTGAATAGATTAGTTGAATACAAAGAATATGCCTCCAAACAGGGCTAGGAGTCAGTGAATGTGGATTGTAATGGTGATTTTAATTAGATGCTAAGGCCTTTACAGTGCAAGTCACTAGATTTCAACCCAACTGACCAACAAAAGGAGATTATGGAATGATTCTGCTCTCCACTAATACTAAAAACAATTCAGGGAGTGTCTTTTAGTCCCTCCAATACAGTGTCATGGACCTGCACAGTCTATGAGAAAGAACATTGGAGTTGTTCTGGAGGCTCCTTTCATCACCATTCAAAAGTAATATTGGATTCTCTCCTGTAACACCAGTGTAAATCAGGTTTCTTTAATCTGACAATCTTCTCAGTGCGGGCCGAGAAATATATCATTGTGGTATTTGGAGGTAAATGTCCTGCTCTGGATTATTAAAACCTCTATTAGCTGTTTGACTGTGGGCTACACAGGGCTGAGCAGCCATCTGTGGCCTGCCTGTTCTGCTCCCTGCTTCCTGCTGCTCACCTGGGCCAAAGCAGCAACAGAGAGGGGGGATCCGTAAACAGGGGGGAGTGAGAGGAGAGAGCTGCTAATATTCAACAGTACCAGTCGCATGTAGTGCAGAGTCTGCTTTTTGAGGCCTAGTGACATTATCAAATGGATTGACATTTCAAATATTTGCAGTGCTCAGCGGGTCCAAATATGGTATAAGCGAACCATGGACCTCCTCTACCAGGCCATGCATGGCCATTTCATTACAAATGAAGAAATGAGATCCAACTGCTCCCCAGACCTTTACGCTGCAGACAATGCAATCTGAAGAGCAGGTGCTTTCCTCCACACAGGCCATTGCCCTGCACCGTTTGCAATACCTTAAGTGCAAGAGGTGCATTTTGAAGCGCCGGCAACTGAATGATTAATTTAGATCAGAGTGCCTAAGCAGTGTATCTCTTTTCCTCATGTGCCCCCAAAACACCTGTCATGGAAACAGTTGACTGTTTCCTCCAGAGACTCCAGAGAAAATGTTTTGGTACCACCGGCATCAGTAACACCAGTACTGCAAACCTGACAGTATTTGTTGAACAGTGATGGTTTCCTTTTTCAGCAACTGCAGATACATTTTCACATTCATTTAAGAAACGATGCAGAATATACAACTGTTGTGAATATGAATACACAGTCAATTTTTCTTCACACAACTTTTACGAGAGGCTGTGGTAACAGCAAAGCATGCAGATATTATAAAATGTGGTCAGATGCAGATTAAGCACCATGAGTGAACATGTCCCAGCTCACCAGCTTAAAAAGACAACTCAGTATGGCAAAGAAAGCTATAAGTTGAGGTGAGAGCAAGACAACTCAATTGACTCATTTGTGTAATGCTCAAGCAGAAGACAAGCTTGAAGCATCTGAAATGAAACAGTTTTTGTTCTAAAGTTAGCTCAGTGTCAGATAATATGAGAATGAAATGGTGTATGTGGCTGTGATGAGGTTTACATGCTGTTTTCATTCTGTGACTTCACTTTAATTTGTCTCCAAGGCATGTAGTAGTGTGTTTCTAAAAATATGTTTTTCCTTAATCAGGTGAGAAAAATGTTTATATTCATTTATGGGTATGGACAAAAACATTAATAAATGTTGGGTGAAAATAAAGGCACAGTTTTTTTTCTAAACCAGCATGATACATGTGCACATTTGATGGGACAGTATGTCATGGCACTGAAACTTAGCCTTTAAGTTTGCTGGTTGAATATTAGATATGAACAATGATTTTTAAATTACTTTTAATTCATTTTAACCAATCTATAGTTTGGCATTACTCTTGAACTTGTTGGGCCTGATGGCAGTAGTTTGCACTGCTGGCTATCTCGTGGCAATCTGAGGGTTCACTGTGCAGGATATTCAGTGAATGAATCGCTACATGCACCACTCCCTCACAGCAAGAGGGTCTGAGACCGTCTCATGAGCGCTCAACTATCACTCAGAGCTCATGTTCACTGTGTCGAACGTCTCATCTCAGCACTCGTCCCTCTCCCTGCAGGGCACATGAGTGGTTTCAGCAGAGACAACTGGATGTCCAACACCATTCAACATGCTAATGGAACCACCAGTATTGTTATACACAGACAATGTAAATTCCTGTGTTAAAGAACTAGTGAGAAACATAAATGCCTGTGCAGCACAGAAACATTTACAAATGCCCAACCCATCAGGAACATACAGAGCCCTAGCTCGTTTCAGAAATACACAGAGGGAGAGAATGTCACAGCACTGGCAGGAGATCAGAATCAGAATCATATTTATTATTACTGTCACGGCTTACCTCCAGAGACTCCATGTTTTTGGTTTGGACAGGTTAATTTCCTGTTTTATTTTGGTAATGATTTCCTCAGGTGTCTTATGTCACCTTACTTCCTGTGTGTTATTGTCTGCCCCACCCTGATGTGTTCCACCTGTGTCCTGGTATCCCTACCTCCCTGTGTAAAAATATAGTGTTGGTCTTTCTAGTTAAGTAAACCCCCACATTGCACCATTCCTGTCTGCCTCCATCTGCATTTGGGTCTAACCCCTTACACCTTTGTGACAATTATCACCTCCATAGAACACACACAGCAAATATAGGCAGATGCAACAGTGGTAATGTGAATTCTTTCAGGATTGATGAGCTAGGCAGGTTTTGCCCATCTCCCCAGTCAGGTTGACAAGTCTTGCCTGCACATGCACCTCATACAGCTTGGTGATCAGCAGCCACTGAATTGCAGATTTTGTTTAGCCTTTCTTTTTTTTGGGGGGGGCATCCCTGAACTCAGAAACTGCTTAGAGATGTGGTAAAGTAAATGGAACTTTGTCTGTGCCTGCCTTTGTCTTTCATCTCCACCAAGAGGTCGTTCTCCTTTTTTTTATCGTGAGAACCAAACTGATTGTACAAAGTCAACAGGAGAGCAACTTTTATCATGAAACCAAAAGCCACCCTAAGTCCGAAGCAAATTTTTCTGTTAATTTGTCATCTCTACACATGCAATATGTTATAAAGTCAATACAACCCTCAGTTGTAGTAGCAGTTTTTGGACACATTTGCGGAAGTATTAGAAATAGAAATATTGGCTTTAATGCATAATGTACATCTTGTCAGCCCTTACTTTCATACTGGGATGAGCAGTATTGACTTTCTTCAGGTTATAGCTATATTTGTAGTGTGCTGTTGTATTCCTTGTGAGGCACTCAAAATGTTGCTGTGTTGAGCCAGTTTTTCTCAGTTTCCCCTCGATAGTGTTCACTGAGTATGTGCTGACAAAGACATTCACTACTTTCTGTGCAAGTGGTTTTAAAAGTGGGAAAATCTGCTTCAAATGCCAAACTCCAGAAGTGGCCATCACCTGATCTGAGTTCAACTTCAATGTCTTTTGTCTGCAACTCGGCTCTTTCACTTTCTAGAGCAGCACGAAAGCTGTGTGATGCATTCAGACAGAAGAGGTTTTCAGTGAAGCTGAAGCTGTCCTTGCGCTCATTCACATAATTGAGTTTGCATTCACACTCTCCCCTCAGCTCTTGCAAAACCTGAACAAACCCTCTGAGGTTGAAGATGTTCTGCTGCAATGGTTGTGACAGCTCTGACTTTTTGGGGAGTTAATGAAATCTCTGTCAGGTATATATGGAGTAGTTCTCTCATTTTATTCAGTGCGATGCTTGGAAGCTTATCTCTCCCTTGAAGCAGCAGGTGCAGAGAGTTCAGATGACTGGTGTTGTCGGTCAGAAGGACCAGCTCTATGATCCAGTGTGGGTTAGTGCTGGTTTGTGTTTCAACATTTTGGTCTCCAGGAAAGAGCGGATGTCTGGGAGGAGGCTCAACTCTCCAGCACTTTTTTTTTTACCATGACATGCATCACTAAATGATGATAAAATTATGAATTTATAAAGTGAAAACGCGCTCTCTTTGCCTCACATGTTTGGGTGTCAAGTCACATATTTACTTACAGTATGTCTTTGCCAATATTTTCTATCAACCTTCAACTGGCTAAAGCAGACAACTGTAAACCCTATAGATGCCCTGCAATTGCACCCTTGTTCTCACAGTCTATGAACAATATTTCTGCTGTAGCCAAATGGGCAACTAAGTGGGAAGTGTAGCGGTAGTGTCAGGGAGAACATTTCTCTCAAATTTCATGTAATAGCAATTTTATATAGTCTGAATAAAAAATAGTGCAGCTTTAAATAATGGTGCCAATTGCTAATTTATTAAAGGTTACTATTGTTGATAATATCATGGCTAAGAGCAGTGTGTCTACGCAGAAAGTTCAGACATCTTCCACCACAATGTACTGATTAATTTCCAATTCATTTGAGTAAAGAGAGGCTCTTTTGCCAGACCCGAGCGGTTTTCATCTTTTCTTGCTGTCACTTTTTTCTGTTTGGCCTTGTACTTGATTTAATGCAACCTGTAATCCCCCATAGACTACAGACTGGAGAAGAGTGGAGTAGGGAGTGAAGCGGAGAGAAAGTGTGTGTGTGAGTGAAAGCTGGTGAAATAGCACTCCACTCATCGGGACAGTGACTCACACTCATATTATTACACCGTGTTCCAATGAATAAATCAAGACAAAGCCCTGCTTCCAAAAAACGGTGGAGTGCAGAAGGATCCCTTACATCAGCCTAGATATCTTCTGCATGCTCCCTGAGAAGGACTCTTACACAATTAATGCAATTATTTGAAATTAAACACCTTCGCTCTGAGTGCTCATCTTTGACTAATGCGCAAATTGGCATTTTGGTGCCGAACGAGACCCCGAGGTGTAATGGCTCGGATGGGGTTGATGACAGAGATTAGTCTTAACAGCAGGCAGGCGTGGCAGGATCAGTCTTGGTCAAGGAGAAGCTCGTCGTTAAACGCCGCCTCTGGTTTGCAAATGTCCTGCCTTGTACATTTAAATGCTCCTAATGAGGATCCTTAAAGAGGGAGACAGTGTTATCTCCACCCTCAGAGGTGCCGCCGTCTCATTGTTCACCATACCCGGCAAGAGAGAAATCCATCATATCTGCTGCCCCCCAGGCGAAGGTGTACAATTAAAATACTTCAAGACCCTGCGTGTGATTTATTCAGGAAATAAATGAGCCATGCATACCAGCACCTGAAAACAATTACACCCACGATTCCGAGCATAGTGTGGTAATATCTGTGATGGTAACGTGGGGCCCCAAAATTCACCCCGAGCACTCTCCCTTTATGATTTTTCTCCTTTATTTTGCTACATTGGGGTCATCTGAAACATGATTAATGTATCACAGAAGGCTGCAGTCTGAAAGGATGCCAGAATACTATTGTCCGTGTTCATTTTTTATCTTATTTAATTTTTCTTAAAGAGAAGTGTGAAGGGAGAAGATGCCTAGCCAGTTTTCCTCTTTGAATGGTACAGCAGATGTAAGGGGACATTCAACAGTGAACATTTTCCAGACATGCAAAAGGTCCACTAATTAACAAACAAAGGCCAGTCCACTTTGATTCAAATCAGTTTGAACATCAGTTGAAACATGGTGTGACCAACTGTCTCAGTGCAAATGGTACTTCTACTGTAAATTTAGCCAAAAAGTTTAGATATTTTGCCACAGGACAGGCTTCATAGTGACACTGATGCAGGGAGTTCTGTTAGTTCTGGGGACTGATCAGACCGCAAAAGGTGCAGTCACACGACAGGAAGTAGGAACTCGTCACTTGTAACGCAAGTCTTACAGGATGCCCCCATAATCAGCAGTTCTCGCGTGCCATGTCCCCCACAGTCCTTACATAATTCTGAGTGTGCCTGACAAGAACAGCATTTGTCAACCAGGTGCTGAGATGGTAGCAGCATAGCTCTCCTGCCTCCTGCATGAGGTAATCACCTATCAGCATGAAGCTCCACCCGATTGTTTTTCCGAGCCAGTACCTACCCAGCAGAAAGAACTTATTTCAGCCCCCCAAAAGACCCAGGAAATCACCTATAGGAGGCCATTCCTTTAGCGGGGACACAAAGCTTCCCTTAACTCAGCTACATATTTCCTGTGGTGGGAATATGCCTGGGGAGCTGTAAGATGAGGAGATGGATTTCCAAAGCTATTGGATCATCCAACAAGCAGTTCTGAAGAAGCATATGGTCAGCTTAAGGACCTAACCATGTTTATGCTACAAATTTGTAGGTTGAACATGCAGCTTTCTGGTGTAAAAATAAGTAGATTTGATGTGACACGTGCTAAAGTGGACCAAGAATGCACTGAACTGATTTCTTCATTGCCTCGTCTTAAACTGAGCCCCACAAGAACTAGAGGATACAAATGCTTGGAATTCAGCCCATGAATCATGCTCTGATCATGCAATGGCACTTGTGTAATCACAGAGGGTCCAGCAGGCAAATCTTCAGACACCCATTCATTAGCTGACTCAGCAGCCAGCTGGACAGGACGCTGGCAGATTATTCGGTTGATCCAGGGGGTAAGCGATGAGGCGACTGCAGGAAAAGTAGGAGAGTGCATCTCCTCTGTGATTAAAGGCCGGAGCTCCTGACATGCGTGATAGCCCCATGACTCCCAAGACCCCGGCCCAGGAGAGATAAAGTGATGGCTTGCCTTCTACCTCTCTACCGCGCTTCACGGCCGCTGTAATTCACCGGCCACTGGTGGAACCTTTTAACAACCTTCCTATAGCCTACGCACCCAATCCTAACAACATCACTCCTGGGGCTGAATAGGTGCACAGGATGTTATATAAAGACAAAAAAAGAGAAACAAAGGAAAAGTGGAGGTTTTGCACTGATTCACGTGGCTGGACCTGCAGCAGAGAAAATGTAGATACAGGGATCTCCATAGACAGCATTTACTGATGAAATGGAAATCCCAGCAGAGGTGGCAAAGATGAAAAAAATGAACTCTGCTCAGAGGATGAGTTAGTATCATTTGTTGGACTTATACGCCGAAGTGCAAGAGGTTTACGCTCTGAAATCCTTTACGCCGGAAGACTTAATATGCACATAGTAATGCCCCCCTTATATCAGTCACGGCATGTCATTAATTCAGATGCAGTTCGGGAAATTAATTGCACTGTAAATGTTGATCAACACAAACGGCCATTGTCTCACTGAGGCCAAAAGTAAGCCATTCATCATCCGCTCCCCTGCTGCCGGGTCCAGTAATCAGGCCGACGCATCATTACTGTTCTGCAGCAGGACTGGGGAACTCTCCCTTTATTCTGCTATATGAATCAGTATGTAAATGATGCTACATGGGGTATGAAATGTAAGTAATGTGTTAGCATATAAGATATGTTCAAGTATATGAAATATGATATGGCTGGGGAAGACACTGAGTGCTTTTTGTGATGACAAATGAAACCATAATACACATATCATTCACAATATTGACTCGCAACCTATTGTTTCATTATTTCCTGAAACAAATAATTTAGATTTCCTACTATGTTTTTTGCAGGAGACATAATCACTTACATGGTTGTCTTCACTGTCTGTGTCTCTCCCAGTCCGGCAAGTGGAACACTCCCAGAGAGGATGTTGATGTTCATCAAGAAGCAGTTCTGGTACAAAACTCCCCCTAAAAACACAAACTACCATTGTGTTTGTGAAAACATTAAACAAACGGGACACACTAATTAAATCATTCATTTATCCCAGAGGTTAAGAGGTGTTGGTAATTGCACTGAATAGAACCGTACAAGTTGTTTCTCCATGCTTGCAGTCTCTATCCTATTAAGTATGCACATATCCCAAAATGTTGGAACAAATGCACATTATTTTTTCTTATGGGAAATGGTTTTGGATGCTAGGAAGTCCAGACACCTTCATGCTTCAACTCAGCGCCAACATTATCTTTTCCTGAATTCCTCACTCAGTTGTTTACATGTCACCACAGAAATGTGCATTTGTTTTTTGTTGCCACTAATGGATATAATACAAGACATTAAATATGACTACAGTGAGATTTATGTAGTGTGGCATTCTTCAACCATTGGTAAAACTTGCTTTTAATAGTTTGTGATCCTAACATCATACAGTTGAGCTGATGGGACCTCAAAAGTTATCACTTTTGGACAACTAACCAAAACAACACAGCAACAGGATCTTCCATGCCACATTGGTTGTTGTTGGTTTTTCTTCGCACATTTGATATTAACCATCGTCTTTCGTGATGGCTGATGACAGTTTTCGTAATAGTTGTGCAACATGTACAGTGTGCACGAGGCAGAATGTGGGCTAATGAGCATAATATAAGAAGAAGAAGAAGAAGTTAATGACAGGGGCTACAACGGCTAAATCCGAGTATGAATACATTTTCTAACCTTATATATATATATATAGTAGCTGTCCTCTGATATTTCCTGCTATACTTGAGATTTTTCACTCCGGTCCCAGCAGAACCCAGAGTTGGGGAAGTCAGATGCACAAAATTAACTCCTCCATTCTTCTTTACAGTACATTACTTTTATCTTTTGTCAGCACCGGAGTGTCAGATCAGCAAATTTGGGGCTACGAGTTTAATTTAGTTTAACTTTTGGCTGTGAAACCTGGTGGGAAATCAGGGCAGAGTGCACAGCTCTGACACTGGCAGCCACTCAGGAGAGAACAATGTCCATTTGAAAGTAATGGCCTTGCTGCGTACAGTGTCGCACTTGCACACTTGCTGTGAAAGCAGGAGGAGGCTGAAAGCTCACTGCTTGAAGTCTTCTTTCCTGCTGCTTTTGCATCAACGCTGGCTGGTCAGTCACACTCATCATTTTAAAATATGAATTGACCAGGACTATTATATTACTATCCTGTTTTCTGCTGTCCCAACCAAAGTTAACTATTTTCAGTGGGATTTCAGAGACTACATGTGGTAGCCATAGTGGATAATATGCTGGCACCAGCAAACTTACTTTTGCGTACAAATTGTTACGTTGATCTTCAAACAGTCAATGCCACCCCTTACCTCTGATTCCAAGTGTCATGAACTGGTTTAGAAGACAGCTGAGCTTGAAGGACATATTACTCATTGGATTGCTTGTGTTTGGCTAGAAGGTGTGAGGCCCCTGAGAAGCTAGGCAAAATCAGAAATAACTAACTGTAAGGTAAATGATACTAGGTGGTAAGGCAAAGGATTTTTATAATAGCTACCAGCATTGATACCCCAAATCAAAGTATTGCAGGATATGTATATTCCTTAAAAGTATTTCAAGATAACATTCTGAACTTTATTCTCCATTCTTAGTTCTGCAAGAACTGTAGAACATGCACATCCACCCCTGGGCCAGTATCTTCATATTGACATGGGATAAAAACGTTTTTGTAAGCTTCTTTGTCTGCTTACTTGGCTGCAGCCAGACTTGTTTATCTCATGATATGATTTTTGTTGTTAAGTTTAATTTATTCTGGAAATGCTCCCCTTGTCATAACAGAGATGGCATTCACCCGAGTGCATCTGGTGTGCGTGCTCTAACAGCCAGCATATTTAACAGAGTGCAACTCATGCCAAGAGATTGACAATGTGACCACTAGATTTCTGCACGGCCTTCTGTCCTATACTCCATCTCCACACTGTCGACAAGTCCTATTCTTTTAATGAAAGGCAACTCTAAAATTCTAATCCACACATCCAATAAATTTGGATCATGACTGCATTAACCACAGTCAACCTAAAGCAAGCCATCAGGAAACTATCCACCTTGTCACAATTAGGCAAAAACAAAGGCCCAAAGATTTGCCACCCAAATGTAACCTAATTCCTAAATTAGATTAAATGAAATTGCAAGATTAACCTCCTGTATTCCAGATATCTCTCTATTGAGAATTATCATTTCTATCATAAAGGCAACACAGATAAGCCTGGTTATGGAGTTGCAATCTGTTTATCTCAAAAATCCCTGTTATTAGTACATTTCACCTACATACACATACACAACACCTACAAACCTCCACATAAGAATTCTGCTGTATATTTTTTATTGATGTTATTGAACCAAGGAATTTATTACGCTGGGAGACATGAGCTGTCCTCCAAAACTAAGTATGTGCTACAAAGCTGGGTATTCACCAATAATTCAAAGACCCAGCTGGAATCGAAAAAGCGAGATGCTCAGTTTTAGTCGTTAAATTCACAAATGAGTCTACATAATATAGAATGCCTGGTCTCGATCAATCTTTTGCATTTACCATTAGGAAAAAAGAAAAGATTATCAGTTGACACAATCTGCAGAATCTGCAGACAACTTCAAAGTCTACACTGCATGAGTTTCATAAACAAATAAGGCAATTGGATCAGAGCAATGAATGAGATAACCCAGAGAATACATTGGCTAATGTCAGTCAGAAAATTTTGTGACTACGTAACAGATATATGAAGGAGTATGGATTTAAATCTGCTGCTATGGATACACCCTGACATAATAACACTGCTTCAACTGAAAGCACTTTCTTAGATATCTATCCTGAAGCTCATCAGAAAAAAGAGAGAAGTTTGTTTGCATCTGTCATTAATGCATGCACTGCAGCACTCCGAAAGACAGCAGTCAAATATTACCAAACAAATACTGGTTCAAACTTTGTGGAAAGTTTTAAGAACAAGTATTGATGGGGGACGTATAAAAGTAAAAAATGTTGTTTTAATAGCTGTAAAAGTAGCTTGTATTTTCAATGATCATTTTTATTCTTCCATTAAAAACTTTAACACGGGTCCTCACAAACTCACTTGGTAATTCACACTCAGGTAATTATGTCACAGCGTGTCACAATGAGCACTTCTTCTAGACAAATGCAGTTTTTTGGAAATTCTCTCCAATTGTTCCAGTTTTAAATCTAATAATCTAACTCGAGGGTTGGGGTTCGGGTCACTGTTCTTATATGGAAGGAGATATATCTCTTCCACTTTGGTATTGTCCTACCATATGTCTACCTTTAGCTTTAACTGGTCAAGTGCTGTTTGCCTTGGTTGTCCCGACAGAACACCACTCAATAATGCATTATATTTTGGTATGGGATAAGAGAAATAGAAAGAACATGCTGATGAGTAGAATGTATGGAGTGGCACATTAAAGGAGTGAGAGAGTGGAATACAGAAGCTATCGTTTCGCATCCTTCCTCCAGGCCCATCATTCCCCTGGAAATGGAGGACAAAGCTGTTGGAAGTGGATCGCATCTCTGTTGTTGGATCATCAGACGGGGGAATTCAGCACAATGTTAACAACCACATCACCTTGCTCTTGTGTTTTTTTAAGGCTTGTTTATGCAGCAGACATTCATTTTGGGGGATAGAGTTAAGGGAGGCTGATCCATCACAGGCTGCAGTTAATAAAATTACAGCTCACACTGGCTCCTACATCCCCTTGATTCATCATCTGCTGCCAGCAGCTTCCTGCCACACCCTATCAGTCTCGACTACTGAAAACCTTTGGTCTGAGGGAGGCTTTGGGGAAATCAAAGCCAGAAAACGGTAATGGGAGTTTGATTAGCAAACACTTTATGGTGGCAATTCTTCCCTGCGGCATGTGGCTGTTGTAAATGATCGTCCCTCTCCCGCTGGAGGCGGGTGGATGCAGGAATGACTGACCGGTATAAGGCTGAGCTGGCTCGGCTGGTATCCGCCACCACCGTCACAGAAGGATGGGGGTTGATGGTGGATTAAGAGTGACGAGCAGATGGAGACAGCTGCTGTAGCCCGGGGTTGACCTACAGGGGGTAACAGCACATCTGTAACAGCTGACAGGCCAATAAGAGCTTGATATCCCATTATTACCAGCAACAGGAGGATACATTGCCGTGGTACGTCTGCACAGAATAACACCCAGGCTGAATTGAGAGTCACCTTCCATGACCAATAAGGAACTGCCATGCATCTCGCTATTATTACACCTACTGATTCTCTCCAGCTCTTTTTTTACTTCACTGAAAGTACCATGGAGCAAAGACCAGCAACTAGTAACAAAATCATTGTTTCTCCTCAGCCATGATTTATATATACAGTAAAGCCCAAAATTATTCATACCCTTGGCAAATTTTTACTTAAAGTTACTTTTATTCAACCAGCAAGTTTTTTCTTGTTTGGAAATGACAAAGGCATCTCCCAGAAGATAATACGACGATGAAAAAGAGGCATCATTGAGGGAAAAATTATTTCTCAGCTTTTATTTACATTTGAACAAAAAGTGTCATGCCCAAAATTATTCATAGCCTTTGCAAACTGTCACAATCTATGGGAAAATCCAAAGTTCTATACCATTCCAAATTGTCCAAGCTGTGTTTAAGTATCTAATTACCCTGATTTGTTGGAAACAGCAGTTTTAATCAACTGAAAAACAGCAGCTCTCTGCGGTTGGTTTGTGGACAATCATGACTAAGACAAAGGAGTTCACTGAGGACCTGTGGCTGCACATTGTGGCTGCTCACAAGACAGGAAAGGGCTTTAAGGCCATATCTAAATATTTTCAAGTTCCAGTGGCTACAGTGCAAAGTATTATTTAAAAAAAACAAGGTGTTCTGCATTGTGGAAAAGGACGCGGTCACCTCTCTCACTATCCTCCTGACCAGCACAGGTGGCCAGGACAGTCCAACGGCACTGCACTGCACACTGCTAGGTTCCACTAATGCAGACCAACGAGGACGCCACTTCTCCAGATAAGGCACGCAAAAGTCCCCTTGGCCTTTGCAAATGCTCATCTGGACAAAGTAGAAGAATTCAGGTCTTCTGTTTTATGGTCAGATGAAACAAAAATTTAATTGTTTGGCCACACTGATGTATCCCTCATTTGGCGTAAAAAAGGAAAAGCCTTCAACCCTAATGACACCATCCACTTTGTCAAACATGGTGGTGCGAACCTCATGCTTTTGGGGAGGGGGCTAATCACAAAACGGCACCATGAAAAAAGAGCAATACATCAGATCAGGGTGATGGCAAAGAGATCCTCCAACCTAAAAGAGTTGGAGCTCAACACTAAAGATGAATGGACAAAAATACCAGTGGGAACATGCAAAAAGCTGGTCAGCAATTATAGGAAGCATTTGATTGCTGTAATAGCCAATACAGTCTTTTCTGTTGATTATTGAAAAGGGTATGAATAATTTTGGTCATGCCACTTTTTGTTCAAATGTTAACAAAAGCTGAGAAATAATTTTTCCCACAATGATGCCTCTTGTATGTTGTCTTATTATCGTCTTGGAGATGCCTGTGTCATTTCCAAACAAGAAAAACTTGTAATAAAAGTAACTTTAAGTAAAAATTTGATGAGCTGTCCATAGGTTAGGCTACTGGAGAGGAGGCTGGATTTGCATGCCAAGCTGCTGGATCTGCTCACTGATGGATACAAAAATTCATTAGTGGAGAGCAGGGACCCTCTGCATAAACCCACTGCTCAGCACTGAACAGCAGACAGACTCAGAAACTAGCTGGTGAGGAAAATGGATCATTAAACAGCTAAAGAACCAGATATATTTTTCTCAGTAGATAGCTACAGGTATAAATAGCAGGTTTACATTTGAACACAAAATGAATGAATTCTCAGAGGTAAAAAGATAGCATCACTGTCAGCAAGCATGCTAATGTTTAGGCCTTGTGCCCCTTCATCACAGCAGTGTCACAAGTGTTTGACGTTTACTGATGTGTAAAGTTACTTCCTTCTTTAGCATTGGCTCCTATGCATTACCTTGCAAATTAACTCACAAGAAGGTAATTTTCACTAACTGATATGTGTTTTAATTAAGTGCTACCTTGAATAGATCTGCTGGCAGTGTTTTTTTCCTGATGCAGGAAGTGTGACTCCACAGCAGGAAGGGGAGAAGAAGGGTGAGGTGTAGCTTCCTCAGAGAAATATTTGCTATCAGAGAATGCAACCACATTGTCATCCCTTTGAAACAAAGGCAGTTATTTTGTGTAAGCAGGGGGAGTGAGGGGATAGAAGAAATGGCACGTCAGGCGTGGAGATGGAGATTAATGGCTGTGTGAAATGTTTCTGAAGAATGTGAGCAGAGGGAGGGAGGAGGACGTCTGGGCTATGATTTGATCATGGCACCTACCCCTGTGAGTGCATTCCCGTGTCCCACACCTTGGATTACAGCCCTCGAGGTCATTAGCAGAGTTACTGTAGGGGTGTTTGAATTGGAAATCTATTCATCTGCTTTTCTCATATTGATTTGTGGTGGCTATCTCACCCCCAACCCCCCCGCTCTTCTCCTCTTGTTTCGGCAACACAATACTGTTTCTGATAATCAACAGTACAGGAAACAACCTCAGCTTTGCTGCGTGAGCCCCTGCAGCTCTCGTAAACTCCCTCTCTTCCACCAGTTGTGTGGCAACATCTAACTTCTCACATGGGGTGAACAAAGCGTTTCCATTTGTCTGCGTAAACTCATCCCAGTGCTGGCAGTCAGCCGCCCCGCCATGCTCCAGTGCACAGTGAGCGTGGAGAGGCTGGGAGCCGTTTCCAGCCATCTCTGCAAGCGAAGCAGAGACCCATTCCCGGTAATGAGACTGTAAATGGAGCTGCCTGGCTTCACAACCCTGTTGCATTCACTTCCTCTTAAACACAGTTGTTTGATATCTCAGAAAGATCATAGTTGCGCTTTCTGCTTTTTGCCAGCTCCGCAGCACACAAGGCTTTATCACGGACAACCTCCTGTTTACCTTTGATTTTCCTGGTAGGTGAGGTACAATCACATTGTCTGTCCAGAAATGCTGTTTACCACTTCTACTGCTAACACTGCTACAGGTTAACTATCACCTACAAATGTTTGCTCTTCCTGGTGTCACATGTAAACCCTCAGAAACTCTGTAAATTACAGGCCAGAAATGAATGTAAATTAGCCAGTCATTGGCCTGATTTGTCTTTGCTTGCAGCTAAATCACAAAACTCCATAACTTTTATTTTGAGTGCTCAAAACAAACCATGAACTACTTGTTGTGTCCTTCCTCTGGCCCTCAGCACTGCTCTATGACATAGTTTATATAACCAGAAATATGTACAGGAAAATGTAATTGCTTGCTAGGCATTGCTGCCAGTCGCACCTCCTCCGGTGCCCATGGTTCGGCTGCAGGGTCATTAGCCAGGAACCACGATCCACAACGTTTTCAATCCTCATCACTTCCGCCACCGCCAACTCCTTCCTGTCTTTTCAGTTGGCCTTGGACCAGAACTGTGGTGCTTCTCCCCACCTCAGGCCTGCTCTTCCTGCTTGGACTCTGCCTACAATCTCTTGGTGTTGCAGATGACTGATGGCTTGGTTGACCTCAGTTTGTTCCACTTCTGGCCTGTTGGAATCTTGATGTTCACGTTCCTTACACTCTGGTCAGTGGACTTTCTTCTCAAGAACAAGCCTGGTCTTTTCTTGCTTGTAGCCCAGACTGATGGATTGAAGCGGCAGCTGGAGGATGTTCCTTCCAAGGAGGCCCATTTCAGAGAGGCACTGTGGCAGCCCCAACCACTTTATGATGAATGAGTTGGCTTTTCCCTCTATTTTACTTGTGTGGATGAGGGGATATTGCTCATTTTCAGTGGCCACATCACCCTCCTGTAGAGTGTAAACTGGTAACACCAGACTCGTACTTCCCCAGGAGTTGGTTTGGTTGACCTCTGCCAGGCTTTCTGAGAGATGTTTCATCATGGTCCCCCCCATCCGTTTGTCCAAAAGCCCTGACATATACTGCCTCCCCAGGCTTTTAATAGGTTGCTCAGGGAGGAGTGGGATTTTCTCTTCCTCTCCGATGAAGGTGGTACTGTCGTTTCTGACTCCTCTTCTGAGAGATAGGCTCCATGATTTTGATGGCTTGATCTTCATTTGAGCCCACAACGTCAGCTCATCCGTCATTTTCAGCAGTTTTGATGTATATGCTGCTGTCTGAAGGAGGCTGGTGAGGTCGTCCATGTATGTCCTCAGTGGGGGTAGTCTCTGCCCGGCTGGTAGCCTGATCCCTCCAACCATCTGTCTTGCTCCGACGAGGATTACTTCACAGGCTACCACGAACAGGATGGGAGAGATGGCACACCCCAATTCTTAGCACTTCGTACTTTTACCTGTTGCCAGTCGGTGATAAAATATTGGAGGGCAAAGCACATTTGCCCGTTTGAAGTAAGGAGCCTACCAAGAGAAAAGGGCACAGGGGTACTTTTCCAGCACTTGTTTGCCATCACCTCACTTATATTTTCCTGTACTTTACCAAGTACAGATAGTTGTTAATCAAAGCATTTTAAATTAATTATATAATGATTTATAGAAATAGCAAACAAAGCCAAACTTAACCCAAGAATAACCCTCTGCCCCCCGCCCCCTTCCTTGTTGTCTTGGCTCAAACCAATTAACCAAGCAACTGCTGGCAACAAGTGGCAGCAACCATGTGTGCACTCAATGAAAACACACCCCCTTTAGGGAGGAGAACTCAAACAGGGACAGTTCAGTTCTCAGACTAAACACAGAAAAACAATCACTGATCACTTTTATGCTGGACCTGATGTTAATGAAGCTGAATAATCTCTTTCCTCTCCACCATTTTGATCCATGTCTCATTTTCATGGAGACAATTGCTGCTCCTGCCTTATAGCACTTTAAATCTATGGCCCCAACCTATTTTTATCAATTAAATAAATGTGAGGGATAACACATTTTAAACAATGCCATCATCCCAAAAGTGCCAAAAACCCAGGAGAATCTTCAAAAAGCATCCCTGTTTTTCAAATCTACCAACACCAAGACAAACAGGTACGACCACAACCCCCCAAAAAATCAATCAAGAGTACGGAGTCCTCTGTAGTGAGGAAAGCAAAGTGGTGTAATGGTCAAAACTATTAAATAAATGCATGGCTCAACACAGGAGGGCCAACTCTTGGGGTCAAGACCCTTCAGGTGAGGTTTACCTTCACTGGAAGTATAAGGGACACTCCTTCAGTGCAATAACATACATAATCTCTTTTAGAATTGGAGGACAGGGGGGTTGAATGAGTGAAGGAGGTCATCTATACGTCCGAGAAGAGAAACCATCCCTCAACAGAGGAGGTCTGCGACACCACTCATCCCTCTCCTACAACGCTGTCCTTTCATCCCTTCACCAAGGCATTTACCAACCATTCATATGTGGACTCAGGTGTCTTGAGTGACTCTAACGCACTGACGGGCCAAGTGGCACAAATGGCCTTGATAATGGCCCCACAGAGGTTAAATACCTTGGACTCCCCACCAGCCAGTCAGAACTGAAGAAGCTTCTTGGATGAGAAGTGAAATGTCTCCTCCATTGTACTTTGAATGTATATTTACTCCCGAAATAACGGGGTTTACATCAAACTGCTGGTTTGTGTTCAACCAGCCCATGTCATTCTAGTGAATTACTGATAAAGAAAATGGCCAAAGCTATGGAAAGATGTAATAATCCATTGCAAGGTTATCTTTTCACAGCCTCCAAGAGCTGTTAGCAATACAGACTCTTACCCTATTTATTTGTATATAAACTCTACAACCAACTGGAAATATTATCAAGACCGACTGCACTGATACAGAGGTAACAGTGTGAGCAGCATTTTTCTTTGCTTATGACCTTGTTTCTTTTTTATATGAAAGCAACCCATTCTTTATTCTCTCTAATTCCATTGTAGTTTCACAGTTTTCCCTGCGCACAATAGCTTTCATAAAAACAGAGTGACAGTCGGTTGATTTTCCACCTCACTAGGCCTCCTTTCAACCCTAGAGTATGGGAGAAGATGCTGAGGGGTACAAAGTCATGGCAGCCAGTTTCTCTTGTCTCTCAGCATGAATCCACCCAGCTGAGATTCTCCAAAAAAACAACCTCTCCCCTTTTTCGTTTTCTCACCTCCTTCATGTGATCCTCTCCTGACTTCCTGCCATCTGTCTGCTTTGCTCCTGGCCAGCCTCCTAAGCTCGATTCCTCTACCTGGTTACCAGCCGTCTGCGCTCCAGGCCAGTGGATTGTTCATAACAAGCAGGGAGCCCATGGTGTGTGTAAACTGAGGGAACTAAAATATGTGTGTAGTTTCTGCACACAGCGTATAACTTATTAATGAAGAGCAAGAGCAGAAGCTCAAAAGGAGGCTTTAAAAGATAATTTTAATAATACCTTTCATTATACAGTTTTGGTTTTAAATAGTTGTAAAAGACTTTCAACTTTCATACTCATCATCAAAAGTGCAAGACTGATTCATTGCACAACGGACCAGGAAACAGTTGGGTGCATAGTTTCATTCAGTCTACATTTACTCTCTGCGGGGAAAATAAGCGTCTCTGAGACTAATGAACATGTCATCAAATCCAAGATTTTGATTGTGTGGAGGAGATCATGTTAATGGGAGACATTTCATTAGCCTCTGATGACTTTTCACTCTTCAACGCACACAAAACACGTCACCTTGATATTATAAAATCCTGCTACAACACAGCGATTGCAGTCAAACAAGGCTGAGATATGTAAAATATGAGCCTAAGTAAAACTAAATTTGGGTGTATATTTTTTCAGTGTTATTCATATCTATGTTATCATTGTTGTTCAATACATTCACACCCAGTAAGCACTAATTCACTTAAAAGGTTAATTGCAGAAAAAAAGGTTAATTCTATTAAATGCCCCACATTAAATAAAATTATGGTTTATGACAATTTGGACTTTATTTTCATCATGTTAGCCATCCTTTCTAATGGTCATGATAAAAATATGCCACTCAAAAGTCATTGCTGATATTTGGGATCACTGCAACATCCATGAGGCCAGGAGTACTGTAATGCCGATAACTGGGTGGCACAAGGATAACTGAAATCTTACAGTCTGAAATAAACCAGAACAAAGCCTCAGGTCTGTCCTCTTAAGTAATAAATAATACTGTTAAGATGACATCCATCCATCCACCCATGTGACAGTGTGCAACTCTAACATGATGCTCATGACATATCAATACGCCTGCAGGTGTTTATACATTTATACACAGTGGACGGGTCATTTCATTTGGTGATTTCTTTTGACCAATATAGATTTTTCACCAACTGCAGCAGTGATGGCAAACACCTGGTAAATGTCTATGCAGCAGTTGTCATGCACTGTCAAAACACTACGACTGACTTGGTGCTTGATTTGACGATGTCTTGAGACTAAAACAAATAGACCAATCAAAACACATCGACTGTGTATAATCGTTCCACACCTTATCACTATCATATCATATTGATAATGGTCCCAATGATGGATGGAAGTTGACAGTGGTCTTGTCCCACACAGTCGTATCTTTGTTTTAAGTGTTTTTCATTGAACTATATTTAGTTCGTAACAACAGCTCTGTATGCAATTACACAAACAGCTTACACCATGTTTATGAAGTGTCATTAACTACCTAAACTGCCTGATGCAATTCATATAACTGTAATTTACTCTGACCTTATCATTACGATGAGGACATACTTTACGCCTGCTGCTGTGTTCCTGTGTGCCATATAGTGACCTATATGGTTTAGGTTGGAGGACTTGTTGATATGTATTGTGTTGCATAAATCAATAAACTAACTATTGTTCCTAACAAGGAACAATAAGTAGCAGTAGGTAGCAGTGATGAAACCAATGATATTGTACTAACAGATTCAAATAGCAAAGTCTGACAGTTGAAATAATGACTTAGGACCTTAGTTTTCCACATTCAGAGTCAAAAGTAAGAATTATGTCTGACATTATGCAAATCTGCCTTGATAATCCAAAGCTAACTCTCAAACTTTTAATATTAATAGGTCAGTATATCTCATTTCTGGCAAGCAAAGGTTTACTGTTGATTTAGCACACCTGAACGTAGCTCGACATTTACTATTTATGCAGAACATAATCATTGGCTTGCCAAGAAGCAATCCCTTGAGCATTATTAAATTGGCCCAGGGTAGCGTGGCATATTTATTCCTTCACAGGTTGTGACGGCTGTCACAGGTAGGGTTATTTAGGTGATGATTTAGAGCCGTCCCAGGCATCTTTGCCACTGACAGCGCCGACTGTGTGAAAAGCCCCACCGCTAATGCAAAAGCACAAGGAGACAAAGAATCAAAGCAGGTGAACGTCCCGCTCTGTTTTTAGCGAGCTTGAGTCCTGGCAACCTTGGCCTTTTTGTTGACACCCTCTAATTTGGCCTGAAAGGTAATTGGGCAGATGATGGATGTCTTGCTCTCTTATTATGTGGATTCGTTCACTGGATCTCATACTGTCTGTCAAGATTTCTTTTAATTCTCTGTCATGGGCACTTTCAGACGTGACAATTTTTTTTAATGACTTTAATTGATTCCTATATAATTAGTGCTGTCAGTCGATTAAAAAAATTAATCGAATTAATTACAGGATTTTGTAATTAATTAATCGAATTAATCGCATTTTAATGTCATATCTGCTAAAGGTCTCCTGATAAAGAATTTGAATTCTAGGATATTAAAAAATTGTAGTGCATGACTAATAAATTGAATACAGTAAGAAGAGAAGATTTGAAATCCAATTTTTTTATTGGTGAACTGTGCTTCATAAATGAAATCCAAAAGTAAAGGTCAAGCACATCCGCAAACCAGTTAGGCCAGGTACATTATTCAAAAATGTAAAACAAATACAGCAATACAGTTAAATAAATTAAATAAAGCTGTCTTCAAAAATGTAAAAACTCCTGTAGAACTCCTTTTTGCAAAAACCACAAATCACAGCGTTTTTATTTATCGTCCCGTTTCTGTTCTTTTTGTAAATAAACTTGCCATTCAGTGGCCCGACTGAAGACGCACTTGCCTCATCCTCCTGAGTCTTGTCCATGTCTGTTATTGTTGCCCACTGCCTTGTTAATTTGCCGGCGCAGGTGACGTAGCACGGCCGAGAAGACTACGGGTCCTTCAATGGGCCAAAATCAAATGCGCAAGCATTGGCTCGCCACCATTGATACTCATAATTAATTGCGTAAAATTTTTTAACGCGTTAAATTGCGGCGTAATTAATTAATCAAATTAACGTCTTAAAATGACAGCACTAAATATAATATATGATTATTTTTATTATTTTATTTTTTTTAAAAAAATAATAATAATAATAATAATAATAATATAAAATACTTGCATACATTAGTATCAACTCCCTTAGTATTACACCTTAATTATCACTGGTGGTGCAAGTTGGTATTAGATGTCACAAACAGTTCAGTGGAGATGACCTTTGTGTCATCAAGGGGTTTCAGTTGTATAAATGATGTTGTATATATATGAATGCACGCATCATGAAGACAAAGGCCCCGTATACCAATACACATGTCGCCCAATTTCTTGATGAGTCAGATCATAACAAAGCCCTCACCATGAAGACGCAGACCCCGTATACAGTCTTTTCAAGTGTCTTCTATCAGGATCTAAATGAGATTTGAGTGAAGAGCTAAGAATTTGTGGCTGGAAATGGAAAGACTGTTCTCGAGCAACCTGACCAAGCTCTTGCACTTTTGCGACGAAGAAATGAGAAAAGGTGCAACAAAGCTGCTAGAGAACAACAAAACTTTAAAAAAGCTTTAAAAACTGTAACTGATTTAAATTACAATTAAATCACATTGTGGAGGTCTGTTTTCACTTTAAATTGGCCCCTTTACTGATCAAAAAGTCAAATTAAATCAACTATGATTCACTGTTGTAAGACAATAACACTGGTGAACTTTGAGTGTGTTGAAGTTGTTTTCATAGGTGCTGAAAATCCCTTTTGAATGTCACTTCCAATTGAAACAATGCATCGAATAAAAAAGGATGAGTGAGAGGTTTTATTTGCTAACAGCACATCTTGAACTGTGACTCACTGGCCCAGCACAGACCACTGTTATTCTGCATATAGCGCTGCATTCCATTTCCCATACAGAGATAGGCTGTGCAGCCCAGAAACTCAGTAACAGATGACAATGTCCAGTTTCCAGCAGTGTGGAAAATGAAGGCTGCCTGTGTAAGTGGGAGGAATCTGCTGGCTGTCCCCTGAGCGCAGGCAGGCTGGTCACGGCAGCGTCTTGAAAGCCAACTCCGCATTAGCATAGCGACAGGTTCCTCTCCGGGTCTGCCTTTCTGTCTGCGTCCTCTGTGTCTGTCAGTCTGTGTCTGTCCTCTGGGACAGCAGGTCAAGGCCTGGCCCCAAGGCTGGACACGAGAAGATGGAAGTGACAGACAACGACTCTGCCAGGGGGGCGTGGAAGGTTTTTTTTCCGTAGGTTTCTGAAATGTCACCCGAGACGCATGGTCCTGCCAGCTGCTATGATTGAGAGCCGCACCCATCTCTGCCTCTTCGTGTAAATGAGCTGAATTTATTTCTTTCCCTGTCTGACTTATATGTCATTTCAAAGATGGACAAGCAAGTGCCACCCCCACACACAGGCTCTCCAAAGAGGAGGGAGGGTAGTGTCATTGGAGGGGAGGGAGCGCACCATCAAGGTCAACCACTCTCCTCTGTCTTGTCTGGCAGAGTTCAGGCATGTGATTTTTTTCTCCCCTAATAGGTCTGGAATGGCTGGAGTGTCCTTCTTGCATGGTAGGCTCAAAGACTCACATGTGAGCAGGGAGAGGACTAATAGGACGTTGTTTAGTGTAAGTACAGTGACACTGCTCTTCCCTTCCTGACATTTGTCTCATCAGGACCTATAGAATAAATGGAGCAGACAGATAGATGGGATTAATCATGGGTGGGACTGTTGTTCACAGAGGGAGGTCTTGTCCTACTACATAAACTGTGTTTTGCTTCTTACCTATACTTGTTGTACTCACATTGTCATCTCTTCCTCAGTTCTCTATTTCCTGCCCTCATGTGTTTCCTTGTTCTGCCCTGATGTCCTCCAACTGTTTGTCATTGTCTTGTCCTCTCTGTATTTAGTCTGTGTCTTCCTCTCGCTCTCTGTGCCAGATCTTCTTTATCCCTTGAGCTGAGCTTTCCAGCCTTAATAAATGTTTTCATAATGAGTTTTTGACTGTTTCTAATTTTTTTGTATTTCTGTCTTTGCCCTTTTGGATTTGTTTGCTTTTCTGACTGCCTCCCTGTGTACCAATCTTCTTTCAGAAAGAACTGTGTTTTTGGGAACTGCCTGTATCAGAGCTATGCTTTTGAATCCTCACATTGGTGGTTTGACACAGGTGCAAGAGTTCAGGGGGCTCGAGCATGTATTTGAATTGACTGTTAATATTTCTGATGGGAAAGTCACATAGTTCAGTTATAGGTAGGGATACCCTTGATTTGCTACAAAGAGACACTAAACATACACAAAATTACAACAAAGAGATGAAAAATTATTGCAAACGACATTATTACTTCATCGCAACAAAATGACCACCAAAGCATTCCAAATAATTAGGAGAATAAACGGCGACAAATAGATACGAAACAACTTCATAGAGACAAATCAACCACAAAGAGATAAAAAAAACTACTTCATAGAGACAATACAACCACAAAGAGATACAAAACTACTTCATAAAGACAAAAAAAAAACCACAGATACAAAACTACTTCATAAAGACAAAAAACAGATACAAAACTACTTCATAGAGAAAAAACAACCTCAATGAGATACAAAACTATTTCACAGAGATAAAACAAGCACAAAGAAATACAAAACTACTTCATAGAGACAATACAACCACAAAGAAATACAAAACTACTTCATGAAGACAAAACAAGCACAAAGAGATACAAAACTATTTCATAGAGACAAAACAAGCACAAAGAGACACAAAACTACTTGATAGAGACAAAACAACCACGAAGAGATAAAAAAAAACCTACTTCATAGAAACAAAACAACCACAAAGAAAAAAAAAAACAACTTCATAGAGACAATACAACCACAAAGAGATACAAAACTACTTCATAGAGACAAAACAAGTACAAAGAGATTCAACACTACTTCACAGAGACAAAACATCCACATAGAGAGAAAAGAAATGCTCCACAGACTCGAGCGACAATGTGGCTCTCTAGTCATGTCTGGAAATGTCTGACAAACAGACATGAATGAACTACTGTTACGTTTATGAATGATCCAACTCTTTTTAATGGCGCTCTGGTATGAACACGGTGAATCCAAATCTAACCTGGTGAGTGCTCTTCTTTTTGTTGGGCCCAAATATCACCACCTGTCCTATATCCACACATGAACAGTAAGCCGTGAACCAGCCAATCACATGATGTAGAGATATTTGGGAAAAAAGGCCTGAACCAAAAAACTTCAGTCATAGGAGCAACAATAAAGAGGAGTGCACTATTTGCAAGTCGAAAAATATAATTTAAACAATCTTCACTACCACCATTATACAGCATATAGGTGCTCGGGCTTGCCCCACTATTACAGTCCAGACAAAAAAACAGTGACCCATTCTTTTGAATGGCCATAAGATGTCTCTCCCTTTAAAATGCCATAATCCTTTCACTGCAATGAACCAAATGGTAACATGATTTTGAATTTACTTATTATAAATTCAACAACATAAACCCATCTGCCAATTCCACTTGCTCACCTACACTGCATCTCCCAGCTGGTTCCAGTGTGTCAATCAAGCCTCAATATGGAGGCAAGGAATCTTCCCTCCATACATTAACAAACTCCCCCTGTCCCCCAGATGCCTAATTACAGTGGTTACCATTAACATATGGTGTGGTCAGTCTGGATTTTTCCCTGTGTCTGTTCACCACGTATTAGTGGAGAACAGTGTTTCTCTGCTTGATCGGAGACCCACGTTGCATCTCTGTGCAGGTGTAAATCGGGCTTTTCTCAGAACTCTGGAGAAATACACACCACGTCTCGGCTGTGAGGTGAAAGAAAGGTCTGGTGGATCAGTTCCTCACTAGCTGACACGTACAAGATGTAGTTAATTGGTCAGTTGCAACGTTCCTTAGCACCCCCCACCCCCAATGTATGTTCATCTACTGACTTTCAGTATGTTTCACCATGAAACTTCTTCAGGTATTTAGAGTTTGATCAAAACTTTCCCTTCAACTTCTCCTGGAAAAATATGTCCTGGGTGAGAATCTTCACAGACAAATATCAAATGTATCTCAGGCAGAAACATCACATTTTTAGGAGACAAAACTCAAATCATGTTGATCAATCATTTAATGCCTCAGGGAACGTGGTACTGATTTGACCATCAGCTTGTATAGGAATAACTTCAGCACTGAGTCAGTGAAAGGCAGGATTAAGGGAAGAAACAGAAATAAGTATCTACACAAATGTGAGTCTGGGACAGAAGGCTGCATATGATTCATTTTAGTTTTTCAGACAGCTCAACGACAGACGAACAAGTTTTTTTTCTTTTCTTTTTTCTTTTTTCTTTCTCAGTGTCAGATCCTAGGGACACTTCTCTTTCTGCACCATCAATTTATCCTGATAAAATCTTTTTCTTTAAAAATTGAATTAACACCTCAATATGCATTCACTCTCCCAGCAAGTTTTGAATGGATAAAATATTCCCCTGGCATTTATATCAGAATATGAAGAGATTAAGTCAGTATGCCTTATTGACTCCTCAGGCTTGTGCCAAATGGACCGTCCAGTGTTCTTGGACACTTGAGCTGGCTGACTAATGAGAGAGCACTTTGACTGTTGTGGCTGGCGGAGATGTGCACAGTGTGTCTTGGGAGGGGGGGCTGATATTTGAGGGTTCTGTGATAGCTTTTTGGCCATGAGACAATAGGCCTGCACACAGATTTGTTCTTAAATGTCAACAAGTTGCATTTGCCAAAATGATCTCCATTTTACTTACTGTGAGACAGTGAGCACCAACTGGCTGGACCTCTACTGAATTACATCAGTCACTTTAAAGGGGGTGAATATTTAATATTTATGCAATCACTTATTTTACAACATATATTTTAGATTAATGCACATTATTTTGTTAAAATCTGTTTTCACTTTGACATTACATTTTTTTGTATATTCCGTCTTGCCAAAAAACTAAATTATATTGACAATGATTAATTTATAAATGCAATAAAAGAAAAAAAAACATCCTAGGGGGTGAATATTTTTATAGGCACTGTATTGGGTTTTTATATACTTTGGGGTGTTATGATGTGTTATGATGTATATACAGTATTTTACTTGCACAGTGAAATAACAGTTCAAATCCTCTCTAGTCTCTGATCTCCAAACTGGGTGTAGTTATTGAACTGTTGGCTCCAGAGGAAAGACACCTGGATTTAGATTCCAGGGGAGGCAGGTTCAGATAACAGTTTGACAATCCAAGAAATACTTCATTTGACGCATACTGACTTTATACTATTATATACTATATGCTCTTGCATGAGGCCTCACTATTGTAGACATGTGCACAATGCCCTGACCTCTTGTTTATCCATGGAGATCCATTACATCGAGGCTTCCTTCTGTTCTCCTCCCTCTCAGCTGTATTGTCATGAATATTGCACGGACAAGTCTAAAGCACTGAAAACTCTACATTCTTACAAACCTTACAAAACTTTACATTTATATCCCTATATAACCCCATTATTTGAGCACAGTGATCAGGGTCTGAGCTGCCAACCCCTCTTCCTCCACTCTGGTTGTGGTGTCTCTTCAGCAGTCTCCTTCTTTAGCCAATCACCACTTGACTGGATGGACATGAAGACTGGCCACTGCTTCACTACAGAGTGGACACATAATGGACCCCCGCAAAGGGCAGAATTGAGCAGGACAGTGTCACCCTGGAGTCATTTGTATTTAGATGCCATAGCTGCACTTTATATACATTTGATTTTGCTTCTTATGAGTAATACTGCCTTGTGACACCGTGTGCCCCTTGTGATCATTAGTCATACTGATGTGTAAAGAAAGAAAAAGGTGGAAAGAGCTTGCACGTATTTTCTTTGTATTTCACTGCACTGAAGTAAATGAACTTGCAGGCATTTGCATTTTACTCTTCAAATAATGAATCAAACCCCAAAAGATTCTTTTTTTATCATTGTCAATAGCCTTTGAGATATAGTGTGCGAGAATGTTATTTATTCCTGTGGTATTGTCAGTGTCTCTCCCCTCCACCAGTCTGCAGCTGAATGGGGCTTGTAAGAAAAGCTTTTTCAGGCAGAACAAAGCGGGGCATTAATCATTCAGAAACTGCGTGCGCTGTCCTCGGGGATCCGACGGGGCTCAATGCAAAATCTGTTAAAAGAAATAGTTTTTGGGGAGACTCTGCCAAAGGTCAAGTCGATGGATTAAGTGATAAAAGTCTGATGAGATAGAAGTCAACTCCACAAAAGCAATATACCTGGGGGTGGAAGAGGCCCCTGTCTCGTCACAACCTTTTCAGAGGCCCTCAAGAGGATGGATTGGCGCCCAAGTGAGCACAATCTGGCTTGACCTTAACCAAAGTATTCTGCTACTCTGAGCATATCAGTGGCAAACTAGATCATCTCATAGGTCAGCTGATAAGACTTCCGATTCTGTTATGGGGTATCTGTGAATGAGAGTCTCCTTCACAGTCTCTTCAGTGAAGGACATTGTGAGGCTGCAGAGGAGGATCACGAACAGTGTGCTCTGGAGATCTGGACTCTTACCACTGAGATCAAGAGTTAAAGTTCCAGCAAGTGTTTTTTTTATTAAAGTGGTTTTGCTTGTTCTAAACAGTTCAGCACCTTGCTAAAATGTCTTGCAGTAAGAAGATTGTCATTTCCAGTAAAGAAACAGTAACAACTGAAAAAGAAACGAGCCCTTGTCACACTACTCTGAACAAAAAACAAGCCTGAATCGATGTCATCAGGGAATACAGGTATTGAACATTCTCTTTTTGCTTTGCATCAAACAGCTTCACAACACCATGCAGGTCCATTAGATTAATGCCAAGCTGTCTAACCAATCATTTCAGTGTCAGATGATCAAACAGGGTGAAATAAATCCATTATGCAAGAGTGAAAAAGGGCAACTTCTTCACCAACACTACCCTAAAAATATAGTTATTAGATAGATAGTTCAAGTTCGAGTCTTGCTTTTGTTATTTTGGCAGTCGTCGCCATTGGTGATAATGTAAATGTGGCATTGCTGACATGAAGTCACATGACAGTGTAAGAAAGACGGCCCAACTTGAAAATGACACGAGGAGTAAAATACTTTTTTAAAAATATTTAATGCACCTTCACATACAAATCCTTTTGTCATCAACAGTAACAAAAAATATCCTTAAGCGAATAAAACTAAAATTATAGTCAAATATGTGTACATAGAATAGAAATCTGAAATTCTGTTTTGGATTTGTCATTATGCTGTACTCATTGTAGATTGATGAGGGGTGGAAATGAAATTAAATGCAGCATTAGCATCGCACTGCAACATAGCAGTCTGAATACAGTCTGAATGCTCTGTATTTAAGCTAAAATACTCACTCTTGAACCAGACCGGACTGGGCTTGACAGTGCTGTTGATTAGCAGTTATCATAACTCATAGAAATGTCAGCGAACAACAAAAAAACAAGACACAAGTTGGAATACCACAGTATCCTTCTTTAATGGAAGGGAAACAAGGAATCGTGCTGTGTTTTGAGTGAGTGCCACTTTTATTGACTTACTGTGATTTATTGGCTCAATAAAAGTTGAGGCACATTCTTTGTGAAAAAAAAACACTTATCAAAGCAACCCTCCTGCCCTGCATCTCTCCCTGCCTTTTATCTAATGCATGCTGGGATAGGGTCTACAAAGATCCTACAGAATCCATATAAAGCACTAATATGTCTCCTTATATCATTGAATTTTACTGTGTGCTCCTCCTGCAGCAGGAGAGCGATTTGAATTCTGCATGATTCTCTCAGAGTCATTTAAAAGTTCACGTGCGTGCACGAGTGTGTGGATGTGGGTGTGTGCACGCTCTCTCCCTGTGGTTTTCTGCTTCCCACTCTTGTCTGCTAATGAAAACTGGTGGAACGAGGAGCTCTAATGGAATTACACTTTAATGATGTTTGCTGTTTTTTACGACAGTAATCAATTAGATCAGTGTAATCTCCTTCCCCCCCGAAAATCTTCCCACACGAAAACCATAAGCGCTGAACAGCATCCTGCCGCCGACCAGCACATCATAAACAGCGGTAATGGCGTACTCCCTGGACGAAGCTCTCTCTCTAAATGAAGGCAGTGCAGACGCGGAGGCAAGAGTGTCTCTCACCAGATTCTCAACTGCTGGAGATGTTCACAGACCAATTACCTGATGTCTACATATGCATTTTAATTGCAATTCTCTACCTCAGAGATCGAGACTCAGCCTGCTTAGTGCCTCCCAAAGCACCTCTTGAGTTTGAGTGCTGCACACAAATCCACATTCAAATGAGCTCTCATCAAGCTTTAACTGTAGCTACATGCTGCACATCGCCAACTGCCAAAACACTTCTATGAAAGATGCTTTAATATGTGAACAAATGCATGGATGGCAATAGGAGAGGAACCAGTTGGTTACTGTCTGGGAGATCTACAGATAAAAATGGGGGTTAGAGGGAAGATTACAGGGTTTGTTAGTTAGTTTGTTACAAACTAGGGCTTATATTAACAAAGTCTCTTACAGTATAGAATCCACTTATTTGCTCACACTTTAAAGTGAAGGAGTAAAAAAATCTAAATTTTAAACAAAAACATAACTCCTATGTTGGTATATTTAGAGCTCCAAAGATGTTGGAAGAGCAATATTCTGGGAATAAGGCTTAAGGCAATGTTCATATTTATTTCTACAATCAGTATTTAGTAAGCAATATACTATACATTTGCTAATTTACAATACAATAATACAATAAATCCTTTTGAAGTATAAAAAATGTCCTCAGTAAGCTGATCCAACCTTGATCCAGACTGAAATATCTGTGAAAGATTGGGTGGCCAAGAAATTTTGAATAGATATTCATGGTACCAAGAGGATGAACAAAACTGACTGTTTACAGCCTCAAAGACTGAGAGACTGTTGACTACAATATTTGAGAGATATGTCCATTGTACATATATGGGTAGCATGTTGTTCCTCTTCTTGTAAGGAACTTTTTAAAACTGTGTACATTCAAGGGTATGTTACTTGTGGATAAGAAGATTGCATGTTGTCAGTGGGGTGCAGAAGTTTTAAAACAGCAATATATCCAAGATGTGCAGACCTAAAATAATATCCATGGATACAACACTGACAATTCCAGGTATCAATCACTTCTTTTTTGAATAAAAGTTATTTTCAAGCCTCAGAAGTGGCCTTCCAATATGCAACTAACAGAAAATACTGTGAAAATGGCAACGAATGCCAAAGTGCAAGATAAGCAGTGTTTCTGTCAGGTTAAAGATTACAATGACGTACGCTGGCTTTGCAGAGGGAACTCCCTTTCACAGAGACAACTTATTATATCAGCTTGCATAGTTTGTCCTTTTTTAAAAGAAAAAATCTTCCACAATAAATCTGACTTGCTTTGAATGGCCAGTTTATCAGGTAGCACAGAATAAGGATAAAAGGACTGGCATAGCAGCTTTCTTGGCACTGAAACAGATAGTGGCTGCAGCCGGCCATACAGCACGGATGTAGTATATGCATACTGATTCACAGTCTCCTGTTTTCAATTTGCATTTACAATGCAGCCGTCAAGTAGATGGTCACCCAGGAAAGTGAAATATCTGCCCCTCGTTCATGCAATTGACATTGCGAGTGCCGCGCCAAGGCAAGTGGAAACAAACACAGCAAATGAGTCAGTCATATGGTAAGAACGACCTTGCTTTATGACTTAAGTGCTTCCCACCTTCTCTTGCCTGATCAGCCACCTCCATCTATCAATCTAATGATGTGGCGGAGGGCCAGGTTAATCAAGCACAATTACTTTTGCTCTCATTTGTGACTGACAATGATGCAGCACTGTCCCAGCAGGTTTAGGACTGGACAGGCCTCAGAGTCAAGATGTTGGGCAAACATACATCAGACACAGATGTTTTGGAGAGATTTGTCTCTTCCGGAGGAATTTCTTTGTTCTGCCCGAGAAACCAAATGGCTGAGGTGGACCAAAACATATTTGAAAGGATTATTTTTCATGTTTTCTAGCTTCCTGGAGACATTCAGCTGTCATCAGTCACCTGCTGTGGGAGAGCTCCTGCATACAACCATCAACACTTTTAAGGTGTAGAGCTGCAACTAATGACCAGTGGTAGAAATTAAATAATTACATTTACTACTAAATTTAATTGAAAGGTATAATCAACAGTAATTTTATATTACTTAAATGAAATGAATATATGTGAATATATATACATATATAAGCCATCAGATTCCTGACCTGCAGTCCAAGTCATGATAACCAGTTGCGATTACTTCAGAAGTTTGATCAATCTCTCATTCTCTCATCTTGTGCTTGGAGACTACACAGTTACAAATTAAGCAGAGAATGGAAAGATGTGAGCATTGACTGGGTCTAATGAAAAGACAAGTTGTCAAGTTGCATTATGGGAATTTTGGATCCTGTATTTATCTGGACTTTGAGCCAAACTAAAAGAATAACTAAGAATCTGCTGCTTCAATTTTGATGATACTTTTTTTAAAAAAAATTCTCTCTCCATAGTCTCTGCCCTCTGTGTGTGTTATTAAAAACCTTGAACCTTGACCCTCGTACTACTACCTCGTCTATTCCCTACAGAATTGAACTCTTTTTGAATGGCCTAACACCAAACATTTCCACTGATTTCTGGTTTCTTTTGCTTTCGCTTTTATTCCGTCCTCTCTCTTCGGTCCCCTTCTGTCGTCCCTTGATGACATGACCTCATTAGTTAACTGGTGACCCTCCTAATTTGCTGTTGGCTGCCACAGTCTGCAAGCAGAGAGCACCCTGAGGCCCCCTATCAGCTGGCTGGATCATTAGCGAGAGACTTCCCTTACACATCAAAACATCTCTGCCTCTGTCCTTGAGCAAGTGGAGGCGAGACAAGGGGAACATAAGGCTCGATAAATATTGTATTGTACTATAGGCCATCCTGAAAACAGACACATATTGAGCCGTAAGCAACAGTGGCGGTTAACAGATGGCAGTACATCATAAAAGTAGTCCAGGAAACATAAATGATTCTTACTTTGTTTGTATTTTAACCACTCTATTTAGGCCAAGTGTGCAGCAGAATTCAAATTTAAAGTAATATGTGAGGTTCTTTTGGGCATGGTTCTGATGTAGCAAATTCAGAGCATCCCTGGAAATTATATTCTTTTTAATGATTCTGCAGTGCATGATTCATGCCCAGTGCCAACCTTCAGAGTCAATGCTGTCAGTGTCCTTGCTAAGTCATGGCATGCAAGAGAGCCACACATGCAGCCAGAGTATTGTAAAACTTTGTTGAAGGAATGTAATCAAGCATCAGTGCTATCACATTGTCATTATTATAAGATCAGTAGCATCACAGAAAGTAATGGTGTGGCAAAGTAACGTGCCAGCAAGGTGTCAACAATTTAACATCTTGACATGCTCCTCAAAGATGCTACATGCAAGATCTAAATATTTACTTATGTAAGTATAAGTTTTACACAGCAGAAGTGTATAATTTTTTTCTGTATGTATACTTTATGTACTGTGTATGACTTTATAGTTCTGTTTTACCTGGATGTTTTATTGCATCTAATGGTTTTAGTACTGTTTTTGTAGAATGCTTTAAATTTGAGTCAATCTTGTTCAACTTCTCAGATAAGCTGTAATTGGTCACTTTCTCACTTTGCATTTTTTCTTTTGGATTAAACAAATGAGATGACATGCTAATTGGTGGTAATTCAAGGTGTTGGTAGGTGGATTCTGTTACCTTCTGACAAAGCCAGGTTAAGCATGATCCCCTGCTCCCAGTCTTTGAGCTAAGATATGTTAACTGACTTTTTTGGCTCCAGCTACATATTTACTGTAAAGACATTACAATCTTCTTACCTCGCTCACAACTGAAAAGTGAATATGTGCATTTCTTGAAAAAACATTCAATGTGGGCATACATTACTCAAACCTACATAATAAAATGACAAAAAGTGCTGCTTTAACCTAAAAAAAATTTGAACTTAAGCCATTTAGTCATTCGATGGGTGTCCTTGAGGTCTCCAAGTGGCAGAGCACCAAATTAATCAGGTTAGAAAACGGTTGCTTCCAAAGCCATTAGCATCAACCCAGGCACTCCATGTTTCTCCCACTCCGCTTGCTGCATATTTCTGATAATTAGCATTAATGAAGTGACCCCCAGACCCTCCACCTGCACCACCTACACTTAACAAGTGCACCACTTGATATCTGATAGTGGGATTTTCTTTCTCTTGGAAAAGAAAAGTTGGGGAACTGGTCCACAGTGAAGTGGACTCTCTGGTTGGATCTTCCATTCCCACCTTGTTGGTTGCCATCTGGTTACACTACAGCACGAATCTTAAATCTGATGTGGATGATTTATGCCCTACATGGTAAATTGCTGTTTAAAAGAAAAGTATAGGTTTAACCATGTACACAGACATTTGTTAACTATCAGTGATGCACCAATAACACTTTTTAAATACTTGATATCCTAATACCCTGTTTTGTCATATCTTCAAACTGCAGACATGCTCCTCTTCTGTCAATTTACCAGAGGTCAACATCATGTTGTCATAAAGTGGTATTGAGTGTGGTAGTATCAAAGCAGTTTTTTGTGTACAAGAACAAGTGAATGAGCATAGTATGGGAGTGATACTGTATACTGGTTTTGGTATCTGTGCATTCCTATTAACTATGAAGCAAGCAGTGGGGCAACGGTTGCCTCTGAATCCTTCTCAGCCTCATTTCTGGATGGGGTCAGAAATGATTTCATGCTTATTTTGGCTAAGCCCCTGCTCCCACAATTATTTGAAATACATCAAGTTAAGCCTCTTCCAATACACAACAAAAAAGCCCCTGTTGAAATGTTTAAGCAGTTGTAACAAAAATAAATGAAGTTCATTAAAAATGGAAAGCGTGTGGAGGATTAGTGAGGTAGAGCTGCTTCGTGGCTGGTGGAGCTTCGCTGTGAAAACCCTGCTGCTCCGGATCAACGCACAAAATGGTGTCAATGCTGTTAATTGCCCCCCGAGTCTCTGTCCCATAGTGTGGCTCTCAGCTGCCTCTCAGCTCTCTGACTAATCTGTGCATGGTGTTAATCAATGCCACTGCAATTTCCATAACAAGGCAAATGACTCTGCAACTGTGTTTGCAAAGAGGATTTTACATTCCCTCTGTTTTCTCCGTGGACTGGCTGAAGGCCTGCTGATGCTTATTTGCTGTGGCTGCAGAGGAGCCATTGTTCAATCTCGTCAGTGAGGAACTTAAATTAACAAAATCCAAAGTTGTTTGGGGACCACAGTTGGTAAAAAATATACTCTTCCAAGTGAGATCTAGCTCTCTTATCCCCTTTTTAAGAAGTTATTCTGTACTGTGGGAAATGTAACCCTCTTGTTTCTGCATGTTACTTGGAGTCAGGTGAGAAGATTGATAACATATTCATGTTTGGGCATCTAACACAGGGATACGTCTGGAAGTTAAAGGGAAACTACTGCTCTGGCTTCATAAAATATAATGCATATAATATTATATGCATATAATATATAAAATAATTATCATTATGGCCAAAGCTGACACTGTCATTTATTGAAAACTTAGCAACATGACAGGAGAGTTGGTTCCAGCCTTATGTCTGTGGTACTGCACACTTTTAGCAAAATACATGACATTTTCCAAAGAAATAAAGGGAAGAGCTTTGAGAGCACCCACTGTGCACAGGTACAGTTTTCTTTTTCTGGAATGTTTGAAAGTGTCATTGAAGGTAGGAAGTCTGTTGCAATGTGCTGAGATGAAGATGTTGAATCCAATAGAACTCCAAGATAGAATAGAACTTTTGACTGAAAAGAAAAAATATTTAAAACATTATACCAAAGCAACAGAACACTTGAATGAAAGAGAGATGAGTTTGTAGCTGCATGAGAAGCTATGAAAAAGTTCAAATGATGCAGAGTTAATATTGAAAGTCAAACCGGCGCGAGCCTGGTACTTTATGACTGTCATAAATCTTGAGCCATCTCAATGCTCCAGTCGAACAAATGAAGCAGGACCTCCGGAGAGCAATCAAACCTCCACACCGAAGAATAACAATGACAACACAGACAGACCTGTCTGAAGGTTAAAGCAACTGCACGGATGGTGTTTTCTGTCTCACGCGTTTCCAAATTCTTACATATCCTTGAACAGGTGTGTGTCAGGTAAGAGAGTTAGATCAAGAAGAGAAAGTAGCTGCAGATTAAAATGTTTTAAATTTATTATGTATTTCAAGTTTCAGCATCTGAGCTCATTTGCTGCCTCCACCCACCCACCCCCACCCACACACACACACACACTTTCTAAAAAGACTGTCCCTCAAACATTCCCTGCAGACAGCTGGTCTGTGGTTGAGTCTGTATCTGCTCTGGCGTCCAAAAGAATTGCCAACTGTTTTTTTTGTGAGCACTTCTTTCTGACATGGGTAAACCTTTGCACACTACTATGCAAGTATCACAGCTATTGTTGATCTCTGAGGACTTATCATTGGACTTTTAATATGCAGGTGGTGGAGCTCGTTTTTTCTTTATTTGCTTTTTGTGTTTCCTCATGATGATGACATGATAGCGTTTTACTTGATCTGTCCGTTCCTCCGCTCCTTTTAATATGACATCTTGTCTTCTGTGTGTGAGTTAATGGGGTGATGGGGTTAATTTGTCCTTATTATTTTGTGACTATGTGAAGCACTTTGTGCTATATTTTATTGCATGTAAAGTGCTATACAAATAAAGTCTGATTGATTGACTCAGTTTGGCCAGGCTAAAATCAACATGGGGCTATCTTCCTACAATGTCATGAAATACATTCAGTGCATATCTTATCTGGTTTCTGGGTAAGAAATTGCCATATTTCTCACGCTGTCAGAATACAATTCATTTATTGCTGCCATTAAATTTATCATTTATTGGTCAGAAAGTGGCCAAACACTACTGTAGCATTACATATAATTTGAGAGTCGGCCTGTGGGTTTGCTCATCGCTGGCTCCGGCTCAGCTCTTTGGGCCAGAGGAGAACAGATGTGTGTGTCACCATATTATCACGCAGGAGAAAAGCCATGATGAGGCCACCAGTCTGAAAGGAAGCTGCCGCAATGTTCCAAAAGTCAAACGATTCATCTGATCTAGCCCAGGCCATTTGTCTGTGTCAGAGTTTATGCGATGCTTCCAAACACTTTGCCTACCCCCCAACTTTCCTGTCTCCCATCCCTGAAAGCCAAATCAATCAAGCTTTCCCATGCAGGAAAGTGCTGAAATAAAGAGACAATGAAGTGGAATGAGCGAAACCAGGATTGATAGCATTAAGAGGATTTGGGACAGCTTTTGAGGAATTCTCTGGGCTGCAGGGGTGTTTTTTGGGGGGCAATGATGGTTGGGGGAGTAGAGTAGCACACTCCACTCCCCACTGCTGAAGAGGAGGTGCACAGATAAATGGAGTCAAAGCAATGTAATCATATATTCAGGCAGCAGTCAGCAGTCGCCAGTGCTGGTCTGATGGATGATTGCCTATCTTCATTTCTAAGAGCTAAAAAGACAAAAGGTCTGCTGCATAACATAATCGATCATTTTCCCTCTGTGCATCCGGCCAAGATGGAGGTCCTGACAAACTCTGAATACAGACTGTCAACTGTTTCTTTTTTTTTTTTTAATCACACTCGGGCTGAATATTGCTTCGATCTCTTCATATGCGGGCAGAGAAATGTTAGAGGGGATGTTGTCATAAAATATTTTGGTAATACTGTGTTGTATCTTAGTCAAAATCCAAACAAGTAGCAAAGCTGCAGTATTTGATTTGATTTTATCTTGGATCGGGTCAGCCTGTTTGCCTACAGCACAACCATGATGCAAAAAAATCTCCACTATTTATGATAAACGACCGCTGCTGGTTTATTCATTTTCCATCAAAGCAGATGATTCAAAACAGGTGCAGACCTGCGAACAGCTATCTAAAGAAAGCCACCCCTCTTCCTGACAGTGACATGATCCACTCACTCAAGCAAAAGAAAAAAGGGGGGGGGGGTGTCCACACTGAAGGGCAAGCTCTTTTTTATTCACAAAGAGCCACAGCACATTAGAAAATCCAAGTGCTTTCTTGGCCAGCTCCGTCAGTGGTCACGGCAGTCCTTGAACACTATTTGATAGACTCGGACATCTGCACCAATGTCAAAGACTGCTTGGCAAAAGTGGAGGGTTTATTGTTCAAAGGTGAGGAGGGACATTTCTGGCTGTTGTTCAGGCATTTAATTTCTCAGAGAAACACGGGCATCTGTTGTCAAGTTAATTTTTCAAATTGCTAGGAGCTGATTATAGTGTTTCATAGAGGGAGGGGGCGGTGGACGCTCAGTGGGGATGCATGCATGTTCTGTCAAGTGCTGAGATGTTGGCCAATATGTGTTTTTCATAATGTTAATAATTACTTTGTTGCTATTCAGAGAAGAGAGAGAAGTCTGACTCTGAGGACGGACATCCGATCTTTTCGCGCCCTTTTCTCCACTTACTGCACAATCTGAGCTTTCTGGCAAAACAAAGCTCAGCTAGTCAACCTTTCATCGGCAGGACTTTTTCCTTTGATCTCAGACAGTTAGAGTCAGACCGCTCTGTGACGTGAAGCATATGGCAACACAGTGGGATTCTGGGTAATTTAGGCCCCTTCACAACGATCACTCTGCAGGTGGATGACTGAAGAGGTGAGGACAAACATGTCCGTCTCTGAGTAACACTGTTGCCTCTGACAAGGCCAGCCCGAGTGCTATAACACTGTGGACAGCTGTAAACACAAAGTATGCCTCTCAAAATCAATGTGCTCCCATGTGGGTACCACTTTCTAATATTGTTTAATGTTGAAACAGTAAAGTTTAGTTTCAAAATACAAACCATATCATAACACTATTAAACCTCATGAACCATTTAATAAAACTTTGTAAATAATAAATTATTGACTACCTTTATACATCAATCAATTTTAAGGCATTAATAAGTAAACATTTAAGGTGACTTGGTTATCACTTTGTTCAAAATACAGTTAAAAATGCAGTTACAAATGGAAATCAACTTACAAATGCTTACATGTTAAATGGATTGCTGCTTTCAGCCCCTTTTCAAAAGGTGAGTAGTCTTTATCTGATAATAAATTCTTAATGGGAGCAATAAGATGCTCTAGATGGATATAGACTCCAGAATTCATAAATGCTTCCTTACTTCCCAGATGGTATCATGATTATTATTGTTCAGCACAAATTTCTCTATTTTACATTATCAAAGAGGAAAATAGCTTCCAGATAAGACAGGAGCAGAGAATTTCTATATTGGAGAAGTCCAAAGGTTGTGTGGGGGCACCACAGGATAGTCCAGAGTGAATGGGGGCCTATGGAGCATTGGCCCCAAAATGTAACATAACATATATGTGGTAAAACATGAAAATATTCTGCCAATCTTCATTATGTTTTTTATATAAGGCATAGAGCCAACATATACTCAGTTAAATTGTATTTTGTGGCTTTTCACATGTAATAAAATACCTAATAAAATATATTTCTCTATCACCACTTAAGCCACTTTACGACATTCAACACATCTACAGAAGATGTAAGATTTCAGTTTCTAACATTGCTTTTAGTCATTCATGTCGTAATAATTAACAATTGTATATACAAGAACAAAATGCTAGTTTTTCATGGCCTTCAAATTCTGATCTATAGCAATATATACCACTGCTGATTGGTCTCAGTGATGGTGGTGGTAGGGACAGTTAGAAATTCACCTGGGATTTGTCATCCCCACCTGGGACATGAACCAGCAACCTCCTGCACCAAAGTCAGCGGTGTAAACCACTGAGCTATCCCAGCCGATATTGATTGATGAAGATGAACAGCATGAATAGTAGCCATGGAAGGTGGCACGGAAAGAAGTCAGCCTCCTAAAAGAACTAAGCAGGTGTGAATGTAAGGAAAGAGCGGCCCAGGAAATACAACAAGCTGCCCGCAGCTGAGGCACTGGAGACTGCTATACAAAGGCTCACAGCCCTAGCTACCCACCTAAAGAGGTACACAAGAGGGGTAGTGGCCAGGAGAATAAACAGGGTGTTCTCCACCAACCCAGCTAAGGTCTACTCTCAATGGCAGGGTAACAGGATGGCAATGGAGTCACCCAGGGCTGAGACTGAGCAATACTGGAAGAGTATCTGGGAGAAAGAGGCAACCCACAACACTAATGCCCAATGGCTGAAAGACTTACAAGCAGAGCACAGCCAACTCCCAGAACAAGACCCAGTAGTCATCACGCAAGTAGACATCCAAACCAGAGTGTCCAAAATGAAGAGCTGGACAGCCCCAGGGCCTGACATGATACACGCCTACTGGCTCAAGAAGCTGACTGCACTCCATGAACACCTAGCAGCAAAGATGAACCAGCTGCTAATATTGGGAAACCACCCAGAGTGCCTAACCCAAGGCCGGACAGTCCTCATAATGAAGGAGCCCCAGAAGGGAACAATACCATCCAATTTCCGGCCTATAACCTGCCTCAGCACCCCATGGAAGCTCCTATCAGGCATCATAGCGGCTAAGATGAGTTGAGATGAGGCACATGGAGCAATACATGAGCAGAGCACAGACAGGTGTAGGCAATAACACCAGAAGAGCCAAACACCAGCTACTGCTAGACAGGGCGATCGCCCGAGATCGCAAGACGAGGAACACCAACCTATGCACTGCCTGGATTGACTACAAGAAGGCCTATGATTCAATGCCACACACGGATACTGGAGTGCCTAAAGCTGTACAACATCAATAGGACCCTAAGAGAGTTCATCCAGAACTCGATGAGGCTGTGGAACACGACTCTGGAGGCCAACTCAAAACCAACTGCACAGGTGAGCATCAGATGCGGCATATACCAAGGAGATGCTCTGTCCTCCCTGCTGTTCTGCATAGGCCTAAACTCCCTCAGCCAGATCATCTCAAAGAGTGGCTATGGGTACCAGTTCTGAAGTGGAACAACCATCAGCCACCTCATCTACATGGATGACATCAAGCTGTATGCGAAGAATGAGCGTGACATTGATTCCATCATTCACCTCACTCGGATCTACAGCAAAGACATTGGGATGTCATTCGGACTAGATAAATGTGGGCGGATGATATCTAGAAGAGGAAAGGTGATCACAACCAAGGGGGTTGACCTACCTGAAGGGAACATTGCAGATCTGCAGGACAGTTACAAATACTTGGGGATCCCACAGGCAAATGGTAATCATGAGGAGGCAGCTCGAAGGTCAGCCACAGCCAAATACCTCCAGAGGGTAAGGCAGGTCCTGAAAAGTCAGCTGAATGGCAAAAATAAAATCCAAGCCATTAACACCTATGCCATGCCAGTGATCAGATACCTGGCTGTGATAATATCCTGGCCACTGGAAGAGATACAAGCCACTGATATCAAGACAAGGAAGCTCCTTACCATGCATGGTGGGTTTCACCCTAAGTCCAGCGTCCTGAAGCTGTACACAAAGCGAAAGGAGGGGGGCCAAGGGCTAGTAAGTGTCAGAACTACTGTCCAGGAGGAAACGGCGAACCTCCAGGAATATATCGAGAAAATGGCCCCCAAGGACCAACTCCTAAGTGAATGCCTCAGGCAACAAAAGCCCAGAAGGGATGAGGAACCACTGGGCCCATCGTGGAAGGACAAGCCCTTGCATGGCATGTACCACTGACAAACTGAAGAAGTGGCTGATATGGACAAAACATACCAGTGGCTGGAAAAGGCTGGACTGAAAGACAGCACAGAGGCACTAATCATGGCAGCACAGGAACAGGCCCTAAACACCAGAGCAATAGAGGCCGGGGTCTACCACACCAGACAAGACCCCAGATGCAGGCTGTGCAGAGAAGGGCCTGAGACAGTCCAACTGTCTGGCAAGGCATACATGGAGCGGCATAACCACGTAGCAGGCATAGTATACAGGAACATCTGTACAGAGTATGGACTGGAGGTCCCAGGGTCCAGATGGGAGACACCACCAAAGGTGACAGAGAACAAACAGGCCAAGATCCTGTGGGACTTCCAGATCCAGACTGACAAGATGGTGATGGCCAATCAGCCTGACATAGTGGTGGATAAACATCGGAAGACAGTGGTAGTGATAGATGTAGCAATCCCAAGTGATAGCAACATCAGAAAGAAAGAACATGAGAAGCTTGAGAAATACCAAGGGCTGAAAGAGGAGAGAGAGAAAATGTGGGGTGTGAAGGCAGCAGTGGTACCAATAGCGATCGGGGCACTAGGGGCAGTGACCCCCAAGCTGGAAGGATGGCTCCAACAGATACCAGGAACAACATCAGAGATCTCTGTCCAAAAGAGCGCAATGCTAGGAACAGCTAAGATCCTGCGCAGAACCCTCAGACTTCCAGGCCTCTGGTAGAGGACCCGAGTCTGAAGGAGACACCGCCCAGGTGGGCGAGAGGGAGATTTTTTTTTTTAATGGGATAGTAAGTTTCAAAAATTAAGATAAAAGTCTTACTTTTTTGTCAAGAAGCAGGAAGTGGACAGTCCCGTGGTGTGGAATCGATCAGATGGAAGTTGCATTTTAGGCATTTTCCCTGCTGGCGTACAAGACCTGTAGTGTTTTTAAACTCAATTTTGAATTTTGCAAAGATGATTACAGATCACAGTTTCCACATTATAGCAGTACGTTAGTTTGAATTTAAAATAAAAAGTGAAATTACAATATGCTCATTACTATCTTCACAGTGATAACGAATGAAAACACTAAGCAGAGTCAAGGATTATGACCTCCTGAGAGATAATGATTGTCCGTGCACCCCGCCTGTGGATGTGCACTGGCCTGTGAATGGAGCAGGTGGGCACTGTCACACACTGTGCTAACAGCTTGACTCAGTTCTCAGTGCTGGGCAAGTGCCACCAGATCTGTACAAAAAAAAAAACATGACCCCAATGTCATTGGCATGTCAACTGGAGAAATTTGCTCCAAGATGAATCCAATTTTCAAATTATACATGAAACTTTAATGACACAAGGCATTAAATGGGCTAATATAATTCCAATTAAAATGCATAGATTTTGATCTTTACTTGAGAATGTGAGTGAAAAGAACGAATGCACTAAAAGTTTAAATAGAGAGGCCTTCTGCAAAGAGGGGATTCTAAAAAAAATCTGAAGGCTTATTACCTCTGTGCCTACATTCATTTATCAGAGCATTAATCTTTAAAGCTATGTTTTAAATTACAAAGTATGATGGTGCAACAAAAATATTGCAGAGGGAGTGTGTGTTCAGAAGTGCAAAGGACATGACAACATTTACTCATGTTCCCTGTGATTTTGAGGTACTTTTATTTTTTCCTTCCTGTATATTTTATTTGTAGAACATTTACTTTCTACATTTGAGAAAGAGTGTTAATATACATATACAATCATCAAACACATCAGATATTATTGGAGCCTTTTAAAGTCTTTGGGGAAAAAATGATCTGGATTAAGGAAGCAAACATTCAGAGTTCAAGACAAAACATTAACATTATACGCCTATATAGGCAGTCCATATTGACCGGCAGCAATGCCGTCTCTGTGGGTAAAAACCAAAACTACATGCTATACTATGACGTTATTTTGCATTTTTCAACATGCTATATTGTGACATGTTTTCACTTTTTAAGACACTATAGTATGACTTATTTTGTGCTTTTAAGACATACTACTGTATACTATGTTATTTTCAGTTTTTAGCACATATTGTATTACTACTACTATTATACTATAATACTACTTGTTTGTTTTTTTCTGTACATCATAAAAACAGAAAAATGGCAGCATGCAAAAACTGTGACATGTTTGTCATTTGATCCATTGTTATAATAAATATGAAATTACATTTTAAATGCAGGATATCTTACTATCTGAGACGCTGCATGTGGTCTGTAAGGTTCCAGATACACCCCAGTACAGGGCATCAAAACACAGATGCCAGTAAGTCTACATTTCTACCTTTTGATGATACCAGGCTGTGCCCTGTCCTGTGTCTCTGATTTTGCTTAAACAAAATCCAGAAAATGCTTTAGACAGTTTTGTACCAGTGTAGAGTGCAGATAATTAAATATGGAGGTACTAATGTCAGGTCAGGCCTACTGTGAGTTTGCTAATTAAGCTTCTGCTAGCACAGAGCCCTCTCTCTTTTTCCATGTTCAGCTCACAACAACCGCAGCAAGGCATTTATTGTCCCTGCCAGTTGATGATGATGATGAAGATGTGCTGGTCCAGGCTTAGAAAGAATGTTGGCTGAGGACTCCAGGTACAGGTCATTCATCTCTGAGAAGAAACTCCCATGCTGCCCCTCTCCCTGGGCCATTAGAGTTTGAGGCCTCAGCCTGAGCAGCTGCGGAGGAGTCCATCCATCATGTCACCCACACAGCACTGTACTCTGACCCTGGCGGAGCTGGCTTCCTGAACCTCACCCAACCCCGCACCTCAAATATAATTATACTCACTGTTGAACTATCCCAGGCTCCTTACACCAAACTGACCCCAAGGACGTCCTCATCTCTCAGCCCATGGGGCTCCAGTGTTCACAGGCTGCATCCACAAGGACAAATAAAGATACAATGAAAACTTGAAATACTGCATAATCATCAGGAATCATAAAGCTCCTTGAACTAACTGCGGTTTGGCTGGTTTGTGTATTCCTGAGACTGCTGATCTACTACTGAGGCTGTGGAGGTCACAAGCACACCAAAATTGGACCAAAACTGGAACAGAATTGGACACACATAGCCTGGCCTGATGAAACTGGCATTTTGGTGAGGTACGCAGACATTTCTGTCTGTAGCTGAGGCCCAAAGACCTAATTTTAAACCATTTTTTGTTTGAAATGCTATATGATACTATATTTTGAAATAAGATAGGAATAAGGCATGGTTAGAAAAGAAATTATGAAAAAGTTTTTTTCTTTGAAAATTCTTGAGACAAGTTGAAATTGTGTTAAAGCAGTTGCAAATTTCTTACTTTTATGCAAAAACTTACTTCAGCAATTCTTTTGTTGGAAGCCCAAGAACAAACCAGAGATATCTTCAGTTCAGAAACAGAACATTTATTATGATCACAGGTAAAGTATAGCAGCGCTGGGCTCAAAGTGACAGAGGTTTTGCAGGATCTCAGTCAGACTGAGCCCCGATCTTTGGAAATGGTTCGCATTTATCTTCTTGGGCTGGAACTGCCCTGTACAGAGGTTGGAATTACCCATGACTGAATGCAATTGGCCAGTTACCAGAGATGTGGACAGGACAACCACTGTCCACTCCTTGTCCTTGGGATGTGTTAAGCAGCATGTGTGTATGTTGTTGTAGGCGTGTAGCTAATGCTACAGACCTTACTCGTAGAATAGTGAAGTTTCATCTGCCTCCTGGTATGCAAGCCAATTCTAACCGTTCATGTTAACTTATAGTTCTAGACTATACAAGGACACACATTGCATAGTACGAGCTCAGTGGAAAAGTACAAAACAGGAACATAGGTTCAGTGGAAAAACACAGAGTAAGAATACATTATATCTTTGAAACAATGCAAATGGTGGAGTGGGAGGAAGCTGGAGTACCTGGAGAAAACCCACACAGACACAAGAACCTTCTTGCTGTGAAGTGACACCATGACATGCCACCCTTATTTTTACAATCCATTACATAGTGCATTTAAAATGGTTTAAACAACAACCATCTGTACTTGGTAAAGTACAGGAAAATATGAGGTGATGGCAAATGTTTTTGAAGTGGACAAGTAACCCTGTGCCCTTTTCTCTCGGTAGGCTCCGTGGTTATATCAACCATACAAGCACAGTGCTGAGGGCCAGAAGAATGAAAACCACCCTGCAGCTCACCTGATGACACAGTTCATGTGTTCATGTGTTCTGTGTTTGATGATAGCAATGAGAGGCAGCCTCCCTTGTGTCGAATCTTCAATGGCTACTTAGCCACTCACTCATGAACCTAATTGTTTTATTGCTTTGAGGGTGCTGTCCTCTGTGCTTTCTTTACACCCATTGACTTTTATCACATGGAAGTCGGATCAGGAGGAAGTGTTGACTTAGTGTGTATTGCAGCTGAGACAGCAGCCATTGGGGGAGAGAATACAAAATACATTTATTTTTGCAGCAATTTCATACATCATATTATTTTCAAATGATTAAAAAGTAAAAAAAAAAATTTAAATGTATTTAAAAATATTTTAATATTAAATGATAATTTATCTTGCTGAATCAGAATTTGGCTCTTTGGATGATGGGGTACCACACATGCCAACCTTCATTTTGATCCATCCATCTCATATTAAAAAAATACCTGAATGGAAACTGTTTTGGCATCCAAGGTTTTCATGTGTGAAAAAGGCTCAGACACTTTTTGCAGGATAACCTGATTCTTTTATATATATATATAAACCTGTTTTGGTGCAGTATTTGAATCACCTCAACACAGATCACACATACACAACAGCAACACACAACACTGTCTTTATTTGAGACAACCACAGCTTATGTCCAACACTAGAACCTTGTGCACTGGTTCCCACCTTTTCTGGAAAACATGGGCACTTCCTGTGCAGTCCAAGTTTCACCATCTATCTTGGTAACCACCTGAAAGAGGTCCATCAGGGTTACAAATTAAAAGTAGTGTCACCTCAAATGAAATGAAATATTAAGACTGTTTGAACCAAACAAAATAAATTTGCAACACATGATAGTCTGTGAAATGTCCAACTCAGTTATCAAGCCACTAAACTCCAGTTTCTTCTGGTTCACAGGGTTGGAGGAGGAGGACATGAGATCTCAGCGTCAGTAGCAGTGTGTCATCGCCACCATGTGGTCAAACAAGGAAGTTACATCTAGACAAACATCTCAGTGATTACAGATAAAGTGAGCTGTTGCTTTTCAGGAAGTTATCAGGTTTTCTGTCAGCAGCACTGAGGCTATATGTATAATGAAAACACAGAGTGAGACCACTCCACTGGAAAGGAAATGGTGACAGGCATGGGGGCCCCAGGGCAGCCCTAAGAATAGGCAGTTTATTAAAATGTAGGCCAAAATTTTGGTGACAGGATTGGAGAAAGCTCTACAGCCTGCTGACTCCTGTTTAGTCTATTTAAATAAAGTGGCATACTTTCATATTTATTTCTGATTTACTTACTAATACTGTCCATTATGTCCTTGTTTTTTATGTCTTCAGATTGGTCTTGATCTTGGTGTATACCTAATTTGAAACACAAAATTTTGCGAACTGCTCATCCAATGAAATAACACAACCAAGGTCCTAATAAACAGAATTCATTTAATTATGTTACAAATAAAAGGATAATCATGTTAAAAAACAGAATGATCATATATAAACACTGGCATGGTTATAATGTACAATCAAAAGGATATAGTGCACGACACTAAGAAACATCACACAAAATCAACAGAGATCATCCATGTGGTGAGTTAATGTGTCGAGCATCCGATTAGGAGTGATGTCTCTTTAAATGTTAGAGAAAAGGCTGCCACAGATCTGAGAACAGCTGTACAACAAAATCAGTAAAATAAAAAAGAAAAAGTGTGTGTGTGTGGGGGGGTCATTTTCTTGAGCTAAAACTTCCTTTTTAATATTTATTTCCTTTTGCTCTTCAGTCTTATTAGTAATCTTTTAGGCCACAGTAGGCAGGTCTGGTGATCTACTGTACTCCATCTGTCCAGCACCAAACAGTAGTCAGTTAGCTGTTCAATAAAGTGGAACATTTAGCAGGTGAAAAATTGGATAATAAATGGATGCTTGTATTCTTCTGTCTGCTGGATTTTAAAACAATCCCCCCAAAAATCTAATATTAATATCTTTAATGTTATGTTTGGTATTTTGCAGGAGCATAACCCTGCATAACTCAGTACCGCTCTGGAAGACACAAAGCAAATCAAGGCCGAGCCAGTTCGTGAGCGTAACTCACCCTGCAGGTAGCCAGCGGAAACAATGTGCGCTATGCCAGAAGAACCGGTTCATCGAGATGGACAGACAGCGACTTTTCTTCTGTGCTGAAAGAGGCCTCTTCCAGCCGAGCACACTTCAGCAGTGAGGCTGAATACATGCAGCACATTCTGAAAGTGCGTTCAGTTGTCCCACAGAGAGAAAAGCAGGAGTGTTGCTGTAGTAAAGGCTTCCTCTCTGTGTTTCACATGCAAACATCTTAGAGCCTTCATTTGACTGTAGTTTTAAATTACATTTGAATCTGTTATTTTAAAAAAAAAAAAGAAGAAAAACAACTACCATCAGTTTATGTGCATGTTTGTGTTCACATGAGTTTGATTTTGTTTTGGTGAGTGTAGAGAGTTTTTCCCCTTTTCTGCCACAACTGCAGGGTGTGTGCTAGTAACGGCCGGCATCGTCATACGAGGTGACGTCCAGATCGAAGAAGTCCTCCAGCTTCCACTGCAGGGTCTCGAATGTGGGCCTGTCCTGTTCGTCCTCCTTCCAGCAGTCCATCATGATGTCGTACATGACTTTGGGGCAGTTGATTGGGCATGGCATCCTGTAGCCCTGAGGAATCCTCTGGACCACCTGGTAGTTGGTCATGGCTGGAACACATCCCAGAGTGACATGGTCAGAGATCTGCACTCAAAGGTTTTTATTAGTATCATACTGTACATTATGCAACCACCACCTCTTTATAAAAAATAAATATATAACATACATTTCTAAATCTCTTACCTGGGTAAGGCATCTGGCCAAAGGTCATGATCTCAAACAGCAAAATTCCAAAAGACCAAACATCAGATTTTATAGTGAACTTGTTATCATGGATGGCCTCTGGAGCGGTCCATTTCACGGGAAACTTGGTACCTTCTTTGGCTTCATACACATTCTCATTCTCTTTCTGGTAACAAAACAAGACAAAAAAGTTTTTTATTTCCAGTTGCTCAGCTTTAGTGCAATCCACACTGTCACAACAGTTCAGGTCAAAACTGGGTTTTCGAGGGATGTCTGATATACGTAGACATCACTGTCATTATCAACAAACACCTGATGGGTGGTGTCTTTGTGGTATGTGTTACGAAGTATACTGTGTATTAAGCTGTGCATAAAGCATTCCATTAAATCAAGTTAGATAGATAGATAGATAGATTACTTTATTCATCCCTGAAGGGTAATTATGCAAGTTGTGATTAGTGAGAACACACAGTAGACAACAGCACTTTTAAAGTCCAACTCACCATGAAGACCCTAGCGAGGCCAAAGTCTGCCACCTTGCAGATATTGTTCTCACCCACCAGCACGTTCCTGGCAGCCAGGTCTCTGTGGATGTAGTTCTGGAGCTCCAGGAAAGCCATGCCCGCTGCCACCTGCGCCGCCATCTCAGTCTGGTCGGAGACACCCAGCGTGGCACCTTTATCCTCTGTAATGATACATGTAATGATCTGTTTTTAAAGAACCTACTTATTTTACTCATTTTGCTATCTTTACCTTATCTTATTTATCTATCTGAATATAGCAACTTTTCCAAAGTAAATAGGTTTTTACTTTACTCGTTATGGATTATTGGGTGTATTTTAAGGGGCAATAATGGCTATTTTATATCCATTTAAATCTCCAAAACAAAGTCTGAAAAAACTTAAGGATGTTGTGAAGCCACTGTATGACAACTAAGTCTCTTTCCTTTACATGATCTCAACATGATGCCAAGAGATGAAAACAGCGAAATATTAGTACAGGCCCTTATCTTTTTACAGCATAGCAGAAAGATCCAATTGTGGACTCTTGCAGCCTTAACATCTCAGTTAGGCTCTGACTTTTATACGCAGTACTCTTTCTTTAATACTTATTTAAGCAGAATTAACAAACTAGAAGTCTGAAAACAAGACTGCAGAGCCTTGAGTTTTTAATGTTGTAACATTTGCATAATTTCATTTTAATTTAATTTTAAGCATTCCAAAAGCAAATCTGGTCTTAAATATTATGAAAAGATATGTAAAAATCAGTGGTTATGGTGTGTGTGTGGGTGGGGATGAGGTTTTCTTTCCCTAGTGTAAATCTTTGTAGTATAGCCTGACGCTGACACATGCAGAAAGTTTGCTTCCAAAGATCAGCTACAGTGTTGGACTCTGATCCCATCATAAAGCAGCAGTTGTGTCAGAACCACATGTGCAGATGAAAAGAAGGCTGGTTTACTCTGGAGGTACTCCAGCAGGCTGCCGTTCTTCATCAGCTCCGTGATGATGTAGATTGGCTCCTCCATGGTGCAGACGGCATATAGCTGGATCAGCTTGGGGTGCCGCAGCCGCTTCATGATCTGAGCCTCTCTCAGGAAGTCCTCAGGATCCATGGTACCTGGGGAAAGGTGTTCAGTGGTTTGTATTTCGAGGTTCTTTGGAAGATCAGAGACATCTGTTGTAATACACTTTATGTGGTGTGATGTTTGTGTAGTCAGTCAGTAACAAATTCTTTGATTTTTCTTTTTTGATGATGAATGTTATAATTGCTGTCACCCACAGGGATAAGTGCTATTCCTGCTTGCAAACCACTTCATTTTCCAAACAAGGAATGTACCTTCTTATTTCAACACTTTTGCAAGATATACAGAATTTTTTCCAAGACAAGCACTAATGATAGCCAGAAAGAATAAAAACTGTGTAAAACCCAAAACTAGCCTAACTGGTGGATGTGAGCAAACTCCATTTACTAAAATTCCAAATGATTACTTCTTGCTGTTCCTGCGCAAGAAAGCATCTTGGGATTTCAATGAACTTGGTAGTTTGGTTTCTCAGTAAATATTCAATCCAGTACAATTTTATTTGTACAAGTGCCAATTCACATCATACATTATCAGTGTAAAAGAGAGAAACCCAACAGTTCCCACAATGAGCAAGAACTTGGAGACAGTAGAGAGGAAAAAAACTTTCCTTATTTGTCCCAACAGGTCAAGGAAACGGTACAGTCTTGCTTTATAAAACTCAAATCATCATAAATGGCTATTTATCCATTTCAGAATGGCACAAAGTTACACCTTTTCATCATTTCTTGTTTATTTAGGTAAATGTAATTCTATGCATCATGTGTGCTTCATTTTACTGTTGATATGATCAGTGTGATTAACTTCGAGTTTGTTCATTTTTACTTACTATGTAGATGGATTGGTTCTATACAGACAAATGGACTGTGTACCTGGCTTGAGGGTCTTCACTGCAACTGCTGTAGTGTCGTTCCACAGGCCCTCGTACACCTCACCAAACTGTCCTGCTCCCAGCTTCCTCAGCAGCTTGATGGAGCTGCGGTCAATCTCCCATTGGTCCACTGTGTTGTAAGACAGACCATGAGTCTGCGGGGCCTCCATCTGCAAAAAGCATGCAGAGTCACTGTTTACTGAGATGCAAACTTGTCTGTATATTATACCAATAAGTGAGCTTAATGGAGAGCCACAAGGAAATTAATGGAATTTAGAAAACAACTGTATACAGGATGTGTGCAGTTCATGCTGTTCTACATCAATTGTTTTACCTTTTTGCATGGTTCGCCCAGATGCACGCAGAGGCCATCAGCCTTTCTAGAATAATGTTCCACCAACTCCTTCAGTGTCTGAAAGGTTTTTGTCCTTGACACAAAGTAGTGACCACTCTCCAGTTTTTTCAGCTTGTAATGCTTCACCCTCCCACTGTCCAGCACTGAAACACAAGTCAGCAGCCAGTGCACTCAGGAGCCGAGAACAAGGAACAGTTCTTGTTCATGGTTTTTGTCGGTGAAAAGAGAGAGCTGAAGAGAGACACTGAAACAAACCATTACACCAAAACAAGCTGAAAGACACTAAAAAAAGCAGCTCTCTCCATACAGAACTAAATTAAAATCTGTCAGGGAAAGCTGCTTAACTTGACATTTTTCTTTATGGAGTGATGAAGAGGTCATAAAGAAAAAGAAGAAATCACTGAAACCCAGTGAACATTGTTAGGAGGTATTTGTGTTGTGACAGAACAGCTGTTTTCATCACTCTCCATTTCACAGATCAACTGTGTTCTTAAAAGACCTGATTCACGCAGAGCATGAGTAATTTAACCTGGAGGTTTGTGGCTACGGCTTTATGAAGTGAGCATGGAAAGAATTCTGCTGTGGTGGAAAGAGCGAGGCCAGTGAAAAGACAGATTAGAGCAAAGGGAGATAAAGTTATCATGCTGCCTTTATGGGAGCAGAGACCTGTTTATTTAACTCAGTGACCTGCAGTCCATCCATCATTTGAGGGGACTGAGGGAACAAATGAATCCCTGAACAGGGCTCAGGGATGAAATGTATGTTTTGAGGTATAGATACAAACAAGCAGCAAAATGCTAACCATCGTGACTTCATGTGAGAAAGATACTGATAAGAAGATGTTTAGTCAGCAAATGTGCTGTTAAAGGCTGTATACAAAGATAGTGATAGTGTGAAATGTAAATTTCCCCGTTGTGGGATTAATAAAGTTAATCTAAATGATACACAACCAAAAGGTGTTGGCAGTGTGGTTGTTGAGACAGGCTTGTCATTCATTTAAGGTTAACAATCATTCAGGTATATAAAACCAAACCTCTTTCTGTGGTTAGCTTTGCTTTTAGCTTCAGGGCAGCAACCCTTGAACATGTACAGTGATTTTTCTGTGTAAATAATGTTTCATTGCAGCTAATGTTTTCCAAACAGTGGCCAACAATGTCTGGATGTAAGAACCTTTCCACCATTTATCTGAGAAATGTAAACTTATTGTGAGATATCTCATTATTCACATTAATTTCTCATATAGTTATCTGCAGAATGCATTATTGTAGGGATATTCCACCTAGTCTCAATGAGCGAACTGGTGTGTCATTTCATCTTTCAAAAGTGTTTCAATGTTCATAGTAATGTGCACCATTTTGAACAAAAGGTTGAAGATTCACTTGAATTGGTATTTGATCTCTAAGTTATTTCAAGTCGATGTAACCTCTTATCTTGGCTGACCTGAGAGGGAGAGTTCTCCTTTCTGACTTTCACAGTTTCTGATGAGGAAGGCGCCGTGCTTATTCCCTCCAGCCAGCAACATCTTCTCCGCATCCACCCTTTTGGTGTCAGGAAAATACCATCTGCACATCACAATGCAAGCAAAGAAGCAGAGTTGATCAAACACAGTTCAGCCATTTGTGAATATAAATAATAATTTAAAAAAGAACAAGCATCAGCTGTCAGGGGTGCAAGGGTTCACTGTGGACTTGTCTTGTACCGTCTACACCTCTAAACTGAATATGACAGACTTTTAACCAAATCAAATATCCAGTGTCCATTAAAATCCAGTGTTAAAGGAAGAGTTGGTGATATTCTACATATTCCTTTTGTCAAAAAAAAGCCCCCCAAACCCCAAACCAACAATGAATGTATCCTAATAAGTTGTGGTGTAACTCTGGGCCACAGAGCTCCATTGTCCAAAGCTGTTAAACACACATCATTGAGCCACAGTGTTGCAGTAGGTGGCATCTTCCTTCATTACTATGAACATAGACACACTGGAAATTCAACCCCATATACATCATTCTATTAAATGGAAATACTCGCTAAGCACATGTGGTTTAATATGCTGCTGAAAATAGTCTCAAACAAATGAACTACAGTATAGATTAAAAGGGTTTTTCCCATTTTTTTAATTGAAATTCGAATTGATATTAAAAGTCCATGGAATAATCTAAAGATGTCAGTGGTAAACTGAAAAGTCATATCCATATCATAGAAAACAGGCCTTTATCAGGGCTGAAGTAAACTTGTTAGCTTTCAGCTTTCCTGCAGCAAGGAAGTAAATGGAGCCTTGAAAGATGATAAATAGTTCTTACATATTTACGCATCTGTATGTACAAAGGGAGCATTAGAACAAGCTGAGTTCCTCTCACACATTATTAGGACAGTACTGTACTGCAGGAAGAAAAAGACAAGCAACAAAGCAAGGCAGACTGGCAGGGCTTCATCCAACAGAACATTAGAGGAACAGAAACAGAGGGTGGCTTCACAGGATGAAAAGCAGCACAGTCTCCAGGCTCAAACCACATGGAGCTAGTCTGGGATGAACAGGACAGAAGGTGAAAGCAAAAAACACTACAAGTGCAACACCACTTGTGGGAACGTCTGCAGCAGTGCTGGGAAGAACCTTCCCAACAATCTTTCATTTCCATTGTAGAAAGAAGGTCTTAAATTTGTTCGACTGCTGGATGAGTAAAACAAAGTAGGTTAAACAGAGAATCTAAGAATTCAGAAATCTTTTTTATTATTCCATTATTAGAGGATTTAATTTCAGATTACACTGAGACATTACAACATATACATTTAGTAACAACTGGAAAAACTGATATGTTCTAAAGCGTTTGACCAGTAGTGTATTTCCTTGTTTTTTCTGTAATGTTTGTACTGCCTGTTAGGATTTTATTTTTTTTATAAATTAAAGACTACATTCATTCATTCATTTGTGACCCATTTCTGAAGATTTATACTTTCAGGAGAACAGGCAAATTGGTATTGAGAGATTATTGTTGGTTTTGATCTTTGTAGATAATTAGAATATATAAAATATCCCTTAAGACCTATTTACTTCTACATGGATCTTGCATGATACCTTACAAGCCAAATTCATGCTTAATCAAATGACTAGAACCTAACAATTAACATTAATTTATATATATATATATATATATATATATATATATATATATAGCACAGAGGCACTAATCATGGCAGCACAGGAACAGGCCCTAAACACCAGAGCAATAGAGGCTGGGATCTACCACACCAGACAAGATCCCAGGTGCAGGCTGTGCAGAGAAGGCCCATGCTGGCAGGCAAGGCATACATGGAGCGGCATAACCAGGTAGTGGGCATAGTATACAGGAACATCTGTACAGAGTATGGACTGGAGGTCCCAGGGTCCAGATGGGAGACACCCCCAAAGGTGACAGAGAACAAACAGGCCAAGATCCTGTGGGACTTCCAGATCCAGACTGACAAGATGGTGATTGCCAACCAGCCTGACATAGTGGTGGTGGATAAACATCGGAAGACAGTGGTAGTGATAGATGTAGCAATCCCCAGCGATAGCAACATCAGAAAGAAAGAACACGAGAAGCTCGAGAAATACCAAGGGCTGAAAGAGGAGATAGAGAAAATGTGGGGTGTGAAGGCGACAGTGGTACCAATAATGATCGGGGCACTAGGGGCAGTGACCCCCAAGCTGGAAGGATGGCTCCAGCAGATACCAGGAACAACATCAGAGATCTCTGTCCAAAAGAGCGCAATGCTAGGAACAGCTAAGATCCTGCGCAGAACCCTCAGACTCCCAGGCCTCTGGTAGAGGACCCGAGTCTGAAGGAAAAACACCGCCCAGGTGGGCGAGAGGGAGATTTTTTACACACACACACACACACACACACACACACACACACACACACACACACACACACAGTTTAACCTCATCCTGAACTTATGACATCTAACCAGAAACTTTTTACATTTACATTAGTCTCTGATTGATCAAGGCATGTTCTCATATGTGCGTGATAAACAGCCCTCATCTATATCAGCGCGTTATGAAAAAAAAATCTTCTCTATGCTGACTCACATCACGTCCATCACGTTTGTGACGTAATGGAAGTATGACACGGATGATGCCAAGACGAACCAAGGGAGGAAAAAAAATATTTTCACAAACACAACAGGAAAAACCAGAGCAAAGCTGAGCAGAAACAGGTTCCACCGAGGTGCCCAGCAGGCTGAGAACGCAATTCAGACACAGGCGCAATTTCACAGATCAGTTACACAAAACAGCATAATGGAAATAACCCCAATTTGTTTAATACTACGGGACATGTAATTGTAAACTTTCCAAATATACTATAATATCTTAACATGGTAAGGCCTTTCATTGGCTACCTGCTGCTAAATTGAACTGTCTTGCAAAACCAGTTTTTGTCTCTCTTCACAAACATGCGGCCATTGTCATTCAACAGCAGGTTCAATACCAGTAAATGTCCAGTAAAGTTTTTGAGCTCAACCTTGTTGGAAAACATTAACCTGTGAGCTTCGACTTCCTGATCACAGAGAATCATTAACTAGGTTAACATGAGACTGAACAACAACATGGTAAGCCATCAAATCATGTTCTCACATGATTTTATTTTTGTTAGTACGGATTTTCCGAGCGTGTTCATTCTCTTAGACAGTAATGCAGCTGAAAAACAAAAAAATCACAGACTGCTTTTCTGTGTTCAAAAGGGAATGTGTATTTATCAAATTGTGAAAATAGTACGGAAAACACATAAAGAACAATACTTACGGTTCTGCATCAATGCTTTCCACAGGTGCCACATAATTAGCGGGGATGTATCCCTCTTTGGAAGCTGACACCCCGCTGAGGGCTTTGGCAAACCACCAGTCCCCAGCACTTTTGTCCAGAGCCTCTAAAGTGTCCCCGGCGTGGAAGCTCAGGTCCTCCTCCGTGCGAGCGGAGTAATCGTACAGAGCGACGTAAGAGTTCCCCGCTTTCTCCGCCGGCAGCGGCGGTAAACTTCTTTTCCAGTGGAAGTCCGGCTCAGAGTGCTGGACAGCGCCGCGGTTTATAAACAGGGTGGGGGCTTTCTCCTCGCTCCGGCTCGTCTCGCCTCCAGGCTGGCTCGGTTTTTTAAAGCACGCCAGAAAACTCTGCCAGCACGCAGAAAACCGCTTCTGGATCTCCATGGTACGGCCGTCAATCAGAGCGAGTCATTCCGCGTCATGATCCACACTCCATGAAATAAAGAATCATTTTAATCAGCCCGCAAACAGACAAGACGGCCAAAGGCAAGTGACCAGCACTGACGAGGCAGGTGAGCTGAATGGGGGAGTTCACGGTTCGTGCGCCACTGTGCCAATTACCTGCACCTGTGGAATGAGGAACGGCTTACGTCACGTTCACTGAGCTGACGAGCCCTCTAGCGGCCATACTGGTGGACAGCATCTGGGAGCGATGGGTTCGGCTCGGAAGAAATGGATCGTAATTTTCAATAATCCCCCCCCCCCCCCCATTGTTTTCCCTTTGTTTGTGTGTGCACGCGCGTGTGTGTCATCCTAGCAGAATGTTGTACTGGAAACATCCATTGTAACAGGAACTACCACAGAGGTGGTTTTGAGTAGTTTTGTCACCATGTGAGCATCACAACTGATCAAAATGAAGGCCAAGTTTAAAGGTCGGTGTGGCTGACCTACTGAGGTACTGCATAATTGGTATTGACGACTGAGTGCTCATATATTAATGTAGTTATAATGACTGAGTTCTTGTTTATTAATGTGGAAATGGCTACTGAGTAATATTGATGTTTTTTTATATAATGTTTTGTAGGATTTTTGTACAAGGAGGCTACTCCTAACAAATATGTGAATGATCAAATATAGATACAGATGTAACTTCTTGTAACCTTTATAGAGATGTCAGCATTTTAACTTTAGTTAGGTGTGTGGAAGTATTGAGTAGGATCTAATTTACAGCTTACATTAAATGTTATCCAGCCAATGTGCTGTTAAATGGTTGTGTATGGAGATGTATTTATAACTTCGACTTACAGACAAGAGAGGTTTATGTTTTCAGTTTTATTCCAAAGGATATATTATGTTAATAACGGTCACGCATGGCTTTATGAAGCTAAAATAAATTGTAGCCTCTCCAACAGACTAAAATTACATGCAAAAATAATTATATTTTTACACAATTTATCAACTAGTTGCTTTAGCAGTGCTTGTATAAAGGTGGGTATTTTAATGGAAAGCAATGCTTGTTTTGTATGCTTTTCATATGTTTCATATGCACAAATCTTGATTTGTAAAGTAACTAGTAAATAAATCTTAAATGGAATGCAATACCTTCATTATTTCCCTGTGAATTATAGTAAAGTAGAAATAGAAAATAGCATGACAAGATAATTTTGTCAGCTATTTTATATGTAGTTGTCCTGAAATGAAAAAGTCCATAAAAGTTTAGTAATATTTAAATAAACCAGTAAAAAGAAAGTCCTTCACAATCAAAACAGATCCTTGTACATCAGCCTGCAGTAAATCCTACACTTACAATGTTCAGTCTGTGACAGAAAGGTGTTGATTTTATTCTGTAATTTTGTCAGCCTTAGTGGTAGTGTTGTACTTGACTGTGTTATATAGTAAGTGTTTATAGTAGGTCATACACTACCATTTAAATAAATCAGTAAAGAAAATATTTGGACACAAAGCAGTCTAAGCACTAGACAGCTAACTACTGCCCAACAGTCTTTATTCAAGCCCCAAATAATATGCTTTGCATTGTAATGACCAGTAGATGTCACAAATAGACTACATTTAGTCACAGACACTTTCAAAACTGAACAAGACCTGAAATGTACATGGTCATTTAGTTGTGTGTGCTTAGCATGGATAGCATGTTTAACACACCAAAACAAACAAACTGGTCTTAAGCAGTAGGTCAGACAATGTGGCTGACAGAGCTACTGACTTTCAGTGAGTCTAAATCTCCATCTGCAAGCAGTAAAGCCATGTCCCGTTGGTATGAGATGCTAATAGATCATGTTAGGCCAGTGCAGTTAGTCAGTGGTTTAATATGGCTTTAAAAGTGCAGTTATGTTATTCAACATCTTAACATTAAGTTACCTAAGTCTGTGTGGCTCAGACTGAACTTTCCTCCCAGTGATGTTGGAGCTGCAGCATTTCTACTGTACTAAACTTGCTTTTCGTCTCTGCGGCACTATATTTGAAGTTAGTCCAAATGTTAACCTATATTGTCATATTATTTTACCTCCATTGTATGTTATCTGATATACTAGAGCAGTATCGTTTAAGCGCATTGTTAGATCGCTAGCGCATCTAGCGATGTTGGTGGTGCATACATGGTTACACCGCTGGGGAGCAGAATCACCAGAAGGATGATTTTGGCAAGCAGGAAGAGAAATTTGCAGCGCAGCCATTCAAAGAAGGACGTTTAGATGACTGTATATAAATGTTTGGGAAAAAACCCTCTATGCAATATTGTCTCCTCTCTCTTTGTCAATGAAAATAAAGTTTTTCTAGGTAATTTCTTTTGTTTACAAACTAAATTTTACTCTCATCTCCTCATCTCATAGTTTTTCTCATCTATTTTGCCTATTACTTAAGCAAAATATGAGTACATCAAGTTTGCACTTGAGTACAGTATTTTAGCATTTTCTAGTGTATTGACCAGCTTTAGAGAGGCTGATATCAACATTTTAATGTCAACAATAACTTGTACACACGAGGTCAGGTACAGGAAAGGGGTTATAGGGACCCAGCAGATCATGTTTGCCTCCGTGCAATTTTTTTCAAGACCTGCGAAATGACATGCGCTCTCTAAATTCCTTCTGCGCATATTTACTGTCCATTGCGGTTTTGACACCCGGAAGCTCTGCACGTTCCAGCTTTTCGCCTCTTTACCGCCTTCCTCTGGCAAACAGTAGTCAAGGGTTTGCCTCCATGCGGGCAATGTATTGACGTCCGCGGTTCAGCGATAAACCTCGCCGGGTTTGGGCAAACGGCCACGGAGAATTCTTTTCTCGGTACCGCTCGGCGAGCACCCGGTATCAGCGCGTCTACAGAGCGCAGCCCCATCACCCCGTCAATCAGTGACATTGACACATCCTGTAGTGCTGTGTGTGCCGCCGCGCACGAGTTCATGTGTGTGCGCTAACGTCGGGCTCCCGAGCGCTTTCCCCCGCAGTTCCCCCCTCCCACCGCTTTAGCTACGATGAGCGAATACTTCAGCCTGTCGGACTGCGATGTGATCGGCTTCGACCTGGACCACACGCTCTGCCGCTACCATCTGAAGGAGACCTCCAGGGTGAGTGCGTGCAGCGCGGGCAGCTAGCTACCACATACGGCGACCGCCGTGACGCCTCGATTCGCAACACATCTGGATTATAAATCGTGCGGAGCTGCCACTACCGTTCAGCGCTCACTTGTCGCATCGGTGTTTGAATAAACGATTACGGAACTCGTATGTTGGTGTGATGTGGTGAAGCTGGACGTGTTTGTGCGAGAGTCAAGAGGATGCTCCCGATGCTGCAGTCACACTTCGTGACTCACAGGTTGATGCTCATACATGTCTTTAAATCCCCCCTCTGAGGCCTGTTGGCAGCCGACAGTTCTCACACCGTCATCATCGTCATCACCATCATGTTTTCACTGTTATCAGGACCTTACACTCACTGGATATATCTGAATTCGGTGACACTGAATCAATGAATGGCAAGAATCCCAGTTAATCATTCTGGCCTGTAATTGATTTTTGCTCTCTCTTGTCCCATGCATTCCACATTTATGTCTACTAATCCTGTCAATGCAGGGACGTAGGACAGGGAACCCCCAAATGATTGCCCAATAAAAAAAATGTGGAAAGATAGCGTTACTCTGATTGATTGATTTGATTGTAAAACCTGTCACCATGCTGACTGTAAGGATTTCTCTTTCAGTAACCCAATGCGCTTTCCAGGGACTAATAATAACTGGATGTATGTTGCCCATAAAAAGACTGCAATAACTTGACTAAACAAAACAGCACAGATCAGTAGTTTCCACATTGATCAGATATGCCACTCATAGTGACAAAAGCACAGTGAATTACATTTTTTTTCAACAATTGATAACTCCCTTTTCTTTTTACTTGTGCGGCAATCATCAAATGACCCTCTTGCCGACATGCAGCGTAGCACAGCATTTTGTCTCATGTCCAACATCCACTAACTCAACCAAAGCGCATCCATATTTCAAGATCAGTTGTTGCACTGCTGATAAGATTTGTCCTCCAAAACTTTGTCACACAGAACACCCTGACCTAAAAAAACAGGCAGCACTAAAGTATGTACTGCTACTATCTTTGGAATATTTCTTTACATTATTTAGTACTAATTCAAGATTCCATTACAACAAACAGAATGGCCTTTGTTTACTGCATAAATTGCTACCTTTCAGTAAATGTCAGAAATAAATCAAAAATGCTGCAAAAGGATTCAGAATTTATAGTTAAGAAATATAAAACCATACATGTTCACCTGTAGAGGATAACTACAGATACAGAAAGACCGCCATGCCAGTTAAAGTGCTGCTTCTGTGTCTTCCTTTTGTCCTCTGTTCAATACACCTGATAAAGAGTCTTTTCGCAGCCTGATCCATCTTGGTAGTCTTCTGCAGATGAGCCCAGATGAGGCATCTCATCACGTTGTCAAAGTTTTCACCACAGTGACGACAAGAGTTCCTCTGTAGAGCTGAGGAATGGAGAGTGAGGTGGAAGGAGAAGTGGCACCACCAGGATGGCAGAGAATGATGAAACACCACTTTGTCCCACACAGTTAGAAAATGTTCTGGATTGTGCCTCACCTGCCCCCTTTCTTCACCCGGCACAAACTCTTCCTGGAATGAAATGAGGCGCTCAGGGTTGCACAGCCCCGTGAGGAGCTCATGCATGTCTTTATTTCCTTTGAGGTGTACATGCTGTTGAGCCTTTATTTTGATGGAACCGATGTTCGCTTTGAAATGGTTGTTAATAATCCATCTAAAACATTTAAAAGAAGAAGATACATTTCATTTGATATAGTTTAGTTGTGAAATAATGAGAACAGAGTACAATTTAGTAGCCAAATGCCTTAAGCTGTATTTAGAAGGACTTCATGACCCATAATGGTAATAAAAATCCGTAACTGGACTTACATTTAGATGTTCAGAGGGACAGAAACATGTTTCCAAATGGATGCAAACTTTTCTTCTTGCATAAACAGGCAACTGTTTGCTAACACATTAACCATAACAAATGCTAACATGATGTTAGCTAAGGCAGCTTAAAAGGTACTCTCCCAGTATAACAGAACACAACCGCTCCTTTAGTCCCAAGCTAATTTTACTGTCACTGTGGCCTGTGTTGATTTAAAAAGCATCAATGGACTGGAAGGAAGGTGCATGATGTCACTGATCGTTGTGTAGCTTTCAACTGCAGAAGCAGTAAATGTGATGAATGAAATGAATAGTTCAATGTTGTCTGTGCTTGAAAAGAAAACCTGTTTGTTTTTGGCGTTGAGTGGCACATGGTTCCATTCCATTGCTGATATCATTGTGACCGTGCCGCTCATTCGGGCAAGTGATGTCATTTCCTCTTTGTATTTTACAGCTCATCTATGAGAGCTTCGCCAGGTATCTGGTGGAGCATAAAGGCTATGACAAGGACCTGCTCAACCTAACCCCTGCTACCTGGGATTTCTGGTGAGTCAGCAGCAGCAGTCTCTCCCCAGCTGGGAGAGCAACTATGATATAAACAGGTATAATGAATACCTGTTTCCCTTTCAGGGACATTGAGATTATATTCATCTGATACCTATGGCTACAACAATGCAATCTTTTGATTATATTGCACTCCATCACTGAGAATGGCACCTCTCTCCTAGTTTCTTTGAGTGTTAGTATGCTATTACTCATCCTAAATCTAAGTAACTAGCTACTGTAATTTCTCGCCACTTATGCACCAGCCAACATATACATAGATTCAGATGTATTATAGATTGGCATAAAAACTTTGCCGTCGTTTACCACACACACACACCTCCTTCATGGTCCAGTGGCTCTCAACCTTTTTGGCGTTTGATCCATTAAAGTTTAACCAAAGCAACTCATAATTATTATTAATAATAATATTTTTATATTTTATTTCAAATGTAGCTGTTGAGGCTCAGCCCTTAAATGGTTACCCATGTCAGGTACAGGACAGCAGTAAAGATCTGGATTCTTGTCCTTCTACCATATCTTGAACTACTGAATATTGTGTCTAGTTTTAAAGGACTGGTGGTTGATCTGGAGGATGGAAACCTCGTGAAGCTGGCTGAAGATGGAACTGTTTTGCGGTATGTTCCTTCCAAATGAAATGCATTTGTTACACTTGCCAAAGCATCTCTTTGTGTCTTTGTAAAGGTTGTCACTGTTTGCACCTACCTTTAAAGCAGAATGATAGCAAGGTTTCTTTTCTTCCTTGATTAGAGCGACACATGGAACCAATGACCTCAGCACAGAAGAGATCATTAAACATTATGGTCCTAAAAGGGACTGGAAGCACTTCAACAGCCTCAATACTTCCTTCACAAGATCTGGTACGATGTCCACAGCTATCTTTAATACCTATTGCTGTATTCTGACTCTTACATCAGCTAATGTGCATTTTCTGTAATTTTTTTCCACTGGATGTACTGATCTTTTGTTTTGGTCTTTGCAGCAAATTACTATTTCTATGACAACTACTTTGATCTACCTGGTGCTCTTCTCTGTGGAAGAGTTGTGGATATGTTGCATAAGGTACAATGTGATGAGAGACTGTGTGGCTTCATATTAATGGTTGATATTTTCATGTGGGAAAAATTATACACAGTAAAGTTATACTTTATATTTGTGTCCACAGCGAGGAAATCAGGTGAATTCCGACTTTTGGAAAGACATGGTTGCTGCCATCGATCACAATTACAACACATCTGCATTCAAAGGTATGCTATCCAGAGCCACAGACATTTTAGTTTATTGCTCTGTTCTAATGTCTTCTTGCCAGGGACACACGCCAACAACACACAGGGTATTTTGTTTTTCAGACTAGAACTTTAATTCTGTGTTTTGGTCAGTAAGTGGTACATAACTTAACACATCCAATGGGACATAGTTGCTTTTAAAAAAAAAATGCAGTTTGAATTTCTCATTCTGTGTTTTTTTTGCTTGTCACAGTGCTTGTGAGAATGTGCTGATCTCTAATAATATATAGTACAACAGTTTTTGTGTCTTTTGTATGTATATTACAGGAAAATTCTTAAACAACAGACATTAATAAAAACAAACACAAATAAAAGACGTGCTGTAAATGTTACAGGCAGTTGTAGAGCACCACTTAAGATATCTTAAAATTGGCAAGGCATACAAGAAGGGCAATTGGGGAATTGGATCAATTTGAACCTCAGCATTATTACCTCTGTCAATCAAAGAAGCTGTTAGATATTTGAGGACTTTTTCCTTATCATAAAGATTCAAATGAGGCAGTTAAAATTGTAAAAATCACCACCATATTTTATCTATGATCTCAATTTTGAATTTTGTAAACTGATCTATTTCTCTGAGTAGTTCACTGTTTTTAAGGTTTTGAGGTTATTTTTGATTTGAGAAATCACGTTGAGGCAATCAAGAACCCAGAGAAAGCACAGTGAACATTATCTGCTGCGAATATACCATTACTCTCCTCATCAGGGACCTGGACATAGACTCTGTCACCGGCATGCAGCGAGAGAACAGCACTGCCTGACATCTGATCCAGGAAGCCCTTGTTGTACTCATCATAGGTGAAAAGAACTGGCTCCTCATTTTTGTAGAGGGCCACCAATGCATTGGCACCATTGACATGAATATGATAGCTGAAGTAGTAGAGGCCTGGGATCTGACAGGTAAACACACCACTGTGGACATCATAATGGTGCTCCCCATTGTACAGAACCTGGTTAAACTGAATAGGGGCTCCAGCTGGGGGGTAGGCCATGGTTAGCACAGCACTGAAAGCAGACATTGGGGCTTTCATCATCTCATGAGACATCACAACCTCGTGGGACTTGATTGGCATGCTCTTCTCATGGTGGTAGACCAGCTCTCCTGGTGGACCAGGTGGACCAGGAGGACCAGCAGGGCCTGGGAGACCATCCTGACCTCTTGCACCTGGAATTCCAGGTGGACCCATAGGACCAGAAACACCTTTGGCTGTTAAGCCAGCTGGGCCAGGTGGGCCTGGAAGACCTGGGTGACCCTTAAATCCAGCAGGACCGGATGGACCAGGGGGCCCAGCTGGGCCCATGGGTCCTGGCCTTCCACTCTCACCACTTTTTCCTGGTGCTCCTGGAGGACCTGTGTGCCCTTTGTGTCCTGGTGCGCCATTCACACCTGGGAGTCCTGGGCTACCAGCATGGCCTTGTGAACCCTTTGGACCCTGAGCACCATTATGACCTGGAAGTCCTTGAGGACCTACTGCCCCAGGGGTACCTGGTTTTCCAGTGAAACCCTGAGCTCCTTGTTCACCTTTGGTTCCCCTTGGGCCTGGTGCACCCACCATACCAATGTCGCCCTTGGGTCCAGCTGGACCTGCCTCACCCTGGAATCCTCTTGCACCCTGTGGACCAGCTGGGCCCATATTACCAGGAGCACCTGGCTGACCAGTGAAACCAGTTGGGCCTGGCTCTCCTTTTTGGCCAGTGGTTCCAGGAGTACCAGGGGATCCTCTGCTGCCTGGTATTCCAGGTTCTCCTGTTTTGCCAACACCTGGCATACCAGGGGAGCCTGGCTGACCAGCTGGACCCTGCGGGCCTTTAGGCCCCATAGGTCCAGGCATACCTGGGGTGCCGTTCTGGCCTGGTTTTCCCGATGCTCCTGTGCCTGGAGCCCCAGTGTGACCCTTTGGCCCTGTCATACCCATTGGCCCAGGAGCACCATCTCTTCCTGGCATGCCAGACTTGCCAGGTTCTCCAGGATAGCCAGTGGCACCGGGTTTACCAACACCAGGTTTACCAGGCATACCAGATGGACCCATTGGTCCAACTGGACCTGATGGTCCTTGAACACCAGGAACTCCAATGCCCCTCTCTCCTTTGGGACCAGGAAGACCAGGGATACCAGGATGTCCTTTCAGACCAGGCTCTCCTCTTGGTCCCATTGCTCCAGGCATGCCAGCTGGTCCAGGTTTTCCAACTGCAGAAAGTCCATCACGTCCAGGTGTTCCAGGTGAACCAGGTGCACCTCTGGGACCCATTTGTCCAGTTGCACCAGTTGCACCTCTCTCACCAGGCATGCCATTGCTACCTGGTTTTCCAGGGCCACCTGGGGTACCAGGTTTACCTGCTTGAGAGTAGCCAGCGGGCCCAGGAGGGCCTGGTGGGCCTTGTGGTCCAGGATGTCCGGTACCACTCTTTCCGGGGGGTCCAGGTGGTCCCATTGGTCCTGGTTCACCTGGAGCACCTTGAGGACCTTGCACGCCTGCAACAGCTAGGGAATGCAGAAATACAGATAAATGTGATCTAATTATTCAGGGAATTTGATGGACAGGTTATAATGTTATGGTTATTGTAGATCAGTTGGATAATTTGATTCAGTTGTGTATAACTGGATTTAGTGAACTGTCATTTGCTTTGACATAAAAAGGTACTGCACAGTTTTAAGTGATGCTCAAGATAGCTATAGAAAATGCAAGCATAGAAAAATTGATACAGACATAAAGAAATGCTTAGTTCTCCTAAAGGAAATAATAAACTGAAATGGAGTGTATATTATCAAGAAATGACTTCACTTTGAAGAATTTCTCTTCACATTGTCTGACTCCTCGTTCATTTCCAGTGCTTTATATAGGAAGTCTCAGTTGTCCTTGAATAGCCCAAAGTTTGTTAGTCTACTTCATAAGTCAACAAACAAATTAAAATGCGACTCCCTATGATTGTGGGGTGGTTTGTGGGGATTGCATTTATTTCCCAGGATATTCGTCACAGTACCACTGATCTGAGGTAATTTCTCGCCATGCCTATGTCTGCTGGTATTTGACACAGTACACCAGCTTCTGTGCATTTCAGTTTAATTTGCTAGCACTATACTGCACCCTTTCATTTCCTGCACTCATGGCCATGAATGTATTGTTAGTGGTCGGTAAGTTGTCATCAACACCTTAATGCATTTCCTTTCACATAGCAGAGAGTTTATCGGCAAGATCAAATGACTGCATGTATGTACTAAACTAGCATATGATGTTAGTTTGTTATTTTACTGCAAGTTATTCCTCACGATTCTATATGTATCACTTAAGTCAACAAAAGGATAACACTACCTCGTGAACCTACAATACTGGCAAAGGAGACATTGTTTTCTCTCTCTTTTGTACATCTTATGGTATTTGTTGATATTGACAGTGGAGGGATCACAGAAAGTGATATGCAGCAAGTGTCTTAACCACACTCAAAAGGTTTCATGTTTGTTATTGCATTAAGAAGTTGCCAAGTTGTTTTCTGTGAATACATTTGTCAGGGTTTTATTTTAATTTTGTTTTTTTTTTATTTGTGAGGGACAATTAAATTAAAATGAAATATAAGGGATTTATTCTATGGGTTAGGTTATGTCTAATTTACATAGCAGAAATTGATGTTAAACTTTAATTTAATTTTTATTTTATTTTATTTATTTTTAGTAACAATGTTACAGACTATATATTCAATGTAAATGTATATTTTGAATTGGTAGCTAAATTTAAAATGGGTGTAGAAGGCATTACAAAAAATTAAAAAATAATTGAATCCAGGGCTTTAATATTAAAAAAGCATGCAGAATGGAGTCCAGGACCCATCATCATTTTTGAACTGTGCACAAATGGCACCTGTGATAATATGCACGCTGCATTCCTTTATGTGCCATAATTTTGATGCATGGTTGCCAAAAGAGAAGTATGATCTGTCACAAAAACAAGTCCAGTAGTGTTGACCTCTCTTTTGAAATGGTGTTTTGAGAGGGAAATTCTTAGACAAGGGCTGTCATTTTCAAACCGCAAAAGGCTGTGCCTGAAACCCCATGGGGGATATTTGTGCCAGAACTGGACCTTTTGGCAGCAAGAAACGCCACAAACAGGAGGTGACGATACTGGCCACAGCAGCTGGCCCAGGAGCTGAACCATGTGCAACCTTCAAAGTAACATAACAATTATATGCAGTTGACTACCTATATGGGGCATTTTCTGTAATTCTTCTTTTGCTCTTATTTAGGAAAAATGCTTTTTGGTCAGCACTGCATGAGTGAGGTTACAGTAAATTTGCTGAGTTTACTTTTTTAGGTTTAATGTTTGAACTTGGCATAGCATTTCTCCACAGTGTGTGTTGTTTCTTCTGTTTTAATTCATATTGTGTGGTTTGATTTTAATACCACAAAGGCGTTTGGTAGGGTGTGCCTGCAGCATGGTTAGCAACATCTGCTTCGAAGATTCGTCAAATTTGTGCTCTCCCTGACAACTTTCTGTCCTATTTTTATGTGGAGGCATGCAGTCAGACCACATCAGAGCCTCCTGAGAAACAAAACTGGAGGAATAAATTCTCATACGCCAAACTTAAAATTTGAATCATTGTTTGGTTGGCTCATAAAATCCAGTGTTATACATCATCCTGGCAGTTACACTGTGACCGCAGTTCTGGGTTTTCTTTATTACACATACAAAAGTGACCGTTTCCTTCTTGAACTGTAATTTATAGAGCACAAGTGCTCTTTTGCAGCTATACCCCACCTCACAGTTAGATACAAATCTGCACATCAGCAGTTCAACAATTCTGCCACAGGCCTCTGCTGTTGGCCAATGAGATGCTGTGCTGGGCCTGCTGTGTGTGTGCACCTTGATCATTCAATCAATCACTCAGGCTTTATTTATGCAGCACTTTTCACTTCATGTGGCACTTTGGAGTTGTTGTTTACTGAGTCTCCCAGATTGTATGAAAGTGAATGCTAGCAACAGGTCAGAGGAGTGGTGCTGATAACGAAGATTAGGATAATCACCAGAATTTTCAGTTAATTATGAAATGTGCCTTTCTTGGTGATGAAAAAGGCTGCTGTGTTTGTATGGTCCACATTTTCAGATTTGTTATGGGTGTGATTTGATTTGACTGTGAGTCACAGTAACTCAGAGATTGTACGTATATGAATTATACTTTTTAAATGCAGTGATATGCAACTGTAGTTCATTTGTAGGCCGAGGAGTTGAGATTGAAAGTCTTTAAATGTAAATCCTGTTATTCCACCAGAAGTGTCATTTAGTGTCTATTTTGCAGTTTCATTTGTGGAGATTTAGTTTTAATTTTTAATCACAAAATGAAAGCAGCTTGCTGTGCAGCCTGCAGTAATTTGAAATGAAGAATGGGCTTGGTAGGAGTGTATTTATTATACTAAATATGGCAAAAATGCAGTATTTTTCTGCTCCTGCTTTATTTGTATTAATTGGAGCATCTCTCTCTTTGCTAGAGAACTAAGATTCTTATTATGTGAATGGTTCTTGTGTGACAAGAGACGTGACTCACCATGACTTTTGACGGGGTATGGAGTCTTGCTCACTTTTGGCACATGGTACCTGTCAGGGGTTGCCTCAGCCAAAGCGAGGAGGACGAGGAGCAGGCTTGTTACCCTCAGGTCCATCTTGTGAAGCTAAACCTGCGAAGACAATATCTGTTTATGAGAAGAAGCAGTTTGGCTCTTTGCCTTGTAATGATAGTCAGCGATCCAAAGGACTGTGCATTATAATCTCAGAGTGGAGTAGCATGTGTGTTGTCTACTCCTCTGTCACACCTGAAAGTGGTGCGTCAGTTAGGCCAACAGTCAGAGTGAGGAGATGGCTGCAAAATAAATGTTACAATCTTCCCTTTATGAAGCAGCCAGGTCATATTCATGAGTCCTGAAGTAAGCAGCCACATTAAGAAGTATCCCAGATTTTTCTTTTGCAACTAAACCATTGGTGCCTTATTTGTCCAAAGTTCTTAAGCAATGAAACCCTCTGTCCAGCCATTGCACATGGATCATTACACTTGTACACCAGCAACCAGCAGCAGCTCTCCACCCCACCCCAACCCCACTTCACCCCACTCCACATCCCAGTCAGAGTCACATCAGTCAGAGCCAGGTTGCAGCTGAGAGTCCCCCCACTGCAGTAACCTGAAATCAGAAAAAAGCTGCCTTACCTGGAAGGTTTACGCTCCAAAGAAACAGAGGAAGCTGATGTTCCGGCGCGATGCTGTTATATCCTTAGTTGTGGAGTCTCTCTGAGTGGCAGCTGCTGCTTCCCAGGGCACTTGGGCTCAAGGTATTTATACTGAGCATCGTGACGGATCTACCTCGTGTGGAAGGCCCTCCCCCCACTCTGATGTCATCTTTAATGATGGGTGCCATGTCCTCAGGAGGCATGTCACTTCAGGGTGATGGTCCTCCCTTCTCCTCCGTGTGCCCTCTGTCTCTCTCTCTCTCTCTCTTCATCTGCTTCCCTCGGTGCTCACAGAGCAGCTGTTGAGGGGATTCTTGTCAGATTTCCTCTGGGTGACATTTTCATTGGTTCATTTCTTGATTTATATCACTTATATGCTCTGTGCAGCTGTTTGGATGTTGAAGTTCACATTGTTCACTCAGTCTTAGATGTGACACTTTAATCACTGTTTGTGTTTTTTGACAGATGAGTCAGGACTGTCAAACTGCTTGTCTTAGTGTCCATTTTTTCCATTTGTAGCTGCTGTTTTTTTGTTTCTTTCGTGAAATCTAAAGACATAGGTAATTGACTAAGTGGTTCGTGGCAGGGTGTTTTTCTGGAAAACTAAAGACTGTGAGTCTGACTATATTTTTGTCCGGTCTGAAGGCTGTGAGGCTGTGGTTGACTACATGTACCAGGTGGCTATTTAATTTAGGTTAAAACTGAAGTTACACGCAGCTTTTAATAGATGCTGGAAAGTTGCAGAATCTCTTTTATCTTTAAATAATTCTGGGTTTGACAGACAGCAGGCAGCGTTCACTCATTTAAATGCATTTCTAAGATCACCACCAGCTTGATTGTGTGCATGTTTAATTTATATGTAGTAAAGCCTGCAGTAAAGCTTGTCACATTGATGGCAGGGTTTTTTGTAAATTGGCATGTGGTTTTTGCTGCATCGATCCGCAGTGCAGCTTTTAAGACACCAGGAGGCAGAAGTGAGGTTTTGTTCTGTCATTCACTGCTTCGTCTTGTGAGGAGCCTTGGGTCTGCAGTTAAAACTTGCAGAGAAGGGGCAGCACAGAAACCCTGAGCACAGAGAGAGTTCTTCTTCACCTTCCTCTGATGAAGGGAATTACAAGTCTCCTGCATTATTATACACCACAGTAGTTGATAAATGTGACGTCAAAACCTGGTTACATGACACTAGAACATTGCTCATTCATTCAGAGATCATTATCAAAATCAACTGTCTTTCAATATACTTTCAATAAAGTAATGGTTTTGAGTTAAGTGCTCAGAATATGGTGATATTGTCACTTTTGTATGCCATAAGAAAAAGTAGAAAATTAGCAATATTTTTCGCCCTTCTCAAATAAACAAACCGTTTTAGACTGTGTAACGAAAAAACACTATTTCTGTATTTTGTTACCAAATGTCCATTACTTGTACATGTACAATAAACTACTACAATTCTTAATAATGATCTTACCAAGCTAAGGTAGGCTGGAATCTAAATTTGTAAGAACACAAACATTAAAATCTGTTGTAAAATGGAACCTGAAAGTTTGATATTTTGGAATGTGTTCTTATTTGCTTTTGTTACCATCACTCTCAGGTCTGTAAACTAAATATAAATCTACAGCCACGAGTCACTTATCTTAGCTGGAAAACTTGAAAAATAGGGAAGTGGCTAACCTGACTTGGTCCAAAGATAATAAAATGCCCCGCACAGAATCTCTAAAGATAAACCATTAACATTTTATGTGTTGTTAGTTTAATCCAGTTGAACCCAAGTTTAAAAGCAATATATTGTGAATTTGTGGGGCTTTATGTGCCAGATGGGACCAGTAACCCTCCAGAAATCAGTTTTTGATGTTTTTGCTTTTGTTAAGTTTTTGTAGAAAATTTTAGATAAATTTCAAAACTAATGTGTTTATATCTTGCTGTAAAGTTACTGTTGTGAATGTTTCTGATGTTTAGCCCAAATACAGTAATAATACAAACACATGACATAGGGTACAATAATAGCTCATAAATTTTCAGAATGCAATGCAAATGTTTTATTTAATGAATTTTATTGATTTAATTAGGAATCAAAAATCAAAAGAAAGAGAAAAACAAATACTGTAAGTCTATCTATTGGATGAAGTATTCTGCATATGTTTTAAAATAAGGTAAGAAAAGTTGTTAAAGTCTTAAACCCCTGATTGGTCCAGCCACTGCGTAATAGACCTCTGCTCTTGGAAAAGCCTTTTCTTCCCTTAGCCCATCTCATTCTGAGCTGCCAGCATCCCAGCAGCCACAGATGAGCCCTCTGAGCCGTGGGCATCTTTGGTAAAACTCTTTGAATTAAATGACAGAGCAGAATGGGGGGGGGGTGGAGTCGACATTTAACAGCTTTCTAAGTTGCAGATTATGCCACTGCATCTCCCCATTAAAGTGGTTGTGACCGCAGTGAGGCATGGCTGCCTTTTTATTTCATTATGGTGTGTCAGAATTTATGCCCCCCAATCTAAATCTGGCTGAGGTTTAATGTAAAGGGATACTTAGATTGATATGCTGTTTCTGGATAAGCTTGTGCTGTGTATGGCAGTCACAGTGCATAAACATGTAATTAGGAATGGAGGTGGACTGTATGGAAAGCAGCACTGACAGAGCATGATATGGTGTCATCCTCACCTCCTGATGGCAGGGTGGGTGGTATTTCTGGAGAGGGTCTGCAGTAACCATTGTTTTGCCCCTCCAAACATTTTAGCATGCTACTGCTGCACCCCAGACGTGACTTAAAGCTCCTTTAGTGGCTTTAATTAAGTCTGGTGATGACAGGGTTTTTCCCCCAACTAGCACAGCCTCTGTTTTCCACATTATTTCATATGTATATGTATATGCCCAAGTCACGTCTGTGTGTCTAAATGATTCAGCAGATATATTTTACACCCTGGCTGTCATTGGAGAGAAAATACTGTATTTGTCATTTAAACATTTAATCAAACATAGGGACATTCTCTATTACGTAGGCTGGAAATGAAGTGATTTTAATTTTAAACTAGTGCCAAAGTATTAAATGTTCATGCCAGGTAATAAACTAGTGACAAAGCTGTGATTACAGACATTTTACAAGAAGATGTGTCGGCTCAGTATCTATCCTCATTGATGCTATCAGGTTCCCTTTTGGCATTGAGCTTACATCTGAAATGCTGCCATATAGGCGCTTTTGCTTTTTTCTACCTTTGTCTTGTCAGAGATTTCTCCTCTTATCACGTGGTAAGATTCCACTACTCTGTGATGCAACTCTGCTCTGCCGCTGCAACAGAGGTTATAACTGTAGTGTTGTCTGAATATGAATCCACAGCTAATATTATACAAATGAGGTTTTTTTCAATTTGATAAATGTAGGAACTACCACTGATACACAAAAAATAAAACAAATAGGTTTTATTTCTGTAAAAAATAAGATTAAAAGATTAAATCGGTATGTGCCTTAACATGATGCAACACTGACTACCATGGCAACCTTGCTAACTATGAAGAATATAACCATATTTTTCTTCAAAACACTACAATATGGAAGTTTTTGTATGTTTTTACGTCTTTTTGTATTTTTGTGTTTTTGGACAGGCTTCTTCTGGCCATTTGACCCCAGGGATTTGAGGATACCATGGTGTCTCAGAGAAAGGAGAAAATAATTGCAGGTTGAAGTACCTTAGAAGCCAGCAGGGAAGAGTGGAAAGCAGGAACTAAAGATAGAGTGTTTGAGCTGGGAAGTGACGGTGGCTCAGATTTAACGTTTTAATAAACCAAATATGCCACTAACAGGCACTTATAGCTTTATGAATGGAAGGACTGAAGCTGGACCTCCTGGCTGAGTGTTGGCTGCAATTACAGGAGCCCAAACACAAAAATCATGGTTGGAAGCTTGACCAACCTGAGGCCAACTGTAATTCAGAATAGCAACCAAAAGACCTCATTGCATCCTTCTGGATTTTCTTTCTGTTTTCAGCCTGACAACATCTCGCCCAAGTCATTATAAAATTATACAAAGGTTGGTCTTAGAATGAAAGCCAGAGATGCTGAATTTTTGAGTTACCAAATCAGATTGTGCTCTCATTTTAGGATTTATTTTGGGAGCAGGTAATGGGTTACTTTAAAGACAATTATCTTAATCAAAGCTGAGTAAGTGCTATAATGACCTGTACTTTTCATTTTTACTCTACTTTCCAATCCTCCTCTCAATCAGCAGCTTTTACAGGGGTCCTGTTGCAATCTGTCTATCCAAGCAGCTTAAGATCTTTAATGTTCTGACACAGCTTGGTCTATGATATGGGATGGAAACTATGGAGTCCCAAAACTGACAAGAGACAGTAAAGATGAGTCAAAAATAAAACTGATTATGTCAGTAAATACGACTGTTAGGTAAATAATTAGGATGGAGTATAGAACACATAACTTTATACTTTAGCGTCATGTCACCAGCTAATTGTATGTGCTGAGCTAATGAAACTCTTGTAATAGTAGCCTCTAGCTTGAATGCTATGATAACAGACTCAGCAGGCCAATACTTTTTAAAGTTGAGTCGGCTATATTATGCGAAAGAAGACACGAAATAACACATTTACAAAATACACAATAAACTCCAAGTTATTCCATTGTGACAAAGACAAGACAAGAGATGCATTTAAGGATGATAGTTAAATTTATGAAGATAGAAGCTTTGTGTCTGTGATCTAGCTAATATTGTCACTGTTAGCTTGCCAACCCTGCTTCAGCTACTGCAGTAGTAGTTTTTACTATACAGTGACACTGCTAAAATTTTCACTATCAGCAACACCAAAACATATGAGCTGCAGGGAGTAGAAGTATTTCGGGCTCTACAGTGAAGATGGAAAAATTACCAGTAAAGATAAGACTGTTTGCCAACTTTATTAAAAGTTGTTCCTTTACTCTACAACCACAACAAATTATTATTGTTGTGGAAACTTATCCAGCGTACAGGATTTCATTGTCCCTTAACGGTGCATGCCCCACCGCTATTCATGCCCCTGGTCCTCAGGAATCACTGGGAAGCACAGTAGACTCAGGCCTGTCAATGACTGACTGTGAAGGTGGTGTTAGTGGTGACAAAAGGTGTTAGAGGCCAAAACCAATGTCTTAAACAGTTCCAATGCTATTATGTTTGTGTTTTTCTGGAAGGAGCCCTGGTGTTTACCAAATTACGAAGAGTTCAAAATAATTATGGTGTGGAAAGACAAAAATGGAACGGCGATGCTGGCAGCTCCTGCAGACATCCTTAAGCAAATATGTTTAGTCATCTGTCCTTGTCTTTTATTTCAGACACTATGGAAACTTAGTGTCAGACATTGAAGAGGGGATTGAATATCTGGTAGAGGGGTGGAGCCACACTGGGCTGTCACGTGATTGTTGTTATGTTGTTAGAAGCTCCTCCTTGGGCCTTAACCCACTTTTATCCACTCATCTTAAGTAACTTTGTTAGATGAAATCTGTACTTTTCAAACTTGAAAGCAGGTGTAGCATTAGTTAACATAAAATCATTTTTAATTTGGTGCAACAGACCTGGGCATCAAAGGCATATTGACATTTGAACCAGGTTTATTTAGTGCACGGGTGTTCTTAAATGTGTTCAGCTGCAGCCTCTACAATAATTGCAAGAGGCAAAAAAAACCAACCACAGACTACTGTTGTATGTGCTGTATTTTCTTTGAAACAAGTCTTCATGACCAATGTGACGATAGATCAGTTGCCTTTTGTCAGAATAAGCAAAACCAGCCCACAAAGTCTGGGCTGTTTGGGTATGTTTATATAATTTGTAGGGAGCACTAATCATTGTAAAAAGAAATTATTATATCAAGAACAAATTTTTTGGGTCAAAGCAGACAGGGATATCTTATTCAGCACTTGGTTTCACTGAAACTAACAGTATTAGAGGTTCGGATCGATTGCATTCAGGCTTGACTGCTTTTCCCTGTTGGCTAAGATGTTCAGAACTGAGAGGCAGATGAACATATGTTAGTCTGCAGAGAGTACTCGCTGTGACTTATGTACTAAACCTGTGGATGATCACGAGATCGTTTGGTGTCACCGCCGTCTAACCAATTTTTAGGCACCTGGTTTTAAGAGGCAGAGAAATTTCACAGCAAAACAGATGTGCCGTCAGCTTCTCTTTGTGCATCTCCTCCCATTATTTTGTGCAAAACTCAAACTTTTAACTCTACCCTCCCATCAGTGCATGTGCAAAGAAGAAATGCACAACTTGTCATTCTACACTCTTGCAACAGGTAGAATGTGGTTTTTGTCATGTGCCATCTGTTAGTGCACACTGTGCCATGCTTTTAGTTACAGGTTGTGTCAAAATGAATGAATTTCCAGGGTTAATGTCGCCAGCTAACAATCTAAATCTTCCTCAGTGGGCCCTATCTTAGACCCAGTGCAAGGCAGCGCCAAGCACAATGCAAATGTCTTTGCTAGTTTCAGACTGACACAGTTGTTTGCACATGCACCTATCTCAGCGCCCAATGGCGTATTGGTTTTTTAATATGAAGGGTGTAGTCAGAAGCATCATTGGTGCATTGCTGTGTTGCGGTGGTGGAAAGTGATGGCATGATTGACTGAGAAACACCTGCTCTGAAGTCAGTGGTGCTGTATTGTGTGGCCGTTCTGGTGACGCCAACAAAAGACACACTCACATCTACCTCCTCCCATGCCTGACTCACTTTACATTTTCTTTGTGAAGCTCTTGCTTATTTAAAGAGGATGTAAGGGAAGATGTTCAAATTAAAAAACCTTTGTGATTTTTGTTGCCACAAATTGACCTCATTTAACATGTATAATGGCAACAAGGAATTCTTTGAATATAGGAATGAACCTTCTAATGGCAATAATTAGTCTCACCCAAACTATTCACCTTTTTATGGTAGTTCGAACCCAGTGCTTATCAGCCTTGGTGGCCTCTGTCCTAAATATACTAGAATCTGTGTGGATTTCCCTTGCTGGGTTGCTCTCCTGGCTCAGGTCTGTTGTTGTTTTTGTCGGTTTTGAATTTATTTTAGGTGTTGGGCTGGGAAAGATCCCTGAGAACCATTCTTAGTACAGTGGGAAGAATGTGTAGGGAACATAAGAGGCCCTTTTTTTCTTTCCCTCCAATCCAAAGAAACCTAACATCACTCAGTGGGAATGAATAAGGAGCAAGTCATGAATAGTACTTATCTCACGAGCAGTATAAATATCTTTCTTTTCATTGCTACTACAGCTGATGAATAGATAGTACAAATGGACATTAATTTGGCCATATTAAAAGCTATTATACCCATTAGCTTGGCTTAAATAAGACTTAATATGCACTGCCTGAGTAAATATGAATAATGCAGGATTAAAGCAGTTAAGTGGCAGAAATGTTATTTTTATCACTATTGTTGTGAAAAAAATTCACATTCTTCCATGCTGCCTCTGTAGCTTTTGGCTGCAGTCAGTTAAACAGTTACAAAAAAAAAAAAAACCCAACAAAACAAACCATCAAAGTATGCATTGTTTACAGGGGTGCATGAGAAAGAAGAAAGTGAGGCTGTGGAAGAATGATACAAAGCTGAGATGCCGCAGTCTTTCGGCTGTGCTAAGACATGTAAACACAATCTGAAGGTTCCTGGTCTTCCCAAAATGTGGGCTTCATGTTCCCAAAAGTTACTGCTGGAAACTTTCATGGTCTTGAATCTTGTGCTGTTGACACAAACACTGAGTGGGATAATTTACAGGGTATTGTGTTTGAAATCCACTTATTCTGTGTGCGCTGCACTTTTGTGGATGGATGATAAAAAAAAAAAAAGACACACTAGCTGAGAAACACTAAACACTAGCTCGGGCACTTTTTAGGCTGTAAAACTTGGACACAAGATGAAAAAGTGCATTATGCTTCAAATGAACTAGGCTGTGTGAGCTCTTTTGTGACCATGGCTGAACCAAGGGCAATTATACCTCTTCTGAATGGTCATTTTTGAAGGCGGAGCAAAAAGCCTGCTGTCCTTGCCTCCTTGTGGCTCCATCGCACTTTCTGAATGGGGTTCCTCCCAAAACTCTGTCTCAAGCATGTCTTTGTAGTCTGAATTAATTTCTCATATGGTGATAATGGCACACACTTACAGGTTCCCTTCAAAAGCATTCATGGTTTTGTCTGATTAGCAACTCTTACTAACTTTTTTGTCTATCCACTGTCTACACTGGAGGCAATTCACTTGTTAGTCGCATGCTGTACTGAAATTTGAATTAAATAGCTGTATGAAACAACCATGTTATGGCCGTGTGCATGTAAATGCATGCCATTTATCTTTGCTGAATATTGTAGTTAGAAGTTAGCAAGCCAGCTAGTCTTTTGCATTATGGAATTGTATCAACAAGATGTATGTAGGGCTGCCACTTTTTATTCGAATTTAAATATTTGTCCAATTGTGGGGTTAAAAGTTAACATTCGAAATGTAATGACCTGTTAAAATTCCGAATTTACAGTCTAAAATTGCAACAGTAGTTTGCTATGTGATTCACCAGAAGAGGCTAACCTGTGGCATGACCCATGACCTCTGACCTCTGAAAGAAGCAATATTATGTTTGGATATGGATAATGGTAGCGGTCAAATCTCGCAATAATGTAATCACCAGTAAGATTTTGTGTGAGGGGGATGCGAATGTTGTGTTACACACTTGAAGAAAAAACTAAATACCCCCTGCTGAAAGTGATGGGATGTAGTAAAACAGATATTTTTATGACATTTTTTGAAAATCTCGCTTTGGTTTTATTGGAAACAAATCTATGAGGGCATCTTATTTGCAATATGCATGTGTAATTCAGCTGCAATAGTTTGAAGTCAGCGCATATCTCAGCAAAGATGGGTTGACTGAAGAAAAGTAATGCCTAATTTTCTCAGTAAAATGGTGAAGGGACATGTGCACTGGTTTTATGGTAATCCAGCAAATCCAAAATAAGATGGCTTTAAAGTCAGTCGTTTCATTGTAAACATGGTATTAAGTTGGAAAAAATACCAAAATGCTCTCATTAAATTCACCACATTTCCAACCACTCATTCACCTCAGCATCCACTGCTAAATTAACTGCTGAATTTGTTTAGCTCCACTCAGAGTAATTGTTTTGAGCTTCCTCTGCCTGATAGGCTCGTCTGAATGCATTTTGAACGCAGTGGAGCCTACTTTAACCATAATTTGATTTTCTTCCTGCACAGTAAAATCTTTCAGCAATTTTGCAACATTTTCCCAAAATCCCTGTCTTAAAGGTTAACTCCCTTTTTGAGAGACAGAATATGAATGAGCAATCTCTTCCTCTAAATTCTTATTTATATATATATATATGTATATATACTTAAGCCTATTATTGTAATCAGTTTCAGTATTTTTAACTGGCTTTGAAACTGGGATCTCCATGGTGAGTCTAGTTTTGTCACAGTGAGATGTTTGTTTTTTTTTTTCCAACATCCACCACACACTCTTGGGTTAAATGACCTTGTCAAGGAGTGAGCCTATACATGTGGCACTCATATATTGACATAGCAACTGTATCCATGTTTTTATAGCTTCATAAAGATTTAAGTCAGATAATGAGGTCATTCATGCCACAAGTCATTGGCCTAAATTAGTTGGGAAATGGCATGCTGAGTTAATTTAATGTCTTTGTTTGCATTTAAAACAAGCCCACATGACTGGTTTTGAAAATGCTGAACATTTTCTTTCTGGGGTATATGATGTATAGAGGGATGAGGTAAATTAAATGGTTGGTTTACTCAACTTCAACAAAGGACAGTGGTTAGTTTTGATTTTTATATGGTCATGTTTTCAGACTCATTGAACACTTAAGGAACCGCTTACTGATACTGGGAGGTTCCTCCCCTTGCTCTCAAAACATTCATTTGTCATTCTGCTCAATGTTGCATCACAACATCTTTGGATATTTGTCACCTGCACATTAGATGTTCATCCTGAGATGCTTTTCAGCTCACCTTTTGTAAAGAGTGGTTATCTGAGTGACCATAGCCTTTAATCTGGGCATTCTCCTCTGAACTCCAAAACGTGTCTGTGTCCACAGATCTGCTGCTCTATGGATGCTTGGTTTTTTTGGGGGGTCCATTCTGAGTAAAAACTCAAAATCCAGGAGATCAGCAATGTCAAATCAGATCAGCAGGGCAGCTGGAAGACTCGCAAGGTAGAATAGCACTAATGGGTCACTAAGGTCGGTGGTTTGATTCATGGCTCTTCCAGTCCGCACAGTGTCCTTGAACAAGACACTGAACACAGTTGTCCCTGATATATCATCAGTGTGTGAATGCGTGCTTGATGTACAAAAGCTTGCATGTTTTAAATCTGTATCTGCATGTTGTGTAATGCACAACATGTAATGCACTACTGCCATGTGATTGGCTGCTTCAGTGATTGCATGAACAAGCAGGTGAACAGGTGTTCCTGATAAAGTTTTGAAGAAACTGATTCTTTAAATTTTTTTTTTTTTTTTACAAATAATCCAACAGTAATCCAATAATCCAATCCAAATGTGGGGAAATTATAATAGCAGTCACCATATTTATTTCTGCTGGTTGCAGTGTTTCTCTGGGTGACCAAATGCTTCAGCTCAATGACTACAATGGAACCCCTTTACTCAGTGCTATGAACGCCCCATTACTCTGGATAATTCACAGAACTCACAGGAGAACAATTTTCAAAGAGACTGTTGTATGTGTCAAAAGCTGTTTACAGTGAGGGCTGTCAGTTATCCAGGTCAACAAGACACTTTCTCTGGAGAAGGTGCTTTTGAAATGTTTTCACCTAATATTAAGATAAAGGCACAAATCATAAATATATGTTTAGAAAATCAAACTAAAGCTTTTCTGCATGGCTAGATACCACCATAAGTAAGTGAGAATTTTTTTTCTTCTATGGGTGAATTAATCCTTTCAGCCCTTACTCAAGAGAGATGCAGTATATAAAACAAAACGTGTGAGGGTAGTACCAGGCCAGCTTTGCACACACCATCCATTGGTTTTATGAATGGTGAGACATGGTGGAGGTCTTCTGCTTATACTGCGCTGCTGCCAGTGTACTTAACATGTGTGTGTTCAGGAAGAGCAATGTTTACCTTCACCCCTCCTGTTTCTGCCTCTGTCTCTAAGGACCACGACTTCATGTAAACATCCAAAAATCCAGCTCCACTCCACGTTCTCTCGTAGCTTTGCAAACGATTGGTATGTAGGTTCCACTAAAGGACGTCATGCATCAGGGTGGGGATGTACACTGTTACGTCTGTCTTGCTAAATTGTGTTATACCAATGCCTGTGCCTTGATCTTGCCCAATTGCTCTCAGATAAGCAAAATCTGTGTTTTGCGTGCAACGATAACAGTGGAGGCACGTTATGCACCGTATCAACTAAACAACATGCTCGTAATGAACTGGTGGGCTATCTGAGGTCAGGTACTGTGCAGTAACACTTGGAGCCTGATGAAAGCTGGTTAACACCAGACCTTTTTTAATGTGCTTATATTCTGAGACAGCAGAAGTCACCGTCCACCTCACTGCTATTGTGGTTGTGGGCTACACAATGAATTTGTGAGGGGGTTGCCTTGTTGCGCTACAGTGTGGCAACATAAAAAAAAACATTTAGTACTGGCACTAGCACTGTTGTTGGCCCTACTAAAGACCCAGTCACACCAGCATTTCAAGGAGTGAAATCAAATCATTTTATCTCACTGGAACCATAATAGTGAAAAAGAATTCAACTTTGACTTAGGTAACTTTAGTCCTAGAACAGTTGCAATTTTCCTTGACCTCTGGCCTGTGTCCTACCATCCAATTTATCTGTGCTTTGCCGTATTCACTGCTCCATTAAAAAAAAAAACAGTTTGCAGTCAGCTGAAATTGTGTATGAGTAGCCTCCCTCCGCTTCATCGCATGTCTTAGAGTAACCTCAGTCTGCAGCAGATCGCTACGTCACACAGAGAGACACGGTCACTCTGACCCTTAGAGGGCTGTATATTTTACGTCTGGACTGGAGGTGGATGTTTTTGTTGGGGTGTTTTGCACAGGGGATCAGGAAGCCACTCTGAAAAAATATGTTTGAGTCATGCAGCTAAAAATGATATTAGAAGAAAAGTTGGAAAATACAAAATAAAAAAATAAACTATGCAATATAGATTACATTAGCTGGTATAGCTTCAGAATAGCCAACAAGACAGAGCTGTCAGGAAGTAGAGGTTGGAAATTCCTTACTTCCCAGTTGTAGAGTCTGCTAAGAGTTCTATATGAAGATGCCTCCCAGCGTGCTCCTGGTGGCCCGATGGTAAGCCATTGTTTATGGAGATTGTACCTTGAGATGGGAGGATCATTCAACCCTGCGAGTGCCATAAACCCCCTATGATTAAAAAAAACCTGGCTGGACTCGCTCAGGGTTTTAAACGTTTTGCTTTCTGTGCTTTTCTCTAGCGTTGTTCTGACAGTCAGCAGGATTCAGCCAAGGTGGATAAACTTCAATGTATTTAATATGAAGGGCAATATGACTTGTGTGTTTAAAATATGTTTTGAACAGGTGATTTTTATCCGTTATGATTCAATTATATTTTTTTTCTTTGGATTCTTCAGGATCTGTTAAGGCACTTGTCAAGTTGCAGTTCTGAACGTAGAACGTGACATGAGTTATTTTACCCCGTACGGGGAATTCAGGATATAGTCCCCCTGAGATCAAACCTTGGAGTGTGAATCCTCACTTTTTTTAAGATAGCTCTGGCTAAATATAGCTGTGGTTTGGTATAATGACAGATTGCAGTGTCCCTCACTTTTGCTCTGAGGGGAGAGTGACTGTGCAACTGGCGTCACTGTCCCCCACAGCGATATGCACACAGGCGTCCGAAAACCACCGCGTCTCTTTTTTTTCAGCTGCCATTGTTCTTTGTGTCGCCTTTTCTCTCTGCTTCAATAACCTTTCTTGTTGAAGTAACAGTCTGGAGAACAAACTTGGTCTACCTGGGAACTAATACAAGTTTCCCTGACACTTTTAAGTGTCTCTTAAACCTCATTTACACCTGGCATTTTGGGATTGCCAACTCATCTGTTTCAAACCATTGAGGTAGCAACGAGTCAGCTAGCAACCATCAGTGAGTAAAGTACACAAAGCAGCTATCTGCTCAGTCCTCAACTGCGGATATTATTCAAGGCATTTGTAGAAAGAGTAAAGAAGAGACCAAGAGTCTGCTTCCAGTTTGGTCCAACAAAAAGCAAGGAACAGAGAAACTTCAGCTTCATCGATGAGTACCGTCTTCCTCTGTTCTTCTTTAATTTTTTTCATCGTTGTTTGTTGATTTTGGGACCTGGACAAATGTCAGATGGAAAGTTCATTGGGATCTCAATGTGGACACTGGAGGCACAAATGAAAATCAGGCATAAATGCAATCAAGTAAAAATCATATCTTGTAACAATCTGGATAAAAGAAACATTTTAATGCCATTTGTAAACAGAGTCTTAGTATCATGTTCATTAAGATGAGGTCACCCCTTGCAGTACAGTAGCTCAAAGTGAGACCACGTGGGACTTAAGACCTGAAGATGAAAAACTATGGCAAAGGTAAAGTGGAGTGTAAAAGTTTGCACCCCCCCCCCATATAACCATTAATGCACATTCAACTGGTACACAACGTTCCTTCATCATAAAAAACAACAAAAACGGTGAAAGAGTTGATAAAAATAAAAAGTCAGTGAAATAATGGAAATGATAAACTTCTAAAACTGATGCTTTCTGGTTTATTTTTAATAGATTTGAGAAGGCCTGGTCTGTGCTTATCGACAACTTTTTCCTTAAGTTGCAGAAACAACTGAGCAAATCCCAGTTCTGGAGGCCACATAAATGGTAACGATCATAGATGAGAGCTACCCAGCTACATGTTGTTGTTTGTATCTTACAAAGGTTTGAAGTTTGGCAGCTGCTTTTAGAAATTGTCTATGATGCTTTATACAGACTGATGTGTTTGAATTGCTGTAACATTCAGAAACCGACGAGCTGAAGTGATATCATCTCTTATAAGTGAGTTACATTACAGCAACTGTTCCCAGATCCCCCTGATCACAGTTTGTTACTGAAGCATCTCAAGGGGTTAGCTTGTAAGATTGATCTACAATGTATTTTACTTTGGTGTTGTGCCTGGAGGTAGGGGAAATGACTAGCTGGGCCCAGAGAGCAGGACTTATTGAAAGTTTAATCTTCACATCTGGCCAGCTAGTTTCAGGACAGTGACAGGCAGTCACTGTATACATACATCTACTGATGCCCCTGGACACATTGTCAGTGATGCTCCTGAAATCATCGGGTGATTCTGGACTTTCAACATCATACACCCTCTCCAGGTGAACCAGCCGGGGCTGATCAGGCCCCAGCTTGTGTCCAGATGGCCTAGCTACCATGTCTCCATGGCTTTCCTATTTTGAGCCACAGCCATCTTGAGGCCCTCTCTGCTGCTTCGGTGGCACTGCGGATGGCTTTCCTTCTCCTCTCTCCTTCAATGCCAAATGTGCTGAAAGCTCTGGCCAAAGAATGGGCTGAGAAGCCTCTACATCCGACCTCCAATGGGAGGCATTTTGTCCTCCAACCAGCCTGCTGACAGTCACTGACCAGTTCCATGTATTTGGAGAGCTTCCTCTCAAAGGCTTCTCCCACGGAACAGTCAACCCCAGTAGCAGTGCTTGTTTGGTGGACTCAGACACGAGGAAGATGTCAGGTCGCAGGGTTGCTACTGCAATGTGGCTGGGAAACTTTAACTGTTGCTCAAGCTCCACCAACAGCTGCCAGTCTTTTGCAGAGGTCAGGATGACTGCTGGAGTTCTCCTGGCAAGGGATGTATGATCCCCAGCTCTGACAATGGTGGTTGATCTCTTGGAGGGTCAGAACTGCTTTGCCCATGCAAGTCCAACACTGACAGCTTCAGCAATGGTCTTGAGGACTTGATCATGCTTCCATCGATACTGGCTATCCAAGTGCCCTAGTACAGCAGCTGAGGATGTGTTCCAAGGTTCCCTGCTTGGAGCACAGGGGGCAGCTTGGATGGGCTTGGGAGCATGTCGTACACTGCTTGGATGAAGAATTTAATGCGGTGAGGCTCCAGGTTACTCTCATCTCAACCACATTGTCCCATTTGGTCCAGTGCTCCCTGCTGTTTCATCCCCACCGCCTTGCAGGATCTTGACTCCTCCACTGCTGCTCTTACCTCCTCTTCAACAAGGCACTGCCTCTCTTTCCCCTAGGTGTTCAATTGGGGAGTAGAAAAGAATCCCAGCCCAACTCGGCAGCGAGTGACCACACTCCTCCTGTGACGCAGACTTGCCTCAGCCTCTTGGACGGCATCCTCCGCTCTCCACTTCCTGCCAGTCCTCACCTGGATTCCAGCATTGACCACCTTCGAGTTGTTTGAGTCCATAGAGCACCACTTCTCTTGTTCGTGCAGCCTTGAATTCCACCTCCAAGGACTTGAAGGGAAGTTGAAGTATGTTGTTGCACCCATTAAGAGGGATACTGCTCAGGCTCTTGGGTAGGTCAAGCCATCTTTGCAGATAGTTACTGACCTTCCTCTCTAGCGACTCAGCAGCATAGACAAGAAGGGGCCACAGGATCCTCAGATGAATGCCATGCTGATAGATCCAGGCTTTGAACTTTCCAGGTAGGCCGGACTTGTCCACAGATTTCAGCCAGCCATCCAGCTCAGAGCAGGTTAACTGGATGGATGTTGTGTCTCTCAGGGTGCTGTCAAAAACCTTGCCCAAGCTTTTGACTGGTTGCTCTGTGATGGTTGGAATGGGTGCGCCTGCGATGTTAAACCAGAATTTTTCTTCCACCCTTCCTTTCCTCAGTACCATAGATCTCGATTTGGCTGGTTTGAAACGCATCCGGGCCTACTCCACAAGCTTTTCAAGTCCCTTCAGGATCCAGCAGCCTGGGACTGATTCAGTCGTGACAGTAACATCATCCACAAATGCCCTGATGGGTGGCTGTCAATGTCCGGACTTCATTCAGTTCATTTGTTCTCTCTGGCCTCCCAAATTAGCTGTGTCATCGATGTAGGTGTTCTTAAACAGGTAGGTGCACAGCCGTTTGGAAAAGGCGCTAAAGAAGACCCTCAAAAGCAGGGAGATGATGCCGAACTGTTCTAACTGGGTGGAGTTTTCCTCTTTTGAGATCCACACCCCTTCAGCCACTCAGCATTGATTTGGGATCTTTCCTCTTCTCCAGAACACTCGCAAGATCTTTCACAGACACAGTAGTAGTTTGGGATAGTTCTTGTACACTTTGTATGAAGTGTCGCTTGGTCCTGGAGCAGAGCTAGCCCTTGCTGTGCGAGCGATCTCTCTGACTTCCTTGAGCTGCAGCTCCAACATGTCGAACTGCACTTCTGGTTCAGGGGGGTCTGTGAGGATGTTACGCAATCAATCTGCTTAAGTCTAAGTCTTCCTACGAGCATGCAAGTTTTCCACTGTACTTCTGAACCAGTAGGTCCTTGGTGAACTTCAAAGGGTTGGCGACAAAGGCAGCTCGTTTGCGTGTCCTCTCACAAAGACGAAGCCAGTGCCAGTCTGCTCAGCGGAGAACCCTGATCTTTGTTTGTAGGGTGCACATTAACTGCGCTAGGCCAATTTGAATAAATCCTGAAGTAATCCTTCCAAACCAGCTTATCAAACTGCACTGTATTTTATAACACTTAGTTGTGTTAAATTCACAAGATTTGGTGAAGGACAAATGTGGGCAGAAAGGCTTTTGAGTTGTTGGAAGACACTCGGGGGGAAACCAATCTTTGTGAACCAGTGAATCACTATGATGAAGTTGTGTTGGAAGTTGGTTCACTTTTTTGAAGCATTTGATACAATCATTATAGTCAATTTTGCTGGTCAAATCCGTGGTGTTTTATTTGTATGAATGGATTTCATAAGACACAGATCAAATATTGTTCTTATAGTTTCCATTACTGTTAATATGTTAAATAAATCCCATTGTATATTATAAAAAGTGACAGGTTTAAACAGTTTACAGCTCTACTTTTGAATATCCACTATTCAGAACCAATGCATCTGTCTGATTTCGGTGTTGTAACGAGGACTCCATCCTATAGACTTATGTGTTGACATTTCTGAGAAATCACATTTTATTGATCACTTATCTTATTGTTACAATATCCATGAGCCTCAGTTGCCATTTCCATGTCGAAGACACCAGTCGGAGGCACGAATCACAATGAGAGAATAATGAATTTGAAACATGCAGATAGATATTTGTTGTTGTAACCTTGGGAGTAGCTAACTCTTCTCTGACAGTTTTATGTGTGAAGGCTTATACCTTTGATTTTTTTTACCAAATAAACTGTAAGCTTCAATGCAAATTTTGTAGTTAAAATAAATACATTTACTTTCAGATCCAGGGCCTCCATTATAGCTCTTCCCACAACAAATGGATGAACACATTTCATTCATTCTTTTTTCAGGCTATTAGTGTGAATTCTAAAAATTATTAAGAAAGTATTTTACTTTACCGCCCTATGTAAGTCATAGAAAGCAGCAAGTCTTATATACTATACATTATTTTTTTTTACATAACTTCATATGAAATACCGTATTATTAACTGTAGGGCAATGTGTATAGAAGTCAGACTTACCCTTACATACCCAGACATACCCTTTTGACAGGGTGTTTTTAAAATTTATTTAGATTTTTTTGCATTTTTGTTTTCACAGTTAGCATTTCAAGATTCTCCTCCCCTGTCACCGACCAAAGACATAAAAAAAACAAAAAAACAAAACCCTGTGTGCACAATGAGGGACATGATGCAGCAATTTGTGGCTAGTCTGCTAAAAATGGAAAGTCCACAGACAAAATGGCCCGGCCAGTGTCTTCCACGTGGTGCTAACAGGTGCTGGAAAACCTCATTTGTCTGGAGGCCTTTTTAAGAGAAAACACATGAGATTATACCTTTCCTGTAGAGGTCCTCTCTGTGCACCTTATACTGTCTATGCAGAGCTTGATGCTCATTAAATATAATGAAGAAAATGGATAAAAGCATCTTTTTTCATATTTGTGATGACAGCCTTTATCTTCCCTGCTGATTAACTGGGCGATAAAGAAAATGAATGGGCCTCCAGATTCTGCCCCCTCATCACTTTTGGTGTGGCTGTTTGGGAAACACTCCCGTGCTCGGCCCTAATTTGCACTGCAACTGTTGATTTGTGTATCCTGTCAGGCCGCTTTGATGTGTGAGAGAGATTGAGCTGCTGCTCGGTCGCGGTTCTCTCTCTCTCCCTCTCTCTCTCTGACGCTGGGCAGCTCTCCAGCCGTCCGGGCCCCCACAGTGCCCCGCCTGTGCGGCACGGTGCCCAGCCACAGGCCTGCGGGCCCTCGGGCCACTTCAGCTCTACATTCACAGCCAGATCCAACAGAGGCCTGTTTAATCCCACCGCACACACACACACACTGGAGGAAGCTAGCAGAGATGATGGCCCAAGCAGCGTTCCACATATGCCCTTCTCTTGCTCTCTCTCTACCTGTAGATCGATCACGTGTTGCTCTGTCCCAAAATGCATCTCAGTATTAATCTGGCCTACACTTATCTTAATGCCAGACAGAGGGCTACGGAGGTAACAGATTATGAGACAGCACTTATGCTGGGGATAGAACTGACCAGGTATCAGCCCAATACAATGCTCATGTACTCGTACTTTCAAAATCTCAAATCTCTCAAATTTATGCGTGTAGGAAGTTGTCTTTTGGAGATGACACTGGAGTCACCAAACTGAAGCTGAAGGGGAACATGGTTAGTCACAACTTGTTAGTAAATTTTCAGAGATATTGGGCACTTGTGCAGTAAAGAAAATGAATCCTAGAGGAGGCAGAGGTACTGGTCTCTAGATCAGATCGAATGGTCTTGATTTTGTTTGTTTCTTAAAGGCTGTGAATTCTGTTCATGTCGTGAGTGTGCCGAAGGCCGAAGAGCCACTAAAGCTGATATTTTTTCAATTTTATTTATTTTCTTTAATCCCAGGAGAACATTTTAGTGTTGCAATTTCTTGTGGTTTACTTCATGTGTTATAATTTAATTAATCATTCAGCCTATCATGTTCTGTTCTCAAAATATTAGCATCATCCACTGAAAAAAACATATTGGCTGACCGCTAGTCTATTGTATTACAAAACAACAACTACTATTTACTACTCAAATAGGAACTTTTGTACTTTTTAATTAAGTTTTTACGCAGATTAACACTACACTACAGTTCCAGTGAAGATTTTCTAGCATGGCAGCAGCAAATGACACATTACTGTAGCTCTTTGCTTCAACAGAACCTAATTGTACAATTTGTCTGGCCACTCTGCCAGACCAGATTTCTGCTCTGAAAGTGAGGATTAAGCCAGGAGTTTACACAACACATTTAACTCAGCAGCTCCTTTGGCTTGACTCTTGAAACAATGGGGATAAAGGTGCAAAGGCTTAGTTTAGAGGTGTTCATGGTACCATTGGAGATAAAAAAAACAGAAATTGTTACACCGGCATTGGAAGTCCCAACCTTGCAAATTGGTGGGACCCCTGTGTTCTCTCATAGGGTTGTCTGATGATAGGACAGTAAGCCCGTTCCCTGGGCTTCACATCAGCTGTGTACTTGGGTGGTCAATGCCAGGTCCCGCTGGAATAAAACAGCAACCGCTCTGTATTTCTGCAGCATGGTATTTGATTGTTTTGAATGTTCCACAAGAGATCGGTTGTTTATCCCCTTGCTCACATAACTGCGACGTGGGATTTTACTGGCACGAGAGCTTTCTCAAACACCCTCAGCTGACCTCCCTGGCTGTTGGTAATGAGGCAGCATGGGCTTTCTACTGCAGAGTCCCAGAGGAGGACCCCCACCCCCCACCCCCCACCCCCACCCCCACCTCACCACCACCACTCACACACACACATAGCATCACCTACCCTTTCTGTTTAGCCAAAGGTGAAATGGTCTGTAGACACATTTAAAACATTTAAAACTTCAAAACTTCACAAAACTTGTCACAAACCAGGCCAAAATCTTTACAACTGGGACACATTCACATGTGTGAATTACAGGCTCCTGATTGGGATCTCGGCTGTAGTTGTTTGTGTTTGGCGCCATCCTCTGGCTGGAACCTTCCACTGCCTCCTGAGAACCTGCACAAGCATTTCTTTTCCTTCCTCAAGTTAGTCCTGTGTTCCAACACAAGAGGGGAGCATTCTCAAATTTTTTAAACTGCCTGAGTCCTTCATCAACATTTTAGGCTCACACAAAGAAACAAGTAGGTATTATTTAGCTTTTTTGAAAAGGAAAAGGGTTTGTACCTATAATTTCTGATATCAAAGGAGGTAAGGGCATTGTGCTCAATTCCCTAAAATTCATTGGGTTTCTGATGATATGCACTATACTTTGAGTGTCTAGCTGTGTTAACACTCCAAGGTTGGTTTTTACATCAGGATTAAGGGGTCACCCCAAAAGACTGTTCGCTTGAAGTAGAGGTGCTGTAAGATGCAGTCCCGCCAAGGGACAGGTGTATTTCCAAATCAAGTTTTAGTCATCCCCAGTCGTTTAATCCCATCTCTACAAATGGTTAACAAGATGGCAACTGTTCCTTTAAGGAGATTTAGAGAATTAAAGAGACGTGTTTCGGACTGCCTTTGCTTGCCAGACATGGAAAGATTTGGGGTTAGAGACAGGGGAATGTCACCCAACAGCTGTGGCTGGTATCAAAAAAGTTTTCAGATCAGATTTTCCTTCACATTTTGACTAAATCAGAGCTTCCCATTTGATTGATGATGATTGTGATGAAAGAAATCCTCCTTAATTTTTGTCTTGGGAGCACCAACGAATTTCACTTTTAATGGTATGTATTTACAACAACTGAAGAATGTTAAGCTTCCCCAGTAGTGACTTGGGAATGTTGCTCAGACTAGAATATCAATTGTTACAAATGTCTAATATCGCCAACGTGGAAATCCCATTGCTTGTAATAACCATCTCGACTATATAACTCTGTATTAGTTCCCACACGCTCTAATGTTATGCCCTTCAGCCAGTGGGGGCGAAAGCTATGCCAAAATGACTTTAGCATGGATTGGCATTAACAAATGCCACCCAGTCCATCAAAAAAGTAGAGTTTTGGCCAACAAAAAAGATGATCCACCATGTGCAGCATGGCATCATCTGGCAAGGCATTGAGTACAACTTGCTCTGTAACATTACCATATCATTTCTACTGTTTACTTCTCAGCAGTAATGACAAAAGATGAAAGATTTTTCACCATGATAACTTTCCAAAGCGCAGTGTTTAGGCATCTGTTAATTCTTCAGATTTTTGGTTTTAAAATTTTCTGCTGTGAGAAAAAATGAACACTGAAGCTTAGATGGGTAGGAACATCATAACTATGTCGTGTATCAAGCAAAAAAACAGAATTAGGTTAGTTTGGACTGCTGTATAATCTCTGACTGTGCCAAGGTGGTTCTTTGGGCCCAGTGATGCTCCTGAGAGGCCAGCGCTTCCTGCCAGGGTAAACACCTAAGCTCATGAATACGCACCACTCATCCACACCCTGCCCTGTTTTTGTAAGCCCTCTTTTCTTTCGCTTGTGAAAGAGGCAGCGCCACTTCTCACTTATTGGTTTATGCTTAAAGCTTTATGAGGTTAAAGCTTTAGAGTGAATACCAAGACACATTTTTCAGTTTTGGCAAGGTTACTTAACTCAGGAGTTGAATCCAAATTATGTCCTGTGCTTTACATCATTAGATTGTGGCATTTAAATGTAATTACAGAAGAGACTGCTTGTCTATGTAACTCCGTGGGATTACAAAGAAGACTTGTTTAATGTGATTTCAAACCCTCATCATAACATTTTTTCATATTTCCTCTCAGTACCAAGATAAATTGCACTAGTGTAACCTAGTATTACCATACTGACGTACCATTATATATTGCAATCAAGTCCCTCTATTTCTTTAAAGGTTATGTTTTATTCATCAGATTTGCATTCAGCTGAGAACATAAGGTCAAGAGTTATATTCTGTGATGGACTGAGATTGTGTAACAGAGCGTAGCAAAGAATCAGAGCGCTGCCATATTTAGCTTTGTGAAGTATGCTGACAGGATGTACTGAAGGGTGGCTGGGAGCTTCAAAGTGAGGAGAGACCATGGATGGTGCCTCAGAAGTGGGGAACATGACCCCTGAGGTCCCCTTTACCTCAGTGTATACAGATGTGGAGAATTAAGCAGAAACACAAGAAAATCATAAACAGAACTAGAGCTCATCTACGGAGAACCTGTCCACTTCCTGTTTAATGCGATCGTGAGGTGGTCCACAGTGAGTTGGTGTTACAGGAGCTAAATGGCTTAAATAATTATTTACACATGCTTCTATACAAAAAAACAGTTTGCATTTTACTATTTGCAACTATAGTACTGATTATATATCAGAACTGAAATGAAATAATGCTATTGTCCTTTAATTTTCCTTAAGGGGAAGGTAATTTTGCCAATACATTTTGCTAATGTATAATAACTGATCAGTTAAGGATTTTGTGGGGATTTTAGAGGGCACTATGTAGTTTACACAGTTCACAATGAGAATCAAGTGCTCAGATAAAATGGAGGACAGTAAATACAATTCATTATATAGTGAACAGGGATTGATGTCATACACTGCCCCATTTGTTCCATCAAGCACTGCCTCATAGCTGTCTGCAAACCATGCCTCTTCCGTGGACCTTACTCATTTTTGGATCATGGCTTTTTGTTCATAAATGATTTGATTCAAAATTATTTCACCTTCAGAGGGAGCAATAAATCAATTGAAGGCAAAACTCTATTGTTTCTTGTACTTCTTGGTGTATCTGTTTTCTTTCTTTGTGAATATGATACAGATAAGCGACATATTACAGGAAAATATAATGTAAAATGTCAGTAGTATGGCACTCCAGAACAGCTTCATTGTTCCTTGACATAGATGTCCAAGTGTGAGAACTCTACTGGAGGGTTAAACACCATTCGTTCTGAAGATATTCTCTGACTTGGTGATTTAAAGTTGGTGATACAACAGTCTAACACATTGTTCCAAAATCTCCCACTGGTATTCAACTAGGTTGAGAGCTTGTGACTTTGAAGGTGAAGCATAGGATAATTTTTATATATGAAGTAGCGCATGATAATTCCCTCTCTAGAGCCTTAAATTTTAAGATCAAACCTCGTTGTCTAACTCTCCTTATGTGTCTTTACAGAGGATGCAGGGACTTACTTCCCCAGTGTGAAAAGGGACCCAGGCCGCTACCTTCAGCCCTGTTCTGACTCTGTCAAGACCTGGCTGCATAGCATGAAGAATGCCGGGAAGGTCCTCCTCCTCATCACCAGCTCGCACAGTGACTACTCCAGGCTCATTTGTGAACACATCCTGGGGTAAGACTGCCACATTGTGACCTCAGACTGGCCCCTTTCCTCATTAAGACCAGGCCCCGTTCTGCAGTGCTTACCAGAACGGGCACCACAGGATTTATAATCTAAAAGCCTGCTCAGCCAAAGCTGGAAGGTTTTGCTTTTCCTATAACTCACAACATTCCTTAAAGCCCTCACATGCCATCGGTCATTCCTTTAGTCAACGGTGGCTCACATGTACAACTTAAGTTGCCATCATCATCACACATATATGCTATATACATACACAGGGGCTTCAGAAACTACTCAGACCTCTTCACCTTTTGCACACTCTATTGTGTTGTAGACCCTGATAAAATTGAAAAACTTTATGCATTAACAAGTTCAAACATTTTTTTAAAATTCCTTTTAAAGTTCATTTAAAAATCAAGAACTAAAATGTCTCATTTACAAAAGTATTCAGACACTATGCTGTGGCACTTCATATTGTGGTTAGGTACATCTTATTATGTGTTGACTGGATATTAAAGGCATAAACCAGTTTACTTAAAGTCCCACAATTCAAACTGTGTCTTCAGCAGTTTAATACTTGTATTTATTAAAACCCTGGTTTTTACATTTTAATGATTTAGCTCTAAAGCTCCACAAGCTAGTAAAATCTGTAAATGGACCTAAGATTATTTTGTCCTGTATTTCTTTATATTAACAATAGATCAGATTACTGAATATCAACAACTCTGCAGTTCTGTAATTTTTAGCCTTTTCTAACTCATTGTTTTGATTTTTCTTCTGATCGAGACTGTTTCCAGAGATAGTGATCAGCAATTATGTAAGTAGACATGAAACCAGTGTACACAAGCTGTGCATGACCAAGCAGCAGACAGGCAAAGTTAGTGATTAGCTGATGAACAGAGTAGAGCATTAGGTAACTTAAGAGCTACAACATGCTCTTTTTCACTGGAGATGGTGGAGAACAAAATAGACACAAAAACAGACACAAAACAGACACCTCACTCCCAATAAATGCTAATAATGTGTTGTGTCGGCTAGATGTGTAATCAGGCAAGTATTTGCTGACCAGTAGCTAAACACAAAAATGTTAGCTAACCATTATTTTTTAATTTTCCTTTTTATTTATGTTTTTGCTTTAAGTATGAAAGTTCATTTTTTACTTTGGAGATACTATTTGACCCTTGCCATGTGCCAAGTAGGGTAATAAGGCTTTCAATTGTAAGATAAGTTCTAGAAAAAAACTACCCAATGGGCTCTGAGTTAAATTTAATCTGCTAGCCATCCACAACCAAGCGAGACAACAGAGACAAACTGGGAGATCAGCTGGTGAACACAATGGAGCACTTAGCAGCTAAAAAGTTAAATAACTTTCTTAGGAGGTGGTGGAGACCAATTTGGAGCTAAAAGGAGAGTGAATATTGAACTTGAATTTGCCAGGTGGCTAGCAGTGTATCTCCGAACGAATAATAACATTTCCTCGTGTCTGCTGGATGTGTAAATAGGCAACTGTTTGTGAACAACAAGTTAGCCATGAGAACTTTATTAAGGTGATAATGTTAGATTCTATGTTTGAAGCTTGTTCTGCTGCCAACATGTTACCAAAACAATAATTTATGCAAGTTAAATTTACTGTAAAGAGGACAAACCACCACCAGGGGGACTGCCAATTAAATGTTTTAGTTTTACAGAGTCAAATTTTATTTGGCAGTATGATGACTGGAATCCATCTGCTCACAGTTAGCTACTTATTACAAGTCCAAAGGTAACACCCATTTTATAGCTGTAGGTGTGCAGTACAAGGGATTATTCTCTTAGAGGGTTTTTTGTAGTAAACCCTGTTGTACACTTGATCAAGCAGCAAGATGGCCCTGAAAAACCACAATGTCCATATTGCTGCTGTGATTGTCGGAACATAAGCCTCCCTCGTTTTTTTGTCGTGGTCTGCTTTTTCACTTTTCGAGCTGTGACTTGATTGCTCCCTGTACAACCAGATTAAGGCCGCTCTGCCAGTTTGTCTCTGCTGCCTTGCTCCACCCCACCCCCTCTCCCCGTTTCCTGTTAAGCAGAAGGAGCCTGGTCATTCCTGTTCCTCACCCCTTTCCCCTTCTCCCCTGCTGTTTCACTCTCAAGAAGAGCAGCCAGAGCCTCAGCTGTGTATGAGTGTCAGTGCTCAAAATCATATTGAAAACATTGCTTTTATGTTGTGATAAATGCATGAGTCTACCGACCTCTTTACTGAGCAACAAGACTCATATTAATTATGAAATTCAGGAAAACAGTTCCAAATTCTTCTCTCTTTCGTAGTATTATGTCAGCACTTCACTGCTGAGAGAGCACATTGTTGCAAAAGTCAGTCCTTCTTCCAGAGAAAACCATCACTTGCTCACAGCTGCTCCTGTGCGGTGAGCCGGCTGCAGGCCAGTGACAGTCAGCTGTCAGAAGTAGCACAGCAAGGCCAGCTCTGTCTGACAGGAGAGCACTGACCAACACCCAACCACCTGTCCAGAGGAGCTGCTGTTATTTGGCCTGACCAGATAAAGGCATTTACTGTTAGTGTGCTGCAACATTTGTTGATTTGGTAGGTGAGCTTCTTCTCTGGCTTAAATCAAGTGTTAACATTCCAGTTGGAGCCAAAGGAGCTATACCAGCTGTGTTAAATTAACTTGATCAAGATCTCTGCAAACACACTGTTACATGTAAAAAATACTTATCTATGAAGGTGCTTTTTCAAGGCTCTCAAGTGTATAACAGGGCTTAGGCTATGAAAATAAGCCTGAATCACACAGTGTGCACTGCAAACAGAGATGGGCCAGTGATGCACAGAGCCAGTGTTAATCTACAAAAGCATCCATGACATTCTTTAGTGATATGCTTATAGTTGAGGGTTCTGAATCACGCTGCCCCATTTCAGTTGGACATGCCTGTCCTTCAGTAGCAGCTTGAGTGACTATCCCAGCCCAGCCCAAGGTCAGGCAGCAGTTGGCAAACCCGGTCGCAGAAATTAAAGTGCCAAGATAATACAATACAAATTATATCCACAATTGTCTGTGTTGCTGTCCTTCCACTGCAGCAAACGCAAACACTTTGTTCCAGACATTGTGGTCACTGGTGTTGCAGCCTGCAACTAATGTGCGTGCTCTGGTGCAGGGTCGCACTGAACCTGGAGTGGAGGCCCAAAGCGGAGGTTTGTTAATGGACTTCCATAACATTCATATGTCAGAGCGTCAGGGAACGAAGAAAAATCGGTGGAACGAAGCATTAAGGGCAGACTGAGAGCCTTTTGTCTTAGAGGGAGCATTTTAACATCTGTTCACCTCAGCTTTTGGAACTTTGGCTGAATATAACATGGACATCCGAAATCACGAATCACAAAAAAGATCACAAAAAGCATAGCATCAGAATCAGAATCAGTTTTATTGCCAAGTAATTTGCATTACAAGGAATTTGTCCTGATTTGATGGTGCTTACATATTAAAAGGAGAGACAAACATAAACATAGAATGTGCATAAACATGTGAAGTGTGCAAATAAACATAAACCTAGGCATAAAAAGAAAAAGCTGTATACATATACATGTCCCCTTTAATGAAACAAAGATTGTCAGCTGGACACAAACCAGGGACCTTGCTTTTTGTTGTTGATACCTTAACCCCTAGGTCCATCAGGGCACTTGTATGTACAGTATCTAGCAATTTTGGTTTTGCAGATACATATCTTTTAGGTTTTGTCTTGAACAAACCTACATTTGGAGATGGAATAATGGATTTTCTATTTTTCAGGTATTGATGTGGAATTAGTGTTAAGTTACCCTTTACCCTTTATATAGGCGGAGTTCAGTAAAACGTGGAAGTGTGTACCACAAGTTGAATGAAGACTGTGTGTGTGTGCAGTCTTGAACTGATTATATTAAAGTTTCACATGTTCCAAACAGCAGCTGTCAGTTTGTTTAAATAAAAAGAGCTGAAAACAAATTTTCTCAGTCGGCTTCTGACTCTGGCCATGAGGCCCCAAATAAACACCCTAACTTCTGCCAGAGTTGGAAGGCTTTTTTTGTTTGTATTGATATTTAAATGGAGAGATTTACATGTTTGTCACTCATTGTTATTTCTGTTTTCACAGTTTTGAAGTGGGCATCATTCTTTTAGAAAACACTTCATATTATCATGCATTTCAAGCAACATTCAAATCCAAATATGGAGTTGTGTGTTTGTGCTGTCAGCACTGTCAATCAAGTCTGATGAAATCACATATGCACACTGTTGGATGATTGTTTTTGCGATAAATTCCTTATTAATATATATTTTTTAATGTAAACTAGAAGTTTTGCTTATGTAGCCATTGATATAGAGAAATAATTAGAATTAACAAGTATTTAGGGACTTTAAATTCATGCATGAGCAGAACAAGTGAATGATGTGATGCTAAACTTGAACTAAAAGCAAACTTTTATTTCACCTTACTGTGCAATTGTTACATTTTCTGTTACAGCGAAGACAAAGTGAAGGAGGGCAGGTGGGATTCAAGGTGTAGATAGTCATAAGTGAGCAGGAAATAGCTTTATTTTGCTTAATTTCGTGTATTTTGTCATAAATGAGTTCCCTGGTTGTCAAGGAGTTTGAGGCATTGGCCATAAAAAAATAGCAGTGTCCCCTGAGGTTTGAGTCTGGTTGCATGTCAGTCCTGATCTCTCCCTCCCCTCCTTTTCAGTTTGATTGCAAAAAAAAACATTTTATCAATTTTGGTAAGATACAGTTTAACAGCAAAATGTAACTAAAGTCACACGATTCATAATATAAATACATTTGTCTTAAAGGAGCTTTTAGGAGCAAACTGTAGCATCAGTGTGTGCATTCATGTTTTCCTATATCGCACTGATTAGTTTACATGTTTAATAAGCTCCCAGTAAGATGTCCTTCCTGTTTTATAAGACCGCCATTTGCCCCACGCCTTATATGGAAGCTTTTGCAGAGGTTGTTCTTCATATACTGTACATATACATATGTTGTAGTGTAGGTCTGTTTGGAGGCACGGTCCAGCTCTCAGCCTGCTCACTGTAATTTGTCTTCCTGACTGTAGCCCTGTGGGAGCGTATACTGCCCTCTCACACTGTTTACTTTATCAGTCTAAGTATTCCTTCCATGGCGCTAGATGTGTACACTGTTTGTTGTACCAAGCTTTCCATCACCGTGCACAGACTGCCCAGCTTCACTGGGCTGTTTGCGCTTGTGTAACTCACTGCGTCTGGACACCGTCCAGCCATTGTCTGCCTATCACAGACGTTCATGTCGTTTCTCCGGCTGTTACAGGAAGGATTTCGAGGAACTGTTTGACGTCATCATCACAAATGCCCTGAAGCCTGGGTTCTTCTCCTTGGTGCCCCAGCAGAGGCCCTTCAGGACCCTGGGTGAGTACTTTCAAATGTCAACATATAACCAAAAGGGGCCAATCACAAGTTCCCAAACAGGCAGTCAGTATTTCTGCCCAGGCAATAGAACTATATTAAAGAATTATAGTGTCAAAGCTGTTGCTGATTTATTTTCTCTTAGTGGCAGCGCATGTAAATGAAAACAATGATTTGATAAGCCTGAGTGTTGATTTTCCAGTCTACAACAATGTAGATGTATAATTGGGATTGTACAATTTATCGCTCTCACTCTCAAATAATTAATTCTAATAATAATGAATTCAAACCAAATTTTTTGATTGACATGTTATGTTGGAGCAAAGTGATACATGGATGAGTCCTTTTAGTTTAGCCATAATCTGTCATTTCCTGGCCAATCTGGTTCACTGCACTTCTTTTGTTAGTTTTTGTTTTTAGCCTATCTTAGCATAATGACTGGAAGTTTGCCAGTCTTTGTTCAGAGTTAAAAAAAGCCTACTTTCACGTATATTTTTGTTGCTGTATGTGTCACAACTATTTCTTGGCAAAAAAAACCAACAGTCAGGTACAGTGACTGTGTGGAACGTCACGGTGCAGGGAGGTTGCCAGGTTTGGTACCATTGTTCCTGCACACACACACAGAACCTTAGCTTACTTGATCTGGCAGCCTGTAGCGACATACTTAGAGTAACACACAGATGTGGGATCAATGCCGGTCTTTCCATCTCACTACCAGAGAGAATGTGAGAAATATTATCCAAACGTTTTTTAAAAAAACTCAAAACATTCAGCAATGCTGTAATTTCTGAACATGTGATTTTACAGTGTCTCAGTAGAAGGGTTAAAACAAATTACAAAAAAATACAAATGAAAACATTTTCTCACTAACCTCTAGTGGTTTTTCTCACTTCTTCTCTGCTCTTTAAATAATAAGAACTGACCCTTTGATGGAGTAGTGTCTTCTAGACATCTGCAATATCCCTCAAATTATTTTAACATATCGTGGGGAATCAGAGGTCACTCCAGATGTCATCTCAAGTTCTATATTTAATATGAAGATTTCCAGCCACTGCTAGATGTGCTGGTGAGATTAATATCATCTGTCAGCGTTTGCTTGGTTCAGATCCTCGCCATCGGCAGTAACTCCAGTGACCTTCACAGGGCAAATTAGCCCAGATATGTGATCCTGGATGCTTGTGTTAAAGGTTTGCACTGACAGAGGAAGGGGGGGCAGCCTGCTGGAATGCGCCCCTCATCTGGATTGTCTTGCTGCCAACAATAACACAGGGGATGCATTATGTGTGAAGACAGCATGATCTCACTAAAGTATTCTCCTCCCTCTCTCTCCCTCTCTTCTCTCTCTCTCTGAGTGTTGCCACGTTGGCAGAAAAGAAAACGCATCAGCATCTGCTCTTCCCCTCAGACTGGCCACTCCTTTTTTTAAGTTGGAAACATCACTTGTTATTCCGCATACTTAAAATTCTCTTTTTATCATTTATTAGCCAATAAAGTTCAGTCAGAAGAATCCAAAGTTTACAGTATAGGACTGACGGTTTACCACTTTCCGAGCAGCAATCAGTTGAGTGTCATGACGCAATTGCAGGGAGCGCATGCGCCTAGTTATCGGCTCATAAATCATTTAGAAGAACTTCCACTTACTGTCTGGGGCCTGTCAGTGTGCGGTGCTCTTCCTCCCGCAGTCCAAAGACATACAGGTATACGTAGATAGGTGACTAAATGATCTGTATATTTGCACTGTGATAAACTGGCAGCCTGTCCAGGTATGCCCAGTCTCAATGCATCCTGGGATAGACTCCAGCCCCCTGCAGTTGTGATCAAGAATGGCAGCTGTAGCTAATCACTGTATGGATCCACTTGTCCGTGGGAAACTAGAACTGGGCACATCAGGATTAAAACTGGACTTTTCATGGCACATTTAACAGAGGGCTTAAAGTACTGTTAGCACTGGGCTCACAGTCATTGGATAATTACAGCTCAACAGCGTGGCATGTTGACAGTAATGCAGGCATTTGCTGGACCGCTACGATGAAGATGGAGCTGAGCTGCATGGAGGAGCTTTTGATTTACCGGTCAGTCTGTGCTCCAACCCTTACCTGCAGTCTGCTCATGGACTATGGGGAGTGACATCAGTTACCAACATATGAGTTTTGAAACAAAGAGCATCACTACGCATAGTAATCTGGCCTTTCACCCCCACCACTCACGAGCGCTGCTTTACCCGGCCAAAGCTTTTTTCCTGTGTTTATTTGGGGCAACTAGAAAACCAGGAATACATATGTACTGTAACAGAATCCTCTAATCCCCATACTGGTCATGGAAACCAGGGTTTCTCACTTCTAAGACAAATATGGATCGTGCTGACTAGAAACGGTAGACTTTGACCTTAAGACGTGTTCTGTGTTCCTTTGTATAAAGTAGTTATTTTCAACCAGCCTCAATCCAGTCACAGACACAACTTGGGCATGTAATGACCCCTGGGGTCCTCTTGGGGATTGAACTGTATCACTGTTCACTCTGCAGGTTAATATAGAACATCTACAATGCCCAGTGTGTTCACTGATTTCCACACCCCATGCTGAAATATTTAATGTGGCACTTTAGTTAATTTGGTTGAAATGAATATTTTTCTTTGACTTGTTACCTGTGGTAACCTTGTTACCAGGCCATGGATAAGGTTCCAGTCAGCCAGTCTCTTTCTCAGTATCATGGCTGCATCTGCAGAGAGCACCACCAGATCAACCATGTAACACAAAGCACATGCAGGGGTTGTGTGTGTGCAGTGAACTGACATGCTTGTGCTGACAGAGCATTGTACTTCTTCAGAAGCTTCTGTGCTTCCATGTAAGCATCAGTGAAGAGTGTCTCATCATCTCTCCTCTCTATAGCACCAGCAGAGCATTTTCCTCTGTGCATCATGACAGTCTATGATAACTGGACTGGATCAGTACATTCATATTTTTCCCCAAGGATCAGGAGAGAACAAAAATATTGTTGCAGAATGAAACATTAATAGCCAGGTAGCACAAAAGTGAGGGAATATAAAAGCAGTTCCGAAAAAAAAAACATTTGGGGGTTGTGTATTCATTTGTATGTTAGGAGGATGGAGGGTGAAGAGAGAGTGATCATATCTAAACCAAAACACAATCAAGACCCTGTGTCTTCAACTGCCACCATTTAACTTGCTGGTTAGTCAACAAATTCTTGTCACATGTCCTTTGCTGTGAATATTTAGCTTTCCTTAGTTTATGGAGTAGGTTAACCCTTTGCCGAGAAATGAAAGCCATCCTTTCAAATGTGCTACAGTCAGTGATGTCAGATCAGAGATTAGGTTTATTGCCAAGTAGGTTTTCATATAAAAGGAATTTGCCTTGATGCATAACAGTAAACCTAGTAAGCAAAAAATATGAAACGAGTAAGTCAAGAAGCATAAGTAGAAAATAAAACATTGACAGTAAAATATGAATAAATATCATAAAAATATGTACTATTTGTTTTTTGAATGAACAAGTTGTACCATTTTGTGTAGGAATGTGCAAAGTATTCACAGTACGCAGTATACAAGTAGATGTAGTCCAAGATAAAGGTGTTACATAAATGATTTCATAACCTCGAGCTCCAGCAGGTATTACACATCATCATCTTCCATTCCTGTGGAAATGCTTGCAGGACATCTTCAAACCTACAGCTCGTCTCTGCTGTGAAGTTTGCACGTCGACGAGGTCCACGGCACATACCACTCATTCCTCTCTCTCTCTCAGAGTCCAGTGTCCACGCAGCTGTTACTGTGTGTCTGTGTGTGTACACTCCCACGTGTGCAGGTGCTCATCGCTGTCCTTTCACTCTCCTGTCACAATATTTGTAGCATGTGTAACCGCAGTTTGAACCTGACCTGCCCCTGTACTCTGAAGAACAGCATGGTTTTGTCTTGGAGGATCTTAAATACCAGTCAGGTAATTTATAGACCAGAGGAGCACTTACCTACTTCAAAGAAAGTGGTGTGTTGAGTTAGAAAAGAGTCAAGGTCAGCATCATACCACATTTAAAAGTCATTCTGTGATTATATAAAGAGCCTTCACCAAGCTTACTGCCATTACAAATAAACCATATGTCGTTTTATTTATATCTTCAGTTTCATCAAAGTTTGGGCCCATCATGAATCTAATTTGTCAATTCTGGTCACACTTTTAATCAACCAGGCTTATCTTTTTTAAAAAAAAATCTACATACAAAAAAGATAAGGAAATTAAACGGTCACACCAGCAGTTTGGAATAGCGCTTGTATAAATTTTGGGACTCACAAGAGACAGGTGAAAAACAAAGATTTGCCAAAACTAACACAACAAAAGCCAAAACTTTTTTATGTAGTAGAGGCTAAGATATTTCTGTTTTAAATGCTGGATACTACATTACCCACAATACAGCTGAATAGCATCTCTTGATTTGGTGCTCTGAGCTGAGTGAAGCCCCACATGTTTTAAACTCCATGCCACCAGTTTGTCATAGGCTTTCAATTCAACTTATTTTCTCAAAGCTGACGCCAACATAACCCTGATGACATCACCCTGGCATCGCCAGGGTTATAAGGGACATAGAAGGCATGTAGTAAACTGATCTTCATGTGGAAAACTAATGGGATGACCCTGTAGAGTGGACTATTTTCCTGACAGAAGAAGAAAGACAGAGGGGCAGTCAGATCATTTTAATTGCAGTGAAACAAACTTTCGTCATTCTACTCCGTCAGAAGTGATGCCTCAGCACTTTCCACTGTAATTACGGTAATTACACATGTAATTGCACAGATTTCAATGCCTCAATGTGCTGTATCTAATCAAAGCGTTCTCTGACGAGCCCTTTGAAATAAGCTGTGGTTACTGTTATTGAAATAAAGCCCCATGAACCAGACCGCTCCAGTGCAGATAATAAAGAACACCTGCACACATGCCTGCATCAGCCTCGTACCCAACTCCTCACCTCCACTGACTGCAAGTCCAAAATACTGCCAGTACACAACCACAAAATGTTAGGACAGAATGTGTCACCAGCTGGTGGAAATACAGAAAAATACAAGTGCAGCCACCAGTAACTAAAAGTGTCATCATAATAATCTGATGTAGTTAAATGTCAGTTGTGAAATTGTGGTTCAAATATAATTGATTGCTACAATACATTGTAATATCTTTGCCATCAAGCATTTGAGATTGCACCACTCAGCTCTTCGTTTGAAGTCAGGGATTTTCACTGAGCCGTATACAGTGAAGGTTCTGCACGACTGTGTAGCTCTTAAGAACTGCAGTAATTCACATGAAGCACTCAGTCTTTTCAGCAGAAGGGGAACACACTGTATCCTGTTAAACATGAACATGCATTTTTCATGTCAGGGCGAGGGAGCCTGGGAAAGTGGCTTCTCTGTTTGTGTTTGATTTAATAAATGATAGAAACACGTGCAGGTGTTGTTACCACATGAAGTCATGTAATGACAGTGTGAGTATATTTGTTGGTCATTTATGAATTTGATATACAGAACAACAATAAGTGAAATGTGCTATGTTTACTTGCTCACTATGTTCAGCAGTGACAGACAACCCGTCAGAAGATGATCATCCAGAGCTGCTCTCACCTTCAGTGTTTTAACACCTTTCAGGCCCTTGTTTGCATTTTCACGACCTCTGGCTTTACTGTTTGATTCATGCGTGACACTTCAGCCTTGTTCCCTGTCATAGAAGGAAGCTTTTTTCAGGGAATAATTCTAATAAACCTGCAGAAGCCTACCTGCCCAGCACCAAACAGCAGACTGTTGTTGTGGCTGGCAAATATCATGAAGCTTGGTGGAGACCAAACCAGAACTAAAACTAGAACTGTAACAACAATTTATACAGTATAATGGTGGTAATATGTCATTTGTTTGTTTGAATCTTGACATTATAGCATTGTATTATACTTACTTTGACCACTTTGAGCTAAAATGTCAGTTACAATTAATGTAATATTTAACAAAGATCCAGATGAAAAATTAGACAGCCTTCATTAATCTTGTGCTTATTCCTCCTGATAAATGTGAAAGTTACAGTTTATCACATTCACATGAATAAGTTTCATTATCTGGATGTGGATGCGGGTGGATACAAATGAACTTCAGGTTTTGCAGTGTATGACTACATAGATGTGACACAAAGTTGATTTAGTTTTAAAACAGCTTTATGCACTAATTGGTTGATCAGTTCATTTTCATTGTGGAAATAAAGTAATCTATATATTTTTTGGTCATAGTCATCACTGATGAAAATAATGATGCATAAGATTGAGTGGCATAAACACAAGAAAGAAAAGTATAGCACAGCACTGCATAGACTTCGGTTTGTGATCACATCACGATATATATAATAGGATGAAGGCAGCTTTCAGTAGGTTTAACACTGTTAGTAATTTAGTTTTCATAATTTTCACCTTCTTTAATTGAATACTGTGTCATTGTTAGAGCCCTCGGGAGTTAAATATGAAGAAGTTATTTTGTATTGCAGATTTTTTTTCTGCTTGTCTGTTGTTTTCATCACCTCACAAGCCACATGTTGACCCCACAGAGGGGTCCTAACCTGTGTCTTAGGAATAGCTGGAAGCAGTCTCACTGTCATCCACACTCTGCCTCTGCTGTTGTGTTTCCTCCCGAGCCCGCTGCTGACGGCTGTGGTGAGGTTTGGGTGCTGGATGACTGGGAGCCGTGTGGTCATGTAGCAGCCGGTTGTTCGGCCAAACCGCGGCGACCGTGTAAGACTGATGTTCTGAGTGTGACTGTGCTTTCTCTTCCCCAGTGAACGACGTGGAGGAGAGAGAGGGGCTGCCCTCATTGGACAAACCAGGCTGGTACTCCCAGGGCAACTGGCCGCACCTCCACGAGCTGCTGAAGAGCATGACGGGGAAACCGGAGCCCAAGGTAGGCCGGGCCACCTCGTATATTAAACACGAGAGTAGCAGCCTCTGGCTGAAAGATGTCTCCGGCTCGCTTTGACGTTGACTCCGACTTTGGTTTTGGCAGAGGCTGAAAGAGATGAGGGCCTTGTGATAAATCAGCTCAGGGAGATTCACACTGGAGTGATAGAGAGGAGGAACGTGGCCCTTGGCATGACTGTCGACAAGGCTGCTGTATGCCAGCACGCTGAGAGTTGACTGATAAAACGGAGCAGGGACTGCAGCAACCTCGCCTCAAACCAGCTTCTTATGTACAATGCAGCCCATTCTTCAGACAGCTCTTACATACACAAAATGCTCTTTTTATCTTTCAGGCAGACAAATAGCAAAATTGGCTATTAATTATGTTTTATTAATATTTACACAAATGCAATATTCTGTACTCACCTTTGGAAATTGCTAGGAATTTTTTGATATTTGACATAACTATAAAACACACAACAAATCAGGTCAGCTAAGTACAGGCTACATAGACCTGAAGAATGTGATTCACCTGAACCCTCAGCCATCTAAACCTGCGCCAAACAACCTGCATCGCACAATCCACCGAAAGCTACTTGGCGTGTGTGTGAGGGAGGGGAAGCTGAGGTCGATGTCCGACACTGGAATGCATCATCTGAAGAAAAACAAAAAACAATATCTCTTAAAAGGTGCAGTTGTCCTGAGTAAGTTTGTGTGAAATAACATTAAAACTGGTAACTGGGTTTCCATCAGTTATGGGATTTAATACCTATTTTGATGTTTCAGTTGTTTTCCATGGCTTCATGGCTTGACTAGGTGAAGTATACACCAACCACTTACACCTGTCAGATCATACACATATTAGCATTTCATGTGACTGCTCTTAATATGAACAATACCTTTTACTCCTAGACACAGCTGTCTCCTTAGCCCCCAAGGGTAAAATCATGTTTGACTGATAAGGTACAGTATAAGGGTCACTGGGCTTGCCATGATCAGTAGATTCATTCATAATGCAGAAGGATCTCTCCTACATCAGTTGCAACGTGTTAATTTCCAGAAATAAACTTGTACTAGCTGTCAAATGTCTCACCTTTGAGAGAATTGACAGCAAGAGAGTCAGAATCTGAGGTGGATTGTAGATCATATCAGCTGTGCTGCACCATTCAGTTTCATATAACCCCGCTCTGCTGGAATATAAGCAAATGCTGTATGTCTTTTGAATAAATTCGTGGTCGGTTAACAGGCTGGTACTGACATGACAGTTAGCACATCAACTCGCCTTTTGGCCAATAGATGCCAGCATTACCAATGGGCCGACTGCCACTGTAGCTTATCAACTAACCCTAATCCTAAAGGTCACTATCAAGCAGAGCTGAAAAAGTGCAACGGTTTATCTATTACAGAATCAACAGAAAAAACAAGAAAAATAAGCATATCCAAGAGTACACCTATTCTCTGGTTGTAGTCTCTCTGAAGTAAGAATTTCCTGTTTTCTCTGTTTTCTAATGTTGTAAATCGAATATATTTGGGTTTTAGAGTGTTGGGTGGATTAAAAAAAAGTTTTTTGAAGATGATGAGACTGAGAAAATCTCATGAGCATTTTTTTTTTTCAAATGAACGGACTCATCAATTTATCGAAAAATCAATACTACTAACTAGTAGTTATTTGGCGCCACTATAATTTGAGTTTCAGTTCATTTTTCTGTGCCAGTTTGTAGTGTGACAGAGCACTGAGCCATGACGTTGCCAATGAATTTGGTTTAGAAACCAGTTCTACCCAGGTTTGTCGCAGGCTATGTTTGTAGGCTCATGTAGAGCTGCCAACCCAGGGTGGACCCAACAATACTCATCACCATACACATCCACAGCTCCCGCACCCTCCCTCCCTCCCTGCCTCCCTTGCTCAATGCCCCCTCTGTTTCTGAGCCACGTGGAGAAAGCTCTTGTGGAATTCAATATCGACCCACACTTATAGCTGTCTTAAACACTCCACCCGGGTGACCCCAGGAACTCTGCGCTTTCCCGTTTTTTTTCCACTTTCACCTGATAAGACTTATTGCCAGTGGGCTGAATGGAGGCATTCAGGGAAGATTACAATTCCCACTCAGCACAGTGCTGAAGCCGACAGGTTCACGGCTGGGCTGACAGGACATGATCAGTCCCAGTATGTCCGGTGCCTGTGCTCTTTTCATCACCAACACTTTCACAGTGAGTCAGAGCCATTTAAAAAAACCCAAAACAAAACACAAAACACACCTTAAGTTTAGCTTGGATTGTTAGAAGACATTAGTCGCCAAGACGTCAAGTGGTGCTGGATCATTCAGTGCAAGACGACGGCCAATCTCATGTCTTATCTTTTAAGAAATCTCTTCATTCTCAGTCCTGATCCTAAATTGCACAGCAAATCAAATAATATTAAAGTTATGACACAGATGACCTTATATTAATGCAAATAACTGAACAGACGTGATCATCTTAAAACTAGTATGGAAATCTGTATTCTTTTTTTCAACTGAATATTGCATTGGAAACGTGTAATGATTTCTTGATTTCTTTCTGATTTCTGTTTAGGACTCACTATAAGCCCAAGTGTGGTTTTGCCCTGCTCTCATTGCCCCCCACCTCTGCCTTTGCTGCTGGTCCCATACATTGTCCTGCACACTAGGTTCATTAGGGTCCCTTTGCATGCCGGCAGCTCTGTATACCTGGGCCAAGCTTGGCTGTAACTGCTGCTCTTAGTGATGAGTTGATTGTGGGGGTTGCAATGAATAAAATGTGGAGATATATAGTATTTTATACAGTGTAACTGAAGTTAAGTCCTTTTAAAGCATAGGCTTAATAAATGATTATATATACATCTCAGGTAAGTCTTAATACAGTTATGTTCTGAGTCAAATCATCTCAAGTCCTCATTTTCTGCAACTTCCAAATCTCTGCAGCTCTGGTTTCCAGTCACAGAAATCTTTCATGCCTGTTGCATCATTCAACATAATGTATAAACAAAATAATAGTCCAAGATATTTTACTGCATTCCAAGGCACATCTTGGGAGTAAGTCAGATTAGCAGTAAATGACCACGTGTAACTTTTCTTTGTGTTGACTCGTCCTGGCATGGGGCTGCTCAGGAAGGTTGTGATAACATTGATGTCACCACATGCTCCACTGCATTTAAAGCACATGTGATGTGCTCTGAGCTAAATGAGTGAGGCTCTTCACGATCTGGTCCAGCCTACTGTAACTGTATCCATCCACAATGAGTTGTTTTTATGATTCTCTGTGCTGGAATTCTCTGCCTCTGTAAATATTTATTATATTCATCCCATGACTCTGGCAGCAGTGAGAGGTGCTCAGGTTTTTGGGGTTTTTTTTATGGGGAGTGGGTTACAAGGTCCAGCTGTTGCTGCTTCCGAGAAAGTTTGGTGGATATGTGACTCCTGCAGCACCCCCCCCCCACCCCTTGGCTGTTTGTTTACATATGATATGGTCAGCCTGAGACACAGCTCAGCTCTGTGAGGGGGAGGGACAGCTACTAGAATGCCTCACATCCTCTTTTGGGCCCTCTGACTCCCGTAGAGAGATTTGACTAATCTCACATACACATCCAAATACATGGTGCCTCTTCAGCTGATGATTAAGACAACACAACTCGGCTGCATACAGATTAGTGAGCTTAAATGCAAGGCTCAGGTATTCAGATTTTAATTGAGACTAAATGGTGGTTTTTCTGTGTAAAAATCCATATGTTCAGACATGAGCTACAAACTAAATGTGAGTCTGTGAGCAGCCGGAGAGATAAAACTTGGATCCAATATTTCTTGCTGACATGATCCAGGTTTATTTTGGAAGTTATACTTTTGTGATGTCATTTTTCATTGTTTTAGAATTGTGCTAAATTAAAAAAAATGTCTTTTACTCAGGTGTAGTGTAAGGCTGAAACAATGAATTGTAATATATGAAATAATATCAATGATGGAATCTGTTGCTAAAAAATGTCATTTTTGATTTATTACTTTGCGTCTTGCAGAGCTGACTGTGTCACTACTTCACAGAGCAGAGCGGAGTAGCAGATTTTTACAGATATTATTATTTTGTTATTGTACTGATATATCATTTTGAATAATTATATTTCTGTATAATGAAGTTATTTACCCAGTGCAAATGGCCAGAACCCTACCTTTGGCTTTGCACATTTTAGCCTCGTTACTACAAAAATATTTCTTTACAGCACAGCCAGTTATTTAGCAACGTGCTGTGTTGTTGCTCTTTTTTTTAGTATTTGAGTTTGATTTCTACTTTCTAATTCGTTGCCACACTTTATAAACGAGGTGTTCCTCTCTGAAAAAAGTCAGTACACTAATGAATGGAATCCAGAACCTATTGTCCACAGTCCTCATGTTGTGTACGGATGCATTCTGAGGTTAATCCAAGGTTTAGTACAGGCTTTGACAGGCTGAATTAACAAAGTCAAATAGATACAGTATCTACCGAAGTTACAGTTACAAGTCACCAAGATACCCACTTGATATGTCAGTCAGTAATGCTTCATATGGGCTTCATCTGAACTTTAGAAAGCATTTCTGTATCAAATACATTTTTTAACTTTTTTTTACAGTGTAGGTGAAGAGGAAAACATATTTGAATTCACAAGTAACGTGAACATATGATCTTACTTACATTCCCTTTTTCAGCATTGCATATGTTATATTGTTTTTTCAGATGAGTGAAGTAGTAGTAACAGTAAAGATACGCCTTAGTATTCCTACAGGTTTCTGAGCTATAGAAGCAGCTCTGTGTCAATGGTGGGAAAATTTCAATGAAAAAGTTGGTCCCAAAGAAACAAAAAGCGTTTTTAGTATTCCTCTGAACTGGCCTCTGCTCTTTCACATTTTGTGCTGACCTGTTGTGAGGGGAAAGCTTTTTTTCCCCTTTTCCTGTGTTGTCAGCAGGCTTCTGTGTCTTTTCATTTAAATCTCCAGCAATCCCCTCTCCTCACCCCATTTCCTCTCCCGTTTGAAGGGAGCAAAGAGAAATGGCTGCTGAAATGGGATTTAAAGCTTTCAGTATGTGTGTGTGTGTGTGTGTGTGGCTGCACTTACACTTTGGAATGCTTCTCAGTAAAGTAACGCGTGCCTCAACTTGCTTTTCTTTCCAGACCCTGGGGGACAAAAGAGATGCGATGGTCAAAGAGGTTGCGATGAGTTTTGCAGACTCATCGTGTCTGGTCTGGTTCTCTTGGGGGTGGGAGTTTATAAGATGTATGCCAGCTTTACTGACTTTGACTGCTGCTCAGAGAAGAATTGTGCACAGCTTCTCTGCAGCTTTTGACCATTATGTTGTTGCAGTGGATAACAAACAAGCTGCCCTCCCTGTCACCTTCTCTCCTTCTCCCTGCAGGTGGTTTATTTTGGTGACAGCATGAGGTCGGACATGTTCCCTGCCAGTAGCTTTGGGAAGTGGGAAACAGTGATGATAGTGGAGGAAATGGAAGGGGAGGGGATCCCAAAGAGCGACGCGGCAATGTCTAATGAGGCCCAAGTGGAACCGCTGGAGAAAAAGGGAAAGTTTGAGGTGAGTTCACTGATGCAGCTGGTTCCGTTTAGCGAACGATCCCACAACCCCCCACCTTTCAAACACACACACACACACACACACACACATCTCTGGGACCCTTTGTGTGAGCCGGTGCATGCCTATAAGCTTCTTTTGCATCACCGGATGTGTGTTTGTATGTCTGCATTAGCTCCCAGAAAGTATTTTTGGGTACGTTTTGATGTGATGTGATGCAATGTGATGGAGAAAATCAAGCATGTGCATGCATGTTAAAGATGTGCAGGAAGGTAAGTGCATGCAGCGTGTCAGGTGTTAAACTTCCAACATGTAGGGGAGACACAACAAAGGGTGAATAAATAAAAAACTGTTGATTTTACATGTCAAAGTCTTTTCCAGGTGTTGTGGAGTATCCCTGTGGAAAAAGGTATGTAAAGACATTTGTTCCAGAGTGAGCTGTGTGAAATTTGATAAATGTCCTGAAGTGATGTCACTTGACTCTACTGGGTCTGAAGATGAGTTTGAAATTTTTTTTAAAAACCCCAAATCTGTTGGTGGGAAGTTAGAAAGAAATTATCCTACCAGACCGCTGTACTTCATTCTTCACCTCTGCTTCAGGACAGAGGCTCCAGGCTCTAATTGCTACTGACAGAACACTGCTGCATCTCCAGCTGAACTGGATGTGGTTGCAGTGTGGGTAATTCAATGCGCTGGGTTTTGATTAGGAAGAAGAATGCATGGGAAAAAAAGATGATCTCTCAGGTGTTATGGTGTTAGTTTTGTACTCCCTCCCCCTTGCAGAGCAGATGATAATATTAACCAGCAGGATGCTGTAATCCTGACAGACAGCGCATCTTTTGGCAAGAAACACCAAAAGCTGGAGTAGATCTGTCCTTTTCCCCAAAATACAGAGGGCTGTCCAAGAGCAGAGTGTAGTGATTGTAGATGTAATGAAGCAGTCACACGTACCCTGAATCTGCAGATCCAGCTAATCCAAACCAATTCCAATAATTATTCCTACATACAATAACGGCCTCCACTTGCAGGGAAGGTACAGTACTGGACAACTGCTGCATTAGAGGAGAATTAGAATTCCAGTTTGTTATAACATTGATTTCATCGTCATTGTTTTCACCAGTTGATGGGATCTGGGAACACGGCCCCTGCCCAGATTAACTGGTAAGCCCCGGGGGCACCACCACCAGCTCCACCCGCACCAACTACTGCTGTCTGTGCAGTGTGTGTAACCTTTCACACCCAACTACCCATTAAGTCCAGTGCAAACTGTACTCATTTGCTTGAATAATACTTAATTTATGTTAGTTTGTGTTACTTCCTGTTACTTCCCCAACAGTACAGGGGAGCACAGGAGACCGGAGCTGAGCTCAGCCTCAGAGATCAGTGTGTGGAGGGAGCTCTGAGCATTAAAGGAGTCAGCTGCTGTGGTTTAGGCTTCTGATGAGGATGCATCCTCTGGTGTCTGCCTTTGGAGGTTTTCAGAGTTTGAACACCTGAACTGGTAGGAGACCCAATGTAGACCCAGAATTCATGGTGAGATTTTATACATTACTCATCTGGTTTGGAACACTCAAGTCAACCATGAAGAGAGAAAGGGAAATTTGGCCTACCTTGCTTGGTCTGCAGCCTGACCCTGGAAAAAGGGCAGAAGATTGATGCATGAGTGGATGGATGATTGAGCACAACTTAATACAGAAAAAAACACCATTGATTTTTGACACAGGGGTCCCCTACCTGATTAGTACTCAGTAGTGCAAAATCCCTCACACATTTGGAATTAAACAAACACCAGCTGAAATGAACATTGGGGGCTGTGGAGACCTCTTAAGATCTGTGGCTCTGGAGCAGTTACAGAAACTCATTCTGTATACTGTGATGAATGACAGACATAGTGGATCAGTGACTTTTCACTAACCTGGTCTGATTGTCTGACTGCTTGTATTTGCAGATGATTTAACAATGGAAGGATGCATGAAACAGCTGTTGCCTCCACAACCCTGGGCGAAGTAAATCTGCCTCCAAAGAATGTGGATGGAGTGGAGGTGTTAGAAAAAGAAAACATTGACCCCCCAGATACATAAAGATTCGACCTAAGAAAACAAATGGAAGACACTAACTCAATGCTCGTAGGAAAATGTCACAAAGTGATTCAAATTCAGAAACTCTTCTGGATCCAGGGAGTAGGAAAATAGAATAGAAAATCAGACTGTCGCTTTACAGTGAGTGTAAACAGATTTTAAGAAGCAGATTATTCTCAATGTAGGAGGGTTGTTTTTATGTTAGCCATGTTAGCAGCATCAGCACTCAGAATTTAATGATCAGTCCTTTATTCAGTGCTTTGAATTGTCATTATAGTTTTATTTAAATAATATTCACATAAACAGAAACAGCACAGATAACAGAGGTGCGTCGCTGTTGCTCAGCCAAACCACCTACACCCAAGAATCAAGCCTAATAACAACAGCATCACTGACGCAGTTGAAATCTCAACGATGATGATGATGATAAGAAAGATAAATGTTCTCTTCAACTTCCTCTTCCTGCAGCTCTTTTCAGTTTTCAGTATTATCTGAGATACTCAGTCTGATGGGGCCTGCGAACAGCCGCACAGCGAGCTTGTTCCCTTGTAGGCTGTCAAGACTGCAGAGAACTCATTCTTTCAACAGAAAAGTAGTATGATTTCCTTCAGGACTTGAGTGTCTTATGTGAGTTGGACATCTGGGGACTGTGCTATTTTAGGTCAGAGGTTTGTGCCGAGCCACCCACCTTCAAAAATGCCTCTGAAAATCCCAATTTGTTCTGTTTGTGCTTCCTTTTCAAACATTGCATTTTGAAATATTTGGTGTAACTGTCATTAACATTACATGTTACCTCAGTTTTTAGGTTTCTCATCCACTTGCAGTGTCTGCATTATGCAGCATATCCTAAGCGGATATTGTGCAAAGCAATAATTTGTCTTTCGGGTTTGTGAGGTTTGTACCTCTTCCTTCATTACACATCCTGTTGTTACGGCAATCGCTGCTCATCAGCTCTTTCTGCTTATGAAACGTACTGATGTTGTATGAGTGAGTATGAATAAGCGAGGAGGGGATTTCTCAGAAATAATGAGTCGGGGCAGTTCTGAAGAGAACCATCAAAGCTGCCAGAGTTAAAGTCGGGTTTGAAGTCTCCCCCCATACTCAGGGTAGAATTCCCACTTCTTTTCATCAGGTCTACACTTGCCTGAGAACAGGGCTCTAACACAAAGTTACATAGTTTGGTCTGTGTGTTGACTGTCTCGACAGGAACGACGCATGAAGTCGCCCTCCGCCGTGTCCAACCAGTGGGGCTCTTACTTTGTCGACGTGCATAAAAGTGGAGGAGGGGACGAGGAGATGCAGAAACTGACCTGGTGCTGCCACTGCATCCACAAATACAGCACCATGGCCATCCCTAGTGTTGAGCACATAGCAGGTATGTGGAAGGAGCATAACAAAAAGTAGAACAAAGACATACATATGCAGCTGGAGATTAGAAAACAAAAAATAAAATCCATATTACAATAATAAAGTCTAACTTTATTAGAAAATATGCTTTGAAGCAAAATGTTACAACATAAAAACGACAAACAGAATCAAATACAGAGTATAAATAAGACAGACTATACGATGAAAGTATGATTTAAGAAGTGATAAAAAAAAAGATGCCGACTCAACCATGTGGATCTTCCCAGGCACATCGTTCCTGAGTGTCAGGGAGCAATAACATCAAGTCTGATAGTCTCAGACAGCAGGCAGAAAGTGTAAAGAGGCTAAAGTTAAGAGATCCCATCTTGTTCCAGTTGAATGGGTCTTGTACAGAATGAAGCCAGTCCAAGGCTTTTGGATTGATGCTAGTAAAAAGAGTATTTGCAAATCTTTGTATTGTTCCCAATTTGATCTAAAAGGACTAACGAAACGAAAATGGTAAAATGGAATTTCACAGATTCTCAGCTTCAGGTTTAATGTTGCAAGTTGCAAGATAAGAGTATCTGTATTGTCAGAGTTCAAAGATAATTATTTGCCGCCCGGTTTCAACCATACCAAGACCGTCCTGTTGCTGACACATCATTACACCTTGATAGCAAGGTAAAGTTGTATGAGATGAGATGACATAACAATGATTAATAAGATATACCATATTGAAGTATACCTTCAAGAGTGTCCCAATAGTTTTTGGCCCATCTGGAGACTTGACTGTTTCTGGAAACAAAGAACTTTATGTTTCCAGACCATCAGAGAACCAGCTGCTTACCCTGTCAGTACACACGCAGTCCTAAATTATGTCAAAGGCTGCTGATGATGTGAAAGAAATTCAGAGCAGATAAAAACAGTATTGTTGCCAACAAAAGTAACTGGAACAAGTATGATATCATTCTGTTGCTGGAGTTAATGATATAGAAATGGACATTATATGGAATTCATCAAGTCAACAGGTAGACAAACAGCAAATCAGAAAACAAAAACAAAAAATCAGAAATGGAAGTCTTGGCTGTTTCTGTGAAAGCCCCAGAATTTGATGCAGTTTGTAAACATAAAGCAGATTTTAAGACATACTCTCTACCCTTTGCTACGTAGCATTGTGGCAAAGAAGAGTTGCATTTGTTGGTCTTCAAAAAAAGCACAAGAAAATGTTTGGCAGTGTATTCTTGTCAGTACAGCCATATGGTACACAGAGCGTGCATGAGAACCAAATTCAGGGTGCAAAAATAAGGAAAAAAAATCTTTCTGTGGTTAAAAATCAAACATCCACTGCATCTTTCTCTTTCATAGACAGAAACACTCACAAGAGTCAGAAGAGGGACGGAAACAGACACAGATGTGCACCCAAAGTTAGAATTAGCTCCAGCTGATGCAGAGCAGCTCAGAGGAAAACGGTGACGGTCTCATAAACGATGATGAGCTTATGGTTGTTTTTACACTGGGATCATTTGTTGAGTCTGAATTTGGATGAAACCGCCTGCAGGGGTAGAGTTATCACTGCCCCCCCTTACAAGGATTGTGTTGCACCTTTTCAAGCTGCTTGGGTTTGCGGCCTGTATTTGGAGATAAAAGATGAAACCCTGGTGAGTCCAGCATTCTCTGGACTGCCTGGTGCTTAGAACAACGTGTGCTTTTCCATAGAATAATAAATCTCTTGACCAGCAGCAGTAGTACAAGCAGTACTACTAAAAGTGTGCAGGCAGCCTGTACATGTACCTCATAACTTGCAGCTGACTCGCATGTGTGATCTTTCCAGATCTCCCTCTGGACTACAAGTTCCCCAGGTTTTCTCCCGACAAGCCCTGCACCACGGGCTACTACCCCAGGCCCCCGGATTCTTTGCTGAAGTGGTGCGAGAGTCTGTCATAAAAAAAGGGAAAAAAAAGTTTGAAAAAAGAAAAAAAAAATCTCTCCCTTACCCCCTGCCTCAGGAGAGGAATGTGCCTCCATATTTGCCTGTAGTTTCCCACCTGACCCCCGCCGCCATCATCTGTGGAACACAGGAAGCATACACTCCTCACCCCTTCAGAGAAACCATGTGAATGTAAACCACAGTATCTCTCTGTAACCACACCTTCATCTGAACGTTGTTTCGTGGTTTAGTGTACCGTATACGTGGAAATACCACAAAATAAGTGAGTGTGTGTGAGTGTGTCTGCATACAGTAATAATAAGAGGTGTAGTGTTTTTATTGTTTAATGTGCAAAGCCCCCTGTTGTTTTCTATGGTAGATAGTTTGGAAATCCAAATTCTTGAAGCATTTACAAAGTAGAGTGACATTTTTTTTCTCCATAAAGTGATTACCTCAGAAATGTGAACTACTGTAAGCAGAACCCAGATGGTCACAGTGTTTGTCCCTAGAAATCCTTTGGAACCATTGTGGCAGTATATTCTGTATAACACTAATATTATGACGTCTTTTAAAATATAGTTTCACTGTATGCATTGTAGTAACCTTAAGATGAGGTTTAAGGTTTAATGTTTCCCCCGTGTCAGTTTTGTGGAAGGGTGTTAATCTTCAGGTCGTTGTTGCGAAAGAACTGGCACAATGCTGTTTTTTGTGTTGCTGTTTAAAAAAACCCACAACTTTGGGGAAACAATACTAATAATGGATGAAAAACGACTATGCTAGATGTTCTCTGTATTATTTTTGGTTCAACAGTGACATGTGCTCTTAATTAAAACGTTGAACACTCGTGCTTCATTTATATGCAGTACCAGATTGAGATATGCTTTAGCCGACTTCTGAATGGTTCTTTTTGTCGGTGTGCATAGATGAGCTGTGCCATCGCACTTGAGGAACACTCAGTCTGTGGAAGTTTGCTTGTTTCTGTCACAGAAGATTGATATCGGGTTGATCTCGGCATATGTTTAGCATAACTTAGCACTGAGACCTGAAGCATGGCAATTACAGTCAGCCTCAAGACCTAGCCAGCTTGTCACCAATTCAAGAGTCACTTCCATGAGTTACCTGGGTTTGTTTGACGGTTAATATTGCGTGCAAACCAGAAGTCTTGATTGATCCATTTGGTTGGTACTCAGTGAGAACCATTCTGTGTCTACTTTCATTCGCCAGACTTACCTTTCTTGGGTTCATCCTTGGCGCCACTCAGATCAAGTCTAAAAAAGACCAAAGTGCAACTCTTGTTGGTTCACTTCAGGTGCCATGGATTGAAGGTCAGATTTTCTACACGTCTGTTTTAATTAGCGCCCCAAAATATTTTTATGATTCCTATGTGAACCTGGTAAAGGGACAAGGTGACCAGTGATAACCAAGAAATAGTTATTTTGAATATGAGCAAAGCAAAAGCAAATAGCTTTGCCACTGGCTTTTTTCCAACTAAAGTGGTGAACCCAAATTCTTCCATGTTACTTCTCACACAGTTTGGTGTCAACTTTTCAGCAGGTCAGCGAATATGTTCCAATTTGCATTAGCAAAGGCAACAACATTAGCCAAGACTGCTAAGGGGCAGGAATCAAAGTTAAGAGCAAAATACCCACTGGAGCTTCACATAGGCCTGTTGCACTGTGAATCATAGTTTTACGGCGATAGTTACTACTCAATACTTGCTGTTTTATCAACGTTTGAGCTGTAGTTAATATTTGAAATGAAAATCAACAGCCCAACTGGACATGGTCACTGCACCTGGCTGTTGTAGGTCACAAGCTAATTCTAAACTCGTTGAACAGTTGTTTTCGTTTCAATAAGCAAGTTTCAACATGTAAATAAAGTGGTTTACTTTTTTTTTAAAAAAAGCATTGGACTAGTTACCAGCCAGCCAGTATTTCTGCTAAGCTAAACTAAACATCCCAGACATATCTCTGTGCTAAACCCACAGAGATGAGACTGGTTTCAGTCTTCTCTCTTGGTTCTGAGTGTTCCTTTAAGATGACCATCATCTCCCAAAAGAACAGGGGATATCTGGACAATAGGTAGCACACTGGTGTCAAAACATACAGTATGTGAGACTGGTCATCTACGGTGAATTATTACCTGTGCTGTGTGTGAAAGTGTTCAATGCATACAGCTGTAGTGATTGTACTCTTTCTTTTCTCATCTCACCTGGAAAATTTCACATGCACATTTGCCTTATGTTGGATTAATTTGTGGTCTTAAGTCCTGGAAAAAACACAGGGAAATGAACTTAAATTCTGTGTTCAAGTGTTGAAGTACTGTCAATTAAATAAAATGTTCTACACTTTTCTTATGAAAGGCTTTTGGTTCTTGAGTTTTCTAAATTCAGCAAACAAAGACTGTGCACTGTGAATGTGTGTGTAAGTGCTCTCTGAGTGCTTTCTAGTTCATTCTGCAGTCAGATTGATGAGGTTTGTTTGCTTGTTTTCAAGGGTCCAGCACACAGTTCAGCATATTGGAGTTGAGCTTGCTGAGTGCCATCTAAGTAACCGACACCCGAGGCTCATTTAACGCTTATTTCCCATTTTATTTGCATATCAGCCACCCCCCACCCCCATGTGTTCAGCCGAGGAACGTGTGTTTCATTGCCTATAGATCCAAGCTTTCATACACGTTCACCCCTTACCCTCTACAAATGTACAGTGCTTGTTTCGTGGTTTTGAAAATGAAGTAGCGTCAGTGTTATCAAGTGACCTGGTTTGTTTCCCAGACTTCCATTTGAACTTTCAGATATGAAAAGTCCTGATTACTCCACAAGTACGACATGTCTCTGTGGTCTAATCCTGATGCTGGGACACTGATTGAAGTTCTCCTGCCAGCATCTGCGTCGCTCGGTATCTTTTCAGCCAGCAGAGAGGGAGGAGGGCACCCACTTAATTCATTAGGTCTCCTTTAAGCCTCTCTCCCCCTGCTGCCCCTCCTCATTCGCCAGCATGACGCTCCCTCCGCGCTCGCACATTCCTTCCCTCCGCTCTCTAACTTTGCGTCGCTCTCTAAAATAATTCCTCAAAATAAAAGCAGCCTTTTCGACTGTATCGGCCGCCTGTGTGAGAAGCCGTGCTGAGGAAATGAGCGTTGGAGGGACGGGGACACGGCTTCGTGAGCAGCGCTTCTGACAGGTAACGTGAAACGTCTTTTTTTCCGTTCCACTGCTCCCCAAGTTGCTCGCGGTCCGCAGGAACAAGGCGACTTTTGTTGCGGAGATTTGGATCAATACCATCGATACATTGACATTATCGTAAAAAAATCAAATGTAGTGTTAAAAAAGAGACTTCATCGTTTGGTGGACAGCGGCTCTTGAGACTAAAGCACCGGGCTCCTTAATGAAAGTAAAAGGCTGACATGAAGGAAAAGTGAGCGTAAAGTTGGAACCAGTAAAATGAAGGGATGGTCCAGCCGTGCAGCACAGGAGGGAGCACGGCCTTTTATGGCTGGAACCACAACTGTTTCTGGTGGTTTGACAGGGAAACCTCTGCTTCTCAACACAGTGGAACAGTGATGAGTGACACATAGAAATCAGACATGACTGTCATTTGAAAAACTTCTTTTCAAGTACAGGAAGTCGGACATGGAACCAGCTGAGGCCCAGGGGAAGCAACAATCTCAGTTTAAATCTGCATTGCCTCTGGCTCATTCTTTCACTGACAACACAGTTTGATTTAATCATCATTTTTTGCTGATTTACTATAATAACCCCCATATTAATGAAAGCAGAATCGCTTTATGCACAATTGGAAGCAGTGTTACAACCCTGACACAGTAAAATGACTGACTATATGAAGTGTGTAATGGCTGTAACAGCCGACACACTTTAAAGCAGCGAATGTTAAGGTTTGGTATTTTTTTCTGGGATCTACAGGGACATTAACACTGGAAGAACATACCCTGTACTTCAATTAAAACGTATTATTTTTGCAAGCTGATTGCTCTTTGTTTATTCTGTAAGTACTCATTATACTTTTTAGGCCTCTAAAAAAAAGACAGCATTTTTCAAACGTTCCCTGAAGTAAGTTATCGTAACTTATTCTGTGCTCATTGATGTTTTTAAACAAGATTAAGAATCTGGCCAAGCATCCAATACCATATTTTGATACTTGGCACTATGTTTTACTTTGTATTGAGGATGTACTGAGGCCACATTATGGACATGGCTTTCAGGAGATATTTAGATGGTCATTTTGTGGCATATGATTGTTAGTGCTGCACATAGGAAGTGTTTTTTTATTATCCTGTAACATGTTTATTGTTTTTCTGATCACTGAACTGACTGCTTAGTCTATAAAGTGTCACAAAGTATGCACAAAAAGGTTCCCAGACCTCAAAGATCTTTAATTTACGATGCTATCAAACAGAAGATTAGCAAACCTCTGTTGGATACATGTGCTTGATCAATTATTTGACTCTTAATCTATTATGAACATTGTTTACTTTTAATTCTCTATGGACAGCTAATCAATTCCATTACTTGTCGTGTCACCACTGTATAACGCTAATCTAACATTTGAGTGAATAAACGCATTATGAACTTCAGTGCTTCTGAACTACTAGCCATTTAATTTATTGGAATACCTCAAAATAAGTGAGATTTCGATGAGTATAATTCAGGTTTAAAGGCCGCCTCTGTGAAAATAGGTCCTGACGTACAGCTTCCCTGTGATAATTTAGTCCAGGGTTGTCCCGACAGTTTCGCCTTGGCCACATGTTTGACTAACGTCGTGTTCGCCAGCGAGGAATGTGACGCCTCATGAGGTCAAATCTCAGAATTAACTTCAACTAATTAACATTTTCACGTCCCCTTCCCTTGTTTTCAAACGCAACACAAACTGCAGGCGCACCCTGGACAGCACGCACCTATTAGAACGGGCTCCCGTCTAGACATCCTTTAAATCGCTACCAAATGGTTTTCCACCGGGCCGTTGCCAACAGCTCCACTAAGGTCATGGAATTTACCCTCATGTTCGGAGCTGAGACGCTGGGCCAGCTCTTGTCTTTCTGCGGAGCGCAGCAGTTTGGTTTCGGAGCTCATTCTCAGCAGACCAGAGTCATGTTGCTGCAGTAATGGGCCGTTTATGACCTGCGGGTCTGCTCGTCTGGACATCTGGGTGTGCGTGGCTAGACTTGTCTCAATAACTCAGAAATAAATCTGGGCAGCGTGAGGTGACACAGCGTCTAGAGGTGCAGAGCAACCCCCACGTTTGCAGCGTGTGCGTAGTAAATGGCAGAAGGTTATCACTTTCTGTGTGAGAACACCGGTGCCTCCCGTTTAATCTGTGATGGCTTGTTAACTATGCTGCTCCACGATGGCCTCCATCAGTATGGAAAGGCTGCATCATCAGAACTCCAGCTGTATCTAATTATTTAAGGAATGTAGGGCTTTTGTAAGAAAGGCTGTGCTGAATATGGGCTGGCTTTCTCAAATCCTTTTTCTTCCCCCACTTTTTCCCTCTCAGCTGAGCTCCTTTGGCAATGCCACAGTCTCCTCTCCCATGACACCATGAGAACCTACACCCGCGGGGCCCCCACAGTCTTCTTCATAAGTCTGCTGTGGCCCCTGCTCACCCTGGTTGTGGTGGCGCCGGCGGAAGTGGACCCAAGCGTAGGAATCCCCTTCATGGGGGGAAACTATGATGGCCACCCCATGCTGTACTTCAGCCGGGGGGACGTGGAGGAGCTGCAGTACGCGGCCGCGGGGACACACCGGGACATGGCGAGGAGGATCCGCGAGGCCGGGGAAACCATGCTGGAGCGCCCGGAGGAGTACCTGCCGCCCTGGAGCCCCGCCGAGTTCAGCGCCCGCTGGAACGAGGTGTACGGGAACAACCTGGGCGTGCTCTCCATGTTCTGCCTGCTGTACCCTCACAGGGCCGGGGCCCTGGACCTGGCCAAGGACTACATGGAGAGGATGGCGGCTCAGCCTAGTTGGTAGATTTTCTGTCTTTTTTATTATTTCATCTCTTTAATGCATTGCAATGAGATTTGCTCAACCGCCTGCTTGTGCAAAGTTGTATAAGCTGACATTTATACCAGCCTCTTTGCACAGAGAAAAACATGAGAGCCAGTCGGTCGAGTTAACAGATGATCCCTCATGTCTCTTCCCACGCAAATCTGAGCATCAAATTAGTATTAATGCTCAGTCCTCCCACCTCAGGGGCTTCTGCAACCAGGCGTCCATCACAGAGTTGCTCTCTTTCTCTCTTTGGGCAGAGCTCTGGTAAAGACGCATCGTGGTGAGGAAATAGGTTTAGCAGCTGTCTGCAGAACAAGCACCCCTGATGAAAGGAAATGAAATGTTCAGATGTGAGCTGAATACCAGACAGGTTCCTGCAGGTCACTTAACACTCTTATTTGGGAAGGAAAGAAAGGAATTCAGACTATTTGATCAGGGAAATCAGTGTTATTTTTTCAGTACTGATTGATACATCATTAGTCAGATGATCATTCTAGTTTCAAGCTTAACATATGAGAAGAAAACAGTTGAATTGATAAATAAATTGAAGACTGCTATTTAAATTTCCAATCATCAATTCCATCAATCCAGTGATTATTAGTCAGCATTTACAATATTCTTAATATCCCTTGGGATTATTTGTATTAGTGCTTTTAATGGTGAAAGCTCTGCTAATCCAGTAGCAATGTGCAGGAACATATTAACCTGCTGGGCAGCCCCCCAAACACGCACACACACGCGCACACACACACACACACATACACATATTTTCATCTCATCTTTTGCACCCTGTGGTTTAGTTGTGAACAGTAAGCCCAGGGACCAGACTTTTTTTCCCTCTCAGGTTGATTTATTTGACTAGTTTTTAGAGGCGTGTGGAGCTGAAATGATCCAGTACTTGGAAAGAGACACAGAGAAGACAAGTCAGGAAGATAGCTGTGTTGCAGAAATATATATATAAATATTTTCTGGTTTCCTGTACAAAAAAAAATATTTCATGACGCACAGGATTTCCCACTAATAATAATTTTACCATGAACCACACAGTGAACATGGGGCCTTTGAGGGTCCAGGACTGTTTGGTAATCAAGCCTGATATGCTTTATCTGAAATTTCAACATACACACTGTGTTTGGCTTGGTGTTGAAGTGGTTGCACACAGCTACTACACAACTGGCAGGACGATGTGCAGATGTTTTATAGTTCTGTTTTCATCGCCACAACAGATTCTGCATCTTTGCTGTAAGGAACAACGGATGTGTAGACTTGCACAGGCTCTGCTTCTTTCAGGGAATTTAACATGCGCAGGATTTGGTGAACTTGTGCAACGAGTCATTGATATGAACTCATGACACAGAAGGCGTGAGCCCAGTTGAATACGAGTTTCGAAATATAGGAAGAACCTTGGAACTTTGGAATGGTGTTTTTCTCCTGTAAGGGTCAGCTCACCTGGAACTGTTTTCACTGACCACTCAGACTGTCTGGATATAATATTGGTCTTGGCACCTGTGAGATTTCTGCTGCCACCTCAGTGCAGCAGTGGACCTCGCTGTCAACAGGGCTTCGGTAGAAAGGAGTTCTGAGAAAAAACTGAACAGCCACAACACTGCTCAGAAGAGAAGTTGCGTTTGAATCTTAAAAATGTTTTTAAAAAAAATTCAAATCACTGGGCATCGCCTGTCAGCATCAATTCTTTGTCCTCCAGTAATAATGCTAGTAATGAGTAGACTGATGGCTTAGTAGGGCTGGACGCCACTAGAAAGGTAAGTGAGGAAAATGTGTTGTGTTTCACTTGTGTGAAGAGAACCTTTCATTTAGAAGAATGGGTTCCTGTTCATGTCTTGTGGGTCAAAAGCACGCCGCTGCAGCTGACAAGTGGCTTGCTAAAGCTTGTAGTCATTCTTTGTTTGCCTCTTCATGTGGAAGTTATGCGTTTGCTGTTGCGCAAGTCTTTCCCGACGACAAAATTGTTCCCGTGGATCGCATCACAATTTATGGTTTTATTTCTGTCTGCATTTGAACTCCATAATGAGAAACAAAAGTCTGAGTGACTGGAAGTGCTGTAGGAGGGCTACCTCACTCCTGCTGTTACTTCACAATAATATGTATGGAAATACTGTGTCCTGTTTGCAAAGATAACAGGATAGACTGTTTAGATGTGGAGTATTCCCTGAAACACTGCTAATTCTCAGTCAACACATCAGCTGACTTCCTTCCTTCAGCACATGTGTGGATAAGCCTTAACCTTTCCAGAGACAGCAGGCTGAGCTGTGTGCTAGTGTTGGCCCGTCCACAGTGCTCCTGTATTTCCTGAACAATTTGATTAAGTTCAATGAACATTAGTTCTGGCTGGTGAGTGTAAAATGGCCGAGACGTGGATTAGGGCTATTCACGGCCTCCCAGTTCTCCACTGCTTTAAAAACACTGAAGGAGTGCGGGTCTCAGAACATGATGCTGGGAGAATAGTTGCATCCAGTGCTGGGATCCATGGCAACCACCCACTTTTCACAGAATTAGCACTCAGCTGCTGGCTGAGTGAAATTACCAAACTTTTCTCTCAATGTAATAATTGAAGTTGAATTTGTGCAAATGTCATTTACGTTGCAGTTATGCACAAACAGATATTCATTATCACATTAAAACCTTAGGAACACAAGACACCGACATTATTCCACATAAAAAACAGAGACGGTAACGTGTCCACAAAACCAAAGGAGGTTCCCACCAGTGCTGACGCTAGCCCCCTTCACGTTCTTACATATTGAGCCTTTTAGTGGATCATCTGAAATGATGTGAATGTGAAACCTGAAACTGACGGGACATGATGAGAAGCTGCCGAACATTCGGAGTGGCCTATTTGTTTGCCATTCTGCCAGACGCTGACTCAGTCACCTGTGTGCACAAACATGAATATTACCACACACCTGTATTCACCGGCGTGTGAGCAAAATGCCGACAGTGTAGAGAGGAAGGCAGCGAGGCAGTGATGCAGTGAGGGCAGGGTGAGGTGAACAAAACCCAGAGAGATGGCACACATGGGATCAGCATCACACCAAGCAATGCAGCAAAATCACCAGCAAAGGCAGAGCAGGAAATGAAAATGCAAACAATTTCCAGGTTTCGATATATATCTATTGTACATTAAAAAAACTGGGTCATACGTGTTTCATGAAGAGCCTCAAGGATCCACATAACATGTTCAAACCATGCATCTACTTTCTGATCTGACATTTGAACATCTGTGAGCATTATTGTTCTTTGTGTGGCTTGATATTCGGTTATGTTATTATCTTCTCTGGCTATATCCATGCTCAGTCAGGCTGTGTAACTTTACAGAACAGGAGCAGTAAAGCAGAAAACTAAAATTAGTCAGCGAACTTCAGGTAGATCTTGCTGCCTTTACAACTCTTTGCTTGTGCTACTGTCACACGACATTTTAGCTTCAGTGACCGGTGCCCTGTGTCGTACCATATGAAATGACTTCACCTCCCCCACTGAATTCTTCTACCTGAAGTGAGTACTAGAGAACGATAATATGAAAACTGAGTAAAACCTGAGCCCATCACAACGGCAGTCTGGCTAGTGTCCTGTCGCGAGTGGCAGGTTACATTATTAGGTGTTCACCTGAAGTTTCATTTTTGTTCCACATTACCTCTGTTAGGGTTACTGAACTGTGGGACAACCCCCTCTCTTACAGTCTAGTGGCTTAATCCTCCTCACTTTGCTGCATAGCTGCCGTGTTCCCCTCACAGCCATTGAACAGAGGGAAGGGGATTTTCCAGTTGCTCATTTCTGGGGATTTTAGGTGTTTTTTTTTCTTTTGACATAGTATGAGTATGTGTGCCACAGTGTAGCGACAAGAAGCCACCGAGCATATGTTTTCACGTCTTCAGAACACACTGGCGTTTTCTCCTTGGCCGCACTTTTATTATGGTCTCTGCGCCTCTGAGAGCTTGTGCAGAGCGGCTCCAGGAGCCAGTCAGCTGTGGTATTCCCGACCTTCAATTATGTCTGCAACAAGTCCACGAACCATGTTCCGATGGGGAACTTCTACTTTGTGGCATACTGGTGCCCGCCTCTTTTTCCCCCTTTTTTTTTACACAGCCTGCAAACACACAGAAGTGAGATTTTGTGTTCCTTGGCATAATTCACTATAAAGTCAAACAGTGACTTGGCAGTAATTGTGTTACATTTTGCCTTTTTGCCATATGAGCAAACTGCAACATAAAGGAACGTTTTAATCCCCTTGGTGTTTGTTTGCATTACTAGGCAGGAAGTAATTGCTGCCACTTAACAAGGGGAAACAATGTGTTCCTAACATTAAATGGATGAACCCAAATATGACTGATATACTCATATTTAATGCCGTGTAAGAGTTATTGGGTGAGAGTCTGGACAGCTGAGCTGAAAGTAGAAATAGAGTGCTGTTCCAGATATAAGAGAGAGAGAGAGAAATCACAATAACACCGCACTACTGTTGTATACTGCTGTCACCCCATGAGCGTGGAGTCAGGCAGGTATCATGGGAAAAAAAAGAACAGCACACAAATGAATAAATGGTGCTGCAGGGATTTTGGTGGAATAACCTTTACCCTGGAGAAATGAACAGTATGTTTTCATTGCTCTGTTTTCTACTGAAGGTTTTTATTCATTAGTGGAATACAGATGAGGTAGGAAGCAATGCTCTAGTACACAGTTTCTGTTGCAAAAATAAGTATGAACTAAGCAGTAAATAAATTAAACCAGTGACAGTCCAGTTGGTAGAGCCCAATAAAACAGCTTGAAAGCAGAATTATTATAGTGTTTTTCAACTGCATGGAAACACAAAAGTCAGCTGTAGTCTCTAAATTATAATAAGTGTTATTGAACAGTCTCTAAAGTTTATGGAATAGGAATACAGTAATAGTAATAATAGTGGGAACTCTTCATCAGGTCCATGTGTACGGTCTGATGTAACAGTAATGATCAGTGTTGATGACAGTGTCAGAGAGATGCTGCTGGGTTGCATTATATTGAGAGGTGTTGGGAGAACACGTAGCTTTGTCAAGCTGAGAGCTCCTCGGTGAACAGCGGTTACGGGCTTGACTTTGTTGCAACACCATCAGCGTGAATCATCGAATGAAATCACGGCAGTTGAAAACGCAGCTCTTGGTTTAATCACCACATCTGAAGTTCATTCCTCTTTGATTGAAGCAGAACGAGGGCAGAATACGTTTGACTTCTTTACAACACTGACACTTAAAACTCTGACAAATCAGCATTCTTCAGTCCTAGCGCTTGTTAACCAGGAGAGAGTCAGTGCATGCTCCACTCATTAAGGCTCTTTATACATGGGTGCAGCTGTGTGTGTGTGTGTGTGTGTGTGTGTGTGTGGTTTGAAATGCCATTCAGCATCTTTATTTTTGCTTTCAAAGTGAATAGAGGTTTTACAGCTGTTTAATTAAAAGCCTATGTGCAGGAAAGGTGTCTTGTTCATGACACAGCATTTGGCTTTTATTTAAAGAGTGAAAATTTCACACCTGCTTACCGTTGCATGCTTTGCACGTGTCTGCCTTGCCTTCACTCTTGTGTGATTGTTCTGTGTTGCAGGCTGGTCAAAGATGCCCCCTGGGATGAAGTTCCCTTGGCGCACTCCTTGGTCGGGTTCGCCACCGCTTACGATTTCCTGTACGAGTACCTGAGCAAGGGCCAGCAGGAGCGGTTCCTCCAGGTGATCGGCAACGCGTCGCGCCTGATGTACGAGAAGTCGTACGTCCGAGGCTGGGGGTTCCAGTACCTGCACAACCACCAGCCCACCAACTGTGTGGCTCTGCTCACAGGGAGCCTGGTTTACATGACCCAAGGTTAGTTAAGATCAATTTAAATGTTGTCTTTTGGGCTCTAGTCTATTGGCTTACTGTAAAATGTGTGTTAACATTCAAATTATTATCTGTGTGCTTTGATAAGTTCAGTGTCATCATTTTTTGTACTGGTCCACATTAAAAATCGGTCATTAAAAATCATCAGTACTTACAGATTTTGACCATGATAACTGTTTATCTAGATAATGAAGTTGATACAACAGCCTCTCTTTCTATTTTTCCATCACTAGATGGATTTCCATCTATCTATCCATCCATCCATCCTCCTACTGACCTATTATCCATCAATTCATCCATCTTTCACTCCGCAGATGGAGACCTTTTTCTCTCCTGCCCTGTTTCCCTGCTTATTCGTTCTTTTTGCCTCAATATCCTGCTCTAAATACCGCCTGCAGCTTTCAGGCCATCAGAAGGTGAATTCCTGCCGTGCATCTTGTTTTGATTTGATTCCTGGTACAAAAGATTCAGTCCTGATGTGAGCCATATGAGAGAGCTGGCCGACCGAGACTCGCTGCGGTCACGGTGGTTTTATCTTTTTTATTTTTTTTTTGAAGAGGGCAACACAAGGCAACGCAAAGCTCTGTGAGCACTCAGGAGGCCTCCTCTTTTTGCTTCATCTCATTTCGTGTGGAGCCCAGGAAAGAGTGAGTTTACCTGGGGAGAGGATTCTGTTGGGCCGCTGTGTTTTTGACAGATGTTATTTGTGAAAGTGTGTTTTACAGGAGACCTCGCGCAGAGACGAGAGTTACATACCTAGCAGGGGTGAGAGAAGATTGCTAACACATGATGTATTTACAATGATTGAAAAAAAAAGAACTCTTATTTTAGCTGCTTCATTTAGCAGCCTCACTCAGGCGTCACTTCTTACACTGTGAAGAGGCCATCATCATATACAGTACTGTATGTATCAGTCATGTCCTGTGCTGGCAGTATGTCCAAATATTATTCTGTCAAAGTGGCTGTGGATGAATGGAACTTTTCCTGAAAAGAACAAACTCAGGTTTCATCTTCTGTCTGCCATAAGATTTAAGCCCTCTGCTGACATGTTGGAGAGAGTTATTATTTTTTCATTATCCTGCAATCTAAAATAACATCTTCATACAGTGCATGTGCCCCTCGCATGAAATGAAAAATGTCCACGCTGTCGTGTGCTTGGCTCTTCTGTGTGTGTTTAGATAAGCAGATAAGAATGTTCCAGATGCAGGTGTTGGTGTTGCTTGTCGCTGCCTTGAAGCACCGGACCACTGCTCAGTTTATATATACACCTCATCTGCAGTGAACCCCAACACTCCCGTCTGACACATCCCTCACACTGACCACCCACACGCTCATGTGTGCCAGATACGAGCTGGAGTGCTTGTCGTGAAGCAGCTTGGCATCCTGTCAAGACGTTTGCAGAGTCGAGAACAGACGCTGTAATATCATGCACCCTTATGCCACGTGTCTGATGACACTGAGGAGTCAGTTGTCAAGTTGTTCAATAAATTAATATCAAATCAAGAAATTTGATGCTCTTTTTTGATCAGGGTTCTAATGAGCAGCGACGCTACGTACATCTAGCGAGACTAATAGTCGGGAGTGGCTTCATTCTGTGTGAACAGATAAAATGATTTATTGCCATGTGTGCAAGAGGAATGTGAGAAATGATGTGATGTCATTAAGAAAGGGGTTATAAACAGTGCTTTACAGCAGAGAGTACAGGGTCCTTTCTGTCAGATACTGATGGTGGTGGTGGTGGTGGTGGGGATGATGATGGAGGAGAGAATGCTGAAGATGTGGATGGGATGAGGAGAGGACTCTGAGGAGCTTGTGACAGTCAGGTGAGACTGAAGAGCTTTACCTGATCAGGTGTGACGAGTAGCAAATGGTGATCCTGCTGAATATGACATTTTCGATTATCCTATAATTGTCACATATGGAAAGAGAAGCTGTTGTTAAGGTTACTGGAAAGTGGGGGAAAGAATGGACGGTGTGAACAGGGAGATGGGAATTTGTTGGATTCTAGATTTATACAAGAGCCGTGCAACTGCCCTCCACCAAAACATCACAGAGCAACTTCTGACATGCAGACAAACTGAAGGAGGACAGGTCAGTTTACAGAGCTCAATTGGAAATACATTAAAACCTCTGACCTTTCACAGCCCTGGCATAGTGCTGTATAAGGGATCTGGGGTTCCAGAACCAGCATGGTAGCCAGTCAGATATAAACCCTCAGCCTGACAGCAGCATTATCCCTTCTGTTAGTCATTAGAGAAATGAGACACATTATTAGACTCTCGGAAGGAAATTCAAGAGGAAATTGGATTGGAAACCAGAGTGACATTTAGAGAGAGCTGGATACAGAACCACTGCCACTCAGTCTTACCTCCAATTTGTCCCAATGGCCACTCTTGGTATTGAAACAGAAAAAAAGGCTTACACCACCTACTGTAATTAATGAAGCTTTAAATGTATGAATCTTTCTTTATGCAACGTACCAGTGGAACTGTCGTAGAAATTGGACTTAATCTGTTTAAATTTTATTTCAAAGTTTTCATTTTTGAGGAGCTTGTCTGGAGCATTTCTGCTGCTCTGAAGCGTGGCTGTGGACCGTGGTGAAGCTGTTTGTGTAAAGGTGGTCTTTGTGCAGGCCAGGAGTGCCTGTTTGATGGTAAATACCTGCTCTGTGTAGGCCGGCGGTCCCCAAGCCCAAACCAAACACTGGCAGGGACGGCACCGGCGGGCGGACTCGCACCCGCCCCAGCCGGTTTGCCGCCCGTGGCCCTGGGATTCCTCAAAGAGCTGCGGCTGGAGTGTTTATACGGTGGCTTGCTCTCATAGTAAACTCTATGTGTGTGATCTAGTGTGTGTGAGAGTATACATGCTGTAGTGTGCTATAGTGCTGTCATGCTTTCCATAGCCACAGCTGAACGATGTGTATGGAAGGTTTCTTTAGGTCACAAACTGAGGGGACAGTGTTTGCTTCATTTATTCCATTAGTGATGTAAGACATACGCTCTATAACACGAGCCCTGCCTCGCTTTGTGATCCACAGCTTCTCACTTCACGTCCCACTGTGAACATACCGTGTTCTCCATTATCTAAGCACTGTCAAGGCCCCTGCCTCAAAACAGGATTACTGCTCTCCCTGTTTGAGCAAAGCAGTACTGTCACTGGCCATATTTGTATAATTCTTGTCAGCAGCTTTCCAGTGGGGATTAGCATTAAAACTAACAGTAGTTCAATGATTGTACATGCCACAGGAGTCATATTTGGGAAATATGTTTCCACTGGCTGACTGTTTGTCATAGTTACTGGCTAACTCTACTATGTGGTTAGTAGCTTATCTTACTTTTTTGCTCATAACTCTTGAAACATTGCTTATAGACGCAAGATTGTTTTTACAATAGACTCTTCAGATATGACCTTGTTCATTTAAACATGTGCAAAAATGATTGCCCAGTATCATCCAATCAGATTTTAAAACTGATTTAAGAAATTCCACCAAAGGTGTCTCTGCAGGATTGCATGTGCACACGTATAAAATGTTTAAGATTTTAAAAGAATCTGCCGACACTTGAGACATATGAAATGTCATGCAACAGTAAGTAAGTAAGTAAGTGGTCTACATATAAAGCTGAAATTAATTAGACACAGTAGATGAGAACAGTGAGAAAACAATATCTCTGACTGTGTTTAACCTGTGACACCATAGCCTGTGTTCCTGTGTTCCAGGTTACCTCCAGGAGGCGTACCTGTGGACCAAGCAGGTCCTGTCCATCATGGAGAAGTCAATGGTCCTGCTGCAGGATGTGACGGACGGCTCCCTGTATGAAGGAGTGGCCTATGGGACGTACACCACCCGTTCCCTGTTCCAGTACATGTTTCTGGTGCAGCGCCACTTTGCCATCAGCCACTTCGAACACCCTTGGCTCCTTAAACACTTTGCCTTCCTCTACAGGACCATCCTGCCCGGTAATTGTGACCAGCACACAGCATTTACTTTTTAAATGACTGATAAATATATTTCACTTTCTCTACCTAAATCTATATATTTAGAATGCCTAAGAACAAGTCAACAGTCTGTCAGTGAGTCTCTACACATTAGCATGAATACATGTTTATGCCAAAAGATATATTAGATTAGATTAAAAAAAACCTTTAGCATGGAGTGGATCCTTCCTTCCTGGATGCCTTTCCACACTGAGCCGAGACCTGTAGCGGACTGTGGCGTTCTGGAAGCTTCATCCGAAGGTCAGGAGGAGGGCAGCAAGCAGACGAGGGGCCCCTAGGTCAGACTCGGACATTTCGCAGCCCCCCGCCAACAGTTTCTGTATTGTGTCTGAATGGCACTGCTGCTCTCAGACGGCACCTCTAATTACACCAGCCATGAGTGCTTCAGACCCCGAGCTACAATAGCAACTTTCTCCCTCCATGGGCCTGGAAGACAGGGCCAGATTATCCTCAACTGCCCCCTTAGCAGCCCAGATGATTGCTGTCCCCTCGCTGACTGTGCTTTTTTGCGGTTATGTGACTGCAGTCGATTGAAAGACAGCAAATGAGAGTGAAACCAACAGTACACGAAGGGAAAAGAAAAATGTGTGCTCACTTTGTCCAAAAAATTGTTTTAAGTATTGAAAAGTACATTGGCAGCAGATGGAAGACATAGCTTAAACTGAATTGCTTATCCTCAATAGAGTTGAAGTGTCAGGACAGATGACAGGAAGCAGATGGTGTTAAGAGCTGAACCAACATGGCTGAAGAGCACCGAAAGGAGCTGAAATGTCAGTTGATATGAAAGTGACGAAAGGAGTTGGAGGTGTCAGGGCAAGTGCATGTCACAGAAAGTGTCCTTACAATCCACTGTCAGTTCCAATGTAAGTTGAAGTGTAGGCACAGAAAGAAGTTGAAGTGTGACTTTGTTAAATGATGGCTGTGTGTTTATGTGCAGTTGACTGGAAGCAAATGCTAACATCACAGCTCCAAATCAGTGTTGAATGGTAGCAATGCTGCGCATTTTGACTTGGTGCAGTTTTTCCTTACAATGGTTTTGTTTTTGGTCGACAAATGATTGACTGTGATTACATACTGTAGTTGCAGAGTGCAAGGCTTTCCTTACCTAATTACAGACAATAACGACAGGGGTTGAGGAGTGGGGGGTGTCCACAGGCCAAATACTTTGTACTGAGCTTTGTGTGGTACTGTGTAAGAACCCACATATTGTTTGAAGTGATATTTTTATGCATTTTTGGCACAATCAACGTAAAGATCAGTCATGAAATCAGCACTTTATCTAAATTATAATATGATTTCAGCACAAAGCCACAATGAGCATCATCTGCTCTGTTTTCACTGTCTCACCAGGATTTCAGCGGACTGTGGCCATCGCAGATTCCAACTATAACTGGTTCTATGGGCCAGAAAGCCAGCTGGTCTTCTTGGACCGCTACGTGTTGCGTAACGGTAGTGGAAACTGGCTGGCAGATCTGATCCATCAGAACAGGGTGAGGGAAGGGCCAGGCCAGGCTGGGAAGGGCCAGCGATGGTGTACTCTCCACACAGAGTTCATCTGGTAAGCTCCTTTATTTGAGTTTCATAATGGGAACAATTTCTCAATCAGTATTTCTACATAGAGCTGTTATCAAAGGGCAAATCCACCACCAAAAATTAAGATTTTTTTACTTTTATATATTTGTGGCTTGAATTTGCCTTATATAATATTAATATACATATTTTAATCCAGGGATGCAATGATTATTTTCATTATTGATTTGTCCATCACTTGCTTAATCATTTGGCCATTTTCTGTAGTCATTCCTGACCTTTTAGTTCCAATGCATTTAGTGTTTACAGGGGACTTACTGCAAATTTACCAGAAGGAGTAAACAGGTCCTCACAGGGATCACATTCTTTGGGTAGTTTTGCTGTCCATCATCCTGTGTGATCAATGGTGCCTCAGTGGACCTATGAGGAAAAAATTATCTCTATTAATATTTGTATGTTCATATGTGTGAGACATTATGAATACCTCTGAGAAATGATCCCCATTGAAACTGTTCCTTGGCTCAACACTTCTCTGTGACTGCAGGCCTTTGAGTGGGGCTGTGAGTCTACAGCTTATAAGCACTTGTGGTTAATGATGTGTCGCACTAACAAGCTCGTTTAGAGCATACTGACTCATCACTGTTTCCCAACATGATGGCTTCAAATATTGTTTTCTCTGACCAACAGTTACGTATTTGAAATCTTGGAACCTGCCAATGTTAGGCATTTATTCTTGATAAATGAAATTGTCCTGTCTTAATCCAAAGAGTCTATTAAGTGATGACCTATTTCCACTTGAAATTCCACTTGTTGGCCATCAATGCATATCCCTGGTTAGCTCAGTTGGTAGAGCGTGAGACACTTAACCTTATGCTCGTGTGTTCAAGCCCCATGTTGGGTGACATTGTTTTCTTAGTTCCTCTTGTTGAAATAAATATAAATGTGTTAAATATAACTGATTTGTGTTGTCCTAACCTTTGAGCATTCTTACCTCAGCAAAACACCTGATAGCAACTGTCAAACGAAACTGCTGATTCATAGACAGGAACTGCTAGACAATAAGGACATTCATTGTTAGTAGTTTTTTACAGAACACCAACAGTAGGCCTGTTGTGACAAATTGTCTTTTCTGGAATTCCCTCAAATGATGAGAATATCTGTCAGTAGAGTTTGTTTTTGTATCTAATGTACATACAAGTGTTTTATTCTTCTGATAATGGTCCTCTCATTGCATTCTTCAGGTATGACCCGAGCCTGATCTCCAAGCCCCCGTCAGATTTCGGAACATCAAGACTCCACTACTTTGAAGACTGGGGTGTGGTCACATATGGCAGCACTTTACCTGCGGACACCAACCACACCTTTGTCTCTTTCAAGTCAGGGAAGCTGGGTGGACGCGCCATCTTTGACATAGTCCACAGGAACAAATACAAAGAGTGGATCAAAGGCTGGCGGAACTTTAATGCCGGCCACGAGCACCCAGATCAGAACACTTTCACCTTTGCACCCAATGGTGTCCCATTCATAACAGAGGCACTGTATGGACCCAAGTACACTTTGCTGAACAATGCTGTGCTGTTTGGCTCAGCCGTCTCAGGGAGTTGCTTTAAGCCGTGGGCTGGACAGGTTACAGAAGCCTGTGACTCTAAGTGGTTGAAGTACAAGGTGGGGTTGGCGGCGGACGCCCAGGGCAGAGTAGAAGCTGCCATGGAGAGACAGGGAATGGTCTTCATCCGTGGCGAGGGACGATCTGCTTATAATCCAGAGTTGAAGATTAGGAACTTTCAGAGGAACCTGCTCCTTCTTCACCCACAGCTCTTGCTTCTCGTGGACCACATCCACCTGGATCCTGACAGCCCCACCAGGGCCATGAGTGCCTTCTTTCATAACACAGATTTGCCGTTCCAGGGCACAAAAGTAGACGGTGTGCATGGGGCCTTCGTATCACATGGCGAGGACAAGTATAAGATGTTCTGGATGGATGATACTGGCTACAGTAGCAAAGGAGTCACAGGGTACTGGAATTACCCTCGAGGGTACCCCTACAATGGCTCTAACTATGTAAACATCACAATGCCACTGAGGTACCCTCACACAAGGATGGCCTACATCTTTTTCGGACCAGGGGTGGATGTACAGAGCTTCAGCCTGCGTGGCGATGACCAGAGAGTGGATGTTTACCTGGCCACCAAGGATCACACCTACACCATCTACCTGCTGACCGGAGAGGTCACGAGTAAGCCCTTGTTCTCCATGGTGCTGCTGGACCACAAAAAGATCGTCTTTGAGAAGACGCCCATCACGGAGGATAGCTCGCCAGAGGAAGTAGAGGAGTATGTCAATGTGATGGAGGACAACCTACAGCACGTCAAGCCTGTCTTCCAGCAGATGGAGAGGCACATCCTCGGGCGGGTCCTCAATACAGCCAGCTTCCGAAAGACTGCAGAGCGCCTCCTCCAGTTCTCTGACAAAAAAAAAACAGAGGAGGTCATCGAGAAGATGTTCGCCATGTCCAAGAAGCAGGGCAAGGCAAAAGGCGGGAAGAGAGTGAGCCTTGTTGAGAAGCTTTCTGAGACTTTGCCTGACATTTTTGCTCAGATTGAAGTGAATGAGAAGCGGGAGAGACAGAAAACATCGAAGCGTACATATGAGGACAGTCCAGAGGAGGGAGACTCAGACTCGCGGGCCTTTATAGATTATACTGATGGCCGTAAAAACAGGAAGGGTGGCTTTGTCAAAGGCCGCAAATTCAAAGAAGTCCACATGGTGGCCACGGCGGGGAGCGAGGGTCTCCCCAGCACCGCCTCCTACATAAGGCTCTTCCTCCTCCTGAACACTGCTACCTTCTTTTTACTGCTGGCCGTGTTGCTGACTCGCTTCCAGAGGGGTCGGAGCTTGCACACGCAGAGGTGTTTCTACACCATCCTTCTGATCGACTGCTTCATCTTACTTTACCTCTACTCGTCCTGCTCTCACACGCAGTGTTAATATCGCAAGCGGGTAAGCGGGTCATCCAGCTGCAGATCCAATGACCTGTTGTCCCTTGGAGAACTAAATGCACCCTACACCTCAGTCTGAGCCAGATCTTACAACTGAATGTTAGGGCCACTGTAACAAAAAAAAAATTCAGGTTTCAAAAAAAGAAACATTTTGACAAAAAAAGGTCATAACTGTATATTATATTATAAAATAAACTTGGAAAATTTCTAAATTAAAAAAAAGATTTAATGATGAAATTCACAATATTTCAGCAGTGAAATGTCGTAATGTTACAAGATGCTTCTTTAAGTACTTATACCTGACTATATCTTGTTGTATACAGTATGTGAGTGTGCTTCAGCTAATAACACATACACAAATATAATTTATCTTGTCTTTATTGAACACACCCATCAAATAGTCAGTGCTGTTGGAAAAGGAAAGTGAAATGGTTGCCCCTTCTTCAGCAGCAGTAACCTCAAACCAGCTCTACTTGGTAGCTGTGGATCAGACAGCTGCTTCAGCTCAGACATATTCTCAGGATGTCTGATGACAACGGCTCTGACTGGACCCCTCCAAAAGGTGGATTTTCTTTGTCTGAAGCCAGTGTGTAGTGGATTTACGTCTGCTGGTTACAGCCACCCTGACATCATCCTGCAGGATACCTTTATAAACGTGGGAATTAATTTTCCCCTTGATGATGGTAAACTGGCCAGGCACTGAGGCAGCAAATCCACCCCAAATCATAACGCTCCCTGCACTGTACCTAATCCACTTAACACCTTAAGTGGATGTTTTCATATTGGCAAGCAGTGCCCTTGTTATGGCTCACCTGAAATGCTTTATGCTCTTTGTTTAGTCCAAAAAACACTTTCCCAGTAGTGTTGTGGAGCAGCTTCCTCGAGTGTCTTACCATGGACATCAGGTTCCATGTAACCATGCTTCATGATTTAGAGTTGGTAGACTCATGAACAGTTAAATGATTTCCTTGATTCCAGTGACTCATTTAAGCCTTTTAAGATGTTACTCAGGGCGTCTGGCAATTCTGTGTTGTGTTTCTGGGGTCATCTTGGCTGGACGCCCACATCTGGGGAGACAAGCCACGGAGCCAAATCCTCTCCCATTCTAGATATTTTGTCTAACTGTGGCCTGATGAATATCTGAAGTCTTTGAGATGACTTTGTAACACTTTCCAGCTTTATGCATTTCACATACTCTTGATCTTAGGTCTGCTGAGATCTTTCCGCGAGACATGCTTCACATCAGCAGATGCTTCTAGTTAATAACAAACTCTTTATAAGTGAAAGTAGCTCAATTCCACACCTCCAAAGCTTTTTCATTGATTGGACTCCAGGTTTGCTCTCTTGTTGATGTTATTAGCCAAGGGGTTCACTTACTTTTTCAACCTACATTCTCAAATTTTAGGGCTCTTTAATTGTAATTTTATGATGTTTTAATTCTAAATTCTGACTCTTTGTTTAGCATTATGTAATTACAACCCTTATATACTGAGGTATTATGACCTTTATGATCCTATTGTTATGACTTTTTAGTTTAATTATAGATCCCAAAATGCTTATTTACCTCAGGTCTTCAGGATAGTAATCTTAAAATTACGACTTTATTCTCATAATAAGAGTTACATGTTTTCCCTTAATAGCGGAAGCTTCTTCCAAATATCACAATGTTATTCTTGAAATCTCAGACTTTCTTTTTCGAACAGTGGCCTTAAAACTTGTAAGATCTACTTTACGGTATGGGTGTTCAGGAAAAAACAAAACAACTGATTCCAAATAGGAATTGATGACTTGCTGAGATGAAACCAGATCACCTCTGATGTAATGAGCTTCTGTGGAGCTTTAGAACTGAGTCTGTGTGAAGTTTGTTCTTTGTAGTGTTTGGACATCCTGCTCTGTATGAAACATCTCAAGGTTAGCCACTATATTGCAGTCACCACAGCAGTACTTGAGACTTGTCCTGTCTATATAGGTCATAGAAATACATTTAAATGTATATATGTGAAAGCAAGATATATTTTTTATTATTTCTGTTTTTTTACCATTTGTAAATAAAATTACCACATGCGTACGCGTGCATTCATTGTCTGCTGTGTTGAGTGAATGTGTGAAATCTAGCATGCAACTTTTGCCGATCTGTGCCACTTTGACAACACTTACATTGCACTTATAGCACTTACAGGCAAACACTTAAAACGCAACTTTGAATCCAGAGAACATGCATTGACACCTTGTTAAACTGAAAAGCAAAGCTGAGACATTTGAAATGAATGATGGCTGGATTCCATTTAGTAGTTTCAGAATGCTGGTTGACTGTCACTCTGCCATCACCTGAAGAGAAAGGAGCATCATAGATACTGACGTTCCCATCATGACAAGTCAAATTATCTGCTGTGAAAAAGGGCTTTCTTCTTAATGTGGTAGTTGATATGGTTAGATATAAAGTATGGACACGTAGCATTAGCTTTTTCCATAACTACAAGCATGCAGGGCAGAGGAGGAGCAATATAAGATCAGAGCGCTCAGCCAGTGGCAGCAAGGACGTTGGACAACCTGGGAAGCTGTGGGTGACAGGGCCATCAAGTGCACGGACATTTGGAAGATGCCCCAGGCTAGATTAAGCTTCCTCATCTGAGCCACCTACGATACCCTCCCCAGACCCAGCAACCTGTGTCGGTGTTATCGGTGTCTGTAACACTGCCAACTCTGCAATGTCCCAAAACCAAGCCCGCATCACTTCTTGTCCAGCTGCAAAACAGCTCTGGCTCAGGGTCGGTACAGGTGGCATCATGACCAGGTCCTGCGGAAGCTGGCAGAAGACGGCCTGAGACATGTAGGCTGGAAGCAGCTAAAGAACATCCTGCCACATCACAGAAGTTGACCCATTTCATTGGACAAGGAGCAGTGGCTCAGAACTTCGCCCAGAGGGAGAGAAGATCACTCCTCACATCTGGAGCTGACTGGAATCTGAGTGGACATTGATCAAGGTCCCAAACGAGATTATAACTTCTTTGAGACCAGACATCATCCTATGGTCCCCATCAGCCCGTGCAGTGATCATGGCAGAGCTCACTGTCCCCTGGGAGGGAGGAATGTAGGCAGCGTACCAAAGAAAAAAGGCTAAATACACCGAGCTAGCCACCGAGTGCGGAGAGGCGGGATGATCAACCATCATCTGCCCTGTGGAGGTTGGCTGCAGAGGGGTCATCGGAACCTCCACCCAGCGGTTCCTGAAGAATGTGGGCGTTTTGGGGCCAAAGCTGAAGAAGGAAGCAAGCTGAAGCTTCCAAGGAGCTGACAGAGGAGGCAGAAAGAGCGAGCTTTTGGCTTTGGTTAAAAAAAAGGATGGGGCATGGGGAAAACAAGGGAGATGTTCCAGGAATAATGCAAAAGCATAAACATCAATGAAGGGTGGCTCCCGGCTGATGACACTGCAGCTTCCCTGCTGGCACTGTCAGAGGTGTATTAGGTGGAAATGCCCTGCAGGCAGCTTTTACCTGTGCTTACACCTAGTTACGTATGTGCATTGTATATAATTTTTTTCCAGAGTTTGCTCATGTTGAACTTATCAGCATTTACTTCTGAATGTTACATCTTCAAAGGTGTTTCTCTGCATTTTTCTTTTTGCCAAAAAATCTGATGATCACACTAAAACCTGTCTCTCAATACTTTGCTATCTGTGGCCCTCAGTCCCACATCCATTAGTTCCTGCTGGAGAAATTAATCTTTCCACATGTTCATGATTTAGAAAACAAAAGAGTCTAACAGCTGGACAGTGTAGATTTTAACATTTTGATCGAAGCTATGTTCATTAGCAGATTCATCCACATTTGGTGCTGTGGTGAGTATTTGCTGCAGCAGGACGGTGTGTGTGGCAGGGAGTCAAAATAAACTACATTGTGTGTGTTTGTAGTGATGAAGGGACATTTTTCCCAGTCATCAATGCATTGATGGGTTTTTATTACTGTTTGGACAACAATGGAGCCCTGTGGCACAGAGGACAAAGATAAATTTGGCTGCACACCGAATAATTATTAGTCAGATGCATTCTTTGTTGGTTTAGGTCTACACGTGGTATTTGTTGAATATGACAAGTCATAACCTATTAATATGCAGCATGTTGAGCAGAGAGATAATAGGGTTGTTAAACTGAGCTCAGTATTCATACTGACTGAAGTATTTGGGTTTTTTTTTGACATACACACTTTGAACCTCAGATTCTCTTGAGTAGCTTGATGAGCATAGCGATTCTCTGAAGTGGAAAGGTTTATTTATTAACTGAAAATGCTGAGACACTGTTGTAACTATCCAAGTCCTCTGGGCTCCACACCCTCCTCACCTCACATGCATCAACGTGGCGTCGTCTTAGCTGATTGTTGCTAAAGCCACAGGCTCCACGCAGTAAATAAAAGCAGTGGATAGAAATTATGAACAATAATCAAACATCAGTGCTGTATTTACATCATCAACAGTATAAATTCATTTTCACAGCACTTCCCATATTTTTGTTATGATGGTAAAGATTATCATCTCGTCAGAAAGAAAAACTCTTATCTGGTTCCATCAGCTCTTTGAGTGAGGGAGCCAGCTGCGTCTAAAGCTCTGATGTAACTCAGAACCTCTGGCCTTTCGCTGACTTTGTGACTTTCATCAGCTCCAATCTCAGGAGTCCGACCCCTCGAAGTGAATGAAACCAAACGAATGTCTTTCCATTCCTCTCCTCACAAGAATGCTGCGGGATGTTTTGTTATGATTGAGCAGATAATCACTTCCAGATGGGCTCCATACTGCTTCCTTTAGAATGAAGAGTGATCTGGTCTAAACAGGGTGGCTGATTCATTCACTTTGTTTCCCTAAGAAATGAAACCTTATCGAGACAAACGGTCGGAGGCGGTCTGACCCCCTGATAAAACATGAACCCCAGAAAGAAAGACGTCAGCGGATTTTTTTTAATGCTCAACTCCCAAAATGCTGCCATCTGCTGGGCATGCAACTGCTCGGCTTGTTCGACTCTTTAAAACCTCTCACGTGGTTCAAGAGTTGAAATAAGACTGTCTGCTTTACAGTAACAAGAGGTGACTTGTTATTACACAGATCAAGAGAATTGTCTAGTTGTCCAAATATAATCTTCATGAGTATTAAATCAGAAACTTAAGTGTACATTCAGCATTCAGTGATATGATTTCACAACTCAGTATCTGCTATGTCCAACATTAGTGGTGACACGTGGATGATTCACGGTGGTGTGCCAAACAACGTCTTTGTTTCTCTCTCTCTCTCTCTCAATCTGTATGTGTGTGTGTGTGTGTGTGTGTGTAAAGCACAAACACACAGCTGAGATACTGTGCAGAAGAGACAAAGAACGGAAAGAACGATTTAATGAGTGTGAAAATGGATGTGAATCATATGCTGTGGCTTTCATTACATAGCTGGTGATGAGGGAGGGAGAGAGACAAAGAGAGAGAGGTGGAATTGACCCAGCATTATTGCAGTCATATGGTACAGTATGTGCCATAAGCCACTAATCCAAGTTTGATTAACCCACATTGTCCCTAAAGACAAAAACCTAAACCACCAAAGTTCAATAAAGATATGACATATGAGATCTATTATGTTGGAATTATGAGAGATTTAAGATTTGACAACATTTTGACCGATCGTTTTTTTTATCCGGTTCATTAAAGTCTATAGTCTAAACCAAACTCTTGCTTTTAACTCATATTGTTATTCAGTTGACTTTTGACTATATTCCTCTTTAGTGGCTTCATTTTTATTACTTGAACAAATACAGCCGAACCTGATCCAAACACATCAAGACGAGGCTCATTTCTGTGTTCGCCTTTTCGCTCGCGAAATGAACCTCCTCCCCCGCCGTCGCCGGTTTGAATAAACTTTATTGTTCGCAGTCCGTCCGGCAACTCAGTCGAACATGGGGGCACGGGTGGCGCGTATGCTCCGAAATTTCAACGTAGAAAACCGGGTCCACCGAGAAATCTCCAAGGACAAGCCGCGGGCGGCGCCCCGACACGCGGTCAACCTCCCGCCGTCCGCCGCCAGCTCTGACGGTGAGTGTGTGTCTCGCAGCTCCGCTCACTGATGTAACCGTCTCCTCAGGGTCACTCTGCGGCCGTTCTTCACGACTCAGACTGGCGCTGAACGATTTATCGAATTTAAACCGAACTCGCGTTTTGAAGTAGTGCGATTAGCAAACCGCAAAGGCTGCGATTATTAGTTTTTATTAAATATTAACGCTTGATTCTGGTACTAACGGCGCATCTTCACGTCGCCGTCCCTGTGTGACAGACAGTCCTGTTCACCACTTAGAAGTGTGTCCCCCGCACGTCCTACGCATGCTCGCCAATCACAAGTAGCCCGCACTGTGTATACGCCCACTAACAAACGACATGTGTAAAATGACTCATGTAGATGGCTGTAGCAGAAGCAGAAACGCTGGAAAGAAGCTCGTTGTCCGTGCTGACGTCTGTGTGCGCGTGCGCGTGCGCGTGCGTGTGTGTGTGTGTGTGTGTGTGTGTGTGTGTGTGTGTCAGCAGCGGTGAAGGCGGTGACCCAGAAGAATGACCCGCTGCTGAAGCTCCTCCGGTCGGTGTACGTGGACTCCACAGATCCTGCAGCAGAGGTCAGACAGGGACACCGCGGGACGACCGCGTCCGCTGGAGTTTCTGAATTCCATGAGCTATAAGCCATAATCATAAAAAACAATAACAAAAATGTAACACTTTGCTGTACCTGTAATGAACATAAGGCCACTGTTTTTTGAGATGAAAACAAAGTGCTAGTCGCAAGGTTTCAAAATCTTTTGGGCTCATTACCTTGTCCTTGATCTTGCCCCAGGCGCCAAAGGAAGTGATGCAGGGACAGAGAGCAGAGCGCCGGCCGCTCAAGTTCAGCTTACCGGGGGACCCATACGGCCTGCTGGAGCCCACGGACGTTCCCAAAGGCAAGCTGACCATTGCCGAGGCCCTGAAGGCGCTCAGCAGCCACCAGCGCCAGCCTCAGACGTGGACGCCGGAAAAGATCGCTCAGGAGTACTTGCTGGACTTGAAAGACACGAGAGCTCTGCTGCAGTTCTTCTTCACCTTCCAGGTGGAGATCATACCACCCAAGGGCAAGGGTGCCAAGCAGATAGAAGCGTCTTAGGACTGGGCTGCTGGTGAATGGTGGATAACAGACAGAATATCACCTGATGTATCTGTGAACATCAGTATATCAGCACTGGGAGAGGGACCTGGTTGGAACCGAGTTTTTCACGCTTGGGGTTTGGATCCAGTCTATGGTTGCTTGATATAACGAGGGATTTCTAAGCTATTTGTGCAACAGAGTATGAATAGTGAAAATAATGAAATGAATAAATAACTATATTTAACATGTAATTTGTCCTAGAATATAGCATTGTTTCTTTCTAATCCCTTCGGAGAGTCCCGTACGTTCATTAGATAGAACACAAAATGATTTGTTGCGAGAGATCCAAAGAACACTGAGACGTGTGGTGCTGCACTGAAGTTGCGATGCCTGAGCACAAACCAAAATGTCCCGCGGTACAGTGTGTGGGAAACCTGGAGTTGCTGGGAGGATGGCTGCACTGTAGCTGGCCAAACACATAAACCCCTGTTTCCCCCGATCCCTGGCTTATGCTAAACTCCTGGCTCGCGACAGCCAGACTCACTAGTGGAAAGTAACTAACGATTACTGAAGTACTATACTTGAGGTCCGTTTGAGTTACTTAGACTTACTTGAGTATTTCCATTTCATGCTACTTTGTGCTCCGCTGTATTAAACCTTGCAGACTAAAGGCGTGTCCACACCACGAACAATAACTGTATCATAATGATAACCGTTGTTCTAGTTGTAGCATGGACTCACACATCCACTGGAGTTATGACAGTTTTTAATGATGTACTAAAAGTTATCAGCTGTGGTGTGGTGATATTCTGAAACCAGGTTCACCAGTATATAAAGTCCTACAGCGTGGCACCACTTTGACAAGCTACAACACTGCATCAACAGTAATAATCCAATAATATATCAATAAGTACTTTTACTCTCAGTACTTTGGCCTTTACTTCAGTATAAATTGAATACAGGATTTTTGTGTTGCCTCGGTGTAACAGTATTTTTACACTGAGGTAGTATCATGACCTAATGTCAGTAATTCTGCTAAACTCAATGCAAAGACAAAAGAGCAGTATTGACTTTCTCATTTTTGCTCTTGGAAAGAAAAAAAAGTCTTATTTCAAAAATGTTGAACTATACCTTTACTGTGGAAAGGACTGTCCAGTCCATTGATCCATGTAGTGAAGGACAGCAGTGGGCTGCTCTTCACTTATTAGTAGTTCAAAGGAGCAGTCTTCATATATGCAGTATATATACACACACAAACATGTATAATATATATGTGTGGTCTCCTGAAGCCTGACTATATAACACGTACATGGACAAAAATACCACCTGCTGTTTGTGTGCATCCTTACAGCAGCAGTGACAGTAGCTCCTCTCAGGGTCCCAGGCAGGTTTCTGGGGGTTTCTGCAGTAAACACAGACTGATTACTATTCCACTAATCCAAACAGCTCCTGCATACTGCAGGTGTTGAAAAAGCAATGGCTCCTGGCCAAATCCAGCCTCCCAGCAAAATGATTTCCTTTAATATATTACTGTAAATACAAGGGTTGTATAAATCCCAGTACATACATCCCTGTAACATTTAGTACTGCCCTCATGTGATGACAGATGATAGAATTGCTGCTGGATAAACGGTCTGTAACATGTCAGACTGAAATCACAAAAGAGATGATAACCATTGAAATTTATTTACTTAATTATTTTTTTACTTTATTTATTTACTTAATTTAAGTGTGACATGTTTTGAGGCTCACGTGAAACAATGATCTTATTTTTCTGCATAAAATCCAGGAGAAAGCTTTGTACATCTGGATAATGAACCTGTAGCTCATCTCCACCTTTACAATGCAACAATATAGAACTGTTGTGACCAACCAGTAAGCATTCAGTTCTTATTTTAAAATTAGAATGTAAATGGAATTTGGGACACAATAACAAAAGCAGTCTGTCATTTCTGTTTTAATGCTGTTACTGTGGGAGTTGAGAAATGCATTTATTAAAACTGTTAAAGAAGCAGTTAGTGACATATCTATGTAGATTCTCAGTCATCCAGGTCATTGCCAAGGTTGAAAGAGTTCTGTAAGGCAAGGACTTGAGGTTTTTCAAGAAAACATTTCACCTCTCATCCAAGAGGCTTCTTCAATTCTAGAACTGATAGTGGGGAGTACTGGAATCTATACACTGTGGGTGTGGAAAGTTGTTTGGGAAAAACAGCAGTGCCACAGGTCACTCCCATTGAGTGGGCTGTTAGGATCACCTGGGCAAGTATTTACAGTCATGACAGTGTTAATGTGTCTTCTGGGTATTGTACAACACCCAGAAGACACACTTGGCACCTACTCCCTCCAGAACCACACAACACGGAGTCAGATGACTGAACTCACTCTGACAAGGCGGTTAACGACGCTCAACACTCTCATGACTGTAAAATAATAATAATAAAATATTTTTGCTGAAAAATGATTGTTTTTCTCACTGTGACCATTGTTAACAGTGCAATCATAAATTATTGTCATATCCTAAGGCTGTGAATATTCTCATTTACCCAGGTCATGGTTATCTCAAGGAAATTTTAATCAAAATCAGCTGGACTTACTTTGTAGGTCTTGAAGACGTTTCATATCCTAACCATGCATTTAAAACATAGGGAATAATTTTTTGATAGCAATGAGCTTTGCAATAACATGCCCCATTTGTCATCTTTAACGCCTACGTGAGACACATGCCCAAATAAGTACTTCCTCCAGCTAAGCCACGCCCCCTTTGCTCACTTTTACCCATGTCCCCCCATGAAATGGGGCGTGCCTTCAGAAAAAGTCCACTTTCGCCTATGTAACTGGCTTCTCTTGGTGTCAGTAATCACATATGGTTATCGCCGAATACAAATCTACGTCAAACTAGTCAGAGAGAGCGCGAATGCGGCAGGAAACGGCATCGTTCTGCCTTCAGAATAAAACTAGTACTTAAATACTGCGAAATTCCAATTATTGCAGAATAAATAGACTGTAGCTAGGCTATATACAATATTTGAAATAATATGCATGTTGGTGAATGTGGGAGATTTCTTGGACACAGGTATGGGGTTATCATCTTTTTTTAAATCACAGTGAGGTTTAAAAATCAAACCATATAACTTTGTTTTAAACATGTTATATTCTATATACATTACGAAACCTCAGTTCAGTGGTGCCCAGGCTTCTATCTTTGGTAAGGTCTGCACATGTTGTTATCTCATAGTGAACTCGCCCTCCAGTGGTGATCTTATGCTCTAAGTATTCATAAATATTTTTGAATACTTAGGATAAGATAAAATAATATAATTCGACATGGGGGAAGTTTACAGTGTTGCAGCAGCAAGGACAAAAACCGAAGAAATAAACAAACACAGAAGTGCAATGAAAGTTAAGCTAGTTAAGGAAACAAGGAACCACGACATATTGTACATGTTTTTTGCAGTGCAGATGTTCCACAGTTTGGAATAAGTGTGGACACAACTCCATAGACTCCTGCCATCTTTAAGCTAAATTTAAATCTAAATTTTACATTCAATTAGGAATATATGTTTCTTTTTTAAAAAGACCTGAAAACAATTTTAGGGGCAATTATTTTGAAAGTGCGGATAGGAAGTGGTGTGTGTGGATGTGGGTGCCTTGCCCTAGAGTGAGTGCAGTTTGTAGCAGTGTAGTGAAAATTCGGGGTTAGATATCGTGATACGCTTGGTGGTGGAGGACGCGCACGTCTGAATGGACCGAGAGGTGAAGCAGCCTGGCGAACAGCGGCTCGTTGTTCAGTCCCTCGGTTAAAACGCGGGCGGCCCGTGGCGTCCCCCCGCTCCTCTGCAAACAAAGCCAGACCAAACCAAATGCGGATTTCACTTTTCCTCCAGCTTCATCTGTGTAGGTGGCGGCATCGTCGGCCGTCACGCCGCTGATAAAAACACACAGCCACGGCCCTTCGTTTTGAAATTTACAAACACAGACTGGCCTGCTTCTTCTTCTTCTTCTTCTTCTTCTTCTTCTTTGGTGGAGCTGGATCTTCATGTGTCGACTGCGCCGAGGAAGAGGAGGAGGGAGCATCGTGAGTCGCGAGATGAACCGTGAGGAGGACTGAGCTTCAACACGGGAGAATGAAGCAGGTAATGCCAATGGAGCCGAGACGACTCGGCTGAAACTGTTAGCGGCTCGACCATTTTCGTGGCGTAGCGACGGAGCGGTGGGGGGCCAGAGGAATTGCTGAATGTTTCCCAAACATGCTGTGGCTCTGTGTAAAGATGAGCAGTTGGGAGGCGGGGGGAGTGCTGTGATTGTGCTTGCCATTGATTTTTCCAAACATTGGGGAACAGCTCTGCGCTTATCTCACAACCAGCTGCTGAAATGATTCATCGTGTGGTTTACGGTCAGAAAAAACGCAACAACACGTACCAGACTTCATGCAAAAAAATCAGCTTCATTTATCTGAATGAATGTGTGTTTTGAAAACATGAATTTCATTTCAAGGGGTCACAAATCAGTTGTGCATTAGCCCAGCTTTTACATCGATCCATCACATACACATTAAGTGGAACACTGTAGTTGCTAATTTAGATTTATTCAGTTTTGAAAGCGCAATATGATATTAAGAGTTAAACTGTTTCAGTGCTAGGCAGTATTTAGTTGTAATTAGGAATTTCAGTTAAAACAATCTACTCTGAACAAAGCATTAACATGTAACCAATGTATCCTATCTTAAATTACCAGTGCGTCTCAGAAATTACATTATGGTGGAAAAAAGGTCAATCAGTTGAATCCCATCAGTTTTAAAAGAATTGTGGAAGCAGCAATTTTGGTAAAGGAGCTACAACCAACTGCTGATCGATAAATCACACTTCATACTACAAGTTGGACATTTCTGTGATTTTTTGGATTGATCTCAGGAGATATCTGACGTACTGTATTTCAGATTTTCATGAGCTAAAGCCTTAATCATCAAAATTAAGACAAAATGAAGGCTTGGAATATATAATATTTTGTATCTAATGAATAAGGAGCACTTTCATATAGAAAGTGTACCTTTTTTTTAAATGAAATATTTGGAGATGCACTGGTGAACACTGACATCACTTTAGAGGGAGGTGCATTTAAATGGGACTGCTCAGCATGGCTCGCTGGTTCTTCCCGTTTTGTGTTGGCAACGAGAACAACATTAACCTCATCTACTGATAAGGAAATGGGGCATTCAGTGTGTCAGACAGTCATTTTGCACTCACATGTCCTGAAATTTGAATTCAAACAGACGATCTCTAATTGAATATTCATGTCCTTTTTCCTTTTTCACATAGTATTTCAAATTGTGCACTGACAGTGATTCACAATGAGGCTTTCAGATATTGTCTTTATGGCTTTGCTTCCATATGACTGCAGACTAAACTGTAAATGTGTTGTGTCAGATTTAATCATCAGTGTTTTACATTTCAGAAAAGCATCTCTTTACACAGATACTCTGAGATATAAAATGTTGTGACTGTCCATCTCCATTAAATCTTACATACACAATACTTACATTATATGTAGAAACACACAGGTGTTTCCCTTAAACACAGATCACTGCCACCTCAGATAAACACTCTGACAGGTTGTTTTTGATTGTTAACCTAGTAAATGTTTTAGTATATTCCATCATTGACTTACTAGGCAGGGACCTTTTGTCTCCCAAGTGCTTTCTGGCAATTCAAGGTCAGGAGATGAGGCTGGAAAGCTCTCAGCATATTCTTCCCACAATCCTCTGGTGCATAATTGCATCGTCACACAGAGTATCTGAGCAATTCCCAGTCTTTTCAGAACACCAAGTGCCCAATCGGGCTTTTTTTTTTACTGCAGGTTTACTTGATTGCTTGGAGGCTTAAGTGGCTATTTTAAGTTTTTTAGGTCACGCTGCCCCTAAAGGAAGGAAGGAGAGAGAGAGATGTGGCATTACCTTCGCTATTATGGCAGACTACTGCATTGCACGCTCAGAATTGTGATGCGTCCTTGGAAAACGAGCTGCGTATGTGAAGTGAATGGAGCAGGAAGCGGGCGAAAATTAAGCCAGTTTCTTATCTGCTCATTCACTGGGTCTTCATTGTGTTGAAGCAGTGGGTAATGGTAGCAGACAATGCCGTTGTCATCGCCGTGTGAATAAAGCAAAGTAATCCCAGCTCGGTCGCCACCGGCCTGTTTATCTCCTCGCTGCAGCTTTTCTCTCTGGACTGTCTTGGTGACATGTGATAACACTATCTATTGAATACCTCCATATCCAGGTATCAACGCAGCAGCCAACCTGACATGCACTGTTCTCACAAGAACTTATGTATTACTTTTTGAAATGGATGAATGAATTAAACTGCAGTTATTGCAGAAAGTAAAATTTTAAGTAGTTATAAATGAACCCTTCTCTACAGCACATCTATTATTTGGCCACCTAGTCACTGGAAATGATAACAGGCTGTCTGAAATAAATGGTGTCCTGTGTTTATACAAGTGATAAGGGTTTTTATTGCAGTATTTGTACTTGTTCCCAGTTGAACACTGGCTGTTGGTTACTGGCAGAGGGTAAGCAAAACACTTTGCACACTTCAGGAAACAAAAGACTTGTTTTTTGATTCATGTTCAGTTTTTATTTTCTACTTTCATTCTGTTTTGGGGAGATACACTAATTCCCTTTCTTTCAGAGATAAAATGAGAAGATTGATAGTTTCATCACATAGAAAGAAGAAATTGTTCCCAGTGCACTTCTTCTAAAATTACAGCTCATGTTTTTTGGAATTCTGTAACATACAGACATAAGATAGGTATTGATATTTACATCTCATTCCAAGAAGGAAGGTGAGGCACGTTGTCCAAAATGCTGAACTATTTCTCCAGCCTAGTTGACTTTGGATGTGTGGAGCTATCAAGTTTATTTTGAAGTTTGGGCAGACGTGCTCAGGTCATTGTGTTTTCTCAGTTAAAGAGGGTGTAGAGAAGTCTGGTACAGGTGTCACAGTTCATTAGTCATAACATGAATTTAATGCATCATGCTTTGATGGAGCAACAATTTCAGTCCCCCAAAAAACACCCTGTTATTGCCTTTAGGGGGCCGTTCCTCTGGTGGGAATACGCACAGATGTTCTGGCCCCCCTAAAATGCCCCCATATCCTGTGGTGGGAACACCCATATTGCTTTTTCATGTATCCTCTTTTATGTTCTCTGCATTTACTGTATTGTTATGTTTGTTTTAGGGTCCCGCAGCCATGAAGACACAACCACTTTGCATCGAGCTGAGCATCCCCACATCCTCGGCATTATGTTCAGACTGAGCTCGCCACCAAAAATGCCTGATCACCCTGGGGAAGAATGGTTCACTCCACTACTGTTCTCCATCCAGAGGCAAGGGACATGAACGCCAGTCTCTGCTGCCTCTTTACGGGGCTGCTGAACCATTCTGAGAGGCTGGTGATGGAGAACGTCTCCACAAAAAACGTTTCCCCGGGCTCCAACTCACCCCTGGAGCTGGTCACACCGACGGCGGAGGCCCCAGAGAATCTGCGGGGGGTCAGCCTACCTCTGCAGGTCTTCTTTTGCTTCATCATGGTGGCCATCCTGCTGGTGGCCCTGCTGGGAAACGTGGTGGTGTGTTTGATGGTGTACCAGAGATCTGCCATGCGCTCTGCCATCAACATCCTCCTGGCGAGCCTGGCATTTGCAGACATGATGCTGGCCATCCTGAACATGCCCTTCGCTCTGGTTACTGTCATGACCACCAACTGGATTTTCGGAGACCTTTTCTGTCGAGTGTCAGCCATGCTCTTTTGGTTCTTTGTCATGGAAGGCGTGGCTGTACTGCTTATAATAAGCATAGATCGTTTCCTTATCATTGTCCAGAAACAAGATAAGCTGAGCCCACAGAGAGCTAAAGTGCTTATCGTGGTCACATGGGGGCTGTCCTTCATCTTCTCCTTCCCCCTGGCTGTTGGTTCCCCTCCCCTGCAAATCCCTCCCAGGGCCCCTCAGTGTGTATTTGGCTACAGCATCGAGCCTGGCTACCATGCCTATGTATTGATCCTAATGCTAGTCTTCTTCTTCTTGCCTTTCATGGTCATGCTGTACACATTCATGGGGATCCTGAACACCATCCGCCACAATGCCATCCGCATCCACAGCCACCCAGACAGCATCTGTCTGAGCCAGGCCAGCAAACTGGGCCTGCTGAGCCTCCAAAGGCCCTTCCAAATGAACATAGACATGAGCTTCAAGACCCGTGCCTTCACCACCATCCTCATCCTCTTCTCCGTGTTTACAGTGTGCTGGGCACCGTTCACCGCCTACAGTCTGGTGACGACCTTCAGCGAGGGGTTCTACCACAAAGATAGCTTTTTTCAAATCAGCACATGGGTCCTGTGGTTGTGCTACCTCAAGTCGGCCCTCAACCCTCTCATTTACTACTGGCGGATCAAGAAGTTCCGCGACGCCTGCCTTGATCTGATGCCCAAGTACTTCAAGTTTCTTCCTCAGCTGCCCGGAAACACGAAGAGGCGCATACAGCCGAGTGCGGTTTATGTGTGCGGAGAGCATCGCTCTGTGGTTTAAAGGGAAAAAAACTGCATCTTTACATACTGTACTTGCTGTTTGGTGGTATAAATCTTAGCAGGTGTTCAGGCTGAAAGTAGCACTGCATTAAAAAAGACAAGTGTTGCAGTATTGGATATGGTTGTGTTGCTTGAAAGACCAGTTTGAATATGAAAAAATATCCAGAAAGTCCAGTTTGGGTTTTAAGGCTCATCAGATACCAAAACACTGCCCAGTGGTTTGTAATACCAGCAGTCCAGGATTTTACAACTTTGAAATAGGCCTGGCTTTTCTTCAAATTTAGTCGATAGTCGGTCCGTTCCAATACCAGAATTTCCCTGTTGATACCAAAACCAAACTGTTTTTGATAACTTATTTTGAGGAATGTACATGTTTTTCTACAAAAGCCTATTTTTATTTAACAAAAGAAGCCAAATGTTGGAAAATTTGCTACTGATCAGCAACCATTTGTCAAGGATAGAATTCTCGAAACTCAAGGTTTACTTACCAGCCTTATCTGGAACTTGTGTGTCCCACAGCCATCTTCAGTGAATGGAACTTGCTCAGGTGTAATCACGTAACCTAAAGATGGAATTTCTGTCACGTGATTTAAAAAAAAAAAAAGGGTTGTATACAGTATGGTGGTGAGACTGTGACCCCCGCCTCTGTTCAGGCTTTGGGATGTGGGTCTAAAGCAAACTATGATGATGGAATATTTCATTACAAATAAGTTCACCATGCAAAGAATAAACAAAAGTGTGAATCTGAGCAGAGATTCCTGTTCTTGGCGGTTTTTGATGAAGTTGCGACAAACAATGTAGTCAGCACTGGAAGTTATTGAGGTTCATTGCCGTCCCTGCTGTGGAAAGTTACCACAACAGCAATTATAAGCAGGAGAATGACGCAATTTCCATAGCATTACAGAATAATCTGCCAGTGTGTGCTACATATTCGCCATTGTACAACACTGCCAGATGATTTTGCATTATGGCAAAAGTTGAGTTGGGGTCAACCTTTTTGCTGGACGAACTTGGTTTTCTTTTAACTTTTTTTTGATGGAACCCTCTTAGGAACCCCTGCAGTGTTTAATGCAGTGCTAATGTCAGTCTGACTTCCAATTTTGCACTGAGGTTCAGAAACTGTCAGGTTGCATGTAAAGATTCTCAGCAGGTCGTGGAATATTTAATGGGTCAAAGGCAGCTGGATTCACCATGTGGAAGAAAACCTTCGATTTTATCATTTTCTCTCATTGCAGTTTGGTGAGGTCAAATACATGGTGGCTGCACTGACAGTGGTTGCAGAATCATGTGATATTTTCTATACTATTCAGCGTTTCCCCTAGATCTGCTGGATCCAGCAGATTCTTGGTTGATATATTTCTGACTTGAATCTCAGTGCAAAAATTGAACGCGTGTTCTCATAAGACCATGCTGAAGTCCAGTTGCCTTCGAGATACTCCGTCCTTCAGGTCATCATATATTAAGAAGTAGCACTTCAAAGGCAACTGTGCAGGCTATTTTGTCCCAGCCAATAATGGCAGATCAAACATCAAGTACATTTGTCTTTAATTTAATTCTTGTAGATTAACAACTGTACTGTAAAATACATTGTAGAGGAGACAGAGGCATTCATCTCCACCAACAGCATCAGTAATCCTCAATAATAGGGCTGGGTAGTTGATGGGGTTTTTTTTTGATACAATTACCAATACAAAACGTGAACCTTGGTACCAATAAAAAAAGGAATTGCTTTTTCAAATGTCTAAACACAAGCAGCCATAAATTTCCTTTTTCCTCAATACTGTCTGAAATTGGCAAAGTTATCATTGACATCAGGAACTATCTGGCCAAAAAGTCAGTCAACAAGATAATAATATGACTAAACATGGACAGTACTCGACTGTTTTGAATACTTGATTCAACCAGTACATTTCTTCTGGTACAAAAGGTATTTGAAATTGGATACCCAGCCCTACTAATTAGAGCAGAATGCAGTGCATCAACACCGCATGTAATGCCAAGAATACGCTCATGGATGAACTTGCTCTCATGCTATCACTGTAGCTGTGGCTCTTTTTCCACCTCCTCGACCCACAGTACATACTTCTTTCCCGAGGGTGTTTACAATGTCAGTCTGGGTAATAAGAGAAACCTTTAAGTGAAGTTGTCAACCGAAGGAAACCATAAAAGTAAATGAAAACACTTTGTGACTGCTGGAATGCACTGAATGGCACAAATGGTGTGAAAGAATCCACGGACTAATCTTTGCTTTGATATTGTGCTGAGAAGCCAGGCGCTGCTGGGTTTGACTTGACTGATGTCTGTTTCTTGCCACTGGAATCATGGGTCGGGGCGAGAAGGGGTTTGTTTTAGCTGCGTAGAAGACATGTAAATTCGGCTTCAGTGGATTTTGAATGTGGTCAGAAAGTGGCCGTGACACATTATGAACGTGTGTGTTTTAATTTCAATGTTTTGGATGTGCCTATTGATTAGTCCATTTGCCAGTCAGAATGCTGCTATATCTGGTGAAAATGTGCAATTTCAGTGTACTGTACTGTTGAATGTAATAAAGGAATACACATTTCGTACCTTGGTAACCTGTTTTGAGTGGTGATTTTGTTGGTATGTATGGTATGAGTCATCCCTTCTTTGCGGACGTGGTAGTGGTTGATGATGGTGACGATGCACTGTAACCAATGGTGCTGAATGGCGCTAAGGATGGAGAGCTGGAAAAGAAGCTATTGTAGCATTTTAGCTGCATTGCACCTTTCACTTTCATTTAACTTCCTCAGCCAGCATACAAGCTGTTCCACACAAAGAGTAATAGGTTGTGGACGGTCGTGACAGTAGCTAATTTGAAGCCGACATCTTATGAATAAACTGTGGGAAGTGCTCTGTTAGCAATCAAGCTAAGCTAACGGCTGTTTGGAATGTCCCATCTTAAAGGAGACATTACATACGATATCCTGTGATGTGCCCTGAGTTGCAGCTTCCAATCGTCTTACATCTTTCATCAAACTAAATGTGTCTATGTGAATATTATTAATATAATCTGGATACCTAAACATGTGGGTAATAGTATATGACCTCTCCACCTGCTGTTGATGATCCATATTTATGTTTCCAACTTTAGTAAGAGGCAATAATATGTAATTGCAGTATGACACAAGACTATAAAATATTTCCTGTTTAATTCTTATTTTGTATTTTATATAGATTTTTTTTTAGCAATGATGCAACACTTAGAGGATGAATGCACATAAATTTAAAATCGTAATCTGCAAATCTAATGTTTTGTTTTGGTTTATGATAACCTATACATTGTTTTGTATAAAGCATGACGTTTGGGAGCCCAGTGTTTACGTGCTGCTTCCATGCAAGCTCTGCGTTAATTACCATCTCCCCAGTGCGTCACCTGTCTCCTCTTTCCACTCAGGGACTCCACTTCCTGTCATCGTCTCTGCTGAATGCTTACTCGAGGGCGACGTATACGCCTGCTGTGCATTTATGCATTATTCCTCCATACGATGGCCGGGCCTGCCTGTCAGCCTCTTCATCTTGGTTGAGTTGCACAATGTAGCTGATGGTAAAAATGTCAGGGAGCTGTGGTTGCTGCCTGACAACCAGCCTCAAGCGTGTTTACAGTCTTACAGTCTCACAGGATTTTTTAAAAATGCTATGGCAATATAAATCAGTAATGAATCAGTAAGTGAATAAAGATAAAAGCATACACCAGCTAATATTAACCACCATAAGCTACTGGTCATTCTACAGCATGGAAGCTTTGATCCTCGATTGTATTGATGAGTGGTGTGTTTCATCAGTATGTAGGATTACTACTTGTTGTTGTAACATAAAAAGTTCATGACTTTAATAAAACTCAATGTGTCTTATTGACCAGGCTTTCTAACTACTTCTTGACTTAGTGAGTGAAACATTTTGGTCATTACAATACAAAAAATAGTTAAACAATACATTGTGATACTGAATGTTTTGTACACTAAACTCCCCAGAGATTTTTTTCTGATTTTTTTTTTCATGTCCACAGAAAAGGTAAAAACAAAAATCCATGAATTCCTCTGAGCAGCAGTAAGAACCTTGTTTAGCGATCTATAGATACTTACATGAATTGGTAAGTAAATAATAATAAATGTTACTTTTTACCTTTTGAAGACAAAGTCCTCAATTGAAGCACATCCTGACATGTGACTATGCCACGGGTCGTGTGGAGGCAGACGCACTTACTGGTGAGGAGGATGTACACGTGTATGTGAGGTCATCATACACACAAGCACATGCTCCACATCTCCATGGAAACAGGCATCTCCTCACAGAGGCCAGATTCTTTCTTTGCTTTTTTCTTTTTTATTTCTTTTCTTTTTTTTGCTATGTATTTTCAACTGAGGCCCCCAGGTTTGGCAATTGAGATGTCAAATGAGGAATTGTGATCTAAAATGAGATATTCAAAAACACGGCCTCCTACTCTCAGACCATGATGCATACCATCACAAAATACTGATGCAGAGGCAACTACACTAATCCCTTCAGCCTGCAGGAAAAAATAGACTCATAGATAACATGCATCTCTTGCTTTTTTGTGCTGGATAAAGTATCATAATCGTTACAGTATCTGGAGTGTTTCTCTATTTAAATGACAAATTAAATAACAACTGTTAATATATATTAATGTCCATCGCAGTGCAAGGCAGCATAATCAGATCAGTCTTTTTCAAGCAAAGCAACCTGAGCCTACCGCCACAGAAAAACAAGTGCCACATCCACACATTTGGAACTGGAAACAGAGCATTCGAGCAGTATTCTGTTGACCAACTAATTAATGAATCACTTTACTGATTCATCATTCCAGTTCTAATGTCCCTGCATATCCACAAAATGCAAAAGCACATAAATGATGAACCAACTGAAAACACATCAGAATACCATGAACGGTATCACATCTGGCCCCAGTGTGTATCCTTCATAAAAGAGTCAGTGCTAAGCCAACTCTCCCAATTCAATTATACAGGCCAGTATAAGAGGCTCATACAGTCATTATATTTATTAATTTTGCTGATGTAAAACTAGACTCGATTATAGGGACACTGGGTGACTCTGGCTCCCTCTGCAGTGCATAGCAACGGCAGTCACAGTGCTTCAAACAAACCATTGTTCAAGCATTGCAATCTGACATTTTCTTGACCTTTTAGTTTTGCCATGGCCAGGTAATTTTAATACATGTCTGTCTCTGCAGGCAACAAGACGAATCCCTGAAAATATATCCCAATGCATCTACATCTCAGGACACAAACTCACACAGGGAGTTTGAGACCCTCAGAGGATATGCTCAAGGTTACCCAGAAAGCCAAGCACTTGTTCCCATACAGATTCTTAGAACATCAGTTTCACAACATAGCAAGGTGTGAATGCTCCTTCTGGTGAAACATCACAGCCTCAGAAGACTGCAGTAACGGTATATCTCTTGTGCTGAGAGTGCTTAAATTGGCTGTGAGATGAGGGGAAAAAATAAACATGGCTGTAAATTTTAACTTCTCCACAGTGCAATGTGCTATGCCACTGTAATTTCAACATCATAAATTTACATAAATCTTCCTATTCTGGGTGAAATCAACATTTAATTTAAGCAAGACAACAACACTTATAGCATATTACCCCATTTGCAAAGGAAATGTAGTAAAATGTATAGTTCAAGCTCCAATATGCGGTTCCTACATAACTGGAAAAAGATCGCTGCCTTTCAGATATATGTAATGCACATTCTAGTTTGAGTTTGTAGTTTCCAAGAGCAACCCAGTGACATCGTCAGAATTATTTTCTTAAACTTGAGAAGCTCCCTCAGAATTTCCCATTAAAATATCCCACATGTCTGAGTCTTTTCACTTCCTGTGAACTTATTGTATTTATTACTTATGTATTTTGTCCCGAACCCAAAAGCAGGGAATAAATCCACGAACAACTGATGGTGCAAATCAAGTCATTTGTTCTCTGAGGATTTATCCGCCCAACAAACCAACAAACAATGATCATGGACTGTGAAATGGAGTGACAATAAATGACACAGTGACAGTGCTAGGGTGGCACATGTTGATACAACCACAAGTGCCTCTTTGATGTTATCTTATCTCCTTTGGTGAACATCACTTCATCCACCATCACCACGTCTCCTCCTGAGACATTCGCAAGTTCCTGTTGCTTAGTAATAGTCTTCAGTGCCGTGATTAAAGTGAGCTTCAAAGCTCTGGGTACGCTCATTACTCACTGCTGGCTGCATAATGAATCCCAGGGAGGAAGCTGATTAAGAACACCATCTTTTCTGATCGCAAGTCTGGAGCGAATGACGCTCGACTTGTCTCAGTGCCCACGGGAAGTATTTGTGCCTGACCCGGCTGCAGCAGGACACTGAGGTCACCGGAGGTGCAGCCATATGAGTCCAGAAAACAAACCTGCTGACCTTTTCTGGACGGGCGGCGCTTTCCTGGTGATGCTGCAAGCTGCCAGCATCCTCATTTGCCCTGCTTTCAAGTCTCACCATCCTCGCAGATTAACTTCTCTTTGATGTGTCTTTTGGACTGACATGGGGGGGCTTTGAAAGGTCCACTCTTTCAAATTAAATGCTGACTTACAATTATATTCATTACACATGCAACAGAACATCGGCCAGCAGGTGTCATGTCAGAATTTGGTAAATATAAATTGGTATTTTATACTGTGATAAAGGATCGAGAGTTAAGTGTTTTTTTTAATTAGAATTTGTATTCACAATTAAAATTTATATGAATGGTCCCAAATGTGTATATTCACTGGTTCTAACCATAACACATCCCATAGTACCCCCTCCATGGTTGTGGTAAGGTGCCACGTTAAGAATCACCCAACCTGACTTGGGTGAAGGATAATGTCTGGTTCACAAAATGTAACCACATAGTGCTGATAGTTTATATCAGCGTATAAACATTATCACATTGCTACCACTTTTGCTAATGAAGATTTATTAAAGTTAGACTGTGGTTTAGTTTCTACAAAGAGCTCAAGAGGCATTTTGTGTGAGTGTTCAAGGTTAACAATGTGTTTCAGAGACCCATTGTTTTGAACAAGCAGACCTTAGACACACAAGTCCTTAACTCAACTAACATCAACATTATATGGCACTTTACATAGAAGGAGAATGTAACAAAGAAAGAAACCACTCTCCACTACCACCCACAAATGACAGACTTTCAGTCAGGAGCTAAATAAAAGGCAGGAACTGAGCATAAATGAGGACACACTAGAGACAGAAATAAAAAGGACATTAAAGTATCAAATAGCTAAATAAAATAGAATAAAAGGTAATAGCAAATATAGCATAGTATAAAAAATTATATGTGGTAAAAAGCTAAATATCATAGCATAGTGTGCCATAACAATGAAAAAAACCCATCATAGTATAGTGTGTCTTAAATACTGGAAAAACATTAACAGGATAATATGTCCTAAATACACAAAGAAACATCATAACAGTATTTTATGTCTTAAAAAGAAAAAATGTCATATTATTGTATATAGATACAACTAAAATATCACAGTCAAAGCTGTTTAAAAGCTGAAAAAAGGTAATATATTAAGTCCTAAAAACGCAAAATTCATAGTATGTATCATTTGAGTTATCGTTAATATAAAAATACTTACTATAACAGCTTTAATGACTCACTTTCTTATGCTTATTAATGATATGTTTTAAGAACTCCACAGCTGTCGCTTTTCAGTTACACTTCAGATTGGTATGTGATACTTTGCACTGAATCCACCATTTGTGCTACACTGTAAATAGTGGGGACCTGCAAAGTGAGTATGCAAGAGGCACCCTTTGCATTTAGCATCTTTTATTGAAAGAAAATATATCCAATTAAAGCGCCTCTGAAACATATTGTGTTTATTGAGGTATCTCAAGTAGCAACACTTGGTCAGTCCGGAGGAGCCACTGCAGGGCTGAGGGAACCACAACCCTGCATATCCCTAATTAGTCAGGTGACTATGCAATATCTTTGCAGTCCAGCAGCCACTCAAATCCAGTTTTATTTGTATAGTGCCATTTCACAATGTACATAATCTCAAGGCACTTTACAGGGTAAGGTTGAGACCTTTCATTGTTAGAGAGAAACCCAACAACCCACAATCCTGGAGAAGTAGTCAGGCAGCGAAGAAGCAGCAGAAAGCCCAGTTCTATTTCAAAATAAAAAAATATATGCTAAAAATACAGACACGCTTCTCCATGACCACGTCCTCAAGCACATACCTGAGTCCTCTTGTCTTTTTGATTGGACAGCACATCCTTGTTTGCAAGGCTTGTATGAGACATACAGAGAGTGAGGGGACAGGTTATCCTGCACTCTCCTTAATGGCTGCTGTCATTTCTGCAAATCACCAGAAGTCACTACTCTTTCTTTCATTAAGAGCATTGACCCTTTTCCCGGCACCATGCGGAAAGGCCCGCGCACCCCAAGGCCAATCACCAGCTTCCTCTAACCTAAAGTATGTCTCTGCAGCCTTTGAATGAGGGCAACATGACATCTGGTAGGAGCAAGAGGAAGCCATGCAGTGTGTGTAACTTCAGTGCTGTTGGCACATGCAGACATTCAATGGGTTGTTGTGCTGTCAGTTGGCTGTTGTTGCCCCCCAGTGTTATACAGGAGAACCTGCGCATAGACATTCAAACCATGTTTGAACAGCAATATTAGTTCCACGAGTCACCACAAGAGGTCACTCATATTTCCCAACAGCCTTTTCCACAATCCCGCAGAAATACTATGGTGATGTGACTTCTTTCTCACAGAGCATGTTCCCAACATAATTATATTTTGGTGTTTACAGTAAGTATTTCCATGAGAGGTAGAAATTAACCCATTCATTTTCAAATTTCATTCAATATTCAACTTTTAACAGCTGAGAACACAAGCTGGACATGTTCTGACCCAGTTGTCTTAAGAGGTTTAACCAGGTTGGCTCTGGTTAAAGTGGCTCAGATTCCCACACTCATTTTTCCTTCCATCACATGAACTTTGCTGGCTAATATGTCCCACCCCTCCACAGGTCCCATTGTAATGAGATAATCAGTGTTGCTCACTTCACCTATCAGCGGTTTTAATGTTGATTGGTATGTTTGCTTGCTCTGGAGCTTTTGAACGAATTAGGTGGCCCTCAGAGTTTCCTGTTTCCAGAAAGAACAAGCAAGTCGCTCTGTCTGTTTCTGAGGTGATCCACTTCAGTGTCCCAGGTGTGTGTCAATGTGTGAGCTCTGCTGCAGAGACACAAGAATGCTGTAGTCTGAGCCAAAATGACTCCACAACCTTTGACGAGGAATAACTTCAGGGACAACGCGAGGGAGGAAGAGGTGAGCTTTTAATGAAGGCATACAGATGAGAACCTCATTGAGGATGTTCACTGGTTTTACAGTCACACATCCCGCACAGGAATTTAATCATTTAGAGTGACGTCCACAGTGATAAATCACAAAAGTACAGTATTAAGCATTTGTCTGAACAAAAAGGTCGTCATAGATCAGTTCTCACGTTCAGCATCTCAGTCCTCGTTGATGGATGTTTTCCGCTGGGACAGCACCAGCTCCTTCACCTGAGGCGTCAGGGCCACGAGCTGCGCGCGGACGCCCCTGGCCTCCTCGTCGCGCTGCTCCGCCTCGCCGCCCTCGGCCTCCTCCTGCTTCCTGCCCTGGCTCTGGCTCACCAGCTGCTTCACCACCAGGGCCTGATAGGCGGACAGCAGCTGCTGCTGCTCCTGCAACGACGCAACATTTCAGCCGCTTAACTCGCGAAACAAACGCCCCATTACGCTGACGCCACAGCAGATGGAGATTGCCGACAGCCGGCGTGACAGAAAACTGGATGTAAACAATCTCAGCATCATCTACAGTGCGTTGCCAACATTTGCTGACACATTTAAAGCACATTATAGCAGAAATAAACATGTCTATCATGACGGCGATAAAGACAGACTTTTTAAGGTTTTCACACAGGCTGTCTTTAGATAACAGATGAATGTCCTGTTGTGTGCAGATCTGCACTGCAGACTGTTTCCACTGACAGTGGAGGGATACATTCTGGTACTTGCATAATGGTTGAGAAATGGGGAATGAAACAACACACGACAACCAGACAAAAGATGCTCGCCCGATCAAGCCCCATACCTGCTTCAGTCAAACCTCATGCAGTTTTGCTCACAAAAGAATCTGTTTGGAATGACAGCAGCCCAGGCCAGAACGTACACGGACAGTTACAGTGTTGTCTTGAACGACTGATCACATCCACAGCTCCTCGGGTCGACAAAGGTTCAAGGATTTTCCACAAAATATTAAACATGATGATTTTGCTTGACTACATATTGTAACAGTCAAAATACGTATGGTCTGATTTGAAAACTAAATATTTGTTCTATAGTACGGGTTGAGTGTTGTCAATCGACGATCAATAGGGTTATGGATGATGTGATTATTTGATTGACATCACTGCAGTCCAACTGTGATCCTCAAATAGAAATACTTAAAAAAGTTAAATAATTCATTCATTTATAATCAACTGTGATTAATAGACTTTAGTGTTAATTTAAAAAAAAAAACACATCATAAAATCAGCCTGAAGGAAGGCAGAGCATCAACTCCATAGACTTTTTCAAAGTAACAAGAAATAACAATTGTTATTTTCTGATGAATTAAGGTGTGCTTATTTCCAACCATTTTTTGTGTGTGTTTGGCTTTTGCATGTTATTAGTGATCATCATGTTCATTTTGACAGAGCTAACACCGGTGCGCTCCGGCATCATACTGATGTCACTGGAAGACGAGTGTTAGAGCATCAGACATACTGCAGGTATTCGTCCCGTGAGCGTGCCGATGATCTGAGGCACGCAGCGGCCCGGGGCGTGCAGCATGCAGTGGGTGCTGGCCTGAAACAGCAGCACGCTGGTCAGGTGGAGAACCAGAGCCGGGTCCTCCGTCTCCTTCAGCTGCTCAGTGAGAGCCTGGCGGTGCAGGAACAGGGCCTGTCTGCCAACAACACAAACACATTCACCCAACCAGTCAGAGATTCAGTGGTAAAGAAGCCAAACACCAGGATGTTTGAGTTTCCCTCTACCTCTCCTTTTTCTTGTCTCCCTTCTTCAGCATGAATCCACACACTTCAGCGCAGGTCTCTATGTTGGTCAGGAAGTCCTCCACTGTCTGTAACAAAGACGCGCGTTTACATTCCTGCCAGAGTCAAACCCGTCTGATGATGTCACCGGCAGGAAACAGGCTTACTTTGCCGTTCAGGCAGTTGTGCAGCTTCATCAGAGGCCCTCTGGTCTCCTCTGACAGTTTGCCCAGGATCTTCACTCTGACCTGAGGCACATCAGAGATGCTCAAGTGCCAGCTAACAAGTCCCACAGTGCATAGCACACGGCGACACGGCCTTAATGAACTCTTACTGGCGCTCTCCTCTCCTTCGTGTTTTCTCACCTCATTGGTGATGGAGCCGGGGTTCTCCACAGACATCATCAGCTCGGAGGCCAGGGAGTTGACCAGGATGTTGGTGACGTCCGTGCACACGGTCTTCAGGACGTGCTTGGCAACGTGGACCTGGGTTTCATCTGCATGAATGTGAAATACACAGAATAATCTCTGCTGGTCCTTTTTTTGTTAAACTGAAATTACAGCCACACAGCACGCCACAATTTACAATTTATCAGACAGTCATCTCTCACAAATCTGTCAGCTTACATGTAAGTGTGTTCTGTTCTTTCACTACCACTGAGGTGCAGCGCCTAAACCGAATACACAAAAAAACCCCTAAACTCCGTACCGCTTTGGAGGAGGTTCTAATGTAAGACAGTTTTTTTCCTGTCCGTTGTTTTATGAAAATGATATCTTCACTCAATACAACAGATACTTATCATGAAGGAGAGCAGCAGTGTATGTGCGTGTGCATTGTGTGGTTTAGGTTTATGTTTAAGAGGCACTTTGTAAACTTGTATCTGAAAAGTGCAATATAAAGAAAGGATATTATTATAATTGGTGTTGTTATAATGTCACACTCATGTTAAGATGGAGAACCTACGTCAAGGTGGATTTTTCAGCATTCTGTGTTCCGTGTGCGTTCTGATTTGAGCGACAGGCTTCCCCACACACTGACTAACATGTAACAATATGTAACCGTGTCACCACTGAGTGCCACAAATGGATGAGTTCAGGTTGAGTTATGTTTTTTTTCCAGTTCAGTTCATACGTCTGCCTGGCCGCCCCGCTCTCTGCACACCCATATATCACCCACCCCCCCACCAGCAGATGCGCTGCCACCAGTTACAAGTACAGGTAAGGAACAGAGTTGACATTGTGTGTTTCCATTACTTCTGATGTGACCATATTTTAATATGAAGGTTCTGATAACTGGCCGATTTACCAGAGAAGAACTTGGAGCTTTTCTCAAACAGTCGGATGTTGTTGTACAGGTTGGTGATCTCCTCCTGCAGATCCTTCATGCTCTTCTTCTTGCCGGCCCTGGAAGGAGAGCTGGTGGAGGACATGAACACCGTCCGCAGCACCTCCTGGTAGGCTTTGGTCAGAGGCCTGCGGAGACACGAGCAGCAAGACAGAATATGGACTTCCTGCTCTCAGCTCTCGTTGGAGAAGCTCAGGACGGGAGACGTGGATTACCTCACTAAGTGCTCAGCCAGCTCGGAGAGGATTTCTTCAGGGCAGTCGCTCACTCTCGCCTCCAGAAGGGCCTCAATCTCCTCCTGGGCCATAAAGGGGGCTTCAGTCTGTTTGCTGCGATCTTGGCAAAGGTAACACACGATGCTAATTAGTCTCACAGGGATACCATGTTTAACTTCCATAATATAAAAATAAAAGCTTAACAACCCGAGGGAGAGATTCCTTGCCAAACCAGCCGTTACGTTCTTGTTACAGTAAAACGCCTCACTGAACGGGTTTAATGTGCATACGGAGACATTATGTCCCCGTGAAGATAAAACGCTTACTTTGCTGTGAAGGTCCAGTTTCCTCATCGCTGTCCTCGTCTCTCCTGCCTTTCTTCTTGGTTTTACGGATCCGGATTTCTCTGGCGTTGCCTCCTCCGCCGGCCTTCACGCTGCCGCTGCCCTCTGAGAGAGAGACAGAGCCGGTTAGCAGATAACATCTATAACGTTTGTGCTCGTTCTGTCTGGGGGGTCGCGGGGACTAGTTTTCACAAACCCGTGGCTTTCTTCCGGCGCTCAGCTTCTCTCTTTTCTTTTTTCGAAGGTGCCGAGCTCTCTGCCAGCACGGTCGCCTGCTTCATGTCCTCTTCAGTTATCAGGAACACTGGATTGTTCTTGACCTCCTAAAAACACACAACACAGCTCTCTTACTGCCAGACTGTCTTCTCTCCAGGTTTAAAGAGTTTTGAGTGGAGATGTGTGAAGACCTTCTGAGCTTTCTGCTGCATGGCCTCGTCAAACAGCGTGAGGCAGCTGCTGAGGAATTTCTTGCTCACGACCACCGTGCCTCCCAGCACTCGGGCAGATGACTGGACGTCGGCGTTCCTCATGGCCTGGTTTATCAATATCCCGACGTCCTCCGTGGACAGGCAGCTGGGCAGGATGGGCTAAACCCGCGCCGGGGTCCGAACGAGAGCGAGGACCATCAGAAACGAAGGACGAAACGATACGCAAGTCATGCGACGGCAGCAGACCGCGCGAGCACCTGCACATCGGCCCACGTGGCCGAGTTGACGGCCTCCTCCACCGACGCCTCCACCTGGTCGACCAGCGCCTGACCCACGCAGGCTGCTCGGAGGAACAGCAGCTTGCTGGACTTGAAGCGCTTCCTGATGTAGCCGGGGGGGTCGGGGATGCCCAGCCTGACCAGCGCGTCAAACTCTGCGGGGGGGGAAGACTTCGTCAGCGACACGTCACGGGCTTAGATTTACAGTTCTCTCTCACGGAAAGCACCACCCATACACTAAACGGGGGTGTTACACGTGATCTCATTTATTTATTCACTTTGTGATATGAGCAGCTCCATTACACAAGACTGTTCCCGGCAGTCGTTCTCGTTCACTGTGGCAGAGCGAGGGCAACATTTGTAGTGGCCTTTGATTCGTATCTTGTATCTGTTGTTTGTGCAACTGCGGTTCCCCCACAGAGACATTAAAAATCCATTCTATTAAACTGAAAATCAAATGAAGTTTTCCAGTTTCAAATAACGTCTCATGCAAGAGGAAGCTGGCAGGAAAATATAGGACTTTTTTTGATGTTTTCTCATCTGAGTCTTTATGGGGAGTCTTAAAACTGGCTGCAGAATTATGGTGATGATCAAACAAAATGTGCAGAAAATGAGGCGGGACATAATGTGATTAAAAACAACGTACCTAGATATCCATTCTGCTGGAGGAAGGAGTCCACCCAGGTATTCTGTGTTCTGGCGTAAATGTCGGGGATGTACACGGCTTTGTCCTGCCGCCCTCCCACCACGCTCCCCTTCAGACGCCCCGTGTTCACCAGCTCCTCCAGGACGGCTGGCACAAACACGACCCCTCTCATTAAAACCCACCGGGCCGCAAAACGCTCAAATAAACAAAGGACGGCATCAGCCGTGTCTGTCCTTACAGTACAGAAGATGCTCCTGAAAGCCAAACGCTCCGATCATGCTGCTGACGGGTGTCGGCCTGCAAATCAAACACAAAGCCACAGCGTGAAGGAAGACGACGGGTGGCATGCACGAACATTTTTGTGTTCCTCCTTCTCCTCAGATTATGGCCTGATGATTCTGAAGTCAGTCAAGTCTTCAGCATGACAGGCTTGTGTTTTAGCGGTTCTAGCATGAAAGCAACCCTTTACCTCGTGATGGCGCTGTAAAGCCCCCGTATCCTGGCTTTGTGTCGAGCAACGAACGCTGGCGTGAATATGACTCCCCGGTTGTACTGGTCCATTTCTCCCTGGATGAGCGTCCCAAGGCGCTTGGACAGCTCCTGAGACACATGAGAAATCGATCCTCTGAATCCAGAGATGGCAGTTTTCTCCTCTGATCGACAGGCGCAGGGGAGGGAGTCTCACCTCGCTCAGGAAGTCTCCCGGGAGGTCGTAGCTCTTGCACAGTTCTGCGATGCTGATCAGGCCGGCCTCCTGCAGCTTGTCATTCACCTCCTCGGCCAAGCGGTCCAGGTAAGTGCTGCACACGACACGAGATCATCTGAATTCCCTGCTCTGCTTTACATCAGCCAGCAAAGTGGACATGTTCAGGCTTCTTTCTACTCTGCTCTCATACACAAATCAGGCTCCATTAAGTCGATTTACTGCCGACTCAGGCGTTTGGTGGTATGAATGTTTTTTGTAAAATGTCAACAGCATAATCAATCCTCCTCAAAGCAATTACAGCAGGTCTGTTTATAATTGTAATAATATAATTATTTTTACAGTCATATTCTCCAAACAGTCTCTGTTAAAGCCACAGAGCACATACAGTCATGGTCATGTCGGCACCTTCAGCTCTACACTGGGAATTCATTTGAAGAACTTACTTGATATCAATTACAATGCAAAAAATCCATATCTGATATGACTGGTACTGTTATATTGCCATGAGCCAGCAGTGTATTATGTTCATGCCTTTCTGTGTCACTACAAATCTGATGGCCACTATAAGACGGACGTTAAATTCAGCAAATAATAAATTTAGCTTAGTCAGGTTTACATTTGCATTTATTAATATTTGAAGCGTGAAAAGTTTAAAACAGCCTGTCTGCTGTGGTGCTTTTGTGTTGTGCCATACTCACCTAACAACTTTTCACAACTTCACATTTATTGGTTGGAGTCTGCTTAGTTACTATGACAAAGTCATATCTTAATCTGCGCTTGAGTCTTTGATTACCTGTGTCGTTCTTGTGTATTCTTCTGTTTCGGTTTAATCCAGTATCACGCCATACTTCTATACGAAGCAAGATTCAGCACATCATACAGAATATGATAGAGCAGCCTCCTACTCACTCATCGATGAGTTGTCCCAGGACAAGCTGGACCCCTTTATCGGACTTTGTGATGTCACCTGCTCGGTTTTCAACATGGACCCAGTCCACGTTGATAATCTGTAAGGGAGGCCATGACAGCAATGAAGACGTGAGCTTGGCTGTCAGCAGATGGTACACACAGTGATGTTCATACACACCTGCTGGAGGTCCACGATGTTGATGCGGCCTGGGAAATAAAATGACAGGACTGAGAAGAACATCTGAGCGAGGGTTGCTGATCAGCATGGAAGCTGTATGACCAGGGAAGTGTAAAAGCTCTTGTATTAACGTGCTCTGGCAGGTGCCGTGACTCTGACCTCCATGGACGTAGAGCTCATCTCGGATCTCCCTGCTGATCTGCGCCGGGGTGATGTACTCCTTCCCATCGAGCGTGTGCACCACATCCAGCTTCTTCTCCTGCACCAGTTTCGCAATGATCTCGATGCAATTCCTCTCCGACAGCCTGTGGAAGGGTTCAGATAAGCGTCATTAAGGCCAGTTAGAGTCTACAGCGGTTAACAGACAGGAGGCAGTTCACAGCTCACGGCCTTCGAGTAACTTTTCGTACGGTTTATTATTAGCCGGCATCAGCTTTGCTGCTAACAGCAGCTCGCTGCGGTTACCTCTGCACTGTGTCAGCAAACTGTGCTCTCTGGAAGTCAGCGGCAAGCCGACGAATCTCTTCCCAGTCAGCCGCCATTATTACAACGTGTATGCGTCTGTGACAAACAGTCAGCTGTCAGTGCTCCCTGCTGCCCACTCCGTGTCAAGAAGTACCAGCTAGCTGTAGCTGCTGTCTCTGCTGAGCCACACGTCAACATACAGTGACGTAGGACGAGGAGCCGCGAGGACCACATCTCGTATTCCCACTGTTCAGCAAACGTAGTTAAATAACAAAGCGTTAAGCCAGTAATCAGCCTACCCAGACAATTTTAGATGTTGTAATTTTTTTCCACCTCTGTGTCTGTCAGAAATAATACTCTTTATAACTGGTCATTTAACACTCACCTGCCATATCTGCATTCTGGAGCAATCAGAACTAATAACCTCAACCAAATTGAAAGTGTTTTGTTTATTTATCAAATTCCTATTTTTATTTTCAAAGCTGACAAAGACATTTGGAAATTCGTCCACTTGTCCACTCTTTGTTGTTCAGTGAAAGGCGATATGAAAAGTCATGGAACAAACACGAGTTGTATTGCAAATCTATCAACTCTAGGGAGCAGTAGACTATAAGCTATTAAATTCCTTCCATCAGAGGTTTAACAGATGGTGCTGTACTGTATGAAGTACTCCATCATGCCAGACCTGGTAGGAGTGAAATACTGTAATTATATGTCATACACATACCCACTTCAGGCCTATATGTAATTAATTGCGAGTTAATTTTTAAAAAAGCACATTCTGAATGAGAAAAACTGTCCCCCTGTGTCTGGCAAAAGTGAACTATGTCTCACAGCCATGTGTGTTCTAATAGCCTGCTGTGACAAGGACCCTCTAGAAATAACCTCTCCATAACCAGCTCCCATATCAGCATATATTGTAGCAATGGCCTTGGCTTCCAGTTGGATGAAACGCACACTCTCTATGAGAGTGAAGGCGAAACTAATCAGTAGCCTTGAGCTAAGTTTCAGTATCAGGAGAAAAGTTGTAAGTAGATTTGTTCAAACTTTAGGATATATTATATGATTCTTTCTCCATATACAATGTCTGCCTTCAAGCTTTGATTCAAATGACCTCTCAAGTTGGAAAAAAAGAAAAAAGATGAGATCAAAGTACGTTATGGATGGGATTGCGGCTGGTTTCAAAGGAGTGTGTGGGTGGGATACACCTTCCATGGGAGTGAAGAAAACTGATCAGAGGAATGTCCTAGTCCGACCCTCTTGAATATTACACCAGTGTAAAAAGCAAAAAGGATGGCCATCATAATATTTCCTCTGTAATGTAATTTCCCAAAATGGTTTGAGTGTGTTGTACCCAGTGAGGACAGTAGTACCTCCAGCCAGAAACATACAGTATACACCCAGTTTATTATTCACTTAACTGAACACAGATGAATGTACTCAGTTAATAATCCTCTTAGTACTACGTTGTGTGCATTATATGTTTGTGGCTGATTGGACGTACGATTCTTAAATTCTCGGGACAGGTTTATAGTAACGGTAAGGTAAAAAACGAAAACTACTGCGTGAAACAGGTCGCGCCTAATATCCCTGCGTTTATTACGCAGCAAGACATACTTGAGTATGAGCAAAGAGCAGCATGTGGAAACATATACTTTTATAAACCACTGTGGTTCTGTTGTCTGAAGTGACTGAGGGTGATTCATTTTGGTTTTGTGTTGATCAGTCTAGACTGAACTGACTTGAACATTTGTCTTGTTACCTATCACCATGAGGACTGCAATGGAAATAAGCTTATAGCTTAATTAAGTTTTTCTGCTTATCAGTTTTAATGTACAGGACTGGATGATTGTAGTCTTTTATTTACCTGTCAGGTAACTTGTTCATAGTTTGAAATTTAACTTTGTTCAGGGGATCAGTCACACAGACACTTTTCATCAGGTTTGTGGCATTTTAATTGTAACATTGTTGGTTCTTGGATTGACCCTTAGCAAAATACACATGACAACAGTGAGTTTGCAAACTAGTGTAAGCTCTGTCATTTGTAACATGAATTCATGTCATGTCATGCCATGTACTTTTGCGAGAATAAATTTTAATTAAATAAAACAAATGTACAAAGGTGCAAATATATTTCAATATAATTAAATTGACTCTAAATCAGCCTGGCTACCTTTGTAGGGTATTGTATGTAGAAAAATAGTCCCTGTGGATGTTGTATCTATTATAATATATCTATTATATAATTAGGTTATTTTCATTATTATTAATAATAAATTATTTATTTTATTTTGTCATTATTACCATCATTCTGCACTTCTCCCTATAATATATCATCATTCCTGCAACTTGTCAACTGTGTCAACATACTTACTGTATACTTTATCTTTATTCTATTTCTCTATTTTTTTTCTATTTTATGACTCTATTTCATATGGCTTATGCTGGCAACTTTAATATTTCTGTTGTCACTTTTGTTTTCACTGTTTTTGTTTTTTGTGTGAAGTGAATTTCCCAGAAGTTGGATCAATAACATTCTTATCTTATATCATATCTCATCTTATCATATATTTAAAGATGCATTATGTGTCAGCATTTTACAATAACAATAAATCAGAGATAAAAGGACCAAATGATTGGTCAAATTTTAGTAACTCGTATTGTCAAATAAATTCAGTACAGTTACAGTTAGTTCTAGTACAGTAGACAATTATATATAAAATACTTAAGCAAAGCACAAGCACCTGAAATGGTACTTAAATTCAGTCCTGATTTAATATACTTACATTTCATATTTTTACCATGTCATTTTTCCTCCTTTTCTTTCGGGATCACAGTCTTCACCTTAACTCTTACTCTTACTTTCATTGTCAACCATTTTCATTCATATCTCAGGCTGCTGTGAAGGAATGCTTCATGAATGTTTCCCAGTTTTACACCAATGTTATGCCAAGCACATGGATTTAAATCAGCCTGTTCACATATTTTGTACAGTTTCCTGAAAGTACATTTTAAACTTTTTAACACATGATATCATTTACTTAAAAATATAAAAAGGGCTTCATACTTCATTTGATTGTTGGCAGAAGCTGAGTTTGCTCATGGTAAGGGCTGGTTATGCTTAGCCTAAACACAATTGCAGTAGATATTTTTACAGAATACCCCTTTTTTAGTCCTAACCTCTGTTATTCTGTGATTTTATGAAGAAATTGCTAAATTGATTATTTGCACAGATAATATGTGTGACTATTAAACAATGTTTTTTTGTATATCTTTCTTGTGCACCACATGAACCCAGTATCTCTGTCATGGTGGTTTGTAGCAGCATAGCTAGAGTGTTCTCTGTAACTGGAGTCAGACTGGATTCTTGCACACGCCCAGCAACCAGATGCTTTATGGTTTATGTTGCTGAGTGATGGCCCGGGAATCCTGAATGATGTCATTTGCAACACAACATGCTCTATATTTCTGAAATAGGCTGCAGTAAATCCTGTGAGATCGTGGCAAGAAAAACTCTGACAGTCTGTTTATGTCAAAGTGCGTCTACCATTCTGCTCTCTATGACCCTCTATTAAATCAATAAATTTAGTCTCAAGTAGCTTTATGACAAGACCAGGAAATGTGGCTAATTGAGTCTTCAAAAAATTATAATATATTCAGAATTATTGTTTTTTTAAAGCGTGTTAAGTTCCTCCTTTCTACAAAAAAGAAGAATAAAAGTCCTCCAGTCTAATTTCAAACTTCAAAGCATAGCTTTCCTTACAAAATTTAGGTCATATTTCCACAGTGAATAAGCATTGTGGGGCTGCCTCTTTGAATTGTAATCGAGTTGAGGTCTGTCAGTAAACACATCTGCCTCAGCAGCCTAGTGCGCTTCTCTCCTGTGACTTCAAACAGCTGAAGATACTGTACTGCTGATTGTGCTTTGAACGGCAGACGCTTGTTCATATTAATCCTCTTTTCGTTTTCTCAAATGTGCATGAAAGGTGTTGCAAAGGTTTACATGCACAGGACAAACCAGGGTACTTGGAAATTTCCAAATAGGCAGGAAATACAACCCATGTATGTGTAACAGCTCAGTACTGGATTCATCCCCTACCATTGACTTTATTTTGAAACCACTTATTACAACAGTGTTTGAGTGTTAAAGGTGCATTGTGGGACTTATAGACGGTGCTAAAAGATGGGTCATGCTTGAAACTAACGACTTCATATCATGGGTCATCTGAAGGCAAAAGTGTTTACCTGCTGCAGACTTTCTCTTCTCAAAGGCAGTGATAGTGTGGCACTAGTTTGGTATACGTGAGAACGGACTGAAGTAGCTGTGTGAAGAATCCACAAAAGAGCAGGGAAGGGGGGTGGGGCTGGGGGCAGAAAGTCTAAAGCATGCTAATGTACAAAGTTTGAGTTTTGGTCCAAGTTTGAATTGAAAGAATTTTAAAATGAGGATGCATTCTGATCTTTCTCTCTTTTCATCCTGCCAGATTCCTCTCACAGAGATAGATTCTCTGTTTGAAGTCTTTGTGGTCCACATGCTCACAAAAATGATTAGAAATGTGATGTGTAGCCATCAGTATATAAAGATGGATGGCATGACAGCTCCCCAAAAGTGAAGCCACAACATCTTGATTGCTCCCGGGTGGCTGGCTGCAGTACAGCTCATAAACGTTGGGACATGGGCCAAACTAAGAAATCAAATATACGTCAAATAAATTTCCCCAAAGATGGTTTCTGTTCAGTTTAGGTGGTTCTCATCATGCTGATGTATGTTTAAGTGTTCAGTTTACTCTTAGATTTTGTTTTCTATAAAAATGGTGTATGATATCATGACTGACAGCTGAGATTGACTTGTGATTGGTGGAGTGGGTGTACAGGTGGGACCTTGGTACTGTGGCTCCTCACCCTGATCACTACTGCTCACCCCTGCATATACTGTAGCTCCAAATGATACCAGTACAAGAAGGCAGTGTCTGTACCCAGGGTATTTTGGCTTCTGTTTTGTACAGTGTCAAGATTTAAGGATTCAAGGAAAGATAGAGTTGAGGACTTCTTTAATGCCCCAACCAAATAAAGAAAACATTTTTAAAAAATATATGCTATATAATGCTGCGTAAATGAGTTCTTTTATATAAACAATGTTTAAAATCACTGAATATCTCATAGTGATGAACCCACAATTATCACCCAAAGCTGCAAAATTAGCAATTAACTGCTAACATTTAGCAGCTAAAAAGGCAGGTAGGAGCAGCTGGGGAGTTGATAATGAGTGAATTCAAGGATTTATATCCACCAGGTAAACAAATCTTGCTCTGTTTCTCCCGGATGTGTTCATAGGAAAATGTTGATGTGCACCAAAATAACTTCATAAGGTGATAATATATATATACATATATACATAATAATGTTGCTGATGTGTTTACAGTTTGTTGCTCTGCTCTAACGTGGCCAAATAATTTATTAGTGCAGCTTTTAAAAAATCCAAACATTGTAAAAACTTGACAGTAACAAGTTAAAGTCTAAAATCTTTTTTTTTATTGGTAAGTACAATCAGTCAAAACTGGTGTGAGCTGTGGTGGATGTTGAACGGTGGGTTGGGTAATAGTTTTGTCAGAACCCTTTGTTTTCTAAATACATCTGACTGAAGTGAAGTTTCAACTCAGTACATGACTTAATTTGACTGATTTCTTTGCCCAGTTGGACCTACTTTGGCTTCAATGTTTAAAAAAAATAAAAAATCAAACCAATGCAGCCCATGAAAATTAAACCCAAGTTGGAATAAACTGTAGTTTTCTTTTGTGTGCAGGTAAACACACATATCCTCATGATGTTTATTCATTAAAGTTCAGCCAATGTGACTCAATGTTGTGCCCAATCATTTCAGGCTAAAAATACAGCACGTACAGAAGCAGAGCTAGCACAAAGTGTGATACTGACACCAGGCAGCGCCCAGTGGATCTTCTGACTTCCCCTGCCTTCAGTGGCGTTGACACATCAGTTCTCATCTCTCTCTGATTCCTCGAAGGTGGAAGTAGGTGGTGGTAGCTCTCTGACAGTGATTACAGTAGTTGGTGGTATAGTGGCCACGTGTAGGTGGAACTTATTTATTCAGGCCAAACATTCGGCCTATTGCAGAATAAAATACAAAAAAACCAACATTTTTTTCTGTGTATGATTTTTTGTGTGCAGAAACTGCAGAAACAAACAAGTAGAAAACACATATTGAAGAGTTCCTTTCAAAGTGTGTTTTCATTAAAGACTGAGCTCTTAAATTTAGGTCTGTTCATACCCACTTCAAAAGACAGCAGTGTAAAGTATTTGCTACCCCACGGCTCGCTGCCCCACTTCAGGTCAGGGTTAAAAAAAAAAAACTTCAGAGAGCCTTTGGCCCTGGGCTAATTTCACTAATTGCAATGCAATTGCAATGCAATGCAAAAAGGTATGTTAAGGGCCCAGGATATGGAAACAGAATTCCTTTTGAGGAGACACTTTACTGTATACTGAGCTAATTTGACAGTATTTCAGTTTGTGTTGTCTATCTGCCGATTCAGACAGAGTGGCGGCGGTGGCTGGCAAGAAGAGCAGTAAGTGGGAATGAGGCAGACAAACTGGAAGAGAGGACGAGGGAGACTGCATCTGCTGTCCAAGTCCTACTATAGCTGGAGAGGTTATGGCTGTACACACAGCTGCCAAGTGTAATGAGGGTGCAGCAGAGTGACCACCAATCCACACACACGGGCTCCAATAATTTCACTGAACTTCCTCCTGCCTGGGAAACACTCAGCACAAATGCTTCTCACATGGTCATTACAGACAACTGAGTAAAAAACACCAGCTCATCTGAAGAAGAGAAAGAACAAAAAGCTCTCAGTTGTCTCATCAACAAGTTACTGATGTCATTTCAGATGAAAAACCTGCCCTGTGAACACGGTTTGGGACCGAGGAGAACATTTCTGTGGGTGAGTTTGGAGCTTCATGCTGCATTTTTGTGGTCCTCTAGGCATAACGACACTGAAGACACATTATAGGTTGGAATTTTTCTGCTTTCTTCAAATCCCAACAGTGAAGAGAAATGTCTTGCAGTCAGATTTTTTTTACTGTAGCTTTTTTGCACATTCTGTCTCTCCTCCCAACACAATTTTTACAAATGCAAGGAAAGTAATGGAATAAAAAAAGAAAAGAAAACAGCAAAGAAAAACAAAGGCATGAAATGGAAAAGATTTGAAAAGGAAAGGCTTGAAACATTATGGAAAGGGGAAGAGATGGAGAAGAAAAGCAAAAAATTATAAGAAACTGAAACTGAAAGGAAAGAAATGGCAGGAATGGAAAGAAAAGGTTTTGAAATGTGATTTGCCGGTTGAGTACTAGATAATGAGATAATGAGAGGATGAGTCTATCATCTTCCTTTGGCTTGGTCTATGTCCTGTGTCCTTGGGCTCCAGATTACTTGGATCTGTCATACTGGACAAGAGACAAATTCCATCAGCAGATGTCATGGTACTGTTGTGGGTCAGGGACCCTGGGCAATGTGTACATATGATTTCTTGGGGCACATACTGCCCAATAGAGAGCTAGCCAAAATCACAGTGAAACATCTATTCCAAGGAAGCTCCAATAACAGCGAACTGAGTGTCTAAATGATCTATTTAATACAAATTCGACTTTTCACACCCTCAAATCCCCAAGAACTTCATACTACAGCTGGACAGAAGAAGCCTGTTGAAGTCCCCATGGGCCTTTCTGTCTATTTAAGTCGAAAAAAGATTTGTGGCAAGTACAGTGATATCTGGTGGTTTGCAAAATTTATGATGCCTTGCTCATTTTCACTTTTCACTTTTCACTTCAGTTTCAGGTTTAGACATGTGCAATAATGGTCCAAAGAGCCTACTTGTTATTATTTACTCTGTAATACATTTGTTCAGAAGTGCTGTATTAAATGTAAATGTTAAATATAAATGTTACAGTAAAATCATCAATAAATGCATTGAAAATGTTTGGCTGGCAGAAGATGAAGTTCCAGTGTCCATGTGGGCTCCAACATTTGATCTTCATATTTATATAACACTTGATATGAGCAAATTCATCTCAACAGTGCTCGCTTCAAAAGTGCAATGTGTAAGGTTCATTAGATGCTGCAACAGCTCATCATTTCAGGGATGCATACCTGAGATGTGAAGTTATGTTGAAGTTTTTTTCTTGGCACCTGTCCTCTCCCATACAAACAGTTTAGCAAATCCCATTGTGATTTGAGAGCACGTGCTGCACTGTGTATGTACAGCACGCTGAGGCTAAGCTGTTGATTGTAACACCTCTGTGTCTGACTGCCGATGAGAATTTGGAATAAAAGCTGAAAGCGATCTCGATCTACCCCTTCTGGCCTGTTCCCTTAGCTGCTGTAGCAATTGATCCTCTTCCCCTCCAGGATCAATAAATTCTTACCTTAGAGAACTGATCAACCTCGCTCATTATTTGGAGGAACTCTGTGTTTGCTTTGCTTAAATAACACAAGTTTAACAAAGATTGGTTTAATAAAAAGTCATTCAAAGGACACTATCAAAATCTTAAAATCATCTTTTTTTCTGGAGAAGTTCAACACAAGACTCAATACCTGCATCTCAAGAAAAGTTTTGTTTAGGTTTTCAACATCACTAACGATTAACTTAGCTGTGAGTACATGGTGATATTGGTTTTTCACTGGTTTTTCAGGCTCTTTCATGTAACTCCTGCTGTCACTTTGCTCAGGAGACACACATCAGCTTGAAGAGCCTATGTTAATGAAGACTTCAAGCATATTTGACTTAGCTAATGGATGGTAAGCGATATTGAGTATTGAAACAACTCTTCTTCACATTTTATCTGGATTCTGTTGCAAAGAAAAACCAAAAAACTTCAACAATTCCAAGCACATTTTACTGCATTTTAAAAGTTACACAGCTCTACTAACCATAATTACCATCAATTTAAGCTGTTTGAAAGGTCGGGATTTAGATTTAGCAAATATCATATCCTCAGGGATTTTTATTCAGTATTCAAATATTTATAGGTTTTTTCCCCCTGATTGGGGTAAACTATTCGAGAAATTTGCAATTATCAAATGTTAACAGCTATTGAGTGAGTGTGATAGGGAAAATAAATAAAATAATATAGCAGGTAATTTGTGCTTTAAACAGATCTTACATTTTCAGTTGAAGTGTGTATTTAGGTACTTTGGGTTATATAATGGATGAATTAATGGACAATAATATATTAAGGGGGTTTAATGGATTATTTCCACAGTTTAAGTTTTAAAAAAGTAATAAGGCCATAAAATTTAACAAATGGGATGACACCCTTCCATGAAGTTTTATGAATTGAAAAATTAAGGCCCTTTGAAGATGAAATGAAGGGATGGGATTTTTTGAACTCCTCAAAAACTGAAAAGTTGAATACATTACAATCCATTAATTTATCTATTAATTATCCTCTTAACCATTAAAAAGCTTCAGATATATAGGCTTATGTTGGCAGTTTTAAAACAAAAAAAAATGGCTTCAGTCTCTTCGTGTGACTTTTCTACAAAACAGAAATGTGAAGTGGGAAGTGTTTTATTAAAAGGCCTGCCCTGGTTTACTGACAAGTTTTCCAAATATGTATTTCCTACAGCATGCCAAGTTCTATCTTACAATAAAAAATGCATGATGTTTCACCAGTCCACAGACTAATTAAAATGTTCATCAATGGTGAGTAATCAATCTGTCTTTGGGGAAAAGCAGAGCAGCAACTTATACTAAGGTTGTATAAACCACAGAGCAGGGAATCTGAGAAGCTGGTTATCCTTTCATAGACTCACAGCAGAAAAAAACATGGTCTGAGGTTTCATCCCACACAAACTACTAACTCTCCAGAGGACAGCTTGTCTGACAGTTGGCTCTGGGCACTATTACACACACTTTTTATGGGTGCACAATTAACTGTGTGACTGGAAATGAGTTTGAGGACAGAGGCTCATCAATCGCATGCCTGAGCAGGCTGCTCGTAACCTTGTCCAAAGTCCCCAGATTGTTTATATTTTTCAGTTTATTTAACCTTTATAGGACTAGGTATAGACCCCAAGAGACTCTCTTCTTTTTTCCCTCACTGCCTTGAAAGCTCCCTCAGAGTCAAAATTCCAAGAGCAGTGCAACCTAATCAAGACCAGCATGTGATACAACATATTAACTTTTGGTTTTCCAGCTTGAAAGCTTTTGAATTTCATTGCTTGTTGGGCAGTGCACTGTCTGGATAGATATGGACCATGAACCACAGCCACAAGATCCAGTTTTTCTGGCAATTTACAGAGAACAAGACCTTTCCGATTTTCTACTGGCATATTCGGTGATGGCACTATTGCCTCGGTTCCAGCATGTCACTGCTGTTCCTTAGCTACCTGCTGAAGGATTTTCTTGACTGACCATGTGGAGAGCTAGTGGAAAGACTCCGTCCACATCTACTTCCCTAACAGACCCTTATTTTTCACCTTTCGAGGTGGCAGTGCACACCCTTAGTTTCAACCATGATGAGTCATATGGCTCCCTCGTGTAGATGGATTTCTGAATTAGCCTATGGAGTCATAATGACCATAAAGAGGCAAAATGAGATACATAATGACCACAAATGAATATAAAGGCATACAAAATGACTATAAATAGCCAAGAAGAGACAAAAAACAGCTACAGAGATGTAAAATGCCCACAAAGAGATACAAAACGACTACAAAGAGATACAAAATGACTACAAAGAGATACAAAATGACTACAAAGAGACAAAATGACCACAAAGAGATGCAAAATGACAACAAGGGGACACAAAATGATGACAGAGAGATGGTAGATGAAGACACAAAATGACCACAAAAACATACAAAATGACTACCGAGAGATTTGATATGATCACAAAAAGATACAAAATGACCAAAGATAACTAGGTGCTTCATGTGTAATTTCAGTCTGGGTGTCTTGGCTATATGTAGGAAGGGAGGGGGACCTTTTACATGTCTGTACCCAGGGGCCGTTTGTCTCACAATCCGTCCATGCTCGAGAGTTCTCTTTGGCTCGGTGGTGAAAAGCAAAACTCGACTCTCTTCTCACAGCCAGTAAAAAGAGACAATGAAAATAAGGTGCTGCTCGCACTGATTACTTCATGAATCATTTGCATTCTGGAAAAGAAAACACTAAAAGGAATTAGAAAGCTCACATAGTCTGCATAGGTCAAATTTTCTTCATATAATTGGAGTTGTGAATCAATACCTGTAATTTCTCTCCCTATCCTGCCTTTTGACTCCTAGCCCTGCAGTTGGACGGAACCTTTTCTGAGTCCTTTCAATCTTTTTTGTTTCCCAACATATGGAATTGATTATGAAATACAGACAGGAATGTGTAGCATTTCAGAACCCGGGATAAATGAGGGTCAAATTCCTAATTTCGGTATTATTTTGAAAAAGGCTGTAATATTATTTTTTGCCTGTGAAGTTTTGACATGTGAACTTATACTCACTTATGCAAATGTGACTATAAAGTCAGAAAGTTCAGAATGAGTTGGTTATGCTTAGAAGGCCCTTCCCCCTCAAGGTCAAGGGAAAGCAGCGCACTGACACTGAGCTCTCTCTCTGTGCTGACTTAAGATATTCTTATTTGACATGTAGAGCTGCAGGCTAACTATCAGAAACGAAGGGGTCAGCTCTCAGATGCACTTTGTTTCTCCAACCACTGTATCAATGCATAAAAATGTGGCAATACTTGCAGGCTTAATGTTTATGCATGACTGTGCCTTATCGAAGACCTTTTTTTTTGCGTGGTGAGAAAAACTTCCAGTTCGAGTGTCTGTAAATATAGCCTCTTGGTTGCCCTGTGTGGGAGCGCTGGTGAAAATCAGTGAACCCGAAAGGAGTTGAGCTAAAATTCTTGCCAGTACACCTGATTCACATTAAACCCATCCTCTTTGGCTGTTCCAGCAGGTGACTGGATCTGCCTTTCATTGTGAATAGCAGCTCATTCATAGTCATTGTCTTCAGTGTTATGAATGATGTGCGATGAATGATTGCCGTAAGGTTGGTGAATGCAAAATGCTCAAAAGTTAAAAGTAGAATACATTTCAACTGGTAGAGCGAAACATGACTGAAAATCAATGCTGGATGTATAAATAGTTAAGTTAACTTACACATTCACCATAGAAGCTTACGCTGACCCATTTTTTAAAAAATGCACTAGACAGGTTTTATTGAGCAACAATTAGCAGAAAATGTTGTTTTAAATTAATTTTAGTCACTGTGAATGTCACCAACAACCCACTTCTGACCATGATAACATATGATATTATAACCAGGTTCATAACCAGCTAACAGCTGCTTCCACAAAATATTTGTTGAACTAAAAGTGGCTCTGCTCTTTACTCAGCTCTCACAGCTGATCACTTTGGTTGCAAGCAAACCCTAAAATTGCCGCTAACCTAAGCCTAATTCTGCAGTGTTTCATTGTTAACCCTCAGAGAACATGCACAATTAGCTCTGTGAGTTCTTTTCTTGTGGGCATATCTGGACCACACGCACAAACACACAAGGTATACCAAGACCACACACACACACACACTCACATGCCCAGGCTCGTGCACTCGCTCATATGTGGGAGGTAGAGTAGTTTGACTCCACACTCTGCAGTTCATGGTAGGGGGCTCAAAGGGAGTGTGAAGAGTTCATTTCGATTTATTAAAAAGTGGGGAAAAAAATCCAGTGTGAAGAATAAAGGGATGCGGTCCCTGCTGGGACCCGTATCCTCCACTTCATTTACATGAAGGTCTGTACATCAACAGTCATGGATGCCCTTCTTTAAAATATTAAAATGCAGCTCGTTACAAGCTCCATCACTGCTTCTATCAAAGGCAGGGGGAGAACCAGAGCTCTCTCCCACTCTCTCTTTCTCTCTCTCTCTCTTTCTCACTGGTCAGCTTCACTGTTCTCCTGCCTGCAGGCCTGACAGACTGTCATTCTATAGGGCATCCCTCCCTTATCTCCCAGGAGGGCATCACACTGACAAGCGGTTGCTGAAGTGAGCATGACAGTGGACGTGTTGAGGAAGATGTTTCCCCATAAAGGGGGAGCTGCTCTGTCCACACGCCGTGGAGAAGAAACTGCTGTCGTGGCACTCGTGCCTGGAAGAGGAGGCAGCGGGAGCAAACCGGTGTTCCTCTGCAGCAGCTCGCAAGTCAAAATATTTAGAACATATTCGGGAAAATGACTGACGCTGCTTGAGTACCACATGGAGCATGAAACATAATCTAGCCAGTTCTATTTATCTGTTTATTTGGTCAGCTTTGTGGTGTGTGTGTACACAGTTATGAGGAAAAAAAAGTGGTGTGCGTGCCAGGTGTTCCTCTGTGTGGGTGTGGATCCTTTTTGCCCTCACATATGCTCAGAGTAAAGCGCAATAAATCAAATTAAAAAGTAATACTTCTGCTGTGTTTCTAGGCAAAGCAATCTCAAGCATGTATCATTACCACAGATTGCCCATTCATCACGCACTGTTGTAGGATGAACAGTATTGTCAAATCGACAAAAATCAGGTAAGGAGTGAAATCAGACTGAAGCCATTACTAATGAACATAGATTTAGAAAAATAGATGGGGCTTGGATGAATATTATTACAGTCTGAATGGCTATTTGTCATTAATCTCACTGATTAATCAGCTGCAATTAACTTTAAAGAGGGAGCAGTGTTCTTTTATGTGAGGCTAACTCATTTCCCTTACTGCTGGGAATGTTAATGCTAAATCAATCACTACTTCTTTCTAATTTTTTTCTGTGTTCTATAAAGTTTGATTTTAAACGCCATCATGAAGTTTAATGAATTGTTTCTTTAACCAGTGAGACTTACTCTGATCACTCAGTTTAAAAGATGCCCTTACTAAAATTACAGAAAAATCATTTCCTCTCTCATCCATGTATACTCTTAATAGAATCTAGCCATACAATGACTGATTCCTTTGCCCAGAACAATGCTGCTGAATATATATTTTGAATATGGTCCTATAGCATTTACATTTTCAACCGCTGTTCATATCCCATTTCCAACCAACCATTGTTTTTTTTCTTTAAAGCATGAACATGATCATTCCCTAAGCCTAACCATGTGTTTAACCACGGTGCTGAAGGTCCCCCACCCTTAATGAAGTAGGCATTTGAACTTAAACCATGATCATCCCGTAAATCTAAGTGACATAGTGTCATTACATGGCTGATAGGGGCCTTATACAGAAATGCTGGAAAAACTTATCTTGTCATTTAATTTGGTGAACTTATTGGAAATGTCATTACCATTACAAAGAGTTACCATCTTCAGTCAATGATACGTAAACACTGTCATTAGTCCAGCAACAAGATGTGTTTTGGGACCAGTTTGCAGAGAAAAGAGCACTTCAAAGGGAGAACAGAAAATACAAAGAGGATTGTCAGAAACATCCATCCATTTCTCAAGAAGTAGTATGTAATTCATTTCTCTTCATGTTGGTTGGAGCTCTATAAAACTCTATAAAATGTAACTGACATTTCTAATCAAGCATTCATGAACTTTGGTCTCCAGAGCACAACGTATTTAAATCTGGGTCCCGGGATGAAAAGAGTTAACCCGGGAATACTGTACTATGCAAGGATGGAAAATGTTTTGTTGAGTTGTCAGTTGGTCCTTTTACTTGTTATCACTGCACCATCATTTCACACCACCAAATGATTTCTATTTTGCGGAGATGGCACACTGTCCTTAAATAATCAGGAAATGCTTTATTTTGTTTTGCTGATACAGCAGATACAGGTTTGAATTTGTAACACATTATTTCATCTGTCATATTTTGCAGATTATTTCCATGTCCTGTCAGCAGCCATGTTTACTTTGGGCCCAGCATGCTGCAGGAGGGGGCAGTGGTTATGCAAGTTTAATTGAGGCAATACAGTATTGATTTCTGTTCCCTTTTCCTTTTTCCCCCTCACAGCTCCTTGGCTTCAGGTGTTCAAGTGCCTGACCAGCCAGTAACAGATGCTTTGATGCACCAGGAGCTGCGTATCATTGCTGATGACCCAGCTAATTATCTGCATGATAAACATTATCTAGTCATTATTCACCTTGTACAAACTTAATGGACACTGACTAAGCCTGCTATCAGTATCTCAAGGTGTTGAGGAGGTAGCATTAAAAAGCTTTGGTTGAAACACTAAAGGACTATCCCCCAAAAAACGTTTCTCTTCTCACATTTATTGCATATAATAATGCTGTCTTTATACAGTGGATTCAGATCAACCTGCTCTAAATCAAGTTTTAATATCCACAGGATGGGTGCGCTCTGTCTTTGATGTGTGTGTGAACAAAATGAACAAGGCTTTAATTTATGCCTATAATATCATAGAAAATAATTGACCTTCAGTGTGAAATGAGAAGTGCTGGGAGCAGCCATTCATCATATCCAAGTGAAGGACATTTTCCCCCAAGTCTCTTTAGCCTGGGGTGTCTGTGCTTTAATTGACCCCTTCCTGTGGTGTTTAATAGAGTATACATACTCTTGTTGAAAATTATGGCCAAACATAATGAGTTTAAAAGCAAATAAAACCCATAGTAAGAATATATGTAGGGTATTTTATTAAACCTCATTGTAAAAACATAAAAATGAAAAACAAGCACTGCCCAAACAGTGGACAGCTTTCATCAGTGTTTCTGATGGAGGAATGAAGTTTAATGTTTCAATTTGATGCATATTCAGTATTTCATGGATATTATGGCATGTGTAGTTCCGAGGTGGAATCCAAAAAAGTTTTTTTTTTTCTTATAATTTAAAATCTTGAGGTTCATGTGCTGTGCAAGCATGGCTGCAGATAGATGGACTGTTGAAAACACTCTGATTTGTCTTTCAGCAATCTTTATGATTTTTTAAAAGACAAAACCTTTGTGTATGAAATAATGCACTATACGGTCATTCAGTGCAGCATGGAACCACAGCATTTGTAATACTGCTTCATTCACATTCTCCTTTTCATCATGTCCACATTTGCGTAGTGTGCGTCTGCTGGGATTGATTCTCCCAAGACAGAGCTTGTCAATAGAACTCTGTTCTATGGCCAAGTCTCATGAATCTCAGATTTCAGAGCCTCTTACCAGCACATGAATGCAGCATAGGTCAGGAGTACACATTTCACTTACAAATCCTACTCATGTCCAACTACAATAAGGTTATTTTGACATTAATATAAAATGATACATTCAATGTAACTGATTTTATAGGTCACGGAAATGTTAATGCTGATTAACATATGATAATGTAAAGAAAGGAAACACATTTATATAAACTATAACACAGTGGACAAAGCAGTCATATTCTTTAGTAGTAGAAACAGCAATACCACAACGTATTTGATAATAAAAATAATTATTTTAAGTGAAGAATTAAAATTTGCAGTCTGATTGTGAAATATGGTGGAGCAGAAAGTACAGTTTGAAATGTAAATAGTGTGAAGTAACAAATAAGATAAATTTGCCAGTTGCACATCAAGCAGGCACAGAGAAACAGTTGCATTTATTTGCAGTTGTGTTTCTCACCACCTCATGAAATTAGTTCTTATATTCACGCTCCTTTTATCTCATCTTCACAAACTCCTCAGAAACATAATTAGGTTTTTGCTCAGTAGCTACAGAACTAGAGTCCATTGTGTCCACTTGCTAGTTGCTACCGTTGTCTCTCTGCTGTCTGGTACTGGGCAGGTTTTTGTTTTCGCTTTTTCATTAAAACACTTACGTCCTGTTTTAAGTTTGGTGACAGTTGGTAGACTTGACCGCAGAGTAAAGTTGCATGCCATGTAATCAAAACAGAGCTCAAAGACACTAGAGCACTCTGCAGACCTGAGGTGAACTGATCAGCTGGTGGTAATTCTCTCCTGGTTCATCACAATGCATGACTCCTGTTGCAGTACACATAGTCATTTGATCCCAATATTGATTTGTGCAGCTTTAAGTATTGAACTTGAATTAATGTACTCTCCGAGGCTACAACAATACTTAACTGGAACTAATGGCTGCTCAAAAGGTTTTTCACACATGAAAAGTTTGAGTCAGAGTAACCTGACTCAAAGGTACTGCAGTGCTACAAGCTTTGGGCAGGAGAGAAGCTGATAATAATGTAATACAATAGAGCCACTTCTGCATTGTGATCATTCAGCTTTGCACATAGTAAAGCTAAGTGTACAATGTTAGAAACTGCCTTACAAATTGGTGTTTTTTTTAACTGCAGAAACTGGCAAGTCTGACAGTCACCCCTTTTTCTGGAATGATGCAAAAATATTGCAGTCACACTGTGATTATTTTTTAATCGGTAAGACTTGTCAGAGCTCTGGGTAGCTCCGCTGATTCTCCGCCTGCATGCTCATGGCATAGGCAGGCCTTTGAGCGGCTACAATTAGAAGCAGATTGAGATTTCTATTTCTACATCCAAGGGAGATCGGCTGGCTAAGAGGCACGCTGAAAACCAGAGAGCCTTGTTGGCCAACACCAGCCTGTCTGCATCTGAAGCTATTCCACTGGGAAACCTAATCATAGCTGCAAACTCAGAAATCAGGGTCAGGAAATGTCAAGAATTCAGAAGGGGATGGTGGGGTGGGTTCCTGGAGAAGGCACTGAAGTAAAAAATTCTGGGGATCTCTCAATCCATGGCGCCTTTCAAAAGCGCCTCTCTGAGCCGTGTCATAGAGCTAGTTAGCAGTGAAACTACCACTAAGTAAAAACACGATGTTTCTCGATGACAACTTTTGCATAAAACAAATCCCTGCTTGACATGCCTTTCTGTATTGAAGCCAAGCGCTTTATTAAATTGGAAACTCTCCCCTCCCCTAACATTTCCAAGTGGTATTACTGTTGGCGCCACTGTCACAAAGACTGGATCACTTTTCTGTTTTCATATGAGAAAGGCACCGGTTCTATTAACAAGTAGGCAGGTTCTGCTGTTCTAATGCCCATCTGAATGTCAGTTTTAAACCCTTTAAATTCCTGGAGCTCACTCCATCTGGTGACCGTCCATCTGAGGATTGCTCTCATTTTATCTATCATCATTCTCCCACTTCGCTTTCTCTACTTCCTCCAACAGTGACACCCTTTTTTCTACAGTTACCCTGGTTGTTCTGCCATTTGCCATCTCCTCTACCTGCAGGGGATCAATACCTACAAAAACAAAAAATGCTGTCCTCATCCTGTTTTAGTTGTGCAAAACCAGACAAACTTTGTGCTGTAAATCGAGTGTATGTTTGTAATTATCAGTTATATGCACAGCTGCAAAGTGCCTGACTGAAATGTAATGGTTGCTTTCTGTGCAGTTCTCACCTGGGAACTGAAATACCAATGTATACCTGTATACACCTAAATTTATGCTTGGTAGTCTAAAGATGTAATTTAATATAATAGTTTTATCATTTTCATCATTATTATCACCATGCAACATTTTACACCTTAATTTTTCTTTCAAACCCTGGTGAGAAAGTCCAGGTTATTTTCATGCAAAAAAATAGCTGGTTCTGATTTTCACCAGTTTCTGATTTGGCAAGTCAAAAGAGATTGTGCCATCACCTTGAACAACAAGTCTTCTGATTGTTTTTGTGGATGAAGCCACACCGACGACATCCAACTCCAGTAGGATTTAGATGCAGGAAAAAAAGCAACACAATGCAATGTAAAAAAAACGAGTACAAAAAAAAGAATTCTCACTGAATATTGCAAGTGCCTACAGTGTTACGGAGGCAATCATTCAACCAAGAAAAACAAATATATATGCACACAGAACATGACACTGTGGCATATTATTTGGCGATCACATGATAATATCCCAATCCTGAGTCAGGATATTACAGAACCCAATGTTGCACATGTATTTTTATAATTTGTTGCAGAAAAAAACAAGCTCATAATGTCAGGTAGTGGTTGGCAATATTCTTCAAAATCCTCCAGATAATTGTAAGGTAACAAAAATCCAATATGAAATGTGTAAGTTTAACTTCCAAGTGCTTGAGATTTTATAGACATGCAGAGGCACATGCCTGACCACAGGTAGGTCAGACATGGGAATGTCATATAGATCTGTTTTCTGCTCTGGCATCTTCAGCTGGTCATTCATCTGATCATTGAAAATGTAATTAAAGCACTCAGTCTGTGCAATTAGCTCCAACCTACAGAATTTTATTACAGAAGATCCAGTGAAGGAAGAAAAGCCACTAAAATTAAAAATATGCCTGGTGCTGTATTTACTGCTGTCCTGTCGAGTTTGAATTCTAATATCTCAAGCTCTCGAAAGTCACTCGTTACAGAGAGTGTGAAAAATTGAAATAAAGTGCAATACAGCATAAATTGCACAGTAGTAAATAGCAGCTCTCTTACTGAATAATGTTCAGTTTTTGTTGATGCTTGTCAGTGTATTAGCTCAATTATATGGTCGCTTTTGAAAATGTTGATGCTGTGGAGTGAAATATGGAAACACAGCTTTTCTTCACTGACGACAGTCAGAACCAGAATCATCACAGAATCTCGACTTGAACTTTGGAAATAATAATTAGATCAGCGCCATGAGTTGTTCTCTGAATCAGTGTAATCAATTTAACCTGTTTATTACTACACGATTCATGTGTGGTGGTGTTTTTTTGGGGGGGGCAGTCTGAGTGAAAAGTCCCACTCTGCCCCTCCCCGGAAAAACTGATGATCTTGGACATATGCAACATGAAGGCTACTGTAATCCTAAAAGTGTTCAGCCTTTGCAGAACACATGTACAGTATTACAGATTTTTGAAATGAAAATTTGGAGAAACATAATGTTGCATTAAATGCACATTTTTTTTTGTATGGAGTCCAAGTTCAGCACCAGGGAATGAAACCAAATGAAGCCGATGACATCCATGTTATTCGTCAGAGGGTCACACACTGTGCAAACACGTTCTAAATGTCTCACCAGGTCGTCCAGCCACTTTACATGAAGTCCTGCAGAACATTTCTCCAGTTCTGATCATTGGCGTATAAATGGTGCACCAGACCATGAATCCCAAAAATAAATCACACACTGACTGAAAGAGAAAGGAGCTGCTCGTCACGATTCAGGCAATTGAGTCTTAGAATGCGCAAAGCAGATGCTTTTCCTTCAAGCCTGTCTGTGTCTGCAGCTTTGTCAATATCTGTCTTTACATTTAAAACAGAGACGTGTGTATTTGTGTTGCAGCACAGGCAGTGAAACTGTGGTTTCATAGACATAAAGCAGAGAACTACAGTATATGTTTGTCCAAGTGCATAATCAGCATTCATCTCTCTCAGTTTCAATATTCATTTCTCTGCTCTCACGTCCCCTCCTATGAGGATGTCAGGAGTTTTTCCCTCGCATCAGTCAACATGCAGACTGCAGTAGCTACCATTACATGGCTTGGAACCTGTTACTTCCCTTCCTATCTGTCATGATGACCCCCCCCCTCAAAAAAAAAGAAAAAAACTTGAAAATCTCAGAAAATGGGCTACAATATGCGACATATCCCGTCAGAAGGAGTTTTTCACCTTGTGAGGAATAAATCAAACGTGATATTATGCTGAAACTAGCATTATCGGACAGGGAAGGATTATATGAAACACCAAATAAGCTCCTTTCACATTGCAGTGTCACAGGATACAGCCTGGTAAATGTGTAAGAATGAAAGAGTTTCATAAATTTCAGAGGAAAAGACTCTTGTGCACAGGAGTAAACTGTCAAATGCAGAGGCGAGCCTTAATACCTTTGATTATTTGAAAACTGACACAACACTTCATTATGAAACACACAAAGCTCTTAATGCGAACATTTACAGGTAAGAGGTTGGCACCGTCGAACAGCTTTGTGACACCTTCACGATGAAGACTCCATTGTGAGAAACAGGAGGGCACAGCTGTGTTTACTTTCTCCTGTCACATCAGGTTAATAAAGTAATTTAAGTGTGACCTTGATTGTGTAGAGATCAGTTTTTGGTGCCATTCTCAGATCATACATTTGTGTTTCCAAACCAGAAGTTGAAGTGGATAAACTTATATATAAAACTATATATATAAAAAAACTAAACTATATATATATGTATATATACATATGCAGCATAATAATCTAAGATGTACTACTTTACTTGTAAACCATAGGTAAACATTAAAGTGACCTTAAACCAATCATTAGTCAAGGATTAACAGGCACGGGTCTTCACCCAGAACAGGCAACACAGAAAAACTGGCAGGAACACAAACTACAATCTCGCAAGTAACAATGCAAAAGAGATCTATGGAGATTCTCAGTCATCCAGGTCATTATCAAGGTTGAAAGAGCAAAAGAACAACAGCTGTGTGGTGGAAGGAGCAGGCTGACCAATGACAGACTAACAGATAATGAGGAGGGAGTGTCAGTGGGTGGAGCCTGTGTACTGAACAGAAGATGTGCGAGCAGGAAGCTCCAGAAGAGTCCATGACAAGTTGACAAGTTGAGATTTGATTTTTCACAAATGTGTTATAAGTCTACTGTGAAACAAGTGAGTAGTATGATTTATTTCATGCATGTTTGAGTAAGCCTAAAAACTAAAAGCACAGCAAAGAAATTATGATCAAAAATGTTTTAAATGAGCAGTAAATACAAGCACTGCAGTACAAACTCCAGTGTTCTTCACCTCTTATAAATCATCATTTGGTCTGTGTCTGTTCCCCAGTATCAAAAGGTTTTTCTCTTTTCCTCTCTGTATTCGACAAGAATGAAAACAGTGCTTAGACAGATGAAGGTGTTTTGAGTGACCTAAATGACTCAGTTAGCTGACTCATCAGAGTCATTCAAGTGAATCTCATCTTCCTCCCCCAACATAATCTCCCTTGTCTTCATCCTCCTCCTCTTCATCCTCTGATGATGAGAGAAAGAGCGTGAATAAGTGCAGCAAGGACAAGAAAAAAAGAAGTAGCAGAAAGGAAATAATATGAAGAAAGTGAAGGAAAGAACGTTTCTTTTTCCTTAACACCTGCCATTATAAAATATAATTCTATATAACCTTTTGAAAAGTGATTTGATTACCACTTTGCACCATATATTCTCAGTCTGTGTTGATCAAGACTTTCATCCCTAAATTTCTGTGATCCGAAGTCTACATCAAATGCTACATGATAGAGCAGCATAAGGATGAAGTGTTTAAATGCATTAGGAGATGACCCTGAACTTTAGTCATAGGTTAGTAATTTGCAGACATAAGGTGAACATACAAACTACGGTGCTGCCTGGCTGAAATAACAAAATATAAAAAAGTAATCCCAGCGTGACAAAGATCAGGTGTTAGACTGCTATGACGCTGGGTTCCAGGTTTTCTTCCTGCAGTCTTCTGCTCCAAGCACAGCTGCAGGCACAGACCACGGTTTTCTTGGTAAACGTGTGTAAACACGAGAGAGTAGTATTCTTTCAAACATTTATTTATTCAGCATGTCGTTTTCTTTGTCAGGGACAACCTGCTCACACACACAGTAGCAAGTGTTTACACCTGCATGCTGAAACAACTACAGACTGATTTGTTGGATTGACTGAGCAATGTTGCCACATAAATGCATGTATTAATTACTTGTGCACTCGGAGTGCAGACCTCCTCTAAGGATGAACACAGAAAATAGTCCTGGAAATAATACTTTTACTGAGGGGGGGGTATCAGCACAAAAAGTTACTGGGCTCTTCCTTAGCCCATACCCCACCCCGCCACCAAGTTTTTTGTGTAATCTTGCTAAAAGACAGGTTGACACTCTCATAGTGCTTTCTTGTAAGATTATGCAATTATGAATATTGATTGAAATATTATATACTTGCTTCACAATGAGAAGGTGATAAAATAGTTGCCATCCTCTGTAGCTACAAATTCATACAGCAATTCACAACTTGCAGAAACAAATCATGCATCACCCTCCACTGTCATCACCGACAGGCAAATTCAGATATGTCATTGATGTCATGGTGTAAGAGTCTTATTATTTCAATTCTTAATGTTGTTCATAGTGTGTTTTGCAGAGTGGGCGTTAAAGTTGTGTTTTTCAGTTGTCCATGTCACTTTAGGAACAGATGCGTAGACCTACTGTGATCAATCCAGCTGTCGACACAATGCAGTTTGTGTTTTATGACCATGGCCGTAAACAAGTCTTTTTTGTGTGTAACTACAGTATGTATGTGTATGTGGGACTGGTGAGTGGCTGTGCGCCCACATAGAATTTATTGCCTCATGGCCCCAGAAAGGGTTAATTCCGCCCTGCCTTCGCTCAGATAGAGTTCAAAGACCATAACGAACTTTTCTAAACTCTGCCTTGATGCTAATTTCCTTGATTAGTAGACCTGTCCCCCACTAAAGGGTTAATAGCACAGTTAATCTCCATGTCACAGTGTCATAAAGTTCAGTATGATTTAAATCTGGCTTTGCTGGCAGGCTGACGGTGAGTGAGCCTGCGTGCTGCTTTGTCTGCCAGACTACCAGCTCTCGCGTGCTGTGCCTCCCCGCCCAACTCTCATTGAAAATGAATGATTACCAGGCGGCTGTCGTGTCTTGTCTAAAAAGCCCTTAAAGCTGCAATCTGCTTGATTCTGGAGTCTGCTGGGTGTAAATATGTTTTGCCTGCTGGATGGGTGTTGCGCTGAGGGGGCTCACCCATCAAAAGAGCTCATCCCCCACTGAGCTGCTGTGCTGGGGAAAAAAAATAAAATAAAATGCACCACAAGTTAGTCATGTCCCTCTGTGACAGGATAAATGGCAGCTCCTAAGCGCAACAAGCAAAAAAAAACACAACTTCAGGGTGACCATGGCAACCAAGTTAGAGAAAGAGCACTGCAGGGTTTTGCTGTCAAAAACTGGACTGGACTGGGAAAGGACAGGCGGAGACAGAAGAATGCTGAGCGGGAGAAAGTCTCCTTCCACAACCAATGTGTGTGATGACCTGGAGTTCACCCCTTGTTGAAATATTCCCACTGCAGAATTATTCCTTCTGTGACAAATCTATATACACCTACTGATGTGACACATGCTGCATCAGTAAAAAGTTAGGAAGCTACTTTCTCCCCAGCTGCTAAATTTCTATCTCTCTGTTGTTTTACTGTAAATTCCTGTCACATCTCGTTCTTCTTATTCCTACTAAACTAATGTTCCTGCTCTGCCACAGTGGGGCTGGCACACGTTCGAGGTCAAAAGGGCACAAGGGTAAAAGTTCGCCAAACCGACATGGCAAAGTGAAGAAAAAATTCTTATCTAAGAAGTCTTTTGATGTTTGGAAGTGTATTCTGAATGCGGCTTCATCCTTGGCACACATTCTAGGACAGCGTTGCCCTGGGACCTGCACTATGAAATTGACATTAATGAGAATTGAGGTAGGGAAGGAAGGTGGTGCTTCTCAATTTTCCTGCTCCTTCCAGGATGCAGCTCCAGACCGACTGTGTTGACTTGTGAAAACCAACTTTTTAAAGCACAATATGCTGAACCGACACAATTGCTTAAGTAATGCTGAAGAAAAAGTCTGTCTGTGCAACACTTTGGTTCAGACGTAGATATGTCAACAGCTCGTGGCCAGAGTACCCTGACATGTGGTATGAATATTCATCAGACTCGGATAGGATTTTTAATGATCTTCTTTTGTCTAGCACCACCAGTCAAAATTTCCCTTTCACCAACACTTTGGTGACTGTCAAGGTCAGCGGTTCTGGCACTTTGCTGTGGACATTCAAAATACCGCAATTCAAGAACTGTGATATTTTGTATTCGAACACGAGATACTAACATGGAATCACCAAATTAACATGAAATAGCAAGGTGTATTTGTGCCCACTTGAGGATGAACCGTGCCCATGTCAAACTGTAAAAAGAAAATAACTTTGCATGGGAGCCAGTCTTGTGGCAGTATACAGTCACTGAACACCTGTATACCTGTTGATTCATGCCACTGTCCAAACAACCAATCAGGTGGCAGCAGTGCAATGCATCAAATCATGCAGATACAGGTCAGCTTCAGTTGATGTTCACATCAAACATCAGAATGGACAAAAAATCATGGGGAGGAGTCTGGGCTGCATCAGGTCTTACACAAAAAAAAATCTTTTCAAACGTCATTACTAACAGTTCTTTAACTTCAACGGGTTCTTTTGAACATGAACTGTCCTGAACATGAATGGAACATTGAAGAATATGAATGGTTCTTCTGAACATGGCTTCTCTTGCCGACGCCTTGCTGCCAGAGACCTGGCAGAGCTTCCTCTCACATAGCTCAGCCACATTTGGCTTGAGGGAGGAAGCAGTTGAAATCCTCAGTATGGCTTGAAGATGTGTGCTCCCAAAAAGGCACATGGTCCACTTGAACATTTGGGAAAGCTCAGGGAAGCTGTGGGTCAATTCTGTCAAAAATTACCCAAGCTTTTCCACTCCCTCCCTGAACTTGTCGTTGAGGTCATCGTTGCACTGCAGGTCAATGAGCTCCATTTGAAGGACAGGAGGGGCATCTTGCACATCAAAAAAGAAGGGGTCTGCAAAAATTTGAGAAGTGGCTCTGTGCATCTTCAAGTCTGAAAATCTGTGTTCAAATTCCTCCTGTAGCTTCAAAATGGCATCAACATATTTACCACTGAATGGTGTGCCTGCATCCATGAGTGCCTTGCATGTTGGGAAATGGCAAAGGTTTTTCTCAGAGAGCTGGGCTTTCCATAACACAAGTTTTGTGGAGAATGCTCTCACATTGTCATAGGCCGCGCTGACAAGCTGCCCCTGGCATTGGAACTTCTTGTTCAGTACATTCAGCTCATGTGTGATGTCAACAAGAAAAGTTAAGTCCATGAGCCATTTGGGATCACTTAGCACAGGAACAGCCACCCCATCCTTCTCCATGAAGGCTTTTACTTCTGCTTTCAACTCAAAAAATCTCTTCAAGACGTTTCCCCTGCTGAGCCAACGTACCTCGGTGTAGTAGAGCACATCCTTATATTTTGACTCCATTTCCTCTAAAAAAGCACGGAACCTCCATTGCTTTAAGCCCCTGGATCTGATTTGGTTGATGCATTTCACAACGACAGACATCACATAGTCAAACTTCAGGCATATGCTGCAAAGGGCCTGCTGATGGATAATGCAGTGCTGAGCAATGGCCTCCTCCACACCCTCCTCTTCCAGTTTTCTATGAACGAGTGCCACCAGTCCATTTTTCCTCCCTGTCATTGATGGCGCTCCATCGGTTGTTATTCCAACAAACCTTTTCCATGCCAAACCGACATCCACAATGGCATCACACGGCTGGTGAAATATCTCCTGAGCGGTGGTCTGGCCATGCATTGGAATTACTGTGAGCAACTCCTCCATCACTTCAAAATTGTCATCAACAACAAGGACATACATTGCGAGCTGGGCAGTGTCAGTGATGTCTGCTTTCATCAAGAGCAACTGAGTATGCATCTGAACATTTGGCTTTCTCACGCAGTTGATCATAAATGACAGGTCAGAGATGCGCTCAGCCACGGTGTTGGCAGAAAGGCTAATGTTGCTAAACTGACCTTTCTTTTCCTATACCTGCAGCCTTGTATGAATGGCTTTCCTGCCTTAACAATCATCTCACTAACTGTGTAGCTAGCTTCGACTGCTGCATTATTTTCTTTGGTTGCTTTCTTGAAGAAATTCTGTTGCCTCAGTAAACATATTTTAAGATTGGCAACCCAGTTGGCTCTCTCATCTCCCTGGTATTTCGCATACTCCTCAGCATGTCTAGTTGAGTAATGACATTTGAGGTTGTATTCCTTGTGCACCACTACTTTTTCTGTGCAAATAAGACACGTCAGGGTGCTCACGTGCTAAACAAAGAAATATTGCATCTCCCACCTTTCCTGAAATTGTCTGTGGTCGTCACAAACCTTTCTCTTCACTGCAGGCTTTGAAAAAGACATCTTTGGGCCTGTGTGACAAGATATATATTCATTCCACTTGGTGTCACTCTCACAATAAAGTTTCAGTCAAGTGTTTAGCAAACCAGCGACGCACGGAGAATGTAATTTCCACAATGTGCGTCCATTTCTTCTTCCGGTAACAACAACAGGGTGGATAATGAACAGCCCAGTAGCAGTCACTTTTTTTGCACTCGCTATCCTGGTACTTTCTACCATCTACAAATATCATGATGTTCATGTCATCATGAAAGACATGAATGTCGAGTTTGAGTATTGAATATCAGTTGATATCCTGTAAGTCTGTCCACCTCCCTCTCAATATTATCAGTTGTAATATTTATTGTCATTTTTAGGGTATATTTTTATTTAAAAATTCTTAGGAGAAAATTTTTCACAAGGTTCACTTGGGGGGAAAATTTTACACACGATTCTTTCATTAGCCGTTCATATAAAACTCGCACTAATATTAAACTTTCATATTAAGGTGGGGGCCACAAAATATCATCCCATGGGCCACGAGTCTGAGACCCATGGTGTAGACAAAGTAGAAATGTAGACAACTAGGGGGAAGCTTCCATCCCACAGAGACTGGTCATCATTTAAAAAGCGTGCACTCACAAACACCTCAGACAAAACTGACCACCGATGCAGAAGTAAACCAGCCAGGTGAGTTCTGAAGGTCATCTCTGCACTTTCGATCTGCTCTCCATGGCTGTCACATTAGCATGCACAGCCTTAGAATAATCTCTAACTTGATGAAGCTCTACCTGCTGTGACACCACGCGGCTAACACTCCCTGTCAGTTCCACGTCCCTGCCAAGTGCCACACACACACCCACACACCCACCGACACTGGACTATCTTTGGTTTCAATTTCTGCACTAATCTCCTCTCGGCATTATGCAAGCCCTGCTGCTCACTTACCCAAGACCATCCCGGGGAGCTTTCGCTTTAACGAGATAATCATACCAACGATCAGATTGACATTTCAGACACTCGCTCCACTCACTGCATCAATGGGGGAACCCTACTTCTATCACTAGATCCATATTAGACTTGGCAGATTATCATTTAGCGCAATTCACACTTCATTGTGAAGTACTCGCAGATGATTTTTGCATTCAAAGGTTGCCGCCTTTCTTGGAGTAAGATTAACACACATATAATTTGAATTCAATTAATTTCTCCTCTTTTAATCCCACCAAGGCCAGAGATACAGAGATCCTCACTTACTCAACGTTATTGTCAGCTCCTCAGTGGCGACGGCTTAGGAAGCAAATCCAATTATTTGACTTAATATTCACTTTGGTGTGCTGGCGATGCTGTCTGGGTGTCTTTTCTTGTGGTCATTTGGAGAAAAGCTGGTGGAAAGAATCAATTCTTTTGTTTTTAGAGCTGGGCTGTGCTTGAAAGCACAGTAGCAGCAGGAGGAGAGTTAGTCTGTACACTGTGATCAACTAACTGACGACGTGACAGCTTGATTCAGCTTTTGTCTTTTGTCTGTTTTTTTTAACCGGTGGAGTATACTGACTGAAATTTCAAAGCAATCTTTTGAGATTTCCTTAATTTGACAACTGCAGCCAAGACACAACAGGAAGCAAAAGAAGCAGTGAGAGCAGATAAACAAAAGTGTGATTTAGTTTGAGATACATAAAGTCTGGCTGCAATCAGTTCATAAATAAGGACCGTGCTGTATCAAACAAACTTAGCAATGGGAGAATTTAACTAATGATTCTCATGATACTTTAATGGGGTTAAGGGTAACAAATTTCAGGCTCTGAGAAGAGGGATTGCCTGGTGAGTTCATCAGACTGTAACATTCTGACATGACAGTACTGAAGCCATGGTTTTCAGCTGGAAAAACGATCCCTCTGGGAGTGAGCTGCTGACCAAACCAAGGACTTTGAGTATCTCAGGACTTTGGTCATAAGGGTAAAATGGACCTTTGGAGCACCATCAGAAATAATGCAACCCATAGGTTCCCCCCATCTCCTCTGAGCTTTGGGGTAGTGACCAAATCACAGATTTAACTGGCCAAAGGGAGCTTCATCCGCAATGTGGCTGGGCTCAACTTTAAAATGGGAGGAACTCAGGCCTCCGGAGGGAGTTGGAGCTGAATCCTCCATTGCATCGAAAGGAGATCATTGAGGTCATTGAAGCAACCAGCAGGCATTTGATCAGAATGCCTGCTGGGTGCCTTCCTTTGACTGCCCAATGGTTAAGAAACCACAGGGTGGATGCAGAATACGCTGTACCTCTTGATCCCTCTGGAGGAGCAGCTAAATGTTAGAAAGAATGTTTGAACTACCTTGCTGGACCTACTGCAAGGTAAGTGACAGAAGGTGGACTGGTGACAGCATTGTGAAATGTATTTTTGAACAGTAATGGTATAGAATTTGAATTTGAGCTCAGCACACAGTCTCTAACTTGGGTTGTTTATCCAACGCTATCCAACACTATCCAATGTATGTGATACCTATCTAAAAAAACGAATAAATGGTTGAACAGGTTAAGTTGGATGAAAAATTATTTGCAATTTCCACCTGAAGTTACCAACTATTCCTCTGTTTTTTCTTCAGACTGCTATTACAGGAGAAGAAGATCCAAATCCAGGAAAATGAAAGGCAAGAGTTGTGCCTGTAATTGGATTAAGCCTTTTCTCTGGATTCTACTTGCATCCCGTGATTCCTCATATAGAAAACTGTCACCAAAACAGATAGTGTGGATTATGACAATGAACACCCCACCCCAAAAAAAGATAACACTGATGCTGAGTTCTCACCCTACCACCACCTGTTGCTGGATGCATGGGTGCTGCTGAACACCAATCCAATGAATTTAAAGTTACCCCACATTTCTTACCAACACTAACACACTGTTTTTCTTTTCTACTTTCTGCATTTCTACATTTTGTTGTATGTTAGGTAAGTCCAACTGAAATTAAATTGCTTTACTTGCTCTATACATTACTTGTCCTGTGTTCTCCTTTGAAAAGAAAACAGAAACCATCGGGAAGAAACTGAGGTTTTATACTGTTTGCTTTCCCCCCTAGTTTTGACATGTATCTTTGACACAACCAATCAAATCTTGTATGAAGTAGTAACGTCAGCATTCTTAGCACAGTCATTGAGCAAAACAAGAGCCACAGACATTGAACAACAAGCCATATTATCCTGCAAACGTTTACTTCTTCATAGGGCGATAAGTTCAAACTATTATTCAGAAGATGTAGTGCACCATCAACTGCCTTGTGTTTCATTGCCAACCCTGTATAACCTTCTGTCTCATGTTCATGGTAGTGGAGGACAACATTTCTCCATAGCACCACCATAGCCACACTTTGTGGTCATGCCCGCATAAACCTTGAGCAACGCTTTCTGAACACTTAGTATTTATGCAGGGGATACAATCACATCGTGTGGGAGTCACATGAATCCAGCAGATGAACATTCAAGACATTCATCGGTATCCATGGTGACAGATATTTTCAGCTCAAGGTACAAAATGTAGAGTGTATCCCAGAGTTTACATGTATATTTATACCGTAGTATCTTAATGTAGAGTGTCCTCCACAGCTGTGGGTCTAACTTCTCATGCAGTAACACTCCACAGTGAAGGGCCAGAGGGTTAAGACATTGCATCTTTTGGCACTTATACTTTGGCTTAGCTGTTGACCATGATAGTGGCCAACTGGTTAAAACCTGTAAAGCAGCACTGTACCTGCAGCCAGCAGGTGACCCAGACTGTTCTCTGGTACTGCTCCACAGTGCGGCAGCCTGTCAGTTCTGCATGGTTATCATGGTCACCCACATTCCTGTGATGTGAGCAGAATCTGAGATGCATTTGACAGTGTGTCAACACTAACAGCTACTCACTTCCATTAGCTAATATCAGCCACTTGAGTGGCTGTTTCTCTGCTGAAGTCGCAGCAGTCAGATTGTGGCGATGCAGCCATTTCCCGAATCTGATTTGTCGGAGCATGAATCTGTTTGCTGTGCATGGTGTTGGGAGATTACAGACACTCCCAGACTGATGTGGGCAGCCAGCCTTTTAATAACTCACGAGGCTATTAATTTATTTACACAGATAAAATGCTCAGACTCGCACACAGAGTCATTCATTTCAATGAACAAGCAGATATGCATGCAATCATGCACAGACAATACAAATGTTGAGTGTGAAGAGCAAACATTTCATTTATTGACTGTTGTGTTGTTGAATTTTAAACATGCAACAAAGTTCCAAAACTTCAGGTGTAAGTGACAGCAGCCAGCAGCATCAGAAATTATTTGACATGTTACACTTGCAGACTTTATGCATTGTTGACCAAAGATTATGTGAGTCTTATAAGTAATAGTATTTACCTGTGGAACACTTTAGGGAACCCTGTAATTTTGGTTGGTAATGTTGCTAATTTCTGCCTCAAAGTGGTTAAAATAAGTTATTATGGTTATATGTATAATATATTTACAGTAAAATCGCAGCTGCACTCCATTAGCAGAGTTTAGATGGCAATACAGCTTGGAGTTTGTTTCCGGTCAATAAAAAGCAGTTATTCCACTTGAATAACAAAATTTCATGACCATCCATGCAATTGTTGAGACATTTCTCTGAAGACAACACATGTGGCACTAAAGGAAAAGCCACCAAAGATTCAGGTCAGTGGATCACCATAGTCATTAGGATTCATCCTCCAAGGACCATGAAAGCAAAAAAATTCGGGGCAATCCGTTGGTGTCAGTGTAGACCAAACTGGTGGTCCAACCTAGAGACCTTTTCATAAAGACAAAGACATTTTCATCCCTTGAGCCATGCCACTGTAATAGCACTACAGTATCACTAAGTAGACCCAACTTCAACTGGTTAAAATGCGTAGAAGTCAAATGCATGTCCTTAGCAGACAGTGTATAAGAATCTTTTACAATTGTTTAAAAAATGTTAAAGATCCAAGGTGTTGAGGTAGTTTTCCTTGCTTAACAATTTTTCCAACATTTGCTACTTGTTTTTTTTGTAACTCAAGACATTTCAAACAAAATGATACTTCTTAAACTCCTTTTTGTACTCTCTCTTGTACTCTCTCTTTTGCACACAGCATCCCTCCTCTCAGTGTGGTCCCTTCATTTGAATTTTTGGACCCAGACCTTAACGTGTAGGGTTTGCCTGTTGTGCCAGTTGTTTCCTGCCACATCAAAACAGCTGTGCGTTTCATGCCTCTTATGGCAGTCAAACCATCACTGAAATCAACTTAACCATGCAGCTAAAAGGCAAAACACTACATTTTGTTTGTGACACACAAAGGCCACATTGTCTAAGGTGAGACATTATGTGCATCACAATAAGTACATTAAAGTATCTGATTTTATCTTCTTACTGTGAACACTAACTGACCCAGACTGACACATACCTAGTCCAACTTGTGGTTCCATCAGTCACCACACAAAATCATAATCTGCTCTACAGTCATAACATTTTGCCCTGCCTTTATTTTTTAAACTTGTGTTCTTGTAACTTTATCTTTTTTAATCACAGAATGAATTCATATTTTTAGATTTTAAATATTTATTTCAGATTTATTTTTGTATCGATGAAAATGCTTGTGTTCATTTTAATGGAGGAACATGTCATCCAGTGCAACTGTGTGACTTACTGACAACAATAGTTTTCAGACAACAATGGGACATGGAGGAGTAAGTATTATCAGGCTTATGATACACACTGTACTTTAATTTCATTAATAGTTTGAGTCTTTTTGTGATATTTTTAAAAATAGTTTATTTTGCCAGTTACAGTGTATTCATACCATTAAACATAACAGATGAGTCAGGAACCCATTCACATGCAGGGTCAAAGAAACACAAGCACACACTCATCAGAGTGGACTAAATATCATTCTCTGCAATTATCAGTTGTCATCATCACAACATACAGATAATATGAAATTTGCAGCTTTATGTCTATTGAATGACTGAGGTCAGTGATATGACGTGTGAAGCAGCACACGGGAGGAAATGGAATGGGATGTGTTTGCAGGTCCGGCTTAAGCAGTCTCCAAGGCTACAGACAGGGCGTCATACACTCCTGCTGCGAGATGATGGGAGAGACTTTAATTTGCTCACATTGTAAGACTTTCTCCCATTGATGTAAGTGGATTAAGGCAGCGCTGGTGCTCAGTGGGAAGTAGTGGCAGGTAGATAATCAGATACTGCACAGCTTAGCATTTACTTGGCAGGTCTTACATTACCAGTCTGATCCCTGCATCATGTTTAGGTTTGCTGTGTGAAGACACCTCATCGCTGGTAGCTTGGCTTTTCAACGGACCTCCAAGGTTGCCTGGCAGGGTAACAATGGCTAGCAGGTGGCAGCTGCCGTCAAGGGTTTACCTTCAGCCAAAACAGCTACTTAACCCAAGTGTCTCTGGGTGAGAGGAACAGTAAGCAGCTTGGCTTATTTGGTGAAATAATGTGTGAGAGGATCTATGGTGCCAGGATAAGCAATTTGCCAAGATGATATAGTCGGGATCCAAAACAAAACAACCACAGCAACAAAAAACTGTATTTCAGGATACAGTATGCAGTGTGTTCCAGTTTGTGATTTATACACATGGGTCAAATTAGACTTAAAATTAAACTGTGACTGTGTTTTCTAGTACTTCTTTGTGGTTATCAAGAGAGATGCGATTGACCAAGTCACCTTGATTACCCTTTCCCAAGATCGCTCAGGAATTAAGTGCCTCCTCAGTTCTCGTTCCATTAAGACGACAGAGGGCAGAAATAACATGGACATTTACAGTGTGCTTGAGACCGGAAAGTTGCAAGTTTGAATCAAAAGGCACAGTCTGGACAGGAGTCTGGGCAGGAGAACAGAAAGTATCTTCGTTTGAGAACAGTAGTAGGCAGTGGGTACAAAACTAATTATGGAGGACTCCAACAACAAAATCCAAAAATAATAATTAAGAAAATGTCCCCAGTGTATCTCCTGGTTTCTGGTAAGTTTACCTCAAGATCCTGATTCCATCCATCTGTTTTATGAACATTTTCACTTTGTGCGGACTTGGCTGAGGTGAAAAATGCTGATGTATGGATTAAAACAATAATAAAATAAACAGTCTGAATATGCACAGCTTTCTTTGAGAGTTATTGTGACGTGCAAGCACAAAATTGTCACTACAGTTCCTGGCTGGCATGTTGGCAGTAATTACGTACAGTAGTTTACTTTAAGGCCTGCATTAAATACCACATCTCAAAGTTCTCTAACATGAACACTCACAGGTTATTCATAGGTTAACCTTGTAATGCCACTTTGTGATGTCATTCACTCTTGATTTCCTTTATCCTTTATCGTACCTGAAGCAGCATTGCACAGCTCATGCAGACTTTTGCATTATATTTTTTGATGCTGTGTTGGTGTAAATCATGGGTTCAAACCTGCTGGGAAAACAAGCTCCCATTTCTCACTTAGCTTTACAGAAGTCCAAGCCTCAGCTGTGAAGTTAATACAGCCTTCAACAGAAAGTGTGCAGCCTCGGCTAACGAAAACACAACATGTAAAAAGAGAGCTCTGGAATTACAGGGTGTTGCATTTCTCCTCTTTTGGTAGAGGCTGCTGTGTTGTTGTCACCTACTACAAATCTGTTTTTCATCTTTTGGACTTTTTGCGTCAAATATTGGCTCATGTCTCTGAGTCACAGTTAATGGAATGATGGGACATCTGAGAAGTTTAGAGAAGCTGTGCCTCGATATCTGACACTTGACAAGGGAGACTGACCAGAGTCACCATAGGAATCTCTTTTTGTGCATATTTCATAAAATCAATCTCTGTCTAGAGAATATTTGTGATATTCCATTTAATCTATATATATCACAAGTTTTAAAATATTTGACACATTATATATATGGTGAGTGTGTGATTATTTTTACTACCTTTTGAGACTTATAGATTGGCATCCATGCAGCACTCCTTTGAAGTAGAATTGTTTGTCTCTTCATATTAATGTTTTCCTTGTAATGAGGATTTCATAATACACATGAACTTGATTACTACATAGGTATGATGTCACTGGTCATTTTGCTAGATTCCCATGGCTAAATACCTTACAAGTGGAAGACTTTCTGGAGTGGGTGCTCATATCGCAATTTCATAGATTTTTTTTTCAGTCCCAGTGAGGTTTTGTTGAAGTGCAAACAACTACTCGTGACTTTTTATATGGGGTCATGAATCAAAAAGGTTGGTTTAATCTTCAGAATGCATTGTATGTATAAGTGTAGCTTTTGTAACATATAACTAGTACAATGGTCTCAAATTGGAAGAGAGAAATCTTACCTTTGACCACTGAAAAAATTACACACTAAAAAACACACACACAATAAAAAAAAATCCTGACCAAAACTATGAATAAAGTAGTGGCCAAAATCAGTGATGTATGAATACATCAACCAACAACACCAGATGAACACTGTAACAAAAGTGCAAACTAAAACCTAGAAGCACAACATGTGGGAGCTGAGAGTCAGACTGAGGCAGCCAGCTCAGTAAACTCTGCAGAGCAGCAGCCCAGGTGAACCACATCTCACTGATGATCTCCACTCTGCTGCCACTTCCTGTGAGAGGAGGAGGAGCTCAGCTGGGACAGGAGGAGCAGAGTAGGAGGGGGTTGTCACAATACATAGACTACAAGTACCTTCAAAATTGTGCAGAACATATTGCTGCCAGAAGACATAGGGTTGTGTGTGTGACACAGATTTTGACTCAGCTGTGTATTAGTGCATCCCTCTCCAGGGGGTCACAGAGATGATCCCATGCTGCTGTGCCCCTGGTAGCTATTACAAATGGAAAACAGTCAATATCAGCTGAGATGGAAAAATCTATCTGCATCCTGTTAATCGTGTCCGCAGCTCAAAGGATCCGGCCCTGTCCTTGAGCAGGTAACTTTAAACCTGGCGAGCGGTCGGTGCCTTTGAATATTACCATTAAAATTCTGCGTCTTGCCTCAATAGAAAATGCTGAGTCATTACATACCGTGGCCCTCCTCTGACTCACTGCAACGCAATCATCCATTTTTGGTCAAAGATGAGGATAAATCCCTAATGTTGGCCCCAGTGAGCTGCAACCTGCCTCCATTTGCTTCAAACTGACAGACACACAGAGTGAAAAGCTGTTGGACACTCACCACAAACACTACACAAGATAAAACCTCTCTGACATCTGTGGGGGGAGCTGCTTTATCAGATTATTCTCAGTGCGTTCTGCTCAGCTGAACTTTATTTGCCTCTTCGGGGCACTAATCCAAAATGAGATATCCAAAAAACACTCATTATGGGGTGTTATTGGAATTTTTGTGAGAAAGCTAATTACTTACAAATTATTTCATTTATGATTACGCAATCATAAGCATAATTTGAATAATGAATATCAGGGAGAATGCGCTCTCTGAGGCATTTTGGAAATTAAAACCTTCAGTTGGGATCAGATTAAAGAAAAAAAGATTAAAAAATGAATAGATGTGGGAATGCCAAAATACGCAAGAAAAACCAGGTTATTGCACATGGACGCATGTCAAGTTAGACGTTTTGCATGCATATTTCTGGCATCTGCAGGAACTGCTTCATATCTGTCGTCAGGGCAATTTTCTTCAGTGGAAACAACATGTCAGAGTGGGAAGTGACTCAGACGGTGAGCAGAGCACAGTGGAGTCATCCACAGCAAGCACAGACCCTCCACATTACCTGCTGCTGCTGATGTCACACGTCCAAAACGCAGCAAACATGAGGCTTTTTCTCAGCCTCAGAAATGACACCTGGGCTGCGCTGCAATGGATATAAACTGTCTTGCTTTGGGACCTGCAACCCAGAAATTCACAAAGTCCTTTGTTCGAGGAAATCAAATACGGTGTCATTTTTAATAGGCAGTTTTCAGACAAGCAGTTTCCTTATGAATAGCGACCTTACCGGAACTCCACGTCAAGGACTTGCTTTGACTCGGAGATTTGATTTGGATTCGCCCCAAAAACTTAAAAACTCCTCTGGCAAAAGGAAACGTTTCTGAAGGTTACTCACAGGTTAACATTTTTTTTCTTTCAGCAGTTGTAGCCAAGGCTGCAGGGGAGGCCAAACACACAGGAACCTCCCTCCAATTACCAGCCTCTCAAATTCTCAGACAGTATTTATGTGTATTTATGAAGAGAGGGAGAAACTCAGGATGCAACAGTGAATACAGAGACATGGAGAAAGTAAAGAAGGTTACAAATAATTTAAGATTCAAATAAAAAGGGAAAGATCTGATCAAACCAGCCCAGGAGTCAGGTGACAGACATACAAACTCTGATAAGGCAGGAAAGCAGAAAGATTGGGACCTTCTATAAAATGACTGATGGATATTTTATTAGTGTCACCATATAAAAAACAAGGCCAATTTATTTTCTCATGCTGTTTATGGGTGTTTCCATCAGTCAACATAGCATTAAAACAGTCAGATATTATTTCCGATCAAGTGAGAAATATAAAGTGGTCTGTAATTAAATTCACGTCGCTGAGTGTTGGCTGCACATTTGCATGTTCACTTGCTTGCATGTTTTAAAGGCACATTCCACTAAAAATCAATCCTTTGAGTGACAACAATACCTCTTCCAGGCTTCAAAGGTTAATAGGAGGATGCAGCCATGGCTGCAGCCATCCTGGGATTCCCAGCAATTATAATCGACTCCAATCCCATGCCCAATAAAAAAAAGTAAACACAAAAAAAAAATCATCACATTGCAAATAATTCTCACTTGCTAGAAATCACTGAACCTGCTACTTCCTGTGGAGCTTTGAAGCTGTTAAAGGTGCGAGGAGGAGTTTTGTTAAAAAACGACACTTTTGTCTATATACATTGTTTCTCATCAAAATCCATGTAACGTGTACGTTTTTTAAACTACCTTTTTAACTACCAAACTGTGCCTACTGCTAACACCAGGGCAGCGGTAAAGAAAGCCCAGCAGCAACTCCACTTCCTGAGGGTGCTTAGGAGGAACAACCTGGAGGAGAAGCTGCTGGTGACATTCTACAGAGCCACCGTAGAGAGCATCCTGGTGTACTGTATTCCAGCGTGGTACGCGGGGTCGACAGCGGACTGGAGAGTGCTTCAGAGAGTGATCAACACAGCCCAGAAGATCACCGGCTGCTCTCTACCCAGCCTGGAGGACATTGCCAGCTCTTGCTACCTCAGCAGAGCTGCTCACATCATCAAGGACTCCTCTCAACCCAGCAACCACCTGTTTGAGCTGATCCCCTTGGGATGGCACTACAGGTCTGACAGGGCTCAGACAAACAGACTGAGAGATAGCTTCTTCCCCAGAGCTATCACCACAATGAACAATCTAAAAACCATGACCACAAATACTGTCTGATAATCACCCCTACACGTGCAATCAACACTGTAAGTTGTGCAATAATTTACATTCTGTAAATATATGTTTACACAATACTGTTTACATTCATGTGCAATACTATTTACATAAATGTGAAATACTATTTACATTCTCCGCTACTATTTATCTTACTATTTATTTTATTGTTCTTATCATAATTGCACTATTCTTATTTCTTACTCTTACATAGCTGTAAATAATTTTTTTATACATATATTCTTTTTATTTATTTTTTTTATCACTTTTTAAATTTTTTTCTAAAGGCACCAAGGGAGTAGCACCCCGAATTTTGTTGATACAGTGACAATAAAGGCGATTCTGTTTCTGATTAGGTCTAAAAAATATACTGACAGCATTTCATTCCTCTAGACAACATTTGCTGACAATTTTTAACCCTTGTTTACATCAGGGTTTACCTCTTCTTTATACCTGCCTTGTTGGCATGTTGCTGCATGTCTTGGCGCATCACCACCATTTGCCAAGCAAGGGAGATGAAAATGAAACCATTGTCAGGGGTGTGTGCTGTATGATGCATCCTTGTGCTTAATGCATGAAATATGGAAAATGTCTGTAGCTCCATTGCACTGCTTGTGGCCAAAAATCCACAGGTGCATTTAAAAGGCATTAACGCTTTGCTACATTGAGGAAAAATGGTTTTGAAAAAAGTGTTTTGGAACACACTAAGTGAACAGATCAGTTTTGAAAAAGTGGATTATGTGGTTTAAGAAGTTTCTCTTGATGCTTTGATGCCTCTTTTCCGTGGTCAATTTTGGAATGATATGTAACTATTATGAAAGTAAGGTAAATACAGCTGCTGTCCTTCATGAAGACTTTGAGTGAAGTTTATCCTTTAAACTAGTGTAGCTTACAGTAAATACTTAAATGTCTGTCTAATTATGCAGTGAGTACCTGCTGAAGTTCAAGTCTTTTTAGTATGAAATCCCTCCTTTTGTGTTCAACCCGACAGATTTTCCTTGCTTAGACCTGATTTGGCTAACTCAGACTTTTGAAGCTTCGTTCTTGGAATGCATGTGGATTTTGTCCCCCCATCTAGTTAGGACTGAAAACTCTTTCAACATATACAAGCCGTGTGTAAGTGAAACTTCGAAAACATGTGGCCCATCCTTTCAGATCAGATTGGGTGGCTTTGGTTTCGTGGCAGACACATTCTGAAATGTCTGGGTCTGGCTCCTGACGACATACACAGGATTCCATTGTTAATTGCGGACAGCGCGTGTGTGTGTTTTAGTCGACTAGTGTGTGTGTGTGTTTAGAGATGTGGACAGTCGGTCTGGTCCACAATCCTCTCTTATTATCAACCGGCAGCAGGATGTCTTTATCTCCTGCCATGCACCGACCTCTTCTCTCTGGCTGGCCGTTAGGCCGGCCCAGTTGCCCTGGCACAGCATCACAGCCTCCATTCTGGAAAGAGCTCCATCTCCTGACAACTCCTGGGTAGCGGTGAACTTCTGACCCCTTCTGTCTTGGAGACAAGTGTCACTGCTCTGTAATCCCCTAATCCTTTTTCAACAGGAATTTATCATAATAAAAAAGCCTGCTGTACAGGTACAGGCTCAATCCAGCTTCTGCTGCAAAGAAAGCCAAGCTCATCTCCATTTCAGACATAATTTCTGTGAATTTCAGTTCACGGTGGAGGGAAGATGAGTGGGCTCGCTTTTAGCCATCTCTGCTCACCATCTGTTGTATCTGCCTCATATTGCCTGTGTGTAAAGTAAGCCTGTTTCAGCATGTAAAGCTGCGAGAACAGGCGGTGCTGAATGCAGCTGAGCGAGTGACCGGCTAATCCCCTTAACACATGGGACAGCGCCGGCACCGGTTCTAATTGATTCCTGAAAATGACTGGGGCTGAATGCGCCAGTGAAATGAAAGGTTTGAGATTCCTGTGTGGGTTGAGGCTTCCAGCAGCAGCAGCAGGAGCAGCCAGAATCTCCAGGTGCTGCGCATCTTAATCCATAATCAGGAGATAAGAAATGAAGATTGCTGCTGTTGCGATGAACATACATTTGCTTAGACTCATTACACACCTTGCTCCTTTATGGCTACAAAAATTTTCAACTTCTGTCTTTCAGAGTGAGATGCTCCATTTTTCCTTCATCCCCCTCTCTCACTCCTATCACATATTTATAGAATCTCTTTCAGGGGTTGTGAAGGCAGAAAAAGAGATTATGGACGTTCCTCAGAGGACCGTCCTTCATGCCAAACCTCTGTATTCCCTCCCCCCTTGCCTTTTACATCCAGACATCCTTCCTGATTAGGCTGTCAGAATTTCTCTCCCAGACATCTCAATTTGTAAACATCTGAAAACATTTCCATCTCACGCTGTGTCATTCTCACAGCAGATGCAACCAGACATTGCAAATGAAAGCAGCACAACATTATGCTATCAAACACAAGCACTTGGCCTTGGATCCTTGGTGCTTTTACAAATGTTGATTCACATACGACTTAAAGTGGGCCGAGTGTCTGCATGTTTAGCAAAAAATGACTATATCGACCCTTTTTTCAAACATCTCATCATGATGAGATATCAGCCACAAATCCTGTCTTTTAGTAATCAATCAAGGAATCAATAAACCTTTAGTGCCCCTGTTTAATGTGACATATAGCCCCTGGATATGCTGCCCTAATTAGCAATTACTGCGGATAGTCATGGATCTGACAGATCCTATGTTGCTGCTCTATATACTTGTAATATCATCAGTGCAGTTGCAGTGAGAGCGAGTCAGTGAGTCACAATGTCTTCATGTGTGTTCTATAACAGAGCGCTTGAGGAAACATCACCAGCTCCTCTTATAGATATAATCACATTTGTGCCACTGCTCTCTCTTACATACAAGTCACAAAAGTCAACCCACTGTGCGGTCATAAATCACAATGAACAGAACTTTCAAATATAGTGTGTATATCTTCATATTAACAAAACACAAAGACAAATCTTCTGAGATTCTACAAACAATCCTATGGCCTCCAGGCCTCTGAGTGGGTGGGGGGCCTGTGTATATGTTTGACATGTAAACCAGCAGGAGTATGAGATCCAATGTAAACGAACTAGCAGCATTATTGACCACACCATCTAGCATTAAATCTAAATCTGTGTGGTAATGCTGCTGAGATAATTTGCTAAATAGCCCTTTGTCCACATGAAGGATATGTGTATTGCCTGTATCTTTCAAAATGGCCCATATGAGTTTTTTCAGATATGAAGTCTCTGTGGACATGACAATGTCTGCATTTAAAGACAAATGAGTCTTCACTTGCTCTCACTGAAAATGGAGCCACAACATCTTGATTCAGGAACTACCTTGTTGCACTGGTGGTGGCATTTGGAGGCAGAATCTGCGCAGCAGTGACCGGAGGGTGGAGCAGCTGCATTGCAGTCTTAGTTCTTTGGAGCTGAAAATAATTACGACAGTTATACAGTTTATAACAGTTGTATACAGTTTAGTTCAATGCACTTATTCAGTGAAACGTGGTTACACTGTTATGTAGAGCTGTGTGTTATTTGCATAATTATAGTAAGAGCTGTTAGATAGATAGAGGGAGAATGTAGATGTTGAATAGAAGAGGCCTGAGAGTGGAGCCTTGAGGAACTCCATATGTGAGTTTTGTTCACTGAGATTCACTCAGATAATTACCGACTGACACAAAGTCATCACTTATCCTATAAATATTATCCAATCTAGCACAGTGCCAGAACATGTGATCCATTTTTCTAGTCTGTGGAGCAGATGATCCATTCAAACCAAAACTGAAATTGTTGCTGCCTCACTGCTCAGCTCAGTGTCATTTAAAACTTGAACAAAGGCAGCCTCAGTGCTGTGGTGTGGTCAAAAGCCAGACTGAAAAGTGTTTTGCAAACATCCTTTTCACTGATCTTTTTTCAAAAAGGTAAGTTTGATATTGAGATATATTTATTTATTACTGTGGCGTCCAGATTAGACTTTTTTAGAAGCGGTTTAATAACGGCAGTCTGCAGGGCCCTTGGAAGAGAACTATTGACAATCTGTAGTACATCTGATTCTGTGCAGTTGAAAACATCTTTAAAAAAGCTTGTAAGCAAGTGTCAAGGCAGCAGGTAGTTGGCCTAAGGTGTTGAAAAATTTCTGTCAAGGCCCCATAATCTAGGTGGTAAAAATGTGCCACATTAGATTGAAAGGTTTTACGTGGATGTACAGGTAACCAGGATACCAGAGAAGGAGTTTGACTGTTTTTCTTATCCTTAGAATTATATCTATGAAAAATGTTGCAAAGTCATTGCATGACTTACCAGTGTAGGAAGGATTTTTATTAATAATGTCAGACAAAAAAAGGACTTCCTTGACCTTTCTAGTTCCAAGTTAGAAATGTGAAGTTTCTCTTTGCAGGTGTCCCAGGTTTGGTTTTTTGCTCTTTTTTTCTCTTTTAACAGTCCTCCATGGTGCTTTTTTTCTTACCAGATTCATATTTGATCTTCATGGGGGCAGTGGCATCAATAACATTAATCACTTCAACTGAACTGAAACTGAGGGTAGGACAGGTATGGGGCTTAAAAGTCTAGGTGAATCATGGGCAGGTGTTTTCATTGATATCTTGCTTTCTGATTGCCTTTGTTGTTAATTCTGTTGAGATGGTCATTTTAGAGATAACACAGTAATGTGGTGGAGCTGATCCACTAAGGGCTGATGTGCTGTTTTTTTTCATTTATCCAAGTTCAATTTAGAAACTTAAAAATCAAGGTTTCTCTTAATAATGAAATCATTAATTATCAGACATTCCAGCCAGAGCCCTGATATTTGATAAAGCTAACTATAATGTACTGAAAGCATTGTGTGGCACAGTTTGGGGTCAGATTAGATAGGTTTATTCTTTGAGTACAATTCGTTCATCTTGATGTTAAGAGGGGAACAACAGATCCTTGCTGTCTGGGGTGGGTTGCATACTCTCACTAACAGCGTGTTGATATTACACCAAACTATCCAGTGAGCACCAGCCTGTCACAGAAGAAGGCAAAGCCCACAATTAAAAACCTGAAGCTTGCCATCAGGGGCCAACTCACTGTCAGTGCAAAGAACTACAGGTGTAGCCAGATCAAGTGTCCCTGATGTCAGATTTTTCTTTTCTTTTTATGCAAACATAGGGTAAATGTGAAGAATTTATCTGTCTCAAAAACACACCAACAAGGCACTGACAGGGGGCACTGTCATGAACCCAAAAGATATCAAAATGTTGCCTTTTATTCAAATGAGAACATGTAAGGATGTAATGTGCTGGGTAGATCTGAATACTCTAGTAGCACAAAACATGCAAAAAAAAAATTTAGGTGAAATCCCCCCCCCAAAAAAAAATCCACTTTATGTGTGACTCTTGCATCTTGACTGTGCACACCTCAGCCCAACATTTTGTACCTATTCAAAGACAAACACCAGACAACAGCAGTGTATTTCCTTCAGTTATGCTTGACATGTTTGGTTCCTGAAGTGGAGATCCATGATGCAGAGCAGAACTTCCTCCAGTGTTACTTTTGTATAAAGTGACTCATCATTTCCATCCTCCATTCAGATCAGCTATTAAACAGAGTGGTTTAAAGAGGGAGAGGGGACAGCCTGGTCTCCAGAGACATGCACTTTCGGAAAGCTCAGAACTCCAAAGCACAACTAGATCATAGTTATGTGATAAAACAGACTGTCCTTAAAGTTTTTCAAGGGTGAAACTTTTCATGATGAGCCTGGCTTCAAAATACAGAGATTTTACATGAATGACAAATTTCAAACATGTTAATATAAAGCAACCTTTTCCCGAAATATAAAAAATATTATATTTATTATTATATAAATAAAAGTTACCTGTAAAGTTTTTGACAGTTTTATCAATATTTTTTCCAAATTTCATGCAGTTTTCAGATTTGATCTTTGGCTCTGTATAGGTTAAGCTGAATCTTTGATATAGTGGATAATTTTTACACCCCTGTTACAGCGATATCAACATTATTTTCCGGTGATCACTGTTTACATGTCTCAGTTTTCAATACTGCAGTGCCCTTGTTTGTATCTTCGTAGAACACAGAAACAAATGCAAAAAGATGTCGTAAAAAGCAGAGCAAGACATAATGTGCCATTATGAGCTGCATGTAATGAGACAATTGGGTAAAGAAGTTGTAATCACAAGGAAACAGTTTGAAGATCAGGGCTGCTCTCTGTTTTATTATCTGGCAGTGTGTTGGGGTTAAGGTTATTAATTTTATTATGCGCCTGTTTTCTGATCTGTTCTAATTTTAATTTGTTGTTGCTGATGTTGGCTAGTGTAAACTAAATCTCCCCCGAGAATTAATTATAAGTCCAATTGATCCCTTTCGTTTTTTGTGTGTTACACTGCTGTAACATATAATGTAACATTTTTGTGTGTTTCACATTAAAGGGGAAACCTGCCATTTCTAGAAATCACATGTATCTTGTACAAACCAACAATTAGTTTATATATATATACACACACACACACACACATACTACTATACTATATATATATACACTTGACCTTTAAATTATACTATATATAGTATAATTTAAAGGTCAAGTGAGTACGTCCTGCAGTAGAATGGTGTAAATGACTGTGTCTGACAATCAACATTCAGTCAAATTTGTAACATAGTCTAACATTTGCAGGCTTTTAAGAATAATCATTTACAGGAAGTGGTGAGTTTCTGGACAGTAGCTTAACCGAGAACAAAAGAAAAAAACAATTTTATTTGTAGAGCACCAATTTACATATACATATACATTGTCTAAAGGCACTTTACAGAGTAAGGTCAAGACCTTACAAAACCCAACAGTTCCCACAATGAGCAAGCACTTGGTGACAGTGGAGAGGAAAAGTCTGGTAAAGTAATTAGTAAATGGAAACTATTTCTGTTAAAGAAGCAAGAGCAACTTTATGGTCGGTTGAGATGTTACACAGTTTCAGTGATAGAAATAGCAGTATAAAAACCACCTCCTTTGCCAAATATGCTGTTGGTCCTGTACGTGCCACCAAAACAGCTCCAACCCACTGAGTCATGGACTTTACAAGACCTCAGTTGGGCCCCTGTGGCAACTTGTACCGGCAGAAGATTGGATAATCTCATTTAACTCTTGGCGTGAAAGCAAGAAAAGCTTATTTCCCAAAATGTCAAACGATTCCTTTAAAGAGAATCTACAGCTGCAACACCAAATTCAGAAACTTTCAGGCTTTAAATCGAGCATGCTGATGACTGTCGTTTCTGTGAATATATGCTTGTTATGTTTTGCTGGAGTGAAAACCCAAACAGCGGCGATGATGTTTGGCTCAAATGGAATGCATCAGACCTCTTTATGACCTGTAAGCTGCAGCTCAATGAGGACTGATTGGGTCTTTATTTTAAAATGCGGCGCTTGTCAGGAGATGATGCCATTTGCTGTAAACTGCTGCACATCCCCGGGGTGCTACAGGGTTCCCTGTCAGAAACCCAAAGGGAAGCTGTCACCAGCACACTTCCACTTTTAAGGGAAAAAGGGTCCCTTCCCCCCTTTAAACCCAAGGGAGAGAAATAAACAAATAGAATATAAATCTCAAAAAAGTGAGAGGGGGAGTAAAAAAAGAATAATGTGGGAATTGGCTTCGTGGAGGGTGGGTTTATTTCTGTCAAACAGTGTTTTAACTTTTCATAGTTTAAATGAAATGGTTCAGGCAAAGCAGCTGAAATCAATTATACAATGCTAAATCTTCTATTATCCAAAGCCCTTGTGTGATGTTCACATAACAGGTGCAGTGATAAGACCCCCCACACACACACACACACACACACACACACACACACACACCTGACTGAATTTAACAATATATACTGCTTTATTCATACTGTGTCTCCAAAGACTCGGCCACTAAAATATTATTAAAAGCCAATACATAACTGATAAATGCAGTCTTCAGCCACCTTAATACCTATAATTCATGGCAATATAGTGAATTCCATCCAGCCTTCATCAATCTCAGCCTTTTATCAGTTTTCAAATTGAATTAAAGTCAGTGCCTCGCTCAAAAGGGATTTGAAGCAACCTGCTCGGAATATTCCGGGCTTGTGAGCCTTTAGTCTTCTGCCTGGAATTCCAAGCACAATTAATCCCCATGAAATGGAGCTCTGTGGTGTTGACTTGAATTAAGGTCTTCGCACGAAGTCAATCAAGAGCATAAGTGGGCCAGAGCGGGGAGTGCCAGCAGCCCTGCCACCTAGACACGCTAACTGATGGAAGATGAAGGATTGGCGTATGTTCCAGTGGATCAAAGACACATCGGCTTTAGACAGGCTAACAAATAAATACAAAATTGTGCTGTTACACTTTTTATTTTAATCTATTCAGTTTGTGCCCTGCTAGTGGCCGGGTCTGATAGTGGCTGCGCTGGTTTGTTTTGCATTAACATCATTTAGCTTCAGAACTGTGTCATTTTAATGCGCCAGTGTCAGTCAGTTTATTATGCATATATCAAGCAGGATGCATTGAAGGGAACGGGATACCCTTTTCAAAGGTGTTGCTGCAATCATTTTCAAAGTTGTTCACCACATGCTGAAAGAGTCTCAGTGGGATTCTTCAAGCCTCAGGGGGCCATAGAGCATGCCCACTTGAGTCCTTTTCATTATCATCATTTACTGTCAAAATTATGTAAACATTGAATTTGTAGTGCACGAAAATTTATTCACTGTTTTACCTGCATTCCTTTGCCAAAATCACTTCAAAGCCCAAAGATGTTTGTGGGGGATTCATATCAAATAGCAACCTGTATTTCACCCCCTAGTGTTTCAAAGTGGTATGTGCTATATCTATAGGCATAGCATATGTTTTCCAACTACCAACAACACAGGACATGAAATGACCAACACCATTTTGGAGATAAGTGAGAGGACATGTTCAGTGAAATGGTTGGATGAAGTTTTCATAATTTTGGAGATATGAAAGCAGAGGTAAACTTCTAAAGAAAGCTTCCAGTACCTACCACAGAAAGCAAGTTCTGTTCTCTTCCCGTTTTGCTTTCTTAAAGGCAGATGCATTTTCTTTGCACAGTGTTACTTGTGTTGTCACTTTCTCTGGAGATTTAACCCTGGACATCATTAACTACTTCCTCTTGGAATGAAACAGGTCTGACTTCAGTTTTCATGTAGCCAGGAAACCAAGGAGGGATTTGTGATCTGGCCAACAGAGCTGTGCTGTATGTGTAAGGGAGATTGTCCTCATCTCATCAGGATTTAACATGAATATGATATACTTGAAATGACAATTGTAAATAGGGCCTAAGACTGGGCATTCACTGTTACTAACTAACTAACACTGATATTTTGCTGGAGGTTTCAATCACAACAACACCCAAAAAATTTCAATCAAAAGTGACACACTGTCAAAAAAATGCTCCAGTTAATGATTAACTAAAAGGAACATAAGCTGGATTTATTCTTTTACTCAGAAGAAAAGCAACCTCAATATCAATAGTCAAAAGAAAAATGACAGACATGATGATACACCATCCAGATTGTTATTTCCTATTTTCTAGGATACTTCACATTCTCATTTTATACTTCACGAGAACATACCACCCACATTTACAGTGTGCTAAACCAGCACTTGGTGCTCAGAAGCATCTCATTCCTGTGTGCCTGAAGACTCATTGAGAGCTGAGCCATGTATGGTGTGAGAGGATGCCAACATGAAGGACCCCATTATTCACTCAGAGGTTATGTTAAAATGGAACACCTTGTGAGTTTTTTTTTCTCCCTTTCCTCTTGCCAGAAGCCGTCATAAAATTAGAGGGTGAGCCATTTCAAACCTGGCAACTAATTGCAGGCAGAAATAAAGCTGGGAAATCTGGCAAAGATAAACACCTTGTATAAATAGAAACGGGCAATTTCAGAAAATGTTGGCCCGGCATATCAGAGGTGTAAGATGGAGTTGGCCGCCAGATAAAGCCAGATCTGGGTACACGGGGAGAATGGGCCACCCACAAGATAATGAAGTGAGTAGGTACTGAGTGTGGAATTGACTGCACTGAAAATGTTTCATTAGTCGCACTCAGTCCACAGTCCCCACACTGTTTCTTCCCACCTGAATCCTGTACAAGGTATTCAAGGTGGAAGGAAAAATGAGAATGACAGAGAGACAGACAGTGTCACAAAATTAAAGGCTTGGTTCACCCAAATACATGTTCTAGTACATCTATAGTACAGGAGTTGCCAACTTTTGAAATGTCTGTTTTTGAGAATTCAGAATTCACGCTCATACAATGAAGGTCAATGGGAATTCATTTATGGTACACACTGTATTTGATACATGATATTTAAAGGAGTAGTTCATATTTTTTCAGCGTTGGCAGCCTTTTATTAATCAGTTGCTCCCCCCATTCCCTGCACTTCTACATATTAATCATAAAATATCTGTTAAATGTATTGAGAGAGGGAAAGAGCGAGCTGGTGTGTCATTCAAGCTCCTACACAGCTGCAGAAAAACAAGTACGTTATGTTTTCAGAACTTTGAGAATTTGAGAGTGTCGTTGCTTCCTGTATCCATCATTTCATGAAATGCCAAAGCAGTAGCATTTACAACTACTAGCCTGCCATTGGCAAAATTTATGTATTTTTCTTTGTATACCATGTTAACTACTAAAGATACTGCGAATCTTACAATAAATTGTGTTTGATTTATTACTTTATTCTGCTATGAAAATATACATTTAATCAATCATCAAAATCATAATTTTAGTTTCGATGCCACAATTTTATATCACGTTAACTTGTACTTTTTGACAAGTATGAGGGTTTTTCGTTTTCTTATAGTTCTGTTGCTAAGCTGCCAGTCTGTCTCTTAAGGCTGTTGGATTAATTAGCTGGTGCTGCATTTGAGATAGTAGCTGGCTGAAGAAGCACTTGCACTGCTTTATTGAACAGAACAGCAGTACATTCACAACTCAAACAAGAGAGGTTTCCATGGGATGATTTGTCAGGGCTGCTGCTGCTCTACATAATAGCAACCATGACTGTAAAATGTGTGCTCACTTCTGAATGAACAGTCAACAGGTGGAAGTGGTTCACAGGGTTTAGGTGTATGAATTGTGGTGTGGCTGAGCAGTAAATTACCTTATCTCATTTTTTCAGTTTGGAGATGGAAAAGCATTTTCCCACTTGGCATGTTTATCCAAATATCTCCATTAAATCAGTCCACTTAATTTGTTACCCTCTGTGTGTGAATTCTGGCAATCCTTTATAATGTGGTGTAGGTTGAAGTAAGATTGTGAATGTGTGAATTCTTTGTGTATTCCTTACTCACTCCACAAATTGCATTTATCAAAGTTAATTTACTTGCTCTGTGTAGCAACCTGTGAAAACAACTGTATAAAATGTTGTATAAAAAGTGCTGAAGTAACCCTTGTGATGTCATCGCCGTTATTCAATCTTGCACTGAAAGACTACAAACTTATAAAAGAATGCCTACATAACAAGGTATGTAGGCATGAAAACAATGGGCTTTGACCAGACATGGAAGGTCAAAGAAAATATGTTCAGTTGCATGGGAGATGTGGGATCCAGTGTTTTTGCAGCTCGAATCTTTTTACTGACAGGTCTATTTGCCTTTGCTCTCTCCATCATCCAACTCTATTGAAGTCCACTATTGAATCGGTGGAGTACCCCCTTAACAGAAGAGAAAAAAAAGTTTTGGTTTTTGTGTACAGTGTGTAATTATCAAATTGAACATGTAAATTGCACACTCACTGGCAAATAAATGTCTGAGTCTTTCCATTCATTTTACAATCATAGAAAATGAAAATGTAGGTGGAATGGTAATAAGATGTTGACCATACATCATACAGTAACAGTTCATCCACATAGCATTTTTTCTCAGACTTATTCTGTAATAGCACTAATAATATTAGGAGGACCAAGAAAACAGCCAAGCTGAATTCTTTAAATAACATTATCAACATCATGTTGCTCATTAACTTCTTTTAAAATTCTTCGCCTCCCAAGCTAAGTTGAGATTAAATAGGGTTCTCCACATATTTTGTATTTAACTTAATAGCTGTTTTTCTCTTGTTCTCTGTTTGCTCTTGACATATTCCTTTTGCTGTCTAAAGGAATCTTTCTTTCAGTAACCCTGCCAGCATCAAAAACATTCCTAAAGTAGATTTGGATTGTCTTCACGGTAGGCTTTTTCATTTCTTACAATAAGCATGGGTGGAAGAAATTAACAGGTGGAACATTAATGATAGGTCTGATTCAGAATTATTGCAATACAATGCAGTAATTAGTAATGTCATGTTTTAAACCTGTTTAACAAGTCAGTGTATCTTTGTTGTTAATGCATCCTCAGGTATGATGGCAGCCTAATGGCTATTAAGACTGTTTTTTTGTATGAAAGATGCTAGGCTTCCATTAAGAGTCATTTGTCTTAAATGTCCTTTGGCAAGAAACTAAACCTGCTTATCCAGATTAAGGTAACAGATTAAAGTATTGGCATGGTTCACATTAATCAGATTTTCCCAGCAACTTAAGTTTACATGAGCTGTTTGATAATTATCTTAAAGCCTGGAAGGACACATGCTCTAAAAGAAGAGAAGGAAAATCTTGTCACTTTGTTCGCATTTTATTTTCAAGATCTTAAATATATGCAGTACATAAACAGTAATGATGATCAGGCACCACCACACCCACTCCTGGTTTTTACAGTGGCTAAAAAAATAATAAAAAGAAGGATAATTACTTCCATAAATCACAGTGAATGGGAGGAGTTCACTTTTGTAATTCACTATAATTCTGTATGAAAGAGCAATCTACAAATTTTTATCTAGTCTCTTTATGTCAGTTGATTTTTTTTATTTTAATTCACATAAAACACTGAGACTTTTAAAGATACAATAAGCATTTTACTTTGTTTCTGTCTGGCCTGTAATTGAAAACAGGCATGAATTTGTCAAAGTAGAGGCCGTTAATCAAATAGGACATAAAATAAATCACCATACACAAGCATGATAGCAGGCTAATATTTGCTAATTAACACTAAAGACAAAGTACAGTTGACGCTGAAGGGAATGTCATTAGTTTCACAGGTATTTAGTCATAAATCAAAGTACTGGATAAATTTCAACTTTGAGCAGATGGTAACACCAGATAAAAAGTTAAGGGATGAGCAAAGTTATAACAATTCATTCAGAGGAGAACATGTATGCCTGCACCAAATTTCATTGTGACCCACCATACACTATTACATAATATTTTACTGAAAATTATGTTAACCTCATGGTGTAGCCAGAGGAAAAGTCAGGGAATCACCAGAGAAGGATTTATCCCTTGGGGATCATGAGTGTCCAGCAAGTCAGTGTTTTAGCTTAAGGTATTTCAATATCCTTAAGCTAAAACACTGACTTGCTGGTAGCACTAAAGGGAAGGTCAGCAAGATCACCAAAATCAGCAGGGTTTATCCTCTGGGATCATGAATATGTGTACAAGACTTCATTGCATCCCACCTTGGACAGGATATGTATATATATGTTGTGGTTGAGACATTCATGGTTCCACACAGTGCATCATTATGATGGTTGTGATCCCAGGGCTAACATACAACAACCTTTAGCAACTTGACCCTGAGTGTGACCAGTTCAGGTCTGTCACTTGTCCCTGATTTGTTCTGACATCTCAGCATCTCACTGTCTCTTACCTGCCAGTGGCTCATGAACCTGCTCCCTATTATGTCTTTTCTGTCAGTATCACACCAGTGTCAAACAACCTTCCACTTCCAGGCCTGTATCGTGATGCCATTCCTGAGTCACCCAGAGCCAAGTGTTTTTACTGCACCTCAGACTTAAGTGAACAGGATCACACTGGAGATGATCCTGCACACCCCACAAATATCATATTACTACTGTGGAACCCATTATTCATGTCTGCCTTCCTACTCTACCTCCCATCTCTGATCTATGCAATTGGGATTTGACCTCTTCATAAAAGTTGTTTCAAACACCCTGTAATGTTTAACCTTTCAATTGTGCATTATGTTGTGCCCACTGTTCTCTACTTTGCTGGAAAGCTCAATATCAGTCTGGAAGTCAATGAAGTATTGTTATCTTATTGCATAATCTTATTATTGTATTATCTCAACCGTAAGTGTAATGGTCTGCTTCCTGACATGATTAGGACTCCAGTTTTTATTTTGGACTTTCGATTGCTGTCTGGGTTTTTGTTTCCTGTTTTATTTTGTTAGGTCTATCCCAGTGTATCCCTTTTTTGTGTCACTTTTCTGGTGGATATAGTCCACTCAATTGGTCTTCATGTTTCTGCTTCTCCCATTTTTTCTTGCCTTGCTTTGCTGAAGTTTTGCTTCATTGGGCTGAGTATGACTGCAGAATTCCTACTACCTCATTTATGAATAAAGCTACAGAACCATATCCATCCTTGTGTGTGTGTCTGCATTCTGGGTCCACCACTGAATTTATTGACAGTATACCTGTCACAACATTAATGGCTTGCAGTCTCACTTGACACCGGGAGCAGGACATCCCTCTCTCCAATTGCATATGCACACATATTTCAGATCCCTACTTGTATACTTTCTGTACATAAGAATTATTTTTTTCAAGGTTGAAAAAGAATGATTAATCACTGAAGGACGGTTGTTAAGCAATAGTTTTGTACTTGGCTGGCCTTGCAGATCTTTTATGTTATGTAGTAGAGATGGCATGCAGAGAGGGGAGATGTGTTGTGAGATTTAATGGAGGACTTTTTAGGTACTTAAATATAAGAATAGCTAAATAGCTGAAGAATACATCACCAGTGGCAAGTTATGTGCGGGATTTTCTTACTATATTGGGACCTGTCAGGTCAGATATATTAGGCAACAAGAGATCAGTCAGTTCTTGAAGGTGATGTGTTGGAAGCAGGAAAAATGGTCAAGTGTGAGGACCTGAGTGACTTTGAAATGAGCCAAATTGTAATGGCTAGACGAGTCACTCAGAGCATCTCCAGATCATCTCTTGATCGCCATTTTATTAGGTATACTTGTACAATCAAATGTGATCCAGTCCATAAACTCTGGTTTTACAAAGACAGTAACAATCAGTGTTGATTGAAAGTGTCAGAGAGGTTTTCATTTAACTACATGTTGATTACTGTGATGTTGCAGTTTATGGTGGTGTGGTGCTGGACTGCATTATATTGAGAGGTGTTTCTAATATTTTGTCTGACGCATTTCTATCCATAAGAAGGTGTCATAGAAAAGGAATGCCTATTCTATTACTGCTTATTGTCATTTCACCTTGTTTACCCAGCCTTGAATTCTAGGTAGAAAAACAGTGAGAAAATGCCTGTCTGGGTGACTCAGACAACGGATTCCAGCTGCATGTTGTCTCGTACACAAGGTCTAGTATTCCTATAAACGATACATACTTTTTATCACACAAATGCTTAAATACTCAGCTCTGATTCTTTCTGCAGACAGCCTGTTAAACCTTTTCTGAGCTGAACCTACACCTATATTGTATATTACAAACATCAAGTAGAATGATAAGCTTTCTGACAGTGTCAGCAAAACTGAAAGATTTGAACTTGGTAGAAGTGGACTTCATGGCAGAGATGTTGTGTTGGATTGTGTAACATTGTCCTGGTGGACCTTATGAAATTGACACTGTGTGATTGTAAAACCTTAAACTAATAAACACCATTTTCAGTTTTATTTGCAATACTGTTGACATGGCATCATCCTCAGGCTAGAGGCAGATTCAAGGTGAGTAACACTTGGGGTGGAAAGACGAACACTGCTCTGAGTCAACTAAGAAGTTGTAGAGTCCAGGTTTGCTAATCTGCACATGAACCAGCGTCACCAAGACTTCTTTTACATTCAGAGGAAAATGACTCAAATGCTGATTAAACCCTCTACTCAACTTACATCACTATTTTAGATATATTATACAGTCTGTACAACCACAATACAGTATGCACTTTCAAAGACCACAGCATGACAAAGCTGAAATCGAAGCAAAATTGTCCCCTGCTTATTTCACAGAGGCAAATATCACTTATTAATGGATCTTCATGCTGCTGGTGTGTGTGTGCGTGTTTTGCTGTACCACAATAAATGCCAAAGTTCTTTTGAGGACAGAGACATCGACATGATTGCTTACATGATGTTTAATGTGTTATTTTTCTATACTCACAACAGCTGAGCCCACAATGATATCAACAGACAATATAACATGTTTTTTCATCCAGTTAGGAGGGGGGGGGATTTCACAGTAATAAGGCATTGTTTACTCTCGAGTGAGATGGCTGATCACTTGACGTGATGAATGTCATGCAGCAGGCTTATATTGTTTTCATACTGTTTGCTGTATTTTCAGATCTCTGGTGGCAGGGTCTTAAACTCCTTCTGGGATGCTCTTCATCATTAAGCATGTGTATGACTGTGTGTTTAAACACCGAATTGTCAGCTTGGCTGAATACACTAAATCATTACATAAGTGACCCAATCTTAAAGGGATAGACTGAATTACCTGAAATGCAGTCATATGACATTCTGATGTATGGGGGGGGGTTGTGCATGTCCTGACCAGAGGAACAGCCTCTTTTATATGATTTGCAGGGCCTTTTTTGGGGGCCAAAACAAACTTGTTTTGGCCAAAAATCACCAAAAAATGATTGGTGGTTACGACGAAGTGCCTCATAATTCATTGTCGCTAACAGTTTTCATGTAATAATGTATAATTGACTTTATAGGCTAACACAACAAACAACGCTGTCACACACACACACATGCTGTCACAGCTCTCTGTTGACAAATGCTGTTATTAATGGGCGCGCTTGGAATAAGTTGCAACCAAAACAGTTGTAAAATTGAAACTGCATGGGTCCGGTGGTTCTTGCATCCTGGTGGGGACACAGCACCCCAGAACTGCTGATTACAAGGGCATTCCTGTAACGCTTGAGCTACAAGGGAATAGTTTGTAGTTCCTGTGGAATGAGCTTATTACCTGCAGCAGAATTTAGTCAGAATTGAGTCATGTACAATTTATGCCAGTCGAGTTATACTGTAGGTTTAATCTGCTGTATAGGTTGACCAGGACACTATTTAGTTTGGACAGCCCCAGTACGGACCATCTCTGAAAGGCTTAGCTCTCTCTGACCCAAACAGCTGATCTGTGGCTGTAGTGTGGAGGTGTAAGACAGTGCTTACATATGTGTGAGATTACTGCTGAGTTGAGTTATAATTTACTATGTGTTACTCACCATGAGCGACCCGTTTTCTTTCTACATCCCACACAGACTTTAACCCAGTGTTTTTATGAAAATATAGAGTGCTACAGCTTGCAATAGCAGAAGCATTCATGGGCTGTGGGAATTTTGAGAAAAGTTAATGGCCTACTTTGACCAAGTTCAACTGCAGAACATGAGTGGAAAAAATGCCTGTTTCAAATGCAGTGTGTGCTGTATCTCAACTCTAACAATGCATGTTAGAGTTAAATTATTCATTGATAGCTGAGGTTTTTCAGTGGGGGTAATTCTGTGTGAAGTTAGACAGATACAGTACACAAATACTATACATTCAGTTGCACTTTCACTGGTGGAATCAAAGCAGCTACACAGTTAAAATGTTGCTGTGTTGGAAATAGTGTTTGATTTGTTTGTTTAACAGTACCTCAGTGAGGCTATAGAGCCACACTGTTTATTTTCCATTTACACCACTTTCCTCAGCTGTAATTAACACAATGATTCATTTCAATGATTCTTCCATTTCTCAGTAGGCCAAACAAAATTACAAGAAGATGAAACTGTGCAAAACCATAAGCAGTGCCGGGAATGCATGAGATGATGTACATAATAAATCAGCTTTGTACCTCTGTGATGTACTCCTTTAAGCCCAATGCAGTGAATGTCACCTGAAGGACTCAGTGCAGTCTGGAAAAAATGAGTGTTCAATTACTGTGGAGTTAGAGCAATTTGAAAAGGTTTCCCAGCCTCGAGGAGGCTGGTGTTATTTTTCCTTCTGCATATGTCACCTGTAACATTCATTTAAATAATAACTGAATGGTCTCTCTTTGCCATTATCCCCCCCCCCTCCATTGCCCTTGCATCCTCTACAGGGTGTGAAAGGTCTCCTCATTTGCTTCCCCATTGTACTGTGCATGTCTGTGGGTGTCACGAAACCTTTCAGTCTGGACAGATGCTGAATGTCAACATGCTGAGCAGTCAACATTTTTAAAGGCTTCTCAGCACATGCGAAATGTGAACCTCACCTCACAAACACAGACAAAAAACAACATAACTTGATGGTATGGAATAGGATGCTTGGATTTTTTTTTCTTTAAATTGCTGGTCATTCAAAAAGGTATAGGGTGCACTCCTCCTAAGCTCTGGTTAAGTGATTCAGTTCCCATTCGCTGCCTGCCTGCCTGCTTGCTTGACGACTCTGCACTTTGCTGTGACCAAACGCCCATCTGAAAATCTACAAATGCAAATTGAAATAACAGTCTTGTTGCAGTGCAATAATTCTGCCGTGACAGATCAACGGGAACATTTCAACCATTCCTCTTCCTCCGGCTCTGTGCCTCCCCTCTCATTAGGACCATAAATAAAAGCTCCAGCTGAAAAGTTTTGGAGGAAACGACATCATGTACTCACGTAGAATACAGACATCAACTTTTCTCTCCCTGGATCCTCAGACCATACACCCCCCGCCCCCACAGCCACTTTTTGTTTGGGATTTCTTGTGAAGTTGGCACACTTCAAAGCCATCGGATTGACAGCGCTGCAGACTGAAAGATCCCATTCATCTGCCTGGTGGAATTATGCAGACATCTCTCTTGAGCACCACTTCAGAACCTCGCTCTCTTTACTTTAAATATCTGGCCTCTGCATGACACCCTGCAACAAGCTGGAAAAAAAATATGAAGAAAAGGAGCAGGGAGAAAAAAAAACCCTCCTGGAAGATAGGGGAAAAAATGAGCTCCAGTAGTTTAACACAATACAATCGCACATCAGTTAAACATCCTACAAGCTGTTAAATGGGATGACACCAGTGAGCACTGAGAGTGGGATGCTGGAAGGAAAAATGGGACTTTCCTCTGCCATCCCTGGGTAAGAGAGTAAATCTGCTGGAGTGTATAATGATAACGTATGATGATGTTGCCAAAAGAGAACAAATAAGACCCAGCACATATGCACAGCTGATGAATTTTCTGCCTCATTTTGCTCCATTCAGTCTCACATTCTCTTGTGTTCGTGGCCGTTGTCCCTCGCTGGCCGAGCATGTGCAGAGCGGCGACTCAGCCCTGACCTCGCTCACTGCCACCAGGCAGAGACCGCTGCACTCTTCCTGTTATATCATCCATCACGGCTGTCACTATCCTATCTGTGCTAATATTACCAACAAAGCTGAGGTACCGGGGTAGTTTGTCTAATACAAAGCCACAGCGTGGTGTCATGAGGCCGAATGCAGTGACGCACTTGTGCGGTTTGGGTGACAGGCAGCATCAGCAGATTTAATATATGATCCTTAAAAATGTCATAAATGTTATTCCAGCATACTCCCATGGACATTACCTCTGCATTTGTTAGCTTCACCAAGAAAGTTTTTACCCATATCTGTTTGTTTGTCTGCAGGATTACACAAAATGTACTGATTTTAATGTCGCTTCAACATTTCATACAATTTGTAAGGGAATAATGTCTGGAGCTCAATGTAAAAAATCAGATATGTGATATAAATACTTATGGTGTTGACATCCATGTGTTTGTACAGTTTGGTGCAGAGCCAGATAATAATCCAGAATTGGTGGAAAGAAATGCTGAGTCTGCAATTTTTCAGCTTTTCCAACGATATTTTAGATTCTAGTTTAGATAAAGTGGTCATTTTACTGAATTTACAGTGACAGTTCAGATTGTTTGTTTAAAAGCAACTTAATTTAACCACACATAACACTACACAGGAAAATACAGTAACATCTCAGAAATCTGAGAACAACAGTCCAAAATATTGCTGTAGCCAGACACCAGTTACAAGTGGAATATGGAATATGGAATATGGAATATGTGTAAATAACATTAAAGATGAATTTAAGTCAAGTGTTGCTCTGCTTTGGTCTCCTCAACCTTTCAAAGAAAAAAAATGTGGCAGTTTAGCCATTCCATTTGCTTTCAGATTTTGCAAGTTTCTAACTTACTCCATCTGACATTTAGTGCCAGGCAGGTAGCATGCTCATGGTTCATGAAAGCAAATTTGCTGAAAACAAGGTTGGTAAAATGGAGTTTGAGGGTCAGGAAACCGAAAAAAGAGGCTAAAACAGACGCAAACGTTTGTGGAGCGAAAAGGGAACTGACAAGTTTAGTGATAATTCTCTTTCGGTCCATCTCTTTAGAAAAAAATTTTGATTAGTGCAGGTTTGAGTTCCAGTATATGTGGTATTGCGGTCAACTTTTGTGACTCATGGTTTATACAAGTGACATAAAATGCCATTTATTGTGAGAAAAAAAGTATGAGTAGTCTCTTTCTGTGTCTCTGCATATGTTGTTTAATGAACTGGCAAAGACAATGAAGTATAGAATAACCCAGAAAAGCTTTTTTGCCATTTTGGACAGTTTTTCCAACTTGAAAATAACATTCCAGCTTGGACAAACTGTTTTTGAGCTCGTGAGGAGACCTTCAACATGTGACTCATTTGAAAAATAACTTGCAAACTCCTATCACATTTCCTCTCCCGGCTTGAGCCAGGATCATTCTCGCTGGCCTGACTTTGGCTTGCCTGGTAAACAATGAGCATTTATCACAATGTGCTCTCAATTATTCCCATGCAGATCTTGTTAGACGTTTTTATGTAAAAGGCATCCCCCTAATAATTGTCTAATGACGAGCATACCGCTTACACGACAATTACATTCAGTCAAGTTGAAACAAGAAGTTTGGCGCAATGAGATTTAAGATTAAGACCATCCAGCGTGGACGCAATCAATATGTTGTGACGAACGTTGCTTTGTAGTGTAAGCTGCGATGGCTGCAGCAATTACAACGACGTGATTACAAGACTAATTGGACATAGCAGAGTAATTGTGAGTTAAACCGCCACAGCCGTAGTGGTATGTGGAACATCCGCTGAGCGCACACAGAGGATGAGTGTGTTGCTGCACTGACTTTTCCCCAAACAGCTTGTAATAATGTTGGAGGTAAAGGCAGCGCTCGCTTCACATTCCCTCAGCGACCCGACACAACCACACCCCCTTTGGCAAGACGCAGAGCAGCTGTTCTGAGACAGATGAACGGTGAGGCGAGGAGCCCGCCTGACCGTTTACCTCCGACATCATCCATCATCGCTGACAGCTCTCGATCATTGCTCATATTAATAAAGCCTTTCCCATCAATATTGTGGGTCGGGGTATTCCCCAGTGAACTGCCCCCTGTCTTGGTGTTTTTGTATAGATGTATGTCATAAATCTAACCTCTTAATGGCCAGTGATTTCAACTTCGTATACAGAAGATATGGCTATTAGACGAAATTTGGTGCATGCAGTGGAAGAATGCTGAGCGTACATGCATATAGTTCCTAAGATACCCGTGAATAGATATGCTATATGTTTTTTATTAACCTGCGAAATATTTACATGTGAATGTGATCACTATCCATCTTGATCCAACTTTGATGATGCACATGAGGTTATTGTTTTTCCCAGAACAAGAATTTTATTATTGCTTCTAACCTGAAATGGCAGAAAACGCTGAAACCAATGCAGCCACTGGTGGAGGATGATGTAGACAAACAAACTACTGCACCAATCAGGGCAGTGGCAAGGAATTTACATTTACTGAGTTAACTGACCCCTATCAGAAGTTGCCCAGAAGCACAAAATAAACTCTCTTAAATGATTTGCATTTGTGATATTTTTGTTCATATACTAAAAACTTTATTTACCAACAATACTTGTGGATACCTTCACTTAGATGTGTTAGTTCTTTTGTCTCAGTGGAAGTTTGACTTACTATGAAAATTATAGTAAGACAGAATTAAAATAAAGAATTTTGATTTTTAATTTCTTTTAAGACCATGAAGCCATTCAATATTGCAATGTACTTTATGCAAAGTTTACATATTCCTCTTAGAATGGAGCACGAACAAAGTTTCTCTTGTGTCTAAAACCTATTAATCCTCTTTGGAGCATGAATGTACTCAGCAGACTTCATTGCAATCATATATTGCATCTGTGGAAATCTGACGTGATAGTGGCATCAAAGTACATGTCAAAGAGGTTGTAAGATTAAAACATAATTCATCCTCTGTGGATAATGAATATTCATAGATTTACAACCAAATTTGGCCATGCCTTGGGGATAATGAATACATCAAGAAAATTAAGCTATTACTTTATGGTGATATCCTATTGTGGATCAATGTGATGGTTGCGAGGAAATTTGAACCTGATTGATGTAGCACCTCAAAGGTCAGAGGGTTAAAAAATCATTATATTCTTCAGGGACAATGAATATTTATACCTAATGTCATAATTGTGGCAGGTGACTGTCAAAATATCATATCTTGACAGCCATCCATCTAGATGCATCCATTCTTGTACATTTTGTTGTAAGAATTATCACTTTTTTTCTGCGAGTAAAATGAATTACAATTTACGTAATTCTAAAGTCATTTGAACAAGGTGTAGGAAGATGTTACATGACTATGTTCAAACTGAGTGTTCCATGCTCCTGCGTAGGCCTCAGGAAAGCTGGCATCACAGACGCACTCAGGCTTTTTGAGCTCGGAAATGCAAACTTGTCGCTGACAGATTCAGTGCGGAACTTGAGTTGTGTGGAAATACAGGGCTGAAGCAGATTAGAAGTGTTGGTTTGTAGGCCTGTAATACGTCTCTTTGATGCTGATGTGACTAGAATAAGGAATTGTTGGAGCTTGGTGCAGAACTTCTGAAAGTGGAGCATTCCTCAGATGTAATCTCCTTTGCCTGGATGAAAGACCCAGTCATAACGGACCATCTCCTGTTCATGGGGCCTCTATGGAGCAGGTCTGTAGCTTAGAAGGAGATTACAATGGATTTAGCACTGATCTCACACACTCCTTTGCAACTCCCCCCACCCCCTGCTACCTTCACCTCCCAAAAGTACCGCTCTGTGTGTGTGCTGCAAGCAATTGTCACCAGCTTTGTTAAAGTTATGTGAAGCAGCAATGAGATTCAAAGCTTTGGGCCAAAGTGGGGAATCTGTTCTGTGGCCAATCAGAAGGAACTGTTATTTATGATCCATACACACCCAGTGGGGTGATTCTTTGGCTCAGCTCAGGAGTTAATGGAAATGTGGGCCACCTCATGATAACGGGGTGAGGATGCAGTCATAAGGATGAGGTCACACCGGGAATCATTCAATCCCCACTAATGCAAAACCCAGTCTCCTCTCTGAAATGCAATATGGGTCAGTCCTGGATGTATCTGTATGCAGCACACACAGGAGGAGGGCGGATGGGAGGGGAAGGGGTTGGGCGGTGACGATAAATAATTAATGTGACCAGATAGCTGTTTGAAATAATCCTGTGTTTGTGTACCAAATCAACGGGACAAGCACCACCTACTTGTGTCTGCATCGTAGCCTCAAAGGGCATGCATCAAGGGACGGGGGCTGAGGTGGAAGTGATTAGTCATATTTATTACCACAGACATCAGGAATCACCCTGTAAAGAGCTTCAGAGAGCAAGAGAGAGAAGTAGAGGGAAGAATTCCATCACTGTGTTCAGGTGAATTTATAGTGACAACCCATTCATGTATTTGTCCTTGTATTGGGTCATGTATTGAGCTGTAGGCTTCTGTTGGTTTGGTTATGACACATAACAGAGTTTCATGCTTGTGTTTTTGTCTTTGAACTGGTTTCAAGTGGATGGGGCTCTGCTGGAAAAAAAGTGATCTCACAGATTTCCATACTGTGTTCGGTGTGTTTCACCTTCACATTACAGATAGCCATTGTCCCATGAGCTTCTGCAACTCTGTGTGATCTCTCGTTGAGGGTCTCTTTCATTGATCTTTCTGGGTTGAAATACTTTCCTGGGGTTTATCAATATTCTTAGATATGCAGGTCGTATTAGAATTCAATCCCTCTTTCATTTAAACCAATAAAGCTACTGTTGGAAACTGTTTTGCATAAAAAAAGATTGCCTTTTTCCTGTATATGCATCTATTATAGCTGTTGGTGTCTCTATTGTCCATGATGTTGCTCATGTTGACAACATGGGCCAAATAGACCTCAGATCGTCTGTCTTTGTTCATGACAGACTAGAGTACTAATGCAATGTTTGAGATCAATTAAGTTCTCTTGAATGCTATAATCTTCAAATAAAGCCCTGTTAGCTATTCCCTTGTCCAGAAGTGAGCCAACTCTCTGAAATATTTTACAAAAAATCTCAAAAGTTTCTCTTTTATTCAATGCGCTGTTGCACATTTGTTTTATCTATCACTTATTATATCTTTTACATTAATGTGTCATTTCTGTCCTTTATTTTTACCACTACTTTAAACTGTATTAATATTATTCTTTTTTGTGCTTTTGATTGTTTTCTTTTATTTGTTTTTCTTGTGAAGAACTTTGTTGTTGTGAAAGGTGCTATATAAATAAAAAAAATATTCTTCTTCTTGTCATTATGATCTTGTGGTTTTGGCACGTTCTTGACAACATTAAAGCCATGCTGCTTCTCCATCTGTGCTTCCAGAGTACATCATTGATATACTGTAAATCAGTTTGGTTCACTTTGCAGTGAATGCGAGTCTTATTTTGAAATGCTGGTTTCTTTAATCATTTCATTCTATCCTTGTCTGCCTTTTCACTGTGGTACATCCTCTGGAGCCTTTGTTTCTCTTTGTTTCTTAGACCTTCTCACTCTTCAGTCTATCAGCTCATGTAGTTTAATTAGCTTGTTTCATTAGTTAAGACAACACTGTCTCATTTCTGTGTTACAAGAATATCTGGTGTGTGTGTGTGTTTGATGTGTCAGTGACATAAGGCTTCAGAGCACAACTCTTTCAAGCTAATAAAGACCCCATTTACCAGTTAAGATGATAAATCATAGACCTTTGGCTCATACACACTCTTTATGGATGAACACATTGGGTATTTGATGTTCATTTATTTTGCACATTTCACAAATGGCCCTTATGTTAAATTTGCTGGCCTTTTAGAGATCCTGTCTACATCAAATAAAACAGGGACTCATGTGCACTAATGTATGCCAGTACAACGTTAACTGAGTATGAAGGCATCAGCTGGGAATAGAGACAGAATGAACCACGGCACCCTGAAGAACCCTTCCTATCACAGAATAAATGGAGCAGAGGAAATATTGGATTTCTTAAAAAGTGTTGGCTTGAGAAGAGGAGCAAAAGTCATTACTTTCATTTTTCATGCATTCAAATGATGCCCTTGAATTTGTGTAGCCAAACGTTTCGCCTGCTCTTTAAAATAGCTTTTACTCTGACATGATATTTATCTGGTCAGTGGTGATAATGTGTAATACTGGGATTCATTTCACTAGTATTTCTGTAACCTTTGCCTTTGTATGCTTGCAGCATACAAATATCCACAGAGCTGTTTCTGCTTTTCGATACGGCCTCTTCCCTCCGACAACCCACAGCTTCAGAGGAGGTTGCTGGCAGTTTCCTCTTAATTATTATGCTTGCTATCAAAGAAAGAAGGAAGATTTTGGAGGAGGATTTATTGATAAAAAATTACCATAATTTACCATAATACTACACTGCTTTTCATTTCAGTCAAGCAGAGGAGCGTAATGGAAAGCAGCTCAACACGCAAAGCTGCCTGCACGCACACAAGATGAAGGAGCTGTATAAAAACTTGGAAACAGCATGGGTTTTCGGGCAGGAAGATGTTAAGATTCTAATGTGGTTTTGTAGGGTATTGTTGAAACTCAACGGTCAACTCTGCTGCTATGACCTCGAAGACATTGACTTCTAGGTCATAGCCACTGTTGACCTGATGTTCACTGACCACCAGCAGCTGTGGGAACTGTCATTACAGTGTTATCTTTGACCATTTGCTGTGATGATTACTTTCCTTGGGTTATCATTACAGCACACAAAGCTTTTTAAAAATTTTAAAACTTTCCTATTTCCTAAAACAGTACTGGGTTGGAGTGGTTTTTTCCTGGCCACAGCGCATGTGTGTCTACTTAGACTTTTGAAGGACTTCTTGCCTGTGGTTTTCACAGGATAAAGGTTTACAGTACATGCAGCTCCTCTTGAGCAGTTTATCAAGCGTGCCCTTGTACAATGGAGGGACTGGAATGAAACTTATTAGCCTGATACACAGGTTGGAACCCCATGAGGGTTACCACTGTCACAAAGGCATAAGGTATTGAACCCAAATGAACCCAAACAACATAGGCAGGCAGGCGAGGAGGTGCAGTGAAAGGAATATGAATACAGTAAAAATCTAAATCAAAAATCCACAAAACAGAAACCAAATGGCAGCACAGAAAAGCAGCAGGCCAAAAAGAACTGAAACAGCAAAGACGAGAAGAGAGAGGCAGTGGGCAAAGAGAGTTGGGCCCAAACAGACAAACTGACAAAGAGAGGGGGAAAGACCAAGATATAAATACACCTGGGAGGTCAGGATAACTAGACACAGGTGGAACACATTAGGGTGAGGCAGTCATACGAAGGAAGTAAAGAAACACAAGCCACACTAGGACATTATAACCAAAATATAATAGGAAACAAGCATTAACCAAGTTTGTTCAGAGGTGGAGGCTCCTACCAGATCAAAAGACTTCTGAACTGGTGAGTGCAGATTTTTGGGGCTATTTTAAACTAGCTGTTGATAGTCAGTAGCATCAAAACTGTAATGTTAGACTGGCTACCTATTAAACCCCTCTGTGGTTTCTGAATTCCATCTTTACAACTACACTTGCCCCTAAAGCATAGTGACAGAAAAACCTACAGTATTATTTCCTTTTTATACCCACGTAATGTGTGTTAACGTCACTCAACACCTACATTCTAAATATTCTTGGGAATTTATATTTCTATATATAATGTCTATATTCATGTGGGGTTTTTTCTTTGTGGAATGCAACCTCTTTTCTTATTTTGTTTGAGTAACCTTTAGAGGCCTGACTAGGTTATCCACTATTTCATGAAAAGAAATTAAGACTATTAAAACAAATGCAATTTTGAAAATCTGAAATGTTTATCATCTTGTGACTCCTCAGATTTATGCTGCTATCTGCCGGGGTGTCCTGACCCCCAAGTTATGTGATCACTGGTCTAATTCTGCAATATAATTCTGCTGGAGAACTATGAAGAAAATCTCTTAATCTTATATATGTTTTGGCCTAACATCCGTTGAAATTTAAGACTCTAATAAGTATTGACCTTTAAAAAACTCACCATGTGTTATTGTAGAATTTAACAACCTTCTGAGGTCATTTAAGTTCCTGAATTCTCAGAGACAGTAGGAAAAGGACATGCCCCCAGTATTCTCAATATGAACCTGGAGTTTCTAGGAGGTGCCTTTAAAAGAGTTGATTTGGACTGGGTAATGAAAGGTACAAAGAATAATGTTACTAATCACTAATGCTGTTAAGTAAATAGTACAGTAATGAGCATTGATTACATTGTCGCTAAATGTAGAACTTGGTGATTTTACAGTAATAAAGCATTTTAAATAAATTTTATCTTTTGTCTTTTATTCTTTGTGTTTTTGTTCATTCTCCACAAGATGTGAAAGATTCATCAGATTAAGACCATCATGGATGATTTAAAACTTCATATCAGTTAAAACCCAGGAAGACACTCAGTGTTTTCTATGTGACAGCCATGATAGTCAGTGGGATGTAGTTTTTATCTTTTTATTTATGTTCTGGACTTCACAGTACGAGTGCCATCAGCACACTAAATTATTTATGTACAGCGCCACTAACTGCTGGCCTAATTTTTTTTTTTCTTCTTCTTACATGCTCAAGTCTGGGCAGCGTCTCGATACTAATGTAACTCGGGTTCAGCAAGGACATGAAGTTCTAGGTTTCACTTTTTATTTTATCACCATAATGAGGCAACAGAATTCACTGTCATAGAAGCCAGCTTGAAAAGTTAAGGGTCACCATAAACAACAAAGGCTAGGACTTTATGAAACCCAAGAGATAAATAGGAGCTGTAGAAAAAGCATTCTTGTTAGAGAACATATGTTTCACTTGCATCCCCTGTGTAAAGGTCACAGTGAGACAGAGTAATGGCTCCAGCATATTCATTGCTACGCGTCTTCATTTAAGCAACCATCCATTTCCCGCAGATGAGCAGGGGGGACCCCCACATCTTTTATGATGGTGAAATTATGTACTCAGTTGCTGCGAGGGGAAAAGCAGAGTTATGAGTTACAGTGTTATGACTTTCCAGGGTCTAATGAAGACATCACTTTGCTGCTGAACTGCATAATTGTTGCTGCTTTGTGCCATATTTAAGAATATTATAGAGCATTTGGACACCTTTTGAGAGCCTAGGCAACTATACAACATGTTTTATAGTCATATTGTCACCATTAGCGCTGCCTTTATTCATTTCCCTTTTGAATCTATAAACTGTGAATCCTAAATGGATATTCATTATTTTATGATGTTTTTCATTGTCGTCCAATGAGCTGTAAGAACACTGACAGCTTTCTGGCACTGCTCTCACAACAATTTAATTTCACATTTTCATAATAGGACAAGTATGCTAACTAATTAGAAATCCAACAGAAGGGAGGAGGTAATATATCAAGATGCAAAACTGTATTGCTTTGCAATTTGTAGTTTTGGATTGAGAATAAACTGTGATTCCTTTTCCTTTGAAAATCTCACTTTTTTAGGCCAGAAAATGACTTGAAAACAGAAAGGACTAAGGACAACCCGTATTTGTACTTTGGAACCAGTTTCTTGGAAAAGAATGCCATGAATTACTAAAAAATAGTCGTCTAGTTTGGTCTCTTTCTACTCCTGAGTTACTCCATTATGTTCACCAACTGTCTATGCCTTCCAATGGGTTTTTAGACCTGTTTTGGCCTCACACAATTAATATGCCTTTCATTCTCCAAGATTATTTCTAACTACATGTACCTGTTGATTGGGTAATTCTTTCCATATTCTGCATTCACTGACTAAACAGCCAACAAATCCTTTTTCTGGTCTGCCGCCACAGATTAGAGATTCCCATTTCATTAATGTTCCATACTGTAATTCATCATGCTTAGAGTGAGAGTCTGCTAAGCATCAGGAAATTGCTGGTTTTTGACAAAACAGTTACTCACTTGAGAGCGAGTAGCAGGAATGTCTTTCTTGGCTACAGCACAGCATCAATGATAAAGGTCAAAGGTTCAACCTATTCGACGCAGTTTGGATTCTCAAAGTGTGTAACACATTTGGTAACTGTTCTGCGGGGGAATGTATTCATGCAGGTCTAAAAGAATCAAATGTGTGTACAGTGTTAGAGTTAACACATGATAAATACACATAAATTACGTGCCCACCCCATTTTGACATTTTATTTTTTATGTTGTGCCTTTTCTACTTCCTTTGTCTTTATTTTACTTACTTATTATAATTTTCCTTTCCTTTTATTTTTTGGGGGAAGAGGGATCATCTGATATTAGTTCTGCATTTTAGTATGTATTTAGTTAATTTATTTATTTATTAAATTTCTACTCGTTTACATGATTATTATCACAAATATATATTTTTGGTACTGCTAGAAACTTGACAAGAAAGTGTTTTGCAGGTGTCCCCTGTCGCCTCTCTACCTCAAATACAGTTCAGTATGCTATTTAAAATGTTTTTTTTTTTTACATGTTTTTTTTAATGTTGACATTATTTTTAAATTAAGTCTAATATGTCCTTCTTTAACATTCAGAAAGTCAAACTACATTTGGTTGAACAGATAGTACGGTTGAAAGGGTGATCACATCAATTATTGATTATTATTATTTTAATTTTAGGCACCGAGTCTGACTGAAAGACACCCAGTGACCAGCCATGCAGGCCTGAATATGGTCAGTGTAGTTATTCACTTATTCATTACGCAGATTTGCTTCTTAAGCACTATTGATGTATAAATTAGAGGAAATGAGGAGCTACATATTCATGGAACTTTCTTTTTTTCAGGTGCCGCTGCACTGCTGCTTGGAAAGAGTCTGAAGTTGGGAGAAAGATGTAAATATAGATTTTAACTACACATACTGTTAGTATATAGATACAATACATAAAGAAGTATAGATGAATCAAAACTGACCTACATTTATGTTCATAGCCACCTACCTCTCTTGGCAGCATTTCTTGCTACGGATACCTTTTGGTCTAAGAGGAGGTGCTGACCCTGGTGGCATTTTTTTTGTATATGTTGGCTGCATAGGGAAAGGGAAGTATGTTCTATACTGTGCAAGAAAATGTAATATATTTAACACTAGCTAATCCCTATAATTCATTATTTCCCTGGGCTCCATACATTCAGAAACTCATTCCTCTTGCATGACTGATGAGGAGGGGAGCACTGCTGTGAATGTCCATCCTATACTACATATTTAATGCAATGCATTTTATACATGCATTTGATCACTCTGAACTTTTGTTTCATTTGTATGAGGAAACTCTGATCTATTGTGTCCATCTTCTTTATATGCTTAGAGAATGAGCTTGCAAAAATCTTAAATTGACACTTAAATTGGATATTTTCCTGACAAGTGACCAATTTGTGGCCGTGCAAATAATGATCCTTCCCAATCAGAAGCAAGGGTGGATGTAGCATCATGTTGTTGTGAGATAGGAAACACTCTTAAGGACCTTACCTGCCTCTTACCAACACTCATTATCTGTTTCTTTTGACCGTGACCTTTCCCTAACCACAACTAAGCATTTTTAGTTGTTTAAACCTAACCAAACCTATACCACAGAAATGCCACATTAACAATGCTAAGAAGCATTTATGTAATGAGGGTATGTCTTTCAGACCAACAGTGTCTTCCTGGCAGCTCAGAAAATGCTCATATGGGTTATGAAGAAGGGCTAGTTGGTTTGTGTATTTTTCTTCTTAAAAACTGGTCACACTATATGGTTATATGTGCACCTGACTGATGAGATCCACCACATCTGATAACAGTGATATGAATGTGCTCTGCCCCATTCGACTGCACTCCAGTCCCCCTGTGTTTTCCCTATCCAGATAATGTATTACTTTTGATTGGACAGGATTAGGATTAGGGTTAGAATGTTGGTTGCCACCCACCTGCTCAGTTTGGAAGTTTTTCCTGATTTTGGGATCAAAAACTCATGGTCCACTGACAAGCCTTTTGGAGCTTTCATCTGCATGTCATGGTCTTTGTTGAAGACCCACAGTATTTTTTTAGGTTGCTGTTGTTGCTCATTTGAGAAATCTATCCCTGGGTCACGGCGCGCATTCACGTGCCGGTGAGAGGCTCTGAAATCTGAGCTATGTGGGAGTTGGCTGCTCTACGGTACTGCAATGATGAAATCAAACCCAGATGACAGAGGATAAACAATGATGGTGCAGAGGAAAACATCAATTTGACAGCTGCTTGCTTTGTAAATGGTGCTGTTTGGCAGCAAATTATTGTTATGACAGTCATATTTTTAATAATATCATGGGTCATTTGAGTAGAGTGAGTACAATGTATCGATATCGATAACTGTAAAATCAAGTACTTTGGGCGCATGTTGTATGACCTGTGGTGTAAACATTGCAACAATACACGTAGTCCAATAAACATGTCAGGCCCAGCTGCCAAGTTAAGTTGCAGAAAGTGTGTGTGTGTGTCAGGGGGAGATCATAGCCAGCAGGGAGGCAGCTGGGGCCCTCCTGAGATGTGAGCCTGCAAACCTGAAATCATGCACTCCGTGGCTCCCAGGCAACAGACTCGACCTGCTGAAATCAGAACCCTCTCCTCCCCTCCAAGCGCCATCGCTGCCGCTGCTCCCACCGGTCTCAGACTCTGAGGTCTGCTTGGGGTCAACTCGGGGAAGAAGCCGACGTCATGTAAATCCTTCAATCCCCCCACCCGCCGTCACCACCATCCATTCTACTTCACAGCACTGAGCCAGCGCTTCACACCTGACATTGATCTGTACTTCAGAACCACAACAGAGGCTTACGTTCCGTCCCTCGGCTGACACAAGCGATTTGTCGAGACGGTTTCACCGCAGGCGTTAGCGCTGACAACTGGCGAACCGCCCGCCCACACCAACTACCCCCATTCCACCCCATCCCAGCCCCCACCAACTTTCCCACCCCACATCTAAACTGACAAGCAGTGTTTTTGTTTTGCATTGCAAAGCATGGTTTTGCTCTGTGCTTTTCTGCTATTTGAGCACATGACCAAACACATGCCACACACAGGCAGCCAGTAAAGCCTTTTTCCAATCAGCATCCATTCACAGGGAAAAAAGAAAAAGTGATGCACTTGTGATTGAGGTTAGGCTCAATGCAATTCACTAAGATGATACTGCAGCTCATTAAATATTTATCGAACCTTTGCTTCCCACAAAATGACTTCTGCTGTAGAGCTTTACCAACAGCACTGAATCAAAGAATCTGATATCACTTCTGTACATTATAGCGCTTAATGGCAAAATCTGCAGTATTTCTTATGTACTTCTGTATTCCCTGTAACAACTCACATTGTGTGTTAAAGTCATACAATTCAAAAGCATGTTCACTATGTAAATGGAGTAAAAGGTAAAACTACAGTATCTACATCCACTGGTATGTATATATCTTTAAACATATTTAATGCGTACCCTGCAGACATGTAAGATCACACTCCACCAACACTTCACATAACCTTTCAGAAGAAGAAGAGTCATTGATTAAAAGGATAGGATGTCAATCAAATCATCTTTTACTCCCGCAGCCCTGCAAAAGCATAAACAAAGGCGTATGATAGCGTCAGTGCCTACATTGTACGACAGTCTTTTTTTTCTCCATCCACACTGCACCACAAGATCCACATCTTAAAATGCACCCACCCTGAGGTGGACACATTGGAGTGAGGAGTTCCCAGTGATGTTGCTTGCAGAGTGCATGGAGTTCTCAAATCAAATTTACTACAGGGTTTTGTATCAACAAACTGCAGACATTTATGTGCCTCTTATTACTGTGTGTGATCCTAATTCGCCCATAGCTCCTTCTTTATGAATGTAAACTGCTCCTAAACGGAACAGCTGAAGTGGGTTTTAGATTGGTCTCTGCACCCAACAATACAGTATCTCCCGACACATGTGGTGAGGGTAGGGAACAATATTTCATTGATGCATAATTCATGTCCAGCTTGACTTTTAACGAGGTGCTAAAAATCCTGACATGTGGCCCACTCAACGCTCGATACCGCAACATAAATTCTTAATACTTTTTTATGAACTGCATCAGTCCAAGGTGTTTATCTATAATAAAAATCTTGAATAGTAACTTAGCGATATAACAGCGTTGCCTCGCAGCTCATATAGCATGAATAAACTCCCAGTGCTTTTTTATTTTTTTTACATCAAGATCAGCATCGCCTGGTTTCAGCAACAGCACCTCTGTTAGTGATTAGCCTGAGCCGAGTGAGCAATACCAACCAAGGGCACCCACTTTATTCTGTTTTATTCAGGGCCATGTATCTGAATGCATGGTGAATCTGTGCCTCAATGCATGTTAATGCTCTTTCTTTCTTTTGGCGGCTGCTCATTGCCTGTACTGTCATTACAGCACTGATGTGGGTGAAAAATGCATTGTTTACCAGGCTGCTTTATGCTGCTTTCTTTAACCAGGAGTAGTGTGCGTGCATGTGTGGGCATGCTATCTCAATACAGTCATAAAAATTCATATTTCTCGCCTCAATATTGCTCAGGATGACAGCCACTTAGTAACTAGACAATTTTGTCTGAGTTCATTATACATTTTTAAAAAATATTTCAATATTATAAATATTTATAAATATTTTATAAAAATGTCTCTGGACCACAAAAACGATTGCATGTGCTACACGCTCCTGCCTTTGTCCTCCCACCTATTTTAATGTCTGAAATTGATGCATGCTTGAATTTCATGAGGCAGGATGCATATTGTGACAAGTGTGTCACAGCTTTGGGAAATGACATGACCTATGAGCAACGTGGCCTTGTTTTGCTGGTTCTCACACACACACACACACACACACACACACACACACACTTTTTTTCTGCAGCAATGCCTGTGTCCACCGCTGACACATCTGCAAGAAGAAATTTATCCGAACAGTGTGAAAATATTTATATGATATTCTAGTAAGAGCTTTTTTGACAGCTCGGGAAAAAAAGCCCTGTTTGGACATGACAGGATTCACACAAGCCCACACACGGATAGGCCCATTATTTTTACCTGTTTATGTTTTCCTTTTCATTTGGTGAGGACTTGAAGACCCAAAACAATAAATATATATACAGTATGTGGTAGTATGTGGTGGAATGAAAAAAAAAACACCCCGTTCATATTACAAAACAGATTTTGATCGAAGTGGAGGTCTTTAAGGTGACTCATTACTTCAGAACCACGGGTGAAGCTTTGATGTTGGCGGTCGTTTGGTAAGAGTCACACGAAGGATAGGGTGGACACTTCATTTTGGACTGAAACTCTCTCCGGTGCTGAGAAACTTCACCCCAGGTTACACCACACTGGAACTGCTGCCACAGCACATCCTGCAGTTATGTAATTAGCAGAATGGCCATCAGAAGCACGATCAGAAACACGTAACAAGCGTCCTGTTAGCATGACTGTGCTGGTCACACATGTACAGATGACCCAGGCTAATTAGTGGATTGATTTGAACCAAGAACGAGAGTTATTGACCAACCGGCACTGACCTTGTGACAGAGCTCCACCATCTGTTGGCATGGGTCAAAGAGAAGTGTTCCCTGCTGAATTCTATTGATCTAGCTGTGTAAATACTACCACAGTTTGCAGTCTAACACACTGCAGATGTTTTCCAGGAACCCCCCCGCCTTGATGTGTCGGCCTCTTAGGATGAGAAAAATTTAATTCTGAATCAGGCTGCTCCAAAGTCCACAAACTGAAGTCATGCGTACAGGCTCGTTGTTAAACCTCCTGACACTTTACTGTCTGTGTAGCTGGCTTTCGTTGTGAACGGGGGCCGTTTTTGTGGTTGGGTGCACGCAAACACACACACTGGCAAGAAACCCTAAGCAACATGTCCAAAGAAACGTTGTACCTGCCCGCCGCAGCTGCCTGTGAAGTTCTGCTCCAGCACCCAGAGAGCTCGACCATCATGCTGTCCGGCAGCAGCGGTGTCAGCTGTTTCTGTTGGCCACCTCGACCCCTGCTCTATTTTCCTTCAGCATCTGGGGCCAGCTCAAACAGAGCATTCACACAGGGGCTTGTTTCAGCCACCTCTGCAGATAGAAAATAAAATAAAAATTGGCCCATAAATGTAAAAAAGAAGAGAAAGATTGAGGAGCATGATGACAAGCTTCAAACACAACGCACAATGTATTTTTCTTTCAAAAATAATCAGATGAAGACTTTTTTTAAACAGATGTGCCGCAGCAGTGATTCAAATCTTACATCCTGGACACAGAGGCTATTATATTTTTCAGTTTCAAATACCTGAGGCTGTGTTTTCATGACACAGCAGTTTTGATTAACAACCCTGACCATGAAATTACTAAAGGGCAGGTCACACCAGCGTGCACCAATGAGTCCATTTACATGCATGCTACTGTCCTGGTTATGCATCATATCCTGTTTTTAATCATATCTGGGATGTGATGCTTGCGTGCACCACAGAGGACCTGGCAGCGAGGACCAGGGCTCTAAGCACTGCTTGTGCAGGCACGAGGCCCTGTTTTCATTAATATCTTTATCAAATTTTAATCAGGTGAATCAGACAAGAAAATATGACTCATACATGTGTTTCAATGAGCATGATATTCTCAATGGTGTCTGTGCCATTACTGAGTCGTGGATCAACTTGGTTTGTGGCCATCCTGTAACTCTCTGACTTTTTTGGTGTCAGCACTGGATATATATGAAAACAATAACAAGTTGCACAATTTATCATTTTCTACATGGACCACATCTGGTTTTCACTTCCATGGACACACATTTTATAACATAATCTCATTATTGCTCATTTTTCAGCTGAAAACACTCTCATGTGAAGTGATTGCAATCAGCTGTTTGCACGCGTTGGTGTTCACATTTCTTTTGAAAGGACATAGCTAGAATAATCTGATAAGAGCTCTGGGTTTCTGTGACCAAAACATGATCACAGCACATGCTTACAAAGAACCATACAGGTCAGCTTACTGATTCATGGCTTTTCGCAAGGTCTACCAAAACTAATCCTAGTGTCTGGTGTAAGTGGGACGTTTGTAGGTCCAGAAACAACAGCTGTGGGTAGTTTTTCATGGATCGGTCCAACTGGGTATTTAACATAAACAGCGAAGGCCAGCACTGACCTTTTGTGAGCCCAGACAACAGCTGATGGCTACTGCTTGTGCTGCACTTAAAAATGGAGGAGAAATGAGCTTTTCTGAATGTTCCTATATACAGGTGCTGGCCAGTAAATTAGAATACCATCAAAAACTTGATTTATCTCAGTAATTCCATTCAAAAAGTGAAATTTGTACATTATATTCATGCAATGCACACAGACCGATGTATTTCCAATGTTTATTTCTTTTAATTTTGATATTTATGAGTGACAACTAATGAAAACTCCAAATTTGGTATCTCAAAAAATTAGAATATTGAAAAGGCCAATGAAAAGAAATTTTTTTTTTAAAATGTTGGCCAACTGAAAAGAATGAACATGAAAAGAATGCGCATGTATAGCACTCAATACTTAGTTGGGGCTCCTTTTGTCTCAATCACTGCATTAATGCGGCGTGGCATGGACTCGATCAGTCTGTGGCACTGCTCAGGTGTTATGAGAGCACAGGTTGCTCTGATAGTCGTCTTCAGCTCCTCTGCATTGTTGGGTCTAGCGTATTGCATCTTCCGCTTCACAATACCCCATGGATTTTCTATGGGGTTAAGGTCAGGCGAGTTTGCTGGCCAATCAAGGACAGGGATACCATGGTCCTTGAACCAGGTACTGGTGGTTTTGGCACTGTGTGCAGGTGCCAAGTCCTGTTGAAAAGTGAAATCTGCATCTCCATAAAGTTGGTCAGCAGCAGGAAGCATGAAGTGCTCTAAAACTTCCTGGTAGACGGCTGCATTGACCTTGGACCTCAGGAAACAGAGTGGGCCAACACCGGCAGATGACATGGCACCCCACACCATCACTGACGGTGGAAACTTTACACTGGACCTCATGCAACGTGGATTCTGTGCTTCTCCGCTCTTCCTCCAGACTCTGGGTCCTTGATTTCCAAAAGGAAATGCAAAATTTGCTTTCATCAGAAAACATAACTTTGGACCACTCAGCAGTAGTCCAGTCCTTTTTGTCCTTGGCCCAGGCGAGACGCTTCTTACGCTGTTTCTTGTTCAAGAGTGGCTTGACACACGGAATGCGACAGCTGAATCCCATGTCTTTCATGCGTCTCTTCATGGTGGTTCTTGAAGCGCTGACTCCAGCTGCAGTCCACTCTTTGTGGATCTCCCCCACATTTTTGAATGGGTTTGTCGTCACAATTCTCTGCAGGGTGCGGTTATCCCTAGAGCTTGTACACTTTTTTCTACCACATTTTTCCGTCCCTTCGCCTGTCTGTTAATGTGCTTGGACACAGAGCTCTGCGAACAGCCAGCTTCTTTAGCAATCACCTTTTGTGTTTTGCCCTCCTTGTACAAGGTGTCAATGGTCGTCTTTTGGACAACTGTTAAGTCAGAAGTCTTCCCCATGATTGTGGAGCCTTCAGAACAAGACTGAGGGACCTTTTAAAGGCCTTTGCAGGTGTTTTGAGTTAATCAGCTGATTAGCGTGGCACCAGGTGTCTTCTATATTGAGCCTTTTCAGAATATTCAAATTTTTTGAGATACTGAATTTGGTGTTTTCATTAGCTGTCAGTTGTAATAATAAAAATGAAAATTAATAAACACTTGAAATATATCACTATGTGTGAAAGGAAAGTATACAGTATACAAGTTTCACGTTTTGAATGGAATTACTGAAATAATTCAAACTTTTTGATGATATTCTAATTTACTGGCCAGCACCTGTAATAGCAAATCATCATCATATCGAACTAGACCAAAAATACTGCCTGGGTGAAATACAGAAGTTACAAAAACTCTTTTTGACTCACAGCAACCTGAACTACAGGATGTCATGTTGCAGTTTAAATATGCAAAGAACTTTCTTGTGATCAGGACACATCATGATAGATTAATGTCACAATTTATGATAGAAACAGAGGGGAAACGACCCAAATACAGACACACAAAGAAAACAAGGCTTACAGGGAGGCAGATGAGTTGAAAGGCAGGCAAACAGGAAGAGACTACAGGAGTCCTCACACAAGAAACACAAGGGATCTGACCAAGGGCTGGAAATAACAGAGCTGAACTGATTGGGATTGAGGGACAGGTGTGTGGGTGGGTGGGGCAGACAGGTGAGTGACAACGTACTAGAAAGTCTGAGGACATCTGGTGGTCGAGCAGAGGAAGGAGGTCTGAGGAGATGAGGGGAAAAAAAGAGGCTGGAGACAGGAGGCCGAGGGGACCAGGAGCAGAAACTTACAAATAACTAATGATAAGAATCCGTGAAAGGTTTGTTTTTCATTATTCTGCTGCAAAACCAAATCGGAAAACACACACAAAGTGGAACATTTTCTGTTTTTTTTAGGAAATGTGAAATAGGAAACAGGGAAACAGCGAAGAAGTTGTTTAGTTTCCAATCTGCCAAGACCACGAAGAGGTGGAGAGTAGAAGTTGCTGGCCTTCACATGTATGTATATGGAATGGTGTGGCCACGCTTGAGCCTTACACTGATTTAATCCATTGAGATTTTGAGAGTGGAAAAACATACTTTGAGGTCAGTGTTTTTATGTTCTGCAGTGTTCCACTATCTACGGTTAGATCCTCTGCTCTTTAACTGAGCCACCGACTCCCTCTAAATGAAATAAGTCACCGTCTTTTAAACTGCTTCATTTCACTACACTTCATCCCCCCACTGTCCAAGCATTCCAAGGAGGTCCCAGTAACATTAAATATCCACTTATCACACAAATAAAACAAAATAATAAATTCTCTTAATTTTTGTTTTGCCATTTCTGTTTTAAAAAAGGAAAAAGGAAATGAAATCCAATGCCAATGCACATTGGCAATGGATGTAAATAACGTCATCCATTATGAAGCTTTTATAGCTGCTTTTATTATTGTCTCCAACAAGTAAAGGTTCTTTTTTCAAAGCAAAGAAAAAAATGCAAATCAAACAGAATATAAAGATTGAGAGGAAATAGCAATGCAGAAACTCTGTAAGTTTAGGCATGAATACGGAACCCTGACAGTTTGCCGAGGTATGTGACGTGTCCGCCTGAACGCGACCTTTGTTGCGTGTCATCCCTTCCCTCTGTGCCGTCTGCGCTGTCACTCCCTGCTGTTGCCGTCCAGCAGAGCGGAAATGTCACCAGAAAATAATCTTAAAAAACAACCCAGAATTAACTGTGACAAGCAAGCAAAGTGCTCCAGAAACTACCACACACTTTGCGTTCCACTTTGAGTCGTTTTTCTTCATGCTCCGACGACAGTCGATACATCTGTGACAACAACTGGAAGCGGCTGTCGTGCGCAGCACGGCTCTGTATATCGTTCAAATTAGCAAGGCCAATATCTGATTTGGAGTCAGCGGCAGGCATGTGAAATCGTGGCATATTAATTGGGTTGAGTGCACGCACGTTAGCAAGATGACTTTGAGCGAGTGCGTGGACGGTCATTAAATGGAGAGCTGTCTGCTAAGTGTGTGTGGGTAATGTGTCAGAGAGGCCCTGAAGTCACACAGCAGGATGTGAGCTGCATTGAGTGGAGCTGCCACACCACTTTAATGATCAGTCCACTGGGTGGAGGGCGTTTGTCACATCAGCTTGTGTGCAAAGGTTTGTAGTACAATTGATGATGGAGGACTTTCAGTTTTGTTGCACCAATCCATATTCAAATGCAACACAGCATCACGCTAATGCGTGTTTGTAGTCACGAAAATTAATCTGATGGGTTCTACTGAGTTGAGAGAGACTTCAGACAAAACCGTTTTTTTTACAGTTACCAAAACCCCTTTTCACTAGCCTTAATCAGAGTGTTTCTGATGCCTAAACCCCAGACAAGAGTCTGAATGTGAACCCCATGTCTGTGGCATTATAGTCACGCCCTATGTTCACCTGCTATTTACAGCAGCTGATATTAGCACTTCATTCAGAACAATTTGTTTTCAGAGGAAAAATATGAGTTTAAAAGTTCTGCTGAGTATCAGGGGAAAAAAGACAACAGACAACAACAAATTGCTCCGAGACTGCCTTGTCAATATATTATCAATGGATCAAAACAAATTTGTAGCTAATATGAGAGGGGGCACGCATTCTGACTGAAATGTAACCACGAGCTCAGGAGATCTCAGGAGACTGGACTTTTGTAGAATAGAAACACAACAGCAGACTCCATGCTTCAGAGTCTGCTGGATGTGTAAATTAGCAACTGAACACTAACATGATTGGCTTAACAGCTTTATAAGGTAAAATATATATGATACTGTACCTTCAGCTTGATTTGGTTCCAAAGTCCAATGCTGTTTTAAAAAGAAAGCTGCTTCTCCAATGGATTACAATGCAATTTGCTTTTTTCAGGAGCAATGAACTACTTTCAGGACTTTCAAGTGTCCTTCCAAGTATCCTGCTCCCTTGCCCTTTGAACAATTTTATTATTTCATATGTGGCTCTTTATCATAAGTTTCAAGCACTTTCATTAGAATCAAAAGTAATCCAGTGATACAGTATATATGTTGCCTGGGCTTGATTAATCAGTGCTCAGGTGTTGCCTGCAATACATATGCATAAAACATAATTAGAGTGATATCATGTTGCTATCATATTCACCCATTAGGAAAATGAAAAATACAAGTTGACAGAATCCATTAAAATTTGTTTTTTTCACTACATTTATTGGCATTAATAAAGCTTGGAATGTCTGATCAACAATGATCTTATTTTTCCCAAACAATGACAGTCTTCCCTATACAACTCCATACCAATATCTGTGTGTTGAACAGCCTAACTTATTACGAAAATAACATACATTATATACACTTATCCAGAAGGTTATATGAAAGTGGTCTCAGTGCACTACTCTAAACTTACAAGAGTTGCATTGGGACATGAATGTTAGATTAAGAGTGTCTAATTATTTGTTGCTTGCACCGCTGATACTTTTGTGAAGGAGGGACAAGTGTGGCAAAACCATTTTTCACTTTCAGAGGCGAGGTTGCCAAAATATTTTATTTAATTTAGAAAAACCACTGGGTCGTGCTGTTGCTGTGCCTAAACTTTCTTTTAATTTCCATCAACTCAGATTAATAAATTGTATTTGCTCTATCTCCTTCTGCTTAAATAGATGACAAATGCTTGTGATGTGACAAAATGACACTTCTGGGCCAACAACAAATCTCACGAGATGAAAAATTGCTTAACAGGGAATCACTCGTTGGCTTGTTGCTGAGGCTTTTCCGAAAAAGTGGCCATGCAACCGCTCGATCTCCCACCCACTTCCGTTCTTCGATGTGAGCTGTCACATTTTGATGGTGGCCCTCGTATTTGGAACAAATTATATGTGGAAGTCCAATAGAAAATATGCCGTTCGCTTCCTGACACCCCTAATGAAAATGGATGGCTGGGTAGCGACGAATGGGACCGGACACCTAGGTCTATTGTCGCTCTCCATCAGTGTGCAGGAGTCAGCTCAATCCTGTCGCACATCTCTCCCGACGGAAATGAAGATGTCCCGTCTAATGGGAAGCATAATGGCTGTGGACAGATGGAAGACATCTTGCTTTTAGCCCGTATTCCCTCGCTCAGTAACGAACGCACAACTTGTTGACAGATGAGGGAAAAACTACGAGAGTGGTGTGCTACTGTTTGGTATCCAGTGCTCAAAGAATACACGGGAGATAGAATAAACCACAGCAGAATACTGGAAGTGTGTGCATACTGCACCGATGGATAAGTTTGCGTGTTGTGTGTGGGAGAAATAATGGTGGGCCCTCCCGCCTCGGAGCATCAGGTCAATACATGCCGACCAGGATGCGAGGCCCCCGGCAGGCAGGTCATGTCACTGGCTGTAAAAATAGCAGCTGGCAATCCAATAGCTCTGATTTATGAAGCATGTCAATCGCCGGACTGTAACAATGCACTGCCCGGGAGATGATTGGTGGTCTCTCCATTGGACAATAACCACAGCCTTGCCACGTGATTGACACTTCACCCGGCAACATAAACCCATCATCTCAGCTGTAAAAGGGCTCAATTACTGAGGACAATAACTCTTAACTTTATTTTTCTTTTGTTATTTGTTGTGCTTTTTCACTGGGGATGGGGGACTTTTTCACATTTCACACCTCAACCCCACAACAATTTCTGAAAACAAAATAATTGTCCAAATCACTTTTGATTCAAACATTTCCACATTTTATCCATACATTAGTAATATACCCAATTAAATTGTATCTACATGTCCACATGCTACATTAATTCATTTTTCATCATAATTTTGGACCAGTATAGGAAGGGATTATTCTAAATTATACAGATCAAATGTTTGGTTTGGTGTGAAGATTAGGATTAGGTTAAAAAAACCCATTGTGTTGTATTTTCTGTATTTACAACAATAAAGGTTACCATGTCGTACTTTACACACAGATTTCCCACACTGCTTAATACTTACCTGTGGAATTTCAATCTTACTTTATGCTTGTCTTGCTAGTTATTTATAAAGGACTTTAAAGCTTCATAAAACACAGAACTGGACCTTTCTAACAGATGTTAGGTCTTGTCTTGTCTTCTTTTCTTTTCTTTTCATTAAGGTGCAAAGTATTACTCAACTAACCTAACAAAATATACTCACAAACACAACAGCTATAACACTACTACAAATATTTGTATACCCAAAGGTAATATTCTTAACACTTCCACCAAGAGAGGCTCTATAAAAATTCATCATCTAAAAATAGTTGGTGGCAAAAGTTGGAGGTATAGAAAATAATTATCTATCATACCTTGAAGGGGATGAGAGAATAACTTTAAATCATATTCAATCAAGGTGACTACTTCATCTTCCGCCCTCCGTCATGGATTTCTGCATCCTTGGGTGGTTCAAAAATGTGGGCACACGGCAATTACAACAAATGCTCTGAGCGGCATTTAAACACCGTTCATCCCTCTATGACAGTGAAAAATGTTGCATCTGTAATACCATTTGCAGATCAGAATAGTGAATGTATTCCACACACCAAGTTATTATCTTCAATATGAGGGCATTAAATGTAAGTAAGTAAAGGCATGGCTGACATGTCAAACTTCCACTGCCACTTCTTGCTTTTGTTAGTGTAGTTTTTTCCCTCTTGACTTCACATTAATCATAGAAGTGTATCACATTGGTCCAGTATTGGGATCTGTTACGTATACTGTATGTGATCATATAGGGATAAATTAAGTCATTTTGAATCAATAAAGGAGCACTTAGTCACTTTCATCTGGGGAGTCTTAAGGTCTTGAAATAATTTGAAATCAAAAAGACAGTCTGTTAAAGACCTATATTAACAGTCTATATCAGAACATAGTTCACAACAACTGACTGACGACACACATTGAGGGTGAAACCAGTCAGGATTTAAAACTAGCAATATTCTCACCTAAATAAAAGTTATTTAAATACCCTCTGTCTAAGAGAGTAAAAGGAGTTTTTTTTTCTTTTGTGTGGAATTAAATTGGTTCTGTAATACTCACCAAAACCCCTTCTTTTAATTTAATTTGGTTTGATGTAATGTGCTGCTGTGAAAAAAATGTCTGTGTATACATGAAAGCAAAACAGATGATGAAACTGCACGGCAAGCTCAGTTCATGTAACTGATTTATGTCACGTTCCAACATATTACATGAGTTACAACCAGCTGAGCACCAACAGTGGACCCTTGCCTTGACCTACAGTATTTAATGCAGCACTGCTCATGTTTTAGCCCAGCATCAGCTCTTTCTGATGTTGTACATTGTCTGGACACTGGGACATGTTCCCCATAGGGACCAGGCTGGAGTCAGGGCTGGTAAAGTGCTGAGCAGCACAATTGTCATATATGAAAAATGGAAACTCAGAGGACAGGGGGACCAGCACAGCAGGGTGTGTGTGTGTGTGTGTGTGTGTGTGTGTGTGTGTGTGTGTGTGTGTGTGTGTGTGTTGGGGGGCGGGGGTCGCACACATTAAAAAGACTGGCACATGTTGGCTTTCCAGGTTTGTTCCTGGGTCCCTGGCTGGCCACAATGCCATCAATCATCATCATCATGTCCTTTATCATCAGGGTTCAACTTTACACAAGCTAACCCCACCCTGGCACATCAAAGACAGACGGGACATGCATGGGAGTGGTGGTCGGAGACACCTCCCATTTCTGAGAATACTCCAGCAATGATGAAGCTGATATCATGTTTTATGTTTATTTATTTATTTTTTTTACAGAAGGTAAGATTTAGAGTACATACTGTATGTGTGACAAGAGGTCAGAAGACTGTGCAACGCAGCAGCATACCAGCCCAGTCTCTCATGTGGTAAGCTAAGCCTAACATCTGTTTTCCCACAAAATAAAATACCCGGCTATCTTTTAAAATCCCAATCTGTTTAACTCCGGGAACTGGGAAAACCCCTGATTTTTAAATGTATTTGCTTCATTTGAACAAAAATAAAATGTAAAACAGAACAAAACAGTGACAATGCTGTCTATTATTTAAAATTTTTATATAAAATAATTAGTTCACACTTTTCCCCTGTTTTACAAAAAGGACATATGTTGTTTTAGACAAATGTCTTTGTAACAAAACTAATGCCTCTATTCATCTAGTTTCATTGAACACATTCCATCATTGTTTGTGTTTTGGAAGGTTATTTTTTATAGGCTATATGGAGGGAAAGGTGACAAGAGATAGAGCACATACACAGAGATAGAGTGCCTCAGGCATAGCGCACATAAAACTGCCTATTGGTTGGTTCCTTTTAAATATGTTTAAAAGCATAATTTCTTCTTGTTTTACCTTTCCTGTCCAGCAGCTTAGGTATACAAAAGATAGATATGGATACCCTTACAGTGTCAAGCTGTTCAAGAGATGTAGTGTACCATACTCTAACTATGCATGTTTATACTTGTGTATTATAGATGTTATCTATCTCATTGGAATGTTGGAATAACTGACGTTACTGGACAAATGATGCAAATGCATCATTTTGGGTGTAGAACTAAATGCTGACTAAAACTTGAGAAGTCTAGGAGCCACACTGGATACATGATTCATTGTGTGGTTTGAGTCACCCTATAGTTTCCTGCAGGCAGGTGACTGAATGGTGCAAAACAGTTCTGATTCAGAATGGACAGTGTGAAGTGATTATATATTTATTTACTTCTTTAACAGTTTCTATACATGTTTTTTACTTGTATTTACACCTTCTAATGAAGCAATGTTACTGCTATTTATTCAGAGAATTTGAAGCAGAAAAGCAGAATTCTAATTAATTGTAAAATGTAGCTGTTTCTGGTTTCAGTTCTGTATCAGTAGTTTTGTATTTATGTGTATTTTGTAAGGTCACAGTTAGTTGTAGTTTTATTTTCATTAGAAAAAGGTTATCAGTGAATATTAACATTGTCTAATAGCCCAGTACGCGACACTGGGTTTTCCCAAAGATCCAAACGTTAGATTTGCACAAAAATATCAGTGAACTATTATTGGTAATGCCCTTAAATGACAATGAATTACAGCATGGTGCTGCAAAAGGTTCATTTGAAGGGCATTGCTTTCATATAAAGCACACATAATCAAAGAACACATATCTATAGATGTTGACTCAATATTCTTGATTTTAAAAAATTGCAATTTTAATTGTAAAAGAAAAAATAAAAGGAGAAAAAAGGGGACTAAAATACTTTTCAGTGGAAATGTTCTGCGTGTTATTAATTCATTGGCTTAACCATTCTCAGCAGCTCAATAATAAATAGCAAAAGGACATTTTGGCCGCTCCAACTGTCATCCTCTCAAAAAAGCTCCCCCATCCTCCCAGGTTTTATGTGAGAGTACAAGAGGCGAGGAGAAGGAAAACATCTTGATGCCTCCAACACAGAAGCCTCACCCCATGGTGAGCTGCAGAATGGAGTGGTGGCATCATTCCATGCATTATTCAGGAGTGTAAATTAACCCTGTGCAGGGATACTCCATCAATCGGGGGTGGGGGGGTGTCACAACTGTGCTGGCTGGGGGGCACGCGAGAGTGAAGGGGGTGGGTGTGGATGGTTGGTTGGTGTGTAGCTGGTGGTCTGTCAGATGCAGTGTAATGGAGAGGGGAGTTGAAGTCACCACTAGAATTAGCCACCCACTATTTCAACAGGTGGCCCCGGCAGACAGTCATGTGTGGCATGTGGACCGCTCAGGCAGAGGTCTGGAGGGACCAAACACTGCCTCAGCCAGAGTGGAAGCAAAACAATATGTGGACCAGGAATTTACAGTGTTTACACTTAATGGATGTACCATTTAATGATTCAAACTAACTGAACTTCCACTTCATGAAAACGTAATGATAATGTAGTAGTAATGTTTACATGACTGTTTAAAACTCTTTGTGTTTGGCCAACCTCTCTGAGAAGTTTGAAGCCATCATCCAAAGCTTTTTTAGGTCCCATCCAAAACACGAATCTCACTATTAGCATGCATTTGTAATTTGGAGCATATTAGCATGACAATATTAGCATGAAGCTCAAAGTACTGCTGTTCCTAGGTACAGAGCTGCTAGCATGGCTGTAGACTGTGGCTGATCATTGTCTCGTTGTGAACTTAAAAAATACACCGAAGATACACCAAGACCAAAATGATTCTGTTATGATCCATGTCCTTTCGGGTTTCTGTCTGTGCCCTCTCCTGGTGTTTTCTGTTAGGACTCCCCCTGGTGTTCTTTCCCCCGCTTTTGGTTAATCACCTGACTAATTCCTCGCACCTGTGTCTCGTTTGGTCATCACTCCCCAGTGTATTTAAACCCTGCTTCACACTTCCCTGCTGTCGAATCGTGACCATTTCATGCCCAAGCTGAGATCCCTGTACGCTTAGCCTGATCTGTTTTTCGTAGACCCAGTTTTGCCTGACCACCGTCTCTTGCTCTAGCCCCTTGGATTTGTTTGCTGTTTCTCTGGTTTTTCTGACTCGGACTGTTTGACTACGCCTCTGGTTTTGCTGCTTTGGTTTTCTGACCCTGTTTACGGACTTGTGATACGGATTATTGGATTTGCGGATTTTGGATTGTCGCTAATAAAGATCATTGTCAGCGCACACTGTTTTGCGACTGGTTCCTGTACTGATCATCACAGATTCATCAAGGATCATCTCCTAAAATAGTGCCCTAACACTGGCATTGTACTTCACTACTATTACACTACTTCACCTAAATACCTCCTTTGCACCTGCCTTCCTATCTATGGCTAGTAGTAACAACAAAACATAACTTTGGTTTGTAATAAGGTGCTTGCACAGATGATCCATGGGGTCATTCCCGTTTCCTGGACAACCTTCCAACACAGCACAGGTATCTCATACATGTAGCACCTTTTGTTTTCCAAATACCAAAGGCAGAATCAGAAAGGCCAGGTGAACACTGGTGATTTTTGGGCTGCTGCACCATACTTACAAGAGAATTAATTAGCATTTGATTGTCTATATATCAAAAAGACCATCTAGGAACACTGAGCACAGCCATGCAAAAACAGATGAAGGAGGGAAAGAGAGTGATTCTAAATAGCACCATGAGACATTTGAAGTGTGACTCCAGGAGAGCAGCTTCTGGATATTAACCACCCAGTGGTAATAAAGTCAAGGAAGCCCTTAATTGAAGTAGGAACATAATCACAGAAATTTGACTCAGAGAGAAGTAGAGGGATTGAGTCTCCGTTGTGTAATTTCATGGACAGGTAAACATAGGTCTAATATGACGTTACCTTGATCTGAAATAACAATAGGGGAATATTCAGAGTTTATAACATGTACAATTAAAAATATATATCAATAAAAACGGATCTGGCATTCAAACTGTTCGTGGGAGTCGAAACATATCTGTCCTTCAGATTACCTGTAAATTGTCAAAATCTGCAGCTTAGATATTAATTGATATCACTGGTTGCTGAAAGAGTGTACCAACTACAATTCTACAGTTAGATGTCCAGCATTACTATCTGTAATCATTTTGATGGGAGTAAACTGTAGTGTTTGTTGATTAGGATTGCTGCTCCCCTGCATTTAGAATTAAATTGTGTATGGAAAAACCCAGCCAGCCCATGAGGTGCTAATGCTGAAAGGGTCGTTATTCTGCAAGTGGGTTTCTCGAAGATATACGACATTGGCCTTTAGTCTCCTCAAATGAGTGAATATCTTAGATCTCTTAATCGGGTTATTGGCTCCTTTAATGTTCCAGCTAATAAACCTAATGGGAGTGGTAACATTATTTACCACTGCCATTAGGAGAGAGAGAGAATATGAGAATATGAATACTTTCTGTCCCTGGAAGTAGAGCTGACCCATGCAATGAAGTCTCCGGGTCTGGATCACTGCCCTATGTGCTCTGATATACTGATTACTCTGAGGTTGCAGCATTAGGAGCGGGCCTCCTGGTCCTCTTCTTTGTTAGTGAGTGGTGTATTTGTTGCAGTTCTTTGATGGAGTTTTCTTGCGAAAAAAAAATCCTGTCACTGCCTTGTGAGGGTGAACTTTCCAACTCATCAATCAGAGCTTCAGTTCAAGACTGAGGTAAGCTGGGTAAGAGCAGTATTAGTGGTTGTTTTACTTTGATTAAGGATGATAAGCATCACATTTTTCTATGCTTATATAATTCTTTCAACTTTGCGAGCTGTGTATTTATGTCCATTTTTCAGCTACAACCTGCTCCTTCCAGGATCTATCAGGAGAAATTTGTGGATTGCTTTGGCCCATCTCTTGTTTCTTTCAACATATGCTGGATAAGCGTACACATGAACTGTATTCTGTCTTTTAGAATGTAGATGCGGCAGGAACAAGGGGGTCTGACGACAAGAGTAAAACATGGCTCAATGCACAAATATTATTCAATAAAACAGAGTTAAAGCCGTTCATTTTTTTCAAATCACATTTTCTTATTTGTGCCCAAAAGCAACAAAATGCAAACCAACATGAGCCTAAGAGTGGGCGTCCTTCTGCTACAACTTTGTAGGGAATCTGAAGAACCTGTACTAGACTGAGTGTAACTTTAAAAGAAATTACAATGGGAAAAGCTTCAGGGTATGCAATCATGACCTTTTCTTTCGTACATACGGGTTCATCAATACTGTTTTAAGACAGAAATCCCAAACTTATCTCTCATGTGTGTTTCCACCCACCTGTTTCTACGCATATTTTGGGCACAGTAAAAAAGCTGAATAATGAATCCTAGAAATTAAAAGAAAAGTCAAAATACTGTAACACTTTGCTGGGTTAGAAAAGCTAGTCTGTAAGCAAAAGCATAATCTGATGCAGTGTAATGGAAACAAACTAAGTGAATAAATCATTACATAAAGTATATGAGGCCTGTGACTCGCCAATCCGCTCAACATGAAGAGACCAAAAATGAAAACATCAGATTGGCAATGAGGAGCGCAAACTGATCCATTAAACGGACACAAATGTCACATATCCATCATGTTTTTCATCCCCTTCAGGTTTAACCAGAGCTCTTTTAGTGACATCAATCTCGCTGATTCCTCGGCGGTTTGATGACACTCGACTGGAGAATTAGTACCACCGACTGTTTATCTCAGCGACTCCTTGTACTCACAGAAGTGGATGGTGACGAACATTAATTTGCATTTCATTTTGCAGATTTTCTGGAAATGCAGTTAATAGTTGCAGAACAGTTGAATTGACTGTGGGGACTTGACTGTCTGTAACAGATAAGAATACATCCAGTGTTTATTTTGGGAAATTTGTTGAAAACTTAAAAAAACCCCAACAGATAAAGTGAATATCTATATTTATATCTATATGATGTAAATCAGGAGTCTATCTGCTTGCATGTGATGAAGAATATTATCAGACATGTTCAGAGTACAATAGGATGAGGGGGGATTTTTCTCTCCTCATGTGAGTCCTGGGACATGCTGATGTCTCGTTGATTTATTTAGTTTATTCAAGTTTTGGCTGATTTATCTGGTTGGTTCATTCCTTCCCAGTCCCCTGTGAGATTCAGGAAAATATTTTATTGATTGCACAACAGCCATGTGTGGACATTTCCTCAGGCATTTTTGCACCTTGTCTGGGATTGCTGCGGATTTGAGTGCTTCCTTCTCCTCCTTTTGTCAAAGAATTGGGTTGGAAGTGAGAAAAGACGGCTAGCAGCACTGAGGCAGTCCTGACGATGTTTGGAGATGTATTACTGTCTCAAAACTGGATAGTGTTTTCAACTTCACCTTTCTTTAATTTGAAAAAGTAAGCTGACTTTTTTTACTTTTCTGTAGCGGAGGAAATGAAGTTCCCTCAGAGGAACATTAAACTGCACTCCTGTGTATGCGCCACATTACAGATTCAAAGCATTATTCAATAGAGAGAAAGGCTATTAAGTGTGCTGCTTTCTGGGATGTGGTCCAAGTCAGATCAGAATTCTGGTATGGTTAAATCCCCATCAGAGTTCCTCAGATGAGGCTGGTGCTTTCCTCCTCCATCGGCAAAGCGGACACAGGCATAATGACGTTGAGCACGGTGGTCCTGTTTGGGGGGTTGTTTGTCTAACAGCATATTCATTGGCTGTTTGCTAATAAAACTGGCAGGAAAAGCCGATGAATGGCAGCAGAGCTTTCTTGGTAATGTCTTTTGTTTGGGTCTCTCAGCTGGCGCACCACACGCCAGGAATGGTTAAGTTGACTTTGAAAAAAAAAAAAAAAAACAAGGTTGGTGTCAGAGGACAGCCCGTGGATCCCTGCAACACCTTCTGAAGATGGAATTGGCTTGAGGTAAGCTTGAGGTAAACAGGTAAAGTGATGCTGTGTGCTCCTTATCACATGCCTGCTCTGACCAGGTTCTTTCAAGCAATAAAGCCTATCATCTTTAATTATGACATTATAGGGAAAAAAGGGCTATTGGTTTGTATTCCATGACAAAAAAAGGACTGACGGCAATTAAGATCAGCACTATCTGCACACGCACAACTGACATCAGCAGTTTGATTAAGCATTTCTTGGCTCGTGGCCTACATCTGCTCTCATTCCTCTTTTTGATGTATTTTCCCCCCATCCTTGTTTTTTCAAGGAGAAAAATAAAAGAAGACACCAAGAAAAATTTCCTTCGGGACCTTGAATCATCTTTCATGGATCCAGTGGGTGGCTATCTTCTCTTGTGACCGGGAATCTTCGACAAACATTATTGTCCCACATCAATACCAATTCCTTCTCCCTGAGATAAAATTGGTATTCATGCTGTTCTGTGGTATTCCGTCAATTGTTTCCCTGTGTATTTTGGATTGATTTCAAAGCAGCACAACCCATGTGGCTTATCTTTGTAACCTTCAGGTGTCTCTCTGTAGGTCTAGGACACAATAGGCTATCAGACCTCTAACATGTGGCTTCCATGATAAATCAATTTCTATATTGGTGTGGGATGACAGCATCTCACTTGTCAAAACTAACTTGCTTGCTCTAGCTTGTTAACACTGCATATTATCCTCATATTTGTCTCTGCAACTGGCTTCATCTGTCCATTCATAGCACAACATTAAAGGAACATTCTACCAGTTTTACACAACAAATTTTGTTTCCTAATCGTCCTTAGTCCTGCTTCGTCAGTGGAAACAGTTGTCTTCATTGGCTGTGGAGGAGCCTCGACTCTGATGATGTCACGAGCCCAACTCCATACTACAGAGTAAAGGTCAAGACCTCTTTAATATGTTGAGACACTGCTGCTCATGTTTGTAGAGATTAAATATGTGATTCTACTCCTGTATATGAAAAAACACTTGTTGACAAACACATAAATATTCAAAAACTGTTGCTTTAAATTATAATTTTTAAAAATAATTTTATGATACAGCATTTACTGTTTGTCGCAGCAGATATTTTTTTGTTAGTGATTGTCCACAAAGTGATTCTAACCACAAATTTATCTTTTATAAAAGTACTGCAGTAACTTATTTTCCTAATATATTTTTTCAGCAGTGGACAGGCTGTGATTAAACTGATGTCTAAAACTGGGCCATTGCTTCCCTTAAAACTCTCTTTGAAACTTCCTCAAAAGAAAACTTTGTCAACATTTATTTACCAGAGTAGCAGAGGGGTTTAGTGATATTTGAATCCTTTCATATTTTCAGTTGAAAGTGTAAAACAGCGTTGCACTTTCATAAAGCTGGAAGACTGGCAAGAGACAGGTGGTCAGAATAGTCAAAAGTGAAGCACACATGGACGGGTCAAACTTGTTGAAACCCGTTGTCGCTCCCATGGCGATGCCTGTGTCTTCCACACTGTTTCCTGCCAGTTTCTCATGCTGAAAATGTGTAGTGCAGAATGTCTTTCTCAAACTTCCAGACCTTCCAAACCTACCAGGGCCAGAGAGTGCATAATACAACTATTTACACCTGCTGAACAGTTTTCCCAAAGATTAAATTGACTTTGGCATATGGCATTAGTGGATTGTCACTTTTACTGTCACTTTAGAAATAATAGTTTTCAAATTACTGTTAACAGCATTGAATGAGAGACACGCATTAAAAGCTGTTGTGCCAGAAGTGTCCCAGATACTGTAGCTGCTAAAGTATAAAGCTTTATCAAACAGTGGTGACACAGAAACACTGGGGGTTCTTTGCTCACACACTGAAACATGAAGTAGAGCTTACTTTTTGGGTTTTATAGCTCAGACGTCTCTCCATCAGTCTAAGGCATGTCCAGGAGGAAGGTGTTCGATCCGGGGACTCCATCTGGCCAAAATTGGGAAAAGAGTTCAGCTTCTGGTTTGATTACACAGTGACCAGCTGGTGACGGCCTGTAGCAGCGATGTACAAATGCAAGACTGAGTGTCGGGCTTTTGCTGTGTTGGTTAGTAATTATTTTATGTTTATATCTGTTGCATTAAGCCCATGCCTACAGGATTATACATAGCAAGCAGGTGGTCAGCGTTTTCATGATGATCCTTTTGGTTGCATTTGTCCTCGGGCATGTTTTCACAACTTTTTCATAACTCAGGGTCAAGTTATTGTCATTTCAAAACATATGCTTGATATAAATACAGGACTCAGTGCAACATACAAACATGGACACATAACTCCCATGCCCTCTGAAATGTAAAAGTGAGCACTCTAACATTAGCATCAACAACTTGGATATAAAAGCAGTCAAATGTATTTTCTCCTCTCATAAAATCATGATCGTAAAAACCGTCCCCTATTATTGTTTTCCACTGTGCATTATACACTGTGTGTCTACTACTCAAGCCTCTATGGATGTGAAAAAATGTGAGAAGACTTCACTTCTTTACACATCCCCACCAATGTCACTGGGTGTATTTTTGTTTCGGTGTTGCTGTGTCTGGACTGAGTGGTAGCAAATCCTAGGACCTACAGTAGGTTCCTGCAAAGACTGAAGCCAGAAAAGCATACTTTTAGGGCCAATAGTTTTGGAATTAGAAATGCTAAAATTAGCTATGCATGTAATTTTTGGGTGCCACATACTTTATCCAGGTGTCCATATATTTTTGGCCATGTAGTGTAGTATGAAGTACGTATGTCTTCAGTCCTATGATTAAATGAACTCCAGGAGTGGTGTGCAAAGTTGTGCAAAAATTCTCAAAAACTCTAAAAATTCAGAACAGCAATAAAATAAACCACATTTTTACTCAAAACAAGAATTAATCAACTGGTAACATACATTACAAAAGCATTTAATCAATAAAAAAATTATTATGTTGACAAAGAAACAACATGAATGTTGACATGTTGACAGTGGATGAGATATGGGAGGCCTTTGAGTGCAGCCTTTCAGAAGAGGTGTAACCACTGCTGCGTTTGGAACATGTTGTCCACACTAGTTCAGCTAAGGCACACTGAGGCCTTTAATTTTTCCTCTCCCGCTTTAAATGCCCTCATCTGAATTCCACTGCGCAGCCTGGGCGGGATCCGGACCTCGGGCTTTGGTCCTGACGTCTTCCTCCTCGCCTACCAGCCCACCTGTCCATCAGCCTGACAGAAGAGGCCATGGAAACCGTCACATCGTATGGCCTGGTTTGGGCTGAATCACTGAAGCCCCTAACACCCTGGAATGAAAGAACTTGACACGGCAACATGAATGTGAACACAATGGCACCACCGACAGGGTATTATACAGTGGCCCCTGGATAAGAAATAATGCATGTTCATTTACTATTCATCATCCCACAGACACAGAGCACTATTTGAATGCCTTCAGCAGTGTTAGACTTGACAAAATCTGCTTGTTTGGTAAAAGTTCAAATGCGACAGCAGGCATGGACCTTGAAGTGTGCAGACAACTGCTCATTGATTCCGCTCCCTAAAGGCACTGCTGCTGTTCGAATTCATCAACAAGATATCTTTTGGGGCAAAAAGTCCCTTTTCATCACAGGACCAGTTGCATCAATCTGCTGCTGATGCCAGCCGGCCTGCTGGATAAGTCCCAACCATAAAAAGTCATTCTCCAGGGCTGCTTCAGTTAAAACACACCACACCACTCATGCTCTCTGTCTACCCCAAGCTCTGCAGTGTGAAAGGGGGGCAGGGGGGAGGGCAGGCAGGCTGAAACATTGGGCCAATTGTCTGTCACATCAATCAGGGGAATGTTCGTCCAGCAATCAGTCAGGGAGCCGGTGGTGGCATGGGCATCAATAAGGCAAGCTGACAGAGGTCTTGGAGAGACTGTAACGGTCCTCTTCCTCCTGGAGTGTGCCCCAAACACACAGATATTCAACAGGCAGAACAGCGTGACAGCACCATTCACATCAATAGCAGCTCACCATTTGCCCGTCCCTGCTTCTTATTCAGGTTTTAAAAAAAGTCATCTGGCTCGCTGGCACATTACAGATTTTTGCTTTTTTTAGTAGCATCTTCTGGAGGCGTACCAAGATGCCTCATCTCAGAACACCTACCACTGCATCACCTACATCCCACAATGGTGCAACAGTAAAGGAGCATTAACATATTCTATATTTTTAAACTGGGTCCTGAATTGTTACTGGCTGAAAACATTAAAATGACCTGTAATTATAGCAATTACACTCTGTTATGCAAAGGCTGACCACATGAAACTAAAACAGGATAAAACTGCCCTATCTCACTGCTCTCAACCAAGAAGACATGAAGAGATTACAATGATCAATATTCTAATATAAACAACAGATGAAATTATTAAAGTGAAAGTTGCCACTCAGTGAAAAATCTAAAGTCCACAGAGAATTATTATCCAACTTTGCTGTTCCTCTTAGCTCTACAGAAATTTTTAGCCTCTAAAAATTCTTTAATTCTCTTTAATTCTGCTCTTGTTCACTTAAATTTTAGCAGCTAATTTCAGTAAAAAAACAAAACAATAAAAACTCAGACAAACCCAGCGCAAACCAAATTGCAGAAATAGAAATTGCTAGCCATTTAACTAAACAAAATGAAATTGAAAAAGTCTTCAATGCTGCTTAAAAGCAAAACTATCTACAGCATCTTATGAAACAGGATGTTTTAACAGTTTAAAACTGCTGCTTACTTTTGTTGCATGATTGTTAAAGACTAAATATGACTAAGACTTTTTTTGATCTTGGGAAAATATTTTTGTACAACTTGGCCTTTGATAAATGAAAATACTTCATGTGTGTCGGTTCAGATTTGATCAGCAGATTGCAATATAGAAAAGTAGGCAGTCCTCCTAACTCCTAATGCAGTACTTTCTCTTATTTTTGGCTACAACTCCACTTACCTAACTAACTAACAAACTGCATTTCTCAAGTAGTGTGCTGTAAAAAGCGTCTCCTGAACAGTTGTGCCATGATTGTGAAATCTCTGCAGAGAAAACTACATCTGTAGATGTTTAGTCTCTCTCATCTCTTCATTGAAGCAATCGCAGACTGAGCGAGGTTTCTGATTGCCCTATGCCAATTGAAGTAATTTGTGATTTCAGGATTTTCAAATATTGCCTCTGCCTTTTTATTTGAAGCAACTGTTTGCAACTGCAAATTTTCCAGGATCTACTTGAATGAAGTGACCATTTCTCTGAGGAAGCATTTTTTTAGTCCAAACCTTGCCACAACACACTGAAGTTATTTTCCTATCTATCTGTTCTAACTCTATCATCACAGCGTCCGACCCCCCCACCACTCTCTGCAGTGAGGTGCCAACTCTGTGCCTCTTATTCAAATCAAGTCACGAATCTCAGTGGGAGTCCCTGTGAGGACAAAAGCAAGGAGGCCTGGACCATGAAAAGAGATTACCATTTCACAGATTTGAAGTCTGAGCCACCGCCACTGTTTCCAACTAAACGGATGGAGTGTTTGTTTACTTGCTTCTTTCAATACTGATTAAAATAATAATCACCCGTAAGAAGGGGAGAAGGCATTAACAGTGGCTTTGCCACTTGTGAGTTGAGAGTTATTTTAAAGATGAATAACTGCTGGCAGTTGTGTTCTGAACTCGCAGTTGAAAAGTTGAATGCTCTTGGAAACCATCCAGAAGTTGAACGTTGCTTGTCTTCGTGCCCTTCTTGAGGCTCCCTGGCATCTGCGCAAGATGATAGATTAGCACAGAGATTACTTACCCGCTGCCAGCATATATATTTTAAACTAATGGAACTGTTAAATTATCAGCATTTATGGTGATGTCTTTGGTTTGCTGTGTTACGCTGTAGAAGTATCCATCCATCCTACAATTACTGACCTGAAGTGGTGTGCTTTCCAAACATTAATGTAATATTGCAGTGTAAGATTTACTTCCTCTGGTAGAAACATCAGAACCACAACATATATTGTGTTCTACCACACTACTTTATTTGTAACACTCTTGAGACTTATCTGAATGTGTTGTGAGCAGATGCAAAATGAACAAAAACAGTATGGAGCTATCATAACCATCCATACTAACATGGATTTGAAAGGCACGCTCCTGATCTTAGACATATAGACATACTTCCTGAGTATCACTCTACTTCTCTGCGGGATTTAAGTCAACTCTGAGAAAATAACCAGTGATGATGTCATCAGTTATCTCAGCTTGGAAATTTAGAAAGCTGTAACAGCTTTAATCTGGGGATGTGTCTTCAGAAAGACAGCCAGAGGAGTCTAACAAAAGTCACACTCAAATTGTTTTATGGGAAGTGGAGGATGTTTTTGGAGCCTGCCCCATACTCACATTACATGAAAGTACTTTTGACCAAAGAAATCAAAAATATCGTCCTTGACAGTGTCTTCTGTGATTTATCCATAGCAACCCATTGTATGCGGAAACAGATGTTGCTTCCGAAACTGAAGAATAGCTCAAGATTTTGGCAAGCATGCGTATTTCTTTTTTTTCTTTTTTTCTTTTTTTGGCAGGGGCGGGGGGTTTGGTGATCAGTATGGATCTCATATCTGTGTGGCAAGTGCAGAGCTAGCTTTAGGATGTGCTTAGCCTTGCTGAGAAAGAGGGACTGGGAGCAGTGTGAACAGCCAGCCCGGCTCCCACAGAAGTCAAAGAACACACCTATTAACCCCTCTGCAACTTCCCGCAGTCTTGTCATCACAGTGAGGTTACCAGGTTACCATTGTGCTGCACCGAGACCAAAACCACAACCTGCGATCACTGACTGCATCTAAGAAGCGACTCTGTATCCAAGAGACGCTGCATAGAGGCAGGGTGGCTATCTGTTGTTCCTCAAATTTTTTTTTTATTTTTGGAAGAATATTTTATGACATTGCACCTTTTTTTTAACAGACGTCAGTCGAGAGAAAGATAGGAATCAGGGAGCGGGGTCAAATCATGGATGTGTGCTTATGTGGTATATGCACCTAGGCCACAGGACGCTCCAACAAGCATACAGTTTTTAAGTGAAGTTAAAAAAAATATTGATTATATCACCTATGACATTCTGTATTTGTGTATGTCTTTTTTCGCCTCACTGGTTTGAAGTGAAATGTTTCAATCAACGCATGACAAGTGTTGCAGGGTTGTTACATAACCAGGTTACTGTCGACCATATCACACCCACTCTGCTCTGTTGAAGAAGATCATTTAAGGTTTTGACTGTTTTTGGCAGTGACTATGGATGTTTTCTCCTAAGTTTGACTTTTGCATATTTAATCATGAATATTTAACATCATACAGTAATCCTTTGGTTTTGAACCAAATTGTGGGGTGATTTAAAGATATATATTCTAAATATCACAAACAAAACTCTATTCATCCCCACTGCACTGAGATGGAAGCTAGAATGTCAAGAGAAAAATTAAGATGCATCCAGATGGACAATAGCAGTGTGTGACACATCATTAGATTGATATACAACAACAACTCTGGGTGTGTATTAAATCCACTTGTTACTGTGCAGATTTACATTTTATTTTTCCTTCAGCCTCTGTTTTTTCACCCCTGTGGTTGTTTTGGCAAAGCACTTTCCAGAGATGAGTGGCAGTCCCAGACATCTTTTAATTGCAATTTCTGTCACGCTAACCTTGTTTTGACTTTATTTCAAAGAAACTATTAATGCACATTACCTCCTGTTTTTCTCAGCTTCAGTCCTACATGACGCCAGGCCCATAGATGCAGTTTGTGTACTAAATGAAAACTGTTACAAAACAGGCATTCATTTGCACAGTTGTGTGGATAAATACCTTTAGAAAACCTTTACAATGTGAAGAAGAGTGATGGCCGAGTGAGCAGGAAACATCTCAGCGGGGGAGCGTCACGTGGCTGACAGGGCACAGGTGCCCCAGACAAACACACTGCACCGTCCCATCCATCGTGGGCTCCGGTCAGTCGTCCTAAAGGCCACTTCATCACGGCCCTGTCAGTGGGACAGAGCTGCTCACTGTTTGAGTGCGCTGGCCTGAGACAGGACTGAGTCCTCCATCAGTCTCTTTTATACCACAGGTCCATGAGCTGTTACAGCCAGTGTCACGCATACAGAGGTTTAACGACAGTAACAGGAAATAAATTGGGTTCTGCACATGTTGAGCATGTATGTTTCCCAAAATTAATTGTGCCCAAATTACCAAAACAAAGCTAAACAATGTAACAAACAAAACCCCAGCACAACAAAATGAAACGCAGACTTAAAATCATAACTAAAGGGAAAATACACTTACATAAACACTAACAGTTTTATACCTGGGGGGGATTAAGAGCTCCAACCTGTCCTATTTCCCATAATAGTGGCTATTATGGTTATTGTTCCACCGTTTTTTGTCACCTAACTCCTTCATCATAGAAAGTCAGTTCAAATTTCAAAATGTTCAGCTCTATTAGGGTAACATTGGATGTATTAAAATTTCACAAATATTTCCTACTTTCTCAAATATTCAACATTTTGTCAGAAGTTTTCCTCACAGGAAATGATTCCAGAGAATGTTCAAAACTTCTGAAACTTCCTCCTCTTTCAGAATCAAGTGCTTTGGAATACTTTCAACCAGAAACATCAGTCAAATGGGTCACAAGACTTTCAGCTATTATTGGTGTATTTATCATTTTCATATCTTTTGCAGTTCTGCTCTTTTCTGATAGTTTTGAGTCTATAATGGATGTATATTGGAGTAGCTAGAGTGACTGCCACTCTCCATACAGATTTAGGTAGTAACACAGTGTGGCTTCAGTTTTTGCAGAAGGCGGCAATCCCACTGCCATTTCTTAATAAACTGAAGCCACGCTGTGTTGCTGCCTTAAATCTGTATGGAGAGTGGCAGTCACTCTAGCTACTCCAATATACATCCATTATAAACTCAGAACTATCAGAAAAGAGCAGAGGTTTGGTTGGAAAGTTGTTGGAGGAATGCAACATTTTTCCAGATTCTTTAATTTAATCATTAATTCAGTTCTTTAATCATTAATGTAACATATGACAGGTTGAAATATACCAGGATGCCCCTTTAAGTAGAGGTACTATCTTGTGACAAACAAGTTTATCCATCCACGGAGCATGTCTGTCACCAGTTATAATGCAGATTGTGAGATATGTCATTGAGCGCAGACTTTAATCTATATGTATATATATATATATATATAGTTAGTTAGTTCCAAATACACTGCTACACACCACGACTGTTGTTTGCCAGTTGTCATTGTCATCAATGTTGTCTTTTCCATCAAATAAAATTGTATATTAATTAAGTTCATTATGTCTAGTGAACTTTAGAGGTGTCGGTCGGTGTGATTCTTTTTCATTTTGACTGCATCCAGTCAGTCACTATGCTAAGATTGTGCTTTTCCCACTATGACATGTCAAAATGTCTGCAGCAAGAAAGGCCTGATGCTGCTTTTATTGGATACATTGAAGGCTGAAGATTGAAATCATGTCTTGTTACAGCATGGTGAAAACACCGTCCATTATCTATCATGGGGATGCATTGTTGTGCTGTTGTAATTTCTTCAGAAACCAGTTGGTTAACACCTCTCATCTAATCTCCTCCCTGAGAGTTACAAACCCACAATGCTTCATCTTACCGCTCATTTGGGAGACATTTGGGATGATTACTTGTGTGGAATGCAGTAATACAATTACTGCACATCTCTGCAACGCTTCAGTGCTCAGGGGCTTCTGGATTGACATTAGACTTGATGGATATAGCTATCAATTGCAGTCTCATGATTGTCATGTGGCAGTCAGTAGCAATGTGTTGAGTTCCCTCCCACACCAGCTTACGTCCCAAAAGGAAAGTATTACATTCTCTTTAAACTTACTGAATTATGAGCGGCAGATAATTTGAACTGGATAATGAGGTAAATAAAATAAAAGCAGAAGTAATATCATACATATTTGTAGACCTTCTGCTGGGGTATAATGAGCACTATTAATCAGAAACAACAACTTTATCATTTTTTGCACCTTTACACTGAACTGGCACTAACTATCAAGTTTGATTTAATGACTTTTCCTCTTCCACAACTTTCACAGCTTTGACTGCCACTATGACTGAGAGACTTTGACTTGCATTCAATTTGAGATCCCCCCCCCTCCAATATTTTCATAGGCAGCTCTCGCAAATTCCAGCAAGAGTTAGATCACAATTTGTTCCAGATTGTCTGTGCGGCAGCCACTCTGCAAACTCGCTGCTCTCCTCCGGCACGATGGGAGGTTGGCCACAGAGGCTGAGGCTGTTTGTATGGACTCACTGGTCCTTTTGAAGCTCTGTCTCTCCTCCCACGTACACGCACACAACACACTTTCTTATGGTCATGTTAAAACAAATAAAAAGCCAACGCGTTGATCATGTTTTTCTTCAGATGAGGGCAGTTTTATGAGTCTGGATTTCTGTCTTTCCATGCTCGGCCCTGCTGGGTATCAGTGCTCATAATGACCACTCTGTTTTCTGTCAGTGTACAATGATGCTGCATGTGCATCGCTAAATAACCCATCTTAAAAGAGAAAGCTGGTGACATTGTATATATGTTGCCCAAAAACTGGTAAGAACACTTCCATGAGCTACATCGCTGCATTGGGTGACATATTTCTTCATTACCATGAACACACACACACACACACACACACACACACACACAAACTATAACTAATCTTTACTCAGACCTACATACACCGTCTCTGCTGCAGTAAATATCCACTAGAGCACTAAATGTAGATGAATCCACCACTGAAAATAATCCTAAATGAATGCACTACTTCCATCTATTTTATACAATTACTCACCTTTTGTTGTTTTTAGAAATAAAACTCCATAAATTATATATTTTCATTTGTTTTAACATGCATGTCTTCATGGGTACAGTAGTTAATTGTTTTATTTGAATTTGAAATTATTTGGTTGAATGTTCTATTATACTTAAATTTTATATGACGTGGAAATGCTATAAAGATCTGCACAATGGCAGAAATACAGTTCTTGGGAGTGTCACAAACAAGCCTAAAATTATGATCAAACAAGTTGTCAATCAAGAGTGGACTATATATTAAACAGCAAAAAAAAGAGCCCAGTTGAACCACATCTCACTGACGATCCCCACTCTGCTGCCACTTCCTGTGAGAGGAAGAGGAGCAGAGGAGGGGATCATCACAGGATGTATCCTGAAATCTAGAAATACTTTGTTGGTTCAAGAGTAATCAAACTGAAATATATTTTCATTCATAGATAATCCATCATGGTTTATCTTTAGTATTCAATTCCGTAAAACAGAGGGCATGACCTCATAGTCATTACTGGCATGAGAGAATGGCAGGTGAATAAGTCCACACCTGAAAATAGAAAATCCCTAGCATTTCTCATGTTTGAAAGATTTGTTAAAAACTACAATGTCTTAAGGTGCCCATTTTATTTTAACTAAATGACCGGGGCTTCAACTTACAGCAAGATCATGACTTAAAGAAGAAATAAAACATCAGAAGAACAGAATCAGATGATGGCTTCACATGCTAAAGATAAGTACAGTTAAGATTTTTTGAAAATTATTGCACAGTCTATTTTCAGTACACTGAGACATTACACTGTGTACATTTCAGTAACTGGAAAAATGGACGTTCTAAAACTTAGAATGGGACTGAATGTCTTCAGTTGGACCAGTGGGTTTGCCAGAGTCAGCCAGCATCGAGAGACAAACTCACATTGTTTGTGTTGGCCTTTTTGCAGAATTTGTTAAAAAATAATAAATAAATGGATATGGTCATTTTTGAGGCAAGAACTATGTTTCCGACTGTATAATGACACTAAATCTACATTGTTCTGAATTCAGTTCTCCCCTAATTCAATTTTTCTGTTTTTAAATGTCTTGAAAGAAGACATAATAAAGGCAGATTGCTGTGCAAGTACTGTAAAAAGAAGAGAACAACTTGATTCAAGGAAATTGGACTATTGGAAACAGCTGCAGATTCTTTCTCTGCTGTTTTAGCAAAATAAGATTTTCACAGTTCAACAGATAAAAATGTCAGGATTGAGTTGGGGTTTGTCTTGCAGTGTATCCCAAAGCCATGGCTTTTTCTGCTGCCAGAAAGAAATGAAACACTTGATGTGTATAGGATGGTGGCATTTTTGTCCACAGAAAGAACCCGCAGCCTATTACCAGACCCCAAAAACTGCAAGAGCAAAGCTTTAATGAACTTGTTAAATCGTTTCACGTACTGACATGTAACAAAAAGGAAATGTTTTTATTTGCAAATGTCCCAGATTGTCGCTCCGAATCCCCTGAACAACCTGTGAATAAATTAAAATTGGAGAGTGAGGGCTATGACGAGCATCGGCTCTTCCACGCTGAGCAGCTGCCAACAATTGCTGACTCCCGACAGTCCCACCAACTGCTGTTCATCCCCGCTCTCTGGCAAAGACGTCTTTTTTTTCTTTTTTTTTATTAAGGCCCCTCACCACCACTGCAGCCTTTGAACGTGGTGCAGGCTTCAGGACACGCTGTGCCGACAAGATAAACACGCCGCACATTAAAATGTCACAAATTGAAATAATTCACTTCCTTTTCATCTTTCAAAATGACTCTGTTAATTTCATGCACGTAACGTTATTTATGGTGTTTTTTTATATGCTTGCCGGATTTGAGTCTATTCATCTCAGTTTTTCCTCTCCTGGCCACAAAAACAAGGCTGCTTTTATCTTTGACTTGTTGCCCATTGATCAATACCATCTTTGTGTTCTTTGATCGCTGAGCCTATACATGCATGAAGTCTGCATTGAAGCGATTTCAGTACCGAACCATAGATATTACCAGCGGGCGGATCTGAACTCTGAGAGAACATATGGGGTCAATTAGGCCGAGTTTGCTCCTGGACACCGTTCAACTGATCCACAATGGGGGAGTGCAGGATAGGTGGTCTCAGGCCATTTGGCAAGGCAATTGTGGGCAGCCTGCGAGTTAGCGACATGAAAGTATCAGGTGTTAGCCAGCAAATGATCCAGTAAAGGTGAGGCTGGGACAGCAGATTGGCCGGCTGCAGCCCCATGTGACCAGTCTGTGCTGACAGAGAAGAGAGTAAGACGAGGAGCAATACATGATGCACTGATCTGCAGAAATACACTGTGTCAATACTGCATTTAAATAAACATTATATGACACAGTAGGGCAGTTCAATGAATGATATTTGATCTATTATTTACACTTTTCTTTAATGTCTTTAAGTTACATTAATAAAAAACAAAGCTCACATTTGTGGAACTGTCTTACAGTCTGTTCATCATTGTACATGCTCGCACAATGCTTTTTAGTTTGCATTTATCTCCTGAATTATGACTTCCTGCAACAGTGTTAATTATTCACAGTCCAATTCTGCAACTTGAAAGCACTCAGAGAGCACAGACCTTCACCAAGGCCGAACATTTCCCAAAATTTTTACTGTCTGCAGCCAGCTGAGAATTGAACCAGAGGCCTAACCATTCAACTATCAACTCCACAACTGATGACAAAAATAAATGATTGAACCAAAAACATAAGGATGCTGGGACAGGTATGTATTTCCTCTGTGGAAGCTACACATCCTTGCACAAGTTGCCAGAAAACCACTGGGTCTACACACAACCCATAATGAAACCCTCTGAAGTTGCAACCTTTATGTGTAAGTTTCTTGTTTCTAATATGATGCTTACTTTTCAAATGTAATCTCCAGGAAATGAAGGGGGAGATTAATTTATTAATTTGTCACCAGGAAATCAAATTAGTTACCATATTGCCTACATGCAAAACCTTCTGTATTTACACCTTGAGAAAAAGAAAGCAAGACAGGGCAGCCAGTTAGCCCTCACCCACCTCAAGTCATCTCCTGTTTTAGTAACTAATGTAATCACTGTAACTTAAAGGGTTTAAATGTAATCACATTACTGTATCACATCACAAAATAATGTGTTGCAATGGACACTGCTCAGAGCTCTAGTGGTCCCCGTCGTTGGGATATGGGAGACGACTCACATCACCACTGATGTACAATAATCTAAAACACATACAGTAGCGACATACGGTGCCTTTTTTCATATTGCGGTTAGATGTATTTTAAGTCAAAGCTGAGTTGAACCCACATAATATCATACACATGCATGTGGATCTAAAGTTGGCCGGCTGGTGTTGCATTTGAGGTAAACCTAATTTTGAGTGAAACATGATAATATATTTCATGAGATGAGCTGAGGTTGAGAACGTGGTCTTGGATCTGGATGAACCCAGTTGACATGAACACACATGCTGCATGCTCCCATATCTGTAAAAATACAAAAGCCTTCGGAAGAAAAATGCTCGAAGCTCCTATACACTCCTAAATATGCCTTTTAGGCTCATGACTCCTCCACAGTTTAGAGTTCAAACTATGCTTTCAGCATATAAAAGGATTCAAAACCACAGTTTACAGTTCCCAGTGAAGCTATCCATCAGAAAAATGAAACCATGGTTTGAGCTTTTCAAATGCTCACTTTGGTCTGCAGGGTTGAAGTCACAAGTTGTCCACACGCTGTACAAATCGGAGAGTGGCTGTGGAAAACGAAACAAAAAATAGAATGTCTGCTCAGTGGAATCAAGAGATATCAGTCGGAGAGAAGTAGAAAATCCCCACGTGCTGCCCACCATGAAAAATTATATTGATGAGCCACTGACTGATCTTTTTTCCCCCAAAGTGTATGTTTTCATTTTATGAACACAAATTGGTCCTCATGCATGTCTTTGTCCAGGAAACCCTATCAGTGTAATATAGAACCCAGGGATTGTCGTTGAAGTCAAACATTATTCTGCCATGAACCCTGAAATACCAAACTCTTAATTACACACAGACTCATTTTAAAGTGGAAGTCTGGTTCATTACAACTTGGGTTGTGGTTGAGCAGTTTTGGTCACCACATCTTTTGGTAATAATCTGAGAACATGGGGCAAATCCTTCAGGTCCAGTGGGGCAAAAACCACCAGTAGGCAGAGGACTGGACCCCCAGGTATCTGGATCCAAAACTGGATTTCCAACAGGCAAAACGAGCAGTATTCAAATGAAGATGGTGCTCAATGTAGAGGTTTTGCCTATTTTTTGTTTTGTTTAGTTCAGCCAAGTTAGCAGCATCACTAAATGTAATGATCAGATTGTCATTCATTTGTTAGCAATGTGCCTTGGACCCCTTTAAACTGTGAAGTTCATCTGCATCCTGATCCACATTTAGAATTTATCAAAGGAGCTGATGTTGTAATCCATGAAATTCTATAACAGTTTGGGGGAAATGTTGAGCCTAGGTGGAGGTCTGCATTGTCGGAGTGCCTTCCAGTTTTAGGACTTATTATTTTAGTGTTGCACTCATGTGGTTCCCTTTAATGAGCAAAGTTGTGTTTAATCAACTTACCTTTCTGGGCTAATAATGAAGATCATATACTGCATATGCAGTTTGTCGTATATAATGTAATTGATGGCAGTAGGTGGGTAGTGGGGGGCTGTACATGCCCAACAGAGAAGTTTTGCCCTCAGATAATTTTGGATCATCTTTTGTTTACTGCTTGTTTACAACCTGTCTGATCATCTGGTTGCTCATGTTTTATGTTCCATGTTGCCATCTTCCCAAAAATCAGCAATTATTGTGGTTCTGTTTGCCCATACTGTAAATTTACCTTCTGTCTGTCTGTCTGTCTGTCCTGGAAGGATTCCTCCTGTGTTGCTCTTCCTAAATTGTTATTCTCCGGATTAAGTTGAGTTATGCTTAATCTCTGGATCTTGGTCCAAGCGGAATGTCATTAAATCATGGTTTTGATTGTTATGTCTGTAATACCTGTTGCATATGGACGTCCATAATTAGCTACATTGTGAAGCATGAAACGGGTTGACGCTGAGAAAAACCAGATTTTCGGTCCAGCAGTACAATCTCTGATCATTCTGTGACATCTGTGTGAATTATGTCTCCCCTTCATTCAGCACTTTGAAGCATTCAGTCCTTTGTAGGACCTGGCATTTCACTATACCAGACCTCCAACTGTAAAGCCTGAAACACCGAAGAAGAAAAAAAGTCAAAAATTACCATTTTCTGTGTGACAGAACTGGTTTCTTGTTATTTTGGGGGTGACATTTTCGTCCTCATGCATCATTTATATGCCCCCTAGAAAACAGGGGATGGGAAAAAGAAGACAGAGGAGATGAAATTATAAAATACCAACCCTGTTTGGATTAAACCTTTTGTGTATGTGCATGTGTGTGTGAGTGTGGAGAGGTACCAGTCTTGTCTGATTTTATCTGGTGCTGTCTGTGTTGCAACACTGCTTGTGTACATATATACAGGACACACACAAGTCTGCATTTTTGTTTGTGTGTGTGAGAGAGACAGACTTTTCTGTTGCCTCTGAGGGTGTCACAAATGTAGCCCACATGAATGAAAACAGTGGGACATTCCGAGCAATGTTGCAGGTCCAGAGGATAATTCTGCCTTTCAACTGCTTCCCATTTATTTCATAACTGCACCACTGTCATCTCAGCCTGGTCAAGATGAAAAGCATCGTTGTGTAAAGAAATTGAAATGAAAATCCTTCTGGACTCAGCAGGATGGTGGTGAAGGGGGGGGGCAGGGGTAGAGGTGGGAGTATTATCTATGACTCAATGGCACTTCACCGGGATAAGATCTAATTCTGGGAGGAAAATTTCTTTATATGGCCACCTGCTGTCGTCAGCTTTGTCCCAGGATCACAAGTTGTTCTGGGTGACTGGTCTCGGGACACGGCGAGAGGAATGCACTCAGCTCCCTGCTGACATTTAGATCTCTTTATTTTCTCTTTCATTCAGCCCAGAGCTGGCTGGAAAGGATGGGGGGGGGGTCCTGGATGAACAGTCCGAGGGAGAGAAGGGTGGGTCGCAGGTGGCATCAGCACAACAAAAGCACTGCATACTCTTCAGCAGCGACAGGAGCACTGTGCCAGACTGCAATCATGTCTTCGACAATTCTGCAGCAGAATATACATAATAACAATCATAAAAAACAGTACACTGAGTGCAGTAGTTTGGGAAAATGATTTTTTTTTATTTTAAGAAAATGATTCTTAAACAATTTCTTAGTGTTCAGTCTTGCTGATATTCAAATATTAAGGCTCAAGTGACATTCTATTTAAAAATTTGAAATTTTTTAACAGAGTGGGGGGTGAGGAGTTTAAAAGACATTGACAAGACAAGGAGGGTATAAGAAAAACTGGTGTTGAGTTGAATTGAGGGATATGTAGGCTGCAGTGTTTTTGGATTGGTTGATTAAAGTCTGAACATCTCAGCCTCTACCATTTTGATTTTGAGCATCCCCTAAGTCTCCTAACTGTGATGCTAAATCAGCAGAGTGACCCTTTAATCTGCAGGGTAACTGGGAGATAATGCAGTGGAATTACAGTATGATAGCATGTCCTTGGAATGTCATCAAGTAAAAATATTAAGTGCAATAGTTACATTCTGTCCTGCATCATGAAGCAGCTTCATCACTGTCATTATTCCTCCAGTAAATAAAAAGACAAAACACAATCACATAAACCGTGCTTTGTATTGAATCAACTGGTGGCCATGTAGCAGACCACTTACTTATCATTCAGCTCTTTGAGGGGAGGGGTGGAGGGGGAGGTGGGGTTTTGTTGGGCTCAGAGACCTTCTTGTGTCTCTGTAGCAGAACAATAGTTCCCTGCAAAGAAGTCAACTCAGAGCCAAGACACAAATCTCACCAAAAGACACCTTTTGTTTCCCCCCAGGCCAAATCTGCTGCTGCACACCACATAATTAATGGCCAGACGCATGTTTCTCTTTTCTTCCCGTTGCTGAATGGGGAACTGTGCTGACGCTATTTGTCTTTCCCACGCATGTCATCGCTGGACGAGCTCCACATAAGGCTCACCCTCGTAACTCACGCAGATGTTGTACCTGGTAGATGTGATCTTGCGGAGTGTGAAAATGCTGATATGTTTATATTTCTATCAGCTAAAGTGATGGCGGGGGGAGAGTGCTGCCAGCTGATGACAGCCATGAAAAGATGGAACTTTTGTCTCCTCTGTCAGAAACAATGGCAGCATCCATCTGTGCAAAGCACGAGGTTGTAAAACAAAAACAGATCTCTGAGCAGCCAGGGCTTCAGGGCCTTCATACACACTTCACACAGACACAAAGGAGCACGCAGATTACAATAAGCACTGACTTAACCTGCGCCATGCCCTGAAATATACAGTATACACTGCGTTCCAAATGATTATGCAAAATGTGTCATAAAGATAACATTTTTTGTTTTTCAGTTAAACTCATGGATGGTATTGTGTCTCAGGGCTCTTTAGATCACTGAAATCAATCTCAGACACCTGTGATAATTAGTTTGCCAGGTGAGCCCAAATAAAGGAAAAACTACTGAAGAAGGATGTTCCACATTATTAAGCAGACCACCATTTTCAAGCAATATGGGAAAGAAAAAGTATCTCTCTGCTGATGAAAAGCGTAATAGTTGAATGCCATGGACAAGTTATGAAAACCTTAGATATTTACACAAAAACTTGATCGCGTGATCAGAGCACACAAGGATTCGTATTTGAAGCTGCTGGTGCCTCTGACCACTTTGTTCCATGGTACAAAAAGTAAACCCGTGCTTTCCGTAACAAAATCATCTTCATGCATGACAATGCACCATCTCATGCTGTAAGTAATACTTCTGCATCACTGGCTGCTATGGGCATAAAGGAGAGAAACTCATGATGTGGCCCTTTGGAGCATCCTCAAGCAAAAGAATAAAAAGGAGAAAGAAACAAGAAAAAAAATGGAAAAAGTACCATTTACATCTATACAAACTAAAGCATAGACAGACGCTAATTATCAAATTAAAGTCCATGTAAAGGCTGTAAAGATTACTGGTAAATAAACAGTTACTTTTTTATTTAATAGATTATTAAGCTCCCAGGGCCTGAGATGAATTGTTAAATTATTTGATCCGTTCAACAATAGCCCAAAACACACTGATATCTACACATATACTACAAAAATCCATCATGGCGGCATTTATTGTCCAAGAGGCTTTTTTGTAGACGGGATTGAGATGTAATATATCTGTGACACATTTGAAGTCATGCAGACTCACAGTGTGGCAGAAGCATGTGCACATCATTTTCCAGTTGCAGTGCCAAGTTTCATTGTCACCAAGACATTCCAGCTCACAGCAAATTGAGCAACTGTTTAAGACGGTGATGAATAGGCCACACCCACATTCATCAATCAATTTGGCACTTCAGATTTGGTTGATACTTGCCCCCAAAGTCTGTGCATCAAAATGCAACAAAACACTGACTGAAAATAGCTACCAAGTTTTTCGATGATTGGTCAAATCAGTGATGAGCTGTGGCATTGCCCTGCACAGCCCATTCCCTGGTGATGTTTATAGGTAAATAGATACCGACAAACCTCATGCAGTTTGTTGCAAAGAAAAACATAAGAAACATAGGAAATCATCACATCTGAGAAGCTGGAATCAGATAATCTTTAATTTAAATGTAATGTAAAAAGTAAATATTTGCCATTCAATTTATTGAGGAGAAACCAGTCCATGTGCCAGCTAACTGCACTTTTATATTTAATGAGGCTATATCTCTTTTCTTTTTTAAATTTAACTTTTTTGAAAATGTTTCCTGAAGCCTTTCTCTTTTTTCACAGTTGTGTAATTATGTGGTGTTGTTGTACTTCTGTTTTCAAAATATGTATAACCCTACCTGTCAGGTGTGTGTGAGTATTTATATCACTATAACAACTTTCAGTTTTACTTCATACTTACATTTAAAATAAATTTTCATGTTTTTCAGTTCTTTTAATATTCTGCTTTGAAAATCATTGATTTAATTCAAATAATAATTCATAATAATAATCATAGAATTAAGATTGCAGAATTACATGACAAATTGGACAATTTACAAAATCTGTTAAGAGGCAGAGTGAAGTAAAAGTTTCTGGCAGCATCCCAAAAAGCTGCAAACTATATAAAAATCATCATCTCAAAGTGTCTGATGTGAGACCAGAGCCAAAAGCTCGAAGTCACACTGCAGCAACACGTGTCTGAGGGTCACGCAGAATTCAATGTTGAGTATTTTAACACTGATGGAAAGACAGAGTCACACACAGTATCAGTGTCTATACAACTGATGGATGTAGTGCAGAGATGTCAGATGGTGGTGTGGTGTAACTGCAGACTTTGTGTGGCTGTGGATGACAGTCTGATGAATATAACATACAGTGGGGATCTTCCCCAAAAAATATGCCTTTAATCCAACAGCAGGAAATTATTATTCAAAATACACAGTAAGTCCCATCAACCTCTCTTTTTTACAGTGTGAGGCTTGAAAAAGGAGGGGAATCCCATCCTCACTAATCCTGCCTATATCCACTTTATTTTCCCAAATTAATACTGGATGTTGGGTATGGATATTCTTCTTTCCACTGGGAGAGTTTTATTAGACATTAAGGGGAAAATGCATAGTCGGCGTTAGAGTCAGTGTTAGCACAGCTGGACTGTATTGGTGTGTTTGACCAACCACGTGAGGTTCATTTCTCAAGCCGCTTCCCAAAAAGTGTCATTTCTAAAGAAGTTTCCTGAAAACAAATATGCAACATGATACACATCATGCTTCAGACAAAGCATTCAGCTGGTGAACTCCCAATGAATTAATCATGATTAATTGCTAGTGGGAACCTGGAGAGTCTTTTAGCCAGTAGAGAGCAGGTCAGCTGAACATGGACATGCAACTTCAATTCAACATATAGTTATACATATAATGTTGCAGGCCTGTCAAAGAAATTCATCTGGTAATAGGTTTTTACAAATAAACACAACTGCCTCAGGTCAAACATGTGATCAGCACCAAACTGCTTAGTAAACGAGGAAATCATTTGTAAACTAGGCACTGATAAAATTGTTCATATGCACAGCATACACAAAATGAAAATGTTGCTTTTGAATTAATCATTGTTGCATTATAAGAAACAAGAGCCTCCCAAGCTTCTCCCAGTCTGTTCTCAACTCATGTGTTAAACTATAACTGCTGTTCTCACTCCAAGGAATCTTGTTTTATGTTTAGCATATTCTTTTTGGTGCCAAATAAGTGAAAAAAGTTGAGAAGATTTTTAAGTGTTTCACAGTCATAAAAAGTTAATATAATCAATTTCAGGACTGTCATTATCACTCTTTATTATTTTCCCTCTAAACAGTAATGTTTTATTTACTGCTTACAAAGTTTGTTCCAAAGACATTATTAAGGAATATAGGATATGCAAGAAGCAGTATGTGTGTGTATACATGTGTGTCGACATGTAAACAGAAGGAAGAAGAAAGACAGAAAGAGATGACTGATTTGGAAATTCTGAAAGAGTCATCACTTGTGTGTTTGCGGTTGATTGTTTAGCTTCTGGTATGGAGAGGACTTCTAAAAAACAGCTCTTCCTCTGTCCTTCTGCGTGCTCTCCACATGCGACTGTTTATTGTGTTCATCTCAAGGTCTCCTCTTTCATGGCAGTGGAACAGAGAGGCGTTTCTTTGGGAGCAGAGCAGCGGCCTGCAGCCGTGGCCCTGTGCTGGGATCGCCTTACCCCATACAGCTCGGCTTTGTTATCGGATCTCCCGGGCTGAAGGACACAGTGCATCATCTAACCCGCCTTAATGCATGCAAGATGTCCAATCAGCACTGTGTTTGGTCATTACGGCCCGCCACGCCAGGCCTCCTTCCTGCAGGTCGTGGCGGTCAGACCCAGGAGACCCTGCAGATGATCTTAGGAGCAGATCTCTGTTTCTCCTCACATGAGATCCCCGTATCGGCATTTATTTATGCTGGGGGGAAACGCACACAGACACAGGTGCCCTCCATATATCAAACACATTAAATATTCCATCGGAGTGGAAACGCTGCTGACTGCAATATCACACCCGATACCGAACCAGCCCGCTATGGAAGGTGATACCTGTGGATTCTTTATGGCGTCTGTTTCCCTACATATAGCTGAGAAAGACACACCTACAGGCTTGGCAAATATAACATTTGTTGCCCCCTTTGCACTTTATTTTCTGTCTTTGTGAAATACAAAAACACCACGTTTCACTTCAACATTTCTCTGTTAAAATTCAAGTTTTAAGCATTGAACTAAATACATAATAATCAGAAACTCTTTTTTGAACATGTACACACACACTTAAAATGATGAAGTGCGTGCATGATGAAGTGGAAACAGAGGAACTCCTCACAGCTGGGAAGAAGTGTTAAATTGTTGCATAGTTGAGTGATACCCCAGTGACAGCTTGGAAGATGAAAATAAAACTCATTTACATTGTTTGAATTTGACATTGGAGCTGGATGTTCTGAAGCTGCAGCTTGGTTGATGTCTGTGAAGCAGTATTATTATAAAGATTTTTCTCTATAGTAACAGTATAATAGTGTAATGATGCAGTTTAGTGATGCTAAAAAGAATTAGTTTAACATTTTATGAAACAAGCTTTGTTATCAAGAGGAGTTAAATAATGAACCAGTGTCAGGACATGGAAAGTTTACATTAGCTTAGCATGAAGACAAGGGGCAGGGGAACCCAACTCGTTCTAAAATTCAAAATTACATTAACAATATCCCAAAGGCTCATTGGTTAACATGTTGTAACTTGGAATGTAAATGCAAGGCAAGTTTACTGAACAAGATACGGAAGCAACACAAGGTAAAATATAGAGACATTGCCTCTAAATAGGAGTATATAAAGTTAAATTAAAGATGGAAATAAGATCAGAGCAGAATAAGAGGGAATAAATAAAATTGTATATAATAAATTCACTTATTACTTACGTACTTACATATAATAAAATAACAGTGCAATCAATACATGTTGGAACAGTTTGCCTGTTTATTCAGAACACTGAACACTTGTTCAGCTATAGTGCAGGTTGCCAGTTGAGCATGGCTTCTGCTTTTGGTCTCTGTGCAGGAACAACAGTACCAAACCTGGCAACCAAGACTCCTCACTGACTACTAATTCAGAATTTAAAATGATGACCTTAAGCAGCAGTATTTTCTCAACTTTGTTGATCATTTCAGTCACTTATGAGAACAAGATATAAAGGAATATATGTTCATATGTTGCCAGGTCATTTGAAAATGAGACTCACTTTCAACTACACAATAAAGTATAATTTAAAAAAATATGGGGTGAGAAAAATGTGTAAGGAACAGGTTGTAAATAAACCACCCAAAGCCAGTACGGTGCAGCCGTGCAAAGTGAAATGTGATGGATGCTTTCAACAAAAACATACAAGTTTTTTATTTTTCCTGTGTTTTTGGGTTGTTGGGGTTTTTTTTGCAACTATTAGTGCAAATTTAAAACAGCAGTTATCTTGGTGCATACATTTGTATTATAGCTGACAGGAATGGTTGCCAGGTTTCATTACTTCCCTTTTCACTTTTGTTTAGCGTATTCATACTGAGTCACAAACACACAGTTCTACAAAGAATCTCAACCATTTGACCGAGAGAGAATTCCTTCTCTGCTGTCAATGTCCACATCCGCAGTGACGACGGATCGCAGACGATGTGAGGTCTGATGCTCAGCGTGTGACATGACATGTTCTGTCTGAGCCGGGTGTTTTTCTTTCCCTCCTCGAGAGAACGTCGTGATTGAAGAGCAGAGAGACGTGCTTTTCCCATCATCAGCGCCGTTCCACCAACAAACTTCTTTGGAATGACCTCTGGAAAGTGACAGCTGGTATTCATATTCACTTTTACTGCTTTTATTTGTACATGTATGCTCCAGCACTACCTGCACATTTTCTCTTATCATAAACTGGCTAATTATACAGCAGCATCGTAAGATAAGTACAATGCCTTTGCATTCATGCATACAGAAACAGTGAGCTACAAATAATAATAATAATAAAACACAATGACACTTCCTGATAGCAGAGGAAGCTCCTTTCACTCAGGAGACGAGTCATGATTTAGACAGCAACACATTCATACCTACTGCAGTGAAAAAGACATATATCATTTCTCCCAAATGTCTTTGCGACGTGTTGGCGGCTCTGAATAAAATATCAGTCCACAAAGAAAGTGTTGTCTGCAGTGTGCATGCAGAGCTGCAGACCCAATTCCAAATCAAATAGATACATTTTTTTCAGTTTCTCCCACAGTGGCATTCATTTTTTTCCTGGAACTGATTTGAATATTATAGATGGATGCAATCTCTCTTTTTCAGCACAGGAAGGGAATCTGCCAACGGCAACAAAAACAAAACAAAACAAAAAAAACAAACTGGGAGAGATTTCCTAACCAGCCAGGTAATCCAAAGCAGTAGCAAGACCTTGAAAAACACATGCACATGCACCAAAGGAACTGGAAGAATCAATCACACAGCCGCTGCCCCTCCACCTGATTATGGAGTGAAGCAGACCATCAACACAACACGCAGCCTCCCTCAGTCAGGTTTGCTGCCACATCAATCACCTGGGCTCTGTCCAAACCAAATATGAGAATACAGAATACCATCAAATTACGGTTTGTTTTTGAACTCAGCTAAGCACATTTTCCCCTGTTTCTGCAGCCAGACACTGACTGCTGAGATCCGGTTGGGTGTGTTGGGTTACACGCATGCCTTTGGAGCCCGCTGCCCCCATAATCTGCTTAATGCCTCTGGCTTCCTGGGATGTTATTAATTAATAAGACGGGGAAATCAGAGCTGATTTCTATGGATGGTTTTGCACGCTTCTGCCACACTACATCACTCTCTCCCACCGACTCATTGTAATGCTTTCGGTGATGTCACCGCCCAACAAATTTCACACAGTTGTTGGTACATGTCACTTGGATCATTGGGTTAAAGGGCCAGCTCACCAAAATTAAAGCAATTCCTTCTAGTGGTGTCAAGTCACATGTGTTGAGTTCTGCTTCCATTCCAATGCACTTGGACTGAATGAATGTGCTTGTGCATGAAAAATTAAATCCAAAGATTCTCTTTAAATGCCAGATTAAACATTTTCATAAAAGGAAAATACTACACAATACAAATCAGTGTCATATTTTTTCATCTTTCCTCTTGAAATCTGAGATTTGGAATTTGGAATATATGGAATTTTTCATGTTTTTTTTCAAAACCCACAACAATTTCAAAGTGTGCACACATTTACAGAATGCTCAGTTTCATGACACACTCACATTAAAAACAGATGCCAGTTTAAAAAAAACAACAGTCCTTTCATGAGCCTCCAGCTTCCTTTTCTCTACCCCGAGTGAAAGTGTCACCAGACATCGACATCCTTGAAGGCTCCTGTATGCGCAGGTTGCAGTTTGCCATCAGTAATGTATGTGGTGTGTAAACGGGCCGGCTGGCTCTCAGCAGCACCACCCGTCCTTGTTTGTTGTTGCTAAATCAAAGTGTGACTTGTTGCACCTGAGCTTCAAGGAGATCCTGTTACCTTTCGAGGGCTGATGCAACTTTAATGACTGGCTTTTGTTTGGAAGAGTATACACATGTATTCTTACTGATGAGGGGTGGGGGGATGAGGGGCATGCCCTCCAATATTTCAGAGTGTGGAAGAGGGGGGTTCAAAGGAGCAACAGGCTTTAAAGTCAACAACGCAGCTGTGTTTACACGAATGCCTTGAAGTGAGGGCCAGTGCTGGGTGTGTGTATGTGCGTGGGGGGGCACTGGAGGAGGCCAGGACACGGACAAAATGAGGTACTAACAGGCGCTGACCCCCTCACCCCAAATACAGCAAGAGAAGAAGAAAAAAGGAGAAGAAAGGGAAGAGATACAATGCTGTAAGTTATTGTCCTATGACAGAGGTCTCTGAGTTCCTCAGGCATCACACTAACATTGTTGTGTGGAGTGGATAATGACGGACAAACCCACACAATATGGAGCACAATACTACGCCCACATCAGCAAACTGGGGGTCCGGTCAGAACAGCTCCGGTTGTTTTTCGTCCTTGTGAAAAAATAAACACTTGGGTCAATGAGGAAGGACTTGAGTATTCACAGCACAACTGTGTGTGTGCGTGAGAGTCTCGTAGTACAAACTTACAAATCTTACAGTGTTACGTGTGATGAATCTATGACAGGGCACTTCAAATGCAGAAAATTCAAAGTGCGGAGGAGCACTGTGAAGTCGCTTTAACACAAAACACACAGGAAACGGGGTAGTAAAGTGTCCTTTTGTTTTTTTCTTTTTCTGTCTTTACTTTCTTCGATGTTTGTTTTTCTGTTTTTCTCTCATTATGATTCTATGATATAAAATGATAAACGTGTAATAAATCCCATAAAAAATTGTGACGAAAGAAAGAAAACTTTTCTTATGAAAGTAAAATTAAATGCAACGTTTCTTCTTTATATGCATGCAACTTCCTTCCCTTGTAAAGATTTGATAGCAGAAATGATAATGATAACAATAATTACTAAATAACCACCTGAAAACACACATCTTGCATCATAGTTGAACCACATATACAATGAGACTGAGCTGAATACAGTATGTAAGATTTATTTTCAACAACAAATTGGACAGTGCTGTGTGAGGACTTGTCATTTCATCAGTTGACGATGAGGGCAGACAAATAAAAATACCTGAAGAAAGAATGTGATTTGTTACTATGATTTTACAGTTCAGAAATGCAAAGCTGCAAGTTCTGCATTAGTATTTTGTCACCCATAGTATATTTGCCTCAGTAAAAGTTGTATTCCTATTTAAAAGGCAATATTGTGGTAGCATCTGTCAGGGCAACTAGGGCCAAAGAGTCCTTTTAGTGGACCTGTTGAATGGAAGACCACCCGAATGTGTTTTATTGATGTTCAGCGCACACCGATCAGCCACACCAGTAAAACCGCTAACTGGTTTTACTGTTGTGGCAACATTTTATCTCCTGTTTTTATTTCTGTTGCTCTTAATCAAACTCAGCACCAATGCCATAAAATCCTGCATATAAAAATGGAACAAAGCATCTGTTGTCGGAAAGATACCGGCGGCAGAAATGTTACTTTCAGGTCAGCGAGCAAGGATACACGTCATGGACTTACGGCACTATGACATTGATGCATAGAATGGAATTAACTCTTGTCAACACACAGATCTTACAGAAGAAAAAAAGCACTGGTTCACCGCTGACTTCAAATACACAGCTTTCACACTTCCATGAGTCGCAGGAAGTGACATTATGAACATGAACTCAAAAGAACCATCAGTAACATGTTTATGTACACAAAGAAATCCTATCTGTAAAACAGTCTGATAGCAGAGATGATACTGAGTTTATCCCATTAAATGACCAGAAAACCAGATAAAAGTGCACTTCATATGTGGACCACACATGTAGTAACATGCATCGTATATACAGTACAGTGCTGTACAGTGTATTTAAACCACAGGATGTAAATTATATCCAACTGAGGCGGTTCTAACATTATAAGAACAACAGACTTTCTTTCCTGCATCAGCTGAAGCACAGAATATCTGGGAATGCATAACTCAAACTCTTTTAGGTATCAGGATTATATACTATATTATTATATAGTGTAGTGTATATTCGGGGTACAAACTGAGTATATGGCTAAATCACCGCAATAAAGAACTTCAAAACTGCCTTGAAAGAAAATTCCGAATAAGAAATCATTTTCATATCAAGTTGTACTGATAAACGGAGACTGACAGACTCGCTGCACACTGGTCCTAATATCTGAAGCACACAGAGACGCCTTTACTGAGTCTGACAAAGTATGCACAAGTCAAGAGTCTCAGTCAGCTCACACAGCCTGCTATACATTTTTCACAGTCGGAAACCATGCGTTGGAGGAGCTCATATGGCCTCACACCCCCACATCCACTGCAGACATATGTTCACCCTATGGCATTAACTGGCTTATAACTACCCTACAACCAAGCTACAGCAAGAGGGACTCATTTACTTTGTGTTCGAGCAGAAACTCAATGTGTCCATGGTGGGAAAAACAGTATCATTTTAAATATTTATATCAGCTATAAGAAATTCGATGATGAATGTGTGTATGAAAACTTTTGATCTCTACCTGCATCAACCCTGCATAGTATTATATTACAGTATACAGATGGTGATTGTGACTGTATGCTTTGGATGAACAAATATAGTATTAACATGCCTTTTTAATGGCCAGACTCAGACAAAACCCATATTAAGATAGCACATTCTTATAAACGCACAATAAAACACAAATACTAATAAATCATAACCAGTAACAGTGACCGTTACAACAGCGCTATGACTAACTGATGTGGTGGTGTGTGTCTTTCAATCCTTCACACTGTACATTGAACTGCTCAGGCATTTGCATCACTTTGATGTGGAGAAGAAGGTAAAAGACAACAACACAATAAGAGCATTCACCATTGCTGACATGCATAATGAACAGCAACATTAGATTTTTGCCTTTTCTATGTCAACAGCTACACTCGTAGCCTTTGAGTTGATCATAACATTTTCATTAAAAGATTCCATCAGTGAATTGGTATCTGATGACTGCCTACAAGTGGTCGTCCCCCTCCTGGTCCAACTATAAATGTCTGGTTTCCATGTTTCCCTTCTTCTGTACAATTTGGAATTCCTCACGGTTCTGTTTTGAACCATCATATCCATCATACTGTATATGTTCTTACTTCCTCATGGTTAGATTACTATCAGTAAGAAAATGATTCACTCTAAATTATGCTGAACTACTAACAAAAAAACTCCCCTTTTCATCAATATTAACAATCACCAACAATGAAAATGACTTACTCTCATACTCTGAGACAGGAGTAGTAAAGGATGCATAGTTTCATAAATGATTATTGCTGAATATTTTAAATGACCAGATCAATTAGTTTTTACCCAAGCATTTTAATATTAATGACAATGATGTCGTAAAATGGCAACTTTCTTCTGATGCCATTTCCATCTCCTACAAGTAAATAGGCATGAATTAGGTGCAGAGGATGCTGCCCTAAAACCAATGAAACTAAAATAAAATTCACTGAGTGGCCAATCATCACCTCACACAAATAATGAGATGGTGTCATTGACTAAACTGTAGGCCACTTCCATCTTTTTATATGCACAGGAAAGCAGACACAAGGCACTTAATTTTTATGTTTATGAACAAAGGGAAATGATACATAAAGCATTTGCGTGAAATTTAACAGGTTAATTTTAAATAAACCTTTTTTTCCCTATATTCTATGTTTTCTTTGTTTACTAAAGGATCTTTCTGCTTGGTGAGAAGAGATAAATTAGCCAAGCTGACCTGTGTTTGCTTTTCTGTTTCAGTTGTTGAGTAAATATAATAATTGGCTTTTAAAAGGAAGCCCACCTGTGGATTTTACTTTGAGCCATTAAAGAACCAAGAGCTTTGTTTGCATGCTTTGCTTACTGTCACAGCCTTTTAAAAAAAAGCCCTGCAGTAAACCTTTATACGTTTAATTTGTTTTGTATCTGTTTGATAGCGAGAGACCAGTAGAATACCAACACTGACTTTTTTAAAATTCAGATCAAGCATATCTCTTAGATCATATCCTGTTTTTGTTCCATTTGTATAGCTTCAAACCAAATAGAACTGAAACACTATAAAATTTTGTACATAAAGACTGAGTGAACCATCTGTTGTTTGAAAGATACAGGCTGTAAAAGTGTGAGTTTGGACTTCCTGAGCGAGACGACCAACCCTGGCAGACTGAACGTCCCCAGCCCTCATTAAAAGAGTATTATGCTTTGTCATATTGACAACATACATAGCAAAAAATAGATGGGGTCATGCTTCTTTATGCCTGGTTATGTATTCCCTTTTATTGAGGCTATGTGTGGTGAGACCTCTGCCGCTACAGAATGGAATAAAGCCCTAAACTCTGTCGTCAAAAGACAGCTGACAGTTATTCAATAAGAGGACAGCGAGGGGTGTTAAAGATTTTACTGGGAAAGGATTTTCACTGAAGGCAGGGCACATAAATCTCGACAAACAGGGTGCCCGGCCTGTTCGGATGACACAAATCGCCGCCTCGTTAGGATCAATAAAGCAAAACACAATGCCGCAAAAGCACAAGTGCAAACTGTGAGGCTCCGGAGGATTCAATAGCCCCAAAGAATGCGTGGGAATGGGGAGCTCAGGTTAGAGGAGCGCTTCAATCCCACAGACTCTGCCATGAAATAGAAAGGGAGAGAGCAATTGACCCATGAACCAGGCTGAAAGAGAAATCACTTGTTCTCGTAATGACTGCCTTCCACATCGGCAGAGAGCCGGCGGATATGCAGCTCGCAGTTGGACGACCGTGCTGAGAGGGAGGATGAGGAGAAGGGAGGTTTGTCCAGCTCCTACTGGTCTCCAGCTGGTGTGCAGAATGATGATCAGCCTCCTCAACCCCCTCACCCCCCACCCCCGTTCCCTATCCAAACAAGTGCTATCAGATAAACACAAACACGGCTGCATCTTGTAAAACTGAATCTGAGACAAATTAGCCAGCTCATTAGGCAGCTGAGGTGAGCTTCCTGAATGAATTGATGAATTGGGGACGGGGGGGTGGGGGTTTATTCAGCTCTTGTTTATTTACAGAGAACAGCCCGCTCATTTGCATTCTCCTCTCCAAGTACAGGAAGACTCAAGTGGGTGCTTATGTCTCCTGTGATAGAGGAGCTTATCCGGCTCTTTGCAGAGCATCTGTGGGCTGCTGTGTTCCAAAAAAATAAAAAAATAAAAATTCCTCGCAACCCGGCGTGGGTCACCTCACATCCAGACCCCAGAAGTAAATTCTCTCTCTAAAATACCCTGATTTGAATTTTGTGGTTCTGTCTATCTAAGTCCGGTGAAACTCAAAAATGAGTTGAAAATACTACATTGTTAAGATTGCATTATTGACCATATTCTGTACTTGGTTTTGTCACCTGATCTGTGTTCAGCAGAAGTAAACCACCACTGCAGCGGCTTCTCACTTGTGCAAATGTGCCATTAAACTGTCCAGAACATCATGTAGAACCTGTTGCATGGTGAAAATCAACCATATTAATGAAACCCCACTATATCAAAGGTTATAACTAGAATTTCCTTTTAAACTCTTACTAAAAATATGTAATTTTTTGTAAATTATTTCTTCCTTTCTTTGCCAAAAAAGGTGAAAATGGGTTAGCTTTATTTAGGAATTAATGAAATAACAATGATACACTTGCAGTGACTGTGTAACCAGAGAGAGAAAGTATGAGCAGAAACTAGGAGAGAAACAGTTTTTTCTTTTGTATTGTTTTGAATTGGCCATACAACTTAAGCTGATTTTGGAGATTTTTTGTTGATTAACAACTGTATGATCGTTTTGTACATGGCGCTGTTGTACATTCTACATAAAGATGTTTTTGTCTTAAGGCCAACCCTCACTGATTTGAATGGGTTGGCCAAAGTCATATAATCAGCTCTAACATAACACATTGCAGTTCAACAGCACCGCAAGGAAGACAGGAAGTGGCCTCAGGGTTTGGGGGTTCACTGCAGCATTGCAAACAAATGCATAAGTCTAGCCTACCCCTGGCTGTGTTAAATTGGCCTCATCCAAATGTCCCAGAGCCCCCCTGCAATCCTGATAAGCAGCATGAACTCTCCTCATGACCCCGGCCTTCCAACCCGGAGCAGCTCCTGCCCCATGCCTCTGGTCACGTATTAATCGTCTCCTGTGTTCCATTTGAGAGGACCATCACTCCCCTCTAACAAGCCCAAAGCTGCCCTGCCTGCCTTTCACACTAATGTCCCCCCACTTCAGCCTTCATCTGTTGGGCAAACGTGCTCCCTCTCGGTGGCAACCTCTTCCAAATGGCTCCTTGATAGTCGGATATCTCTCTGGCCGAAAACCCCACCCTTGCCTACACACACACACACACACACACACACACACACACACACACACACATACTCAGCGCTGCCCAGTGAAGAGTCATCTGTTTCCCTCAAATCTATCTAATCGCATGTTTCACAGCACTCTCTGTGCTATACCAGTGGCTTTTTGAGGAGGGGTTGCTGAGAATCTGATGGCTCCTGGATATTTTTAGAGCCATGGCAATAGAAATAGAAGAGCAGGGAGGCATGAGCAAGGAAGGTTGTTAGCTGACAGTTCGAATGCACAGAATGGCTTTAAAAAAGTGTATGGTCTTGGACTCGTTGAGAGTCACAACAGATAAAGGAGGAATCACTCACAAAGCCATAATTCCTCAGTAAAAGCCTATGAATTTAAAATTAAAAAATATATATAGCCCTCCTGGGGGAAGTAATAATTTATAGGAAAGGTAGTAAAATGGGCTTTCCATGTAGTGTAAATACATCCATGTATGCTACCTTTTGGAGAACTAAAAAGGTAACACTGCTCAACACAAACAATAAGATAATGCCTCTTTGGTTATGGACTGTATGAATTATCTCAACTGAGGCTGATGACATCTTTTAAGTTTTCCATAATTATATCTCAGCTTTCTCTCTCTCTCTTTAATGCAAACCCTCTGGAGTGGGAGGTGAAGGCAGATCCTGAGGCTATTCAGCAGCCTCACTGACAAAGACATCAACATCTGACAGTTTAACAAAGAAGGAAGGAGAGGAGAAAAGAATATATCAGCCTTTGCAAATATTGACCCACTACCGTGATTGAAAATTTGTTGCAAAAATCTGAAATAGAGTGACAGCCTCTAATCTGCTCATTTCTGCAACCCCCTTATTAAATTCTTCTTGATAGGAGAAAGAGAGAACTACTTAAAACACACATCTGCTGTGTGTAATGGCCTTTTCATTACACAGATTGAACCAGTCCATAGGCTGCTCTTTCTCTGCAAACTCACTCACTTTGCTGTTTAGAGTAAATTACACTTCTGATAGTAAAGTGTTGATATTTAAACGCAGAATATCATTTGAGACACTTAGCATTTCTATTTGAACACCATTTCTAATACTGAATTATGTATTGTATTTTGTGGTATTCCTATTTTTACTTTAAGGGTCAGTTCACCTGAAATGAATGAGAGAGAGGCAGAGAGAGGGAGAAAAAACTGTGCTCATTTTTATTCACAATAGCCATGAATAGTTTTGGATTCATTAGTCCAGGTTTGGAAATGTCTATCTCAATACAATGGAATGGAACTTTTTTTTTTTTTTTAAACAATATCATCATCTCTTTCCTGTCAATCTGCATAATCCACAGGACAAATAGTTAAACATTTTCACAAAGTTTTACCTCTGCAAAGGAGGACTTATTTATGGTGTTGAAATCTATAAATTTGTACAGTTTGGTGCAGATTATCTGAACACTCCCTTTTATTTTTTATAATACAAGAGCTGGGCATACATTTGTAGGGCTGTTTGACCTTGCTGAAAGAAAATTAAAACTGGCGTATTCTGTGGATTAGTCAGAGTAATGGAGACACTTTTTGAGGGAAAGGAGTTGTCACAAAATAATCATTGCAAACACTGCATGTCCTTCTCAATCTGCAAAGAAGGTTGCTGCAGGACAGGGTGAAATCTCTGTAAAAGCAAGTATGATTATGTTATGCATTTTTATAGTGAGACTTCCTTGGTTGTTGCTAAAGGAGGTAAATACAGGATAATGAAATGCTGAACTTCAACTTATTTTCCCAAGATTTTCATTGGGCAACCTCATCAGAGTGAATAGAATGGACCCAAGAGCAAGAGCATTTAACATGTCTTCAGGTAATATAGGAAATATTTATTGTTACATGCTAAACCACTGTGTAACAATGGCACAAGTGAAAGATGTCCCTGCGCCTTTAAGGCCCAACTCAACTGAAACCCAAACTGAGTAATTAACTCTGCTAATTTTTTGCTGAACTTCAACCACTGCTAACCATTAGCCTGCCAAGCTAAATTTAGGAAATTCTCGAGTTTTCCCACACTACAACACATGCACAGACAATTGACATAGCTAAGAAGAGAAACACTACTCAAAAGTTACATTTGAAAACAGCAACAACAAAAAAAATCCAAATGAGTAGGTCCATGCAACAAAATAACTGGTTTGCTGGCATTAGCCAATAAAAACAACTGGTCATAAAAGACCAAGAGACCAAGTAAGGCTGTCAATTTAAAAAAAAACATTGTACTGGATTGAGCAAGGGTGTTTTTTACCTCATGAACCCAATTTTCTATTTGTAAGAAATATATCATATAGTTTTTCTTTAAAAAATTGCAAACATAATCTTGCTTTAAATGTCATTTTTCTAACATGTCAGCACCACAGGTAATTTCATTCACACAGCAGAAAACAGAAATCCCAGGACAAAGACTGAAGAATTTGGTATATAAAAAAATAATAATGGGGAAAAAAACTTTAACTTTAAACTTTAAAAACTTTGCCTGTGCTCAAACGTGATGGTGGACATGTCTTGTGCGCATATACAGTACATGTGCATTTTTTCAGCAGCTCTGCTTTGGTGAAACCTGAACGCAGGAATACAGCGTCCCTCATTCATTGGAATGTTTGCTTGGGCATGTAAAGGGCAAAATGTCAGGCTCTCTGGGGGAGCTTCCAAAAATAATTTGGAGGAGATGGTAGGATTTCACTTAGGAGAAATTGAAAGGAAAGAAGGGGTCATAGGTGAGTGAAGGAGGAGTAACCAATTAAAGGGGAATTACAAGTGTTACACTTATTTGCAAACAATATAAGTTCCCTGATGAAATCTGGCAGCCGGGGAATGCCCTACACTGAGGCAGCATGCAGCTTTGCTTCACATATGAGTAACGGATATGAACGTGGCTGCTTTACAAAGAGCAATAGATACGGGGGTGGAGATTAAATGGCACATTTTTAATTGAATGTTGAGTCTGTGGCCCAGCACACTAGCCCTTTCAATGCCTCTCAGATGAATTATGATCAGCAGTTTTCAATAGTTTCGTTTTGCACGTTTAAATTGCTTCTATTGTTGCGTGTCCTCACTTTGCTCAAAGCTTGCCTCGCCAGCCTATCAAGTTAAATATTAATTGCTTGCCTCAGGAGGATCACCTATCAGGCTGAAATCAAACACCACAGTTAGTCCCTTTGGTGACAACAGAGAATCTTTGCTTTTTCTCCATGCCTATTGTTTTCCTCCGAATATTTTAATGTATGTGTGCAGAACAGCATAAAGAGGTTTTGTCCCTGAGCAGAATTAGTGTATTAGAAAATTCTGACAAAAATGTCCAGCACACCACAGACACCACTTTTACTGGAGAGAAGAGGACCTAATGGGTATTCTGTGAATAGCAATGAATCAGCCAGGACGCACACAAAATCACATCCCAAAGTTCTTTGATGTTCAGCAAACCCACTTTGAACCTGATTTCATTCCTCTCTTGGAGCTTTGTTTGTGCGGTGAGTTTGCTTTTAGCCTGTGTCAGAGATTGCAAGGTCAAGGAGGTCAAGGAGTTTGTGATATGACTGGGATGAAATGTGCGTAATGAAACCTCTCTTCTGGCCTGGAAAACATGTGCACACACACACACACACGGGCACACAGACAGACTCACAAAACAGATGGTGTGGGGGAGATAGAGGCATGCTAATGCATGTACACTTGATATATATATATATATATATATATATATATATATATACATTGTATTCTGTCAGTCATGATAACATTTTCATCTTCCAACTAACTGCTGCCATGTGGGAAAATGGTGACATTGCTTAAACAATTCAACAGGGCCACATGACAAAGAACAGGACAAAGCCACATGAGCAGTGCAATGATCAGATGGGATGGAAACAACAATCTCCTCACTAAACTTTAAAATATATCTGACAATGGAATCTTCCCTTAAGCTGAAACTCATCCTCCTTGACCTGTTCCTTACAAAGTTTTGCAACTTCAAAACATCTTTGCTTCTGACAGATGTCAACATATTTATATTTTGGGCATTTAGGCAGTAAATAAGTGGTAAATAACTAATAATTTTTCTTGGGACTGTCTTTTATGTAGTATTTTCTTGGCAAGTTCAATTTTGTTACAACCACCAATGATGATGCCCAGAACTATGAATATACTGTATATCTATGAAATTACAAATAAATTGCCAATTGGAGCAAACTGGTCTTTTAATATAATCAGGGGTATTCTCATTCTTAGTCCCCTGGTGATGTCACAGGAGACAAGACCAGCTTTGAACGACACCGAAAAGACAGTGAAACTGGCACAAGGTCAAGACAGTACAGACAGATCATTTCAAGGCAATTGCCTTAGACGGAGTGTGATGCGATAATTTATTGATCCCTGTGGGGAAACCCTCTGTTCCCTCCTCCTCCTCCAGGAGGTCACGGTCGCCTACACAGCAGCCCCCACCTCAGAGATGGAGGGGAGGAGAGCTGAAGTTTGAGGACACTTCAGCATAGCATCTGCTTTTGCATGCTTTCAACACATACATGAAATGAGCAGTGTGCACGTCCACCGGCTTCAGTGAATGTCGCCGACGGAGTTGACTGCGTGTCGAAACAGGCTGCTGTGCTTCAGCGTAATTTAACACAGCGGTGGAGCGGCAGCGGTCCTTTTAATGTGCCGGCTCTCTGAGAGGTGATGAAAAGGATGGAGGAGGAGTTCAGAGGGAGGCAGTTCAAACAAACAGTAAAAGAGGTCTCAGTGATGCAAAACGTTGGCAAGAGCTCCCAGCCTTGTGTGACAAACTCGACATGAAACTTCTGGAGAAACTTCTACATTCCTCATGCTTGTTCTTCCTTTTCCTAATTCCTGAAATTAAACCTATAATTTTAGGCTTTTGGGGGATAATTCCAGACAATTCTTGTTTCTTTTTTTCTTATTTTTACTTGGATTTGGTTGTTAATATGTAATTTTGAGCTGCAACACATCCCAGGACCAGGACAAAAATGGTGGAGCTGCTGAGCTGAAAAAACCCTCAAAAGGGTGAATTGTTTGATTTTTTGTTTTTGAATTTGGAAATTTCCCATCCACAATGAAACGTAAATTTAAATGTACTAATTACATTTACAGTGCGAATACATTAAAAGATATTTATATCATAACAAGAGAGGAGACACTTTGTAATAAATTTAGCTACTTAAGCTAAAATCTAGATCTGCAGGTACTCGCTAGGTTGACCCACAAAGTAAACCTGGAACTCCTTACATCACATCAAGAGAGAACGGGCTGGCTAAAGCCAGAGAAGGGCAACTAGTCCAGTCCTCAGGCTATGGGTGAGTCAGATCTGGCACAGTCACCAGGAACAAACGTGAACATCATCGTGTCACACTTTCTAATACACAATGTTAAGGGGTAACGTCATACCTACGGTAGCTAAATGGCTCCGGTGGCTTTATACCTCAAAGTGGACAAGTGGAATAATCCAGGTAATAAATCTGACATCAGCATGGGACGTTTCCCTACATTCAATATAAAATAATTCAATTCGTTAATCTTTTCAGTATGTATCAGTCACATTTCTTTTAGTCTTATTATAGTACACAAAAACAATCCAAATGGTTCAAGAGTCTCTTCAGTTTCCATTGCACTACCATAATTAAGGCTACAGGCACAAACATCCCTGGAATAAATATTCCTGTAGCCTCTTATGAATATTATACATATATAGCATGATAAAATGTAGCTTGGGTAGCAGTGATATTAAGATTTGCTGAGGGCTATGTCATGCCTCTTGCTGGTGAACATTTTAGTAATTTGGTGTCACTTTCCTCCAGGAGTTTTCTCCTTTTGATGCGTTTCCTCTCAGTTCCACCTCTGTTGTTTCTCTCTTTGTGAAGTGCTGTCCATTTTTCCTCTGTGTAAGTGCAGAGTTCTGACTGACTGCCGCTCCCCCATGTAGTTTCCTCTTTGTTTTACCCATTTCATTTTGCATTTAAATATTGGACCAAAACCAACACCCAAACCCCCAGCATATGGGTTGATGTTGGAACAGTCAGAACTCACGTTTTTCTCACAATACAGACCTAATAACACAAACCCAAGCACGCAGAACTGTTAATTAGTTGCCCTGTGTAAAATATTGGGCAAATAATAGCTTTGAAATGTTTCTTCATCACATCACAACCGCATGTGTGTCAGCTAAGAATGAACTCTTCCACCTCTGCCTCAAGCACTGCTCTTATTTTAGGAAACTGTGCAGATTCCCCCAACAGCAGAGATTAAATCCCTCTGCTGTCACACCGTGCCTATTTTAGCATCATTTAGTGTTTACCTTGTGAAGATAATTAGCATTCATTTGTAAGTTAAACTCCAGAGATTGTTGACTTAGAAAAAAAGAAACTAATGAGGTAGACCTATACCTCTTTCCCACTGCATATTAGTGTAAAACAAAACTGGTGTGTGGTAGCCCCCCCCCCCAGCTGATGTATATTCTTTATGTTTGGATCGTGGGGTTCAGGGGCTAAATAAACATACGTTTCCTTGGTCAGAGCTCGACATGTGTCAGCAGGTACACTGAAGGCAGAGGGGGACAGAGAGACTGGAAGTGGAATAACTGAACAGCAGATGAAGAGTGTGGGTGAGAAACATGAACACGGACCTCAGCACATGTTACCTGTGGCCCAGACATGCACACATTCCCCCCAACCCCCATCCCATTTCCAACCACGCTCAATCACCGAGCAACTCCTGAGAAAGCAGACAGGAAGTCAGCGGAGCGTGAACAACACCAAAGTTTTCTCAATCCTCCTGTGAGGGGCTCAGGTTCAAGGCTTAGGTATGCCCCGTGCGTCCCCAGGATGGCAGACGGACATCCACTCTCTGACACGCACAGCTCCATCCTCTGAATATACAACCACGCAGGCATCCGGTGAGATGTGGTGTCTGAGGCTGGTGGAGACGAGCGTGACTCGTACGCAGTCAACCCATGGTCGCGCGTGCTGATGATGTGCACGGTCGGTAAATCAGATCAGGCAATCTGGAGTTCAATCAGCCTCAGTTCAATATCACATGTGGCTTTCACTCCCTGAGTCTCTTTCTCCCTCTTTGTAGCTGCGCGCCTCTTTTGTGTCATACTCATTTACACAACACACACCCCACACACCTGTTTCTCTGTTCACAGTGCAGATCTTCATGCTCAAATATAAACTGCCCCTTATGTCTGATTGTCACAGCAATCAGACCAACCCATCCTTAAAGAAACAAACATGTCTGTTCTGGTCTACTGCATCCATTTCATTTAAAAAACACACTTTTTCTTAAGATAGCCTGCAAACGTAGAAAAATAATTTTGTTTAATTTAACACAATAGTTTGGTCAGTTGTTCTAAGTTAATTTTGATTGACAACCAAAAAAAAAAAATTAAAAATCCCTTTTTCAAATAAAAAAAAAAAGTTCAAATTCACCAAAGCATCAGATGTACAAAAAACTGAGTGATAGATAGAGAGAGTGATAAATTCCGAAACTGGTAATATACAACTTTTTTTTTTTTTTTAAACTAAACAAAACAAACTCGACAACTCACAAAACATATGTACAATCTCACATTACACATGTAGAACCATATACTGCAAAACTCTTGTCACCTAACAGCCTCTTTTACCTTCAGCATGCAAGCAAACCAGCCACTCCCAAACCTCATGCTGTTATTATAATAACTGACATTGTAATGCCTGCACAGAGACAGCATTTCTTTAAAAAGTGCCAGTTACTCCAGATTTGCAAGTGACCAAACATCAACTGAAAAGTGGAAGTGAAAGAAACAAATATTTCAAGGCCTTTGTTCTTTGAACATATTTTGGTTGCGCTGTATGGAGTTTTTAAAAACTGAGGCAACTCCATAAATACTAACTGACTGACTAAGTCTCTTTTTATTAAAATTAAAATGTAATTCCATGCAGGTTTTATCCTCAGTGATAATTATTCTCTGTGGACAGAATAACAGCAAGGAGAATGTTTCTTCTGTCTCTCTCTCTCCCTCTCGTTGTCCTCCCCCCTCTGCATCTCATGGTGGGGCTGGATGCTGGAGGCCCCGCAGAGGTGACCTGCTGCCGTGCCGTGCGGCGGTCGTGTTGGTGGAGAAGGCGGGTTGCGGTGCCAGAGGCATCTCCCTGACAAACAGAGCAGATGCCTTACACTAACAAACAGCCTGGCGGGGCTTGGGTGGCCTCCCCTGTCAATCCTCCACCGCTACATCAACTTAAAGTGCTGAGATGTGCAGCCGCTGCAGCAAAGACTCTGTGCCCTTACCGCTCACGACCACAGCCAACACACAAAGCGCCCCAGCGGGTCACTTACTTTTATTTTTCTGTGGTAAGCTGCTGCCTGTGTCACCTGCAGCTTTGGGGCTTCATATGATTGTATTTCTGGTCACTGGAAAAAGGCTATTGTGAATATGCAGCTTGTATTTATCTACACAAAGAGACTATTGTCAGAAGCTTATCCAGACATTAAAGTTAAGCTGTTTATGCACTGTGGGCTGCGATGACTGTAATCTCAGCTGACTGCAGAAAAGTGCGGGGAGACTCAGACACTATGTCGGGCTCACAGCAGTCATCACACATGACCAAAAGATCTAAAGGTCCTGATTTAAAGAACCTGGTTTGGCTAAACGCAGCTTTTTCTTTTTTTATTCCCCCAGCCCCCATCAACATGTCCCCCATATGGAGAATATTTGTTGCTTTAATTGTTGGATCAATCCCCGCTTCAAACAAGGACCCCACTTACTCACCCCCCCCCACACACACACACACACACACACACAATGCTGTCAGCAAAGAGGCTGAAATGAAGCTTCATTACTGGGAGCTGTGGGTTGAGCCAAAGTGTGTAAGAGCACCTTGGGCTTTGAAATAAGACACAAACAGACATTTAATTAATGTATCATTAATTTTTCACAGTTACACCCCTTTAAAGCAGAATAATTATTATTATTTAGTGTCTTGGGTTATGGATAAATTATGAAGAGAAACAGGCGCAGCTTGCATGCATTTTAATTAATCTCAGACTGCGGGAGGGAAGTAAAAAATGACTTTTTATCTGCTGCCAAGTGGTGGACCTCCTACAGCAGTTGAGCGACGTCTGCACTGTGGAGTGTCAGTGTGGCCAACACTGCAGACCGGGTACAGAGGGTTTTACAATGCGGCATCAGCGTGACATTTCCACACACAAATCCTGCACATGACATGGGACGGGGAACGTGAGTATGCAAATAACAGCGTTGTTCGCAGGTAAATCCCAGGCTGTCACCTTTTACACAGATCTAGGTCAGCAATTGTAGTCCCAGCTGTAGCAATTACATATTAGTGCTAAACCATGTAATTACACCAGCTCTTGTGTAAATCCATGAGCTTTGTTATGCTGTCGTTTCTGATGTCAGAAAAAGTAGACAACGTAGTATGACAGGACTTTTTGCAGTCATTTTGAAAGGGTCTTGCAGCCTGTCCTGTTCTTCTCAACCTTCTCAAGATGTCACATGGAATCATTTGATTGATTTTTATTTCCAGGTTAAGTGCCTGCAGCAGTGCTTTGAGCTAAGGGCTAACACATCCTAGTTAAATTTTTAGCATGCAAATATTTGCTGAATATCACTAAACACAAAGAATAGCTGTCATTTAATTAAGATTTGCAAGTGTGGTCATAAACCAAACCATTGGACAAAACTTGGTGAAGTTTTTGAAAAAAAGGAATCACCAAAATTATTCCAATGTACCATGTGTTGCACATTAATTTCTGAACAAAATGTCACAGCAATCCATCCAATAGTTGTTGAGGTATTTCCATCTGGAGTAAAATGATTGACAAGTACAGGGGTGTAGCACAAATGGAGACCCGTAAACATGCACCTGGTCTGTTGCTAGATAGACGCAGACGTATAATAAAACATTAGAAACCTCAAGAACGCTCAGTATTATAAGCTGAATCCTGCTACCACTATCAAACTGACTGATGTTCACATAGATAGTTGTATTATAAGTATATATATATAATATATATAGTTAATACCAGCCACGAAAGAGCCACTGGTATTGTTTCCACCTTATGACTCTGCGTGTGTGTCTGGTCTTATGTTGCAGGGGACCTAAATCTGTTCACAATCACATCATGTGGACTTAAAAATAAAAAAAAATATATAAAAATTTTAAGGGGAAGACAAGGTTTTGGTAAGGTTTGAGGTTACGCAAGAAGTAGTTGTGTGGGTGTATTTATGTGTGTGTCAACAGGGCAAAATATGGTCCAGGAAACGACCACAGAGGCAGTTTTGAATACATTAGTAGCTGATTTTATGTCTGTTTGACCGAGGACAGATTTTTATCAGCATAATAATGTTACAACCACACAAGATGCAGTCATGAAACATTACTGGTGTGTAGCTGAGATGAAAATGAAGGCGGAGTTGCAAGATGGATGTCTTCAGACTCATGAAACCATGGCTGAGGCCATCCCATCACTGGAGGTCTGTAGTTTCTGGAACAGTAAACTTACCATGTTTCCGTAGTTATTACTTTCAGAACATTATGAATTACAAGCATCTCAACATAATAATAATTTCAATAGTATGTAATACTATAATGTAAAATGATAATATGACAGTGTAGCAAATCTCCCCTTAGTGTAAACTGCTGAAAATGAAAGTTTCAAAAGACTTCTCTTGTGCACTTTATAAACTCACCTTGTCTGACATTGTCAGTAACATGAGAAGATGTTGATTATGGACCTGCAGCCGACTCACTTTCTGTGGCTCTTTTTCTCAAACTGGAGTCAATGCTTCATTTATCACCAAGCTGCCTGCTATAATATTAGCTCGTTAGTCACGTTACGTAATGACATGATCACTTCAAAGTTCACCTGAAGTCCTCTTCATCAGTATTAGTGCATTTACTCTGTTGGAGGTCTCCATAGAGGAACTACTTGTGCCCAGGAGTGGGCCGAACCTTTAACACCCTCTGCGGGTGTTAGGAGACTACTTTTTTTAAAGCAGCTTGAGTATTTGGTTTGTTCAGTAATTAAAATATTGACATCCTTCCTACACTAAGTGATTAACTGACTGGTAAAATACCTATCCAGTCATATTATGATTATTTCAATCAGATTTAATTTCACTGTCAAATTGTCACTGTAAATTTGGGATCCAAAATGCAGTTGCTTGATATGGTTTAGAGACCCTATTTTCCAATCACGTTCGAGAATTCTGTGATTGCAGAGGGCGGCTGACAAAGCCAGAGTCAGCCACAACTAAGTCTTGAAATACTATTCACAGGAGACAATTTGGGGAAAAATCTTCAGAAATGTATGATATGACATAACATTCACTGTACTTTCGGTTGTCACTGTTTACCTGCAGACTCCATTATGTTTTTTTGTTTGTACTCTGTTTTGGTTCATGTTTTATTTTGGTAATGATGTCTTGGTGTGTTTTGTGATGTTTTACTTCCAGTGGTTGATTTTCTTTGCCCGCCTTAATGTGTTTCACCTGTGTCTTATTATCCCTGTCGACGTGGTGTGTTCTTTTATTGCTGTTTTGCTTCTATTTTTCGCCCGCCTGCTGCCATTTTGTTTCTGTCTTGTGAAATTTTTACTCTCTGTACCTCTGCATTTCCCTGCATTACCCTGTGTATCCTCCAGCACTCTCAAGTTCCCCAGTTCTCAAGTTTGGATTTTTTCTTTTCTTGATACCCGCAAGTTCTGTTTTTGTTTTTTGCTTTGTTTCCTTTTATGATTTGGACACTGTTGGTTTTGTAAAATGAAAATTCCTTTCCCTGCCCCACTGTTCCCTCCTGCCTCATGCATTTAGGTTCTTGTGCCTTTGTGACAGCGAACCAACACTAACCCTAACCCAATCCCTAACCTGTTTTTATAAAACAAAATTACACAACCTGACATTAGGTCTTAGATAGAGGAATATTTTAGTGTATATTATGCATGCCAGTGATTAGGTGTCAAGAGCTATTTTGGGGGGGTCACAATGGCAGAGTACAAACTCATTCAGTTGGTATAAACTGATGCTGTGCACTCAAACTGTAAAACCTACATAATATTATCTTACAATCCAGTTAAGATCAATCCTGGGCACTGAACAAAAAAAAAGCAAAAAGCAAACCAGACTTATTATCTATGGATAACAATGATGATCTACAAACATGTTTCCCAGGGTTTTGAGCCTTGTCGTTGCAAACAACACAGCAGAAGAATCACGACAGCTGCTCTGCACAGGAATGCACGTTTTACATGATGAATCTGAAGAGACAGAAGTCCTGCCTGTGTGTCTCCCCTCACGCCGTCTGACCATTGAAGACATGTCAAAACAAATCTGATCACAGTCTGTAACCTTAGCTAAGCATAATGGACTTATTTCAGGTAATTTACTCTCTCTGGTGTTCGTAGCGGTTAAAAATGCTTGAAGAAATAGCCAACTAAAAGCATCAGTCAAGAAGGGGAATTGTGCTCAGTCTCCTTTGTTGTGCTACTCTTTTTAAGCAGCAACTGGCAGCTATCAGATGACAATTTCTGTCTTCTAAAGGCCATGAAACCTTGAGTTTCAGGGTAAGTGTCCATCATTAGGTTAATCCCGAAATACTGAAAATTAGTCATTCAGATGGAGCAGGAGTCAGCAGTTACAGACCAAAAGATTTCTGGAGTTGCACTGGGCAATATTTCAAATCCTCAGTACAGGATGACACTGCCATAGGTCACAGGGAGCATTTTATTTCATTTATTTTTTATAGGGGAAAAACAACATGTTAGATAATGTTTAGAATTGCTGATCATAGCAATTTCACAAGTGAAATTCAAATTCAAGTGTGAGATTATTGTCCAGATGAGATCATTTAAAATTTAAAAGAACGAAACAATTGAAAAGAAATGGCTCCCTCCAAATGGGCTTTATACTATACATTAAAAATGTAATATGGTCATGCAACTGCACTATTTTTTTCAAGCTAAAGAATGTTACTGAAACAATGTTGTGCAGAGGCAAGTATAGAAGAAAATTGACAAATTGACACAAGAAAAGGTTTACAACACAACGATCAAAGGCACTGGTCATCGCTCGGTCATATACGCCAACATCAATCTGATCTTGGAATGTGGCAGCATCACTAAATCTGTGTTTCAATAGGATAGTAAGCCCAAGCATTATCTGGAGGGAAAATGACAAAAACTGCATAATGTTGCAGACATCATAGAGCAAGAAAGGTTTCAACACAAAGTCAAGCTTTAAACTGTAATGCATGTTTACAGTATAAATAATATTTACAGTGTTTGCCTTTGTTTTCACTTTTACATAAATATTATCCTGGAGGTTTGCTTTCAGCCAGTATCTGAACAGTTACTTTCATTGCTATGTTACTGAAACCCAGGTTTTAATAGCCCACACTACATTTCCTCTAACAAGGAGAACACTTGTCAACCATCTGTCATTTGGTTAAAGGCTGAGCTTAATTTACACTTCTTTGACAACACGCTGAACTAAAGCAAATGCCCTCAGCGCTTTTTCAATCCTCCAGGAGCAAAGCAAAATTTGTGGACTCAATGTGCAAGGCTGAAGAAGGGGAGGAGGAGAAGGAAAAAAAAGCTTCAGTCAATTGTCTCAACTAACAAACTGCAGACTGTGAGTTCAAATTGCATCGTTTTAATCTCTCCAGATGAGAAAGAGGTTCCAGAGTCTGAGCAAAGCAAAGCTGGGGCAAACGTACTCTCACTGAAAAGATAACCAAACACTGTTTGATACAGCCAATTGTCTCATTTACCCCCTTTAGCTGTCAGCATTCCCTCACGTCTGTATTTCAACATGACAAACTAATCAAGTACCATGGGAACGGAGTGAGCCTGGGAGCCATCTGCAGCTGTATGGAAGGTGGGGCCGAGCAAAGCAACTTCATTCTCTACGCCTCGTTCTGTCTCTAATAAGTCATCAGTACCAAGTCCTGCGGGCCTCCTGAGCTGTTAAGCTCTTGCTCAAACATGATCCTAGCCCATGTTGGTGATTTGCAGGACAATTGGTCCACCAGGGATGTGAAAAGGTCAGGCCGAGGCACTTGTCCCCCCCCCCCACTTTAAAGCTGAGACACAAGCAGCACTAATCTCCCTCAGACCATGCCACCGACGACCGAGCTGGGAACGGGAACCTCTGCGGTTTTACTTTCTCCCTAAAGACATACTGTATGAAAACTCCTGCTCTGGGTTAGGGAATAAATAAGTAAATAAATAAGTTAGGGGATAAAGCTGCATACCTCAAAATAACCGACTGTAGTCAAGAGTATACAGTGGGAGCTTCATGTTTACTTTGATACATGTACTGCTTCATTAATTCAAAAATACACAGCTTCAGAACACAATGCAGCAGGTGATTATGTTTTTCTGTTTGGAAATATTTGTTATCACAGCGTAGTTGTATGGAAATGTAATATTCTAGGAGAAAGGGTTGATCTCTGACCTAAAGAAACAAACGTCACTGACACACGGTATAGGTCTCTCTCTCGCTCTCCCTCTGTGTGTGTGTGTGTGTGTGTTGTGGAGTCGCTTTGCCACTGAAGAGAAACTGTGTGTCTTTTGTGTTTTGGCAGTTCATTCTTGACTGAGCGAGATGTGGAGAGGAGCAAGTCCTGAGCTGTTTACCAAAGTAAATTACCCAAATTACACTCAGTCTAATCGGGTCCGTAGGGTTCCATTCTATTATAGCTTTTATGTGTGCTTGTCAATATGTGTTAGTGGATCTGCTCTCTCTGTCATAATCATAATCATAATCATCATAATTTACTTACCTGAGATGGTGCGAGTGAATTATGAAATACTGTGGAAATGAATGAGAAGCCCATCATGTGTTGTTCCTCTCTGTTACTCAGATACCACACATATTACTCCAGTCGGTTTCAAGCATGTCTGCGTGTCCCTGGCTTCCTTTTGATCCAGGTCTCTTTGTCTGAAAACGAACATGTGAAGGTTTTGAACAGGTTTTTTTTAATTTTCATTGTCAAACATTTTGGACCTTGGAGGCACACACTGAAGGTCCAAAGGAGGCAATTAAATTGTCAGGTTAATGATATTTTTGAATGCAACTGTAATTGTTTGTTTGGCTGGTTTATGTCCCTGGTGTGCTGGTAACCATGGCAGGTCGGTATATATGCAGTTGCTTTGGGAGGGCAGTGGCCACAATGATTTGCAAGATGAAGTTGAAACATAGTGACAAAATATTGCTCAGGGTACAATCAATGCATTTTGCACTGAGATCAGCACACAAGAAAGCTTTTTTTTGTTTGTTTTATTTATAATTTATATATAATATCATATATGTTGTATTTTCATTCAGGGAGTACACTGGGATTTAAACCAGCAACATTCTGTACATATCTACATATACACATACATAGCACTTATCAAAAAAGGCAATCGCAAAGTGTTTTTCAAAGGGCAGGCACATTGCAATAAAATCATTTCGTGAAAAGAGTCTGAAAATGTTATGATTGAAACCAAATCAAATGAATTAACACCACTGTAAGGAAGCACATGAAATGACATGTTCAGGCAAAGCTGAATGTGTCTATCTGTCTGTCGTAGTGACAAATAAAAAGGCAGGAGACAGTCAAAGCCGCATTTGTACGTCATGTCGTGTGAACCACTGAAGGGAAACATTCTTGTGATTTCTGCTATGCCACATCTCAGTTCACTCTTCGCATGTTTTATGCATTGCCATAACTCTGATACTGATACTGAGTATATTTTGACAGTGTATTTTGTTTCTGTACTCTGCAGTAGGAGCACGGCCACTGTTGTTTCAGCCCTGCATGCCTCCACAGCAGTGTGCAGTGTGAGAAGGCACCTGCAGGGCTACAAATGATATCTCTGATGCAGGGCTCCGGATGTCCCCAACCTTGATCTGCCGGGCGCCTCCCCGTGAGCCGGTGCAGGCACCCCCCTGTCCTCTCCCCTCGCCCATAAATTTTAAGTGAGGGATTATGGATTCATTTGGCCGGCCTTTTAGCCCCCACAAAGTGGCAGTTGGCCTTTGACTGGAGGGAACTCCAAAACACGAGCCCTGCTGCACGAGGTCTGCATGCTGAACCTGAGCCTGGGATTCAGGAGAGCAGCCCCATCTCCATGACAGTCCCTGCCCCGGTGCTTGACACAGTGTCAAGCCCATGTGCCGTGGTGGCTCAGCTCCTCTCAGCGCTCCAGACAGGCCAGATCCAGGCTCTGACAGGCTTGGTCTGTGGGGAGAGGCTGAGTCCAGACACTGCTCTGACCCCGCTGCCCTCTGTATGTTGTTTACCTTCAGGTGTTGGCATCTGCTCAAAGGAAAAAAGAAAAAAAAAAAAAAAAAAACAGGGACGTCTGCTTCTACCTTTCCCAGACAGGAATCAGAAACTGACAACGTTGGAACTCATAACGCCTCAACTAGACCTTGTGGGGCCCTGTGGGGCTGCCAAGAACTGACTGGAGCTTGACCACAGCAGGTTCTCCAGACTGAATGGACCGGGATCCATCTTTTACCTCGACACAAAACAGAACAACTTTAATCACAAGTTTGCAGCTCAAAGGGACAAAAGCACTTGTTAAACTTTGAATTAGGATAAAGAATATCTTTCAGGTCTGACAGCACAAAATGACAAAAAGGGGAAGAACATGAGCTATGCTGGCGATTCCTGTTTGAATAAACACCCATGTGTACAGCACCAACTGCTAAATTGTTTCACCTCGCCTCTGTGTGAATGGGTTCCTTTTCATTGGTTGATTTTATATTATTTACTGCATTCTGTCCTGCAATGTGATGTCCAAATGAGAAATTGAAGGCACAATGCAGATTTAAATACATGTGGCCTTTCAAAGTGGTGGTCAAAAAAGCCGGATGGCAGCAAATATACTTTCTTACTGATGCTTTATTGCACCCTGTTCTATTCTTGGTGGGCATTAGTGCATGAGTAATTATGGAGAATTATTCAACAGGAGCATAATTATGCAAAGTCTTTTAAATGATGGACAAATCTGCTGCATTATGTGCATTGTTTTGCAAATGCGGTGATGATTCTGTTATCTGTCTCATGCTCCACAACACCTGTTTTGTATAATTAAAACAAACTTTGACATAGGATTTTGACTGTGGTAAATCAACAAAATCATAAATGCTATTCAACCTCAGAGAATAGACAGCAAATGGCTGTCCACAGGTGGTTCCTAGTTTTCAGGAGGACATGTTGTCTTACAGCTGTGCGGGCAGCTCACTCCAAACTAGATCCAAAGTTTGGAGTTCAATTTATGCATATTTGTAGATTAAGAATCATTATAAAAGGGGTTTTTACTCATCATTCCCATGATTTTGCCAACACAAACACACATTTATATACTTCAGGAAAAAAAAGTTTTCACAAAAAACAATACTGGGTTGCAAAATGCATCTACTTCTATGTGTCTGAAAACAGACTGGATAAAGTGTATTTAATAGTGAAAAGCAGGGAAAGAATCTGTGTGGAAGGCCCACAATGACTTATGGCCAACATGGCCCTGCACAGTTTATTACACTCTACATGTACACTTAACGAGTAGTATAGGCAGTAGTGCTGGTAGAAGTAGTAGAGGTTCGTATTTCTACTGTTTAATGGGTACAAGAGACATTCTGTAGTCCTCTCTGACAAAATGGCTTATCTGTGCTTGTGTCAGAAGCCTAAATGAATGAGAGTAAAGGTGAGAAAATAGAGGTGTAGAACCATTTGGATCACTCTATTGCTTGAGCTGTAGTGTAAGTAAAAAAAAAAATGTCATCCTCTGTCTGCAAATATATTCCCCTGGGGTCAAAGTCAATAACCCATTACATGGATTAAAAGAGCCTCTTCTGTCCTTCACCATTCACTTCTGGACAGCAAATAGCTTCTGATTTTTATTCATTGGTTTCTATCACAAAGAAGTAGTTGGTAAAGAATGTGTCAAAGCAATTTACTCCCCAACATACACTCCCACACAAGAACAAGACTCATGCTGTTCATCTAAGCATTGGACTTCCTGACTCACAAAGAGACAAAGAAAAAAAAAAAGAAAAAGAAAAATCCCATCTTGGAGGAAATCTTAAGCAGATGCATAGAAGCAGGAAAAATCCCCTTGGATAAGCTGTTCTGGTGTGAAAACCTCTCTGGTTATGAGCTGACAACACACTACCTTTATTAAACATGGCTTTCATGTGTGACGGATCCAGAAAGGTATTTGGGAGACACACTGCGAAGGTTGCATCTAAGCGAAGTGCCAGTACAGGCTATTCACAGCGTTTAAAGTACCGAGGGGGAGAAATGAGACGAGATCCGCACCGTGCAAGTCTTTCGCCCTCTGAGCTCCAGGTTCATGCTTGACAACGTATTTACCACTTGATATGTGCTCGGTGCACACCTGAGTTTTAATAGACTCCGATTTCTCAGCAGCATTATATCCACAGGGTCCAAGAATCCTTTCAGAGCCTATTTTGAGCTGAGCTATAATCACATCAATCGAGAGTAATCTTTTTTTCTCTAATCCATTGCATGTGCACTATCAAGTGTGCGAATGTGGCACATGAATGTTGGACCCCAATCGAATGATGATTCTTGTTTAGAACACATGTAGTCTTGTTTTGTGATGTTGATAATCATTCCAATCGGAAGGGTAACATTGTACAATTTTTAATTTATTATTATTATCCAAAATGTCTGTTGTCAACATCCATTGCAGAGACCAACTTCCTGGTTGGACCTGACACATTTGTCCACACCCACAGGGACCCTTGCAGTTCAGGTTCAAATAAAGTGTGATTGCATGGATAAACTATTGCAACCTGTGTTATGACTAATAAGTAATTTAAACTTTAATTTAAAACATTTTAAAATACTTTTTTAAAAACAGAACTGTCACTTACGAGGTTGCGTCAGACGGGGTGTTCTGCATCCTTGTAACATTGTATTCCACTCTCACATTGTAAGAAATTTAAACTCAATTTGTAATGACCCACATTTGTTCTCTAAAACCCTGTTCCAGCTCTATAAGTTCATTCGCAGCACAGTGAGCTGCACTCTACCTCAGTGAAGTGAATTCTGCACTGGTCCAGAGTTGGCTTCCTAGCTATACAGTGGAAGTCAAGACAGAACCACAATATCCAAACTTTGCCAAACCCAGCTGTTTCTCCAATATATCCACAATGGCAATGAATTCAATATCCTTATTTGCTTATTTAGTTGAAGACATGCACCCCACACCAAAGTTGTTAAGGCAAAGCAGTGATTTATTTAGCCAATTAAACTTGGGGATAATTAGGTGGAGACAGGGGGAGGGAGGGAGCCAGGCTGGGAATTTGTCCAGCATGCAGAGGTTAATGATAATCCTCTTTGAGATAAGTGCCATGTGACCAATGGGAGTTCAGAGTGGAGTGAGCCTGATCCAACAGACATCACCGGAGCACTGGGCAGGGCCCCCCACTCGCTGATTCACTGTAACTCCTGCGTGTCACGCTCATTATTGTAATGTCTTATCCACACGACAGTACATCCTTCCACCCATTTGATCGTGTTTATTTCAACCTGATTAGCACCAATGTTTTGGGGTTTTTTCACAAAATTATGAATAATGGAACATGAAAATGCAATTATTTTCTCAGGGCACACGGTGAGTTTGGATTAATTGACTGAAGACAGACAAGGCCTGCAGTGTTGCACGGTGGGCTAACAAACATCACTGGTCCTTGACAGCAGTGTATATAATGAAATAATGATTGCCTAATCAGACAGACTCAGTATTTTATTCCTTATGCACTTATTCAGCAGTCATTGGAGATTTTGTGCTCTTACATTTAATTAGAGATGATTGAAATAATAGTGATACAAAGAGCCAAATGGAAAAATCAGCATCAGGCATAATCATATTCTGAGTGAGGTCAAAGTTTAAAATACTCTCACATAATTAAAATTAAAAGTCAATTACTGCATTTGAAATAACAGTGAGTAATTCATTAGCTGACAAATGGGCAACATTCATCTCCACTCTGGGTCATGATGCAGTCAGCTGAAAGGCAGATATCTTAACCTCAGCAAGCACTTTATTAGGAACACCATGCTAAATATAGGTACTTTCTCCCTTTGCTCTCAAAACTGCCTCAGTTCTTCATGGCATGGATTCAACAACATATAGGAAACATTCCTTTGAGATTTGCTACCATGTTGACGTGTTGAATCACATAATTTTGCAGATTTGTCGGTTGCACATTCAGGCTGCCAATAATCTGTTTTACAGACAGAGCAGGGCCACTGAAGTTCACTGAACTCACTGTCATGTTCATGAAACCAGTTTGAGATGACTTCTGTTATGTGACATGGAGCATGATTATTCTGAATGTCACCATTGAAGATGGTAAATAAAGGGGCCATAAAGAGATGAATATGGTCAACAACAATACTCAGATAGGCTGTAGCATTCAAACCATGATTGACTGATATTAAGGGGCCCAAAGTTTGTCAAGACATCTTTGCCCACACCCCAACACCACCACCACCAGCCTGGGCTGTTGACAGGCAGGTTGGACTCATGGTTTTCATGCTGTTGGTACCATCTGCAGCCTCAGCAGAAATCCAGCAGATTCATCAGACCAGGTTTACGTTTTTTCCAGACTTCAGCTGTCCGGTTCTGGTGAGTCTGTGTCCACTGCAGCCTCAGGTTTCTGTTCTTGTCTGACAGGAGTGGAACCTGACGTGGTCTTCTGCTGTTGCAGCTCATCCGCCTCAAGGTTTGACGTTTGACAGTAACCGAAGCTCCTGGCCTGGAACTGCAGGATTTTATTATCTGCTGGGCTACCACATGATTGGCTGATTGAATAACTGCATGAATAAGTGGGGTGAACCTAATAAAGTGCACAGTGAGTTTGTATACATGTAGCATGTACAGGTATGTGATATAAAGTATAGGTATGTATGTAAAGGTAGTGATGGAAAAAATAATACAGGAATTGTGTGGTTTAGGCTTCAGTTAGTAAAGAAAATAATTAATTAACCATTAAGTTTACATTAAAAAACTGGAAACTGTAAAAAGTCACAGGGCTGTGCTGGTGCAACCATGTGGCAATGGAAAAAATGTTATGTGCTAATATCTTAGCAAACATGTCAATTCTTGTTTGTGCAGCTCTATTATTGTTTATCCGTAAAGCGTGCCTCGTCACAGCTGCTCAGGATCTGCGGTCTTGGCGGCGCAGCCAGTGAATCACAGCTTCGGCCGAAGGGAGGGACAACACATCTCGCCTCTCCTGTTACGTACTGTAGAAACAGACGGAGCAGACGAGTGAGTAAGGCAGGGATCATAGCCGACTGTGGTGACGCGTCATAAACGCATTAGCCACTTTGAAGTTAAAATGCAGGTCTGGACTGGAGCAAAGGGAAAAGTCAAACTCTCTGTGGTGGGTTCGGCCCTGTGGGAAAAAGCTGATGTCATGTATTTGGTGTTACTCAAGTGCAGGACTTAAACAGGCGCTGCAGTCTGCTCACGATGACAGATTATATGATGCACTACTGACTACTCTTTAAAACACACTCTCTCAAGTACACAGAAAACCAACCCCCCCACCCACATTATTCAGCAGGCTTGTGGAAAATGATCCATAAACAGCTCTTGTTCTTCAGGCGACTGGCTTCCATAGGTGGACCTGCAGCAGCCCAAACAAACAAAGGAAGTACTGTGGGAGGTGGATGCTTATGTACTTCCTGAACACCTCACAGCAACAAGAGCACAACACAATGTCCTCATATTCATACGCACTTTTATCATTGTAGTAAGGCATTCAGAAGTGAAGGAAATACAGGGAATTCCTGAGTGAATGGTGTGGTTTGGCATATGGTTATGCACTTATAAATTCAAACAAATCTTCATATGGTCTTATATCCACCAATAATCAGGCAGAGCAATATTAGCCCCAATAGGGAGCTTAGGTGATAAATGACCTGTGGGCCCCTATTGACAGTAAACAGTAACATTGTGGGCCATAAATCCAAAACAAAGAGCAGTAAAGCAGCCACTGAAGAGAGCTGAAGGGTGAGTTCAGAGGTAACTGACAGAGATAGTGATCATTTTTTGTGGGTTCATTACTACCAGGGACCCCTTTTCCATCACACTCACCATTATAAATATTAAAATATTGTGTAGTGAATCTTTAATCATATTTTTTTTTGTCTAAAAAGAGATAAGGGATGCATAATATTCAGTGAAATTAGCATCTTTGGCTCATTTTTCACTCTCTGGGTATATCTCCGCAGGTTTCAACTGCTTCGCTATATTCATATGCTTAAAAGTTCAGCAAATATGAAGCATGTCCACATCCCTCATCCTGCTATAAAAGCACAGAGCACTTTATTAAAGCGAAAGGTATAATAACATAGAGAACATCCAAGTGCACCAACTCATCATTGCCAAAATCAGAGCTGCCCCATTCAAATTTCATGCAGCCTTTGAGTGCAGAGGACATACACTTACTTGTGTATTGTTGGGGCCCTTTTTCAGTAGCAGACTTTTTGTCAGAGAAACCAAACTGCCATGAATTTGGGTGAAGCTATTTGAGAACCAACAGTGGTTACTTGTTGAAATAAAGAAAAAGAAAAACAGCATATGGTTATGTGTTATTGTGTCATCTGACTGATGACCCTTCTCTCTCGGTAACTAAGGCAGACAAAGTGTGATTTTATTATGGTACTAAAGAGCTTGTTGGGGGAGAGTTCAGGTGGATGGTTGGACATACAAAGCATCCACCTTTGACACCAGAAACCACCATCTCCTACCAACAACAGAAGGTGGTTTCTTTTAACCACATCGTTCCCTAACCTTGATGTGGAACAACAATAAAAGGCATCATTGCTCTCACATGGGCTCATGTTTGCCAACAGTGCTATGTCAGTGCTGTAAATGTATCAAAAGAGTGGTTTCGTTTCAAGTTACATAATTTTATTTAACCCATGACCTAAATCTCACTGAACCTCAGACATGCTTGGATGAATGCATACATTATTAATGTAGAAGTTAAATGGGTAAAGACAAACTACTGTATCAATTTTAGTGTTTTGGTAGTAAGACTTTTATATTGGGGACACAATAGACAACATTTTTTTTCTAGTCTTACAATCAGTGGCAGAAAGAAAATTTGCTATGAAAGGTCATGGGGTCAAAAAAAACAAAAACAAAAACACCTCATTGAGATAAATCCTTCTGGTTGTATCCTCTGAGGCATAAGAATGTGCTAATGTCATTACAATGTACTTATTATGCTTTGAAGTTTTAGCCTGATCATTAAAATCCATATCATATTTCACAGCAACCTGCACTGTATTTGTTAAGATTTCTCACTGTGGAACGAAGTGTCAGATGGACCTGACCAGCGGACATCACCATCCTTTATCTGGCAAAAAATCTTATTTCTTTTCTACGGAGGGAAGCGTCATATCTTCATGACCTGCAAGCATCATGGGAGCAGTGCCCTTTTAAAGATCATTTTTCTGACATTTCTGCTTTATTACACAGTTCACAGTCCGTAGAGATGTAAAGGAAAAATGGGAAATAGAGCTTAAAAGGTCTGAAGCTGAATTTGTACCTTAGACATTACAATTATACCTCAGCCAACTGAGCCACCAGGACATCCCACATGAGCTCTTTATGGTAATTTTGACCCCTGTCCCTCTGGAGTCCATAGCTTGTTAGTAAGTGCCCCCCTTTGAAGTTTGAATAGATTTTTGGGATTCGCCAGGAAAACTTGACCTGGAGTGAAGTCCAAAGAGAAAGTTGGAAGGCTACAGTGTCTCAGTCTGTGCATGCGCCTCCAAGTCTTGTTATGACAAAGTGCAGGTAAAAATAAAGTTGACAGGAATCTGATGGGACGTCTGAACCGCTTAGAACTGCGAAACATCAAGAAGACGAATGATTGCATGTGACAGATGTCGGCGCAGGATACGTGGAATTCTAAACAAATGATTATGAGCTGCAGTGAAAGACAAGTGGGGACACGGAGAGGAGGAAAAACTCATCTGTGTGTGTAAATTTCTGTGGGTGGGACACACAAAAGAGAGCTGCAGCACCCACTCTCGCAGCTCACACTTTTCACGGCTGAGTGTTGGTGACAGGTCGTGAAAGGAGAGAATGCTGAAGGAGATATTTATCAGGATCTGAGAGACGAGAAACGATAACAATCAGGACAGGGAGAAAAGAAGAACAAGGTAACTACAGGTTTGGTTTAAAGGAAGTTCACCTGAAGAATGCACTCATGACACCCACAACAAATAGAATACCACAAACAGGTTAAAGTAACTTTTTTCTTTACTAATACAACCCAATTAAGACCCCACCAGGTTACAGTTCAGTTACTACATAATACTGTGAGGACATTCTTGTCTTATTATGACTTACTTATTATATTATAAGCCCCGAAATGATTCACACCCCTGGAAAATTTTGACAGTTACTTTTATTTAACCAACAAGTTTTTTCTTGTTTGGAAATGACAAAGGCATCGCCAAGAAGATAATACGATGATGTGCAAGAGACATCATTGAGGGAAAAATTATTTCTTAGCTTTTATTTACATTTGAACAAAAAGTGGCATATCCAAAATTAATCATACCCTTTGCAAACTGTCACAATCTATGGGAAAATCCAAAGTTCTATACCATTCCAAATTGTCCAAGCTGTTCTAAAGTATCTAATTACCCTGATTTGTTGGAAACAGCAGTTTTAATCAACTGAAAAACAGCAGCTCTCTGTGGTTGGTTTGTGGACAGTCATGGCTAAGACAAAGGAGTTCACTGAGGACCTGCGGCTGCACATTGTGGCTGCTCACAAGTCAGGAAAGGGCTTTAAGGCCATATCTAAATATTTTCAAGTTCCAGTGGCTACAGTGCAAAGTATTATTTAAAAATACAAGACATTCTGCACTGTGGAAAACTTAAGAAGACATGGTTGGAAGCCAAAAGTGACACCTGTGCTGGCCAGGAGGATAGAGAATAAAAAATAAAGAATCCAAGGATCACCACCAAGGCCATCCTGGTGAATCTGGGCTCTGCTGGTGGCAATGTCTCAAGGCAGACAGTCCAATGGACACTCCACATTGCTGGGTTCCACGGACACAGACCAAGGATGCCACTTCTCCAGATATGGCACACAAAAGCCCAGTTGGCCTTTGCAAATGCTCATCTGGACAAAGAAGAAGACATCTGTCCTGTTTTATGGTCAGATGAAACAAAAATTTAATTGTTTAGCCACACTGATGTATCCTTCATTGCCACTTTTTGTTCAAATGTAAATAAAAGCTGAGAAATAATTTTTCCCACAATGATGCCTCTTGTACATCGGCGTATTATCTTCTGGGAGATGCCTGTGTCATTTCCAAACAAGAAAAACTTGCTGGTTGAATAAAAGTAACTTTAAGTCAAAATTTGATGAATAATTTCAGGATTGACTATATATATTTACTTATTATAGTCTGAAAATGTCTCTGGTTGCCTTACCCTTTTTATCTCTCTGTGTTCAGGTCCGGTCACTTCTGTACAGAAGATCTTGGGAGTGCATGCTGCAGCTACACCTGTAAGTGTACTCAAACTTTGTATACCCAACCTGGGACTTCTATTAACGTGGAGTAATCATCATTCCGCCACCCACCTGGGTGCTACGAGGGAGTTAAAACAAACGAGGCTTACAGTATGTAGATATGCCTGATCTCTTGCTAGCTAGTCATTCTGCACATGGCCTGACTGTGCAAAGCACAGCTGCAAACACCACTGGAATTGTGGATTGCAGGTCGCCAGGTCACAGTAATAGATGGGTTATAATGGTATGTAGTGCATGGATTGTGTGTCTAGATTGTAACAAACACGCAAGTATAATGACTATTTGTAACAATGTTTGTGGGCCACACAAATTACAAGAGGTTCCCTGGAAGCAAATGGTAAAACAGGAGGGTGCCGGGAGATGAAACTCAAACAGGAGTGCTGGCAGGGTTCGGTTGAAGCCAGCAACAGATATGTCATCTGGGGCTGATTTCATAAGGCAGAGAAATGAATCAGAGCAGAGAGGGACATACTTGTAATGCTACATTACATGGTAAGCTTTCAAATACAGGACTAAGCCAGAGGTAGCTACTGTGGCTCAAATTAGCGTGAATGCAAACTCAGTAGGTTACATGATCCTGCAGGCACCAACAGCTACTGCGGCAAATAACACTTTGCAAGTTTAAGCCCTGCTTCATACACTGTACCATTTTAAAAACAGAAGCTCCTTATATTTCCAGACAGGGACAGAGGAGGAATGAGGATAGAGGAGACAGAAACAAGAAAGCACAACAATGATGACAGAAACAAACAGGAGAAAATGAAGAGGGGACAATTGGTTCAAGATTTAAAGGAAGATACGGGAGGTTAAGAGTTTCAGCCGCAGCCTGTTCCTCATATTGTGAATTCTTCAAGATGTTGGAAACATTTCTTTGATATTCTGCTCTGTGTTTACATGTTGAATTACATAATTTCTTCAGAATTCTCATTTGCACATTCGTGCTGCTCATCTCCTTTTCTGCCACATCCCAAAGGTGTTCTACTGGATTGAGATCTGGTGACTGGTAGGGGCCACTGAAGGTCCCAGAACTCAATTGATTTAGCATCAATAAATAGCAAAATATGTGACTGAAGCAAACTCTAATGGTAATGTTTTTGTAATTGCGCAGCAAGCTTTAATATCCCTCAGTTTGCATCATGATCTCTGTAGAGTGTTAATTTTCTCTTCTGGTGGATTACAAACATGGTCGAATGAATTTCATCATAAAGTACTGCACCCCTCGAGCAGTGGTCAGTTAGACACTTATGCTGCAGTAATTATGAACCACAGCCATCCCTCCACTGCTGCCTCAATTATTGTTTATTTATGGAGGCAACACATGTTCTTTTCCATAAACTCAATAGCAGGGAAACAGTCTCTTTACTGTACATATGATGAAGAGGCTGCTCTATTTGACCAATTTGACAGATTTATCCTGCACATATATTTTCACCGCAGAGTGAGGAGGAGGAAGAGTAGTACTGTGATCAGCGTGCCTGTGCAGGACTTGGATTCAAGCTTGTTCAAACTGAAGTCGTCAGATATGGAAAACAAAGCAAAAAAAGAAAAGGTGTAAATCTAGACAGATCATCGAGTCCTGACAAGAAAGTGAAAAAGGCAGTCGACACACTTTTAAAAAACACTGTATCACTTTTCTGCAGAGAAGTTTTGGACTGTGAGACGCCGCGGCGGACAGACTAATGGGATTATCGTGAATATCATGTGGCGATGTGGCAGCTACACTGATGAGTAGCCCAAGGGTGTGGAAAAACAATTATTGTGCAAAACCACTGAAGGAAAAAAGAGGGAGCATTTTCAAATGTGATGCGCTTTCCTCCCACCCCACTCCGCTCATCTTCATAAACTGATGTGGAGAGAGACGCTCGCAGGAGCCAGTGTGTAACCATAGCTGTCACGGGACGTCACTCGCGTCTCGCATGCCAAGAGCACCCGTAAAGCTGATGAGCTGTTAAAGTGATGTAGTATGATTTCAGATGCCTTATCTATTATGTCAAGGGAACAGGGTTTCAATTTAACGGGAAATATAACTTTACAGCAGCTCCAACCCATAAAATGCGTTTTTCACACTCACTTTGTTATATTGTGGCTATTATTAAACGAAGCTCTCGAGATGAAGAATAAGCGCCGCTCTTGTTCTTTATAATCCTTCGATGCTGCGATACGGGTGGAAACAAAGCATCCGTGTCTCCTCTCAGGGCTTTTGTGGGCCAGAGTGGCAGTTTCGATTTCACATGTTGAATCCCACATGTAACAAGACGTGAGGTGCAATTGTTTTCTCCAGATTTAATTATCTGATAACATTGTATGAAGTATGCGTTTTCCAATTATTGTAAATGTGTGGGTCGCCCCGTCCTGACAGCTCTGACACCGGTCAAGCTTTGTCTGCCTTTTCCTGAGCATCTTTGAGATCATAAATGATCAGGCTCCCCGTCTCATCCTGTGTCTGCTGTCTCTTCAAATTTATCCTCTTAGTCACAAATCTTACTGACGCTTTTTTTATTGCTTCTATCGTTTGATTCCACACTGTCTGCTCCCCTCAGGTGTTCCTTTGAAATAACAGGATGCTGGATACTGTACATCTGATCCCAGCTGCACAGACCCAGGTTATTGTCATGAAATCTTCCGTATACACAAACAATTGAGGCCTCTGAAAGGTACAGCACTGATGTTGGGTGTTGGGTGTCGAAAGCTTTTCAAAGGGGTTTCATCACATTTCAACCCTGGGCCAGCTCAAGCCATTTACAGCAACCCCCCACCCAACACACCCCACCCACCGCTGAAAGGGTTAGTCAAGGTCAACAATTGCCAAATTAAAAAAAAAAAATCCAATAAGAGCAAAAGTGTAACATGGGCTGCAGATGCTAGCATGCCTCACGAACTAGCAGTCAACTTTTGCAGCTAAAAGGAATTATATGTGCATGCAGAGCGTTGATTCAGTGCAACATGGTGTAACAGTCAGGATGCAGTAGACGCAGGGTTTTGAATGTCTTTCTTCCAGGTTGCACACACTAAACAAAACAGCTCTCTCATGTGCTGGGGCTGTACTTTCTGACATATACGATACAGTAAACAAAAGTCTTCCTGCTTGATGTTGTCTGTCTCCTCAGTCAGCTTGTGCAGCCTCTCTCAGACCAGCTGCAGGTGAAAGGAGAGCTCAATTAATCACCTCACTGTGACTATCAACTCACGCTCACACTTAATGTGGAATTGTATGTTGTATATGTTATGAGTTGTGGCTATCTTGTTGAGGTCTCTGTCTTGTAAAAGCTATTTTTTTAATCTCAATGGACTTCCTATTAAGATAAAGGAAAGCAGATCCATTGTTTCAAAGGTTACTGTTATTTGCAGTTGTAAATCTGCCCCATTATCACTGTTAACTGCTGAGATATTGTGCTACAATGCAAAGCTTGACAGATGTAGTGACAGTAGCTAAAGGAGGAGGAGAGAGCTATAAATTAGTTGCTTTTCACCACAGGAAACCAGATCATTAATCAATGTTGATGATATCAAATGACAAGGTCAAAATGAAAGAGATCGGTTGTAGTGATGACAACTTTACAGTATAGCTGTCAAGTCCACAACTTCGAACCTGCATAGCACAAAAAAAACAGGCTAACTGTCCAGAGCATTTAGCAGCTAAAGGGTCAGATATGTGGTTAAAACAGTAATAATCATTTCATCCTCTGTTGTGACACTTGCCAGGTAAAAAATTATATTTACAAATGCTTACAAAATAATGCAGCACAAAAAGTGAACTGCCTTTTTTTGCCAGCTCTTGCTTCTACTCCTGGAAATGAATGCAGGATGCTGTAACTTCAGATAGGTGATTCATGGATGTTGTTAAACATATTTCTAAAAGGTAGAATTCCCGGAATGCATCCACTTTAAAAATTAAAGATCCATTTCAGCTGGTAGAAATCGTGTTCTTTTTAGTGGATGAAGCCAAAAAAAGATAAAGAGATGAGCTTTCAGCTTTATACACAATAGTGTGGAAATGGAAATTTCATGAAAATTTACTGCACAGACAGGAACATTCCATTTAAGGGTTCAGTGTGAACACATTTCATTGTGCCAAAGAGTTGCGCCTCTGCTGACTGCAGGGCAGCTTTATACTAGTTTATTTCTATTCTTCTCATCTTTTTCTTCTAAATGAAGTCATCCATGCTGGCTGAAACACAGTGATGTCATGTTCAAGACATAAATTTCATACAGGATGCTTCTTATTGTGGAATAACAATCCCAGTAGAATGTTGTTCATTGTCTCCTAATTACAGGGTCATCTTTGAACCTCTCATTATCATTAATATCATATTATTATGATTTCAGGAAAGATTTATGACTTGTGTAAGTTTACGGGCATCACACTATTTCACGCTGAATGTGTTTGGTGACAGTGATATAATGGATTGAAAGGTGTGAATCCAGATGGATTTACTATAGACGAGCAATAACACGTTGGCGCGTTCTTCTGGGGAAGTAGTGGGTGACCCAGCAGTAGACCCTGGAAGATGAACAGTTTCTTTTTGAGCACAGCAGGAACACAGACAGATTTCACATAATCACAAATGTGCAGTTTCAATCCCCACCTTACATCCAATACATTAAAGATGAGGCAGCAAAGGTTTTATGGCCCTGCTTTATTACTAATCTAAAAATGCCTCCTTTTTCTACTTTTATGTAGTTCATTTTGGATTTGAAAATGAATATGAAGCTATTTTTATGTGCTCATTTGTTCATCTCCATTTCCGTACTCTTTTAATATATATATATATGCTTTCTCCCCTCCCCTATTGCTTTTCCAAATTACCTGTAATCTACTTTTTTTTCATTTTTTCTTAGCACCTTCTTCCTTTTAACGGAGATGTGCTTTTCAAAGGACCACTGAGATTTCCGTCTCTCACCCACACAGTGCTCATTTCTTTACTCAGTACTCTGTTGCAAGCAGTTGTATGCAAATAAACACGCAAAGCTGTTAATTCCAATGAGCCTCGAGCACAGCGATATGTGACTAAATAATCATCAAATGACTTGGAAGAGAGACGGGGAAATGTTGCCTGGATACAGGATAAAAGCTATTTACCATTAAAGAGGAATTTAAAGTCACCTGCAGTTCTTTGTACAATATCCAGAAAATCGAAAGGCTCTTAAGGTGTCATTACATAAACCAAGGACATTAGTTATGTGCTCTTCCATTGTCTTTAGTAAAGTTTTTCATTTGTCAGTATGTACAGACAAACTTCAGCTCAAATAGTCTTCATTGTATTTTTCAGTCTGTGTGAACCTCTCCTCTTCCTCCTCTCTACCCCACCCCCCACCCCCCCATCTAAATCACAAAACAACAAACACAGTCCTGCATCTGTGGCTCTGACAGCAGCACAAAACCCAAAGTCACACAAGTTAACAAGTGGCATATTTCCACATGCTAATTCAGGCACTCTGGGAAGTAGGCACCCAACAGTGACCTCTCTCTGTACGCCACCGGCATATTAATGCCAATGTAAACATGGTGGAGGGCTAAATTACAACGCTACAACCATATCCCTCTGCATTTTAATCAGAGTGATATACTGTTTGTGATTTATATTTGTTTTCAATGGGGCGTTCTCTAAATCTCAAAGGTCAGTGCGGTCAGTCCCAGCTATAATTGTGCAAGGAGCTTAAGGGTATGTTGCACACACAGCAACTGTCAAACAAAAGAAGAGAGTTCATGCAGCATAGTTGCTGTATCAAAAAGTGACTAGTACTCAAAGTAAAAAGATAAAGACAAGATGAAATGGAACTCGAGTTTTTATGTTGCAAATCACAAGCTATATATATAGTGAAGAGCATCTACTATGAAAATATTACCTTGAAAAAGACTGCATTAGTGTAACTACCTATCAAATCCCCAGCTAAGAGACCATAACACTTATCTGCTTGAGGTAACAAACAATAGTGGTTATTAAAAAATTTTATTACTTCTCACTTTTATGAAACTGACTTCAGTACAACACAACACAACAAAACACACAGCATGTTAATGTGAAACACTAATGTTGGTGTGTTAAATGATAAGGTCATTTTGCACTTTTGTGCAGAATCAGCACAGTGTAGGAAGAGCAAAGATGCCATAGCCTGGTGTAACACCTCCCTAAATATATAACTACACATAACGGTGATGCAACAACTGCGACAGGTTCACTTGGTAGCTTCACTGTCTCTGTTTCTCAGTGGCGCAGCAAGCACGGAAATTTACCCCTCCTGCCTCAATCAGCACAGCATGTCCTCTGCATCTTCTTGCTTCTCTGTGTTGGATTAATATCAGTAAAAGTAACTAGAAGTGTTGAACATTTTGTTGGAACCAACATGATCTATTTTAATTGATGATCCATTTTAACCCAAACCCAACCAGTGTAATAAATGGCTACTTGCATTGGCTCTGCATTGACCCCGCACAGATGCCTAAACTAGCCTTTATGCTCAAGATGTCAGCATGTTAACACGGAGCTCATGATAAAGAACATTTTGACAGTTTAACAAATATGGTTATTTGCTTTTCTTTCCAAAAGTGAGGTGAGAGAGTCTGGTTCCATCCAAAGTTGCAAAGTGGCAACTATAAACACATAGAAATCTACATAAATCATTTTTTCAAGCAACACACAAACAGAAATGTGCAAAACTATTACTAATAGTCAATATAACAGGAGTTATATACTCAAGCTATTTCTCAGCTGATAACAGCCTGGTGCAATGATGATAATTATTTTGGAGTTGTTAGAGGTTTGGTACCACTGTGCTTATGCAGAGGCCAAAACTAAAACCCGATATCAATTGTCCCATGCTACTTGCAGAAATAAAGCAAAGAAGTGCATTTCCCAAAACACGGGACTATTCCTGTATGTTTTGGCAGACAGAAGCTCAAAATGACTGTAAATGTGGTAGCAGTGAATAGAGGATGCAAGATGCTCTGCAGAGTGTGATTGCTGCACAGCTCCTGCTTCAAAGCCACTAAGCATTTCTTCCTGCTCCATCCTCTGACCAATAATTATCCCAATCAGCAGATAAAAAGGAACAGACGGGTAGGGGCTAGATGTAGGTCAACCTCTATAAATCTTACATAACCCCCTTTTTGTTTCCCTAAGGGGCAAACAAGTCTGAATCTTGAGTCAAAAGCGCGTGTGCAGGTGGTTTAATGACACAGACGAGCTGAAAAGTTTGGAGCTAGCCAGTGGCGTCTCATTAATATATACACACAGGCTAGTGTTAAAAAATGACTACCTGCTCCCATACTCTGTCTCAGTCACTGCTGATGTGCTACAGCAGAAAGGAGTGGTGATGAGGAAGGACTTTAAGGGAGGTGGGTGGCGATTGATGTTATAATGATAACGGGTTTCTCCCGGGGCTCCTGCATCGCTGCTGGAAAGCTGTGAGTCTGATTTAAGCCTGCTGAGGATTCGATACGTTTTCTCTGACTTGTCAGACGACGGAGACGTTTTATTTTTTGGAGGGTTAAATGCCTACATCGCCTTCAAATTGTATGAGCAAAGATTGCAGGTTTACAGGTCCCATAGTTGCTAGCACAACTCTTCCAGGCAGCGTCTTTATATCAATTTCAATGAGACGTGTCCATTTTGTAGCATTTCTCTGAGGGATTTTACGCTTTTCCACATTTATAGCTGCTGATATACATTTATTACAACTGTCTACTTCAGCCAACATTAAAATGATTCAGGGCTACAATAATCATGCTGTTTAATTAACAGCAATATAAGTTACAGCAAATCCTATTTGCAGCAAACAGGCTAAATGTAGCTGACTGAAATTGCACTTTACTTTTGTGGGAATCAAAACTCAAGCTCAAAACAAGTATGGACCTATTAGGCTAAATCTTATTATTTACACATTCATTAACACATTTATTATGACAAGTTTTCTTAAACAAGCTCTGTATCGTATTTGAAATTCAAGGCACTTGATATAATTGTTCCTCTGTAGCTTTAAACTGTGCAGGAGTCCAAAAAATGGCACAGTGGGAATAAGACTCACACAAATATAGCTTGGCTTTAAGAGGTGGATGTCGGTCATTTTCAAAAAGTACTGGCCTGAAAAGTACAGGTATGGTTCAGCAGCAGAGAAGACAGAGTGTGTGGTGGGATTTCCAGAGGTTATGGGGAAAAGTGTCTAAGAAGAGAAGAGTCTAAGTCCCAATCTCTGTGATTCAGGTTTTAAATTGAGCCCTTCACCGAGTTTAATGCCATCTAACAAAATGTAAACAATATGACAGCCAATGTAAAGAAATTTGAACAAACAGTAATAAAACAGATAATTTTGCAAAATGTCTCGAGGAAGCATTTTTGCCTTCGCTTAATAAAGCACAATGAAAACAATCAACATTTGTTCGGCATTCACATTGACTTTAACATCTGTTCTGTCATGCCCCAGTCTGTGAAGATTGGAACAAAGAGCTAAGTGATGCGTTAACTGGGTGATTTTTGAGTTGCTGCTGAGGTGCCTGCTGGGACAGGTGCACACTGATCACTGGACCCAGAGGAAGAATTTGCTACAGGCACATTAGCAAATGGCACGTTCCTGCTTGCTTCACTCAGGTAGTTTACTGTGATACCGGAATATGGCATTACATACAACAATGAACATTACTATTACCAGTGACTCTCACCATCTTCACCCATATACAATCACCTCTTACAATGTGACCAAAATTCCATAATAGGTGATGTGATAACAATAAAAACTGAGCAACTCCATCCATTCAGGAAGGTCAGGGTATGTGGATGAAAGCTTCAGAAACACAAAGCATGTGGAGAATTTATTTTTTTATTTAGATCAAGCTACACCACTGTTGATTTCCTGTTGCTGTTACATCGAACAATCTTCCACTGAGCAAGAAATAACCCACCAGACCAATTTTTTTTTTTTTAAAACATGAATTGCCAGGATTGTATGTTTGTAATTTCCTTTCTACTATGTGCCCACATGGCAATGAGGTTAAGTTTAGGGTAAGAGTGTGATTACTTTAATTGCAGGTCTTTGACGGGAAAAATTCGCACAATGCCACATATACATCCACCACACTTTCTGCTTCAGCACATGTGGACACCCTCCTGCCCTGGCACTGGACTTAAAACATCCACTCCATGTTTGCTGAATATGAATGTAATTCGTAGGCACACTTGGTTGGACAACAATCTTTTGCCAGCTCCTTTTGCTGAATGAAGAGCTTGAGATGCTAATGAAAGCTCTGACAGCTGGTAAGTGAAGCTTTGAACTTTGTACTGCTCCCAAATAAAGTCCCACACTTTGGCTACAGATTGTATGCGATGTAGATTGGAGGAAGACCATCAGAAATTGCAGCAATTTGCTACATTTTGTTATCAAATATCTGTTTATTGTCTGTCGAATGTACTTCAGAATAAACTGCACCGATTTTGGTGTCCTTTTCCTATCACATGCTTAAACATAATGGATTTTGCTAAATGAATGTGCAGGAAACAATGTAGCCAACTCTCAAGTAACAGAATGAAATCACTCAATACTGAATCTTTGTTGAACAAACCTGTTTGTAATTCACAGAAGCCTTGGTCTTGAATTTAGTTTTAATCTTAGACTTGTTTAATCTGTAATTTGTATTCCCACATCCCTGAAATGTTCTTTAATAACTGAAATACACTTCAAATGACAGTAATGATTCATATCATATAGCATATCATATATCATGTAATAGTTGTTAATGTCTGTTTTTACTGCATCTACTTTTGCTTGACACACAAAGAAGGAAGGAACCCAACAAACAAAGACACCAAAGACCTTCTCATTTTTGTTACCGATGCTTGCACACAGTAAAAATCCTGCTCAGCAGAATGTCCAGATGATGTGCAGAGCAAAAGGTTTTTGAGTTCAAGGTTTTATTCTGACTTTTGTATGCCTGTTAGCAGTGAATGTCCCAGTCAAAAGAACACAGAGTATGAACTTTACTGCATGTTCCTGCTATTTGCAGGGGCATGAATATACTGGCATGCCGCTAGGTATGCTAATTTTGTATGCTTTAGTACAATTAAGTCATATCAAACTGGCCTTGTTGGAAAACAGAAATAAACACTAAAATATACTTTTTCTGCGGTGGCAAAATGCAGACATGGAATAGCTGAGCTGGTCACAGAATTTAATTTTCCCGTACCTACAATAGCTTCAGCTGTATGTTAAAACAGTCAGTCCATTGTGCGGGCAGCTGATTAAAGAGCAATTGCAGAAAAAAAAGGATGTCTATTTCTCAGGGGTCGTGACAGCCAGACAAGCAGTGTAGTTGAAAGCTGTGTCTGGGCGGAGGACAGCCGCTGGACAGACTGCCCAGGGGAGACACAGGCCAAACATCGCCTAAACTGGATGCTGTCAGCATTGCAGCACAAGCAGCTGGAGAAACACTGGAATAAAACACCTTTCTGCTTGCGCATCCCTCAGGTTCAAGGGGGGCAGCTTCTTCTCTTTCATGCAATGGACACCCAAACCTAACTCCTTCACCCTGCACCCCCGAACGCTGAGCTCTCATTCAGGAAGTTAATTTAGGGGACAGTTAAGTAACACTACACTGTTGCTGCATTTGGATTTGGGTGATATACAGTATAGCTAACAGTCTGATGTGTTCAGTACCTGAGCAGGGCAACAACAGCACCGTGAGCCTTGTTATTTGCTTTCACAGCTCCTGTTTCACTTCATAAAAAGAGATTTATTGCTGAACGAGCAGCTGAACGATCCTGTCACTAAACTGTGTTTCCAGTTGTGCCTTTATATCTCTAGTGTTATGGAATTCCAAACTAAAAAAATACATTATATGTAACCATAGGAATGAATGGGAAAAAATGGTAACTCAGTAATTTTTTAACTAAGTCTTATTAAGGTTAAAACACCATTGTTCTTATTTTCATGTTACCAAAGTTTAATAGAAAATTATTTTTATTTAACAGAAGAGATTTTTTATTAATATTTTCAAATGCCTTTTTATTTCACAATGAAATTTTCCCATTTAAGTGCATTGACAAAGAAGTGGCACATTTGCACACAGAGGCATAGATGTGTCAGGACAAGATAAAAAAATATTTCTCCTTTATCCACAGGTATGTAATGATTTTATTTCCTGGATATAAAGACAGGAGATGGGTCTGGAAGAAAATATTCTCAATTTGTGGTGACCTCTGAGGTCATATTATGCAAACACCCACTGGGTCGGTGGATATTAAGCTATGTATTAGCTAATCTGTAAAAAACAATCCAGGGGTCAAACTGATAGCAGTGAATAAAAAATTCACTCTGCATTTAAAACATTTTCATCATGTCACCGCCTCATCTTTCTAGCTACCACCTGTTAACTGGTGCTAATAAAGAGAATGGCTCTTTGGTTTTTTGGTTGTTTTGTTTTTGTTCTTCAGTGAACCAACTGAATGAACATTTTTTTTTAAGATTCGGGGGTATTTACTCATTATATTGTTTGTGCATTGTATGTATTTACAGTACAGAATTACTTCAAAACTGACAGTTACCTGGCTAAATGTGGTATCATTTGCTAAGCTTTGCTAAGCTTTGCTAAGCGAAATAAAACTGCCTTTATTTAAGACTGGGCTAGTGAAATTCTATTGTGTAACAAATTTAAACTTACTACTAAGATAGTACTTAAAACTTATTCAGGTCATTCATTATTTCATCATATAAATTCTTTATGTATATGTTTCGGAGTTCCCTGCTAGCATCAAATTCCTGTCAAAGCCTGTTTTTTTCACATAGGCATAAACATTGCCACAGAAAAGTATCATCCTTCATGTAGCTGAAGAATTATTGCTTTAAAATGTGCACTTCCTGACTTGTGCCACTGCTTATGTTCCACCTCGGGTCATTGCTGGGAGTTGCCTTCAGATGTCTCGACTGTGGGATTCTGGGCATGCTAAAAGGAAGCCATTTTAATCACCCTTAAATAAACAAACAACACAATGACGGTGGAAGTCCCTTCTCTGCGCATAAGTGAGGTTGAATCAAAGTAACCACATTTTTTTCCCCATGAGTGCGGACATCTGGATATCTTCATTTGTCAACCCTGATTCCAACAATTCCACAATTGTACTGAAAAGAGTGGTGACAAATGAAATGAAACAGACATCAGAGCAGGACACTGCAGCATCGTGACATTTCACCCACTGAGAGTGATTTATGTGTCAGTTTAAAGGAAATATGATCCTGAAATAATTTGAAATTTATGTCTCATGTGAGCATGGTCGATTAATTAGTGCTTTAATTAATTTTCATTTGCATGGAAATATCAAACTAGAATTAAAAAGGATTTTCTTCACATGTGGTTGTCTTTAATGTGAATACATCAATTACTACGGTTGTGTTTTATGAATAGTCAGAATGTTGAGGCATTTGAGGCTCCATTAATCCTGTTTGTGTCTCATCTTCCATTCTGGCTGCTGTTCTTCCTGTAATTACAAGGGGGGAAAGCCTTCTTCTTCAGTTTTACAGCAAAAATAAGTTAGTTATGTCTTCACTCTGAAGTTGCAATATCACACATCCGCTGACCCATTAACTAAGATGCAAGACGCCAAACTTCTGCTGTATCTACATAACTGAAAACTAGAGCAACATAGCAGACAGAAATGTGCATAATAAATACACACTTCTCTCTTTGAATCCCCTAATTGGATCACAAAGAAATGTGGATTCCTGGTGTACTTCCTTGTCTCCTGATGAACCAATTTTCATAATTGCAACCCAAGGCACATGAGCTTAAACACGGGGGAAATTTTGTGTGGAATGATTACTCTTTCTCTGGTGCTTTGCATTTTAAACTTCACCGGCGTCGCAGTCAGACTCCAGCAGGAATGCCATTATATCAACAAAAATGGTGTCAGGTGCAAATGGCTTTGAGCTGCCCCACAACAATACCAGTTGAATTTTCAACACTTGAGATTTCCTATGGGACAGCCATTCCATATTACTGATCTATAAAAAGAAGCAAATTGCCTGCTTGCACAACCAAACCGCCATTTGACAGGGCCTCTGGGCTGCTTCTCATGGTGGCTATTAAAGCTCTGGGTGGTGTTTTCCTCCAGCGCCTGACAGGCAGACTTCAGACTGCCCCCACCCTTGCCTGCTGGACGCCAAGATCAGCCTGCACGCACGCAGCCCCCGCCGGCTGTGGACGGCTCGTTCGCTACTTACTGGCACAGCCCAAGAGGTGCATGGGAACAAGATACGACTGTGTACATAAGCATTTTCAACTTCTTTACACATCTCTGCAGTCTGCGAGACTCTGTCTAAGACGTGTAATTTGAGCCTGGAGGGAGGAAACACTGGGAGAGGAGTTAAGTGCTGCCTGCTGATGAGGACACAGGATGAATGTTTAACAGATTTCTCTGGTACTCACATTTTAAACACCAGTGTATGCGCTTGTGTACTTCACGAATGCCTCTCCACCTCATGAAATTCTTTTGAGAATGAGAGGTCCTTTAAACATTTCGACCGTCATGGAACACTGAATCTTCGCATTGACACAAGGCATGATGAAATATGTTATGGTGGGTTGGCAACTCACTGCACCAGTTTAACTGGAGCGGGATCACGAGGACGGTGAAAGGCATCAGTGCCATAGCCAAGACTTTGTAATTATGGAGTTCAGGAGCCCACAGTGACCTAGTAACACACACCAATGCAAAAGGAAGAAATACCACATTCATTTAACTCACATTTCATCTTCGTTAGTGGTTTGAGTTTGCTCAGTCATTTACATCCAACATTATCAGATGCATTTCCTCTGGATCAAGGTTGCAAATTGACTTTTACATAACATTGTTTTATTTCCCTATGTGAGAGCCTAAATGTGGCTTCAGAGCTCTTTCAAACTCCATCTCCAGGGATGTCCTTTTCACAGGGAAGTGTTGAATCCCTTGCTTAATTATTAACGTCTACTTCAGTGTCTAAAATATTCCCTTAAAATATTGTTAAAATATAATACTGAATGCAAGCAGTATAAATAAATGTATTTGGTTTCTGTATTATTTTTTCTTTCTGTATTTATTTTTTCTTATTTGTTTTCAGAAATGTTGGGGAAAAAAGCAAAAGTCCTTGGCATATTTTACTTTCTACAATTACACCCGAGTGTGTAGGTTGATTACATGTTACTAGAATCAGTTTCAATATACTCAATATATTTCATTTCAGTTCTAAAAAAAAGAACGATCCTGGACACATTACGAGAATATGCATATTATCAGGTGTTTTAATGTGTATTTATTTATTTCAAAGCAGCTTTTGGTTTCTGTTCATTCATCTTGTGGAGACATCATATGTTTAATTAATTATGATATAACATATATGTAAATCTATAATAAAAAATCTCAATGAAATATGCACAGTGGCATACATGTGCTTTTGTACTGTTTGTCACAGTAAAAATCTCCATAAATATCCATATTAGTTTTTCTTTTTTGTAATATGATTATATTTATTTTCAAATGTATTATTATTATTACAAAAAATGTCTCCTTGTCTTCTTTTTCTCTATTTTTTCAGTGAGATGCATTATCTTAGGATGACAAGACCACATGTTGTTAAATTTAAGTATTATAAGAATAAAGTTGAATTTAATTACTGTAGTACTGTAGTGTATGTACCCAAGGAGCTTTATAACACAGTGTAGATATACTGGGTGGACTATCCTGGCCAAATGAAATCATGAAGTAATTAAGAGATGTTGCTGCTGATCAGAGTTATTACACAGAATATAGAAGCAGAGCTGTGGTTGCATGTGTAGAGCAGGTGGCATTATATGCGTTGTTGTTCAAACACATCCCAAGACTAGTAGAGTCACATCCAAAAAAAGATGACAGTTATGTATATTTGACCTGCTGTGAAGGCCATGAGTGAAGTCATGTCCATTGTCAGTGATATCGACACAGGGGAGTCCTAAAACCACTAAGTGGGTCCATTAAGTTTGCATCAGTCCACAGTTTGCAACAACAGTTTGCTTCAGCGCATCTTGTTGCGACAGCTGCGTATTCCACTCCCTCCTCGTCGTTGCCATTTACGACCGAACCTGAATTACCTTGTAAAGGCTCCACTGACAGAGTGACCTTTTGACCTGTGGCACACTTGCGCTTTTCTCTAGCAGCTATTAATTGGAAATAACAACGCAAAGTGACAGTGGCTTCATTACTGTCAGCACTGAACATAATACTTATAATAATAATTAGAATTCTTGTGCTGTAGGTGGAGGATAACATGGCACCGGTGAGCAAGTGCAATGTTGGTACAATGAGGTTAAACAGAAGGAACAGACACTGAAAGATAGTGACAGCGGCATTACCACTGTTAGCCTGTCCAATTTCAGCAAGATTAAGGTGTTAACGTGGCTGTGAATGTTCTCATTTGCCCAGGTCATGGTTATCTCAAGGAAATTTTAATCAGAATCAACTGGACTTGGTCATAGGGTGAGCTAGTTTGACTAGTCACTAGCTGGTCAGACTTGCTCACCCTAGTCAGACCAGCATGAACTAATAAAGCCTTTTGGATGAGAGGCGAAATGTCTTCAAAGACCTATAACCAAGTCCAGTTGATTTTGATTAAAATTTCCTTGAGATAAGGTGTTATCATGCATTTTAACAGTCGGCTTTTAGTCAAGCTAGCACCCTCTGTTCCTGTACATATATATAACCATCCAACTGGAAAAAAACACAATAAAATTAAAAATCTATTAAACCTCGGTCAGAATTTCTATTCACTACTAAACTTGAAATACTAAGCAGTACTTCTCCACTTGGTAACTTTAAGGGCCAGATAGAAAGACATAAGTCTGCTCATTATCACACTAGCAAAGCAACAATGAACTGATTCAGGATGTAGTTAACAAAAAAGGCTAACCAAGGTTTAACAAATTATTACATGCTTATTGCATGACCAGCTGAGATTCATACAAAATATTACATTACTTCAAAAATTACTCAAATACACTGGGGATCCTGGATCATAATATACTGCATTAAAGTTGGTGGATCAGAACAAGACAATCTGACAGGTTGGAAGCACACAGGTTATTCAAATTCAAACTGAATGAAGGCGGATGGTAAAATTATTACTTCTGCTGGAAACATCCATCACAGTCTGTTTACTGTGTTTATATAATAAGTTGTTTTGGTGCTTAATCAAAAATTGTGTAGGCGTGTGGGGGTTGTGTCAACCCTCCTGCCAGACAGAATGTTGATGTTGGACAATTTTGCAAAATCCAATGAGAATTTTTTTTAATGTTCATTCCCCAAATCTTCACAGTTGTTTCTTTATATAATACAGTTTTATGGTTGAAACAAATGGACAAATTCCTACATATATTTTTAAATGAAACAAATTAAATACAACCCCTGCAGCAAACAGATATTAAAAATTAGCATTAGCAAAACACATTTATTGCCCAGGTTTTCTATTCTTCTTTTATTCTTGTCAAAGAATAGGAAAACATCTATCCACAGTTTGTCCGTGATGTTCATGTCAGGGGTCTGTAAAATCTGTCTAAAAAGTTTGTTGTAGTACATGATCAGGGATTTCAGAGGCTGTAGACTGACTGCAGGACATTTTTATCCACAATCTGCTGATATTTAGTGGAATCCAGTTTTCCCCCTTTCTGTGCAGTGTTTCCTGTGCCACTCTGCTGCCACACAGCCCCAAAGCAGAACATTTCCACCCTCACACTCCAGAGCTGGCAAAGGTGTTCTTCTTCTTTTCCTAAAACGCTGCTTCTTCTTTTCTTAAAGCAAACTTAACATCTGTCCAGAGCACCTCTCATCTCCAGATGTTGCCTGGCAGACTTCAGATGTTGACCTTTGTGATGAGGTGGCAGGCAATGTTTTCTTCTGATTATTCTTTTGCAGACCCCGTTTGTGTATCAACACCACACAATAGAACAGTGTGTCATCAATCCTGTGTCAGCTAAATCCTCCCGCTGCTCCTTTGCAGTCCAATGGAGCTTTTTCCTTGTCTCTCTAGAGTTTTATCTGGAAAGATTTTTGGTGTTCCCCCACTTTGTCTTGACTTGTAAACTCCTTACACTGCCATTTCTTAATGATATATTGGACATGTGTTGGCATCATTTCTCCAATTTCCATAGTCAGTCCAAGGAACTCATAGTTGATTATTCCCATAAGGTTTTCAGTGTCCGATCATACTCCAAATTATCATCAGGTGACAGTTCCTAATGGAAATCAATCTTAAACCAAGGATAGGATGGCTCTGAGCTGTCTAATGTGTTTTCAAGCAGGGATATTTACTTCATTAACTAAAAGTACCAGTAACATTAACATTTGAAGAAAGGATCATTTTTAATGTTTGCTTGGTGCTGGGGTTACATTTACTACTTCACACTTCAAAAACCAACAAAACATGCCTACTTTTGCATACAGCTGAACTGTAAAAAGAAAAAAATTAAAGATGTGATTGAACATGAAAAAAGTTTGCACTGGGTTTTGCAAAAATTGTCCACTATCAACAATATTTTTGGCAGTAGGGTTGGCACAACCCCAGACGAACGTTTTGCCTTAAGACCAAAAAGAACATCTGTCAATTTTTCTGCCCTTACAAAATGGCCTTAACACCGTTTCCACTCAACAGCCTGGAAGATAATTCTGTTGAGGAATACAAAATCCCTTTGTCTAAAAACAGAGATTACAGAGGCTGACTCTGAAGAGCGTCAGGATAAGCATTTTCACTCACACACTCGCTGTGTGTGACCGGTGTGTGTAACTGGAGAATGTAAACTCCTCCTCAGGCCCTTAAACCCTCCACAAATTCACCAAGAAGGCAACGCTGAGGACAAGAGCTCCGCTCAGTTACACTGTTATCATAACTGACAGAAAAGACCCGAGGTGTAATAAACCAGACCAAGATGTTTGCTGCTCTCCGTCTTCTCTCAAATTCATGCATCCAAAGCCTGTGCCTGTCATCAGGAAGCACACTTACGAATGCTAAAATGAAAACTATAAAATAATTTTAAAAATAAAATAAAGAGCTATTCGGAATGGATAGAAAACTTGTCTTTCACACAGACCACACTGAGTATTGGTGTAGTGACCGTGTCATGCGGACAGTTTGTGTTGAAAGTAACATTAATCCAGATTAAACTCAGCAACCATTAGTTATACATGTCCATGCAGGACTTGACTGCGCATCAAGGGCAAAAAGGATTAGTCACAATTTGCATAATAATCAGGCCAAACAAACAAACTGAGAAAAAAAGAGGCAGAGGTAAATAAAGCTTGAAGTGAGTCCTTGTCTGCTTCTGTCCATTTTTATGTACACAGTTTATTAATCAATATTTGGTGGCCATAATTACAGCTGTTTTGCTTATTTCTGAGGTAATGGAGATTAATTAGTGACCTGCGACAAATGCTGTGCATATGAAGGGATAATGAGCTCTGCTTTATGCTTTAATTTTTAAGTGATATGCCAAGTCATCTGAGAAAGTGGAGGGAATTAACTTTAGACTCTTTGATTGTGTTTTTTTTTTGTCTCCGTTTATCTTTGTTTGTTATTTAAGACCCCCAGCGGCTCCCTCCTCGCCGTGAAAGTCTCTCAAGCAGCAGAGCAATAATGAATCGGGTCCCGTTGTGTGGACAGCCCGTCTCAGTGGGACTTTCCTTTACTTAAGGTGACCTTCTGCAGACAAAAACACCATTTAATGTCTCTCCATCAATATATGTTCTGATGCTGCCACAAATTAGAATCCGGGAGCTAAGGGAAAAGGCATTTCTGGTTAATTATAATGACATATTTGTACTTTTTAAAATTCTGAACCTCCATATTGTCACATTTGTCTGCTCTTGTACATACAATAGGAAAAAACATGTCTTTCCATCCTGCTCTTCCTCAGGCTGCAGGTTTTTATTTCTCACACGCAGTTGGTTCAGATCCAAATTGAGTTCAGAAAGAAATGAGCACCTCTCCCAGTGTTGTGCAGTCCTTCCTGGATCTGAAGTCTGGACAATGGGGTGTCACGTTCCAGTATGACCGTATTCAACAGATGACAACCTGTTGCACTGGAAGCAATAGAAAATGGGGGGATACACACAGCCAAACGCATATTCAAAGTGCAAACTATTCAGTATACTTTTAGTGTTTTTATTCTATTTTACGTTATACTGAAATTCCTCTATATCATCAGAGGGAAATATACGTTTTAATCTACCACAGGTTTCTGACAGCTGTTCTTACTTTTCAGATTAAATCTAACATACCAAATTATAAAATGGGACACAATGTTAAAAGTTTTGTTTGTTTAAAAGAGGTCTCACCAGCTAACAATTTTACTTAAACAACTGTTAAAGACCTTTCATGATCGAAAACTATTTTTTCCTTTCTTCCTCTTATTTGTGACCCCTTAGATTCATCTTGCGACCGTTTGGAGGACCCTGACCCCTAGGTTGGGAACCACTGTAGGAAACTAGCTAAATGCATATGAAGTACAGGTTACAGCTAAAATAAGCTTGACCCTGGGAAGCAACAACTGCAAAATGCTGTTTATTCATCGTAGCATCAGTATTTAAAAATATAATAATGGTATTTTACTATTCATACATTAAGTTGCTGACAATATATGTGATAATATAACATCCTAAATATCATAACATAATCGTTATCAGTGAAAACAGAACTGATTCTAATATCTGCTGGAGATATGTATTGGATGGAAGTGTCTGATGTGTGCAAACAAATAACTGTACTTTTCTGATCACGTTGAAAGCAAAGTGTAAGACGGTGCTTATTGCTTGTCAGAGTCTCGCCGGTGCTGTGTCGAGGCGCAGAGCATCCCCTGGCCTTTTTCGAGTAGAAAACCCAGAATATCTGATCCAACTTGCAACAACGTTTCCTCCGCCGCACCCGCCCCCCTCACCACCAACACCGAAAAGAAGAAGAAGAAAGCAGCCACATCCACTCTCCGAGTGGCCCTCTCTCTTCGTGACGTCCCCCTTTCCCCGGCTACGATTGGACGCTCCCTCCGCCCGTGTCCGTGACTGACACCGGCGGAGCGTCAGTCTCCTCCCAGCGGCCGCGGACGCTATTTGAGTGGAGACTAGCGGATCGTGTTGTTACACAGAGCCGGCTCGGCGTCGTCCATGGGAAAGCGTGCGAGAGAGACAGAGGCAGAGCGAGTTCCGAGTCTAGAGTGAAACCCCGCGGCTTGCACCATGCTCTCCAGATCCGTCCCGTGTCTGTGGATTACAGTTTGCCTTCGTTTATGCTGCTACGTGGACAGCGGGGAGGCACAGAACGCGAAGGAAGGTAAGTTCTGAAAGTTTGGACTCTCTTCCTTCCCACCGTGTTCGGAACGCAACCTTGAGAATTGGCAGTGGGAGATGTGTCCAAATCCTGCAGACCAGTGTACTTGTTTTTATTCCCCTCACTCTTTAAATCCTGCGAAACTCTAAGCACTAGGTAATGTGGATGTTTTTTACGCGCTCTGCGCAGTTGGATGAGGCCGGTGTGCCGCGGATGACAGCGCCGTCTGTTCCCGGGCGGTTGGCGAGCGACCTCTCGATGTTTTTACGCACTGCACTTACAAAAGCCGTCGATGAGACACAGAGGCTCCCGTGTCTGTTTTATTTTCCTCCCGTGTCAGTGAGCTATTACCGGCTGGAACTAGCCGTGCTCGTCATTCATTAACAATCTATCACGACCAAACCAGGTAATGCCAGCGGATCGATCGCTCCGACAGGCTCGCCCCGCTGGGAAGTGAGTGAGCCGTCTTCTCCCGCGGACGCAGTTTTCGCCGGGTTACTTCCTCCAAAAAGTGGCCTCGTCTCTGACAGTCTTGGAAGAAGAAAAAAATACAGCAGATCTGCTGCGGAGTTGGGCCAGAATCAAACACCGTAAAGCACGAAAAGAAAGGCGATTTGATAACTAAAGATGACAAAAAAATACTTTTTATTGATTTGATTTCGGATGAATTCATGAAAAATGTTCTGCGTAAAAACGGAAACCCGCTGCTCAGGTACTGATTTTCTCATCACCAGAACTACAGTATTAGCAGGCGCCTTGTGGATGTAACGCGTGAATTGAAAATCCTCGGTGTTTATGAGGGGGATTTCGCGGAGCTCCATATCAGATGGTTACTTGTAAGACATAAGTCAACGTTATTTTGTTTTTGTTTTTTTATTTTACGACGGCGCGTTCCGGCTGCTGCTGCTGCTGCTGCATCCACTCTCTCATAATAGAGCTATATGCTGATATTCCATACAGTTAAAACAACTTATGTTCACCGCGGTGCCGCGTTGCGCCCTCGCACGCTTCCACAACATAAAATCCTTTTTTTTGTTTTTTGTTTTTTGTTTTTGCGGCCGACTCTCCTTCGCTAATTTAAACCACAAACACGCCGCCTGTTCCGTGCTTTCACTGTAGTTTTACGGCCGTTTTTTTACAGCTGAAAATATACCATGTTCCGTAGCCTTGTCTGTGCGTCGGGATGGAGTCAGGAGCAACGCAACAACTCCCACTACAAAGAAAAAAAGAGGATATATGAATATTTTTGCGTAAAATAATCCCACAATAAGTGCGACTAAAAGGCATGGCATTCTATTTTGCGTGTCTGTTTCAAGACTCTTTCCTCTTTATGTGCACTGTCATTTGCCTCCCCCCAAAACTTCCCCCCTACAGACATTGCTGCAGTGTGTATATTCTTATTGCATGTTTTTTGCTTTAGCTGCTGCTGGCAGAAATTAGGTCACGGGTATATGCGCTGTGGATATAGATGTGTGGCCTATCACCAACACCCAGTCCGGTTGCCCGGTGAGATTTAACCACCTGCCTCTCTGTGTTTTTTTTTCTTCTCTTGTCACTAGTGATTCTGCTGGACTCCAAGGCCCAGCAGACAGAACTGGAGTGGATCTCCTATCCTCCCAATGGGGTAAGTCTGCAGAATCTCTGCATCGCAGGAGATGAACTCTGTATCTAGATTTTTTCCCCCCCAGCTCTCTCTTTTTCTCTGATGTCCTACATCTGTGGTAGAAATAACCACATTTAAAGCAGGTTCGAAATATACATAAAGATCCCTGCCCCCATCTATTTTTTTCTTGCTTGCCAAAGTCTTCCCAGAACACAAGCTACAGGAGTACAGGAGTGCGTTTCCTGCCGCTGAACTCTCCCGGCTCTTTGACATTCAGAGCACAAAGGCCCGAGGGCGAACCACTTCCAACCTGCTAGTCTGATTAAAAGCGGGCTGTGAGAAAGTTTTTAAATAAATAATGCCAACAGAAGAAGATAAACCGAGTGCAGGCGCTCTTTAAAGATGTGTTTGTGTGATAAAAGTGCAGCTGCTAATCTCCCTTCATTCACTGCAGTATCGTGTAGACTTTAGTCATAGTCGCAGCAGGGTCACCCCCGGGTTGGTTTGATCCCCAGTCATTTTGTCTGACATATTTTACATTCAAATTTAACACAGTGATGTTCCTCAGCGGATGCATTCATTATGATGTGTACTTTCTTCTTGCAGTGGGAAGAGATCAGCGGCTTGGACGAGAACTACACACCCATTCGCACGTATCAGGTTTGCCAAGTCATGGAGCCCAATCAGAATAACTGGCTTCGGACTAACTGGATAGAGAAGGGCGATGCTCAGAGAATTTTTGTGGAGCTGAAGTTCACCTTGAGGGATTGTAACAGCCTACCCGGTGTGGTGGGTACTTGCAAGGAGACGTTCAACCTGTACTACCAGGAGACGGATTCGGAGGTGGGCAGGAGCTTACGGGAGAACCAGTACATGAAGATCGACACGATTGCTGCAGACGAGAGCTTCACCCAGGGCGATCTGGGCGAGAGGAAGATGAAGCTGAACACGGAGGTGCGCATCATCGGCCCCCTGTCGAGGCGGGGCTTCTACCTGGCCTTCCAGGACGTGGGCGCGTGCATCGCCCTGGTGTCCGTCAAGGTTTACTACAAGAAGTGCTGGTCCATCATCGAGAACCTGGCCACGTTCCCGGACACCGTGACGGGGTCGGAGTTCTCCTCGCTGGTGGAGGTGGAGGGCGTGTGCGTGAGCGACGCTGAGAAGGAGGCGGAGAACCCTCCCAAAATGCACTGCAGCGCCGAAGGGGAGTGGCTGGTGCCCATTGGGAAATGTATATGCAAAGCTGGATTTCACCAGAAGGGAGACGCGTGTGAACGTGAGTGCCCCAACCTTTTGTCTTCATGATGGGAAAGAAATGTGTTTTTGAGTCAGAATTTAAATTTGTTGTTGTTTCTTGGTGAATTTAGCAAGCAGTCAGGATTTCACACAAGAAAAGTTGGGCCAAAAAAAGAACACACACATACCCACACAACAAACTGGGGAGTAATTGTGATTTGATTATGCAAAGCAGGTAAATGACAGTTTAGGCATAGCTGACTGAATACTAGTGTTGGCGGATGGGATTAAAGCAGCTGATCTGACAGCAGTGGAGATGGATAAAGCGTTGAGGCCAAACATCCTCAGTCTTCTAATTGGAATATGCGTTAATTGATTACGGGGCTCTTCATTTACAGCCGTGATTCTGTTGACACTGGGATTAAACAATAACCGGAGTTTAGCTCCTCGGCTCAAACGCCCCTCTCGCTCTCGCTTGGCGGGGAGCCAGGACTATCGCCAGCAGAACGCACGGGTCCAGGGGAAGTCCAGCCGCTCTTTCCGTGTCTCTCCGCTCCTAGCCAAATAACCCTGACAGAAAGGGAAACAAATAGCCGCTGTCTCTGGCATTTAGGCCTGGGGATATTTATGAAAGGAGCCTAACAGCAAGGTCAAATGCCGCCTGGCCACGGCTCCATTTATGCGTTGATCGTGCAGCTACCACCGACAATAACCGTCTCTCTGTCAGTCCGAACGCTCAGAGGACCGTTTTCATCTGTCACCTGAAAGATAAAAATCACTGTGGATTAAAAAAAAGGGGGGCGACAGAATGTAAGTGGCCTGTCTTGTCAGCGAGGTTTTTTTTTCTTTTATAAAGAGGGCAGCCTCGTTTTAAGCAGCTTATGAGGAGCCAGTAATAATTGAAGGGAATGCGTCAAAGAACAAATTAGTGTCCCTGGCAGAGCAGCTTTTATGCCACGCTGTCATCCATTAGGGACCCCCTCCGAGGGAGGTGTGTTAATGAAATATATTAGGCCGTGTAATTTAGAGCAACGCAGCCCACCTTGAGTCGTCTCCGGTGCTAGCAGGCTATCGCTGATTCGACCCCGCAGAGCCCCCTACACACACACACACACACCTTTTTTAACTTTTACTGTTGTTTTAATATGCATAGATGTAAGATGCAGTTTGTGCCTTAAGGTGGAATGAGAGGCTGTGATTTATTTCCACTGGGAGAGCGATGCAGCACAACAGCCAATAGCTGGATGGATTGTCAAAGTTTTAGCTAGCTCCTCTTATTAGGTGTTGATGTGAAACCCTCAGAACACAAGGGCTGCTGCACGTCTCTGTTAGGGAATCCTGTTCACGGGTCAGTTAGGACAAATACCTGTCGATGTGAGCATCATTACAATGCCCCTCCCTGGAGCGTGGTGAGAGCCAGAGGAATAGGCTGACTTGATGCATGTGTGGATGGAGCTTCGGTTGTGGAACTGCACCTTTTATGAGCTCTGTCTCCACCGAGCCATGAGAGGCCTTTGTATTAAAGGGTAGTTAATCTAAATAAAATGAGAATCGCTGTGCACCATCAGCACTTCTTCCAGTGGCCCCGCTCACATTAAATTGTCCATTCAGTAGCCCCCCCACCCCACCTCAGAACAATCTGAAAGCTATTCGGGCTATTTCTAGCAGCTGAATAGTAGAGCAATAAGTCCAAGTGGCTGTGACCATTAAAAAAATGTGAGATCTTGGCTAAAGCTTGTCTTAGTACATCATCTTTCAGCTGGGGGGGGTGTCTTACCTCATGGTGATGATCCACCTTTAACTGTAAAGGGTTCAGTCTGCTGCAAATGAACCACTTAACAGTGAACATCCTCACATGTCTGAAGGCATTTATACCTACCGCTTTCTTTCTGCACTCGCAAAAATGAAAAAAAGAGTGCGTGAGAAACTCACGTCAACTCATCTGGCCGATCACCGAGTGAGGTGCCTGTTGGATTGATGGCTTCAAGAAGTAGCAACCGTTGTGTCCAATCCCCTGATGCTGGAAAGACCGATGTTACATTTGGCCTCCCGATTTCCTACAACCAATAGATATTTTAACGTGCATTTTTCAGATGCATTTGAAGCAGACTGACTGCAGTGTGCTACGTTATGAAAAGTTGAGGGGGTGGGTGCAGGTGGAGCGAGTGAGTCGAGCTGTCGGTCGTGTCATTCAAGGAACTCCCCTCTGAGGATGCCATGCAATGTGTTGGGATCTGCTCATTCATCACCGTCAGCGAAGAGGGACCCCTTGTCTTTCACCCCCGCGCCCCCGCGCCCCCCCCACACCATCCCGTCTCTCTTTTACTCTTTGTGTGGCAATCAATGGCAGCAAACGTCACTCATCTTCCCCGCCTGCTGTGCTCGGCGCGGCGGGCGTTGAAAGAGGCCGGCTTCGTTTTGCAGCAAAGTGCGTGTTGTTAAAATAGTGTCTATTCATGGGCGGGTGCTGTTCGGCGCTGGCCGCTGGTTGCGACGGAGCCACGGAGTCGTTTGGGCAGAGAGAGGGCCCTTGTGGGAGGACACTGCTCTCTTTGTGTCGCTCAATCCCGGGAATGTATGTTGTCCGATTTTTGACACATCAGATCATTGTGGCACTAAATAAGTAGTGCCTGCCACATGATTAACTGTTGACCCCCCCCCAACCCCAAAAAAAGGAAAAGGGGGGGAGGCCTGTATCTGGGGGAGAACAGATAGAGGAGGCCACATCTTGCTGCTAGCAGCGCATGCTAACAAGAGAATTAATGAGAGGATACAGCCTCCTGTCGAAGCCGCCACCATCCATCTCCACTGTCAGGGAGTTGGACAGAAGTTAGTTGGAGACTGATTGATGATTAAGCCCCCCGCCGAGGGAAAGGGCTGAGCACTGTCAGGCTCCAACAAGCTAACGTGTATGGGAGCCTCCAGGCGGCCCAGGCAACCAGCCCCAGCCCCGGGAGGTTTTAACATTTCAAATGAGGAGCGAGGGGAAGCCAGGAGTCAAGAGGTCCTCAGATGTCCTGACGCACGGCTGATTGATAAGGTGTGAATTTAATACAGCGAATGGCTGTCTTTTACCACTGCTCCAGAGCTTAATTATGCAAATGACAGGTGTGTACAGGATCCACAGGGGACGCAAATGGACCTAAATCACTCTGGATTAAAAGAAATTGTTGATGGATGGGAGCTCTTCCTCTCACCGCCGCTCTCTGCTTCCTGTGAATGGTAGCATTCTTCCACAGCCCAGGGCTGTCCCTCCTCCTTGTCCCGGCCTGACAGGTAGCAGCCAGACACAAAGACAGGGTTCTTCTCTGCTCTGGTGTTACCACAAGTGCAGTCGACAGTGTCCCGAAACTGATCACTCACTGATCACTCGTGGAGACACAAGGTTTGGGGGAAAGGGAATGATTACTGGATTGATCATCAAAGTCAAATTCAAATTCACTGGTTCCTGGGGCTCAATTGTGAAGCTTTATTGCTTGTGGGATATCTTGGATTTTGGACCACTGGCCAGACAAAACAAGATATCTGAAGACATCAGCTCAGTCAGGGGACTCATGATGGATATAATTAATAATTATTTTTTTTTTCAAGTCTTAAGAGTGCAAGATTAAATCTTCACTCTTTTGTTTCATTTCGTATAACCATTAGTGCAAACCCAGCAAATACTGAATCTATCGTTGTAGATACCCTTCTTCCTTCCTCCAAATTATAATTTATTACCAAAATAGTTAGTTCAAAGTAATGTTCTGTTGATGGACTGATGAGTTAATCAGTGAATTGGCTTTCCTCAAAATGAGTTAACAGTTGAATTATCTCTGCTTTTGATCTTCAGTACATTTTCTATATTTTATGATAAGATACTTCCCTTTCTTGCTGTATTCAAACTGCCTTAAAAGTTGCTTCAACAGTCTTTATATCTTAGCACTGATTTCCTACATTCCAAGATTTTCCGTATCAGGCCAAAAACTTGCAATATGTTGTACGAGCAGGAGAGAGAACAATGGTTTCGAGATTACAAAAAAAAAGTCTGGACAAAAGGGTGTTGCATTTCAGTGGAAGTTACGCTGCTAGGAGCAGCTGCAGCCTCGTCTTCCCGACTTAAAAATGTGACAGTATTCCTTTGCACTCCTTTAGCTCCATCTCGTTCCCTCTCATTAGCAGAGACTGAACCACAGCTGCTTCCTCAGAGCATGAAGAGAAAGGCAGAATGTTTGAATATCGTGATTTGGCAAGCCATAATGATGAACATTTATTTGACTTCCACATCCAGTGGCCCCTTTTTAAAACATACACACACACACACTTCCAAATCAGAAGTCAAAGCAAGAAAGTTGCTTCCCGGGATACGCTGGCTTGAACCGGTGCCAGCAGCGCTTTGTGTGGGATCCAGCTTCCCCCTGTCAACACGTCAAATCATAATACAAATGCCTCATTTTACTTATGAGAAAAAAAAAAAACCTTGACGAGGAAGCTCATTCATCGAGTCATTTGGCTTGGTGACTATTTGTCTCAAAGTTTTATTCAAGTGAACTGTACTTATTCATCTGCTGAAGCAAATGAGAGGGAAGAAAAGGCCCGTCACGACTAATTATTTGCTCCAGCTGGGTTCTGCGTTTGCAGATGTTGCGCAGAGGTAAAGATGGATCTGAGCCACGTCATCTAAAGCTGGGGGAGCGGAACTTAAAGGAGGACAGGAGGCTGCCGCTGCCTGGTCACTGGTAATGGGTTTGTCTCTCCCCTCCGCTGATAAGCCTCAGCCACTGACTCATGCATACATGAATATCAAGCAGCCGACGGAAAGGCTCAATCCACTCCACTGCTGTTGGTGCACAAACCTTGTTTTGGGAAACACGACTGGGAGCGTCTGAAGCGAACCTTGCTGAGATGTTTTCCAAGTATGAGATTCCTGTTGTTTTTTTTTTTTTTTTTTACTCTTAACTCTTGAAAACAAGCTCAGGTATTTTTTACAGCCTTATGGCAAGTTGACTTAGCCATTCATACCATTTATTGCAATGTTCTGGTTCATTTAGACCCAGAAATAACACCAGGTACTACACGTGTATATTGACAGATATTAAAAGTAAAGGTTTCACAGGTTTGCAAGAAATATCAAACAAAAGGTGTATGATTCGGAAGAAGAGTGAGAGTAACTAAGATACATTTGTTTTGACACTAAGTTTACATTTGATCATTTTGTTGCAAGATGGGTAATAATTTCTCATATGATTTCTTAACAGATGTGTTGACCATTAGTGCAATTTGTGGATACTGGATTGTGTGTGCGTGTGTGTGCACTCTGGTTCCGACAATGGAAAGAAAAGGTGGGATTTTAGATGCAAATTGCACCGACAGCTATTTCTTTCTTTTTCAAGAAAGCAAAGAGACCAAACCAACCCGGGGAGTGATGAGTTATCAGTATCCAGGTCTTGGAATCTGACCTGTCAGTCCAAATTTGAGACCCTCTGTGGCATCATGTGAAAAGACAGAATCCCAGTAAACATCCCCCATTCTCACGCAAACAAAGCCATATGGCAGGTTATCTTGGTAAGGGACTTTGTTAGACCCCCCCCCCCCTTCTTAAAAGGGAGACCTTTGTGACTCTGCGTCAGATAGTGTTATTTCCAAGGTGACATCAGAGTCCGCATTAGGCCATGCATGGGGTCAGTGAATATTAACTTCATTTACACATGGCTGCAGCCCGACACAGTGCCACAAAGGAGGCCTGCCCGTTGTGTTTAGTAACGTGAGCACCCAGGCTGACAGGACACTGTCAGGACGGAAGATGGATGAGCGCAGCAGTTGACCCCTGATCGCCAGCAGAGTCACCTCTCCGGCCCCCCTCACCCCCCTCTCCCTGCATGACAAAAGAGCCCTCCCCCACGGTTCGGCGGCCCTCATCTCCACTTGCACTAACAGGTTCAGACATCTCCATCGATCTCCGCTTCCATATCTCTTGCAAATTCGAAACGTTTTGCCCTCTTTAGCTCTCCAAACTGTGGAGCAGAGGCCTTTCTTTTTTTTTTTTTTTGTAATCGCTCGGCTGGCGACGGCTTGAAAGGGATGCGATCAGACAGGCGAGCTCCGTGTCAGGAGACAATGTCTGTCGGTGTTCTGTGTTGTGTCCCTGTGGCATGAGGGTGAAAGTGATATGTGACTGGGCCCAGGGTCTTTGCACCTTAAGAAGCAGCTGGGGGGGGGGGTGGGGGGGGGGGGTGTTGTTGGTGGGGCTGCTCCTCTGGGAGGCTCCAGACCACTGCCTCTGTACTTCAATCTTCCCTGAAAGGGGAAATCGATAACTTATTACATAACTTCACACTTTTTTCCTCCACTTACAGCCAGAGCGGAGGAAGCAGGACTTAAAATGTGCTTAAGATGGCTCTGTTGCCAGATAGTCTGACGTTTCTTCCAGAACATTGTGTTACAATGAATCATTCTCTGCAAAACAGGAGCTGCCTGTGTGTGAAAATAAATAAGTTCAGGTTAAGATTGTAATGACCGCTCTCCTTACTGAATGCCCTCCTGATGATTTTTAGATTATCTGATGAATTTCTTGGTCAATCAAATCTGTGGACCTGCCTTGATACCACTGGGGTAAATAAGAAAATTAGTTTTTTTATTTGGGTGAAGTGACCCTTAAGCAGCAGTCCAGATCTGCACAGCGATCTGAAGCCAAGCGTCTTAAGTGTCTTTTGTCGGGGGAGGCCTGGACACAGCAGTGACGAGTGGCCAGTTTGACATGGCTCCACTCCTTTCTGTCACAGCTCTGCGACTGAAGGAGAGGCTGTGGCGGATTTGAATGGGTGGGGGGGTCGGGAGGGAAGGGCTGGCAGGCTTTGGCACAATTCAGAGATAATGCTCAGTTGCTGACTAGAGGCATTTTCAGTGCCGATTTCGCTCAGGCTGCAGGGGGCTGTGGACCGGGTCAGACCTCTGGACCCCTGTGCTTTCATCCCCGAGAATGCAGAGTCCTCGCTTCGTGGCGGCGGCGTCTTTTAGCACAGCTCCCCTTTCAGAGCTGACCACCTCATCCATTAAAGGTAGCCGCCTGGCTGGCCTTAAGGGCCATCTCTCCTGTTTCCATGTGAGTTAAATGAACTAAACAAAAGGCGATTAGGCAGGGACATTTTCCATGTCACTGAGAATCCATTTCAAAATGCTCACTCTGCATGATAAGAAGCGGAGACCTCTTAGGAGGAGTGTGTGCACGGACTCGAGATTCGGCTCAGACGAGAGCAAGAGGCCGTAAATTCTCTGATGTAATGAGTTTAATCTTAAAATGCCCTTCATTTCCCACCTCTAAATCCATGCAGGGAATCAGCAGGGGAGCTGAAAGAGAAAACAGGTGTTCAACTTTGTTGTTTGCAATTTGTATTGCTGTCAGCAGCGACGCTAATGCAGCCTCTGTGAGATCATACTGCGTTCCTCCTTTATAGTTCACTCATAACCTTAGTTGCATTTGTTTGATCGTCTCAGCTTCACATTTTCCTTTGAACAAATTGCAGAAAAAAGCCAACTTTACTCCGTCTTATATACTGTCTGACTTCACATCCATGTCTGTGGGCCATTAGTTCATGTAAGATGTGAATACATAAATAAGGATGAACATTCCACAACCGGACATTGTAGTTTTGCTCCAACAGCAACAGATTTGTTGGGGGCTGGTAATACACATTTGTTGCTCTAGTGAGTAGAGAAGCAGGATGGTGTATGATCATCTGATCTGTGGTTTTGTTGACAGTATGAGAAATGTGGATCACCACCATCCTTGTTCTCTATAGGGTCTTTTCAGGCAGTTACACTTTCCTCCACAGGTTCATGTAGCCATGCAGGTAATTTTGCTTTTATTTGTCCAAGTTCTGAATGATCTGTTTTTGGGATATCCATTTATATCCTCCAATAAAATGGAGATGAATGGATATTATTTGTGGGACATAAAAACTCTAATCTCTTTTCATGGACACTACCCTGATTCATCTGTGCTGGATGATAAGCGCTAAATTGCATGTAAATTTACAAATGTGTGAACTGACCCTTTTCTAGTGATTGTGGTTGGCAAGGCTCAAGCTACATGTTTGAGGGTAACCTGACACAAAAAGAGATGGTTACTGCTATTGACAGTAATCTGTATTAGGACCCGATAGCAGGGTTCATTGGTTTGCTGTTTTAGCAGAACTGTAGCATTAATTTCAGCAGCGTTCGCTTCAGTTTGAGTATAACTTAATCAGCGGCTGTCTTTGATCTCAGCTGTGTACAGCCAAGCAGGCGTTTCCTCCAGGTTTACCCTGCTTAGAGGGCAACACGGTGTAAGGGAATGCTAATCTTCTCTTTGTTTCTCGTGGAAAGCTACTTATCTCCTGCCAAGCACAGGTACTGCGGCTGAATGGGCCGATTGTGTGTCTGTGCCGAGTGCAGCGGCAGCCAGACAGTCATTCCAAATATGCGTGGGGTGGAGGGAGGATCCGGCACAATATGACATCAGACTCTTTAACTGTTTAAACTTATGTGTCAGTGGCTCTTTATTTCTTTACCCTCATTGTAAGCATGTCCTGAAAGCCCACTGGAGGTGTTTGAGATCAGCCTGTTTGGAAGGGGTTTGACATTGAGAAACTCTATCTCCGTCGAAGAGATTTTCAGCACCACCTGGGTTCTTTTCTTCTTCTTTGTGTGTTTCGCCACTGTGTCCCGGAGCTGGGCAGGCGCCTTGCCTCTTCGTAAATGGGAGATTAACATGTCTGCAGGCAAAAAAAGCCAGCTTCTGAACCTCTCTTTCTTTAATGGTGTAAAAAAAAGAAGAATCAAAGTGGTGCAATGCGCTCGGATAAAAAAAAAAAACACCTGCTGCCACCTTTGTGATCAGACTGAAAAACAAAACGTGTCTGAATGTGAAAAATTACAAGTACAAAGTATAAAGCACAAGGAATATTTTGCATATATTAGGATACTGTTGATACAGTTTAGAAGATGCAGAGGCTATAAATAAAATGTTAACAAGACACTATCGTAAGCTGGAGAGGTAGCTTGTCTTTAATCCAGGTGCATAGAATTTTTCAAAAAAAAGAAAGGAAAATGTAAAAACAAAAAATGTAAACCCCATTGCAGCCACAAATGTCCACACATCACCCAGAAGATGAGCTCAGTTCAGCTGTCCTTTGGCTTTTCGAGCAGAAGAAATATACTCAGCTTGATCTTTTTTTTTCTCCGGGTCTGCCTGCCCATGTCGCTCTGAAATTACTCACAAGATGTACTGCCTCTTGCATTTGCAGGGGTGAAAACACCATGGGCTTTAGTCTGTAAAAAGCGATGCAGCCATAGTTCAGCGTGCATAAAATGCCAGTAAACTTGGCCTGATGAATGTCCGCACCAGGGCCTATTTATTGAGGCAAAGAACATAAGTCACATCTAATAAAATGCAAAAAAACATAGGCCCGAGGCTACATTAATGCATGAGAAATAAACTTGGCATGAGCTATTGACACCCGTCTCTATAATCATAAAGCACGGTCATGGTCCTAATCGTATGCCCTGAGAGTAAAGCTGAAAAACATAAATGCAGGAGTTGGGTTTTTAAATGGCATTTCATGGTTGTGTGAACATCCAACCAGACACGGGGCATTTTGAAATGGCTGACAGAGAATGTTTATGGCAGTATTAACACTGCATTGCAGCATAATAGAAGTGATCAGACAAGTTTGAGGGAGAAGATACCTTTTGCTTTTGCTTTTTTTTTTTTTTTTAATAGGTAGCACTGGATAGCTGAGATGAAATGTGTCCATATGACACCTGTCAGCTACCGAAAGCCGACCTTCTTAATTTATTCTTGGATCGTGCACTTGCGATCCAGCCTGAAAAGTTTGGCTTCTTCTGCTACAATGTTTGCAAGTCAAGGTTTCGGCATGCGTCTGTTTGTCCAGAGCTTTTGAACTCATCTCAGCAAAGGGAAATTGCTCAGCGAGAAACATGTTTGTGACGCCAAGGATTGCATTGCAGGAGAGTACCATTTTAGTATTGTTGCCAACACTCTGTAATCTCTCTGTAATTATGCCCGAATATAGAAAATAATATAGATGTAGAAACATTTCACACAATACCAAACCCCAGGAGGGCAGCTCAGCATGACACTGAGACAGCGACGCAGGGAGGAAGCGTACTTCTAAAAACCAAAGACGACAGGCTCTTCATCGTCCGGGCCTGTGTTTAGAGTTGATATTTATAAAGATGCTCCCATATCAGACCGGCAGCGGCCGTGGCAAGCGTTTTGCGGAAAAGCAATGGTGTTCTTTTGGAAATAAGAAAATAAACTGTTTCCTTTATCACGCTTGACCCGCTCCACCTGGCATTCATCAGCGACCGGGCCTGCATGTTGGTCCTGTCGGCTGCTCTCCTCCCTCTGCCTCTTTTATCACTCTAATGGGGTGCTATCTCCAGGCTGCTCTCTCCGGGTTTCCGCAGCCCCGCTCGGGCTCCCTTCGGCACGCATACTTTCCACATCCATCCCGACACATGGGCGGATTTAACACATAATCAGGCCGGACAGCAGGGCAGCCTGAGAAGAGGGGGGTTGGCGGGGGCCGGACCTGACAGGACTCATCATGCTAGGACTGCGGAGACAGAAAGGCCCACACCAGTCAGTCTCACTCTGTCTCCGGCACTGTGCAAAAAAACACCGAGGGAATCTCCCACATTCCCACACTGTGACTCGCTCTGACCCCCGTCTGCAGCAATATTGAGACAGATGGGGAGAAACTCAATATCCCAGCTGTCCTGCTTGGACAAGCCAGTCCCCTCCGTGCTGAGTAGTAATAAGGATTGTAACCTTGATTGGATTTGTGGATTGTAAGCAAGCATGGACGCTCTGTCTCCAGATTTTGCAAGACACATAATCGGCATACGATCAACAATCGGGACAATACGATACTGAAATCAAAGCAATACTTTCTTTGATACACCTCCTACTTTTTAAATCTGCATTGCCACAAGGGTCGATCAGAGCTAATGTCGGGGAGAGACTCGGTATCCCTGCTGCCCTGCCCGGACAAGCCAGTCCCCTCCATGCTCAGCAGTAATGAGGACTGTAACCTTGATTGAATTTGTGGGGTTGTAAGTAACTGCAGCCAAGGACGGACATATCATACTTCTCTAAATCTGCATCCCCACAAGGGCCTGTGAGAGATAATGCTGTAATGTGTCAGCATCCACGGGGTCCGCACCAATGACTTTATGGATAATTTGGCCCAAAATGTATGACCTGTGCAGACAAGTAGCATAGTATAAACTGGAGGAATGCTCGGTCAGAATCATAGTCATGCATTGGATGATGTATGACTCTTGATACTTGATCTGCTACCCAAAAAAAGACAGAAAAAGGCCAAAATTTGGAATTTAGTCTTTCATCAAAGGCACAGGTTTCAGATTGTTGCCCCCCCCAGCTCCTGGTCATAATAAAGGTAGTACCCTTGACTGGATCTGTGGGTTGTAAGCAAGGAAGTTTTTGGGGGGTTTTCGGTTACAGTGAAAACTGGAGCTTGGATATTTTTTAATACCTCATAAACCTTCCAATATACTTCCTGCACCTGCACAGCCGTGACGATACCCACCATGTAAATACCGTCATCTGCTTTTGCACCAGGCTCTGCAGCATTCTGGGTCGTATTCAGTAGCTTACAATTTTTGATTTGTGGATGCTACTGATGGATTTTCAGGTTGGCACTGTAAATTATTAACCAACCCCAGCAAGTACATAGAAGGCTACACGGGACTGGAAAACAGCACATTTTGAATCTGATCTTTCAGCAAATGCACAAGATTAACTGAGAGGGGGCATTACCATGGCGTCACCCTCAGACAATGAAAACAATTATTTTCTATTTTGGCCAGGACGGGACATGTCAGGCTGTCATGAAAAGGAGTCATTGCTGCCCCCCCATCTGTCCATGACCCAAAGAGTGTCATGACATGGGCAAAGAGTGAGAGAAACTGGCCATGATTCAAGAATGTTAAGAAACTCAGCGTGGAAGAAAAGGGAAATAAACCAAGATCTCACGAAAATACAGAAATCCCTTTTGTGTGTGTGTGTGTGTGTGTGTGTGTGTGTGGGCGTGCGCATGTCTGCGTAAGATAAGGAGACTGTCTTACTCTCTGTGCCAGCATGGGCTCCAATGGAGACACTTTATTCGCAGAAGTGTTTGATCATCTCCGTCCCATTACTCTGAGGTCCTCTCTTTTCTCAAGCTCCTCTTACTCTCTCTGTATAAAATTGCTGACTAACCCCACACACACACACATACACACACATACACACACTGAATAAAAGTGCTTGACCCATGGAAGGGAAAGTACTGATGCCGGTTCTGTAGCCTGCCGAGGAGATGGCTGGAATGCAAGACTTTGTGTTTGTTTTTTTGGGGGGGTGTCTCTGCTTAACCTCAACCCACTTCTCGAAGGACTGACTAATTTCTCAGTGTCGTAAATAAGCTGGCTGTTGTGTCTGCCACTGAGCTTTTTTTTTTGTCTTTCACGGGCCGTGTCAACAAGCACACAAGCCATTAGTCACTCTCTATCTGTGCTTGAAGACGAGACGAGACAGACTTACATAAATGGGCCTCTTTTTCAAGTAGTCACGCTTACACACTTCATCCTTTCAAATGTAGTTACACACCGGACTGTAAGTCATCTTGTCAGAGTCGGTGCAGGTTGTGAAGAGGCTGGGGCTTTGTACAGTGTTGGAACATGTTTGTGTGTCAGTGCTTGCCAGTAAAGTGTCAGTCATTATGCCAGGTAGCAGGTTACCGGGTAACCAGAATTGGCTGTTGTAATTGCTCTGTAGATGTTTCCACTCAGAAGGAGAGTGTTGTTGCGGTGACAGTCGACGAAGAGCCTCACCCTCACCGCCGTCCTATCCCGCCGTCTCAGGGCCAGGGAGGGAATTCGGCTGGGGCAGGAATACCGGGCCTGGGAAGGCTGCGTTTGTACTTGTCACTCAGTGCTCTGCCGGCTGTGCTTGTGTTTGGGGTGGGTGGGTGGGGCTGCAGAAACACTTGGTGCCCGTGTCGTACAGGCATTCAAATTTTGAGGCCTCATTTGCCGCCTTGTTGCTTCTGTAAACATTTCCGGGTGCCAGAGCCAGTCGGACGAACTGATAAACACATGGGCTGTCACTGGGGGAAAGAAAAAAAAAAGCATGGAAAATGAAGTGTGTTTTACTTGAGAGCATGAGTGAAATGACAAGTGCAGAGAAGTGCCAAAAACTACAAAAATAAAGGGCCTCATTTTGTAGTCTTGGCCGTCATTTTCCATAAATTATGATTACACTGAAAGTCATTTCTCAGACTGGGAGAGCATGTCAAAACTGAAGTTAGACAGTCGTGCAGCCAGCAGTTACATTAGCATGGATGCTAATACCCGCTTCATTATTTCTCTGCTTGTGACAGTGATGTATACAAGTATACATTGATGTATACAAGTACAGCAGATTCCATACCACTCCAAGTAATTCACATTAAAATGAAGGCAGTAATGGGTTTTACCATGAAACCAGAAGTATTTACAGTTACAATCTGTGTCTACCTCACTGGTAACTGAAGATTAAGTTACTTAGCTGGACGTTGGCTTTTGTTTATGATGAAATCATGCGGCTCTACTATGTTTTCGAGAAGTTTAATTTTGGACTCCGATGCTAACACACGGAGTAGGTGCTGAAGCCATGTTGTTCCCTTAAATATAATTTAAAAAAAGTTGTAGGCCTAAAAAGACAGGCTGCTGTATGACTCTTTATATTTACTATACTTAGATTTTGGGAAAAAAAAGCGCTTGTGTTGGATCAGTACATGGTATCGGCTGATATCCAGCATTTGGGCTCTGGGATCTATACTCAAGGAGAATAATGAACCCAATACCCAATACAAATGCTAAGATTAAAGTTGTAATAAAGCAGAGTTATTCCTCCACGTTTTGTTTACTGAGGAAAGCTCTCCCCTTCCAGGCTTTGTACTCGTCTTAATCTGCACCATGGATCCTCTTGTTTGCTGGAGCGCTGGATGCGGTGCAGATAGCCCGGGTCCCCCCCTGCACATCGGCCACCCAGCAGACGAGCTCTTGGAAACCCAAAGGCAAACAGACTCCCTGGCTTATCAGAATGTTTAAACAGCACTGCATTATGGGAGAAAGCAGTGTCTTAAATGGGATCTAGCCAATCTTTAACCCGCTGTAGAAAGCCCTTCAGTGTCATTATCAGCATCCATTGGGGGGGGGTGTTTATACAAGTATCAAATACTGCGAGCAGACATGGTTTACTTAACTGTTTGTCCAACATTAGCCCTCCTCAGAATGGTACATACAGTAAAAAAGTAGCTAAATATGATGAGTAAGCCCTTGTAGACAGTGTGTGTTTTTTGCCTGGTCAGCATTCAAGACCACCGCTCGCGGCCCCTTCACGGCTCTGTTTTCAATTGCCACTTCAAAAAGGTAAAGAAAGTTTAGAGATATAATCATGTTTTTCTTGTATCTTTTTATTTTTTCCTCCTGGAGAAAAAAAGTTCTTGTTTCATGAGGCTGTGGGGTAGATGGAGAGCGACAGGGCTTTCTTGTAGCTGAAATGGGGGATACCCTGATCTGATCCCCAGCTTCCTCTTCTGGAAATGTTGGAAATGAGAAAGCTCGGATTCCTCTCCGCTTCTTATCCCCGAGCTGTCACAAGAGGTGGTGGTCAAATTAAACATAAAGGAAAAAAAGCCCAGCAGAACAGAACTGAGATCTGTAAAAGCATGAAACCGGTATGAAAGTCATTGCTCATTTCCCCCAGTGGCTCATGAAAAATGCATTTTTTTCTTTTTATGGGGAGCTGTTTAGTGTGTTTAGAAATTGTGTGGCCTAGATTGCAGTTTTGCACCAGGCTCACGTAGCTCTGCTTTGCACACACACACACACACACACACACACACACACACACACACACAAACACGCACACACATGCCAGTCACAGCGGATTAGTTGACTTCAAGGCTAAAATAGCCAGACCCAGAATAGACAGTTTACTCCTTCCTAGTATTTAAACATTAACTGAGCAAATACATGATTCACAGTCAGGTTGTTGTGAATCACACGTTTGTTTTCCATCATCTCTCTGTCTTTGTCATTACTTGCTCTCGCTGCGCTTTCGGGACCTGAGATCAGAACTTCTCAAAAATGATGAGTGGGTGAATTAGTCGGATTTAAGGGCGTAATTCTTAAACTGCCGTCTGGCCTTGCAGACAGTGACAGGGTTTTTTCGATTTGTCGTATCAGGTTTGTATACGCTCTCGGTCAGAGGTCAAATGTTGAAACAGTCCGTGCACCAGTGCCGGACATGTGCGCTTATCTCCTCTCCTCTCAGAGATAGGACATGCTGTGAACTGGCCGGACCTCTCCGCTGACCCAAGGATTCGGCAGAATAAAAATAGCCTTGTTATTTTCCTCCCAAAGCGAGAGGTTGTAGTTTATCTGGGAGGCGAATGCTTCAGCACGAAGCCGTTTTGCCGACATGGCTCGGCTTCGCTCGATGAAGCCCGAGGGGGGCAGGTTCATGCAAATTCTGGCTGCTCAGAGACAAGAGGACAATGGTTCTGTTCTGTCATGCCCCGATCACAATGGGAATTCAGGTGTGAAGCGAGAACCTTTTTTTTTCAGACTGTGTTTGCACAAGACTAATCACCCAAAGACATTGGGTGATCCACCGTACCTGCTGAGATCATCGGCGAATAGATTCCTGTGTGAACCTGGCTCAGCCGGGGTTTACTAAATAAAAGAAATGGTTTGTAGAAATCCAAATGTCAGCTGAATTTAGGGGTGGTTGTCTTTTGAAGTCCCTGGCCATTTTGTCTGAAAGTGATGAATCAATCTGTGAAGCCTCACTCTTCACTGGAACTGATATTTCGTTATGCACAGATATGGGGAGGATTGATAAATTGCATGAGATTCTTATTGTACACAGTTTGTGCAAACAGGGTTTATAGCTGTGTTTTAGTTTTTCTCATGTTTCCTCATTTTTTTTCCCTCTCCCTTCCAAAGCGTGCGGTCGAGGCTTCTACAAGTCGTCCTCCCAGGACCTTCAGTGCTCTCGCTGCCCGGCGCACAGCTTCAACGACCGTGAGGGCTCCTGGCGCTGCGACTGTGAGGACGGCTACTACCGGGCGCTCTCTGACCCGCCGTCCGTGGCCTGCACGAGTAAGTCGAGCCAATACTATTGCTAGGTAAACACACGGCGCAGACCGCTCGCCAGGATCTGAATTTAAACAGTCACACATGCGAGGAGGAGGGAAAAAAAACACACACACTCTGGTCCCCGCTGGGGCCAGACCTGTTCAGTGGGTCTGCTTGCAACGGTCTCATGAAAGGCCCAGATGTGTTCCATAGCAGTTCCTCTTTCCCCTCCCAGCATGTCATTATAATTATGTTTGCAGGCTCGCGTGTCTGTTTTCTGTCTTAGCTGGTTGCTAATGATGAGAGGAGCAATTTGCCATTTCCCGTCTGAAAGATTGCAATTACAGTCAGTGGCGGCGGCCCGGGCAGCACCCTGTCTTCATTTGTCCTGACCAGTATAATGGCTAGGTGACAACCATCGATGGCTTATTTACACAGACCGGGGGTGGGGGGTGCGTGTTCAGTCTGAGTCGGGGGGGGGGCTTGTTTGCTTCCATCCTCAAACATATTTATTTATATCAAGGGGCTTCTGGGTGTTTATTTTTTAGTTCCGTTAGCCTTCAGCTAACATGCACAGGGAGTGGCACCACCCTGGGGAAGTGGGGGTGGGGGGCAATGTTAGCACTCAGGTTTATCTGAAGGTAAACAGCACCCCTAAATATAATCGCTGCCCCTTATCTGTGTGCCTTCATTTTACTGATAATGTATCACAAGGCCCCCGGATAGACTGGCCTCTGGCTGCCAGATAATATAAACATTCTTTTTTTTCCTTTTTTCGATATATCTATTTTAAAAAAATTATAAATAAGCATTTCAGATAGTAGTCATTTATTTTCTATCATTTTCTTTTGATGAAAAACAACAACAAAAACCAAGCAGATATGCATATGCCAGAAAATCAGCATGCCTGGTTCCCATCCTGAGCGGTGCCGCTTTCTCCCTTAACACCCAAAGTAGGCCAAGTCAGAATCTGTAATGTGTGTGTGTGTGTGTGTGTGTGTGTGTGTGTGCATGGATGTGTGTGACAGTGAGAGAGAGAGAGAGAGAGAGAGAGACTGCTTGTGAGCTATTATACAAGTAGTATAATTTTATAGGGCTGCGTTGGGTTGTCTGTGCATTAAATCAGAGAATCAAAGAGAGGATTATACAGATTGGAGTTCAGATTTAACGTTGTAAATTTCACATGAAGGGGAGAAAAAGAGTAATTTACGGGTGTCTGTAACGTGGCGTGTTGAGCAACTTCTCTGTCTCTGCCTGGCCTGAAGCTTTCCATTGTTTTCAGCATGTCCTCAGCAGGCAGGTGTGTTTATATGCTGCCAGATGTGAGTGAATTATTTGGCTTTGCACCTTTTCGCAGAGTGATGAAGGATGACGTCTCCGGCCATCAGAGGTTTGCTATCGAAGTGATTAGATAGTAATGGGGGAAAAAAGTGCTATAATTAAAACACATGGTGAGATAAAAGGATGCATGGAGAAAAATATTAAGATTGGAACTTGGATAAGAAAGTTATCTATCTCATTATTAATGAGCTATGATTTCTCACAAGCATCATCTATCTTCGGCACATGAGCCTTCTCTTTTGCATTTTAGCTGGCTGTTTGTCCCCTCCATGCTTGACAGATTTGGAAGTAATGTTCTCTGGTTCTGTCATCTCAGTGCGTTAGCCGGTGAGCTGTCTGCAGCCGCTTCCATTCTGTCTGAGTGCTGAAATAGTTACATTGGGCTGGATTTACACTTGTACACGCAGAAAAAAAGCACTTTCAGAGTTCCATCACATACTTATTCTAATTATGTTTTCAGCGCGGAGTGTGTCCAATGATGAAGCAACTGACTCCAGTAAAGTGAAGTGTCATTATCCCATAATTGCAGCTGCTGTTGAGCAAAAAAAGTTCCACAGTCTTGCTGGGCAGAGGCGCATGTTGCAGCTCAGTCTGAACAGGTAAGAGTGCCAGGTGGCAGAATCGTAGAGTTCTGAAAATAACAATTGAAGGGAATCAGGGAGCTCGGCCTGAACATGATTTTTAAAAGTCCCTCCTCTGCCGAGCTCGGGGTTTATCTGCTTAACTCCCGTACCCGTCAGTGCCTGACACAAACAAGGACACGTAACTCGGGGCTGAGCAAACCCGAGGCCAGCCGGACGGCCGAACTGGACGCGTGGTGCCGCGCAGATCTTGTTGAAGAAGACAGGTCCATTACTCACTTCTCCAGCCATCCTAATCGCATGTTAACGCGCCCACGTCTCCCACTGCAGGACACGCATGTAGCGCTTAGAACGGGAGAAAGTTCCCACTCCTTCACCGTGTCCTCTGGCTGTTCCCTTCTGGGTAATCACCTTGGCCAAGTAGCGCAGTAATTACTGAAGTTGGCTAATGCACAGTTTCCATTATTCATTTTCATTAACTCCGGGTCTACACTTGATGACCCCATACCATTATATGTAAATATGTATTTTTAACTTGTGTGAATAGCTCCGCCGTCCTCCTCATTCACCTGCTGCAATTTTTGCACAGCCCCTCTGTTCGTGCATTTCCTCATTCAGTGCTGGATTAAGCCAGTGTGACCAACAGTCTGTGTGATTTCCTTCTTTCAGGCCTTATCCAGACCAGGAAAGAATAGTAATTGAAAATGAATTTGCACTGCCTGAACAAATAGCTTGATTGACAGATTTTTAAAATTTTTTTTAGCCAGGGGTTTGTAAAGCGACCATGTTGTAGGCCTTAGCAAAACAGTGAGATGGATCTTGGGCACAGAGAGATTAAGAACGTGTCCATGAGGATTTGAGAGAAAATGAGAGAAGATGTAACAAGACATGAAAAAAAAGAATCCACGCTGAATAAAGATGAGGGGGAAGAAGTTCTAAAAACATAAGATCCGAATACATTGTTTCCCCAAGTGGTATGAATGCTGATGAGTGTTTGTCCACTCCATTCATATGCAAAGTTGTGAGAAAAGCAGACAATATACAAGGGACAGCTCCGGGGAGGTGTTTTATACTGGAGGCGCAGCGTAGGCCGGAGCTGCTGCTGACAGGTTCCAGGGTGGACATCAATCATGCAACAGCTGTGAGCGGCTCTGGGGCGAGCGAGGGGCTGAAAAGAGCAGTTGTGAGTGGTCCCCCCTCCCCATATCCCCCCCAACCCAAAAAATGTGCCACCTCAACAAGTTGATATCCGTCAGAGGGTTCATCCTGCTTGGAGTGGCTGGGGCTGCGGGTGGGCGGGGGGTGTGCTGTGAGAGGGCTGCAGAATGCTGGTGGTGCCACCAGATATCAGAACTCATGTTCTCAAACTCATCATCTAAAAATCTTCTTTTCCATGTTGCTCTCAGAACAAAGCTCCAGCCCAGATTCACTTAAAGCGAAATGCAGGTTTAATCCACCTGTTTTATTTTCACAATGTCTTTCTTCAACCTTTTTTTTTAAAATTTGTGATCTTAGGGGATGGGGGCGTGTCTTGCTAAATCAGACCTTGTTGTCAGCATGCTTCCAGATTTCTCCAGTTACTTTGGTCAAGGTTGGATTTACCCTGCAGCCGGCAATGAGCTGCAGGCCCCCTTTTTTGGGGTCATACTTTTATTGAAAGCAGCGTCATTTAAGAACATGCAGAACAGACACAGTTGAAATACTAAGATCTGGACTGAATGCGATAATTGGAAATGAAAACATAAAGCCTCTTTGTCCCGGTCCCGGCCGTGCACATGTAAATTCAATGCACGGCCTATAGCAACCTGTAGTTCCGTAGCGATTTCGTCAAACGTTTCTTGGCAGCAAAAGAGAAAAATCTCTGAGCTCATAGCTTATGCAGGTGAAAATTGTTTAATGTGCTCTGAGCTTATGCAGCTGAAGTGCACAAAAATGTGCGTATTGCTCTAACGCAGTCTCAACGATGGTTTCCTGTAATTTTTTTTATCCCGTTCCTCGTGCCATCGTGCACCCTCCAGAGACAGCACACTTTTTTTTTTGTGAGTAGCATATCCAGTATTGAATTCAGTGCAGCATTAAAGTGATCCTGAAATTTTGGTTATTATGAGAACAGCAGTTAGAACCCCCTCATCTCAAAAAAAAAAAAAAAAAAATCTTCAAGCTCTTCTTCTCTTCAGCGTGGCTTCCCTTACACAGGTTCTGCAGCAGCCACATCATTAGAGGCTAGGTCACAGGGGTCACAACACACATTTGTAGAGTGAGGATTACCTCATGGGCGATTTGAATACCACTCACCCCTGCCGCCCCTCTCCCCGCGGTTCCCCAATTAGAGCGCAGCCGGCTAATAGGCTGTGGAGGGTTAAGGCAGCCCTGAGCACATCTCAAGGCCGATAAGCACCGGATTCTTCTCTCCTAAGCTTGGATTTAGTCAGGCCTCACAACTCTGCACAGAGTAGAGATGGTCTTTGAATAATGACCTAAACATGATCCACTACTATGCTATGTGTTGTGTATGGTAGATTGTTAGATGTCGTGGCTACCTTTGTGCAGCTACAGGCTTTTTCTCATGGATTTTACACATGGGAGTCCTTTGGTTTTTCCACAACATATAAATTACTGCTTTAAATTGGTGCCATGTTTAGCATGCAAATGATGCAATGGGAAACACAAACGGAGCATGTACATTTTCCATATTCATGCACAAAACACACACACACTCCATGCTTGGTCACAGCGTTGGAGGGAAGCTACCAAGTGATTGAGACGTTTCAGGCTGTGGGGGCTGGCGGGCTAATCCGTGAAATGAAACTTGACTGGGAGGAGGGGTGAGAGGAGCGAACACGAAAGATAAGACAGTGTGGGGGGAGCAATGGGGGGGGGGGTGAAAGAGAAGAGGGAGAATGACAAGCCCTTGAGCTACGAGGATGAGCAGACAGACAGACGGCAGAGGGCTCAGGATGTGCCGCAAATCTGCGCTGCAGGTGAATCGGGGGCAGAAAAGTTTCGTATTCCTGAGTTCAGACAGAGCCTGTTTGGAGAAACAAAGAGACGCCAAGGCAGGAGAAGAAGAAAGAGGGTGGAACAGGTTGGTGTGCCTCAAACAAACCGGGGTGGATGTTATCTTACCATATCTGAGGGGAAAAGCGTGTATACCTTTTTACAAGTGGCATCACTGGAGGATGGGTAAAAGCCCTGCCTTGTCGTGTCCTCAGTGCTATGTCAGTGCTGAAGAATGGTCTAGCTGCACCCATTATCATCCTCCTACAGGGGAGAAAAAACACTCAAATTTGCACATAGGGAGCTAATCACTTACAATACCAAAAAACACCACAAGAAAAAGTAAAATAGATGCAGTAGATTGTGCTAGCTCCAGTCAAATCATTTTCAGCATGTAGGTTATGAGCGCCGAGGTCCTTTCCTGTGGAATTTTGAAAACAGTAACAGGCAGTCAGTGGAAGGGGAGAATGCCATGTGAGACATGCAGCCAATGGCAGGCTTATACCCACAGTCTACATGCAGTGAGTCAGACTAGTCCTGGAACTGTCGTCCAATCCAGCCCTGATTCTGCCATGTTCGTGTGAAGAACAAAAACAAAAAGACAGCAGTCACACAGATCCAGCAACGATCCAATCTAATTTTCTTTCTTCTCTTGTGGCTTCAAAATCACCACTTTGTGGCACCTGAGACTCAAATGAGGGCAGTACACACCAAATGAGATGCTATCATTGTTGACCATGGCCATAGAAATGGTGGGATGAAAAGGCTTCCAGGTGTGTGTGTGTGTGTGTGCGTGGGCGTCAGAGTGTTGAGACACACCCTCCCTGTGTCCGCAAGGGAAGATTGAGAGTGTGGGTCGAGTGTCAGTGCCAGGGCTGAAGTCGAGTGGCACTATCAGCAGTCACTCCTCTCCACTTCACCTGCCACAGGTGGCTCTTTCATCTTCCCAGTCCATGGTCTGTCTCTTATCTCGCCCGATAATCATGAATATGGATGTCTCCGCCGAGCCCTCCGTTCTAATGGGTGGAACAGGGAAAAACAACTAAGTGCTGTATTAATGAATTTTGTGATAGCAGTTTTGGCTCCATGCATATGCATGACCTGTTTTGTTAGTTAATGTGACAAATTTAATGAGTTTGAGAGCTCCCTCCCCAAGATTCCCTCAAAGAGCATTTCCTAAGAAAACAGAACTGCTTAAAACTCCCAGAGAACAAAAAGGCAAGATGTTCAACACAACACGAACAAACAAAAAATACAATCATATAATCTTTACTATGTTGGGGGGGTTATTTATGTCAACATATGGGTCATAAAAGCCAACAGCCTGGAATTTGAAAGACGAAAGCAGCAATTTGTTATTCATTGTTTTACGAGATGAGCTAATCTCCCTGCCATTACGTGCGCGTTTACAGCCAAACAGTCTGTGGTCATGTTCGCTTTTGATGCCACGGAGCGAGTTGTTATTGTACGTCAAGAGGAATTGCATATGGCAGATACAGCATGGTGATCATCCAGGTTTAACTCTTGTTCATAAATACTGCGGGTCAGCCAGTCTTTTTTTGGAGGACATTAACTTTAAGTGTCCTGCTGTCTACATGATATACCTTTCCAAGGAAAACCAGTAAAGCCACTGCCTCCAGCTGGGGCGGACAGTTGTATATTTATGGAGAACAGGAAGACTTAGAGGGTGGCTGTTTGTGGCCCCTGATTCCCTGCTAAGCATTTGTCTGACCATGTAACCATGTCTCAGTCGTTTCCACAGCAGCTGCAGGTTTAATGCTGTTAACAGTCGCTGTGTAAACAAAGTCCTTAATCCATCTGGATAAAGGTTGGTTCAAAATCAAAACATGAGGAACTGTACAGCGGTCAGGCTGAACAATCTCAGCCTCTTCGTGTGTCTCACAAAATGGGAATATTGTGGAAAAAGTTCCGTTTTCACCATCAGTTATTTAAGAATTGTTGATGCAGTAATTTGTGGTAAAGGAGCCCCAGCCAAGTGGCCGAATGTATAGATCATTATACTTTTCAGAAGTTGGACATTGCCGTGTTGTAAATGTTTTTTTGTTCGATCTTAAGAAATATTTGACATACAGTATTTCTGATTTTCATGAACTTTAAGCCATAATCATCAAAATGAAAACAAAAAAGACTGACACTTTTTATATAATGAATAATGAATACATGAAAGTGTACCTTTTCAAATTAAATTACAAAAAAAACTTTTTCCCGATATCCTACATTTTTGAGATGCACTAGTATATTTACAGTGACTCAAATTACCCTGTGTAATGTGACAATGGTTACTTGTGGTCAGGAACCCCAAACAAAAATGATCACACCTGTCAGCTTTTAGCATGTTTCAGCTGGAATGTTCAGCAATTTTGTTTTGTTTTTGTTTTTTCCATTTTGGCCAGCAACTGCCCTTTTTCAGTTTACGTGCCTCACCCTCATCAACCTCATCTCCAGTAGCATCAGGCTGGTTTTGTCAGCCGCTGATAAATGCTCTGATAAACCAGCACCACACAGCAGGCAGTAGCAGTCAGACATGATGGATGAACACAGTGAAGTGTTGTGAAAAAGGCTGGATGTTTTTCTCAACAAACCAAAACAAGAAAGTGACAGAAAATGTAACTTATGATCAACAAGTAAAACCAAAAACACCAGAGTAATGTTGAGAGTTGAGCAGTATGTCCACCATGTCTGCCGGATGTGTGTAAACACGTTCGCCACGTCAACTTCACAAAGCCATTGTAAGTCATATGTGTGTGACTTTTAGCTTGTTGTGGAGTTGTGAAGTAATGGAGCACAGACTTTCTTTGTGAGTTTGAGCAAACTTTTCAGAAGAAAACAAGCTTGACAAACTTAAGAAATCAAAGTTAGCTAATCTTTTAAATTATAATAGCAAAAGTTGCCCATTAGCCGTCAGTAGTTAGTAGTTGTTAGCATTTCCAGTGTCACGATGACTAATCATTAGGTTACAGGTTTTACTCTACTGCTACCAGCTACATTATGTTACAATCTGTTGAAGTGCTTTGACACGTTTATGAGAATTATATAGTTGAAGAGCAAAAGACATTTTCTGGGGAATTTTTACCAGAATATAGTGCTTTATAGTAGCTTTGTTAATATGCAAAAAATTATGTTTTTAACAATCTCATTTAATGAGTTGGTTGAACGTTAAGACTCTTGAATATGGATGTAAAATGAGATCAGATTAAGTCAATTTATTGATCCCTGAGGGGAACCCAGCAGAGGCAGCAGGGAGACAGGTTAAGAGGAAAGAAAGTCAAAGAAGGAGCTAGTTAAAGAAGATGAAATACATTTAAAAATAACAATATAAAAGAATAGAGAAATTACTTTTTTAAAAGCTCTACATCATATGTACATTTTAACATCTTAGACTGTTATTTGTGTGTAACTGTACAGTAGAGGCAACTCTGGTAGCCATGATATGGGACCTAGGTAAGGCTTGTTATGAATGATAATTCCCATATACACAATAAAACTGTGAAGTACGTAGTGGTATATGTACAGTATACTGGATGTACAATATATGGAACAATAAACACATACGCTACAGTAATAATGCAATGTTATGATGTAAATAAAGTAAAAAACAAAGCGAAGAATGGTTTAGTAGTGGGGTTACAAAATCATCATATCTATCTATCTATAACGGCCGTCATAAAAACTGTGTTGCATGTACAGTGACTATGCTGTACTGTGAAATTATTCTCCCTTTTGAAGCTCTGGGCTCCGCTGCTTGATTTAACAGCCTTGTAACATTGACCTTGGTGCCTGCCAGAGCTCACTTCCTTTCTGTGTACCTGCACCATTTTTTTCTGGATCTGAGTCTTATTATAATTGAGTGTCACTGTTTGGCTCTAGGGCTGAAGCTGGCATGTCCCGTAGTGGGTTTTTTTCCCCTCTCTCTTTCTCAGAGAACAGAGAAAGCACAGATCCAGTCAATGCGCAGCCTTGGCTGTCACTTTCCTTGGCACTCAGTTCTTTAATTCTGGTTTCCTCCGTGTCCACCTCTGACAGGACCTCCCTCGGCGCCACAGAACCTGGTCTACAACATCAACCAGACCACTATTAGCCTGGAGTGGAGCCCACCGGCCGACACAGGCGGACGGAACGACGTCAGCTACAGGGTTATATGCCGGCGCTGCAGCTGGGAGCCCGAGGAGTGTGTTCCGTGTGGGCCCAACGTGGGATATTCTCCCGCACAGTCAGGATTAGTGGACACTTATGTGACCATCATGGACCTGCTTGCCCACGCCAACTACACTTTCGAGGTGGAGGCTGTCAATGGGGTGTCGGACCTGAGCCGCACGCAGAGGCTGTTTGCAGCTGTTAGCGTTGCCACTGGTCAATCAGGTAAGGACTCCTACATCACTGTTTATTGATCATGCTGATGATGAAAATTTCACTGGGGTAAAAGTCACTTTTTGACTGAATTACCTTTGGTGTGGTACTTAACACAGAATACATTAGTTTGATCTTAGATTGAAAAGAAAATGATTGACCACATTTCCTAAACTGTTTCCTTAAAGCTGAAATTGGAAATTGTTGGCTCACACCTGTTTCCTGAGTATAGGTTTGCTTTGCGATAGCTGAGAGAGCATTACGCATTAGCAACATGGCAGTTGACAGTTAAGTTTTGATAAGCTCCTCCATTAGCATTAATGGCTGTAGCCTCATGTAATCCAAAATATTTCAAGAATGCACATTACCCAGATTAATTTAATGTGTATATCAGCGCTACAGTGGCAAACATTATTAGCTCAGCAATGATGCAGACTCCCAGTGGTACCTAAAGAGCTGGTACTGTATTTGCAGCTCGGTCTCAAGGGGATCTACCGTAATTAAAACGCTGTATTTTGCGGTGACAAACTCTAAAGCCTTTTCTTATTCATTATTTCTATGGATCCACTCAGGGTCCTTTTTCATGCTCGGGCATCCATGTAACACAGCTGGCCCAAAAGACTACGTTCTGTCCATGGGGATTAAAAGGAAGCTGCAGAGAGAGCACTGAATCTTTAGCTGAATATATAACCTCTGCTAACTACAACTGTCCTTTGGCATTTAATGGCTCATTTTGTCCTGCTGCTTTTACATCCTCGTGGTCTACTGGCTGAATTTCATGTCATCATTTTCATTCCAAAGTGTTCACCTGACTATTTTCTCTGAAAATATCCATGTCGATAGGTAGTGAATATCTGTGGGGAGAGATAGAAAGAAAAGCATCCTGTTGTGTGTGTGTGTGTGGAATACAGTGTTAGGGATGATGTACTTCACAAAGCTGTGTTCATGACAGTGACATGAGCTGGAATGTGCCCAGGGGTTGCTTGGCCAAGGACACAAGGACGTCAGCAGGAGGACGACCTGCAGGAAAAAAGCCAGGAAAAGAAAAAAGAACAATTAACACATGCTCTTTTCGAGTCACTCATAATTACACCTGGCGTGTTGACAACAGACAATTACTCAGTTTAACCGGCAGAATATTTAGCCATTAGCTATTGTGAAAGAGAGTGGCATGCTGGGCCAAGATGGGGTCATGTTTGTCATTTGGTGTAAGTGGCAACATTTAAACTGCTACAACTCTATAATCAGTGTATTTAGCTGGGATGGATCAGGTTGCTGATCATTTTGTTGATCAATACCATTGAATTTTGATATTTAATAATCTAAGATTAAAAAAAATCTAAATTATGCCATTCATCAATATCTGTAAACTTTTATCATTTTCTTTTAAATAATTACAAAGATGCCTTGCCTTTCTGAAGCATTTTACGCTATCAGGAGAGAACAGCCTCTTAAAAGGTATTTAGAGCATGACGCAATGCTAAAACTCCCTTTGAAACCCAGACTAATCAAATTCCTTTAGGGTTAGCAGCTCTTCAAGAAAGGGCAACCAAGTCCATCTGCTCAGTGGCAGAGCAGTGCTAGGATAGAATAATACTTTTAAATGACAGATGAATGTGCAGATGCTGGCATTAAAAAGAATACATTAAATATGCAGAAATCAAATCAGAATGGGTTTACCCTGGAGGCATTTTCCCAACTTGTATAATATAAACCATGATGCAGGATTATGCCACGTCTTCTAAACTAAACAACAAAAAAAGAATAACGACGAATATGACGATTTCATGGCCATCCACTTCAGGACCACTCACTAGCTTTCTCCCAAGCTTCTCAACCATAAAACACTGTTGTAATTGTGTCTGAGTTTTAACTATGATCATGTTGTGAGGTCAAGTATGACCTGTTTTGATTTTGATCAGGGTAGGGTCATGGTTTGGGTTGGGTTGACATAAATACTTCATTGAGGTTAGAAAGCACTTCTGTTCATGGTGCACTGCACAGCTACTTGGTTATCTAACAAGTTAAAAGAAACTAGTGTGGACTCTTAGTAGGAACCAGTTGGGTGCTTTGTTGATCCATCCTTCCAGCCCTGACTTCTCCTCTATGAAGCATTGTGGCAGGTCAATAATCAACACCAGGCTGATATTGACATCCTCTTGATGGGTCTCTCCTCTTTCCCGTCTCAAGCAGGCATTATCTCCACGCTGCAGGGCTCATCGTCCTGCTCACCGGACCATCCTTTTGCGTCCAGCGCTCTCTGGGCTGTTACGGGACGCTTGAGCACATTGTAATTGGAAGGTCGGTGCTTCCTAAAACAAATGCTCCTTCCTGAGCAAGCATGCAGGGCCGCTCATTACAGGATGACTGCATTATTAAGGCTTTTATGGCTCATCATTCAGAATTGATTAACCTTTGCGTGGTGAGGTGCCAGAGCCCCACAGCACCGAAAAAGAACCTTAAGAAAGGGAAGCCCTCTCCTCCAACCTCCCCATCTCCATCTCCCCGCGCAATCATCAGCATGAGCGTGGGTTCCAAGCTGGAGACCGCGCAAATGCAGATGGCGATCCATCTAATGAGGAATTTGCACCTCCCCTAATTACACTAAAGGAAATGTCTGGAACGAGGCTGGAGCTACGCAAGGTGCTGAGCACTTATTGTTCCCAGAAACCTAATTACCTCTCAGTTCTGCCTTAAATGAGTTTAAGTGGAGGCTGTGAGTGGTAAGCTCGATTTCTCCATCCTCGCGGCGGCTGAATAGAAATTCGTCAGGATATTTGCGGTTTTTAGCCATGCGCTGGAAGTTGAGAGCGCGCTTCAATCAGCACTCCATTGTGAGTCAACAGTGCCACAGAGCCGCCCTCCGAGGGGCCCTCGGCGCTATGGCTTTCCTCAAGCGCACTTGTAAACAAGGCCTTTTGTTCTTCCTGCATGCTCGCAAGTGGGCACCGCTCATAGAATAACCATTAATATTTATTCAAGCGGGGTGTTCACATCTCTGAGCCAGAAAAATAACCGTGGAGAAGGGCACAGAAATAGGATTTGAAATTGGTTATGGGAACGGCGACAGGACCTGCGTGTGTACATGTGTGTATATGTGTGTGCATGTGTGGGTCTACATGCTGTGTGTACAGTTCGAGACCAGGTGCGATCAGCGAGAGGTATAAACAGCATAATGAGGGAAAGGAAGAGCCTGTGGAAATTGATTTGAATGTGGACGGCTTGCGTTAGCCGGCAGCACAAAGCCTGTTACACCCAGATTGCAACTTTTTCACAGAAGTTGAGCTGTGCACGAAAAGTATTCCCAGGCTCCGTGGATGAGTCAGAGCAGAAAAGCAGCGGATGTAGCCAGACGTAGCCAGATGCATTATTTAGGCTGTGGTGAGTTTGACTCAAAAAGTCTCAGGATGCCAAGAACCGTCATTTAAAAAAAAAAAGACATTTGATGAAATAGAAACACCATTTCAAATTGCATGTTTGCCTTTGTGAAAGCCATTTTCAGGCATGGAATATGTTTTGTTATTTCTGATGGCGTTCAAAACGCATCAGAAAGCCCATCACTGTTCAGATATAGGTCTCCACAATGTAAATGTTCGTCATTAAGGGGCGTTTATGGAAAGAGCCGCAGCTGTTGAAGGCCTTACAGAGCGTCTTAGCCCCCTGTCTCAGCTTGAGCACGCCCCCTCTTCATGCATTCCAAAAATGCACTGGAAACCTGGAACACGCCACTGCTGCTGCTCCGAGCCACGCCCGCGCTCGTGGTACCCCACAACCGCCGACACGCCCACCCACTCTCACAGCTCTGCCAGACTGTCGCTCCGTTGTTCCACTACCTCCTCAACCTGTCTAAACCGATGCATTTCAGCATTTTGAATACCTAGATGTAGCATCTGATGCATATTACATTATGTATGCAACATCTATGACGGGTCGGTAATGGTTCACATGGCGACCTTCAAGTGCCTTCGATCTTTGCCACCAAATATGAAATTGCCATCCCACTTAAATAACAGGATGCATGCTTTAGGCTGTGGTGAATATGACCGGATTCTCTCTGAGTGCCGGGAACGCCTAAGTCATCCCTCCAAAACATCTGAGGAGACGCTCATGGTATTGAATTTTAAATCGAGCCTTTGTGCGAGGTTCACGTGCTTCGCATGGCGGGGATTTGGAAAAATCGGCGAACAGAGTCGTCTTCTGTGTTTATTTTTAGCCATCCTCTGCTTCATTTGCTGCGCATCGCTGTGAACGCGGGACGGTGTTAACGGTCCCCCTCAAGTACAAACCTACTTACACATTCAAAGAGAACAACAGGCTATTCCCTTTAGTACAATCTCTCAGTGCAAAAGAAAGGGGTGGGGGTGGGGGGAGAAAAAACACTGAGGCGCACAAGAATGTAAGCTAAGCATTTTTACTTTGATCTGAAAAAGCCTCTGTGCCCTCGCCTCGCATGAGAAGCAAATATTCCCGTTTAGCTTGACTGCCTTGCTGTCCTCCAGCAGTTTAGCTTCTGGAGCTCAGAGAGGGAAGTGGCACAGTTAGTCTGCAAGAGAGCGCTGATCACATGTTAATTGATCATGGGTACGTATTGATAACCCAGCACCTCAGTGGTAATCTACACGGCCACTTAGCTGACACTTTATCATGGCTAAGTGGATGTCATTCAGTGCATGTGTGAAAGTAACACTTGGGGAACAATGAGGCCATTGATGATCCCTGTTTCTTGTGTTCTAATCTGCCATGGTGGCCTTAAACACAGGGATTGATTGATTCGGAGCAGTCCCTGCTGACTGCTGCCAGCCAGTGTCGTTTTCTAGTTAAGCGGATCCTCCTTTGTAGCAGTGGTCCCCCGGTTTTACGTTACCTGGGAGCCCATTCTTTTCGCCACCACCACCCTTAACCACCCCACCCCACCTGCTCACTCGCTCCACATGCTCGCAGTAATTTGATGAGCGCCGGGCAAAGCAGTAAGATTCAACAGCTGCAATAAAAGCGGCGGTGGTCTCAGAGCAGCGGCTCGGAGCACTTAACCTGTAGCTTTTCTGTAAATGCCTCCTGATTTGTCTGTCACCCAATCCGTCAGCAATGAATAATTTTCATGGAAGGTGCACTTTAATTACTTTCCCATTTAAATGGCATTATCATGGCCTATCTAGGTAATTAATCTCACCAAGTATCCTGTTTCAGCCTTTTATTGCTGGCAGACGAGCTCCCTAAATCCCCCCCGAATCTGCCGTGCTTGAATGAATCCCTCCCTGGCAGAGGCTTGGCGTCGCCTCTTTTCCCCCCTCTGCTTGGTTTCCCTGTGGCGGCCGTCGGACGGGCCTTTTCTCTCGGCCAGCCTGTCTGAGCAACGGGCCGTTTCACTGCCTTGAAAAGGACACGGGCAGACGCATCCACGCAGGCTTGTAGTCAGGAATAAGCCTCGGCTAATATGGGTTTACAGGGCTGAGGGCACCAGATAGGCTGGCTGTTTTTGTCTTTGTCAACAAAACCCAGAAAAGAACAAAAGCCAGCATTTAAATGTCTTCGACTAACAAGTATTGTGTGTTTATACCAAGCTTCATCCACCTTATTCCTCTGTGCTTCGTTGTTGTCCATTAGCACTTTTAAAAACTCAGTTCAGTGTTTACGTGCTTGATTTTATTTGGCGGGTGATGTAAATGCCACCCATGAGGACTCAAGAGGAATACAAAGGCTTCACATTCTGGAAGACCATGAGTGGAATTAGTGAATTATAGAGGAATCTTTGGTTTGTATTGTAAAAAAAATTGTGCAGTTGGAAATCTTTTGCCTGTTTTTTAAATGTTGCTGTGACCATCTACAGTATATCTCATTGGAGGTGGAAAAAAAACAGGCTTTTAACTCTTTAAAAAACCTGTAGTTTAGTAGACCAGCTTGAGTCCTGTTATTTACCTATTTTGATAAAGAATGCAGATGGGCCTTTATTGGAGCCTGCAACAGGAAGAGAAGTTTCATCTGAAATAAAAGGGAGTCAGCTTCCAGTTGTGAATGAAAGGAAAAGCGAGACATCAGCAGAACCTGTTGTAAGTAAGTTCAGACAGACTTATCCGCTTTTTCTCCCTCTTTGTCTCAGCAGCTAAATAACAGGTGGTTTCAAAGAGAGACGTGGAGAGCTCCAAGTGTCCAATAATGACATAAATAATGTTATTAATGCTGCCAGAAAGCATTCATATATCATTACCTGCTGTCTTGCTGCTTTGTCTCCCATTTTTCAGTGCATTATTTTTGTGTTGTTCCTCCAGAAATCCTGTTTGTGTACCTTATTAATTTGGAGCGTTTGCAGAGAGAGAGATATCATTTCATTCTGAAAACTGTCGGGAAAGTTGCAACGCTGTGATGTATTTTTTTCTGGGCTCGGCAGGGGAATATGTGGAAGTTGAAAAGGGAGCGCTGATTCGTATTCAGCTTCATCCTATAGGCTATGTTCCAGCAGAACAGACACAGACACGGCTTTAATTATTCAGACCTCTGCGAGGCAGCAGAAAGAGACTGGGGCAACGTTTGTTTTTTGTTTTTTCACCTTTCTGGAATCATTACTTTTTTTCCCTCTCACAGACGTTAGCCACTCTCATTTCTCAGCCCAGACATTTACAGCTCTTTTTTTGTTGTTGCAGGAGTTGACCCAAGCATTGTCACGCTTATCCACATTTTTTGGGATATTAAATTGGCGTGTGTGCATTTCACGCTTTCTTAAAACCCTCTGTAAACAAATAAGGCTTTCTCCGGAAGCTTCGACATTGAGAAACGTTGGCTCACCAGGAGGATGGGTGGGACCAGCAGAAAGAGGGTCTGTCCGGGCGAACGCGCTCCACACCGTGGGTCACGCAGCGAAGCGATGAGCCTTAAATGTGCATGTTATCAAAGTGTCAGCAAGTCTCAGATTATGATGATCCCTCTATTAGCAAACCTTCGCGAGGAGGCTAAATAAACATCTGTGTGGGCGAAGGCTGCAGCTGAGCATGTTCAGCCCGTGTTATTTTCCTCCCTAATTATGGTCTGGACTCTGTTACTTGATGACATAGCGGTGAAAAATGCAATTAAACGGTTCAATACGCTGGTTTATGTCCCTGCATGCGACTTGAAGCTGGACCTCTAATTACTAGCTGCTTCAAATGCCCAACATCAGGAGGTTTTGTTTGTAAGTACCGTTAAAGGGTCAATTCACCCAAATGACAAAGGAACATACTTTCTCGCTTAGCTATAGTGGTTACACATAGTTGTGGTTTTATCTGTCTGCGTGCTGATTTTGGCCAGAGGTCCCAGGAAGTAACGAGATCTTAACTCCCATTGTTTGAGTCGGGGGTGGAGTGGAACTGCTGTCTGTGATGAAAGCTGCTGACATCACATCTGTGGACACTTTTTCTCTTGAGAAAGATCCTGTTGGATCTTTTAAAATGTCAATTTTCACAACACTGAACCCTGCAAAACAAATTCCATTTACTTTAATGGTATTGGGGTGCAGGCAGAAGTGTATACACCAGAGTTTTTCACATGTGGATGAATGAATTAAGGCAAGTGGCAACCCACAGTGGCACCGTTTTGTAGCCTTGAGTTTGACGATTCAGCCACAGCCATCATGGCTTTTTGAAACCAGACAATATAATATTTGGATGGCAGGGTGGAGCTGGATCAGAGAGAGGGGAAGCTGACTTCTGAGAACAATACAGACTACATGATGGAAGGAGCTTGCTGTGTGAAGAGGCATCAGCCCACGTCGCTCCTGCCTGTGTTTCCCGTGCATTTCATAGTACATGAGCAGATTAAGGCGTGAGCTCCTGAGCCCTGTCCACGCCACCACCACCACCACCACCACAGGCTGACGGAACACGAGCAGGGAGCGTTCGCGCGGTGAAATTACAGACCTGAGGGGTGGCTGATGAGAAATGTCACTGTCGACAAAAATGGAACTCTAATATATTCCATCTCAGGTTTGTTGGACACTTATTAATGTCTCTCAGTGAGTGCCACTAATTGAGGTAGTCGGTCTGGCGGAGCAGATGAAGCGTGGGACAAATAACAGCGTGACCTGAGAACAAAAGAGCCGCGGTGGAGAATATACATATTTAGCAGCGCTGTGAAGCGTTCAGAGCACGCGATGTTCAAACTGAGCAACAAAGGCCGCATTGTAGCCTGGCGATGCTCCTGATTATTCATCATCTTTCCTTAAATGTTGCTGATTTCTTTTTTCCTCAGCACGGATGAGAGAGTTTCATTTCTACCAATGAAATCTGATGTGAACGATAAAGTTTGGAAGCCAGTTGATGAAGCTGTTTGATTCGCTGCTCGGTCTTCTAAACCAGAAAAATGCATCAGGCACAAAGGAAACATAAACAAGAGCCTTTCATTAATTCCTATTTTTCATTGCCACTTGTGGCCACAATAGTTTGGCAGACGCACATCGTGATGATGTGATCTTGTCATGGCTTGGTGTCAGCCAACTGAATGAATCAGGGTCCAGAAGCTGTAATCAAAAGTTGTTATTGAAGTTTTCTCTTCATTCTGTCTGATGAATAGATAACAGTGGACTGCAGTTCATTGCTTTGCACATCAGTTTATTCCATATGTCTACTGAAACAAATTTTGGTAGTTTGTCATTAATTTAAATCATTGGTTGAGCAGAATACCATGATCCCTTTAATCTGCTCAGCTGTATTGACCTCCTGCTTTTCTCTTTTATATAATATTGTAAATTGAATATCTTGGACTGTCAGTCACACAAAACTAGCAGTTCATAGACGTCTGACTGATTTGTTCATATTATGGAAAATAAACGATTAATGAAATGATCAGGAAATTAATTGAAGCAGCTGTTACTTGCAGTGCCACAGCCAGAAATGTACCACAGAAAAAATCACCAGTCGTCAGCCCTTTTTCCCTCCCTCTGTGACAAGTGCTAACTGAAAAGCGAACTTCAGCCTCCATATTTAAAGTTGCCATGTGTGTTTTCGAGCGTTGACCACTCGGTGAATACCAGCTGGCTTCAGCTCTGGAATGCAGCAGCGCTCCGTTTCCAGCCCATGGGTGACTGTAAGGCCTCAATAAACACCAAAATACTTTCTTTCCTCCTCTCTCCCTTTATCTTCTTGCTTTGCTCGCTCGCACGCCCTCTGTACATTCAAGTGGACGCGTGTGCGCACACTCGCACATACCACGCTCCCCCCAGTCAGCATGCACCTGTGACTCCCTTTATATGGAACACATGCTCGGGAATCTCGCGGCCCCGGCTGCAAATGGCCCCAGCACTTTGCAATAGAGCCACTCCAGTGTTTCATTTCCTGCCGAAGGAGTTAAAAGGACTTCCAAGGGTAATAAAGAGCCAAGCGGGGTTGCATTCCGTAGGCGCCCAAGAGCGGTGAATTCCCCCTACTGGACACACACAGCCACAATCCCAAGTCAACAGTGAAACTTTCATCTCTGTTTCCTGTAGGCTGTGGTATTTTGCCTGGTGGTGCAGAGGGATCGAACGTAGCCTGGAGAGTGTTAGCATGTTAGCCAGGAAGGGCACACATCTCTTATCAGGCACAGGAAAGCAGCAACATAACATTTGTGTTGGACGTGGTGACAACAAGCAGAATTTTTTTCAGCTTCGCTTCACTTTTTAGTCCCTTTAAGCATATTGTTTTGGTTTCCAGGCCTGCAAATTAGACTCTTATCATGCTTTGTGTCCGGCAGCAGGCGGCTGTGATAAACCCACTGTACACTACTCGCCTGTGTTCAGCAACAGCAGACAGTTAGCAAGTAGCTAGTGAAGAATGTTGAAGAGTTAAAAAAAAGTGGCGATTCCAAATGTTAATGTTATTAACAATGTTGGGACCCTCTGCAAAGAGATTCCCAAGATCAGCAGTTCCCCATTTTGTCCTGTCGACTTAAAGGGCGCTCTGTAGGACACTCCTACACTTAGCTCTGAGTAGGTGTAATTCTCTTGGTAAGTCTTCAACACAAAGGCTGTGAAGAACTTTTGTATTCCTAAGATGGTTTAAAGTATTCGTTCGAGTCAGGGCTGGTTATAGAGGACCTTCTCATTAGATACAGTTAAAACACGTTTTATTCGTTTCCAGCACTTTCACTGAACATGACCTGGATTTTGTTTGCTGGAGAGCATCCTCTTTCAAAGCGTTTGTTGTGGTCTTTATTCTGGAGGCCTGTGAGACGGTTGATGCTGGTAGAATAGGCAGGGATTTGCGCCTGTGAGCAGTACTCACTGGAGCTCTGCGAGATGAAAGAATCAGGGAGATTGACAGCTCGCCTTTTTTTCCATCTTTCATTGTCTCATCAACACACTGTCTCCCGCAGTGAGGAAAACTAATTATGTCTTCGACCCCCTGCCTCACCCCCCCTCCCCTTTTTATTCAGATCATCATCACACTTGGAAATCGTAATGAGTTTGTGGCCGACCACTTTGGCTTTGGAGAAAGGAAAGGGGGATGGTGTGGGGGGGTTTCAGAAAAGTCCATTTGCCTCTGCTCAGACAGGCCGCTGGCAATTATGGATGACCTCTTGACCCCCGAAAGCTGTCGCCTGCAAATTCTTTCAGGGCCTGACCAAGACTTAGTGTTGTTCTGCACACCTGCTAGCTTCCTCAGCTGTACTGCTTTAAACAAGCACTGTACCAAAACCTTTTTGTGTTATCAAAGCAGAGAGAGTGCATGACAGCCATCTGGTGGACTGCTTTTAATGATTCAGTAGAAAACAACAGAAAAAACACGATGCCAGCCGAGGAGCTGAATGGACACCGGCTTTCGGTGTGGAGCAGATGGGCTTCACATCTGGGCTAGAGGAAGTTAGCGAGGGCGAAGGGGACGCTGTGACAAGGTAACGCAGCCAAGAGCTTTTTTTCCAAAGTCTCCCGGCCCCTTTGTGCTGGATGATCTCCTTCACCCGTCCGTCCTCTCAGCTCATTCTGCCGCGTCCTCAGACAGCTGGGACAAAGACTTCCTTTGGAAGTGTTTGCGTCTGACTGCAGCACAGCAAGTCCTGCCGTGAGAAAATAATTGCCTGTTTAACCTTGTGATTTCAGAGATTGTTGACACAATGCAAGAGTATGACACATTTTAGTCGAAAATAGATCAGGTACCTTCAGAGAAACACCCCATGGCCAGGTGGATGAGAGAAAAACAGGTTTTTGGGAAGCAGAATATTTGCCAATACTCCTTTGAGGGGAAAAAAAGGTACATCCTTGGACCCTTTCCCAGCATTACATGTCTGTAATTTGTGCTATTATGACTTATTTTGTTGGTATGCCTTCTTAGCTTGGTTTCCTCCTCTATAAATGGTTTTTAGCACAAAATGGTGAGTCTGGGAAGAAGCCTTTATTTTCGTCAGCAAAAGTCTCTTCTTGGATTATTATAATTGTTGCTAGCGTCTCCTTCTGGCCATGTGTTTTTGAGATAACAAAAGGACCCAGAAAGAGGTCATGAGTTCCTCTTCTTAACCATGTTGAAGTTCTTTTAAAGGGACTAACATTTGTTCCTGAGCTGTTCAGTCCGGCAGACTTGCCTCAGTTCAGTGTGCCCTCTGGAGCAAATAATTACCTTCATGTTATCCCAATACCCGTTATTGATATCTTAGCGCTTTGTGGAGCATACTAGAGTTGGAAAATTTAGCTGATTAGTGAACTAATCAGCGACAATTTTGACAATCAATTAATCATTACAATAATTTTTCCAAGTGGAAATGGCAAATATGCTGGTTCCAGCATCTGAAATGGAAGGTTTTGCTCTTTTTTCTCAGCCTATCTTGATATTAAGCTATTAAGTAAATGAGTAGAAGCTGCACTTGTCCAGGAATTATCCACTGCCCGGCAGATGATCTCTCCACCAATGGATGGAGGGAAAGAATAGAAGATTCACCAAACTATGACTGCAAAACCAATTTTACATGCTGTTAGACCTCTTATTTTATTCCCAATTTATTGTTTGATGTTTCTTCGTGGTGGGGGTGTCTTATTTTCACCATTTACCCTGGAACTAAGCATCTCACTGTGTTATGAATGTGGTGAAGCACTGAGACTGAAACGTATTCTCCAAAGAAAGATTACATCTAAATGAAAGTTGGAAGAGCTTGTGTCCTCAGAGACCGAGTTAATTAAATTTGTAAATTCCTCCCAAATCATTTCGCTATCACGCTGGTGACTCGCCATCGAATGCTGCCAGAAAGTGTGTCATGACGTGTTAAGAGCAGTGTACTTTGGCAGCAGACGTTGAGATGAGAGAGGGAACTGAAGCCCTGCAGAGACACCCATGTTTTCAGCAGGTTCGCCTTTTGTGAAAACACTCCTCCGGTGGAGAGAGCTAATCGCTTATTAATGTCAAGGCGTGATTTGATTTTGTCCCGCCACGCAAAATTAAATTACATCCAGCTCGCAAGATTCAGTGACTTAATGCGTCGACTGGATGTATTTCAACTGTACAGGGCCTTGTTAATCTGACACGTTACAGATAACATCCTGTACTTTCTGGCTCTGGATCAGCAGCCGATAACACAAGGCGGATTCAGTCTGGACATCGGGAGTCGCTCCCCCCAACACGCTGTCAGCATCTTGCCCTCAGACTGTCACCACGGTCTTTGTTATTTTGTCACCTCAAGCCGAACCGAAGGTAGGCTGGCTTTAAGTTGTGCGAACATGCCTGGCATTTGCATCAGAATGACTTGCCGGTCTCCCAATTAACTGCTGACAAAGTGGATTGGAGATATGCTAAGTAAACACGCCGGACGTCTTGACACAAAGAGGCAAAAGCCGCTGTCTGTCATTGTTCCGGGGGGTAATTGGGAACTTGGGGGGGGGTCTCAGCGCCCTGAAAAAGCAAACTCCTGTGTGGGGTGGGGCCCTCCCACTAAGTATTAAGCCTTGTCTCCCTCGCCGCCCATCGGGCAGAAATCACCAATTACAGTAATGGCGAATCCCGCAGCCAATACACGAAGACTGAGACCTGTTGGGGCCTTAATCAGGACGTCGGGCTTCATGTCTCAATTTGGAAATTTGGCTGTGGTGCGTAACTATAAGCTGTGCCGACCCAAATGACACTGTTTGGACTTTGTTAGGAGGGAAAGCATCTGGGAGGGGGTTTGTCTACGTGTAATTGCAGCCAGTCACTCCATGAGAACCGTGACTCCTGAGGCACTTTCTTCATGTACAAAAAAAAAAAAAAAATCTGAGATGTCACATGCGTCATGCCCAAGAACTTTGGCCAAATGGAATAGTCCAAAAATACCTAACAAAAGAATAAACCGGATTATGAATCTCTGTAGTCCGCTGGGTGAAATCCTGAACCCCGCTCTGTCACACCAGCAGGAAGGACACTGACTGGCTGATGTATAACTGACAAACCAACATACGGTATGAATGTGTGTGCATTTGTGATCCACGCTGCTGGTGGTCCTCCTCTCGTAGGGAATCTGCATCACAAACAACCCCCTCACCCCCACCCCACCCCCTGCTGCTTCATTCTGAGCCTGAATCCACACGGCTCTGCCGGTCTGCTGCGAGCAGCGGAGCAGCCGGCTGTATGGATACGAATGATCCCACCAACTATTCCTGAGTTTAATAGTGAAGGATTAAGGCAATTCAGACAGATTCACAAAGGACGGGCTGGGGGCAGTTTTTTTTTTTAATTGTCCTTGTGTGACTAATGGCAGTTGCGGGCATTTCAGGAGGCAACACAATGTGTCCAAGGCATTGGCCGCTGATTATTTCCATGTGGAGGCTTAGAATTTATTTGACCAGACCGTGGTATATGCAGCAGGGACAGATTAAGAATTAGCTTTTTTATTATTATTCCTTTTTATAAATTCTCCCTTGTAAAGAACCACTTTGACAGCTTTTCTTTGTGCTGTATCGGCTTCTTTCTCCATCTCAAACAAAATAGAAATATGATTCTCAGCAAAAAACAAAACAAAAAGCAAAACAGTTAAGTACAGATTGATCTTTTTTCCTGTCTGGCTAGTCTCCTAACTTTAATCACTTTGCTGACTTCAAGGAGGTACAATACTTTCCAAAAGCTCCTTTCTTACCCAGTTGGGAAAGTGATTCATCTGCTCAGCCCGTGGTTTTTCTGTAACCGTTCCTTGCGCCCGCCGTTTTAAGCGCCTCTCTCCATAAGCTCTCCGCAAAGCCACGAAACGGCCAGAATGAGAAAACATTACACAGCTAATACAGCTGTTGCAAAAGAAAAAAAAAAAGCAACTTTGGAGATTGCGTAATGCCACAAGGTGCCACCTGGAGCGTGCCGGCTGCATTACGTTCCTCAGCTCTTAGTCGTGTTTTGAAGTCCTCCTCAATATCGCCGTGATCCTCAACCTCGGCTTCGCTGATGATCTCTGACATCTCATTAGAGCGCCTGTTATTCGTGTTGCCCGCGCTGTGGTGAAGCGACAGCACTGGATAGTGTGAGGTGCTTTTTTTTTTGTCCTGTAAGCAGCCAAAGAAGAAAAGAGTCATTATCAAGTGCAATATATAGTTGGCAGCAAAGCGGAGACACTTTGCTCGACGGAGAGAGTACAAGCTACGAGATTGTTTCCCAAGATACATTTTCAAGGCTAATTATCTCGCAATAATGACATCATTATAATGATAGCGAGTCGGGGCTCAGACGGGTGAAGAATGAGGCTTTGTTCGCGCGGCGCTCACACACGCCGCCGTGTACGAACAGCTTTTTCACCCTAAAACAAATAATTTGACCGACAGTAACGACTATATTCAAAGAAACCAGAGGTGTGTTGATTTAGATAAAGATTTCTGCAAAGAGTCATGAATTTATACATGAGAATAAAACCCTCACATATTGTTACAATGTGATATAACAAGCTCTGATGTCCAGTACATCAAATGAATTTATTTTATGGAATACAGTACTTACATACTACATACGTAGTACATATGTACTGACATACGTGACCTTGACCCTGACCCTGGACCAGTCTTGTGGCTGTGAGGGATTCTCTGGTCTGCCTCTGCGGAGTGCCGGAGGCGCGGGCACCTCTGCACAGGCATTAACGCAGAGTAAAGCAAGCGCTCTCGAGGAAAATACACTGCAGAGCACACTTCAGTGCTCATATTGATCAGTTTTCTGTTCGCATACAGAAAAGCTACTGAACAAAATAAGAAATATACATAGGTGAGAAAGCATGGCTGGATAAAAATGTGGGGCGGAAATTAGCATTTGCGCCCCTATTGACGTCGCTCATATGACAGATTAATAGAACTGTGTGTGTCACATTTGTGGTTGTTTGATAAAACACAGATTGATTCAGGAGGGTGTAGCACGTAGGAGTGGACAGAATGATGATATACACTGTGAAATTATGTAATCATGTCCAGCACCTCTGGGTGTGTGAGTGCGATCAATGAGCACAACAGTTTCATGGCAAAATAGATTTTTCCAGCGATGTGATGAAGATGAAGTGTGTTGAAGTACCTTGATTTTTCCAGGTATTTAATTCACTGGACTAGCCAAGAGTAGACAATTTATGTCCTGTCCTTTTTTCATTTATGACGATCAGTCCTTTTTTGTGGGTTTTATGAAAAGCTTTTACATGTGAAGCAAAGCTGCTTGCCTCTACTTTACATTGCAAAGTTATTATTCTTTGGGATTTGAACAAACGTTTCCAAATAAAGATGTAACTTTACATTTGCTTTAACAAGAGGTTTCATTTTCATCAGCTACCCACATATTAGAACAACATAAACAAAAAAAACTAAACTAATTAAAAAACAAAAATGCAACCAGGAGATTGCATGTGTATTAGGGCAGATTATCCCTTTAACTGAGAGCACAGTGGCACACAGCAGCATCTCCCACCTCAGCAAGCCCTCCCTGCTACCCTCCCGCAAAGGTCACATTGGGTCATTCCTGCACCCTGGCACCGTTACTGTTGTCCTCCCCCCCGAAAAGAATCAGACGGAGGATTTTAGGCCCCTGCCTTGTTTATCTGGCAGGTGCTCCGCCAGCCGTCCTCCCCATATAGTGAATCTGACTCCATGCCAGCTGATTATGGCCATACACTTACCCTAGAAGCCAGTGGTGACCAAGGGGGGGTGAGTAGGTGGGGCAAAGGACAGGGGGTATGTCTTTGCAGGGCAGGGAGGGAGCCGGGTTCAGTTGGGCAACCTGAGAGCCGGCTTTGTCTGCACGAGCAGCCCGTCACTCAGCGCAGTTTCGGTCGAGAACCGTTCAGAGGGGCGGAGTAGGGTGGGTAGGAGTGGGTGGGGGTGGCTGCTGGGAATGCTCTTGTTAGACTCGACAGCTTTTTAGCACTGGCAAACAGCTTTTCCTTGACACCAGATAATAAATCACAATAATGAATCTGATCTTAACAGATTGTTACACAGTGAGTTGTGGCAAACCATCTCTGAAATTGTTTGGAAAGCACAATATATATATATACACACAAAGTATATGTTTTTATGAAAATCCATAAGCTTCACAGAGATGGAGTCGCTGCTCGTCTCGCCGCCGTGCTTTCTGCCGTCATTAATCATAATCAGTTAGCTGCTTCCGCAAGTTAGCAGAATATAAAAATGGAAAGATGTGGCTCGGGAGGCCGATCATCTGAAGGATCGACAGTTTGCACGCAGCGATGCACATGAGCCATTACCACCATCAAGTGTTTCTCCAGGACAAAACATGCCTGGTGTGTGTGTGCGACACACCCAGTCGCGAGCGGCGGTGCGCTGCCGTCTGGCTCCCTTCACGTTCCTGTCATTTGCTCTTTGTCTGGCGCATAAAGAAGACATCAAGCGGGCTCATGGCAGACAGATGAGCGATAGAAGAGTTCACTGCCGATGACAGACGTGCAAAAAAAGTCAATCCCCAAAACTACAGTCGGCCACTAAGTAGGCTGTTTTAAAATGGCTTTTTTTCTCTTCCTCATGCCGTCTGGCTGGAGGCATGTCTGGAGTGTCTGGCCCGAGGGGTTTACTCATCACGAGCGGCAGCTGCCGGCATCAGGCCGTCCCCTTGATTACAGGGCTGCTGCTGCTGAGTCGACTGGGCGTTTTCAGGCCTTATCCCTTATCACCAGGTGCATTTACTCCGAGGCTGACACGCTGCTCCATGTGCTGCAGGTCCTCGCACCAGACGGACCACTAAAATGAGTCCTGTGCTTTTTAGAGTGATGTCATTATCACTGTCCAGTCTCTGTCTCCATGGGCAGAGTTAGGTGTTGCCAGATGGAGCTTTAAAGAAGGCATTTATTGGATCTGTGTAGGATTTTTTAAAAAGCACATGTTTTTCAACTGCCAGATTGACCTGAGCATTTCAGCATGAGGATTTTTAAAATACATATGTCAGATGCTCTGACAGCATATGATTGTGCTCTTGCAGATTTGTTCTACTGGGTGTGTGGCAGGTTGTCTTTCTGTCTTCTTGCTAGCCTACTGCTGAAATAACCAACCCTGGACTGTGGTCACTTCATCCTGCAGGAGCAGTGAACTCCTCAAGGTTCTCAGCAGCCGGGGGAGCCCACTCAGCACCTTCCGCTAACCGCTCGCCGCAGTTAGAGCAGGGTCCTTTTCAGCGCTTGTTGGACTCGTCTTGAACTCCGATCCGATTTAACTGCATGGTGTCTCGGAGAGAGCCGCGGGCCTGGCCTAGATCTGTTGGCAATCAGCAGCGTGTTGGACCGGACCGCTCTGTGCAAAATTACAGAGGCGGCTGGAGGGGCCCTGGATTTGATTTCCCTTGGATGGAGCCTGTCCAAGGCTGTGATTAAAGAGCATATGAGCACTGATTAATACGATCATCTTCCCGATGACAGAGGTATTTCTGTAATAAATGGATGTTTATGGTGCCAGCCCTCGGTGATTGTGTGTCCCCCGCGTTCTGCAGTATGGCAGCAGTGGGTTTAATTTGAAATCTTCATATTTTTCACATGGAATGCCAAACAGTAGATTTATTTGCTGTTGATAAGGGAAAGCGAGCACCGTTCGGAGCAGTTGCCTCTGTGCGAAGCTGCAGATAAGTGTGATTGTAGAGGTTGGAACCTCAAAATAAGAGCGGCGCCTCAGGAATCTGACCCCGGTGCGCCCCACCGGTCCGCCTTTCGTGAATTATCTCGCTTTTTCAATCCCCGTTGAGCTCAGACGTCCAATCACGGCTTCAGATTGGAGCACGGGGCCCCTTAGGCTGCGCTTTGACATTTAAGGGAAGCAAAGAGCAGGAAGGCCGTTCGGCTGCTTAGCGGCCCCTGTAAATATCCACAGTGGCCGTGCCTGGGTTCTCGCTGTAATCATCTCTGCGCCTTTTTTCTTTTTTCACTCCACGGCCTTTGTTTTATTAAGATAAACGATAAAGCCGTCGTGTATGCACGCACATATCTCTGCTTAGCCCGGTCATGTATTTGAAAAGACATGCCTTGCAGCTGCTCGTAACAGAAAGGTCAGCGAGGCGGCGGATAAGCAAAGCCGAGCGTGTACATTATAACAAGTGCCGGTGATTTCATTTCTCATCTGGCCCCGCGCCTGTTTGTTTCAGCGCATTCTCTCTGACAGTCCCATGTGCTGCCGCGCACCGGAGTTAGATAGCATCATTATAACGCAGCTCACCAGGAAAGGGGATGTGGAATGAGCACAGTGTATTTTCATGAGTTCATTGGGGCTGCCGTGGCAATGGGTTCTGCAGATTTCAGGAAATTCGGCAATTAGGAATGAGGATATCGGGCTGCACATCACGCGGCCGGTGCCGTTCTTGGGGATTTACTCTGATTAAGTGGGTTCAGATGAAAATGATCTGTGAACAGAACCCCCCCAAAAAGGAGGTCTATTTACCAACTGACAGCTTTTTCCTCTGTTTTTGACCCTGCCGTTTATTTCCAGAGATCTTATTTAAGCCAGATCGCTTAAATAAGTCTGCAAATAAGTCTGCATCTCAAAGAGCTGTGTAGTGTCACAATAATTATGATTGCCAGTGGAAGTCAACAAATTGAGGTGCTTGGCAGCCGGGGACGTTTATTTCAAACAACCGGGCCTGGTGGTTCTTATGCGCACCTTTAAGGATTTTAAATCAAGAGGCAGAGTTTTATGACTATGGTTAAAAAAACTAAAAACAACACACTTTTTGGCACAATCAAGCTGCAATACATATTTGGTTTGTGTTCCGTGTCATGTCATTGTTCTTTGAGATATATTCCTGTTCCCCATCTGTTCAGCCAGCTGTAACGACCTTCGACAACATGACCCGACTTCTGTGAGACAGATTCACATGTTAACTGATGATGCTGCTCATATTTTATGTTACCAGTGGCAAACCTGTGCAGTGAGGAATCAAACCTTTGAATGGGGGGGGTTCCTGAGCACCTTTAGAATTTGGCTTTTCAATCTGAACAAGCCTAGTGAGAATGTGGCTACAAATCAGCCCCTGCATAATTTTCCAATCTTCTCTTCTCTTTTTGTCAGTGGAATTATGTTTTGCCTCTCTGCATTCCTTGTGACTGTAGCGATGGAAAACATTCTCCTCATGAGTAATTTGAGGTTTGACTTCACCTGTTGGTGAGAATTGGATGTTCTGTTGATATCTACTGTAGGTGGCAGTGTCTGTGGTTATATAAAGCCCTTCACAGTTATTTAACTATTGGACAAATTCTTGAAAAATATGTGTTCCTTCATGGAAAAAAATCAGTTTCAGCCTGAAACGTGCAGCATGAACGTGGAATGACACACGCAGCAGTTCCTGCGCCGAGGAGATGGAAGCTGGTGCAAAGCCACAAAAAAGACTGTCAGCTTTATGTCTTCTGTGGTTTGCATGCGTTCGCTCCGATATGTAGACCCATCCCCCATGATACATGTCAGTGCCCTGTGTGAATAGGGCCATCATTTCACCATTACATTTACATGATTATGTAAATGTAGGCCAAGATACAATAGGGTGGAAATGACTCTGTTCTTGCCCTACATGAGGGAAAACAAACAGTCGCTTAGTTGAAGAAATCAGGGAGCGTGCTAAACTGTCAGCCCCCACTCCATAATTTGGATACTAACATACTTCCTTGATAAGCGGCGTCCCTGCTGCCTTAACAGTTAGGCAACAAAGCTGACCAGTGATTTCTGCATCTGTTACCACCACTGAATGGCTCTATTTTTTATTCCTTATTTTTTTGATATTACATGCAAGCATGCAGCGCTGCAGGTTAAACAGAGCTCTCCATCAGGAGGCGTTGGAGGAGCGATCGGTGCAGCGTGAATGCAATTTCCCTCACTGACCTTCTGCTACAATTCAGGTTCCTGGGTTCACAGTGGTGAATGTGGATTATACTTAAGCTGTTGAGTGCAGGTAATGCACTCAGCAAATGACCCCCCCCCCCCCAAGAAAAAGAGAAAAAAAAGAAAACATTACCTTGCAAGAGCAATGGGAGAATTCAAGGAGGGATTCTATTAACAGAAGAAATTCATATTGACACCTAATGCACTTCCTGTATGGCCTGGCACAGCTCTATCAGACCTCGCTTTTGACTGTTACACTTCAAGAAAGAAAAGCCCCGAAGCAAAGAGCATTAGATTTGATACCACTCTGTTGATCCGCAGAATTGATGTGAAAATGTGATAGTGGGGTCCTTGAACTGGAAAATAATGAAGTCGAAATTTTGACGGCCGCGTTGAGCTGTCAGCAGTGAGAGCATCTGATACGTATTAATAATCATCCCATCACCTCTGGAGCTGTCAGCCCTATAGAACATGAAAGATCCAGACTGGGTCTCCTTCAAATCCGCCGCCCGGCTAATTGCTTTCAAAGTGAGCCGCCTTTGACCTCCCCTGCATGGTCCCCGAAAGGTGCCCCCCACCTCAACCGGCGGATGTTATGCGGCGAGCGCTCCCATCCTCTGCCCGTTTCTTTCAAACTTTTCAAACACAGCTGGTTCAAGGTTGTTTTCACGCACCTCCACCTGAAGTGCTGTGGAATCATCGGGGCCGTGGAAATATTCAGAATTTCATGCCGCTAACGCCTCGTGGGAGGGCAAAGCTTTTGCTACATCTGGCCAAATCCATGCTATCTGCCAATAAGATGATATGCAAACGTATAAGTTTGGCTTCCATAGTGAGGGGATGGACTTAAGTTATCGACTTTACTCCCTGAAAACAGCTGATGTAGGGCCAAAACAATGCGCTAAACAGGCGAAAATGTTCTCATTTGTCTGTGAGCATTGCACAAAGACGTGTGTTTATGAGCTAAATGTTACTGACTGCATCAATCCTCCCTTCTTCTCTCGGCGGTGACGAGGGGCAGCAGCTGGTTAAACGCGATGCCGTGCGTAGCCTCACCGCCACCGGCAGGACAACGCCGTCTCTGTCAGCCCCGGAGCGGGAAACACGCCACGCAGGCTCTGACAGCTCCCCTCGCATTCATCAGAGCACCAGGTTCATTATCGCCCTTCATCCTGTGCTCTGCGGTTCACCAGTGCGCATGCAGCCTCTAAAGGAAATTCTGCTTTTAATCCATCTGCGCCGAAGGTCCAGCGAGCGAGTGAGCGGAGGCGCGGCCTTCAGTGCTCAGCCCGTTCCAGTCTGGCCATCACGGTCAGACAGGTGCACAGTAGCTGGGGGGGCAGACAGAATCCACCCACACTCGCATTCTGTCAGGTTTCCACACAAATAAGACCTGCACGCCAACGTGCAAACTCGCAGCTGAGATCACAGAAATGTGGTGACATCAGTGTGCCATCTTAAAACGTAAATGGTGTCCTCCAGGCCAAGGGACGACAAACATTCCCCAGATGCCTGAGAGCAGTTGGGGAGAGTGAGGGTGCGGGGGCCGAACCACACACAGTTTGGTCACGCACAAACTAAGGCATAACATTTTTCTTAGTCTGAGTGGAGTCCTCACATAAATTGTTTTTTTTTAATTGAACCACGAGGAAAAACTGAACCGAGCTGTATAACTCTGGACCTTACAGGGGAAATTCCAGCAGTTTTGTACATAAAGTCACTTTACTAATCTCCTGTGGCTCAAGAGGAGCTTTGTCAAGTCGTGTCAGGTCTGAGAAAATAACTCACGGTGATGTCATCAGGATTATCTGAGCTCACCTCAGAGAAAGAAATACTTAACCTTTTTTTTTTTTTTTTTTTTTTTTTTACAAACATAGCATTTTCCAGGTAGGGCAAAGAGATGCACATGGCTGTATGAACAGCTGCAGTGCACCTTTACCTTCATCATGTGGGTATCGTGCAGAGACCACTCCCTCACCCCCCCACCCCCCCACCCCCGCTCCTCCCTCGCTGCCAACGTTTCACATCACTCACTCCCTGCTCAGTTGTACGAGTCACAACATCAAGCAGAAGTGATCCAGATGATGTCGTACCTCATTAGTGTCAATCCAGCCCGGGTCTAAAATGTCGCCAGCCTTTCTTTTTTCCCTCACAGGATGCTATAGATGATGTGTTCAAAAGGCTTCAGCATAATCACCAGACTCCCCTGACCTGTAAATATTCAGCTGTGCAGCCATGAAAAGGGGAAACTGAATAGACCTTCACAGTATGTGAAACGCATCAATAGGTGTCACTGTGTAAAGATACTTCATATAATAGAAAGCAGAGGCAGCTGGAAAAGCTGCATTTTCAAGTGCGTTGCCTCTTGAGAGGCAGCCAAAGGATGATGAAAGAACTTTTATTAATGCATCAAATTTGCTTTTATTCAGTGCACAGAAAATGTATGTCCAAAAGTCTGCACTGTGCCCATATTTGGCCCGCAGATTTTTTTCCCTTATTTTCCCAAGGAGACATTGAAATTTCCTGTTCAAATTAACACAAAACAAAACGCCAACAATCATATTCACCTCAACACAGATGGTGCCGAGGGCGTCAAGATAGCGCGTCTTGAAAACAGCAGTAATTAATATACGAGTTTAAAGCGCTGGCGTGGTCCATGAGGGGAGCGCGGACGCTTATGTAATGAACGCCTCGGAGAGCAGAGTGAAAGAAGGAGGATATGAAAAAAAATAAAATAAAATAAAAAGCTGCACCCTCTAATGTATTCATAAGATATTCAGATTCAGAGCACAGCAGTTTAAAGGAGGGGCTTCTCAGGGTCGCTCACGTGGTTTCAAATATTGCAAAATGGCCCCACTTCCAGACAGTCTCACGGTTTTCTGCCCCGTTAAGCCCCACAGGTGTGTTTTAAAAAGTTTGCAAGTGCCTGACTGGTTTCAGGTCTCCTTGCTGTCAAGTTGGACATTAGTGTCTGTCACGTGGCGCCTCCTGACTGATCCGCGGGGGAGCCGGAGAGAGGCGGAGAGAGCAGGAGGAGCGGGTTTTTCTAGAATGAAAAGCTCTGAGAAATGGATGGCGACCGCCTCTCCCGAAAATCACCCTCCTGGAATGAGCACCTTTTTAGCGCTGCTGGGCAGTGCGCCTGCTAACGCTGTTCACTGATCTCATGATCTCTGCGGAAACACAGAGGCCCCAGCTCTCTGTCACCCGTGGCGGGGTGGGGCGGGGCTGAGTCATTGCTGCTCCAGCTGCAGGCCAAAGGGGGGTAAATGGGGCAGATCTCATGCCTGAGCCTGCGTCACAGCGATGTGTGGGAAAGCAGCTCATCACGCTGCGTGACGGCTCCATGTGTCAGGCAATGTGACCGCTGCCACTTTAATCATGAGTGCACGATGGTGCTGGTCTCAGCAAAGGACATTTTTTAAAAATCATTAAACTCATACTGACTTGCATGATGTTTCATTTTTTTTAAAAAGTGAAAGACAAAAATTGGAAAAAGACCAGAGATAAGTGTGCTGCTTAGCAACAGGAGTTGAGAATGTTGTGTCTCTGGCAGAAAGCTCAGGCTGGTAGTTTGCTCGTTCAACTGACGGCTGCATCCCGGGAAGTGCAGAATCCAGTGTCTTTAAATTGTCTGTCCCATAGAAGGACAGAAAGCCAGGATGTTTCTGACTCTGCTACCTTAAATTTCCCCTCAAACTTCATGGAAGTTCAGTGCGTGCCCCTTTAACTTTGTGTTGTGTTTTAATAGAATCATTTGTAATCCTCCTATTTAGCTTATAAGGTATGACATTTTCAAATCTGTTTTTTTTTTATTTAAAGGCTGTTGGATGCAGAAAATGTGAAAAATGACTGTATGAACTGGCAAAAGAATCAAGTCTATAGTACGTTTTGTCTAAAAAAAGGAAAGAGCAGCATTTGGATCCAGGAGTGATTGATCTGACAAAGAAAAGTAAAAGAAGCTCCAAAGCTCTTCTTCATGCAGACAACAAAAGATGAACCTGTCGGAGATGGATGGCGTATTTGAGGAAGTGTGATTTATTAGTCATCTTTGCGGTGTCCGAATTTTAAAAACAATCATCGACACAGGATTACACAATAGTATCTCACACAGGAATTTTAGACAATGTTGCAATAAATGATGTCACAATTAATCACTTATATATTATAAAAGATAAAAACCATTCTGTCAGAAAGGCTCTTAAGTATAGAAACAGCCAGCATGAAGCCACTGAACCCATAAGAAACTATGCTTTTCTATATCTCTTAGTCTGTAAATTCAAGCTCACGCAGCGTGCATGCCGGGTAGCAAAAATCCATGTGCACATTCTGCAGGGCATGAAAGCAAATGTCAGATTAAAGCAGTAAACACAGACAAGAAGCATCATTTAGTGCCCATAAACCAGAACCAGAATTAGAAGCGGGAAGAGAAAGGTCCATATTTCAAGGACACCGTCTGGATGGGGGAACAGAAAGCAGCCAAATTGGATGGAGTTAAGCTGCACTAACTGTTTGTTATGACTCGGGAGGGAACGCTCAATCGTCCCTTTGACCGGCCAGCTCCGCCGAGAAAGGATGCATTGTTCCCTGTGTTTTGGGTGGATTATGAGGGGACATGTCACAACAGCAGGGTTTTTTTTTGTTGACAAGGTCTTGGGTGTCCACTGTTGTGTGCTTTACTGTCAGGAATGCTGATGAGGCTTAATGAGCTTTTAATCCAGCCGGGGTTATTAGTGGCCGGTCTGCATTGAAGCTACAGAGGTCCGCTCCCGCTGGATCACTAAGGCACGGCACGGACACTTAAGCTTGTCAGCAGATTCTGACCATCCAGAGAATAGAGCTTTGGTGTTTTTCTAATTCTTACTTCTTTCATAAGATTTCCTTTCATTTGAAAGAAATTTGCCAGCTCATGAAAAAGCCAGGCAACAAGTGACTTTTACCTCAGAGTTAAAGTCATGTCCCAGTACAGACTAAGACGTGTTAATTAATATGTTTAGCCCAGGAGCAGTGTGAGTCATCAAGATTCCTCAATGTGTTTACAGAGGTGATTTTTGGGCTGTTCAGTGTGCAGGTTTCGCACTAAGCAGATTTTTTTTGAAGGCATCATCTCCTTGGGGTGAGCTTCGGTAATCCAGAAAGCTTACTTTCCTTTCCCTCACTGGAGACCTTAAGAATAGTGCTGTGAAAGTGATGTTGATTGTAATTAAGATAATGATGATAACGATATGAAGGTGGTGGAGGATGCGCTCGTAGCAGTCGTGACACACTCCATCTCACATTAAGACATAAAAGCCTTATTTTCTTTGAATGAAGTAAGAAGATTTCAACCTGTATATAATGTAAAAAGTCATCTTCAGGAACTCTGGAGAATCTGGTGGTTGTAATTTAAAACAAGGAAAAAATTAGTCACTTTGCTGCACAAGCAAATACAAACAAACCTTAATGTAAGAAAATACTCGAAACAGTTAGGTTTGAAATAGAAACAGTTATAGATATTGCTCAAACAGACTTTTCACATGCTTTGAACATCACAACTCAATATGCGTTGTTTTTACCAGATCCAATTAATGTGTAATGTCATGTGTAGGCAAGAAAAGATGTAGTCATCTTATGGCAGTGGATTTTATTATCAATATTAACGATACATTGTTGCAGTCCAATAAAGCTGTAGTCTTAGCAGTAGCTGTGGTTTTAGTAGCTATAGTTGAGGTAATACTAGGAATAGCTGTAGCATTATTAGTAGTAGCAGTAGTGTCGTTAGCAGTAAGTAAGCATGGCGTGACAGTAGCCATGGCATTATCAACAATGAAATCAGATGTTGGTGCTACAGCAGTGACAGCAGTAGCAGGGGTAGCGGTCCAGTAGCTGTAGCAGATCTCTGCTGAGCGTGCTGAGCACTAATGTCGGCTTAGGTTGTGAGGTTCAGTGCCATCACTTGAAGCACGGACAGCTAAAAAACAGAACCGTGTGTGTGGCTGTTTAGCAAATCTGGATGTGATATCACTTAATCAGGCTACCAGACACTCAAAATGAGTCATTCAAAGAGCCAGAGATAATTGGTGTGCATAAGACTGGAGTCAGAGGGGTTACAGGTACACCCCCCTCCCTCTAACAGGCTCTTTGAATAGCGCTGTCATCAGGGAATGCAAGTGCCTGATTGTTCCTCTGGAAATGTTGGAATTAATTGAACTGAATTGTCGTTCACAATCTACATGTTGCAGTTTCCCAATGACTGGGGCAACGCTATCTTCCGCTGTTTGCACAGTAATTGAAATTTCGATCATGAGGTGTAAACATTTAGAAGACTACCATGAATATGCATGTGCCCGCACGGGTGTTGCTGAGTGTTGAGAGGTGTTGTGCAGAGAGAGGCTTTTGCCCTTCGCTTATCGACGTGTTCTTTTCCAAACAGCTCCGTCTCAGGTCAGCGAGGTCATCAAGGAGAAAGTGCAGCAGCGCAGCATCCAGCTCTCCTGGCAGGAGCCCCAGCAACCCAACGGCGTCATCACGGAATATGAAATCAAATACTACGAAAAAGTGAGTCTGCGAGTCTCAGAGTTTGTGTCTTTTCTGAACCCTTCTCCCTTCCATCTTTCCGTTCACGTTCACTTTTGCCGACTGTTCATTTCGTATTCTATCTGCATGCTGCTGTGAGTGGAATTCACGAGATTCTGCAAGTGCCGTCTTTGTCTCGTAATTGCAATAATGAATGAGATGCTCATAAGATTTTAATCAGGCTACAGTCCTTCACAGCCACCCCCACACACATGTTCACACACACACACAGTCCATGGCTGCTGCAATCTGTTACTGTTATCTTCTTTCCCCTCCCACATAGATTATATGTCTTTTCCCCTGTGTTTCAAGTCTGAACACATCAGCTTTTTTTTGCACCAAGGTTTAATGAAGCAAATTTAACCCAGCAAAGGGAAAGGGAGGCAGCGCAGTGCCGATGCCAGTCCTGCTGGCCACAGGCTCTCACACACACTGACAAATCAGTCTCCTATGTCACGTTCTGTGGCTGTGGTCTGCCCAGCTGTAAAAGTGGAAAATTGAAAACAACGACTACACCCCTAACAGACCCTGGCATTCCATTTGGGCTTTTCGCCGAGCAAAACATTTACAGTTCAACAACAAAGTACACAATACGTGCAGCCTTTGCATCCAAATGGATTCCCTGATGGAGAAGATGTTTTCATAAGCTGCTCTACATGGCAGGACATCTGATAGCCAAGCAGTTATTGTATTTCATATGTGAGGTTTTTTGTAACCTACAGTCAGTATAAAGTATAGCAATAAATACTTAGCAAATTTACATATATTCTTTAGTAGCCTATCCAGATTCAATTTGCTGTTTTGTTTATTCTTCATTTTTTATCGCTATTAATGTAATGTCAATATAGCTTGCTTCCTGATGGCATTTCACATTAAAAGTCTACCAAGAGACGGTGACGTCATGGTCTGAAATATTCAACACCTTTGCAGGAGGTCTTAAATTTTATTGAATTAATAACAGCAACTGGAATTAAATTGTGAATGAATACACAGAGAACAGAAACTCAGCATGGCAGAATCAGCGCTGTAGAAATATACATTATGCTTAATTTGTCAAGGCAAATAAACAGAGGGGAAGTACTGAGGCTGCATCGACAGCAAATTAAACCAGGGAACACAGATGCATCTCACTAAAGTTTGAAAAATTAGATGAAAAACAGGAAACATTACAACATTAATCCTGTCTTTTATGAAAGCCTTTTTAAAATAAGGTCCTGGTTGTCCCCGCTGCTCCCATAAATGAAGTATTAATAAGGTACGAACTATTTTAGATTATATTTAGAGTGAATATTATAAGGCCCCCATATTTGCATAATTCCATGTTAAGTCACCCCTCTGTGTATCTAGTTGGATGAAACATTGTTAAATCACCCTCATTTCACTTACAAAGTGCAGGTAATTACATCGTCTGAAATATATCTTCCGTAATTTTGAAGCAGAGACCTTCATTATAAAAACACTTCAATAGGACTCAATTATTCGCTAGACTCTCACATAGCAGTTAGATGTTCTATTTTTCTCTGCCTAACTGGTAAAAATTTCTGTGCACAGGATCAGAAGGACCGAATCTACTCCACAGTGAGGTCCAAGTCCACATCGGCCACCGTGAACAACCTAAAGCCCAGCACGGCCTATGTGTTCCAGATCAGGGCCTTCACAGAGGCAGGTTACGGGACCTACGGCCCCAGGCTGGAGATAACAACTGAGGAGGAGGCCACAGGTAAGACGGTTTAACCCTGGGCTAAATATGCAAAAACACTGAACTTTTTTTCATTTCTACTGCTGCAGTTGTGCCTTATAAGCTTTATGTATAGCAGGGATGTAAATGAATATTTATAAATTATTCAGATATGAACAGAAAAATGGGCTCTGAGCAGATATAAACAAATCCCAAATCCATGCAGTAATATTCAGTTCAGTATTCAGATATGCAGCATTGTTTATCCTCGACAACTTCCCATCAATTTTCACCCGATTTGTTGATCCATGCAGAATAAAACTAACTAATGAGTTTCATCTCATGATGTGATGTGAAATTACATGGAAAATATTCAAGAGAACTTTTTAGATTTTTGTCGATAGCTTTCTGATGCTAGGGAACAAAGTACATGTTTATCTGGACCCATCTCCTGTTTTATACACACAAAGCAATGTGGCTGCTCTATTATTAGTCACTTTCTCATTTTACTATCACTTCAGACATCATCGCATTAATTTGGACCTCACTGCATTGTAAACACAAGCAATTCCATTTTGTTTTTTTCCCACTGTTAAAACCTCCCATTTAATCTCCGCTCTATTCTTTTCCATCTGGCCTTGGACAGTCAAACATTTGTATTTAGTTTCCATTTCAACTTTTTAATATTTCAAGAGTACAAACCATTCTTTATTATTTAAAATTCTAGGTACATGCACCTATATTTCATTATCTACAGAAATAGAAACAATGTGATTTCTACCAACTTTCTGCATTAACTTCTGTATGACACCCTTAAGGTATTTTGTGTTTCATTGATAGCTTTCTTGCTAAAATAGATAATTTAAAGCAGTTCAGATATACTTGGAAAAATATGTTTAATTTTTCATACTGATTGGTTCGAATAATTTTACGTCACTCTCAGTCCAGCCATCTTTTGTCAGTGATTCTTTGTCCATTTGCATGTGTGCAAAATAATCAAATGTTTGCACATGTGATCCTAAAGTTGCAAAAAGAAGAAACCACACCAACTGGCCACAAGAAAATGAGAAATGTAAAGTGTTAATGAACTGCATGTTTTAGCTCACAGAGGCGGTAGGAGCAGAGAGAGTTAGGTCTCTCTGTTGGCCTCTGCAGGGTTAGGGTTTGGACTGATGTGTCACTGTGATACACTTTCAGTTGTGCTTTTCATTAGACCTCTACAGTGTTCATTCCCACTTCCTCTGCTAGTTTGCATGTGTCTGATTCAATGGATTTTCGTACGTCATCCAGAGGAGTATCCCAGCAGAGGCAGGGTTTGACTACAGCGGTGCATCAGCACAGCATTCTTGCAACACTGGGCTTTCAGCTAGCACATTAATATATAAATATAGTAGTAGCCCAGGGAAATTTATTTGCCTTCAAGCAAAGCAAACACAAATTGATTTGACTTTATGCTGACAAGACATAATAGGAAAAATCTCTTAAGCATAAGGACAAGCTGCCGTAGTGTCATGAGGATAAACTCATTTAAAGCTAATCAGTTATATTAGCTCTACCCTGAGTGTCATGGAGTGTTATTGTAAACTGTTTGTGCTATAGATATTCATGTGTAGCATTGCACATATCTGAATATTGTAAACATGGACATATCAGGTTAGGCAACAGTTTCTAGGCATTATAATCAAGGCTTAGTGTAGCTTAGCTTAGCATAAAGAATGGGAACGGGGGAAACAGCTAGCCTGGCTTTGTCCACAACAAAATGCTTCTAAGCTTGATTAATAAACACACTGTGTCTGTTTGGTTCTTGTGTGCACACATGAAATGTATAGTTACTGTGTATAGTGTATAAAAGTATAGTATGGTGTAGAAACCCAGATATAAGTTGGCATGGGTTTTGGTATGCAGTAGGTCTGAGTGAAGGTTCAATGCTGTCAGAACAAGACCGTGTCTGAAATCACTCCATATTCACTGTATGGTTACTGTCTATCATTTTATTTGATTGGATGAATGTAAATTTTATGCACATTTTAGTGCTTTCAAAAACTCCCACGATGATACAAACTCTCCTTTCTGTGAACGAGCCACTATTGGGCCAAATTTTATAGATATGAAAATGATCGTCACTTCACTTGACGCAAAATTATTATGATTCATTCAAGTGCTCAGAATGTCAATTCATTGCTCAATATCCCACTGGGTAAACTCTTCAGTGCCAGTAATATAGGAAGTAAAAAAGGAGTGAAAACGGGAATGATTTTGGACACAGCCCAGGATGCTGTGCACATTCACTGCGTCCAGCCGCTGATTGCCAAGAAATATTTCCAGCACGTCCCTCCCTCTAAACCACAAAATGTGGTTTTGAAGTTTCTGTTGGTACACAGGTCAAACAAATGGCACTCTGTGTGCTGATTAGTAGTGAGACTAAGATGAGAGATGTATTTTTTTTCACTTTACACAGAGCCAGACTAGCTCTTTCTCACTCTGAAGAAGCTGCCATAGTCTTTAAATTATCTGCAGTCATACATGTTATCTTTTATTTATGTGTCCCTCCCACCATTAGTCACTGTGACATTCATTTCTCTCTAGTTGAGAGCCCCACCATCCAACCCGCCCACCAAACTACGCCCCCACCCACCAAACATCCAGCATTTCCCAACAAAGAGACCATTAATTACTCATACCTTACGCAGAGTGTGTCCTGTAACAAGGTTACAAGTTTGCATTCTGGTGAAAGTGTCCTTGGCCAAAACAGTGAACCACTAGTCTCCTCAGCTTCATGGGGGAAACCTGTGAGTGTGTGACATGACAGTCCAAAATAGACATGAAGTACTGAAGCTAGGTTGAGTAACAGCTGATCAAATGTCAGCAGGTTTTTTTCACTCCCGGCTCCTCATATAGGCCAAAAAAGTAACAAATCTCTTTTCTTTCCAAGTATTTATACATCTCAGATCCACTTGATTTAAAATGCATGAATTTCCCCCCTCACACTCCACTCGCGTTGACTTTATACTGCGAGTCATTCCTGGGAGCAATCGGCAGTGTATCAGTGCAAACAGTCAGAGCACTGTGAGGGCTCTGAATGGGAAACAATCCAACCTGAATGTGTCTTTGTTTGAGATGAAGGGCATCGCCGTTGCCGTCTGGGACTATTAAGCCCACTTTCTGAAACAGTAGAGCCGTGTGTATAAGGACGGCTCAAAAATAGAAGCGTCCCCTCCTCCACTCTCTCAGGGAAGGGGGGAGGGGGGGTATCAATCTCCATGCCGCTCATTGGGCTCAATTATATTCTGCAGATTGTAGTCTTTGATGTGCCCAAGTTCACACTGTGCATTTCTGTCTTTCTGCATGTCTACTGTGTGTGTGTGTGTGTGTGTGTGTGTGTGTGTGTGTGTGTGTGTGTGTGTGTGTGTGTGCGCGTGTGCGTGTGTTTGTGTGCGTGTGTTTACGTGTGTCCGTCTCATCAGCCGCAATTGTCTCCAGCGAGCAGAACCCCGTCATCATCATAGCAGTGGTGGCTGTGGCGGGGACCATCATCCTGGTGTTCATGGTGTTCGGCTTCATCATCGGGAGAAGGTACGCTCTCGCGGGCCCCATTGACTCTCCGCTCCTGTGAGTCTGCGCTTGTCAATTAGCCTTTCTGTCACTCATGAGCCTACCACGTCTGTGGAGGTGCTCACATGCGCGCAACACACGTGCACCCATCATCTCGTGGCATGCTGTGCTAATGGGTTGTGATGCATCTTTTCTTTTTTTTTTCCTCAGCCCCAACAAGCTATTTTTTTTGCAGAGCCATTATAAGAGCAAGCTTTGGCTTTGCATTCCCATGTGTGACTGTATGAGATCCTGAGGGCAGGATGAAGTATGCTGCTGCTCATTATCATATCATTGTCATTATCACCACCCCCTCACATTCTTCATCTGTGTTTTCATCTGCACGAAAGTACTTGCTTTTAATCAGAGTTGTCAGAGTTAGCCTTGTCTTCATGCATGTTTTACCTCAAAGGATGCCTGCCTTCTTCTCTGAGTTATAACTTAGTCAAACCATAAGGTACAGATGCCATAAACCTCACACTTGAATTGGCGTGACTTCCCAGTAATGGCAGTATCTGCAATGGTAACCGCAGAGAAAGATTCATAGGGAAAAAAAATCACATAAAAAAGACACGATTTACTTCTAAGCTTCATTGTGAGACGTAATCCAATTGATTGCTGTTTGTGCATCCATGGTTGAGTGCAAACAGGAGCTGCTTGCAGCTGATGCAGACCGTGTCTCCCTAAGACACAATACGAATCAGTTACCTCTTAATGTACTTCTCTATAAACCATGACTTTTCATGGTGCAGTTTCATCTAAATGTAATATTTACTCTATATACTGTAAATCATCCAGCTGCAGGTGAGAAAACAGGACTGTAAATTCCCCTTTCAGTCATATCCTCAGTGTTTCTCAGCACTGAAACCCCAGCACCCTCCTGGTGAATTTAATACCACTGTAGGTTTGTGGTATAACCATCAGTTTTAATTATTCCAACTTCCTCTTCTGGAAAAATTCTGTCTCCCTGTCAAGTTTGCACGGCAGTCATTAGGCTCCACACACTGGTTGCTCTGCATGTAATGGAGATTTAAACTGTGTGATTGGATGCATCTTGGATGTCATAGTTGATGTGTCCTTAAAGGATAATTCCTGTAATTTTAAACCTGGTGTCTTTCCCATATATTTGGCTTTTGTGACCCTGTGGGTTGTGTCTACAGTGGGTCAGCTTGCTGACTGAGCTAACCCTGGACCCTGCTTTGTTTACACGTGTGAGGCTGACTTTCACTGCACTCATACCTCCTTTTGAGGAAACTGAGGAATACTGCTGATAAGGAGGATAAATGCAGTGGCAGATTATGCTGTCAACCATTAAGAGGACGAGTCAATTTCACTGTGGTGGTTGATTGTATTTATTTAAACTGATAAAATCAAGCAGACAGAAAGGCAACGTCCCTGTGGTCACTGCTCTCCACAGCCGACTATGAGGGAAAACTGTTGCTGCAGAGAGTGGGAAGTGTTGATAGCAATTCCAGCAGCATATATCCAAGAAATGATTTTGCAGACTTTTAATTCACCTCAACCAAAACTGACAAAAGAAAAGAAAGAGGCTGGCTGGACAAATGCTCAGGGATTACATTACGTGTGTCCCACCAGTCATAAACACCAGCATCTGGTTATATTCCTGGAGCTGCTCTTGGGCTGAAATTACAAGAGAAGCTGTGAGGCAAAGGTCAGAACTTTGCTGGATAATTAGTCCAGGGTAAAGGAAAAACATCGCAGAATAAAAAGAATGTGACATCTCACAACAAAGTTATGAAGAGCGATTAGGTCAGCCAACAAGTTGACCCGGATTTTGATGCATACGAGCTAGTATAATAGCCATTCCAGGCAGCTGAACAAGTGCTTGAAATGATTCACTTAAAAATCAAGTGTATTTGGAATGCTGCCGGAGGCCTGCATTAATTCAAACTGTTTTTCTGAGCCCTCGTTTCCTCGAATGACAAAATGTAAACCCACAGAGCCACTATAGCCACATCTATGGAAATACAGCAGGTTGAAAAATGCTGGAATTATCCTTTAAGTTTGGATGTACCCAAACTTTGTACCTAACAGCAGATAATTTCTCATGCAGTTGTGCATCTTTTGTACTGATGATTCAAGCAGGAGATTTTCATTTGCATCTTAGCCTTGAAGTGTCTGAGCACAGTCTTTACATAATACAAATGAGACTTTAATGGTGACTCCCACTTAAACATTAAACATTTACTTTTTCATCTCACTTCTTGGTAGCCTAACCTATTCTGAATAAAATGCCATGCGGTGTGAGCATGGAAGGTCTTTCTGACAAAAACATTTTAAGTGAGAAGTCTACTTCCTGGCTGTTTCCAGAGCTCAAAACACTTCAAAATAGCTGTATGTGCTGAGCCAAGACATGTAGTGACAATGCCATAGGCCTGTAACTACAAGCAGTGAAAACCAAGCCAAAACAGGATGGGATTGTAAGAGTTAAAGAATGCAGTGTGAACAATGAAAACATCAGACACACATGTATTTTCCTCCACAGTTAAGTGCACATCCCTCACTTGTGGCTTACCACCAGCTCGGGGGAACCCTCAACACATTGATATTACAGATTAATGCTAGGCAACGTGTTGAACGCTCCTTTACAGTGTGTGTTGTTATTCGGTGTGTGGCAGGATTAGATGCTCGATCTGCTTTTCCCAGGCAGGGCTGTCGAGTTCACAGCTCTTGCCGCTCAGCTGGTCATCCTTAAGAGATTTGTTGTGTGCGGAATTAGTCACCATGTTAGAATTTTGTAATTTAGGGCATTTGTTTTCTCCAGCACAATCAGTTGATTCTGCCCACTCTCTCTCCCCCCCCCCACCCCCCCACCCCCCCCCTCCGTGCAGGCACTGCGGGTACAGCAAAGCGGATCAGGAGGGAGACGAGGAGCTATACTTCCAGTGTGAGTGCCTGCATTCATCAGCCCAAACACACACACGGACCACTCTGTATATAGACTGTATATACACTGTATGTACACACACACACACACTTAGACAACTCAATTACTGCAGAAAGAACAGGAAGGCTGCCTTTTTAAAACCCATTAGCACCCACGGGCAGCACTGTTTTTGATTCAAAGCTGGGAACAATCAGGCCAACATCTGCTGCTGATTGGCTGGAGTCAAGTCTGCGGAGATGAAGAAGTCATGGAACTACAAACGCACAAATATGACAGCTGTCAGGGAAGGGATTAAAGGACCGACCCACAAGGGAGGAGTGTTCTTCAAAAAATGTAAAAGCCATAACTGAGTTGGTTTTTGCGAGTGACAGAGTTTCTGGTGCACGCGTCGCCCATCGTCTGTGCTGCTTCTCTCTGTGAGAGGATGTACCGCTCCTAATGATGCCCCCGGAGACACAGCTTTCCCCCCAAGTGTAGCCGTAATGATCCACGCTGTAGGCAAACTACTGATTTGGAAAGAAAGGGTCAGGATGGAAGGGGGGGTGTCACGCAGCATACAGCTAGAGGTAGCGCTGGCAAGCCCAGGTTTGTTGCTGCTAAGTAGCTGACAGATCCACCTCAGCAGCACGCGGGTCACACCTGCTGACGACAAGGAAGGGAAAAATATAAAAAAGTCTGGGTAAACACAAACAAGGCCGGCTTCGAGCTTAATGGAGGGATCCGCCGCACAATATCAAATGACGTGGGGCCGCCAGGGTGACAGCAGCTAGATAGCGCGCAAATTCAACATATAGAGCCAATTTGTCTGCCATGTAGCAGCGAGGAAGTCGTGATAAGACATCTCCTATCAGATCCACTGACATCTCCAATGGACCAAGCAATTACGGGAGCAAGTGGAGGGAAATCCCAGAAGCCTGTCCCCCTACCCTCCAACTCATCAGATGCACAATGCATTGGTTGTATTTACGCTGCTGGATTGGCCGCCCGCCCCTCTGTACAAAAATTTGTATCCAGCTGATGGTCAGTGTTTAGCTGTGTTGTTCTGCCCAGTGTTTATCCACCGTATTATGCCTGGGCTACAGCATTAAATGTGAAAGTTGACAGGTTGTATTGTTATCAGTGGAATTTAGAATTTTTAGTATAATAGGCCTCAGGAGCGGTTTGTACACTTAATAGTACACAATTCTGTAATTTGCTGTTAATTTGGAGCACTGTGCTTAATGGTGGCCCTGTACCTCCATCTGTGGCCTTTATCTAACTTTGTTGGTTTTGCCTTATTTTCTACAAACCACTTCCACTCACACCTCATGGATATTCATGAGCCGGCCCCATATCAGTGACATATTAGAAACTGCAGGATTTTCACATTGAAGAAAACCCTCAATGTCTTGCTGGAGGCATCAGTCTAACAAAAGAATTAAAAATGCAATACCCCCACTTTCCTGCAAAATCCCATTTAGTTCATTTATAGAGACTTCCTTTATAATAGATAATGCTGTATTTGTATCTGCACTGAAAAGTCCACAGTACTTTATGGTGATCAGTCATTCATGTTCATCTCCAGAGATTATAATTACTCACAGTCATCCGTAAATCAACACTTTTGGTTTCAGACACTGCAGCCATCAAATCCAGAATTCAAACCATATAAATTGTTGTCACAGTAAAGTGCTTAAAGGTCGTAAAGTGGAATTAATTTAAATGTCAACATTAAGTATTTAGAAGTGATAAAATTTCAGTATATATTATTGCAGTGCTTTTCCATTACACATGTTTCTTGGCTGTCACTTGTGCAGGTTATTGCTGTGAGCACACAGTGATAAGTTTTATGAACTTGAGACCCTGGAGAGATTTAAGAGAGTAAATGTGTAAAAGTGAAAATTTAGGGGAACAGCCCATTTTCCCTGGAATGATGTCATGTGGTATGACAAGCACATGAGCTGACATGAGCTAGCGAGACAGATTCCTCTTCCTCAGCAAGCCAGCCTCAGCTGCAGGGAGGTGAAAGGTAACCCAGTGGCCTCATAAAAAGCACTACGTATTCGTACAGGTTATCAAATCTTTGTTTCCCTTTTTGTGATGATTTTTTTATGTGTAAAGAAAAAAAAACCCTCCTGACGCTTGGCCGCTGTGCTGTTCAGCAGCTCCCTCTGAATCACTGTGGCCTTAGTAATCGTTTGCCTGTCAAGCGCCCGCTGGTGCACAGTGTGCATATTTAATCGTAACAGTAATCCTCTTACCTTTCTACAGTTAAATTTCCAGGCACCAAAACCTACATTGACCCTGAGACGTACGAGGACCCGAACAGGGCTGTCCATCAATTTGCCAAGGAGCTGGACGCCTCCTGCATTAAAATCGAGCGGGTTATTGGAGCAGGTGAGCCCATCCCGTGTCTCTCAGTGCTTGCTGTTTAGTCACTCCGCGCTCCCATATATCACGCTGACAGCCAAATATTTACACCTTGAGTAGGGACACAGCTTCATGCATTGTATATTGATAGCGCAATTGCAAAGAGGGGAAAAAGTTCATTGCAATTAATGTGTGTCTGCTGGAGGCAGTCGCAGATTCCTGCAGCTGAAAAATTGCTGCCACATGGGTTTTACAGAGGTGGTCAATGACAGTATCTATGTATCTCCAGCATGTCTTATTATAGGTCTTGGTTACACTCCCTTGAGTATAACAAGATGTCGCACTCCAATTTGTATTCCACCACAGCACAGCTGCTTTGTCTCAAAATACACTAATAAATTTGTCACTGTGAAGTGCTTGATTTTTTTTTTTTTTTTTGACCTACCACAGAAATCCCTCACTCACAAATGGTTTCATCCCCACACAGGAGAGTTTGGGGAGGTGTGCAGCGGCCGGCTCAAACTGCCAGGAAAGCGGGACGTGTCGGTTGCAATTAAGACGTTAAAAGTGGGCTATACGGAGAAGCAGAGGCGGGACTTCCTGTGCGAGGCCAGCATCATGGGACAGTTTGACCACCCCAATGTCGTTCATTTGGAAGGTGTCGTAACACGAGGTAAACGCAGTCGAAGATGAACTGAAAGTGTGGGCTCTTTTGTGATGCCATGTATAGTTTAAATCTGGAGTATTTGAGAGGTAACAGCACCATAGTTAGAGTGACATTATATGTGATTAAATTAGCTACACTCCATGTTTAACATTTTCTCATTTAGACACTGTAATAAAAGGAGCAGATGGTAACTTTGAATTAAAAGCCAATGAAACACGCCACTAAAAATAAACTTGGAAGCAGTTTCAGTGCAGTCGTTTATAGTGAAGCATTTTGTAAGCAAACAAAATTTAGGTATCAATTAATCATTTCCTTTTTTGTCGATTCTTTTTTTCTGTCCTCCAGGAAAACCGGTCATGATTGTCATTGAGTACATGGAGAACGGCTCATTAGATGCTTTCCTCAGGGTGAGTACCACCTTCGAAGCACAGGAGACCTAAAGCAGCAGCTTTTCAAACTTTTCCTTTGCATTTTCTCGAAATGAAGAGAAGCGGGCGGTCTGCAGCATGAATCTACGCATTGCATAAATATCATAAATCTTGTGCTAGAGCTGCTGCAGTGCTGTGACCTACATTTCCCTCATGGTCAGCGAAGACGGCTGACCTGCCTGTATTTTTTTTTTTTTCTGTGCCGCTCAGAAGCACGACGGTCAGTTCACAGTCATCCAGTTGGTGGGGATGCTGCGGGGCATAGCAGCCGGAATGAGATATCTCGCTGATATGGGATACGTCCATCGAGATCTGGCTGCGCGAAACATCCTTGTCAACAGCAACCTTGTATGTAAAGTGTCCGACTTCGGCCTGTCAAGGGTGATCGACGACGATCCGGAGGCTGTCTACACAACAACTGTGAGTCAATTAAAGCGCTTGCTCTCTCCACTGCAAGACCTGTCAGCATTGTCTAATCAAGTCAGAGTCACTGCATGAAAGTAGAGCAGAAGTGAGGGTGCATACACCGCCTTAATTTCAGGATAGCATTCCACACTAACTCCATAACGAATGATTTACTTAAGTGAGGAATCATTGTCTAACACTCTGTAGGTCAGTTACAAGTCGTTAATAAGAACACATTTTGGGTTGCCATGTCAACCATTTGACTGCTGATAATGTCATATGCCAAATATGAAGACATTAGTGAAAATGTTCATTACAAATGCAATGTCTTCTTTCAAATTAGAAATATAAAACAACCACATCTTAAATTATATTTGAGTCACAGGCTGCAGCAGCTAATCACAAGAGGAGACAGTCACAAACACTGAAAAAAAAGCAACATCCATACTATGAGAAAGGAGCACAAGAAAAACAAATAAAAACTAAAGACAAAAGGGTCAAAGAAAGTTATTGTTATGAACGTATAAGTAAATAGTCTGATATAATGTAAGATGTGATATGATAGAAAGAACAGACATTTGCCAGTATATTGTCATGAAGCTGTGATGTGCATTTTCACTGCTCTTTGATGTTCAATAGTACAAATGTTTTGTTGATCAGTCAGTCAAGAAAATAACAATCGAATTGATAATTAAAATAGTAATTATTGGCGGCTCTACTCTCATTGCACAAAACAACAGGCCATTACATCTGGTAAAAATGTTGAGGTATAAGAAATATGAGTCCAAGGTGTCAATGCACCTGTAATGAAGTCATTAACAGTTGGTTATGAGTTTCTTGCTTTCTAATAAGCCATTAAGGCTGCATGTTAAAATGCTAAGTGATTTACAATAAGCCATCAAGCCTGCAGTTGTAAATGTCTTGAAGTTGTTGATGAACTGACTGTGTGTTCTGACCTGTTTGTAATTGAAACACTCTCTCTAATTGGTGTTTTTAGGGGAAGATGCAGGATGTAATGAATGTGATCTTTACTCCAGCCACTGACCTGCATTTTACTGAACAGGGTGGCAAAATACCCGTCCGATGGACCGCGCCAGAAGCCATCCAGTATCGTAAATTCACCTCCGCCAGTGACGTGTGGAGTTACGGTATTGTCATGTGGGAGGTCATGTCCTATGGGGAACGCCCTTACTGGGACATGTCCAATCAAGATGTGAGTTACTACCTGATTAAAGGTCATAAAACAACTAACACTAACAACTTTCAAACCTGACGGGTGGTGGATGTGGTGAGGATGTAATAGATCTTTACATGAGGAAATACAGTACTCATTTCAAATCCATGTCAACAGATTAGGAAACATGCATGCTGAGTTAGGATTGGGATCAGGGGATAGGATCCATATCTTTTCTACAGTATTTACTGTCCTCATCTGTTTTCACCTTAGTCTTTATTTATTTCACTTTTATATTATTATCACTATTATATTTCACTTAATTTTCTTTCTTAATTTCATTTAGATGTGACAAACTTTGGAGAATCATTTCACTTCCAGTTTTAGCACTGTCAGATAATACCTGATAGCAATTTCAGTAATCCATTAACATCTTATTTGTTTGCCAAAAACAACGTAGAACATTCTCTGGATGCTCAAATGTGATGTATATTTTGTGTCTGGGAGTTTAGAGACTACACAATTAGTGACTTCATCATACAAGTTTATAGGACAGAAATGTATATCTTACAATTATTAGACCAGCATGAACAGTTTTAGTGTTGTGGAGTTTATGCATCTTGGTCTCAGCTGACCACTACTATCATCAAGTAAGTAATGATCTAAAGGGGACATGAACTGGAAGATTACAAGATTTTCCCACATTCATCTCTAATTATACCTAATGAAGTTGTCCAACTAAAACAGAAAATCACTGAGAAAAATCCCAATTTATGGTTCTTTTTTTTTTGAGGATTTCTCACAGGACCTCATGAGATCAGCTCAGCGGGGATGGTAACCTTGGGCTTAATTAGTTCAAGACGTCTATTCACACAGTCTGAATCTATGTGAAGGAGAAACAGTTCCTGAAATGGGACAGGCATAAAGATGAATTTCTGAGAACATGAATTCGATGTTGCGCCATTCATCTAAGTAGTGGAAAACACTTGTCATACAGAATGTTTTTAAATTCTGATTCTTTCAGTTCATAATGACTGGTGGTTATGGGAACATGTGTACCAAAGTCTGAATCACAACAAACTGCTCATGCATATTTTGCAGTTTGCACAGAACTTAGTGCTTTGTTTCAGATGTAGAATTCCAAAAATATAAAGTCTTGAATAAGATATGATGTTAAAGTGGCACTCCACCACCAGGTTTACTGATCATGGTTAGTACCACTCAACCTGTAAAAACATCATAACGTCCTCTGTAGCTCTCGAGCAGCTTTGCAAAGTCGGGGAAAAATAACCCTGAAGTAACCCTGAAGACATCGATGACATCGTCAGGGTTACTTCAGCTATCACCCTATCAAATCAGTGCAATATCCGAAACTATACCCTTGTTGCACCACTTTAAGTAGCCACCTTTAAATGAAACATTTAGTACACTCATTCCCTGTCAGGGGATTTCTCTACATTTGCAATGATTGCACAAGATTTATGTTGAATAAGTAAGAAACCTAAACATGAGTCAGCAACATTAAGTTGAACTTATATCCCAAAGTAATAAGATAATAACTCATATTTGAATATTAGAATTATGGTTCCTTAAAGAAAGAGTCAGTTAAACCTCAGTCAAGCACAAAACAAGACTTTCCAGGTCCTGTAGCAATGCAGCTCTGGAAAAAAAGAAAAAACACACACAGGATATAACTCACACTGCTTCCAAGTGCCAGGATTTTCTCCCACCTCGCTGCTGATGTTATAAAACTCAGTGCACCAGAGCTGGAAGGGAAATCCAGAGGACTCTATTAGTTTCTGTAATTAAATAAGCTAATGTATCTTAAAGGTATAGAACGATAAAACTAATTTGATCCTGGATTCTTAGACGGGTACTTATGATTCATAATCATCATGAATCATTTTAACACCAAAACCATCAAGTAAATTGTAAGAGCTGCCATTGCCCACACTTTTCTTCCTCAAGCAGTGCATGTCTACACATCTCCCATACAAACGTCACAAATTGCTATAATGATGGACTTACCCGCAGTCCTCTTGAGTGCCGCTGCCTGCTTTCCTGCCAACTCCCAATGAGGGAGCCCAACAGTGCCAGACCACTTGAAGATTTTGCTTATTGTCGAACACTTGACACATTTTGATTGATGGGTGACGGCGAGTGAGTTCTGGCTTAAAGATTCCTACATGGCGCCCAGTGTTCAGTACCCACGGCATCTGGCCTGAACCGGATTAAGATTCCAGGCGCTCCAAAGCGGAGGGGCCCGCTGATTGAACAGTCAGATGTTAGAAATGCTAAACAAGATGTCCGGGGCATTAAAATGGCGTATGCAGTGTTTTGCCACTCCACAGCTTGACAGACATCAACGTCAAATTCTTGTGCTTTGTCAAGACATCAGCAAACATCCTCCAGGGGGATGTGGAAGGGAGAACATTATTTTGCACCCCCCCCATCAGTTTCAGTGTTTTGACACCTTTTCTCTCCATGACTCATCCTCGTATGAGAGGTCCTGACAGGAATTACTGATGAATATATGCAGAAACGTACACAGCTCCTTATCCACCCAAAAATAGGAAGGGGAGCTGGGGGCTCATATCAAAGTTCCCACTGCACCTACCATTGTCATTTCATTGACTTTTAATGAACTCTGTGCTAAACTGCATGCATGATGGGCTGTGATAATAGATTAGGTATAACGGCTCGTCGGATATATCTTTTCTATTATTCATCAGAGCTTTTGTTTGGACATTTAAACAATGTGGGAGATTAATCTCCGGGAAACGGCTCTTTCTGCACTGTGGCATATATCTTAGTTAATATCTACAATGTAACCAGAGACATGACCCGGCAGGCCCCTGAAGGTTATCAGGAAAATCTCAAAATCAATTCTGAAACTCGCTAGTCAACCAGAGAAGAGACCAGGAGAGGCGTAACACGATTCCATCTCCAAAGTGTTGGTAAAAAGCCGAGCTGCAGCTTTTTAGCACTGAGCGAAGGCAGGAGCCCAGTGAGAGGAGAGTCACATTAATCAAGCTGAGGCAAAGTAAGAGCATGCGTAACCTTTTTCAGGATCAGCACATGATAGAAAAGGTCTTGTTTTGGTAATATGTCTGAGTTGAATAAATTACACAACCCTTTTAACTTGACCATCAAAGTAAAGTTCATTTATTAATCAAATGTTGGATCTAATTTCCTTTGTGTTGGGCCATGTCGCAAATGGGTTATGATAATGTTTTGCTCAGCAACTTCACTGCCCAATACACCAGAACCCAACCCAGATCGAAGCAATGAAACTGGTTAATTAAATGTGACATGATCATGACCAAACAATAAGGCCAACTCTCTTAAGTGACTATACTGGCAATGTATGATTTCACTTCCACAATGTTGTGAAAAACAACTTACAAAAAAGACGAGTCAAAAGTGATATTGTAGAGGCAGAGATGCCCAGTCATTTGTCTTGGACTTGACAAAGGCGTGAATTTTAATGACAACAGTTTTCACGTGCTGAGTAGTTGTATTCCATTTGACGAGGATGATTTGTTTTGCAGACAGGCTCCATTAAAAGGCATAAATGGAGATCATTAATAACTCTAGCAGGGGCAGATACAGTAGAGGAATCTCAGCAGCCTCATTTGGAAAGAAGAAACTGTTGGACATGAAATACTTTGTATCTGAATGGCTTATTGGTGCAATGGAGGGTGACATGATCAGAAAACCTGTTGCTGTTGAAAGTTTTGTGTCAAAGGCTGAGAATAAAGGTTTAGGTTTAGGTTTGGGTGTTAGGTTGATAGTAAATGCTGGACATTAATGATCTATCTCATTTGCATTCTCCAGGTCATAAAGGCGATAGAGGAGGGCTACCGTCTCCCTGCCCCCATGGACTGTCCACCAGGCCTGCATCAGCTAATGCTGGACTGCTGGCAGAAAGACAGAGCCGAACGTCCCAAATTTGATCAGATAGTCGGCATCCTTGATAAAATGATCCGTAACCCCAACACCTTGAAAACCCCCGTGGGAACATGTACAAGGTGAGGGAATAAAATCCCAGACTGATTCATTTTGAAATGTGGCTTCGTACAATAAAGAATTTCAGCCTTTATTTCAGTGCATTAGTGGATGATCCAAAGTGTCCAGTGGATGATTTAGCCTCTGTAGTTCACAGATGAAAGATAAATCCCGGGGGATCGATACCCCAAAGCAGCTCCCATGGCTTTATGGTCAATAGCAGGGCTTTTAAATCAATCTCTATAATGAGTTCCTGGTACTTTAAAGTGAAGTGAGGACTCCAGACCTCACTCTGACGTCTGTCAAATGAATTCTATTTTCCGGTAGATACTTTCTACTTTCATACTTTCCTGAGGTGAGACTGAGACTCTGAGGTTACAACTGGTTAAAAGGCACTTTACTGTATGTAGACTGTAGGATGAATGTATTCAAATTGGAAAGATATTGACCAAAATATTTTTCAGGAGCAGAAAAGGTGACATGCTGCATCTGTTTGTGAATTTCGTATTGATTGAAGCCTCGATTCGGCTAGTTGTTCTTCCCTTCAGTGCAATTTACTGCACCGCTGGGCGCCTTCGTCTCGTCTCCTGCCTGATTGTGTTTTTGGCGAAACGTTTCCTTTTCGCATAAGGCATAAACATCTTTCTGTGCTCATCCCGCAGACCAATTAGCCCGCTGCTAGATCAGAGCACACCAGACTTCACCGCTTTCCGCTCAGTAGGAGAGTGGCTGGAAGCCATCAAGATGGAACGATACAGAGACAACTTCACAGCAGCTGGCTACAGTTCCCTGGAATCTGTGGCCAGGATGTCAATCGAGTGAGTAGATACAAAGACCTCGAGGGGTTAAGCATCAGCAGAGAACATTAATACCAGCCGCGTTCAGACTGTGATCTCACTTACGCTTTCTTCCGATCTACGCCTGAGTAAACAAATCTGCTTTCTTGCGTTTTACATTCTGGTAGAGTTTTGGTAGACTTGCCATCACATGAGGTTTCAGTAACTAACTGTAAATTTCCAAATGTGGCCTGGGTTTTTTTTTTTATTCACCGAAAAAGCAAGCAGAGAGACCTGCCTTTACTTTGTAATTTTCCCAGTTTTATTGCTACACTTTATCATATATTAGCCAAACGCCTCCCTGCTTATTGATTCCCCCGCACCTCCTGTTTTAATTTGCTGTTAATGCAAACTAAACACTTTCTCTGTGTTTACCTGTTGTGTTGATGAATTCAATAAAGTGCACATTTCCATAGCACTAATTCAATTAGTTCAAAAACAAGAGGCGAGTAAAACCCGCTGCTTTATTGCTCTGTGTTTGTCTATATATGAGGAAAAAAAGTTTTCATTTGCTAATTATTTCTATTGCTTCTAATCAGTGTTAAGCTACCATCAACGGAAGTCACTGAAACACTTCTGAGGCAGATGCTTCACATTAGAAGTCCTTCAGGGACTCAAACAGCATAATTCCTCTCAGTCTTTGCTGCCTTTTAAAATAAACATGGACACAAAGTATTCAGTTGTGCTGATTGTAGCTTTTAACACAAGTCTGAAAGTGGATTTTTGCGTTCTCACTGGCTGAGAACACATGAGAAGCTGTCTTATTCAGCTTCTCATCAGCCCAGGCTGTGGCTTGCCCTTGAGTTGTTACTCAGAGCTACCACTGACCCATCAGCTGTCAACATCCGTCTCCACGTCCACATAAAATGTTCAGGTTTCAAGGATATTACGCGAGACAGAAATGAAACTTTAGACTACTTCAGATCACTCTCATATTTGACATTTAGTAAATTAAAATGTGTGATTGAGATTCATCACCCAACCTGTCTGTTTGGCAGCCTCTTTTGTTCCCTTTACTCACAATAATGAAAGTCCTCAGGCTGTAAATCTCACACTGTCCCAAACTGTAGTCCGGTGTGCGCTGATCCCTGCCATGTGTCCTGTCTTCCAGGGATGTGATGAGCTTGGGGATCACGCTGGTGGGCCATCAGAAAAAGATCATGAGCAGCATACAGACTATGAGGGCCCAGATGCTGCATCTCCACGGCACGGGTGTCCAGGTGTGACCGGGACCGGCCCCATTGAGACGTACAGAACTCACCTAGAGTGGTGGCCGGGGGACACGTCACCGGGATAATCGTCAAAGCAGACAGACATGCGTCGTGTCTGACTCTTCCGGCTGTGTCCGGAGCGAAATCATTCCTTTGTTCCTCAGTGAAGGATTGTGGTCCGCATCTTCAAAGGGCACTAAAAAGAGGAAAAGGGCAAAAAAAAAATAGAAAAAAACAGCGACAAAAATAGAACCTCCCTGGACGAGACTTCCTTTTTTCTGTCTTTCATTGAGACGCGCTTACAAACTCGACCACATATCAAATGGCACATCGGAAAGGAGTTTGAAGCTTGTGTTCCTTTAAGTTAATGAATGAAGTGCACACCATGGCTGCGGATTTCCTTTCAAAAGAACAGCGAACATGTCTCCTTGCAATGGCTTCACATTTTTTTCTGATTTCTGATTTCCTGTGTATCTGCCACAGTGACGTGTTCCTCTTCGCTCTTCTACTTGGACGTGACAACAGGGTAAACTCTCCTTTATCCGCAACAGAGGGGAACTTTTTCGGTGCAGATTCTGAGGTACTTTTTTTGCAGTGATTGATGTTTTCGTGGTATCCTCACGCGCTTGTTTGCAGCCTGCAGGAGTGAATTTTTTTGACGTGGTTTTCAACCTTTCTGACTTTTCTTGTTTTTGTTTTGTTTTTTTTCACTGAGACGCAAAGACATGAACTGTTCTTCGAAACCACCAGGCTTTTTTATATCAGAGTAGCAATATCCTTTGTCTTAGTGTTCACGACAGGAGAGAAGCAGAAACCGTCACGTGGTCGTTGAGTAGAATGTTTTAGCACTGTTGAAAGATTGTATTGAAACTGAACCCAACGCATATTGATTTGCCATCCTTTTGCCTAAAATGTCGCACACGGGTTGGCGCACTGTTCGGCTGCAAATACAAATTCTTAATTGTGGAGCCGAGAAAGGTGAAGATGTAATACTGCCTTAAAATATGTTCACTATTGCCACAGTTTTAGGCACTTCAATGGCAATGCTTTCTGCGGTTCATTTTGAGGATGGACAGCCTCCCTAGTTTAATTTAGTTTTGTTTTTTTTTCTCTGGAACTTGAACCGGTGAAATCGAGCATGGTTTTAATGCCACGAGTGACACGGTAGGCAAGGATGAGGTGAACTAAACAGAGCAATAATTACCAGGTAGAAGTGGTCCTCACCTGAGATTTTTTTAAGGTGCTAGGTAGAAACGCATGTGTGTGCTGTGCTGAGACGAAACCCCTTTTGGAAGGATTCAATTGCCGCCGGAAAAGGAAAGGAATTTACCTCTTTGACCGAAACAAAAAAAGGTGCTCAGATCAAAAACTGCTGTGCCAAGTCATCAGATGAAATGATCATGTCATGTTTTGCGGCTATGATGAGCTTAACGTTTGATGAAAAGCCATTGTGGCGGGGTAATGTTAAATTTAGCAGCTCGCGCAGATGAAAGAGGGCGACGTTAACGAAACGAAACGCTAGAACGGTGCCAATTAGCCTCGCTGACATCATCTCCTGACACGAGCGCTCCGCCCACAAATCAAACGGCCCCTTCGTGGTTCAGGCGTGAAAACCCACGCAGCCCGCATCAGATCGTCCCAGCGCCATAGGTGGCCACGCAGCCCCCTTGTTTATTCACATGTCTCCACCACTCGTCCCTCCTTGACATACAGATGGAACATACTTTTAAGCGTCTCTTAAGATCGCTCCTCTTTCAGAGGAGAACAGAGACGAGGGGGAGGGTGCTTTTACAGAAAACGTCCTAAAAGCCAATCAACCTATTTGTTGCCATCTGTCTCCACTTCAAATGCAGAAAAAAAGAAAAAAAAAAAAGAAATGTTGATCATGTTGTAGTGCAGTGTTCTTTGATGCTAAAATCCAGTTGTTCATCTTTCATGTAAAGATGAGAGGTGTTCACAGAAGAAACCCATTACAACTTCTTTTATTGCTTCTGCAGTTACATCACATGTCCATCTTTATTTTCAAAGATCCAGTCATTTTCTCAGTTTTGTATAGAATGCAAATAAAAAAATAACATCAATAACTAACCTGGAGCTCACTGGCAAGCAGTAAAACTATTTTTCATCACTCTCCGTTGTCTCATAGAATATGCCAGTGTGAAGTCAGCTGGATTTTAACTTTCATCAGTTTCCCTTTGTTACCAGGGGGAGGTTTCTATCTTAACACTGACCACTTGCACGTCTTATTTCTGAAACTGAGATGAAATTATTTCTGGTCATATCAGGAAGTCAGGACATGAAATTTGGTTTTCCTTTGATAATAATGGATGGGGTTGAAATTTAAAAAGGGCCCTTTTTTGAGCATGATCGATGAGCTTTCAAAACTAAACTTCCTGAAGTATTTGTTCAGATGCTACCTAAAATGGATTGGAATCTGGAAATGAAATCTTGTAAAAACATAGACATGCTTAAGCATAACGTGTTGTGTACAGTGTGTGCTAACTTGCCAAATATACATTTCTCAGTTGGTCACATGCCTGTGAGCTTTCTCTCAGCTTATTATCTGTAAAATTGAAATTCTTGTGAATATTTAAACTGCATTAATTCTCATGTAACTGCATTGTGGTGAAAAGAAAAACGTGGCCAGTTTACTTGAAGAGCTGATATCGTTGAGGAACCAGAACCAGAGGGGGACCTGAACTGAAGGTGTCTGCTCCCCTTGACTGCTGTGTTAAAGACACAAGAGGCTGATTCACTCTCTTTCACTTGAACGCAGCACTTTACTGATTGTCTGTGGAGCTCAGTGTATGCTAAGATCTAGGAAGCAAGGTCAGCGCTCACAGTCCTGCCCAGCAGGTGTGTGGATACACGCTTGTCATATGATGCGTATCTGTCTGGTTTTATTTAAAAGCTCAACTCTGTTTATGTGCACAACAAAAAAAAATGGCAAAATTGACAAACGAATGCGTTCTAGGCTCTGATTCGGCAACTTATTGTCAGTCCTATCTGGCAGTACTGACAGGGAGACGCTTTTAGAACCCACACACCTGTAGTCGCTCCAAAACGCGCGACGCAGACGTGGCAGGATGCACATCGGTAAACTTTAAACGCAGTGTTCAGAATCATCTGGCTTACTGCGGACACGCGCTCAGATCCGTTTTCACTGTGGGACTCACCCTGACCGGCTCTGAGCCCCCGTGTCACACACACACACACACACACACACACACCCCTTCCCTTTATCCATACAGCTAAGCTCAGCAATTGGGTCTCAGCCAGACCTGTGAATTGAATACTGGCATAAAGTCATTCAGTCAGCACAAAACTCTGCAGTTCACAGGCAGCACTCTGCCCCCCACCCATCCCCAACCCCCCTCACCCTCACCACCCCATCCACCTCTGATTTTAAAACCGGGCCCCTGGAGGCCCCTTCACACCCTGAGGAAGAATGCCTCTGTCCCCCCTTTTCCCTGTGCTGCGGGGTGGGGAGTGTGGGGGTGGGGGGCTGGAAAACAGGCAGTTTGGGCCAAACTGAGATTAAGTCCAGGATGAAATCGTTTTAAACGTCCAAATCGCGTGTAACCTTCACCAACAAAGTCACTTTATTGTCTGTTTCAGCTTGTCTCATCCACATTCTGAACTTGGGGGGTATTTTGCTGTGGCTGTATTTCAGCAAAAACACGAAAAGAGAAAAAAAACAGGATGTAGAGGGTTAGTCAGAATCAGGAAAGCAGATAAGAGTTATTTTTCAAATCTGGTGGTACAGCAGTTGGAAATGAGCTTCACCACTTTGGCGAGGTGGTGAGGAATTCCAAAGAGCGCAGCACTGGTGATTGTGTCTGAGAGAGACTGAGGGGAATCTTTGTATATGTTCTAATTGTAAAACTTGTACATTTTATTTATATTGTTTCTTTTTTTTACACATATTACTCAGTAGAGAGCTCTGAATACATTGAAATGCACTATATTTTTATATCTCGCAGATGAATTATTGTCACCCACACAATTTCAGTTGTACATAATTTCTCATTTAGGACCAAAGACAGTTGATAGGATCTCCATCTTTACTTTGACTTTGTCCTTTTTTGCCTTTTAGTTTGTTGTACAGTAATACAAATTGTCAATTTATTATTTATTTTTCTGTGATGAAAGTATTGAGAATATTCACTGGTCAAAAGTATTTTCCCCGACAGAAGAAGATCATTGAATTAGACAATTTCTTGTTACATAGACAATTCTTTTTGCTTTGTAACCTTTGTAATAGACTGTACATATATTTTTGGAAATATAATACAATCTCTATAGAAGTTCTGTTGTCCTCTACAGTGTTTTTTGTCATATCCTGCATTTATTTATGATCTTGAGATCAGAAGTCTATGTGAATTTTGATCATCTTCAGTCATCTTTCATATTTACAGTACAGTATAGTCTCATTTTAGTCAAACAAATTGATTAACAGTTAAATCTGGTTTTTAATATGAGGCAAACAATTTTACAAAATCTATATATATTTCAGTCAAGTTTGAACTACAAATGAGCATTTTAGTCAGCCCTCCAGGTTAAAATGCACATCACTGACTGGACCTTGAAAATGCAGATGCAGGGCAATCTGATCTGATGTCACAGAACTGAGACTGTCTAATAAGGTACCGTCTATAAAGCCACTATATGTTTTTAACCCATGACTTTATACATCTGTTCTAAGGCCCTGAGCCCTTGAGCCCATGAATCATTGCACTGGTGTTTATCCTTCTTATGTGCAAATAATACAGTTAATCGTGATCAGAAAATGTTTTCAAATGTTTGCATCTCTTCTCTGAGACAAACGTGGTAACATGTTCCCTTAAGCCAAAGGAAGTTTGCACAACCTGGGAACCCGAAGTTTGTTCCCAGCAGTGGTTCTTGGATGTTATGTAAAACTTTGGTAAATTGTGTATGAAGCAACTTATGATCCTTTGTGAGGAATGTCTTATTAGAGTTAATCTGATGATCTTATTTATATTCAGATGAAAAAAACAGAGGGATTACTCATCAGGTGGAGTCATTCAGTGCAGTGCTTTTTTAAACACTAAAGGCAGACATTAATAGTTATTTTCTCACAAACTGTATTTTTGTACTTTTGTGTTTCCATAATTTAGGAAAGTTGTGTTAAGCCCCACTAAATCAAAACAAGCACAACACCTTCAGTAAACTTTTACAGTCCTGTCATCATACATCATACAGTCCAGTCCATTTTCAGAACCACACACCCAAATGACGATGGCATCCTGTTTTTCCTGCCTCCAGCTCTGATCTTACGTCTCTGCCACTTTCTCAGATGGCCACACAGTTCTCAAAGGATGGAGGACGCCGTTATAGGTCCAAGCTCCTGCACTGATGTTGACACTGACCATGGGTTACATCCCACGGCAACCTTTTCAATATTTGGCTGTCTGTACATATCAACTAGTGTGCGGTTAAGGTTCAAAAGAGATCATGGTTATGGCAAATAAAGAATGGTTAGGATGACTACCAAAACACTTTGATGAAGATGAATTTAGTTTATCCATTCAACAGAAATATAGATTTAGATTTTGTTTGGTCTTGTCATTGTCTTTGTCATGGATATAGTTCCTCCGAGTAACTGTAAACAAAATTAATTCTGATAAAGTTATCATTGGTTTTACACTCTTGCAAGACCAATGATAACTTTATCAGAAAGCAAGTTTGTGCGTGAAAAGACAGCTAGAGCCATAAAAACCGTCTTCCCTCCCCTTCTGTCATTTAATCCCACAGAAATTATATTTCTTTGAAGGAGGTTGGATGGATTTCTCCTGATCACATCTTTCAGCAGTTCTGATATTTATTTTCAGTAAGTCCGTGGCTCACCGTGCCGTCTCCAGGCCTGCTCTCAACTGTCTCTGTGAAGCACAATGCCTTTGGCTCTCACATGAGGCTGGCTTCCTTCCATCTGCTTCTCTGTGGCTACTCCTCATCTTCCCATTAACTTAAGCTACAAGTCTGATCCTGCTTAAACGGTTAGATCATCCTCAGAGGTTCTGCAGCAAGAGTCTGCTGCTTCGTCTTAGAGCCGGGCTTTAAAATCTAAACAGAGATATTTAATAGTTTAATAGTCAGCAGTTAAAGGAGGCACCCATAAACTGGAACCACTTTAGAACTAATGTGCCTTCTTTTTAGTTATTACTGTAAAAAAAAAAAAAAGGGTTGGCTGTTGTTTCACCCAAATCAACCAGTGACAATTAAAATAATCAACAGCAACATCTCTTTCCACATTACAGTGGATGATCCACAGAACACACTCCCATCAGCTTTTAAAGGGACTATTTGAAGCCAATCTACTAAAACAGACATAAAGAAAAGGACTGGTAATTCAAGTCAACTGCTGATGAAGATTATGCTTTGTGCTTGAAAGCTCCAGAACAGCAACTAATCAGACCTTTTGCTATTTGCCATTGTTTACTCAATCCTGTGTCTATAGTCATGTTTCCATTCAATTGTTCTTCACATTTTAACTTAATTTCAAGGAAAAAAATTTTTTTTAAAGTGTGCATTTCCATTCAGGACTGTTGTAAACATAAGGAGTTGGTTCAGTGTTGCTGATTCTGTAGTGTGCTGACATCACAGCACTGTCGATGATGGAATTAAAAGAGGTTCCAGTCAAACACCATGTAGAAAATGCAATGAGAATAGGATATTTAATCATTTTTGGAGCATTACAGTCTCCTCATTGCTCCACACAGATCTGAATTCGTGGTCTGCTGACAGTGATGTCATGAATCATTTGCGCAGTCTGTTCCCTTGCGCCTTGTTACATTTTGCTTCTATGGAGTACACAAAATGTTCCAACTTAGCCATGCACATAAACGTCTTGTTTTCTATTTAGCAGCACATGCACATGAACACTGGTGGATGAAAACACACCGTGGAACTTATCATCAAGAGAAAAGCCAAAAGCCTGTTCTTCATCCATGGCATCAAATGTTATGTGGCAACACCTGCACTTTCTTGGTATGCAGTAGTGAGAAAACTCACATGAAGTTGTGATCATCACAAGCATCTTTGAAGGGTTGCAAGCAAATACAATACAACAGGGACTTGTATGCTTATTTTTGCAGGTCTTCTGGTATTACAGGGACATAAGAGTGTCTCCCCTACTTATACCTCTGCTTCAACTTAGACATATCTTAGTATGTAGGTGTCCCACCCAATCAGTGTATCTGCATTTGTGTCCAACTGTTAGCTGTGGCTCTGTCCGGCAGTGTGCTGGCTGCGCTCTCTCCTTTCCATCCTGTGTGTGTTGTCTGTGTTTTCCACTCAGTTCATCTCCACTTGCACTTCCTGTTCCTGCCACGTCCAGTTGTCCTCCATCTCACTCGACCTTTCTCCACATGCTCTGTCTCCTCCTGCCCTGTTTTTCTACTTCCACAAAATGGTTTGCAGATATTTCAGCAGGTATGTATGTAGTAAAGTGAGGGTAAGATTAGCATTAGATTAAGGTTCCGGTACGAGTTTGGCAAGTAGTCGTCAGTAGTTAAAGAAAGTCTCCACGAAACAAATGTACTGTACTCACGGAATCACGGAGATGAGACTGTGTGTGTGTGTTCTCATTTTAGACACAGTCAATCAAATGCTTTTATTCTTTCATTCTTATTGAACTTGAACTTTTTTTTGTTAATGTTGGCCGAGCACATTCCCAGCTTTCCCACATTCTGAACTCACAGAAAACACCCTGACACTGAAGACTGACACCAAAGAAGTGCTGCTAATTAGTAACCATCACAATCATCGAAATTAATTCATTGACTTTGCACACAAGGGCAGAGATTTTCCTTTTTTGTGTCCTTGTAAAACACAGTCAACAGATTAGTTTTTGTGAACACAAATAAGCCTGACACTGGTTTGAAATGCCAGCAATTCTAATCATTTATATTGCAGATTTCTGAGCTAATCGCCACCCTGCAGTGCATCACATATTGGATCTTCCTACAGTATATCAGACTCCAAAATGCCTTCATCTGCATCTCCCCAACACACTGATGTACTGCCACAGAAAAACAGAGGAACGGGGCAGAGTGCCAGAGGAAGATAGCAGGGAAAGAAATCATTTGTATTTGGCGATTCTGCAATAATCCTGAGCCCTGCTTCACCATTATTACAGTATCTGACATTTTGCATCTAATATAGAAGTCAAATGGGAATATGGAGATGAATGGTTTGAAAGTGTGTAAATTGATTAGGAGGAGCGTGCGGGCCTGACTAATGGTTTACCTGTTGGACTCCGCAAGGAAAACAGATCATGACCCATTTAGAAAACAATGGCTTTGCTTTCTACAGTTTTCCACAGACGTATCCTTCAGGGAAATATAATGTGGTATTTACAGATGCAACAATGTAGACTTTTTCATGCCTAATCTGTTGCGCTTGTCTTGAAGAAAAATGGCGGCGATTTCTGTGGAAAAGAGGGCCTGCATCCTTGAGTTGGTGCTTCATCAAAAGTTTAGCCATTGACCTGCCTGTAGGAAGAGAACATAAATCCATTCTCATTATGTTGTGGATGTTGGAGAAAGTTTTTTTGAAAGTTTGTTTTTGCTAACCAGACCATGTTGTAAATACTATGACTTTCTTAAACAATGCTGCCTGTCACAAAATGAGTGGGACCTGTGTGAACCTGATGTGCCGGGTTCTGGTTTTCAACATGCCCACAGGAACCACAGTACACCAAATCAAGCTCAAGTTAAATAATAATCAGCATTATGCATGACTGCAGAATTATGCATCCTTAATAATATGCATTTAGGTACACCAACCTTACATAGCCTGATGGCTTATAACATGTTGATGAAACAATAAGTCAAATAATAATATAAGTCATGTCATGTCAGTTGTCATTTTGAAACTGTTGTCTGACTTCTAATATCCCAACTGGTCCATTATAAAGAGGTTCAATCTAGCAGGTAACATTTGCTACAACATGACCTCAATCCAGGACAAAAAAAAAGATTTAATAATGAAGGATGAAAAATTAATCATTGGGTGGATTTTGTTCCTCTGACATTTATTAAAGAGAAACCTAACCTAACCGACCAGACTGAAAAGCAGTGTTTTATTGACACGCACACACCCCAGGATCACTGACGTGTGCTAATAGTAATGTTACAGTGTACTTGCTACACCCTGGTTGCCTTTTATGAGTATGTGAGAGAGGAAAGTGGTACAATATGCAATACTGGTTGTTGGACGTAGAATGGTAGTTAGACTCAAACCAGCAATGATGTTATTACACTGCATTGACTTTAACTATTTGGCTGCTGGGGCACCCCTGGTGCATGCTTGTACATCGCATCAGCAAGGTGCAAAGCTCAAGTTTTTGAAGATTGCAAGGGTTTTGTCACAAATGAGGATGCAAAAATTCAACACAATGAAATCTTTATGCATGTGTCCCCAAGGCTGTACTTCCTAAAAGAGCTCCACGGATATAAACACCTGGGCGAGAGTCTGTACTTTAAACTCATGGTGACACAACACAAGCACAAACCTAAAACAACAATAAATTCATGACATCACAACAACCACAGTGCGACAGCGCGGTCACTTTCCAGAGCTGTGTCTGGGACTGAAGCAGACGCTCTCTGATTCCTCTGATTCCAGAACTTTACCTTTAATGTTGTGTGTAATCGTGAGTATGAAGTTACTCGGGCTTCATATGTCAGACATCAAGAAAAAAATCTGAAAACCAAACAGCATCTCATGCCTCAATCTTCTCCCTGCTTTCACCATCATGAGGGCAAACATCACAGCTTCAGCACAAAGTCTTTGCATTTCTCTGCAGAGACTCTTCCTCTTAATAAAATCCAAACAGGATAAATGACTGTGGTAGAGGTAATTAAGAGGTGTGGGTGTGAAGGTTGCAAGGGTGTCCTACAGCAGCTGTGGTTGGAAGAAAAATTAAAGTAAATAATAAGCAGCAGTGTTACATCATCAAATACAACCTTCAAAGAAGAAGATAATGACTATATTGATCCAGCTCATATTCTCTTATGGACCCCCCCCCAAAAAAAAAAAACAACCCAAAAAACAAGTGACTCACCTATCTTTTTTCCAAATGAAAAGTTGATATGTAAATGATGGAAATTTGCTGTTTTACAGATTAGAGTTGCATGCTACCTTCCAATAGGTTTTGATAAATCCACTATACAGCAACTGTACTGACAGTTAGTTGTGACTTTCTAGTGTAAATAGTGGAACATTAAACATTTAAAGTAGCAGATCTGTTTTCAGGAGTTGGTGGAGATGAAAGAGTTAGAGAGGACAGATTCATGGACTAACAAATAAAAAAAATAATATCAGTGTTGTGTTTTAAAGTTCTTTTGCAGCCTCTAACCCTACCTCCAGCATCAACCAAGTATCCAGTATCAGCCAGCCATTCCCCTCGCACAACCTCAGCGTGCAGATTAGTTTATTTTTCATTTTCATGAAAAGGTTCAACTCCGTTTGTAAACTGCTCAGTCTCTGCCTTCTCTTTGGGTCAGCCAAATTAACTACCCGGTGAACACAAATAAGACAACGAAGCAGGAGGAGAGCAGACAAGAGGAGCGAGAGAAGTACAAAGGAGAAAAAGCTCTGGAATTGAACATGGTCTCTGGACCAATTTAAAAGGAAAAAGAATTGTGGTGTAGCCCAAGTGACTGTTCTCATCCAGAGTGGATGAAAGTGTAAGAATTTTCATCGACAACAAGGCCCTAATGGAGGCAAGCTGGTCCCAGGAGCAGGCGTGAGGGAGGTGGATTCCATGAGCCTTTGACCCGGTTTGGATGCAGCAGTTGATCTCTGCTGCCTTATTGGACCTCAAGATATCAGATAGGTCATTTTTTTGTTGAACTCTCCAGGCTTTTCCTAAACCCAGAATACCTGCACAAACATATCCTCCCCTCCTCTCCTCGATGAAAAAATGAACTGGACTCATTCATGCATTGCCTCATTCCACACATACTGTACAGTTAACTGAACCAAACTGGACTTGGACTCCAACTCAGTCATCATGGTCATACCCCAGACCCCCAGAATGGACAATCAAGGAACTTCGGAATTGTGATGCCTTTGTTACATATGAATATGTGAATATGTGTCATGTGTCATTTATGAAGTAAATGATTGTTATCTGATTTGAGTGTTAGGTTTGTTTATTAGAGAAGTAGTCAAATTAACCTGACTTTAATTCCATTATTATTTGGTTTGAAGATACTGACCCTGCACACACTAAATTGTTGGGTCTTGTTTTGTATTTGTCTTATTTGTTTGATTTCTGATATTTCCATAAAAAACTTATTTAGATTAGTATCATTTCAATTGACTGATTGAGAATTATTATTATTCTCCTGTCTGATAACATATTTTCATATTGTCTGTTGATTTTAAGTGTCAACTATCCCCAAATTAAAGTGCTCACTTTAATTTGGTGAATACAAAAAATAACCCTAACCCAGTGTGCTTTTCTCAACGCTTCACAAAAGAGTTTCTATCATCTGCCATGCCTCCATTATCAACTAAATTAATGAACGGACTCAACTTTTCTGCTGTTTTCCTCTGCTCCCCCCTCCATCCTAACACCAACCCCTGCTTTAGATAGTCATTTGAATGGAGCAATACTGCAATTGTTAATACACCAATTTCACCGTATTCTTTAGTGAACTACTCAAGTGTCACTCACCTTTTTCCAAAGCTGTGCTGAACCCTTCCTGTGTTGCTGGTAGTTGCTAGGCTCTGAGGAAAACTGCGTTTCTAACAGTTATACCACTTGGAAATGCTAGGAGGGAAAAACTTGCCTTTTGCCACTTTGATAAAAAAAAAGGCAAGTGGGGTTTTTTTCGCAGGTCTTTGAGGGTATGCAAAATCCCGTATCATGCATTAACATCAGAACTGCACATCATTTTCCTTTTGCTACATATAGGACACATGACTTCCTGCACTGACGCCAAAGCTTGGCATCAAAAGTAATTCATGAGTCTTCTGGTATGGATGTAATTCATAGGAATAATGATCTTAAATTCTTGATGTGACTTTGGTCATTTGGACTGCATGGCCACTATCTTCAAAGCAAATCCAAATAAGATTTAATTCACTGGGAGTATATATAGATTACCTATCCATACACCTGTGGACTGAGCACATTTACAAAACTTTCCTGAAGAGGCAAGCTACATTTGTAATTCAGTTGGGTCACACTAAAAGAGTAAATATAGGTTTTAAACTCTCATTAAAGAAAGTATTGTTGAGTATTTTATCTGTCTATTGTAGAGATCTGTGGACAATAGCCCCAGTTTGCGTGAACACACAAATTTCCTAGATTTGCTTAAAGTAGACATTGTTATTCAGATACTATAGATAAGGATTACAAGTTGATTATAGTCATTTGTTCTTGGCAAATCAGAAGATAATATGGTTTTAATGCAAATCTGAGCACCTTACCTCGAACAGCTCCTCCACCCCATCCTCCTTTTTTTCCTGAAACTAAATTTCATCTTGATGAAGTGCTGCAGCCACAGTCAAATTCATCAAATGTGTCTGTGTCTCAGGATGCTTTGGGCTGATGGAGAGTGGCCCCAGCTACCTTGGTTTCGCAGGGTCCTTTTTATGGCTGGGCCCCATGGCACCTTCCTGCATCAAATATTTAAGGAGCCAGTAAAATATGGCTCCCCCCGCCATGGTCCTCAATCCCCAAGGTGGATGATCAGTTTCACAGGCTGGCAAATGCCTCTGTGGGGAAGGTTGATGGATTTGGCAGATACAATGGTTTCTTCAAAGACACAGTGGAGCAGGATGAGTGATGGTGCTGCTGCCATTAGCTCGCTGCTTGCTGAGAGAGTCTCAGCTCTGTTTCCAGCTCAGGGGAGGCTCCTTGACAAACCAAAGCCAGCACATAATCTAATGAACTACAAAGAAATCACATTACACTGTATGGTCTTAATTATTATTATTATAATCAGGACCACTATGCAAATATGTTTTTAGCTTGTCATGTTTAAATTAAATGCATCTTGTTTGCATATTTTTACCATTTTTAAAAGCTGAACTGAAACTGAAAACTCCCTGTAATAAATCACACAACATGCAAGGGAAAAAATGATTCTCAGGGGAAATGATATTTGGACTTCTGCAGAAAACAAAAATGTGATGAGTGCATCCAGCGAATGTGGCCATTTTGTCTCACTGCAGAATCTGTGAAGCTATGTGTGACAGTTCATCTCTTTGCTGTGCACTAAAGCATTTAACTTAATCAGGCTACAGTGAGATCACAATGTCACATCAAAATTTAAATGATGAGGTTACCTGCTGGCGCACGCCTAAACAGCTCACAGCAGCTCACTGAGTTTGGAGACACATGTATGGACCCTGCGGCGGTGTCTCGGCCACAGCATTTTATTAAAGTCAAAGACAATTCTCATCCCTGTCTCCAGGAAATGAAGTTTCTATACAACTAAAATTTTGTGGGGGAAATAAAGTCACTGGATGCTTTTTGCTCAGTATCAATGTATTTGCAACTTAGTAAAGTAAATTAAAAACATATCCTCATGCCTATTATACAAAACATTATCTGGTCACATTTTTCTTTTACAAAACATATTTGCTGCTGCAGGTTAGTTGTGCAGAAATAGAATTTATAGGAAACAGGGTTGACTTTCCGCAGTGGATTGGTCAGTGGGAGATAGCATCTGAAAGTGGACGTTCGAAGACAGACGGGTGACAGCTGGCATGGCTGCGATGCTGAGGGAGACGCAGCTGAGCTCTGACAGGATGCCATTTAGATGTCAGGAGGCAGAGTTCGGCTCTGTCGGGCCCCGGTCCACATTAACCCCCTGCTGTTATGTATGTTTTATCAAACTGAGGAAACAGTGAGTAGTAAATAGGGTTTTGAACAAAACTTAGTACAGGTAAAAGAACAGGCTGTAGTATAGTATGTCATAGTATAAATAATTAACCCCGAAAACACTAGGACCATACATTATGAACAGCAATTGTGTGCAACCTGAAAAATACAAATAAAACAAGTAAAATTTAGAGAGGTCATTTAAAAAATATTAATCTGTCTTGTGGCCAAGGCTGACATCTGCTTGTGATCTGATTGAAAATTTGTTTTGGAATATGCAATACTAATCACACAATATCAGCACACAGGATGAGGGCCTCACATTTCATGATCTAATCTGCGTGAAAACCTAAAGTCCTTCTTCAGTTCAGCTTTATGTGTGTATGTTGCACTTTTAATGAAATGACCACACAGCCAAGCTGGGGCCAAGTTCCCATCACGAGAGGCTGCACACATTGTGCAGAGAGGGGAAAGAAAGGAATGCTGGGTTAATAGGTGCTCAGCAGCTGTTCAGTCCTGGGCCCCCCACAGCAGCTTAATCCGGCAATCCAGATATCAGGGCTAGCTGCGTGAAATACAAGTATTTCACTTGTAGCAGCAAAACAAATGTGTTTGAAAGTCAGCAGTGCACAAGGTTAACAGCTGGTCAGTGTGATCGATTGAGTGATGTGTGTAATCCCAGTTTGAAATGGTGACAGTCTCGCTGCATTATCAGCAGGTACAACACCCTTACTGACTCTGTTGGCGATCAGACTGAGTGACTTTTATAATAACACAGAGTGATTTTTTAGAAAGTTCAGCACGTTCACTTGGGTAGCAGTCATGCACTGACATTTGGAGAAAAAAAATGAATAGATAATGTGTTGATATTCACTCTAATTACAAGATCCATTTGTCTGGTTTGGTTGGAATTTTATGTTGGACTGAGGGAGTCTTGGAAAACCCATTGGTTTTAATGTTGCCAGAAAACAAATTCCTTAAACAAACAGTCAGCTCCAATGAATGTAAATCAAGATGGACCAAATGGCAGCTCCCCAAAGTGAAGCCAAAACATCCCAAGTGCCCCCTGATGGCTGGCTCCAGTATAATTCATTAACCCCACCCTCTCCGTGTTAGCAGGTATGATGTAGGCCAAACTAAAAACAAAAACTAAATATACGCCAAACAGATTTTCCCAAAGATTGTGTTCTTATCATGCTGATGTATGTTCAAGGGTTTATTTTTCTTAAAGGTTTGGTTTTAATGAGTTCTTTGAGCTAAATAAAAAAACACAGGGTGAGATATTGTGATTGACAGCTAAGATGGACCCGATCTGATCTGTCAGCAGGTTGTATTGGTGGGACTTCAATAACTACTTTGTGGAGACTGGCTCCAAATGACATCACCAGCATTAGACAGCAGCACGTATGCCAGAGATTTTTTGGCTTCATTTTTGAACAGTGTGGGAGGACGTGGACATGTCATCCATCCATTATAGCCAATCATTAGTCAGATCAACCAAATACTTGCAAAACTAATGGCATTACTATCAATCATTACATGTCTTGATTGGGATGTTTTTTTTATTCAGACATGCTTAAGTGAGACCACTGTAATCCCCTGATAAGCATTACTATGCAAGATTGTCAAGTATGTTAGCATGCTGTTAGCAGCTTTTAGCTTTAGCACAGCCTGACAAAGTCACCAGCATGTCTGTAAACTCTTACTCTTCACAACATAGAACCTATTAAAAATCTGGCAGGAGCCATGTTTTCCTGCTGTTATGGTTCACAGTTTCACAGTGTGGCACAAGGTGTGGGGCTGGGAGGCAACACATTAGAGTACACTATGAAGCACATTATGCTGTGTGGCAAAAAAAAAGAAAAGTGAGTCTCCCTTAAGGCTGCACTGTATTCAGCATCCTGTCAGCAGAGCTGCAGGAAGTGAACAAACCAGTCCAATCAGGACTGATCAGTAGCATCCCGGCAGTCAGAGGTCAGCAACAGTGATTTGTGTGGGTGTGTGGCTTTGTGTGTGTGTCTGTGTGTGTGTAAGTTTGGTGTGTGCTTCCCTGCAAATCACCCTCTCACTGGGCAGCAATGTGAGGCATGAAGTGGCAGAATGGCCTATTGTAAATTGTGCTGATGGGGAGATGCGGGGCCCAGCATCGTGGCACCATTATCTTTCCATCTGACATGAGATGTGCCACATTATTCACGGCGAATGAATAGATGGAGGATCCCCGAGGCTCGGGCGAGCAGAGATGGGCAAACAGAACAATAGATGAGTATTTATGCAGTCGCTGTAGTGGAAAAGCTGCCTGGAGATCACTTACAAACTGATATACAGTATTACATGTATGATATGCCATCACTTCAGGAATGATTATACAGTGCAGATTTGCAGATTTTCATGAAACACCTGTTAACATCTGTCCATTTATTTTGCACTGACACATGTGCACATGACATTTCCTGACGCCCCCGCGCAATCCACAATTCATTGCAACTCTTAACACTGACTGTATATAATGGTCTGGTTCTACAGCTGCTTGCCTGTCCTCTCACACGAAGCTCCATAAACATGGATGATAAACATGCCTCACACACTACTCAGTAATAACTGTGAGAATAACAGTGTCCAGCTAGAATGCAGAAAAATGTAGTAATGTGGGTGATGCACCTTCAGGAGCTGCAGCTCAATGCAGAGGGAGGACCGAGCGCATCAGCAGCCAGTGGGACCTATAGGATCCCTTCACCAACTGGGGTGGGTGGGTCGATGCTCTGAAGCCAGACCCAATAGGGGTCTCTAATGGGGCCTGTATTGATCCTAGCATGATGTTAACCACATGGGTCTAATGGAAATGACTGCTGGTGGAAAAAAAACAAAGAACAGGAAAAAGTGCTCTCCACTCTCAGAATTTGGATCACACATTGCGAGAGAAGTGTCCACTTTGTCGTACCCTTCAGCTAGACAGAACTGTTCTGTAAGATGGTTACCTGAGCTATTGAGAGCAGAATTGTTTTTTAAGAGGTGAGCTAATACACTGAAAGAGCAGCTGAGGAGGGCTCACACTTGAAAATCGGGCTGCCCTTGAATGCCTTGCTCCCTCCTTTGAATAAGTGCTTGCAGCCACCAGCTACTGTATGATGTATAGCCTACATGTCCCCTAATGACCTTGATGTGGTATAGTGAATGTAAACTAGCGTTCAGAGTGTGGCAGTAGTGGTGCGAGGCAGCACAGGGTCATCGTCAGACTTAGGGCCAGATAAACAGGCAGCAGTGTTTTGATATTGATTATGCTTGGGTGGCGAAGATGCAGGGAAGTGAGGCGTTTGTAGCCAAGTGTCCTGGGGATTTCCTTCAAAACAGGCAACTCTGCAGTTCAACATTTTATGTCCAACGGCAACATTCAGTGACTGTGCAGGAAGGAATGTGTCCTCATCTGTTCTTAAGGACTGGAGATCATATTTCAAATCATTTAGCATTTTATTAGGAAAAGCTTCCTTATTCATGCAATCATCCAATCAGCCAGTCATCAGTACAGCAGTGGAATGCAGATCCAGGACAGCAGCTTCCGTTCAAATCGAGCATAGCATCTGAATTGGGGAAAAATATTATCTCAGTGACTTTAAACCAAGGATCATGCCACCATGATTGATTGACACTTTGTAACGATTGGCCAGTGTAATTTGGAAATCTGAGGCTGCAGTGGACATATACTAACTAACACTGGAGAAACGTAGCCCATTCGGATCTGGATTTCTGCTGAGGCTGCAGACGGCATCGGCAGTGTCAATAGTCCAGGCTGCTGGTGTAATGGTGTGGGGGATGTTTTCTTGACACACTTCAATAACAAATAAATCTGTCTTTATGGCCACAGTTTACCATCTTCTAATGGCTTCTTACAGCATGATCATATCCCATGTCGCATCATGCCAACCTGGAGCAGAGGCTCAAAGGAAAGTTCCTTTGCTTGCTCTGAAAGCAAAGGAAAGAACTACCCAGCATTAGTTTGGTCTTCCAAATAAAGTGCTTGTGAGTGCACAGTATAGTGTATAATGGACTAACCGTTCCGTTAAATTTTATATTTTCATGAAAGTGGTCAGGGTTCGATTAAGATTGGAGTCCAGGGGTGTCCTTTACTTGTCTTTTGATTTGAATACAGTGGTCATGTTTGATACATTTGGAAAGTTTCTGCTGAAGCTAACAAAGATGCAGTTCCAGATAATAATACATAATAAGCAAAACTAATCAAATTTGGTATTTTTTACAATATTTTTCCACTTTCCTGTTCCAAGTTTGAAGCTCAGTCCCAAAGAATTCACATTTGTATCCAGTTAAGTTTCAGTGGGGAGACATCACTTATGCAGTTTAATGATGGATGCCTTCCTGTTGTCATCAGTTATTGCCTCCATCATTACTGCAGATTCACTGATTACCAAATTAACCTTCGGATGACTATTCAACTGTGATTGTTAACAAGAACTGTTTTCCTGCGCCTGCTCATTCAGCTTCAGCCACTGACACTGCAGCTGTCAGCTGCAGTGCACATCTGCAGGGAGTATACGGCAGCCAACACACACACACACACACACAAAAGGATAGATTGCATGATACTGCAAAGTTTTTCCACAGAGTTCGATCAGCCATCTGTGATTTATGGGAAAGGTCAACTAAATGCATGTTAAAATGATTGCCTGCAGATTAAAGTTCAGCTCTGCAGATGTTTAGTGAGTGGACTCGAAAAGAAAAAGTTTTGTCCTCTTCCATCCTCTGCCCATAAAGACACCAGTCAACATTATTGCAGGACAGGCAACGATTCATTTCAGTTTTAAGACATGGAATATCCATATGGAGTGACTTTAAAGCATGAAATGACTGGATTAGTGGCCGTCCTCCAGCAGGTTTCACTCCACTGTGACTGTCACACAACCAGTGATTTCTCTCCACTGGCTATCTCTCACAAAATGTGCACAGACATTGTTGCTGAAATGTTAAGTCTTTCCAAAACACTGTAATGTGTTCTCTCAGAGTAAAGGTTCAACGCCTGTGAAAACCTCATAAATCCCAAGTCTCAGTTTTTACCAGTTTGAAAAGGGAAATGTGTTCCATAGTAAAAATGGAGCTGAATGTTTTACTGAGTGATTTTTTTTTTTTGCTAAATTTTAGTTTGATTCAAATAAAAGTAGTATAGTGCAAGCTGTCAAGATGGAGCATGACCTTTGATGATGTCATCAGTGACATCATTACAGGGTTGCACCTCAGTTGGTGTTTAGGATCAGTTGTTAGCTAATCCAACATTTAATCTGTAGCAGCAGTTTTCAGTGCCAATTGAGGAGGTAGTTATTGTGTTATTATTGTGCAACATAAAATGACATTGTTGTTGTTTCCACACATGTTCCAGGGTCATTATTAAACTGCTGGAAATATATTGTTTGTATACTGTATCAGCAGTTTTATCCAGATTATTATAATACATAAGCCATTTTCATATGGTCACATTGTTTGGCTGACCTATATGGTGCTGTGATGTTGGGATTTGCAGTGCTATGCATCAGCCACATTATATTGATCTGCTGCTATTTTTAAGTTTGTTTATTATTAGAGCTTATGAGGGGTGGTCCGGGTTCAAGTCCAATATGATTCCTTTATTAGTCCCACAGTGGGGAAATCTGCAATCTCACTCTCTTTAAAAGTGACTACCATCCTTACCTTTCCTAACCATTTACCATACTTTAGGTGCTATCCAGGAATAGCCAATTAAAACTTATTGCACATACTATATAAATATGAACATTCTGAAAAAGACAACATGAAAGAAACATCCCGGCAGCATTGGATTGCCCCCAAAACAGATTTGGCTGATGCAGAATAGTGGCATTTGAACACAGTTGTGCCTGTTTGCTAAACTAAATTCAAATTTCACATGAGCAGCTGAACTGCAGTAGAAAGGATGAGGGGAGGGGAGGGGTGTGTGTGAGTGGGGGGGCAACCAACTGAAATGATACAACCATAAATGCACCATTCATCATGCACAAAGGGTAAAGGATGATGGACTGAGCTTGAGCCACAACTTTCTTCTTCCTGATCTGTGTGTCAGAGCATCAGAGGAGGTGAGGGATGGACGTGTTTAACGCCGTGTCACTGGTTGCATTATCATAAATACTGCAAGGCGAGGGGTAATTTGTGTGATTGATAGGAAGAGTCCAAATATTAGTTCTTATATAGCTTTGTGGTTTGAAGGCTAAAAACAAGATATAAACAATGGTGCCCTAACCTGAAACTTTCCATCCACCTTCATCTTTTATCATCTCATTCATTCTCTTAACTGCTTATTTGTCAGTTGCACAGAAATAGACCATTTTTCAATTTTTACGTAAAGACTGACTCAATGCTAAACCACACACTTTTGCTGTGAATGCGGTGAATTGTGTCCAAATCGCCAATTAAGAATTTAAAAGGTAGGAAAATCAGGTATCACATTATACTCTGTGTTTCCAAAGTAAATGTACAATAATAACATGTGTGAGGGTGTGGTCTGTGGAACCAGGCATGTCCTCTCCTGCCAATTCCACCGTTCACCTGTTCTTCAAGCAATCCTCACCCACAGATGCCATCCCTTACACTCCTCACCAGTCAGTAACTGATCCACTCCAAGGACCTTTGCTTCCACCTTTGCTTCGACAACTCCTGCAAAAACGAGAGCACGATGACTCCAGCGTGTACACATTGTTTGTTACGTCCACAACAGCCCCGCAAAGTAACAAATGCTCTTGTCCTGGTTTAGCTGCAAAGGTGAAAGTGCTTTTGCTGCAACTGCAGAGATTAAGACAGCAAGAGAGCAAGTTTTCTCTTTTAAATCTGCTTTGAAAACCCATTTCACTAAATGTGCTGGTATTCATTTTATTTGACCTACCTTGCATTCTGTGAAGCAACCGAAGTGGGATCCCATAGGAAAAGCCACGATTGTTTTCAGGCGCATAGTGAACACACAGAGTGTGAGACGAGGCAAGCCTGAGGAAAACATTGTCTTGATCTCCATCTGTACATGAGATAATCCTGACATCTCTCACAGCACATGTTCTGGCTGCAATTAATCCTCTGAATTTTATTTTGAACATTTGCATAAGTGATTGCATTAGTCTGCAGCACCCTTATGTTCCACCTGCGTTAATTGCTTAATGGCAGCATGGGGGGGATTCAGGACTGAAGAAAGAGCTTCTCTCTTATGGGGAAACGCCTGCTGTGATAGCACTGTTGTCTTCAATCGAACATGGCATTTTCTGTCTTTTTTTTAATGTCTGGAGCTGAGCACAGTCACGCCCCTCTCTGGAAGAAGCTGTTGACCCTTTTGTCAGATTTTATATACAAGGTCGCTTCAACGGCAGAGCCAAGATCAAATGTATTCATGTCATTTCTGCTGACGCTGCTGCCTTGTAGCGGGTTGGTCCGCTCACTTGAGCTGTCAGCGCACACTAACTCTGACTAGGATCCTCATGATCTCCCATGACATTTACCCAGGTTATTAGTCATGGTTGCTTCTCATTAGTTTAACACAACAACTGAAATGTCCACCTTTACATAAAAAAGCAAAACATACAGTATGTCCCTCCCTTATGACATCATGTTGGAGGGAAAAGGTTGTTCCCAAGCTTTGCTGTGTTTGTGTTTCTAAATTAGAGTTTGATACACATAATTGTGTACATGTATAGTGGCCCAAAAGGACAAAGCACACACAAGAGAGAAAGCACAAACATTCAGGGATACATGCTCAAAATCCAGAAAGTTACAAATAGCACATGAAAAAGCAGAAAATAAAAATAATAAAAATAATATATAAAGAATTTCCTAAATGCAGCCACAGGGGAGCACAAGCCAGTGTCTTTTTTGTGCCGATCACAAGCCCAGATAAATAATAATGATAATAAAGCAGAGGGTTGTGTCAGGAAGGGAATCCAATGTAAAACCAAAGCCAGATCGCATATGTGAATCAAGCCAGTGACTTCCATACCGGATCAGTTGAGGCCCAGGTTAACAGCGACCGCCATCAGTGCTGATAACCTATAGGGTGCCAATGGAAATTGGACAACTGTGGATTGAAGCAGGAGAGGAGGAAAATGTGTCAGCAGGCAGAGAGAGGAGAGGGAGGTCAAGAGTTTAGGACTAAGTGTAGGGACACTGAATGTTGGGACTATGACAGGAAAAGCTAGAGAGTTGGTGGACAGGATCCAGAGGGGAAAAGTGGACATTCTGTGTGTTCAGAAGACCAGGTGGAAAGGTAGCAAGCCTAGGATCTTAGGAGCAGGAATTAAGTTGTTCTACCATGGTGTTGACAGGAGAAGAAATGAAGTAGGGGATTATCCTGAAGGAGGACTTGGCTAGGAATGTTCTGGAGGTGAGAAGGTTGTCAGAAAGATAGAAATTGAAGGTGTGTTAGTGAGTGAGTTAGATGGGGTGATGCAGAGTATCCCTAAAGGTGAAAAGGTGGTGATTGGTGCAGACCTCAATGGACATGTTGGTGAAGGCAACAGAGGAGATGAGGAAGTGATGGGCAGGTTTGGTACTGATGCTAGCAATTAAGAAGGACAGATGGTAGTTGATTTTGCAAAAAGGATGGAAATGGCTTTAGTGAATACCTTTTTTGATAAGAGACGTGAACACAGGATAACTTATTAGAGTGGAGGTAGGAGCACACAGGTAGACTACGTCTTGTGCAGATGACGTAAACTTAAGGAGGTTCATGACTGCAAAGTAGTGGCACATGAGAATGTAGCAAGACAGCATAGGATGGTAGTGTGTAGGATGACTCTGGTGGTGAAAAAGATGAGAAAGACAAAGGCAGAGAAGAGGACAAAGTCATGGAAGAGTACTTGGTGTGTCATTTGGGAGGAAAGTAGACAAGGAGACCTGAGAAAGAGGTTGGCTAAGAAGAAGTGGGACATGGAGGGCATTGATGAGAGTAAGCAGGAGTACAGGGAGATGCAGCACAAAGTGAAGATAGAGGTGGCAAAGGGCAAATGAAGTGCGTATGATGACTTGTATGACAGTAAGCAGGGGAATATGATTTGTACAGGTTGGCAAAGCAAAGAGTTAGAGAGGCAAAGGATGTGCAGCAGGTTAGGGTGATTAAGGACAGAGAGGGAAATGTAATGACAGAAGCCAGAAGTGTGATGGGAAGATGGAAAGAGCATTTTGAAGAGCTGATGAATGGGGAGAATGAGAGAGAACATAGAGTAGAAGAAGTGGCTGGAGCAGACCACTTAGTAGTGAAGATTAGTAAAGATGAAGTAAGGAAGGCATTGAAGAGGATGAAGAGAGGAAAGGCAGTTGGTCCAGATAATATTCCAGTGGAGGTATGGCAGTGTCTAAGAGAGGTGGGAACAGAGATCCTAACTAAGCTACTTAACAAAATCTTAGAGAGTGAGAGGATGCCTGAGGAATGGAGGAAAGTGTGCTGGTGCCTTTTTTTTAAAGAACAAAGGCGATGTGCAGAGTTGCAACAACTATAGAGGTATAAAGTTGATGAGTCATGCAATGAAGTTATGGGAAAGAGTAGTGGAAGCTAGGCTAAGGACATAAGTGAGCATTTGTGAGCAGCATTAGGGTTTCATGCCAAGGAAGAGTACCACGGATGCATTATTTGCTTTGAGAATGTTGATCGAGAAGTACAGAGAAGGTCAGAAGGGGCATCATTGTGTCTTTGTAAATTTAGAGAAAGCTTATGACAGGGAACCGAGAGAAGAACTGTGGTACGGTCTGAGGAAGACTGGAGTGGCAGAGAAGTTTGTTTGAGTTGTACAGGACATGTATAAGAACTGCAAGACAGTGGTGAGGTGTGCTGTAGGCATTACAGAGGAGTTCAAGGTGTAGATGGGACTGCATCAAGTATCAGCTCTGATCCCCTTTTTGTTTTCCATTGTGATGGACAGGCTGACAGATGAAATTAGACAGGAATCCCCTTGAACTATGACATTTGCAGATGACATTATGATCTGTAGTGAGAGCAGGGAGCAGGTGGTGGAAAATCGAGAGAGGTGGAGGTATGCACAACAGTCCAGGGCAATGAATAGTGTGGAAGAGAGGTGAAGAAACGTGTGCAAGCAGGCTGGAATGGATGGAGAAGTGTCAGGTGTGATGTGTGAAAGGAGAGTATCAGCCAAAATGAAAGGGAAGGTGTACAAGGCAGTCATGAGACCAGCGATGTTGTATGGTCTAGAGACAATGGCACTAAGCAAAAGACGTGAGGTAGAGCTGGAGGGAGCAGAAACTAAAATGTTGATGCTCTCTTTGGGAGTGACCAGGCTGGACAGGATCAGGAATGAGAACATCAGAGGAACAGCACATGTGCAATGTTTTGGAGACAAGGTCAAAGAGGCTAAGATGGTATGGACACGTGTAGAGGAGGGAAAGTGAATATATGGGTAGAAGGATGCTGAGTTTAGAACTGTCAGGCAGAAGGTCTAGAGGGAGACCAAAGAGGAGGTTTATGGATGTGGTGAAATAGGACATGAAGTTGGTGTGAGAGAAGAGGATGTAGAGGATAGGATCAAATGGAGGCAGATGATTCGCTGTGGTGACCCCTGAAGGAAGCAGCCTAAAGAGGAGGAAGAGGAATTTGCTACACTGGAACATGTAATGTGTTGCTATTACTTCAGGATGTGGAGAGTCGGTAAGCTTGAAGCGTATGCTTGTATGACATTGCAATTCATCATTAAAATTACAAAACAGTAATAATTTCCTATAACATGGATATCATTTGCCCTTATATACTGCTGTTAGTCAAGATGAACCTAAACATCAGTACACCTGAGTGGATGAGGGCATTCTACATATGCTGTATTCTAATCAGTGCATAACTGCATCATTTAATTAAATGGATAAAGGAAAGTAAGACAGATTCCCACCAACTCTCGCTGAAGATGAAGTAGCCTACGGTCATGTTTCACTTTAAACAGTGTCTTCAATAATTAAAAGTTGTTTGCTGTTAAATCCCACTGTTCCATATGAATGCTGAGTTCTGGTCTTAATTGCATTTCTGGATTTAGAGCACATTTTCCTTGTTTATTCATAGCATTTCTTTTGGTCAGGTGTCACAATACAATTTGGTCAGCAGTCAGTATTCAAACCTGCTCAGTGTGAAAGTCCTCAAATCCAAATTAAAGCTCATGAGCTGAGCCATCATTTTTGTGACCCACTTCATTTTTCCTGAAATGATGTGCTCAACTTATGCGGCCACAGCTCACCTCAGTTTGGAGAGATTTTTGAACTTTATACTCCCCACAGACAGCGAATGAAGGGTTAAATCACCTGGGTTGACACACATCATTTCCCTCTAATTCAGGCATATATTTTCTGTATTTTCTAAAGGGTTGCGAAACAATATTCCTCAGACATGTGAAGGATTTTTGGAAAAGAAACTATATTTGAGACAGCTGGATAGGAAAATAATGCAGAAATGCTTCTTTCACCACGTCGTGCTGTCTTCTGTGCTGCAATATCCGAGATACTTTACAGAGAAAAAAAACAGCTGATCTCACCACGAGGTTTACATCTTAAGAACTCTTAAGAAGTTGGGACCAGTATCGATGAGCATGTAGAAAAAGAAGAATACAGGTTCAGAATGTCCTGATCAAAAGAGAGCATACATCCATTTTAACCTGCCCCCACCACTTTAGATAGATGTGATGTGATTCCTCAAAAGATGAGCAAGATTTGAAAGAGCAAGATTTGTGGGAACACTTTCTAAGTGAAGCGGTTGTGATGCTTCACCCCATTTTCCTTTTCCATCTCCCACTTTCCTGGGATGACCCATACGTCCCATTTGCCATTTCCATTAGTGTGAAATCACAGGAATTTCAAATCATCGTGTGACTGGGCCCATACTTGATGGAATTGTTGCTGAGATGAACGACTAACAGTAGGTTGAAGTGGGCCCAGTATAGTTCCTGGTGGGTGTTTTGGACGTAAGCTCCAGTTAACCAACCTGGAACCAACAAGCAGTACCAGCAGGCACATAAAACTGCTCTTAAACCAGAGCAGGGGAGATTATCAAAGACGGTCTGTCTGCTGGTCTGTGCAAAGCCAATACATTTTTATGAGAATACAATACTGTAAGCTCAATCAGAATGCGGTGCAACATGCAGCAACGTAAGCTGCTGATCTCGTGGCTATTTCTGCCTTTCGATGCATCCAACACTGACTTCTTAAAGCACACAATCTTCTGCTGTGCTGCGTGGGTCAGTCGCACTATTGACTGAGAGAGTTTTTATGGCCATATTAAATCCGGTGACAGTTCCCGAGGTCAGTGGTCAGAGGAGTGGCTGCATCCGTCTCGGATCATAATACATTCTCGAAAAGTTTTCATTTGGCAAGACAATTCCACTACTATTTGTTTAGCTATAGAGTGTGTGTGTGTGTGGTCCTGTGTGTTTTTCTATTTACAGTTTTGGCTGTGGGTGAGTTACTGTGGAGAGCAAAGCAAGAAAAAAAATCGAAGAGGGAATGTTGGCTGAGTACATCAGACTTGATTCCTTATAAAGGTTGAGGTCTGAAGGTATTTTCATCTTAGGAGCTTCTCGCCTCCGCTGTACTGTTAAAGAAGTCAATATATGTGGCTTTAATAGACTCCTATTAAAGGCAGAGCTGTTTCAACTAAAGTAAGTGGTAAAACACTGTGAGGCCGGAGTGCCAGAGAGACTGCTGGAGGTGTAGTGAAAGGGAATCCGTGTCATTTTTTTCCCGCTGAAAGTCCTTCATTGGATGCACACAGTTTGTTCTGGATACAGATGCTAATTGCATTTTAATGTGTCATTAAAAATAAACCCATAAATCAACCGGTTGCACAGTAATTGGGGTTTAGAGACTCAGTGGCCCCTCGGGAAACATAATTCCACCTTCAGAGGAGAAGAGGTGGTTCTGGACATGACTGGATTTCAGGGCAAACACAGATAAATGGCCAGCTTCTCTGTTTGACCATGGTACTGTAAGTTCAGTAAGGAGCTACTCAGCACTGAGGTGGCAGCTTGTGAAGGCAGGGCACGATGGACACAGCAGGATCCTCTGTGACCGAACACAGACAATGAAAATGCTTCCACTGTGGGAGATGAATTGAGATGTCAGGAGCTTTGAATCAAAATACGGATGCAATCAGTTAAATCTACAGAGCACATGCAAGTGGAGTTTTGCTGATCTCACATCCTTGTCTGTGTGTCTGTGTGTGTGTGTGTGTGTGTGGGGGGATGCACAAAATTGAAGGTGAACTGCTGCAACATTTCTGCTCATCAACATCAGACATCTGCAGTTCCTGCTCAGAATCACTGTTCTGTTATAAAATAGCTGTAGCTGTTGTTAAAGAGGAGGGTGCAAGACAAAAACTAAGCTTTGTGTCTGTTTACTTCCTCTATGCACTGTATGAAACACCAGCCATGACCTCTGCCCTTTACTGTAACAGTCTGCAGCATTTTCACAGAAACAAATGCCTGTTATCACACCATTTCTGATTGATAACACTAAACAACTCACTGCGCAGGTAGTTTTGTTTTGTATTTGTCCAGGCTTTGATATTTCTACCTGTGAAATGTCTGTTGCTTTGTGGTCCATTATGTTGTTGAATGCAATTTCATTTGGGAGGCATACAAACGCTGAAACATTAACGTTTGAAAAACTCAGCTGGGACACAGCTCTCCCAAAACCATTGTTAAACCAGGCTATCCACTCACTTCACTGTGAACAGGTTTCAATATAAATGTTTTGCAAAAGAAAATAAAAATTCTGTTCCAGTATCCACTCCACGATTAGGCTCTGAAATTTAATAATAAATGGTTTATAATACACTATAATGTGGTTGCAGATGCACTGTAGCAAATTAAAGAATATTTTTAAGTGTACACAATTGATTAATAATAAAAAATAATTGCAAATGTTGCTAAAAAAAATCTGCAGCAGGTTGTAAGTCTGTCATACATACGACATTAAAGCTGCAGTAATCAACATTTTTGTTAATTAATCGCATGACTATGAGAAACATGAGAGGAGTTTGAGAGGGGAGTGATCACCAGCTCTGTAATTCCTTACTGTTCTGTGTTTAGTAGAGACCAAAACAGAGAAACAAGAGTCAATGTTTGAGTGTTTCACAGCTCTTAATGAATGCTAATGTCGTCCCGTGTCTGCTGGATATGTAAATAGGTAACTGTTTGTTAACACATTAACCATAAAGCCTAAGGTGATGATATGGCAGTGTTGTTTTATCCCCTGATTCTGCTGTCTCTAAGTAGCTAAGAATGTAATGAATGAACAGAATATACAAAATTATAATGCTCACGCACACACACATTCTTAATCAAACAATATAAAACAGAGAGCAATACATTTCATCTAACAAGGTTGGAAAGTAAGCTGTTGAGATCTCGCCGTCAGACGTGGCTGCCCTGATCTTTGTTTTAACAGAATTAGGAGGATCTGAGGTGGATTATTGTTGGGGCTGAACCGACACTCTGTAGGACTGCTGGGCTGCGCTTGAGATGTTCCATGCATTCTGCACCGTTGTCAGAGTGATGTGACAGGGAATGAAAGGCTTTTCTGTGCACACAGGCTGAGATGTCAGGAGGAGGAATGCAACACGCTATTGAACTCTGCTGGAGACACAATGATTAAGGAAAAGACATATTACTATTCACCCTATGAATCAGGGATTAAATAAATTCCAAAGTGATTACATTTTGGCAAGAGAAACTTTCTCCCTGAAAACTTGCATTGCTTCAGTGCCGTGTCAAACTAACCCCGTCAGGTGACTGCTGAGTGATACAGTTCTTATTTAGCGGGGCTGAAATGGAAGTAAAACTAATCTGACAACTAATTTCTGCTTTATACCTGCACCTGCACACTGTTGGAGGTAAAGGAAAATTCCATTCATTTCAATTCCATTCAACATTTTAAACAACACTTGCAGGCATTGTTCTCACCTCTTTGACTTTTTTCAGCTTGTAAAAAAAAACAACTTTATTTTTGTCTGCTCTACATCAAAGAGAACCCCTGAGGGGCCTTTCAGAAATCATTCTGGGAAATGTAGGACTTCACTACCTGAGGTCAAAGAAGACAAAGCAGGAAGATGGGAAGTGGACAGACCCAAAAGATAACAACAATACTTTATCACTTTCCAAAAACAATAATAATTGATTGCTGTATAATGAATTATAATTCATACACAATTCATGATGAGAGTTCCTGCAAAGTTTCATAAACTATTCGATAACTATGGTTTAATTCTAAATGGATGAAATTGCCATTTTTCCAAAAGATACTGGATAGCTGGTCAGAATTACGATATTTCTAAAGCATTATGAGTATAAAACTTTATCAAAATGCTTTAGTTCAATTCCAATAGAGTCTGAATCATATTTATTATCATTTCCATAGTACACACAGCACAAGATGTAATTCTCCACAGATCAGTATGTTTAAAAAGACAAGACAATAAAGTTATACTTAGAAACACATACAAATAAAAAATGTAAGTAAATGTAATTTAAAAGAAGATTTAGGTTATATGATTACTGCAATTTCATGTTGAATGTTGAACTCAGCTTAAATGACAAAAAATGCAACAATGCCATATGCCATCACTTGTTGTTATGTAAATCAGTAGACTGTTTATATGTTATGCAGATATTATAAGCATAATGAAAAATATGAAATGTCCTGCACATCCATGGTCCACACTATGGTGCCACCAGTCACTTGACACTTTACTCAGTTTTTATTTTTTTAATACATAATGTCCAGCATTGCTCTACATTATCAGATTCTCTGTGTATTTGTTGCATGTGGTCTTGCAACATGTGTCTTCTATTATCTATGAGTGTTACAGAAATTAAACATTGTGAAAATTAAACATCTGAAATTACATTTCATTTACAGAAATTAAACATCTGGCTAAAGATTATTTGTGCATACAAAAAACCTGTCATTCAGTGGAATAGCAGGAACCCATTAGCATTTGTTTTTTTTATTGCATCACCCACTTGTGCATCCAAGTAGAGCATAATACAATACAATACAGCACAAACATTTACAGGGACCCATTCATCAAAATATTGTCAAATAGCAGTCAAACAGTGCATGGGGTACCTTTAAATAATATGAGAATAATATATTATAAATGTCACATCCATAATGGGATCTCCAACTTTTCCCCAGTGTCTCCTCCCCTGTATGTCAGGGGTGGACTACCTGGTACACCTGCATTTTATCACTGCAACTGGAGCAACTGTTCTCCTCTGTCTCAGACCTGCCTGAACCAGTGCGCCATTGTCTCTGCTTATTTTTTAAATGATACTCCAAGAGTGATGAGCATCTTGACATTTTACATCCAGAGATTCCAAAACATAATAGGCTATGATTGCCTATTAGCTGTGTTGGACTTGCCACTTGTATTAATGTGTAAACTCTTCTACAGAGGAGGTATGGTTTATAGAGGACTTTCTTGCCCTGTAGCACATTCTAATTGGAAACGTTATTTAGTAGAAGTAGGTTATATACATGCCACAATAAGACCTGCAAATGAAAATTAAATGGAACTTTAATACCATATGTTTGGATTTTGAAATGGAAGTTTTCTAATACAAATAGAGAGTCCTGGGTTTACACTTAAGTTTTAGTTCTGCAGTCCATTCCATTCCAAAGTATCATTTGAATCAGGTGTTCAGTGTTGTGTTGCAGATGACACCATGGAAGGAACCTTCCTAACTCTCACTGTGACTGTTTGGAAGAGAATGAAGCAATATAGCTAATGCAGGTCTTTTAATTTGTAGTATTTGTTGCCAGTGCATATAAAAGTACTCAAAAATCACCTGGTCTGTCTCCAGGATGACATTTTGCCATGATGACACAAACACACAAATACACAAAGACAGACTCGCAAGGTGGAGACAATACCAGTTACGCTGTGGCGGCTGCTTCCAAAAGGATATCAGCTTAATGAAGAGCATTCTGGGGTAATGTAATGATCTATAATTGGAGAATTTATGGAGGGTGGATGAGTGAAAAGTAGTCGCCCATGAAAGAAAATCAGCCAAATTATGTCTGTGAGAGGAAATTAGGATGGAATAATTCACACAGACAGACTCCTAATGTCTGTGTCTTCATGTCATTTCCTCTTCTCAACTTACTTATGTTAAAATTGAGAGAGCGAGAGCAGGGGCGGCAAAAAGAAAGAGGAAAGGGAGGGAGGAGGGAAGAGTCGGTGTGTTTTAAAATTCTAGTCATTTTTGTTGTCATCCCACAGCAATGTGTCAGTGTCAAATGCTTTATCTGTCAGCTGCACTCTTGCCCACAGACAGCCCTGGGCCCTGTGGGAGACTTCACGGTGGCTTTTTTTCCCCCTTTTCCACCATGTCTGCCTGTGGCAGGTGTGGAGTCATCACAACTCTATTAGCTTCACCACGGCAATATAAACACATTAACCTGCTACTCAGAGGAACGTGCTCATTACCCTGCCAGGGCTCCGAGGAGATCTTTAGACTGCAAAAAGGACGTCTGCTAACAGTGGACAGCCAATATGTGCACAAGGATAAACTTGACCCAGTCGGTCCAAAAAAGTCCATTTATAATTGTCTCAGGTTTGGAGGAATGCAAACCTTTTTTAATTCAAACTGAAAAGACCTGGAAACAACTTGGGCTCCTGTAATTTGCCAGCAAACATTAAACATTAATAAATGCAATGACTGTAATGACTTGGAGCATGATGTTAAGGTAAAATTCCAGTTCATTTATCATTTTGCTTCTATCTGGCATGTAAAACTGTATCATTGTGAGATCTGGAAATGTGGTGACAGTACAACAAAGTCGTGGAGCCGGATATTGATTTTCAGTACACTTTTGATCATTTATTTAATACAGAGCTAATACAGAGGCACAGTATACAGCCTGCATCAGAATTAATGGAGAAATAATCCACATAACAGTTTGACTTGGTTGTTTCCTGTGATATTCATGTATGGTAGCTGTGGAGAAGAGTGGCACTGTAGATCTGGCGCAGGAAGGATGGGAGGGTGAATGAGATACTTGCATCACTGTAGGTTAAGTTAAGGTTAACCAGCAAAATACCACAAACAAAAATGCTGACTGAGCACAAAGAAAGTGTGACGGGTGGTCCAGCAGCCAGAAAAGGGCTGATTGGTTCATATTACAGCCAGATCAACCCAAGATTACAAATGAAACTGGTTAATGTCTGAAACGTGTATTGTTGTGTAAACAGTCATGGATTTTTACAAGGGGGAAATGATTTTTACTATTCACCTCTATTTTCTGAGCTAGGTTTGACGAGACCCGTCAGACTGCTTCACCCGTCAAGACTCCATTTCAGTGATGCTCCTGCATTCACCGGTCTCAGCGGACAGGAATAGCGGCCAAAACTATGAAAGACCCAAATCAAATTCCTCCTTTTAATACCTCCTTTTAATAGAGAACTGACCTCACATTCCAGAAGAGGTTTAAATTAAAGTTAACCACGAGTGTAAAAATATGAGAGAAGATGTAAAACATCTAAGATAACAATATATGGTACCTGTAAAAATGTATTTATCCCCTTAGATGTTTTCCCTTTTTAATGCTTTTATAAATGGAATCATGGTCAATATAATTCTACTTTTAAAAAAAGAACATACAAAAATCTCTTTAGGTCAAATTGTAAACAGATTTGTACAAAGCAATGTCAATTTATTGAAAATATATGAACTAAGTGATTGCATTGATATCCACCACCTTGAAAGTGACTGACCTAATTCAGTTATTTCTTTGTAAATTGCTTCCATGTCTTCTTGTTAATACTTTGTTGGTTTCCCTTACAAATCAAAAGGACCAAAATTAAATAGCACCAAAAGCATCAAAATTAAATAGGACATGGAAACATGTTCCAATTGCAAAAAGGAAAAGAAAATAAAGTCTCCCTGAACATGTTGGGTAGAAGAGCCTCGGAGTTACCTTTTTAAAAAAAAATAAAGGCAAAAATAGCAGTTCAACTTAGGGATATGAAATGCACCAGGAACCTTTGTTCAGCTGGATCCTATCCTTAGGGAAGAGTCCATTAGAACCTGGATGCATACAGTCTTAGATAAGTCACAAGTATGGACTTGTGGCATCCAGAATCAAACATTCAGCTGGAGTTGGAATAGGACCACACTTTTCTCTGAAGCTGGCAAGGCTGCTCTAGAACAAGAAGAAACCCCCCTTCACATTCCCCGCCAGTGCTGCCCTTCAACAAAAGACGAAGCATAATAGGCAGGCAGCAGGCTCACCCCTCACTGCAGGCGCTTCTATCTGAACCCTGATAGAGAGGCCTGTTGGTGCTCTCCTGTCGGGTTGGATGGAGGTCTGACTGACTCACTGCGGGGGGTTCGTCCACCTCCCTTGCCATCCAGACTAATCCCAGTTCTTGACAACTGGTGAGAGGACCAATCAGAAGATGCCTGGCAGGTCCTCCAAATCCTTGCAGGTCAGAGATAATTAGCCTGTAGATTTCTCTTTCTATCCACTGTCTGGGAACAGCACATTAGTCGGGCTCTCAATGGAATTATGGAGGTGGAGAGTGGTGCGGGTCAGCTCCTTGTGCCCCAGCATTCAGTCATCTCCAGGAGATCAGATATGGCCCCCTCTCTTTTTTTTTTTATTCCCTGAGAATCTTGTATGCCTGCCTGGTGAGTTGGAAATGATTAAAAGCTTGGCCTGAAGCAAAAACCACATTTTACTCAATTTCAGTTTCACCACCATCTTTGCTGTTATGTAATGTTGTTTCATCACTAATTGTTTTTGGCCTGGAAGGGAGACAACACATTATTTTTTCCTTTGAGTTTAGTTTTGAGTGAACTGAGAAAAGTCCAGAATCAAAGGTAGCCCCATCACTGATGCGTTTTCCTCCTCTTCCTTTCTGTGGTTCAGAGACAAACAATGACAATTGACAAATCAAACTGAATTTCCTTAAAGGCTGGTTAACAAAACAATCCAGGCTCCAGGTCCACTTACTTGCTCTTTACAACTGTCATTGTACTGCAAGATCACCATATGGATCTGTTAAGCGTGAAAGTTCATTCTTGATATTAAAAATTCATAGCTTTGTGAAGTAATCTTCCTGATCTTCCTCAGAAAGCTCAGGAAGTGCAATATACTTCTTGTAAATGTGCAATATATTTTTGATATATTTTTATATTCTCATGCATAATTTATTTACTTATTTCCCCTGTTTTATTTATTTTCATATACATAACGTGTTGCTTGAGCCATTGCAATGAAATCTTGTTCTGATGTACACTGTGGGCTGTGTAGTCTGAATGACAGATGATAATCTATCTATCTATCTATCAGTGCTCACACACGCTGTACACTGAAGACTCTTGTGAAGGCAAGCAGCACTAAGGTGAAAGTTATTGAAACTACATTACCATCATTGATATTACCTAACTTGGAGCCCCTTCATTCCCTACCCATTCAAGAATCACATTAAGGTTGCAGAGAGCTGCTTTATTGCTTTTAGCTTTTCAATTAGGCTGGATAATTTGTGTCCACCTCCTTTAGATTAGATTTTAAATGAGAAACATGTTGTGCCATTAATTATCACAATTCTTATTTTGTGGACAAAGCTCTTTAACGCTGAGCTGCAAAGAGAAGAGAGGGGATGAGAAAAGACGGATAGGAGACAAAAATGCAAATGTGATGAACAGCACAGGGGACCGCCGGGCACTGGACGGGCTCAGTGATTAGCCCAGTAATAGTGAGAAGACTACCCGACACCCTAACATCTTCCACACCATGCTGAGATGTGCGTTTGTGTATGCTGTATGTGTATTTCTTGCTGATCTGAGGTGATGCCACAGAAGATGTGTGTTTCTTTGTCAAGCACTGTAACATCCCCCACCCTACCCAGCTGAGAAGCAAACACTTCACTCATAGTCAGCTGTAAAAGTGGGTCAGGCCTCTGTGTAGCTCCTGCCGCTGCTGCGCTTCATCTCCAGCGCTGTTGTTGTCCGTTGAATCTGGGGACAGCAGGATCTGCTCCTGCAGCAGGAGAGTGCTGAGGTACTGCAGGCACAAACAGCAGCATGCTCACTGCTGTGTATGTGTGTACACAGACACATATATACAGTGCCGATAAAAAGTATTCACCCCCTCGAATGCCCCCCCATTTTTTAAAAGTTTCTACAAAGTAATATAAATTAATAAAATATACAATGTAAATTAAGTGATAAATAAATATAATTATATTTATATAGGATAGTAGTATAAGTATATTTAAATATTCATCCCCTTCAAGTCAGTATTTAGTAGATGCACCTTTGTTTTTTTTATTCTTTAAGAAAAAGTGAAATTATACTGACCATGATTCCATTTATGAAAGCAATAAAAGGAAAAAAAAACATCCAAGGGGGTTAATACTTTAAAGGCACTGTATATGGGATTTGGTAAATGTGGTAAGTAATGAGTCAACCAATCAGAGCTTTTCTTTCAACAATGTGGATGTCTTAATTGAAAGCTCTGATTGGTTAACTGGTGGTGGATGTCATATTTCTTCGACCATCGCTGTCATTGTGCATTGCACTAATAAGTGAGCTATTGGGAGAAGGTTAATTTTGTTGCATGATCAATGAACCTATTTGATCACTAATTATTAAATCATATTGTGAAGCTAACTTAACATTCAGTGTCAACTTTCTGCACTTTGCAGCACTGAGTTTTGACATCTCGCCCTACAAATACTGCCAGGAATCATTGCAAGAAAAAAACTAAATGCAGGAGTTGCCTGAAGGCCTTTATCATTTCAGCTGATATTTTGCATATTCCAAAACAATGCACAAATACCACAAACTAATCATTACACAGTAAGTAACTGAATCTTTAAAAAGTAAAACAATCTTTTACAACCTGCTTTGGCAATCTCTTACAAAGTTCCTACCAGCGTTTGAGAAGCAAACCATGCACATTGTGCACACCATATGTCTTCATGTACGTATATGTGTATGCTGACATATATCTACATGCATAAGCGCATGGAGTTCCTCTGGAGTCCCTGGCTGCTTAACATGTGATAATGACCCCGCTGGCTGAATTCAAATCAGATTACTGAGCTCCCCTGGGGACCGACTGCATGTGTCTCTCACGATGAGACGGAGCTGCTGGGAAAGAAGTGAAGCAGGAGCTTGTAAAAAGAGGCAAAGGTCTGTTCGCTCCAAGGTGTTTCTATATACCCACTGCTGCAGAAGTGACTCATGCATGTTTTGGTCTGACAGGCAGATGTGATGACAGGCCTCGCGAGCCAGGGGTGGCTGACAGTATGTGGCACACACACGCCAGCCACCTCAGAATTAATGGTTTGAAATGCACTCAAGGGCACACTTACTGCAGCCTGACTGCATGTTTGACTGAATTTACATCAATAAAAGAAGTGCTAGTGCACCCCTTTGTTTTAGACTGCAAATCATGATTATAATGTAGTATTAACTATTCCAATTCCTTAACAAAGGAGCCTCTGTTCCACAAGTGCTGTCGTCTCAAAAGAAAACACACCCTCTGGGGTTTTTTTAAATCTTATTTTACATCTCTATTATTGCAGCACACTGACCCAGTTGTAACCTGTTTTCCCACCCAGAGCTATGTGAACATTTACATCATCGTTGTTTGAAGCTGTAGCAATATAGTATAAAGCTATGAACTGATATAGTCACATAAGTAATTATTTCTGCAAAACTGCAATCAGTAATATATAATGAAGGTCTCACACTTTAAAGTCCTCATTCAGGCCCAAAGGAACATGCTAACTATATTATCATCTTCATCATACTCTTTAATTCTGTTTGAAGATTTTAAAACCTCCAGGTGAAAACAGACCTTTCAGAGGAGAGGTCAGAAATGATCAGAAGATCAATTCGTACAGTATGTACAAGCTATAAGATTCACTGGCTCTTTTTTCTGGGTCTGCATTTTGGTACTTCAAATTGCCTTTGTAAACTACAATTTATGAAACAAAATTTTCTTCAATAACAAAACAATTATTTTTTCTGATACAAAATTAAATTAAAGATGACAGCCGTCTGAAAAAGTCACTGGTCTGGGAATTGGTGTGGAACTAGTCAGAAGAACAGAAGTGTTATCTCATGGAACATAATTGGGAAAAAAGTGACAGCATTGACCAAAACAATAGAGCTACATCAAGGCTTTCCACATATTGGGATAAAGCTACAAAGTTTAACACTACCAACTGTATGAGAAAAAGATATTAACCTGCTGGTCATTCTATAAAAAACTCACTTACTGTAGGACTTTGTAGTACATTTAATAGTTTTTCTCCAATTAATTAATGTGAAAACTTGAATAAAATTGGCACAGTCCCAGAGCTCAAAGTCCAAACACTTTTTTAAGTTATTAATTTTTCAAGTTTGGTCCTTGGAGCTAAATTTAATCATTTATGGGATACTTTATTTGTATATTCTCAGCCTCGTTGATTGTTTCCACTGGATTTGTGTGAAATTTCTACTGATCCTCCAAAAAAAAAATTTAAAAAACCCCCCAAAAATATACTGAAATTTAGTGGCATCAACTAATCTTTTCTCATTAAATTTATGTTTTGTTAACTGTAGTTAATTCAACTTAGAATTTTCAGATGGAAGTCGGGACTGAAAACAATACTAACCCAAATGAGGGTTAGTATTGTTTTCATGCTGTTTTTCAGTCCCTACTCCCATACAATGTGAATAGTCTGCCTGGCCTGTTGTCTTTGTTCTGAGTCTGCTACAAAATGGTTCTTTATGTCAAATGAAGAAGACACTTTATACCGAGAAGAGGAAAATGAAGTCAGGTAATGGCTCTATCTACAACACAATTTAAAAGCCGGGAAAAACAGTCTCAATACGAATCATTCAGAAACAGGAAACTTTGACGTCAGCATTGTACGAATATCTACCTAAACAATAAACCACTAAATAGTAGACTGAATGTAATATGAAAACGTTACTGCATGTCATTCACCTATTATCTCTTCTTTCCTGACTCTCTCCACTGAACATCTATCTAATATGGCCAAAACATAAAAAGCAAGCTACTGTATGTAACAAAGTAGCTGAGAACTGTGTTCTACTTACCACCTGTCCCATGTGTGTGCACTTTTACACTGCCCATATCTCCACACACACACACACACACTGTTAATCTGCTATAATTTACTGAGGCTAATAAAGGTTTGCAGCATATTATATCCCTGTTTTTTTGTTGATAATATCTTTCAGTCACCATTTTAGCATGTAGGTAAATTAAGGCAAACCCACACTTTAGTTCAGTTATTTTTATTAGGTGACATGTGTTAATAATTTATAATTGGTCACTCGGAGGTTACATCTGCCATGCATTTGAGGTATTATCATTGTTGTTTTGTTTCTGTTTAAGTTAAATGTGTAATTTGGGGATCAGCACTGTAAAATAAATATTTGATCTGAAAACTAAAGATGCAAAGGTTCCTGAGCCTGCCTTCCTACCACCTTCTGTGATGTTCAACCTTACTACCCTACAAGCTATCACAACTACATTAGTGATTTAGTATTCCTCTCCCATCAAGGTGGGTGACTTACAAGAGACCACATCTCTGCTTTTCCTTTCAGATACATAAGCAGACAGCTTTGACCACAGATACTTCCAGCAGTGTGCATGTGAATGTGTCCTGGGCCTCTCAACACTACATAGTACATACGCATCTGTGTCATCAAAACAAATAAAATTGCTTTACCCACATCATCTGAAAAGTTTGAAAATGTTTGTAGAGCAAATGGAGATGATGTACATGTTTATTTGCACATTGAGGGTGGAAGTGTGATCTGGTCACAAGAGTCAAGAAGTTGCATTAATGTCCATGGAATCAAGTGACATTTTAAGTCCTGTGTCACATGACATATTTATTCCCTCGCTGCCCAGCAGCCTTGCAGACTGGACATGGCATGAAGCACTGAAGTTCCTTAGAGCTCAGTCCACAAGTGCAGAGAGTGGATGTTTATGCACCGTGGAGTATGTGCCTGTCCCTGAGCCAGGTAGCTGATCTCATCCACAGTGGCTTTTCTCATGCCCTGCGGGGTGAAGAGGCTCAGAGGTGTTTGTTCAAACTGACCACAAAGACAAACCAGCAAACCACAAACCACCCTGCACGCCGCCAGCTTTGGAGACATTAGGCCAATTGAATTTGAGAGACAGTTTAACAGCCCCCTTCCCTCCCATCAAGGGCTCAAGCAATCTATTCCATGTTTTGCAGCTTTTGTAATTCAGTCTTCACTCCAACACCCCAAGATACTTGTAATTACTGGCAATAATTGAGTTTGTGTCGATGTGAAGCAAAGCTTTGGCCGGACAGGACTGGGAGGAGAGTGCATTTGTTGCGCTCGTTTGGCAGAATGACAGTGATCCAAAGCTGCAAAGACAACAAGCGCGGCACCTATTTAAATGTTTGGTGGAACAAAATTAAATGTGACGCGATGAGAGAAAAAGGGGAGCGGACCCCTCAGTCTCATCTGGCGCTGTTGTAATTAACTAATGTGCGACTGGAGTGCTGCTAATATACGGCGCTGTTTGTGAGGGTGCCCTCGACGTTGCTGTGCCAACGTTTCCATCAGTCAGGAGGGTTCACTGGTTCCCCTGACTGGAAAAGTTGACTACAGAACATATACCAATGGATGACTGTGTACTTTGAGTGTTATTTGCATCCACTAGAGTAACATTTATCAACCAGAAATAGCTTATAGGAGAATTACGGTGTAATGGGTTTTAATTTCCTGATGCAACAGAAGAGTATCTGATCAGACGATTGCTGGTCTGACTGCCTTGGATCAGAGTCTGGAAAGTAAAAAAGTTCTCCCTTATAACAAAATAATAACTAAATAAATAAATAACCATGTACCATCAGATGAAAGTCTGAAACTATAAAACAACAGATTTTATCATGCAGCTCCCTGGTCCGGTTGTGTAACACAAAGTGAGTGTGTGAGGAGGAGTACGCAGAACTTTGTGCCCAGCAGACCTAGCTCTTGTAAGTACAGGTGAAAAAATGTTTTTTGGCTTTGTCTTTATTTACACCTACTGTAAGTTTATGTTTGAGAGGCTCTTCTCTGCTGCACAACACCATCTCTTGGACTGCAGCCTGGGCAGCAAGTACAGAAGAGAGTCGCAGTTGACAGGGGGGAGCACAATGCAGCCGAGTCTGTGGGGAGCACAGGCCAGGTCGCGGGTCGAAGCCTTGGCTGACCGCCGCACCACTTCCCGGCGTCCTCGAGAGTCACCCAGCTGTGCAAATGAGTGCCAGGGCGAGGCTGCCAGCGACCAGGCCAAATCACACACATGTAACCAAGGCAAAGTCCTTCCACCTGTTGTCTGTTTATTTTCAGGCTCTGTCACGGCCGGTTTCTTCTGCCGCGTGACTGGGCGATGTTGTCCTGCAAACAGCATCCTCTGGAGCCATTTGTTTGGCCTTGGTCAGCTGGAGGATCGGATTTGTAAATCTCTGCTTCATTCCCTGGACCTCTGTAGGCTTTGTGAGAGACCAGGCATCCATTCTGCATCAGAGCAGATTCTGTGGCCTGGCTCCAGAATAAATTTGTGAGGTTTCACATTTACGACCTGCAACAAAGCCATTTGTAATACCCCACTTTTATGTTTGTATGTTTGGTGTCTGTGTTTTGTGTCAAAACCCTGGAGCACTCCTTTTGAAATCAGCCTTAGCTGATATTTCTACTAAAACTAATTCTTGTAAACTTTGTTTTATATGTTGAGTTTTAATTTGTTTGATTAATTGATGGCCATTTTAAGGATCAAACCCCTTTTGTATTTTCTATTATCTTAAAGCCATCTGTAACTTGATTGTGTTGTACAAATAAAACAAGATGGTCAGTTATTTGGGAAAAAATACCTTTATATTTATAAAGAAATTCATCAAACCTGCCTTATCACTTAAACAATTTCAATTTTGCTCAAAACAACCAAACATTACATCATTTTCAGGATTTTAACCAATTAGATGCCAGTTTAATTATTTTAATTATTGATTATTTAAAACAAAAAATGAAAAAAATAATTACTTTCCATAATAATAAATAGTAGGAGGATGGAGCTTTGGTGGCGATTAGAGTTTTGGATATGTCAAAGATTAGCAACAAAACTGATTTGATAGCATTAGTATTTTCTATGTAGTGCCAGATACTCCCTCTGGACACCTTCGTGACCAAAAATGCCTCATCGACTTCCATTAAATTAATAGCAGTTTTTTAGTGCATGTACATTTTTGCCACAAAGGTGTCCAGAGGGTCCAAAAAGCATCAACAAAATATAAAAGACACGTAAAAGGACTGGAGAACATTGGATTTTTTAAAAAATTGCTATAAAGAAAGGTTCTTGCAAAAATTCATGCCGCAGGCTGTAACGCAGCCAAAATAATCACCAAATCAAAAAAAAAAATAAAAAAATTGAAAAATGTACAAAAAAGTCCGAGGAGGGCATAAGGGTTAAGATATGATTTTGATGCTTATACAGTCAGTTAAGCAGGCATCCATTCAAATAAGTCACTCCATCAATTTGTTTAAACAAATTTCAACAGAAATTACCACCAGAACATGAAGATGCTAGAAACAAGGTTCAAGTAAGTAAATTGCAAGAGACATGCAGTGTAATAACAGTTCATATGAATGAGCTGAATATTTCCCAAAATGTGGACTTGTACTTTGTTAAGAAACAATTAAATACCAAATACTGACTGTCTATTTTGTATGCTTTACCATACTTAAAATTTTTCATCCAGTGTTTAAGTATGGCATGCTACTTCCTATATTTTCATTTTCATTTTCTATCTCCCCCAGCACGCTCCCTCAACTGGCAAATGTAAGAGATCCCTGCGTGTGATCCTTGAGGGCCAAGAAGTCTTTGGGCCTGTCATATTTAGTCCATATCCCATGGGGCCTGGTATTTTTTGCCACGTTCTTCTTCGATGCAAGGTATTAATCCTCATTAGGCTGTGGTGAGGCTCTCATTGACTGCTCTGAGGTCTTTGAACCTGGGGGGGATTGCCTTCTGTTTTCAGACTAGTGAAAAGCGGCCCAGTTCTGTCCAGGGAGCGGCCGCCACCCCGAGGAGACGAGACGAGTAGCTGAGGAAACTGGAAGCATGCTGTTTCCACTGAGGATGGCTGATCGGTGTTGCTGTGCTTTTCTGTTTAAACTGGGATTGTTTTAATTCCATTACCAGCATCAGGTTGCTTGATTATTTGCTGATAACACTGACATCATGCCAGTTTAAGGTTTAACTCTTACTACCGCTGTAAGCCTGAAATAATAGATAATAGATAATAAACGGCATTGGCCTTTTACAGTCATCATTTGATGGAGCTTTCTCAGGGTAACCGAGCGTGACTGAGCAAACTCATGAAAACTCCATCCACTGATGTGAAATGCAGCTGAATGCTCAGAGAAAAAAAAGTCTAGAAAATAGACCTTACCCAACCACCACAGTGATAGCACATCAGAAACCGCTCAAGGGATCATAAACGGGGGAAGTCATTTAGTATGACGACCTGTTCGATGTGTTATCCAGCAAGTGTGTGTGTGTGTGGGGGCAAATAAGAAAACCCTCAAGGATCGGGTTGGAAGAGAGTGACTAATGACCTGTTTGTTCCTTGCTGACTGGAGGAGAATGCATTGGTCAAAATGTTCAGGGTTTCATTTGCTTGACGGGAACATGTTTGCATGAATACTGTGGCTTTTGTGAATATTTGTAGTCTCTTTAAATGTGGATGATGGGGGAGACGCTTTTTGGACAGTTTGTCCTTTGGTGACAGTGGCCTTCAGTGGCAGATAGCTAAATTCAGTGGCCATGATATGGATTGTCACTTATGTGATGTGATGGATGAGGGATGCTGTTCCATACTCTGAACTTAACCATAATATATTTCATTTGATGTACTCAAACTATTTAAATGGCACAAGCCAATAATGTTAAATGTACAAATTTGTAAAAAAACACTGTTTGCTTTTAGTAAAATTGTGTTTTTGTGTTGTCAAGAAAGCTACTGTGTGAGCAGATTGCTACTTAAGGCTGAGCTCAGAGGTATCTTATCCTGTGTATTAGGGGTCCACCGAGCACATGTGGAAGGTTGCATATATTAATACAAGCCAGACCTTAAAAGGAAAAAAATAGTGAAAATAAGCAGGAGCATGCCTCTTTATTCTGCTGGATATTCTCACTCCATTACTGCTAACATGCAGAGGAAAAAAGCCAACAAGTACATAAAGAGAATTTTGGAGGTTGGTGGTTGGAATTGGAATGCCATCTCAGACTTCCCTATGCCCACATGCTCAAGAGGTGAAAAAGAATATGGAGATTTTTCTAAATGAAAGGTGACACTAGTGTATAATGAGTTGGTGATGATGAGTAATAAATAACTGCCACAGTGTCCAATTTCCAAAACAAGGTTACATGGTGAAGCGATAGCTGGGCTTTATTTCAAGCCAGCACATGACTGATATGCATGGCTTACTTTTGTAATTGTCTAGGTGCATTGGACCCAAAGACAGACATAGCAATCTTTTCAGCCTAGTAATGTAGTATGTGCTAAAATGGCATCAAAAGTGAATTATCACTTCGCTCTATGGCGCAGGGATTCAGTGGCCCCCTGAGATGAAAATCGCAGTCGCTTCACCTCTGATGCCCGATGGAAGACACTAAAGAGTACAGACTGATCATACACTTGCAGTATGTAGGGTAGCGGGGAGCAGGGCGCCCTACTGAGTGGACCGACCGTCCTGTAAAGTAGAAGGTCGGGCTGACCGCTCTGGGGAAATGGTACGGGTACATGTGTCTCCAAGGGACCCTGCGAATGAACAAATTCCTAATTATGTGGTGTGGTAATGGCATTGAAAGCCCTCTAGTCCAGCATGGATGTCATCACCAATACAGTGGTTCCTTTGAAATAGTTACAAGCAGTAACTTTACAGGGGCACTTTTATCCCCTTTTGCCAATGAGCTAGGTTGTATTATCTAAAGGCCAAAGTGTTCATACTTGTTCTGAAGGCCTCACCTGGACAGGGCGTATTGTTGTCAGCCTTGCAGCCTGCACATATTTGTTTTGATCTGCTCTTTATCTTCCCATACAGTTTGTAGCTTACAGCTTTCATTCCTCGCTTCATCTGACAAACAGTAATTTGGTCCCGACGGGGTAAATTATATTGATTGTTTTCCTACTTTTTTCTTTTATTTTTAGGCTTAAATGTGTCACTTTGTTTGTGTCTAAAGATGCCCACAGAAATAAGATGGCTTCTCTCAATGATTAAATGTTTAAATTTTGAAATGTTGCTGTCATCTTTATCTGAAAGCTTTCTTCTCCTCATCTGCACAAAAGACAAGACTGTTTTCAGCTTTGTCTCAGGAGAGTCATTTTGCTTCATTTTGGATTTACTGAATATCAACGGTATTCCATTCACGGTAGTGAATGGAGGCCTGAAATCATATAAAAAAGAAAATGAATTTTTCAGCTTTAACCAGCTTAGTGTGGACATACATATTGAATTTAAAATGTAGAGTAAAGCTACCCAAGTACTTTTAATTGTCAAATATTATAACATCAGTGGTTTTGACATATTTGTTGAATGATTGACATTGACCATCAATCATATTAATGTCCCATTTGTTTTATTACAGTAATTTTATTTCATAAATTGGTATTAAGACCTTACTGATTATTACGGCAGCATAAACATATGCATGTAGAATAGGCTATAAATATGAATTTGAATATGGAAAGCAAAAAACACTAATAATATTTAATTTTTTATGTAGCACTTGTCATGGTTTGATGATTATTTGATAACTAAAAATCTGTTTCTTTTTAATAACCACAAGAGATCAGTTTTCCATAATGTACAATATGAAACATTTTACAAAACTTTTAACCATGCATATTTGGACCGAAAATGTTTTTGAGTGTCTTTGAACATGTCGGGCAGGGCAAGTTTCATAATTACTAATCCTGTTATTGGTGCGTCTTTTTTCAGCCAGTGTTTTTTTTTTCCATCTTTTAATAGCTCCTTATTGGTTTCATGGATTAATACTAAGCTAACAGGATTTAGCATGGTGTTTCCAGTTTTAGCTCAGCGGAGTGTCAGGGATGGTTTGGGAGATGTGACCATTATGCCTTAATTGAGTAATACTTTTATTCATGTTAATTTTTCTCAGTAGCTCCCTCTGTGCTCCAATTGTTCTGCACCCTGGAATCTCACTTCAGTTGAGTTAATACTGTGGATGGCCATTTTGTTGATGAGGTGACTGGCTTTTTTTGGATGAACAGTGAACAGTCTCCCTGCCTTATTACAGTGGGAGGTTGGGACCATACACACTTACAGTAATGAACAACAGACAAAGTCATTAGTACAGTCAGACATTGTTACTGTACCACCACTGTGTGAGTGTGAGGACCCATTAAAAATACAAATAAAGAAATAATATGAATATGATAAATTCACAGCTTACAGTGCTAGATACCTTTTTTTAATTGCATGCGTTCTTCTTCCCCTGCCAAAACCCAGTGCCTACATTACCCACAATGCAATTTGACTGTTAACAGCTTTGTAAGCCGTCTAGATTTGTTACGCTAATGTGGACTGGAGACTTAAGTCTCAAGCAGATCTGTTAAACTCTGACATTAGTAAAATATAAAAAATAAGTAAACTAATTAATAATTTAAAAAATCAGACAAGTGAAGGAAACACCTTGCATTAGTCTTTTGTTAAAGACTTTTGTTGAGTGTTCAAAAGTCTTGGTTGGAAACATTGTTCCATTATGTTGTGTTGTTGTTGTGTTGTGTCTGGTTTGGTACTGTTTGACCCAGAAGTATCTGAAGTCTTTATATCATGTCATGTATATGTTGTCAAATTGGAGAATCCTTGCTTAATTACGTCTTTTCTTTCTATGCAGTTTTGGTTTTTGCTGAAAATGTGATGTAATATGTTGTCAAAGTCGTTGAGCTCTCTAGGCCACCATACAGAAAAGGATTTCAAAAAAGGATAAAAAGAAGTCTGACATTCTGACATTGCTGATGGTCTGCCAGTGTCCTGAGTATGGAATGAACACTGCTCTCAGATGGGGTCCTACGTGATTGCTACAGCAGAAGTCGCCAGCACAGGCCTTTTTCAATTTGACATTGGGAAAAGCATAGGTGTAAATAATAAAATGACTGGCTGCATTCCATTTAGCTGCCTCACTTTCAGGGTCCTGGTGTTTTTTCTTGCTGGCTCAGTGTCATGTCTTACTGCGACACTTGAACAAAGGTTATCAGTAACATATGTGCTTTTCCAACTCTGACACATCAATTTCAAGATATGCATAGCAATGAAAGTGTTCATTTAATGTCTTAACTATCCCTTCTTGTTTTTAACCAGCATAAATTGTGTATTCTGGACAATAAAATCCAAGAAAATGTGCATAGTATGAGGATTTAATCACCAAATGTGCCATGTACTCTTAAAGTTTGTATTTGTTTCAACTGTTAAAGTGCATTGTGATGATTATCAGATGCAAATTCAGTGTGTATAGTCACTGTCAATATAATTTGCCTTTTTTATAATTAAAAAAAAACTCTTTGATTTGAAAAGGATTATAGATTTAGGCAAAGAAATGTTGAATAATAAAATATGTAATGTAAAATAAGTGACATGTGTGCATAAATATACACCCCCTATAAAGCAACTACAAAGCGACAGAGGTCTAACCAACTGGTGCTAGTCGTCTCACATTAAGTGAACTGGAGATCACCTGAGTGCAGTGAATGTATCTTCATGATGTAAAATTACATCATGAAGACAAAAGAACACTCCAACAAAAATCTATTGAAAAGAATAAGTCAGATCGCTTCGTTTGATCCCTGAGCAACCTGACACACCGTGAGTAGTTTTACAAAGAATAATTGAGTAAAATTGCAGTGTCCAGATGTGCAAGCCTGATTGATACCTATCCACACACAATTTGTATTATGATTGTGGCCAAGGGTGCATCTACAGAAGACTGATTTGAAGAGGGTGAATATTTCTCACTTATCTTACATGACATAGTATAAATATCTGTTTTTATATAATTTATTTTGGTAATTTTTAAAAAAATCCAAATTATTTTGACGATTATGAAAACATCCAAAGGGGTGAATGCCTTTTACTGGCACTGTAAATCCACTACTCATTAAAGAGAACTTAGGCCATTGAAAAAATAACCAAACAAGCTTAAGAGTTTGCCTCTTTAAGTAAAAATACATCAACGACAAAAAAATTAAGAAATCAATCTAAACAATGAAAACATGAAAGTCATATACTAGCTGTGAGGCATTGGAGAACCCTTTTTGTCGGTTTCTTTTTTTGTTGTCAGTACGGAGTATATGATATTATTGTGCTTGTTAGATTTCGTGGCTCATCTGTCACGGCGCTGACAATTACTGGCAATTACAGAGCCCTGGTCTAATTAGACTGTCAGAAAGCATGTATTCAAATGAAGCGACATCCATCGTTTGCCAAATGATAGGCTGTGGTGTGATTTTCCAGTGGTTTGACACAGTGCGTGTGGCGCAGACCACCTGGGATGCTGTGAACTGGATGGTGATTTAGCCATTGTCGCCCAGCCATTACTTGAATACTGCCACCCCTTCCCCCGTCTAACTCACATAAAAAATATAATACATATGATATTCCTGCTGAATGGGCAACTATAGACAAATGCTTAAAATAACAAAGGGTATGTATTCTCATCACTATTTGAAGTTTCAGAACTATTTTTTTATTTTAGAAATGAACTACAGGAAGCAGAGAACCCCTGCAAATACCTTCCACTGATGTTGCGGTTCCTATTCTAGTCTGATGTTCTAATGGTCAAGTACTGAGAGGGAAAAGGCAATTGGTAGGACAGAACAAAACCTACTGTAAATGTAAGACTTGACCCCAGTGTTTTCAGTTAAGGAACCAGTACTGAATTATCCATGCTACAGGAATCACTATCTGATCGAAGCAAAAGGTCGCTTGACCTGCTCTCTCGTCCATCTTGTTGAGTAATGCAAAAGCTCACTGGATGATAAGTTTGTTCTAGTTCTATATAACTTAGACAGACTACGAAGCATGAAATGCAGAACCGCTGCATCTTTGCTGCATCATCAAATCATTGATGGAAGCTGTTCGGCACATCTGGAAGGGAGGCATCACCTTCACAATTCTGTGGTGAGGATTTAGTTAGTCATGGCAGCACTTGTGGAGGGACATACAGGCACTCACGAACTATAAATCCCCAACTCAGACCCATGACAGTGATGCCTCCCTTCCAGATGTGCTGAACAGCTTCCATGTATGAACTGACAGGTTAAATAATGGGTAGGTGATGCAAACCATCCCTTCCCAGGATGTCCAGGTTCTGCATGTGACAGTGTGAGGAGGACTATCTCTACCTGGCAAATGTCCTCGCAAACAGCATCTTGCTGGCCCAAGCAGTCATCCCTCCACATGCTTCAAGTTCACCACCTTCATCACAGTGCCTAAATATTCTCCCGTGTACTGTCTGAATGCACTGCCCCGTAGCATTCAAACCTACTATTATCAAGTACTTTGAGAAGCTGGCTCTGCAGCACATTAACTCCAGCCTAGTCATCACACTTGACCCCCTACCGTTTGAGTGCAGCTCCAATGCTCAATTGAGCACACTGAAACATCTGCCCTCCACCCAGCTCCCAGCTCTGTGCCACCTGGAAAAAGGAATACTTATATCAGGATGCTGTTCACTGACTTTATGTGTTCAACACATTCGTACCTCAGCAGCTGAGCCAGCAAGGCCTAAACGCCTCCCTCTGCAACTGGGCTTCCAATTTTCTCACCGCTAGGTCACAATTAGTCGTAGCTACACCTTCCTTGTCACTGACTTTAGGGAGACATGCTGACCACACTCTACTGATCAATAATGGCAATGCTGTGGAGAGAGTCAGTTGTACAATGTTCCTGAGATTAAAGATCACATATGACCTATACTTGTCCAGGCAGTTTGGAACCATTAAATCCCATTTTGTTTGGAAATAATTAACAGTCATTTTTTTTGGATTCCTTAAAAGTGTGTGCTCTGTTTAGCTCTGACGGTTGGGCGTTGAGGTGATGGTGAGAGAGTCATCTCAACCTTGTATGTGTGAAATAATTCAGGGACATTACTGCTTAGATTTCCTTCATTATGTCCCACTAGCCAGGCTGTGTCCTCAGGGGTAAAAGCTGGCAGTGAGAGCCCATTCTAGATTCTGTTTGTGCTGTAAAATTGATAGGAGACTCAGAAGAGTATTACATATTAATTATTAATTTCACTGTGTGTGGCAAAAAAATAAATAAAAATCACTGGATCAATCTCGTTTAAATGAAGCAGAATGACTTTGTGTTCAGCAAAGGTGCAGCAGTCCACCCCTGCATGCCAATGGATTGTTTTAAGACTAAGTAATGTCAAATTGAATGGTGCTCCTGCACTCCACCACGCTGGCTTGTCTTCTAATGGTCCTTTAGTTTAGTTAGAGATGACATCCAGGATTGGTTGGGGACTTGTTAATGGTTTATAACAAATTGGATTTGATCGCTTCTACTGGCTATGATAAAACTGTACCCACCACAGGTGGCTAACTGCTGAAATCTAGGAATGTGATGACAAGGATAAAAAGGATAAAAAATAAAAAAAATAGGTATTACCCATTGTTAAGAAATAACAATAGGTAATAAATGCATAGCTAAAATAAAAAGGTAAATCTACAAGATTAGCAATCCATTGCAAACATCCATCACAGCTGACAGCCTGCTTCCCCCATGCAACACTGACCTGATGCACTTCCTATAGTTGTGTGCACCCATGGGTTACTTTTGAAATAAGTGATTATTAGTTATAGCTTTATAAACAGCAACATAATTAGAAGTTGATCTTAAAGGATAATTACGTGAATCATCAGTTATACAGGTTGTAAAAAAGCCAGCAGTTAAGTTACCACTGGAGTCTTTTTCTACTGACACAAAAGCTTTGGTTGTGCTTGGTACGAACAGTTAATGTGTTGTATTGTGAGTCAAATAAACAGACAGGCAGATACTAAAATAAAACTAAAATAACAAACTCTGGTTGCAAACACACAAAAAGAAAACACTAGGGAACAAAAAAAATGAATTATGAAAATGATGAATTAACTATGAGCTGGCGACCACTGCAAATATAAATAGTGACAGACGCAATGAGGAACCAGGCAACAGGTGTGGCAGCAGGGAAGGAAGCGCAGGTGATTGAAAATTAGTGGAGAGTACATGGGTATGGGAAAAAATGCAAAAAAAAGCAAAAACTTTTGGGGGAGATTTGATGGGTAGATGGAAAATGGCAGGTTTGGTGACATGAAAGTCGGAGAAAAGTAATCTAGGGCTTGAGACGGGGGCTGAAGGGGAGCTGAAGAGCAGATCATGGCACAACTGTGGTTGCATCTGCTGCTGAAAATAGTCCCCAACAGATGCATTATTCCCACCTGTGTTAGTAACATTTGCTAAAAACTGCAGTACCAGCAGTTTTAGAAAACTACCAACTGAGCTTTAAAAAAACTAAATAATATATCTGTGAACTGTTTTTGCAGCTTTACATATTTAATAAGCCAGTGGGCTCGGGGCTGATGAGGGCCACAAACAGGATGCAGAAGTCTGGAAGTATTAGACTAACATATAGCACTGACACTAATAGTGTCTCACTAATATGTGAGAATCACACAAAGGGAAGGTGGGAAATATTTGGCACATATTAGAAACGCATGTAATTTGACACTGGCCCTTGTCCAGAGGAGCCATTAGGAATTTGATCTCTGGCTGGCAAGCTGGGATACTATAGAGACAAAAAAATACAAAGCTCCCAGCCTTTAATTGACAAATTATTCTCCCTGATTAATGTGTTGGAGGTTTGTTTTGTTTTTTTTACTAATGAATATCATTATTCTAATATTGCCAATCTCTATGTTATCAATAACTTTCCAGTTGAAGTGAATGGAGAAGGAGAAAGAGGTGAATCAATGTTTGACTCAGTTAAAGTGAAAAACTTCTGCTGTTTTTGGCTACTGTTGTATGGTATGCTGAAGAATGACAAAAATACCCCCAGAGTCTAATGACAAAAAACTGTTGATTTGCAGGCCCACAAGCAATTTTTTCATATTCATAAAATTTATTTATATTTGTTTATTATATATTTACACTAATAGACAAGTGTAATAATATAAATACCTTTTTCAAAAGGTGGAAATGTCTCTCATGAGCTATGTAACTAAACAGTTATTTCCTTCTCTCTTCCTCTCCGCCCACATAAGTGAAGGTGGATCTTCTTCCACTCGTGTGGTGCCTGAACAGGTTTTTGGCAAGAAAATGATCCATCATCCTTGACTCATTCTGAGAGACTAGGATGCATGCAGTCAGATCATCGAAGAAGGAAAAAGGAGATGGAGGGAAAGAGAACAGGGTCAGCAGAAGGTTAGGGCTGCAGCTGAACGGAACTCACAGCACAGTTGGGGAGACTGCACTGCAGAGCAGCATGAGGTACAAGTGGTTATATAGGTCTCTAACTGTTCCTTGAGGGCTGTTGATGCCTGGAACAGCACCAGCTGGGACTGGAGATAGTGAGGGTTACACATGGTAACTGCAGTCCGCCGATCCCAGGCTTCCATCTTTAATGCTGAATCCAAATGTTGCCCCTCTGGACAGAATGAGTAACTTGTTCAGGACACTCATCTCTCTTACTGAAAATACAGGAAGTGTTATCTTGAGGGAAGCAGTTAGGAGAACCAAGCACAGGACAGTAAACCACAACTGTCTATTTTTCACTTGTAAGATTAACTAATAAGATGAGAATGTCTCTGCATTTTATGAAGGATAAAACACCTTCTCTTTATAGATTATGTATAAAACCAGGCATGATGAAAAGCCTGCAAATTGGCTAAACAAATAAATGCTAATTTCAGGATGTATGTCAAGTCACAAACTGAAAGGCAAACCTATGAGGAACTTTTTGAATAACTTGAACCAATTTGACCATTTCATACATAGTGCCAATACAATTAATTACACTTATTAACAATTTTTTATTGAATTTACATTACAAAAAAAACCCCACTTTTCCTTTGCAGTCCCCAACTAAAGTTATCTGGGCTTATTCACTTACATTAAAATAAAAGAGAATCTTCACTTTTCTTGAGCTCAACAACTGCAAATTCTTATTTATAAAAGAGAATATATGCTTCAGTCCTTACATTCTAGTTTGAGGGCTGGAAAATACAAAAAAAGAGTTGTGTGATACTCCACTGTGTGTCACTATTAGGGACTCCTTTCACATACATTTAATGCATTGTTACTATTTCATCTTCTATAAGATGCCACAAGACATCCAACAATCCATTATTACCGTTTAACATTTTTAAAAAAATTGTGGATGTTTCAAATATGGATCAGTTACTTACTACATAGCTTAGCAAGCAGATTCTTTAGAAATTTACATTTTAATTTTTGCCATGTATTTCACTCATCTTACACAATGTATGCTATGCTTACATCACTCCTGGTAGATTACAGTGCTTTCCTGTAGTGCACCTTGATGGAGTTGTGCACTCTCGTCAGTATGAGATCAGGGTGAACTACATGTGCTGGAGTATTACATGAGCAGATGTAAAGATCAAAAGGCCCCTGGTCTCAGAGGTCCTGGGGAGGAAGTCGACATGTCAGCTTGGTTTTCTATGAACATGTCTCTTTTAACTGCACTAAGCAACCTACTGTATTTTTTTTTTTTTTAACAAAGTGGAAATACATCTGAACCCAGCACAGTTTCAGACACACAGTTAAACATACTTGATGGCCTGTTTCGGGGTATGTCACCAATAGGATTTTCTTTTTTTCAGTCAACTTGAAAAGCCTAATCCAGTGTGGTGGTAGTGGTGGTGGTCATGGTGGGGGTCTCCTCAACTACCTCCAAACCCTGCCCCTAAACTTACCCCCTCTGACCAAAAACCAAATGATTTCCACCTGTTGTGCAGACTTTAAAGAAGAACACAATAGATCCAACAAATCAAATTTCGTTTACAGGTCTAGGAAGTAATACTGTATGTGTCAGAAAGGTGTATGAAGTCTCATGTGTTTCCAAAGGGAGTCCTAATAATAATAATAATAAATCCTTAAGTGATGTCATTTGAGTCAGAACTGGTTTGGGTTGAAGACAAAAAAAAGAAAACAACTGCAGAGGTGGGGAGTTTGAAAGAAGTGAGCTTACCAGACGTCTGCAGCCTATTCCTCATCTCCACTTGAGGCCGGAGACTCAAACTGTCAGTGGTCAAGTTGCATTGTGGGTAAATGTAGACACCATGTTTTGACAAGCATGAAGAATGTGTGGGATAAAAAGACAATATCTCTGGATTTTCTGTATTGTTGTTGTTTTTTTCCTAAGCTGTCCATCATGACTGTTTTTCTTTGAGGGTGTTTTCTTTCCTGTCAAATATCAAAACTTTTAACATTATGATGTCATATACATACCACAAGTTTTACTGTTTTGATACGCTTAAGTTTGACTATTCTTCTGAAGAAAAGGTTATTCTTCAGCTGTTAATTATTCTTTTCAAAGTGACATTGTCCGTGACTCTTTATTTTGCTGCAGCAGAGTTCCTTTACAAATTAAGCATCTGTTTAGATTGATTTTTCCTTTTTCAGTCCAAAGAGGAGCTGAAAAAACTGGCTTTTTGGGCTCAGTGTGCAATTTGTTTTGGCTGCAAAACATTGTACTGGCTGAGCTGTTTGAGAAATATGATTCTCATTTGATTTCCGTTTTTGGAACTCTAAACAATCATTCCTTGTTTACTACAGCCATTTAGAAGAAACAGACATAACAGAGTGGTTGTCTGACTGTGGTATTGAGGTTTCCACAACCACAACTGACAGTCAGATTCCAGTTCATAATATCTAGGCCTTGCAAAGAACAAACAACACAGTGGTGATTTGCAAGATACTGACTTACAGTCTTACCGGTAATTGGGACGAAGATGTAGAATTTGTTTGTTCACCAGTTGGACATTGCAAACAAATTAGTATCCAATTTGAAAGTGGGACCATCTTCTGTGTACAAGGTGGAAATGTTGGCGCTATGGTGATGCTATAGGAAAGACCACATTTAGGGCACTATTCAAAAGAAATATTTTAAAAGTTGTCATTGCCAGACAAAAAGCTGATATTGGACATATCTGCAAAATCCATCATTACAGACAACTATGACACTTAAATTAAATAAACTATGTTGGCAGTATGGATTGGTTGAGGCAGCTCTTGGTTGAGAGCCGGGAGGAATCGCCCCAACCTCCACACCACACTTTCCACTTAGTTACGTAAAGAGCACACTATATCCTGCACTCATATTACAAAAATATCGGTATTTTGATTGTACTAATAGGAGGAAGCTCCATTTTTGAATTACGCTTATCAACTGCACTGGTATCAGGACCTCCAGCATTTAGATCAAGTAGCTCTTGGAAAAATGAGCTGTTGCAAAGGCATGGAAGATACAACCATTATTTTAATGTGTTAGATGTATATTTGATTTTTTTTAAGCATATGCTATGCTGCTCATTGCATTTTCAGGTTGCATCTCAGGGCTGTGAACATTAATTAGCCCCCCCCAAAAAGCTGAAGTGCTTTTGCCTTCTCACAAATGTAAAAGGTAAACTAATAGGGATTTGATAAGGAGTTCAATACTGGATTGAGATTGAGATTTGAAAATGCTAGTGCACCCCAGTCCTGATCATAAGTTACTGACCAAAATATATGTAAAGTTAAAACTTTGACCTGATGGTAGCACTGAAGAGAAGGTCAAGCAACCATCATCTATCATCTGTTCAGTAATTGTTCAGACATCTTGCTTTGTCCAAATGACAAATAGACCAGTAGTATATAGTATAGTAATAGTATATATACATAAGTATTATCTGTGTTGCTACCCAGCCTGTGATTAACAATCACAGCCTTCCAACAGAGCAGCAGGGTATTTTACTGTACTCTGTTTTTGATAAAGGGAACTTATAGTCCACATGCATTACACAGACAGTGTGTACATCTGTGCTCAAGGGCAGAGGCCATCGCTATTATATATACTTCTCTGGCACCTGTCTCTTTGTCATCTCAGTGTTGTACTTTTTCAGGCTGCTTGTTAAATCAGTATCATCATGAGCCAGAGGGGTCAGTAGGCCTTTCATCAGCGGCTGTAGCTCAGGGCTGCCTGAGGAAGCAGCGACAGATCTTTCTGAAGACAGTATGTCTGTGAAGCCTGCCTATCTGGGAGAAGCTGCTGACTGACTCAAACACAGGCTCCTGAACAGCTCGGCTGAGGTGCAGATGGCGGCGCTCATCCAAAACTCTTTATATAATTGCCTGACCTGCTCCAAAAGTTGCTCTCCTGTTCCTTTTTTTAGCTGGCTGTCCCAGCAGATTTACCTCAGAAGTGATGAACAAAGATAAACATACGTTTATATGATGTGCCAAACAAAGCAAATGTCAATCAATCTGTTCCAGGAGCGCAAAACCTCATTAATCCAAAATATTGATGAGCATTTTTTTGGTCTGCCAGTGAATAATGAGGAAGACGTTATCACTTTCAGGTTGAGCTGAGGAAGTTGAAGCTCAGTCTATTAATCCTGTGCAGTTTTTCTGGCTCAGATTGTTGTCTCTTCTGCATCTAAGACTGCCAAATGCAGACTGTGACTGAAACAATTCAACTACAGTCAGCTTCACTGCCTCACAGCCTCTTCACAGTCAGACACCAATCTTTTCTGTGACAGTTACTTGGAGCTCAAATACTATACGAAATTATACAGGAATTTAGTGGATCCATTATCTTTTTTACATTATTTTAAATGTATCATTTTTTATCTTCACACAGCATGATCATCAGATTTTACAGCATGCATTGTAAGGGATTTTGAAGTATGGCATAATGGAAGTCTGCTGTTTGCTTTTGATTCAAAATTAAGTTCTGGTTGTTTCTTTCCATTATAATGCAAATACATGAACCAAAGTTAAGGATAGTATAACAATAATAATAATAATGTCATGGACTCTGCTGGAGCTTCCTGCTCCTCTTAACCTCTACCCTCCTGCTGCCTATCCAGCACCTGCCTCCTCTCATCAGTACACAGGCCACCACCCACTGACACTCTCTAAGTACTATTCTAGCCTATCATTGGTCCACCTGCTTGTTCTGCCACATCCATTGCTCATTTGCTCATTAACTCCTCAGTATAGATGCCTGTTTAACTGCTGTGGGTTTCTGCTTTACTTCTCGGTACCTCTGCCTAATTTGAAAGATTTTTTGCTTTTAAATCCTAGAAAGGACTGTACTCTGCTTGCCCAAGTTTTTCAAGTAACTGACTTTCTTTGCCTAACTCCTTGCTCTGCCCTGTGATTCTGCATGTGAGTCCTTTTTGAAATGTGAAAAATAATAATAATTAATAAATAAATGCAGCCAAAAGGGGGCACAAGCCAGTGTCTTTTTTGTGCCGGTCCCAAGTCAGATAAATAGCAGAGGGTTGTGTCAGGAAGGGCATCCGACATAAAACCAAAGCCAGATCAACTTACATATACGAATGAAACCAGTGACTTCCATACTGAATCGGTCGAGGCCTGGGTTAACAGCGACCACCATTGGTGCTGATAACCTATAGGGTGCCGGTGGAAATTGGACGACCGTGGGTCGAAGAAGGAGAGGAGGAAGATGTGTCGGCAGGCAGAGAGAAAAGAGGGAGGTCAAGAGTTTCAGGACTATGAGTAGGGACACTGAATGTTGGGACTATGACAGGAAAAGCTAGAGAGTTGGTGGACAGGATCCAGAGGAGAAAAGTGGACATTCTGTGTGTTCAGAAGACCAGGTGGAAAGGTAGCAAGGCTAGGAGTTTAGGAGCAGGAATTAAGTTGTTCTACCATGGTGTTGACAGGAGAAGAAATGGAGTAGGGGTTATCCTGAAGGAGGACTTCGTTAGGAATGTTCTGAAAGTGAAAAGGTTGACAGATAGATTGACAAATATGAAGAAGAAGAAGGACAGATGCTAGTTGATTTTGCAAAAAGGATGGAAGTGGAATACTTTTTTTGAGAAGAGACGTGAACACACGTATAAGAGTGGAGGTAGGAGCACACAGGTAGAGATGACGTAAACTTAAGGAGATTAGTGACTGCAAAGTAGTGGCACGTGAGAATCTAGCAAGACAGCATAGGCTGGTAGTGTGTAGGATGACTCTGGTGGTGAAAAAGATGAGGAAGACAAAGGCAGAGAAGAGGACAAAGTGGTGGAAGCTGAGAGAGGAGTGTTGTGTGGATTTCAGGAAGGAGTTGGCCCGGGCCCCACCCAGGCCCTGGGTGGTCAGGAGGTGCTCCTAGATGACTGGACAACCACAGCTAATATTATCAGGGAGACAGGTAGAAGAGTACTTGTGTGTGTCATTTGGGAGGAAAGTAGACAAGGAGACCTGGTGGTGGAATGAGGAAGTGCAGGAATGTATCCAGCGAAAGAGGTTAGCAAAGAAGTGGGACATGGAGGACACTGATGATAGTAAGCAGGAGTACAGGGAGATGCAGCGCAAAGTGATGATAGAGGTGGCAAAGGCCAAACAAAGGGCATATGATGACTTGTATGAAAGGTTAGATAGTAAGGAGGGGGAATATGATTTCTACAGGTTGGCAAAGCAAAGAGTTAGAGAGGCAAAGGATGTGCAGCAGGTTAGGGTGATTAAGGACAGAGAGGGAAATGTAATGACAGAAGCCAGAAGTGTGATGGAAAGATGGAAAGAGCATTTTGAAGAGCTGATGAATGGGGAGAATGAGAGAGAACATAGAGTAGAAGAAGTGGCTGGAGCAGACCACTTAGTAGCAAAGATTAGTAAAGATGAAGTAAGGAAGGCATTGAAGAGGATGAAGAGAGGAAAGGCAGTTGGTCCAGATAATATTCCAGTGGAGGTATGGAAGTGTCTAAGAGAGGTGGGAACAGAGTTCCTAACTAAGCTACTTAACAAAATCTTAGAGAGTGAGAGGATGCCTGAGGAATGGAGGAAAAGTGTGCTGGTGCCTTTTTTTTTTTAAAGAACAAAGGCGATGTGCAGAGTTGCAACAACTATAGAGGTATAAAGTTGATGATCCATGGGCCAGGGAGTATGAGAATGTTGGTTGAGATGTAGAGAGAAGGTCAGAAGGAGCTTCATTGTGTCTTTGTAAATTTAGAGAAAGCTTATGACAGGGAACCGAGAGAAGAACTGTGGTACTGTATGAAGAAGTCTGGAGTACCAGAGAAGTTTGAGTTGTACAGGACATGTATGAGAACTGCAAGACAGCGGTGAGGTATGCTATAAGTTTTACAGAGGAGTTCAAGGTGCAGGTGGAACTGTATCAAGGATCAGTTCTAAGCCCTTTTTGTTTGCCATTGTGATGGACAGGCTGACAGATGAAGTTAGACAGGAATCCCCTTGGACTATGATGTTTGCAGATGACATGGTGATCTGTAGTGAGAGCTGGGAGCAGGTGGAGGAAAATTGAGAGAGGTGGAGGTATGCACTGGAAAGGAGGGGAATAACAGTTAGTTGCAGTAAGATGGAATACATGTGTGTGAGTGAGAAGAACCCAAGTGGAACAGTGAGGTTACAGGGAGACGTGATGAAGAAGGTGGAGGATTTTGGGTACTCAGGGTCAACAGTCCAGAGCAATGAATAGTGTGGAAGAGAGGTGAAGAAACATGTGCAAGCAGGCTGCAATGGATGGAGAAGTGTCAGGTGTAATGTGTGAAAGGAGAGTATCAGCCAAAATAAAAGGGAAGGTGTACAAGGCAGTCATGAGACCAGCGATGTTGTATGGTCTAGAGACAATGGCACTAAGGAAAAGACATGAGGTAGAGCTGGAGGTAGCAGAAACTAAAATGTTGAGATTCTCTTTGGGAGTGACCAGGCTGGACAGGATCAGGAATGAGAACATCAGAGGAACAGCACATGTGCAATGTTTTGGAGACAAGGTCAAAGAGGCTAAGATGGTATGGACACGTGTAGAGGAGGGAAAGTGAATATATGGGTAGAAGGATGCTGAGTTTAGAACTGTCAGGCAGAAGGTCTAGAGGGAGACCAAAGAGGAGGTTTATGGATGTGGTGAAAGAGGAGATGAAATTAGTCGGTGTGAGAGAAGAGGATGTACAAGACCGTATTAAATGGAGGCAGATTATTCGCTGTGGTAACCCCTGAAGGGGGGCAGCCGAAAGAAGAAGAAGAAATATAATAATCAATAAATAGATGGGTTTGATAATTATATGGTATGTCTTTATAACTTTACATTTGGGTTGCCAAGTGGCAGCATAAGGAATGACAGTTGACTATCATTGTTGACAGATAAAATATATAATAACTATATAATTATACTCATTAATACGGCACTCAAAACAAATATTACAAAATGTTTGACTATTAGGCCATGGCAGTGCAAAGGTATATAAAGACAACTAAAAAATAAATGGATACAGATAAAACAAGTAAATAAAATAGGTCAATAATTCAAACACAGACAAGATGAAAGTAAAAAAACAGCAGAAACTGATAAAAAAATATTGCCAAAAGAAAAAAAAATGTGCAGCTTCAAAATTGATTCACAAAATCTGAGGTTATGTGTTCACAGATAACACAAAGAATTAATTAATTTGAATAAAAGCATTCCAATATTTTCCAGTAATCATCAAACTAAAACGAGATCAAGGGACAAAGCCTATTTAAATGAGGCCATGGGGACATGTGAGTACTCAAGAGAAGCTTGGTATTTACCTTGCAGATGTGTCTGAGAGCTCTGTGCATGGTAATAAACTGATTGACATGGACGGGAAGCAGCTACTTGGTCAAACATCAGCACAATCAATAGGGACTCTTTGTTTTGCTTGGCAAACCAAGTCCCAGAGTGGCCCTGTAAAAATTTGGTACAATATTTGACGTGCTAATATTGTTTTGAGTGATCATCATTTCCCACGAGGGCTGCATAAGTGGGTAAACAAATAAGAATTATGTGTGCAGTATAAACAGTTTGGAGTGCCTGTGAGAGATTCCGGGACCACTTTATGCATGTACTTGCTGCTGCTCTGTGACGGAGTCTCTTTAGTTAAATCTTGGACTCACCTTTTGCAAAAGTTGGCTCTCCAGGCACATTAAACAAAGGCTGGCGAAGTCATTTGAACCTGTGTCAATACTCATGGTGCTGGTGATCTCTTGTACCATTTATTACAAAGAAAAATGCGCAATTAGGTGCATTTTCTTTGAATTTTAGTGGGTATGTGTTTTCTTGTAAAATGACAATCATATGCATTGCCCACTCATTTTGAGTAGACATGTGCTCAGCTGTCTGCTGGCTTTTCTTTCCTGCTAGTGACTTACAAACTTGAAACACCAGTTCAGTGTTGTAAGAGCTCAAATGAGTGTTACAAGGTTCGGCCAAACCTTGTGAGAGCAAGTGAGAGTCTGATTTTTGGTAGTATAGAGATTTGTGTATTTCTTTTCCAAGGACTTTCCAAAATAAGACAAGTATTCTTGTCAGCCTGGAAGAGTTCATCCTCCAGGGACCATGAATATCCATGCCAAACTCTGTTGCATCCTGGTCAGAAGTTGACAAGCTATCTTTTTCCACAGCGTCTGGTTGGACAGGGGACCAATGGACTGACCCACTTTCTTAGACTTTGCAGGTCAAAAATTAAATGCACAAAGCAAACCAAATCTCATTGCACAATGTAAATGCGCTTTTCATGCTTATCTTTTTAGGGAGAAACCACCAGCTTGTCAAGGGTGACTGACTCAGTGTTAAATGAAGAGGCCAGTATTGGCAAAACAGCTGTGTGTATGTATAGAGCAGGACTGGTGCAATGGAAAGAAAGTTTTTTGTGGAGTGGACTGCAGACAGTCCAGTTACCCTGAGGGCTGGAAAGCCCAGCCCAGCGAAAATATCAAAACCCTGGCCTGGCGTCTGTGTGGACATCACAGTGATGAAAGCTGGAGCAGACCCAACCATGTAGAACTAATGGACAGGTGGAGCTGAGAACAGAGGAGCTGCCGATCCCAACCCCCCAAAATCACAGCTCATTGCATCAGTGCTGACATATAGTTAGACACACACATAGACATAAGAAAAAAGTAGGAATTAGAGGTGAACTAGTAATCAGAGAACACTTCAGCAGCTTAATCAGCATTGCTTGTCTGATGAGGAAGAACACTTCTAGTTTTTGTGGGCAGGAGCCTTCATTAATCATCCTCAAAAGAAACACCACTCCACTAAGACTTGAGTTGAGGAGCCTCTTTTCAGCTGCAGTTTATGTGGAGCAGAGCTGCAGGAAAAAAAAATTGGAACGAGAATGGGAAGGAAAGAAAGCAATTCATGCTCTTTTCCAATCAGTCCAATCAGCTTTGGTCAGCTTCAGTGTCCGGAGGTTTAATGTTTCAAATGAACACCAGACCATCTACGTGTGGTGGTTTCGATTGTTTTGTGCAAATTCCCATGCCATACTTTTTGAAAGACAGACTTTCCATGACAGCGTTGTCAGTTACTTCAGCTCCACAGGCTGCTCTGTTTTTTTCCTCAGATAAACAAAAATAACTCAAAACATGCACTGTGGCCGGATATCTGTGCCAATCACGCCACTGAGGGTCAAAACTCTCAACATTCACTAATTCATTTTGCTTTTTCATGTGAATGAGACTTCAAAACAAATTACTTCCTCTATGACATGAAGTGGCCTTTAGAGAGCACATATACAGATGACTTGAGTGTAGGAGGTGGTGGGGGGGTTGACTGTGAAGTCTGAGGAGCATGTTATATATATTATATCTCCAGGACACGTACATGCCAGGAGATGCAATAATCTGATTCATCCAGGGATTTAGGCCATAATTAATATCACAGGGTTATTTAATTAAATCCAGAGCATGAGTAAAATAAAGCCACTGATCATTATTATTTGCAAATGATCGCACAGCACCAATTTCAGCCCAACTTTGAGATAGATTAACTCGAAGAACCAACGACTAATCATCCTGAACTGTTGTTTTTTTCTCATCTATAACAGTGTTATTTTCTGCTGCTCTGTACTATATCTTTCATCAGAGAAAGGGATTGCTTTCTCATTTACATTTTATATCTCATTTAGTTAAAATATTGTACACACCCTTAAAGCAACAGTATTTTAACCACTTGACTGGATGGCAGTGTGGTGGGAGGAATAGAGCATATCAAGCTCTCTGCTAAAATTTGAGTTTGTAAAATTTAAAACAAATGGTAACATCAGTGTCAGTCCGTTTGAGTTAACTCTTAGCATACATACAAGGAGTGATTGATATAATGGAGAGAGAGATTAGCCAGTTTTAAAAAGGGACTTGTAATAGGACTGGCTAAATTGTGAATTTGAGCTTAATTTTACCTCTTAAACCTCTTTGGGGGGTAATTTGCATCCTCAGAGGAACAGTGAAGGAATTGTAGCTTAAGGTTTTACTTTTAGCTATAGTTTGATAAATTAAGAAACACTTCATTCACAATGTCTAATATTTGGGGTCTATGACCATATGTCCATAGACATCAGAAGATATAAGGTATTTCCGCTGCTGATGCTCTGCCAGGCAACTGCTAACTGACCCACTGATGATTTTGGTCTGATTTTCAGTGACATACCAGCACAGCGGGATGGGCTAGCTCAGGTGTCTGACTTTGAAAGTCAAGACCATAAAAAAACTTCCTGACTGCAATGAATATATGTTTAGGATTGTCATCTTCCTGCACAGCACTAAAGTCCCAACCAACACATTTTAATGTAGAAAGAAGCAAAAGCTGAGAAACTCTGTTTCTGTGCAGCCGACCATTGTGCTGCTGCTTGTATCATCATGCATTGACAATTATGTGAATGGAATGGAGTGGAAAAGGTCCAAGGAAAAGCACCCAAAAGAGATCACTCACTGAAAACATCTGAATGACTTTTTGCTCAATTATATAGACTATCCTCAGTTTCTATGGCATATATTCAGACTTTTATATATTATTCTCAAGTGCATTCAGTTTTCTTATGAATAATTTCCTAAACAACATGGCATGTACATGTATATGTGTGAGAGTGAAAACTTTGTCAAGTCTGAGAAAATAAGGTCATCACAGTTACCTCTGCTTCATCTTGAGATTACAAAAGGATGGAGAGTAATTTGAAAGACATGGGCATTTACCAGGCAGGAAAGGTCCAATGGATAAGTTTCATAGGTTCCATTGTAGGAACTGAGGTTCCAGCATTCACAGAACTGTAGGCACAGCTCAACGTCTGTTTCTTCAATTTTGACTATTTTTTTTAAAATCTGCTGCTTGTGAGTCTCCCAGCATTACAGGAGCAGAATACTATAAAATAGGAGTGCCCCTTTATGGGATGCATTATGGTTTGCCTGTTGCCTTTGCTTTTGAGTTAATTAGCCATTACAGTGTTTCACAAGCCTGGTGAAACTATGGGAGTTTCTGTTGGCCTGTGGTTAAATCATACACGACGACTCACTCTAATACTGACTTCTTTCCTCCCAATGTTAACCCAGTGGATCATTTTTTCAAAACTGAGTATGTGTGATTTTTCAGCAGTCAGACAGCTTTTCTTTTATTTATTCAGTTTAGTTATTACTGTGAACACCTTAACACATGCTTATATAAAGATTATAAATGGCAGTAAAGCAAATCCAACAAAAGCCAACAAATCCTCACATCGAAATGACAAAATAGAACAATCTGACAACTCTAGCAGCAGGACAGCATCATTCGTCTGCACCTTCCAAAACCGTAACAAACCCTCCCATTAAAAAAGAACCCCATATGTTGTTTGTGCAAGCAGGTAATTACGATCCGCAGATTTGCTCCATGGTTAAGCGACACAGCATTCCTGTGAGACAGTATTAGCCATTTTAGCAAACACGCTACAATGGCATGTTTATGTTCAAGTGACATAGACCTCTTGTAGCCATAGTAATTATGACGCGAAAAAGGGAGGAAGTCAGGCAACTTGGGAGACGTGGGAGGCCAGTGTTTGTTTCCCATGTTGTTTATTATTGGGCCCATTATGGCAAAGGGACTTTAACCTCAACAAAGTACTCATTTTAACCCAAACCAGAATCTTTACCTAAACCTAACCAGTCCGTGGAATATCTCCTGCCATCCCTTTGGGTTGTATCTGGGGGTAGGAGCAAATGACCTTCTGTTTATGGTTGTTCGGGTTAGATGACTTCATTTGTTTAATGATGTGACCACACTTTGGTTAGTTTAGTACATTAGCACATTTAGTTAGTTTTAGAGGCAAACGTAGCTTGGTGAATTTACAGAAAGCTCATGGTTTGGGTTAAAATGACATAGTTAAACATAAAAAACAAAGACGACCATCATGATCGAGCGGCGACTATTGGTAGGTGGGGGGTTGCTCAGTGGTGGGAGCAATAACAAAGCAGGATTTGCACTGGGGAAGACTTCTCAAGACCCAGTTTAAGGTAATAGGTGTGATCACAACATGAAGATGAGGCAGACCTGCATATCATACACATATGCAGATGTAACTGAATGATTTTGCCTCTGTAATGAACATCACATGCATGCCTAATGCCAATAATAAGCTCTCGGCATTAGCCTCTTTTATGTGTTGCCTTTCATGCATGTCATGGTCTGATGTAACATCCTCCCTGTTTATATGCCCATGATATAGCTTGTAACCATTACGTAACAAAATCCATATTCTCTTTGAAAGCAATGCCCTTCAGTATTGATTGCAACGTGTCCTAGGAGGACTAGTTAAAATGGTAATCATCAGTTAAACTGTGGCCTGAGGGCCCCTGAATAAAATACAACCTTCAGCTACACTTTTCTAAGATTTTGGGGGCACAGGGGACAAGCAAATATTGATCAAAAAAATATCAGAATATCCACTAACTCAACCTATATGTTAACTTCAAAGACTGCAATGCACAACTACAAGGCAGTTTGCTATGTTATTGTTCCACAGACAATTATCTGTTTACCCAGAGAGATATTTAATGAGGCAAAATTTAATAAAAAATCTGATTAAAATTGCACCTCAACACACTGCTGAATCACATAAAGGGGGAAGCAGCACTGCCTTATTGACCATAATGCTTGCTCTCTGATGGCCTGTAAAAGAGTTTGCCCTCTCCTGCAGGGAAGTCAAGCAGAAGAAGCCTTCGAGGAACCTCTTGCGGCTGAGGTCGGGTCAGGTGGGTACTCCTCGCCCTCAGCGAGGCGTCTGTAGGATACTAGTGCAATCAGCGGGCCACCGCTAACCTTGAGTTCAGCTATTACTACATCCTCCCAGCCCCATATAACTCCAATTTATCAGGACTATGGCTGCTTCATATTCATGGCACAGAGCTATCCTCAGTACATAAATAAGGCATTCCCATAAAACACTGCAGTAATAACAGACACCCATTCTGACCGAACCGCAACCCACGTGACCTCTCTAAAGAGCCGAGACTGTTTGTGTGTGGTTTTCATGCATAAACAGGATTAGAAATCTACTGCCTAACCAGTGCCTCCAAGAGCTTACAATTGTCATGACACCCAATAATACTGGTGTTGAAGGGAATGTTGGACAAAATGAACAAAGAACTGATGGTTTTGTTTTAAGCCTTATTGTAACTGCTGATACGGTGTGGTGGTAAAGGTTTCATGGGCAATTCAGCGTGATTTAATATGAAATGTTCTTAAATTAGTTAATTACTGTTTAGGTGCATGGACTTATACTTAAAATCAATTTAGGTCCCAGTCTTTTGTGTTCCTGGCAATGGACATTGTTTTTTCCTGTGTGCTTTTTGTGATTATTGTTGATTCGTCTTTTGTCAGACAAAACTAAGTACTTAGTACTAGAGAAGTTGCATCCATATGCCAGAAATGAAAGGCAAAAACATATTCACCTTAACCCCCCCCCAATAAGATATATAATGAAAGATATCAATTTCCACAGGATTAGTGACTTCAGTTTCATTTTTCCTGACTGTCATAGACAGAGGACAAGCACTACTACTACTACGAAACAGGATTTCCAGCTCAACCTCGCCTCCACATAGGTTTTGAGCTCTATGACAACATCAAGGTCTGAAAGACAACAGTTGAAACTCCACTCTCTAACTCTACAGAGATCGCTCTCAGGCATTTGAGCAAAGAACTGGAACTTTTCACTGGAGGACAGGCTCAAAGCTCAGTAATGTCCGATGACGTCATTACAAATTCATGCCGCGCAGACAAACTGTTCAAACCCACAGAAGTTTTTATCTTTAAAATTCAAGTGGAGATGACAAAGTTTCCGACAATATCAGAAATGTCAAATTTGGGGGAAATGTGTCTAGAATGAAAAGGGAAGGAAATGGGCATGTCCAGACCAGAGACATGGGGACTTCTGGTTCAATATTTCATACAATATAAACATCATATAGCTTCAATGAAGAGTTTCAACCGTAATGATAACAGGATATATAGGATATATACTATCATGTCAGACAAAGAGTAAGGGCAAAAGAGAAACAAAAGGTGAATTCTGTAAATAAAGTGGTCAAAGGGCCATCATGGTATATGGAGGAAAATTGAAGGTGATTTGTATGCTTACAAAGCCAAGATATTCATTCTAGGAGGATGCAGAAAGAAAATACAATGCATGGGCTTCATACAGTTTGACTGTGTAAAATCTGAAGTTAAAAGCTTTGAATTGACTTTCTGTCATGGCACACCATGGATAGTAAGAAGTGCCACAAGGCACTGGTTTACATTTCACATCAACATGACAATACCTTTTACTAGTGTGACATTGATTAAAGTAGTCTCTATCAGAATTTCCTGACTTTGCAGGATGACAAAGTGAACTCTTTGCAGAGTATGCCAATTTCTTGGATGTGGCATAAACATATATGTATCTGTCACATTATGTACTATAAACATTTGTCTGCAGCTTTAACCTGTTACTGCAAAATACATTTCCTGCATACATGGAAAGAGTGAGTACTTTTCAAGAATACTGAAGAGTTCCAGAAGACCACAACATGTTCTGCAAGCTGTTGTGTCTCTAATCTTTTAGATACAACTCTGCAGGCTTGTTACAGTGGAAATAATGAGTACTCCATCTTCAGTGAATAACAGGTCATTTGTCAATACCTTCCACCACAGCTTGTAGTGAGCAATGTCTGATCTGACACCCCAGTGCCAGTGGCTCCCAAAACTTATAAATAACCATTAATACATGTCTGTAGGAGAGGTTTACTGAACTCAGCACGGTGAAACGTAAAAGTGCAATGTATGTCAAACAAACTTACAAACATAAAACTTGAAAATTGGCATCTTATCAGTATAAAATTACATTGTAATATCTGCATAGAGTCACTGTATAAACATCTAAACAGAGATCCCTTTGATGCTTCACTGCAAATTTCTTTTTTAAAAAAAGCACAATGGATTTTTATTAAATAAATTATGGTCAAGATAAAGACAATATAATGTGATTTTTATTGCAGGGTATTAGCATTTGCTTGTTATTTTATTATTTTATGCATTTAGCCCAGGCTCAGATTGAATTCTATACAGCCTGAGGACAAGCAGCAGCAGGCCCCCTCCCAACACCTCCTCCCCTAAAGTTTGACCCTCTCATCTGTACATTAGTGATAATCCATCACTCTCCAAAGTGTCTGGCACAATGTTTAAGTGTACCATTTCAAAAGCACAACTGGACTTTGTTAGGAGCTGGCAGGGGAGATAATGTGCCACTGCTGCCTTCCAACAGTGGGGTGTGTTTCATAATTTTATGGATGTTTGACAGATATTCTTAATCTTTGAGAAGTAACCAGTAAAGTTACTTGCAAAGTTACTTGTTTTGATCTTTGGGATTTAAAAAGTACACCATGTTGTTTTCTGAGTCACCCCATTAATCCATTGTCCATATGGCTTGTGATTCCTGAGCAGCAGAGTGAGTGGGGTATACAGGGGGAAGTCACTGAGGGATTTAATGAATAGAAATGTATAGTGTGGCACTGAACACTGATGCAAGACTGTCTTGCATCAGTGTCTTTTATATGTCAGCAGCAAAAGCTTACAGTATGGAGCTTCTGCTGCTGTGCACCTTGCTTCCCGCAGCTGGTGTCATCCCTTATAATTTATAGATGCAAAACAGAGGAAAACATTAATCAGAAATGTGCACTGTCTACCAGTGTTGTTTCTAACAATCAAAGTGAAAGATGACATGCAGCAACACACAGAAAACATCCTGCAGAAGCACAAGTCATCCTTCTTTTTTATTGTTGTTCCTCAAAGCCCATTTCCAATCTCTGATGCAACACAAATGCTTCATTCATGGCTTTGTTCAGCTTTGGCCTCAATGAAATAAAGATATGCTTCACTCCAGAGCTGATTGATAAACCTCTGATATCAAGGGCTGCCATTGCATATCAGATATCCATGAGTTTTCCATGTACGTTCTGCCTGTCAAGAGCCTGTTCACATTCACATTTTTTTGTTGACAGTGAAGCACAGCAGTGTGTTTTTTTTGTTTTTTCTGTCATGAAGCCCTGTGTGTGTACTGAAAAAGCATGTTTTCCATGTTCGGGTCAAAGAAAACCTTTGAAAACAGACATCAGAATTTCTATGGAAATTTCCAAAGTAAATAAATAAATAAATAGTTGTGGCTTTTCATGTATTTTTTCATTATTTTTGTCAACTATTCACATTTCTAGCAAACAATTACAATTAGATTTCACCTTCAGCTTTAATGTCTTTCACCTTTATATGGCTATGAATGCTGTGCTAAGCATGTCTGCACTTTTTCCTTAATGTGCTGCTTCACATTTAAACATTTACACATATTCATAGAGGTTTCAAAATGCAATACGAGTTTGCTGATTATGTACGTTCACATTCACTACAGCAGGTGGAGGTTAAGTGCCTTGCTCAAGGGCAGCCGTGAAGGAGCCTGTCAGCAAGGAAGGATGCACTCTCCAATACAAATCAGCAGCTACTTTTCACTGAGTGCACTAATTTTCTTGTTCTGTTGAACACATTTTTACGTGTTATCTTTAAAGGATTTTCAACAAACTCCAGACGGAGATGCATAAACAACATGTTGCTGTGTGTGGGCCTTTACTGGAGCAGCCATTCAAGCAGATAGCCTGGTGGATGCTGGTGATGTTAATGATCTCCCCCCACATTGTGTGTGACCAGGGCTCTGCAGGGACACCAAAAGGGAGTGTTGAGACTCCTCTGGAGTCTGGCCAAGCACAGGTGAATGTTCCGGCATAGGCCTCCAAGTTAGTCCTAAAATTCAGCCACAGATCAGTATTAGAGGCCTCATTTTCACAAGGCTTCTTTTCATGGACCATCCAGTAAAACAGAATTGGACATTTTCTTACTTGAATTTGTTCCAGTATATAGAATAACAGCAACAAGTTTGGAAACAAAAAAAATTCTGATTTTCCGGTATTAGTTCCCTGATATGTATAGCTAAAGAGAAAAAAAATCCATGACCTCACCCCAGGAAGTTCATCCAGAGTCATAGTGTGAGGTAAAAAGGGGAGGAATTCTAACATGACATCTTGCACTGGCCTGCCTTCAAAAGCCAGCAGGTGAACCCCTTGACCTCAATGAGATCACCCACTGGCCTCTGTCAGAACCAGGTACGATGATTTATACAGCATCAAAATAATGTGAAGTGTGACGCCACCGGGGGGGTTTGGGGGGGCGTGGACACGACAGGGCTTGGCGTCAGGGCTGATGGGCGGAACAGATTCCCCCATTCAGAAGAGGGGCCATTAGTGTTGTTTTGAAATCGTTGCCCAAACATGTTAAAATGACTCACACTTTCAGAGAGACGGGCAGCTAGAGTGAAGTTAGTGACAGGACATCCTTTCCCCTGGATGGCCTGCATGTCTGAGCTGGCATCATCTTGACAGATTGTGAAAGAAACAATAGAGTTAGTGTTGAACTAGTACACCTGTTTTGTCTGCCTGAGGCTGCTACTGGTGTGTGGATAGGTCAAATTCCCCTAAATTTTCATGTTTGGTTGTCTTCTCACCCTGTATCTGAGTCCAGAGAATATAGCACATTCAAAAACACTCTACATGGTTAGATACCTGAGATATGAATAGAAATTTTGTACAAGTACAAGTACAATGAGGGTTTGATATCCAGGGTTTGGGACATTGGAACTATTGCTAGCAAAGATGCAAGTATTTAAAGCTGCTATTATACATATTTCTTGCAATAACAATGTATCAAATGACAATGTAAAACAATATGGAAGGGGTTACATATAATGACTACCTGGCTGGCAAACATATCAGAACATTTAGCAGCAGTAGAGACAACTGTGTGCTAACAAGTTCATCCCATTGAGGTCAACTCTAATTTTAACAGTCGTTGTTGGTGAAGTTACAGTGGCTTCACTTTTATTAGCAGTAACAGCTACACTAAAAGCTGCTTAGAAGTATCTAAACACAGTGAAGTTATTTCACATGAAGAAACATGCAGCATTAAGAAAGATAATGAGCTAATGCTAACAACATTTGTTATGTTCTTCTGTTATAAGTGGTATCTGTGTTTTTATTTTTCTTCTGTGCTCCTGTATGTCTGCCACTTGGTGCTGTACATGACTTGTAAGGTGGGTTTACCAGAGCTATCAGAGAGAATATCTGCTTGCTGCCGCTAGATACAAGGTCATTAAGGGGTCAGTTTGGAAGGGGGAAGGCTAACGGGAAATGAAGAGCAGGTGGTCATTTTATGTGATGTTGTCATGACCACACCTTTCATCCTCCACGCAGTCATTTAATCCATCGCCCATATTATTAGTGGTGCTTTAAGTTCTTTTCTCAAAATATCCAATGACAAGACCACAGCTCCTGTTTACCAAGGACAATAAGCACTATGAATCACACACTTTCGAGGACCTCTCCAGACCATGAAAAATTAATGAATAGCCGGGCAGAGATAACAGCGCTACATTTTTAATGTACCTTGTCACCAGTGGGGCTACTGCAGCATTCTCCAGAGACATCGATTAGCGGGAGATGGAGTGACAGATGACACCCCCAGGGACCGCAGTGGAAAAAAAAAAGAAAAAAGACAGAGTGCCGTTGCGGCTGTTGTCCACTGAACACACTCATCGATATGTCATTAAACAATGACAGCGCCTCAGGCTGTTTAATGGAGTGTTTGCAGTGTGATTTGGTTCTTAATAGCAGGAGTATTAAGGAGTAGAAGGTCCTTATACAGGCCCCTGTATACTAAACCACAACCCATGCCAAAGCCTTATAATGCACAATTACTAATACTGTCAGATTGGATGGGGAAGATGAATCTGGAGTAAGCACTGAGTAAGGAAAGCTGTCATGCAGAGAGAAAATGAATTCTGCAAGACTGCTACACCCTCAGCTGCAATAATATTAATTATGCACACGTTGCAGGTTACATCTTACCAGCTATTAATAGAACAAATAAATATATCACATAAATATCACATATCCTGGTCACACACAGCAAGACCTGACTTTGGGACAATATTTGAAGGCCCTCAAAAAGGCACTGTGAACAGTCATACACATTTGGTAGAGTACAGAATATATCAAGATAATGTTTATGGTCCTGGAGCTAAAAGATTATTTTCTTGTGCAAAAACTGAATACTACTAGTGTGCATCAGTGAGAATAAAAGAAAAACAAAACAAAAGAGAGGGATAAGGTGTTTCTTCGGAGATAAGGAACTGTTTAGCTGAAACCGCGTGTGTGGTTTCCCGCGCTGATGAGTGATGTGTGATTTTCTTGGCACTTCATTAGTCTTTCTGCATGGAGCAGAGCAAGTTGCAAGGTCCAGGAGCATTATATTAATTATATTTTTTCCGCATGGAGAAGCACGTGATGAAAATGTGGAGGAATTGAAAATATAACAGGATCAGAGTCATACCTTAGACTGGTGTGTGACTGAATAACAGATATCAGCCATTTGTGTCTTCCTCTGCTGATGTAATAAAGGTGGCTCTTGGAACACATCTCTCTGTGAAACTAATTTAATCCATTTCCAGTTCGTAATCTGCTGGGGGAAATGCCTCGCTCATGCCAATATGAATATTAAGGACCCTTGCTCATTTACCACGTGTGATCATGACTATCAACATGTGGTTTCTCTTTCCTGCCACTCAGACTATCCTTTATTATTGAAAAGGTGATGTTTGAAATGCCATCGCCCCTGTTCTATGTCTTGTTATTTGAAAAGTAAACAGTTATTCCAATAATCTGTGGGTTTGTTCACAACCTGTCTGATCATCTGACTGCTAATGTTTGCTGATATATTTTGAGATCTCAGCTTTGGTAAAGTCGAATGATTAGAGTCCATTGGACAAGTGATACACTGGTGGCTCAAGTTTTTTTAGGCATAAACCATGAGCCACAAAATGTATACAAATGTGTGAATATTCAATCACTAGGCATATGAATGTGATAATTGTAGAGAGACAATGTGATTTTTCATGTGGTGCCCCTGTCATTTCCTGATCAGAGATTATATACATTCATTCCCCAAATAAATAACATATAATAGAAATGAAAATGCATATATCTCGGGTAACTTGTGTATTAAAGCATTCACTGCTGTATTATGACTCACAAAACATAACCGACACCCACTTTCTAAGCTTAATATGAGCTTCATACTAATACTGGGCAATATCTCCCTTTGCTCTCAAAACAAACTTAGGCCATCATGTCATGGATTCCACAAGATGTTGGAAAAAAGTAATAGTAAAAGTAAAAAAAAGTAAAAGTAAAAATAAAGGTCCTTTATTTTAACATGCGTTTGACCCATTCTACAAACTGAATTGAAAGTAAAGCATTTCGACTTTTACTGAAGGTGGATCAGTCTTGGGTGAATGGAATGAATGTTACCTAGCTAGCTGGTCAATTCCCTCAAGTGTAACAACATCATGATGGACGACCACTGTTCAACATAACACAACCACACAGGAGCCATTCATCAGATGAAGTCTGGCGAGGAAAGGCCTTCAAGTACTTGAAGTACAAGCAGTCTGCAAGTAATTTGTCTAGTTACCTGTATCACTCTTCAGTGGATTCTGCTGCTTGTTCCACTTGTTGACTATATCCAAGAACCACTGTGTTGTTTAAAGATCTTAAATTAATGACAAGAATTACTTCATCCACCTACAACCAACAACAAAAAGATCAGAAAAGAAAGTCAGTTATGTTGGTGTTGCACACCTTTGCAGCACCAAAGTAAAGTTATTCTTAGCAATTATTGAATGGAACTCCAGCAGAAAACTGTTATTCACTTCCTTGTGCCAATCAGGATTTAACATTTGAATCAGGATCTCATTAAAGCTGCTGTGTTGTTGTTGCATGTCCTATCATTACATTTAAATGGTGGTCTTTTTTCACCTTCTGAAGGGCCAGAAAAAGTTTGCGATCCAGTATGGGCTATATATGACCTATCAGCAGGAAAAGTTAGTCTGTGGATAGACAAACTGTGAACAAGCCACTTGGTGTATGATTAAGTGAGGCCTTATTTCTCAGCAGTGCATCAAGACACGCAGTTCATCAGTTTTCTGGAGGAAGAAGCTGACAGCATAATTAACCACTTCCTTTACCTCCTCAAATAAACAATCATTACTCATCTGTAAGCACATGTTGTGGCAAAAATATACAGAGGAAAAATAACATTTTAAGAAGCTGCACAGAAATTAATTCCGACTGTTCACATGATATCAGAACTACCCGTATACATTCAGCCGGCCTGGTGTCTGCGAAAAAAACAACAACCCTGTGTTCCAGCCTCACAATTGTGCAACCGTTTCAGATTCTGCCAAGTGACACAAAGGCAAACACTAAGTAAGCAGACTGAGTCTAGGAAGGCTGCATTCAATTTGTCCTGCGATAACCAGACATGTTATATTGTTTGCAATGCAAGCTCACATTTCTTTATAAATCTCCCATCTCTATTAGAAAACACTAACTAGGAGCTTGACTCCAGCTCTCCAGTGGACTGGTGCTTTTTCCTCATTGTAATAAATTACAATAAACAGGCAGGTGTGAAGAATGAAAACACCTGCTGGGGGTTTTTAACATGCATACTGTACACATAATATAAGCATACTTAAATATGCCTGCAGCAAATTCTGCAAAGATGATACAGACATTACAAGCTGTCTTGCATGATCACCTGTAAATACTAGCTGATAATATACTTAACTATTACTAGTTCCGCAACTATGACTGCTGTTCATGTTTGTGTCATGTTTCAGTCTTAAGAACATGACAGTCTCCTCATAGCTCCACACAGATCAAGTGATCTTTAAAGACATTAACAATATTCCCACTGGAGGAATATTAGGAAGGGATCCTTTCACATAAATAGAAACAAATTAACTCCATGCTGTTGTGACTATTGCTTTATGCATGTGAAAGAAATGTGAACACATTTTTGACAGATGTGTGTAATCATCTAGAGAGACTTCTGTAATCAATATGAATGCACTGACAACATGCTTATCTGGGTTGGTTAGCACTTATTATTATTTATTTGGTGTAAAGTGCAAATAAAAGAATTGGCCTTTTGGGGTTAATTAACTGTAGAGGTCATTAAAATTAAAAAAAAGGTTTTATCCTCTCAGGAGCTTGAAGGCTCAGATACGTATAAAAGAAAAAAATAGGCCAGTTAGATTTAGAAATACCTGATGACAAACTGGAAAATTATGGTGTGATGGTGGTGCTTGAGGAAAGGTCAAACTACCTCTTTGGGAAAATTAGGTTTCTAAATAAAAGAAATGTCAGAATTTAATATGAATACACTGCAGCTGACTGAGTAATTGATTCGTTTTCCATTCACTTCATTGCATATTCTAATTTTTCAGCACAAATATTATTGTTAATAAACCGCCCAGCATTATTTTACACTAAATTTAAACTTCATTTTATTTTGCATCATTTACAATGGGCACTCGAAGGCTAGCTGAACACAACCTAACTGTCACTCTGATGTTAGCTCCAGCACTAATTAGCCAGTGCCCTGTCCTCCCACAGACCCGACCAGTCAGTGTCTTGTTTGGCTCCCTTCCCTCCCACAGTCACCTGTTCCCACCAGGAAAACCCACAGTAACCCAGATGTCCAGGCTCCTGACAGCTCCCTCCTCCTCTGTTGGCTGCGACTAAAGAAGGAATCTGAATATTGCATCATTGTATATGATTATACTTGAGCTGCTCGGAATGAAAGGATGAGTCACACCTTTGTAGCAGAACAGCTGGACAGAAGACACTTTGAATAAAAGGCATGTGACAGTCAGCCTGGAATTTAACGGTTGGTGTTTAAAAGACTCTGAGAGCATGAAGAGAATAATCTCTGATTTCATGAGAATTTTTTTTTAACCTTTTGAGCAGAAGACCAAACATGTGTGGTGAACACAAGAAACTGCTCATCACCTGGTTAATACCATCACTGGAGTTGAGAATGGTGGCGGCTATGCTGAGGGAGTGGGGACTGGCTCACTTTTCAGCATGAAAATGACCCAAAACATATAGCCAAGACAGGACATGTCTCTGACAATCCTTGAGTGGCTCAGCCAGAGCCCAGACATCTGTGGAGAGAACTGAAGACGGATGTTCACAGAAGATTGCCACCCAGTCTGGAAGTCCCCAAGCTTGTAGAGACTTAGCCAAAAAGACCCAAAGCTTTAATTGCTATTCAACAGTCGTGTCCTGAAAATAACTGTATGAGTCTTCGCGCAAATGAGAAATTTCAGTTTTTGAATTTTGATCAAATTGAAAGAGAACATAAAAAAGACATTTGTTATGCTGGGTTATTCACTGTAGATTTGCATTTATAAATAAATATTCCACACAGTAAAATGTGCAAAAAATTACAAGCCTGAATACTCTTTAAAGCCGCTGTACTGCATTTTCATGCTGTTTCCTCATGATGTGCTCCATTTAAAAAGACCTTGGGTCAGATGTAAATTCAGAACTCTTTCTCCCAGCAGTCACGTGTTGGTCCATGGCCAGTGTTTGGTCCTGCCAGCAAATCTGCATGCAGCAACACTGTCCAAGGAAACCTGAAAAGTCAATTTTGTACTAAAAACATTAAAATGATAAACACTTAATTTGACTGGCTCAAAATTGTATTAGTTTCGGCAAGAATTTTTGAACGCACTTTTGCACGGAAGGACTGTGTACTGTCCTTTAAATGCTTTGCTATGTCTTGACAGTGTGTGTACTTTTCTGAGACAGCCTTCCTTTCATTCAACACAGTACATCTGTTGCTGTTTTTTGGTGCTTTCAGTTACCACAAATTCCTCTTCAGAAAACCACATTTTTCAGTTTTCAGCCGAGACGCTGCTCTTTTCATCTGCGGCTATCAGCACAGCGTTTTGCAGAGAACTGTTTATTCTGGCTAAATTAAAAGGGGCTTTTGCTGAGCCTTGGAGGAGCTGTGTTACTTTAATGGCCTTCTTTTGAACACTCCCAACACTCAGGCTTCCTCTGAGTGCGGCGTGACCAAATGCTCATCAGCCGCCACATTCAAACTCTCCACGTTCTCTGACAAATAGCTCTGATCACATTGCAAAAGGTCTCATTTGGTAATTTGTAGCATCTGGATGATTGATTATAATGATAGCAAAATTGCAAAGCAGAAGTTGCTCCCCTCCATTGCAGTCCTCCGTATGTAATGTAACCTTTTGTGCCAAATATAACTTCCTCAGAGGTTGCCCACAGGGGAAAATAAAACATCTTTTGAACTTGTGAGCTTTTAAAATAAAGAGAATGGAAGTGGATATAGTACTGAGTATGGCAGCAGCATTTGTTGAATGTATTTCTTCCATTAACAACTCCTGAGGAGCGAGAAGAAGTTTTTTTGGGAGGGGAATTGAGTCCAGGTCACTGAGTTTGCGTGCATTGTCCTCGGCATAACACTCTCCAATTGTTCAACTTCTGGGTTGTTTTCTCAGCCTGACCACTAACTCCTGTCTCCATTTTTTATAAGACTAATGGACTCCTTTGCTGCCTCTTCCCTTGTCAATATTACCTTCTGCGCTTCCTGTCCTATTTATAGGCATGTGCGGCCCATCGGTAATGTCCATTGTCTTTCCCAGAGAAGCACGCAAACGGCAGCCACAGTGCAGATTAAACCCCCTCGCTTCTCTTGGCTCAGCTTTTCCATCTCCCCGATCACAGACACACAGCTCTTGGCACTTCCTGACTGAACACCCACAAGTGACCCAGAATGTCACAGCCGTGGCTTTCCATCATGGGCTGACCATATGAAAACACATTTAAGACTTGTAAACTGACCTCAGCGGGGCTTTTAGAACATATGGAAGCTAGATTGGGTGCTGTATTTTTATCCATACATCATGACAGCTCACAGCTCAGTGGTTTTGCAGTTGTTGTTGGGTTTTTTTCTCCACTGTTTTATAGAGAACATGGATTCTGTCTATTTGAGTCCACTTCTTTTCAGCACAAAATATTTCTTTATTTATTTCTAGTTCTGCTTCTTTAGCTTGTGTTCATGTTGTTCTGTTGACTTCAGAGGTACGTTTATTACCAACCAAGCAGTCTTACATCCTCTCGTAAGTACTATATAAAAAGGCCAGGCCTATTGTCCACAACAAATCCTGAAGAGATGTGAAAGCAGCTCCTGTTTTGTTTCGATGCTGTTGCCTTACAAAGGCTTTCCTCCCTTTTAAAACATGCTCCAAGATTTTCTTGGGCATTGTCTGTTTTTTTGCCATCTTTCTCGTGGACGACATGTTTGTCCCCCCAAAACTTGCGAGGATACATCTGCTTCCATCTCGGGCCCAGCCTTGGGCTTTCTATGTGCTGGCTCCAAACACTGCCTCTCCTCCTCCTCATCATGCATTCCGCCTGCGTCCACACCTGCCCTTGCCCTCCCTCTTTCCTTTAACCCTTCTCGCTCAGGTTCAGCAGCTATAAAGGAGGCACACTTCAACAGGGCCTGCTATCGATTTGTATCACATAGGACACACCGCTCCCTTTGCTGCAACAGTTTCTGTTTAGCAGCAAGGTCATCAAAGCAGAATTGTCAAGAATGGAGCCATGAATTGTTGTTTGCAGCTAAAAGGAAGCCTATATAAACAATTGTCTGAGGAGCAGCATGTGTCTGTTTAAATACATGCACATATATGTGTTTTGCACAATGATGGGCCATCAGGAGGGTCAATACTTGAATATTAGGGCCAAATCTTGAAGAGAATAAAAATTGCAACATGTTGCAAGAGTGCTAGGCAGCAATGCATTACCTAAGCCCTGCTCATACCTTGTATGAACATGCATGGACGTTGGATGGCTCTAAGTACAGGTGTGAGGAAGTATTGAGATCTAAACACTGGGACCACATTTAAAGATGTAGTGTGATCTTTAGTAGTGTGAATGGGAATGTCTCGTGTTCACACTAGACAAAGGACTTGTTGACCACAGGCCTGTCAACATTCAGGAGTCAAATAGTTTTGTTTTGAGTTGAAGAGTGTGTGAACTGTGCAGCCAAAGTCCTGATTTTTTTAATTGGCTCAAACTTTACGTGACACATTCTTATATCCTTGTTGAGATAAATCACCTTGGATTTATACAGCAACAGACATTGCTATGGACATTCATTCTGATCATTAGTTGAGGACACAGCATTCACTATTATCCATAAGAGAGAACATGAATGTGTTTACTTGGTATCCCTGTGTCTGTTCATCCAGGTTTGACACTATTCTGGTGCTATTCGCCATTCACGTGGATTTTTGAGGTCAATCAAACAGCTGCTCACTGCAAAAAGGAACTGCTTCTGTTGGTTGTCTCACCTTGTGTGGGTTGTTCTTGTTGTTGCTGTTTTTTCATATATTTAGTGTGAGCTTGTTTATGTACTTGGCTCTGGAATTATCCAAAGTCTTTATTACTATTCTATACAACTATTTCTTTTGCTATTTTATTCAGTGGGATTCAGTCTGACTTTTATGGTTGGTCAATACTAGTTTTTTTGCCACTTGCTAATTTTCTGTGTATCCTTTCCCTCCTTTTAGTTTGGTTCAGGTACAATATTGAACCTTTTCACAAACAGTGTGTTCTGTTTCTTCAACTTCAAAATGAGGCAGATTACTGATATCATACCTTATGCAGAGCCTTTCAAAGCAAACAAACACATACTGTATTGATATCATGCATTGATGTGATGTCTTTCAGCTTACGTAAAAACTGTATAATGTCGCTATGTTTTTTTTTTTCTAAGTTGACCTGGGTTTATTAGGAGATCACTAACTGGATGTTTTTTACCATCAAGTCACATTTGTTGGATACATTTCGACCCTAACATCAGGGTCAACCCAAACCTCAATCTTTTCCTCACTCTTACCAAGTCAACTCACCTTTTCAACCTAAACAACATGGGAGGGATTGTTGTATGCACTACAGGCAACTTGAAGGTGTAAAGTTGTGTTGCTTGCAGGCAGATTGATGAGATTGGATTGTTGTGTGCTATGAAATTCCATTAAAGGAGATGAATTCAGACTGTTTTATCTGTTGTCTTGTTGTGCTGTCTTTCAAATGAAACTACACTGAACTGAACTTCTCTGCTGTAACTTTGGATTGTTTACAGGCTTCCACTGTCACATAAGCCACTCATAATGGAACAATGTAATCTGTGCATTGTGTCCACTGAACATTTGTACAAAATCTGCCAGGCTGATGTGTTTCTTGAAACGACTGTGATCAACTTAAGAGTTCCATGAACTCTGGTTCACCTTATAATACTTTGTCAGAACTACTTTTAATGCCACTGAAAGACATGGTGAGGACACTCTTTTGTAAACTAATGTTAACTAAGTGTATTGATGTGTTTTGTGCCTTCGTCACATCACACTTTGACAGCCTAAAATTAGCCTGACACCTACAAAACCCCACGCGTTTCAGTGCCTGCAGCTCTTGAGGACATTCCAATGTTGCACTTCCTGTAACATGTGCTAAATAATATCTTCTTCTCTTGAGCGTGGGTGAAGTAATGACAGGGTTCCACCCAAGGTGAAGGACATACTAATTCACTCTGGCACAGCATTGTTTTGATGTAGAGACAGCGACAGTCAGAGGTGAGTGATGGAGCTGTCCGACAGGAATGAGAGGAGGCCGGGCCCTCTGTCAAAGCAGGACAGACAGATGGGGCATCATGGGAAACATCCCTGAGATCATAAAGGGCTCTACAGGACATAATGAGAGAGTTCAGGGTGGGGGGAAAACAGTGTCGCAGGAAGACATCATTTAAAGGCTGTTAAAAAAACAGCTCCTGATGAGTGAGTGATTCTCACTTCACCCTGATCTCTCTCTTTCTGTTGCTTCATCCACTCGCCCCGACAAACCTGCATTTGAAAAGACTTTTCGGACCACCAGTAAGTGAAAAAAATGTCTCCTTTGTGTCTTTGATTTGGGCAGATGACATCTTTATGAGGTTGCATCACAGATGGATGGTCCACCACAGAACATCCATCAGCACCAGCACTAAGGGGGTTGGAGTTTCCAGACTCTCTCAGCGTGTCTTGTTCTCTGTCCGTAACACCCCTTTTATGAGTCACCTTGTCAGAGCCTCTGAAGCCAGACAACCTTATTTTACTGTATAGACATGTCTTTGTTTTTCTCACTCAGTGGAGGGGAAGGTTTTCAAGGTCTAGGGTGCGAAAAAAGACATTTGAAAGAAAAGCTTCTCCAGCAATATAAATCAACAGAATATAAGGAAAAGGATGTATTTATACACCACAAATTGTCACAATCTGAGGTCTACAGTGCAGTTTGCACGGCCTCTTATCTTGAATACACTTTTGGCATTTTCATAAAGACATCCAGCATTTATCAAGATTAACTCACCTGCTTTGTGCAGACTCCTGTGGAGAAGCTTAACTTATCCTCTCCATTCTGATTCCCATCCAGCTGGTCAGTTCTGAGTGACAGACCTTTTCAAAGCACGGCTGAGGAATTTGGTGGCGTGCTGGACTGCAGCGTCGGGGACTCGCTGTCACATACTGATGTGATTATTATCAAATTAAGCACATCTCTTGATATATTAAAGAGCCATCGGAGATTCATAGCACCCTAACAGGAGCAGGAGCCTCGGGGCACCGCTCACCCCCTCCTGAACCCCTATCGCTCTTCCCTTCCATCTGCCTTTCGCATTACCGCCACTCATGCTGAAGACTGGAAAGGTCATCCATGAAATGCTCGGTGCCAGATTATTCAGTTCGCTGTTCCCCTGTCATCCGGAATTGGAATTTACATTACTCACTCGCCAGTCCCCGGTGCATCAGTAAAGAATATGGTGCTGCATTATGTTGCAAATGTTACACCACAAACAAACTCAGCACTTGCACAGAAACCTGTGCAGCTTATATAAATGCATTATCAAGGGGCCACCACAGCTTGCAATTTATCTGCTATTGCAGCAGCTTTCATTTGAAGTACTTTTCATCTCAGCTGTGTCACACCTCAATAAAACAAGCTATGTAGTTTCGTGTCCCAGTATGTAGTTGCTGTAGACAGTATGTCGATGTAAACTGGAGCACATCAGGCTTCCTGCTGTCCGACATGAGTTAATGGTTCGAGACCCATGTGTATGATCTCATCTGTAAACTCTCAAACAGGGTAAAAGACTGCTTTCACTGCATTGCAATTACTGATGTATTATGTTCCGACAAGTTGTCTTAAATTACTTGATGCTATACATGATGTGATGTCATGATTGACAGCTGACATTGACTCACTATTGGTCGGGCAGATGTGTATGTGGAACTTTGATATCACGGCTCCACTCCCCTATCACTAACTATGAAGACTGTGACTCTGAATCATGTCATCAGATATTTTTGCTTTATTTTTGCACAACGGGAGGAAGCAGATGTGTTGTACATCTTTACGTAGTCATTGGTTTAGACGTGAGAGGCTGTTAAGCCACCTAACATGTTGTGCACAAACAACACGTGGATCAATTTCTAATCAAACAAAGTCTCAAACCAGGTGAACAGAAACAAGGCAGTGTGGCAACTGAGAAAAAGAAGGATGCCACAGAGGGGCCAGCAGGCAGACTGCAGGTGATCAGAGAAGTGTGAGTGAAGATGTCACATAAGGATATTTTGTACATGGAGGAGAGGGGTACGTAAGAGATGGTATGATGGGAGGGGACAATGAAAAGCACTGGAGCAGTTTTGGGATTTTGGGCCTCATAGAAGGTGTTGTTGTGACGGCAATGATTGGGAACTGTTTGTTGTCTCTCATCTTGGCAATCACAGTGTATTCTTCAGCCGCACATCACTGAGTTGTTGTAGTGTTTTCTCCACAGACTCTCTGGCAATCATTACATAAAAAATCCAGCAATGCTGTTGACACTTAACACCGTCACAGCTCAAGTGAAATGCTCTGCGCAGGAACCCGCTGCAGCTGCATGGGGTGGGACAAATGTAACGTGTCCTAATCATGAGTTTCTTAAGAGTAGATTTATCGGCTCACGCAGGCTTGAAGCTAATGAAATACAGATGCCTTTTGGGAAATTAATATGAAACATTAAAGAGAAATTATGTCTTCTAAATTTAGCATTTGAATGTATTCAATAATAGCTGACATTCAGACAAAAAGACACTCGTTTTGTGTTACTTCCCTTTTTGGGCGAACAAAAGCATGTAGTGCAATGATGAAACAGAAACTGTTTATGCCTATTTATTTTGAAAGATCAACCGCCAATGGGGAAACCCCAATGTTGGCTGACTGACCAATGATTGACTGACCATTGTTACATCAAAATGAGGAGCAGGTGAGAGTGGCTTGTTTGAATGGTGCAATACTCTCATATCAACAGGTTTGGATTACCAGGGTGAATAACCAGTCTTGTGGACTTACAATACTAATACTTCAACAATATTTATGTATATTTTAAACAAGTACACTGAAGCAGAATGAAAGAAGGGACTTCCCATGTGAAATTTTGCAGTATCTCGTGCCAGAGTAATTACAGTGGGCACTCTTGCTCCAAGTGCAATCCATTAGCTCCCCAATAAATGATTTATACATATGCAGCCCATTCGCTCCTGTGATTATAGTACAGTGAAGGGAAAAAAATAAAATTGAAGATAGAGAAGCACACCTCTCAAGCTTTTTCCTGTGTTTTTTTTTCCTTTTGCCAAATGGAGTAAGATGGACATGTTTAGCTCTCTGTCTTGACAGGTGGGATACAGGGCTGAACTCAGGCCTGTAAATGTACAAGAGAAAGATGTACTGCAGGGATTGTTGCGATGATGGAGTAAGTGGCTTCTCTTGGTGGTAAAGCATACAGATCAGCCGTCCCTTAGACAATACTCTCAGCTCTCGAGCAGAAAAGTTTGTCTTTTCAGTATCCCACCATCACCACTGCAGTCCTCTTAGATACAACCTGGTAAAAATAGCTCTATTCTTACAGGATTTGATAACAGGTTTTTCTCCAACAACAAGGCTATTTTCTGCCAAGGGAATAATGCATTTCCTCTGTATATTATTCCACAGTATCTAAATGGATGCGAATGACTTTCAACAAAGCACACTGTTGTTTTAAACTTTAAATCATTTATTCATCTTCTGCATAATGCATGGCTACAAATTTACCACAGCACCTTTCTCAGTGAAGGGAACTTGAGGAAGAATGAAATGTTTCCATTTATCTGCCTGCATATTCAGTATTTCACTGAACACAATGGAATGTATTTGTTGTAACAGGACCCACTTGCACAAGGTATCCATCTTCATGATGAAATCACAAAAAAAATAAATGGTTTTGGAAAGCAATGTTTTAATGTGGAACAATTGACAGAGCTGTTACTGTTTTTGATTGAATATAAAAATGTTATATCAGGTATGTATCTTCTGTGACAGAGCAATGATGAAACAATAAGCAAAATGTGGGCATCTATTACCTGCTATGACAGTCCACAGTACATGAATATGTTCAAGAGAGCCTAAAAGCTGCTGCAATCTGAATGCAAAATTTACACCAAATGTCCTTGCACACAAGGTGTTACATAAGTAGATTAAAGTAACTGCTGAGAACATCCCTGCTCACAAGAGCTAATTTAAACCTGTGGCTTGACTTCTCACAAACCCCTAGGACAAATGCAGTTTGCAGTTTTACACCCCCCTATTGGCAAAGCTCTAAAACTAGACAGTCTATATTGCCTCATTACAACAGTACACCACCAAGATGCCATGAATGAACTTCAAAGTGAGTCATTGTGTTTGTACTATTTAAGTAGTTATGTCACATAACACATCTCTTCTTCCAGATTGTCTTTGACCCAGTACGAGCATTCCAGCATTTTTTGTGTCAATCTTTCTGCATGCTTTGGGTTTGTCTGCCTTGCTTAATTGCTTACCTGTGTACCAACCTTAGGCTGTTATTAAATTGACTTTTGATTTGAGCCTGCCTGTCTTCCGAGTCGTGCATTTGAATCTATTCGTGGTTGTGACAAACCCTACATAAAAATTCCACAGTAACTTTAAACTTGAGACACTACAAGTCTTTATTAAAACTTGGCCAAAACGACAAAATCTTTCCCTAAACTTGACTTTCAAACCTAACCATACACTGCACTCAGGATGTTCACCCCAGTGTCTGTGTTTTCCTGCCATCCACCCAGACCACCTCCTGACTCTGCTGGTGTAGCTCATTTAGTCAGCCCTTATTTAACAATGTAGTAATGCACCTGCTCTCAGCCAAAGTGTGGCAATATTGGTCTATGGGCCTAAAAACACAGAGTCCTGAGGAATGTTGAAAACCTCCAAACAGTGAGCCTCAGTGAGGCGGCAACAATGGTTTAACTGAGGATCAACTTGTGCCATGTGACCCTTTACTATCGCAAAACTGCTACAACTTATGAGAGTAAAATTCTACCCGTTGATATATAATTCAAACTGCACTTCCTGGATTGTGTTTCATCTACTAACGGGGTCCTGTAACAAGAGGGCTACTGTATTTGGTCTGAATGCAACTCTAGTCTTCTTTTAAATTACAGTAGTTTACAGTGGTTGATTTGGAACATTTTAAGACTGATCAGGAAAAGAGTTTTGCACTATGACTGATGACATCCGGCACTGCTACAAAAAAAGAACATAAATCCTCCTTTAATCTGTCCTCATAATAACTCTGAGTAATGCGGTATGTTTCATGGCAAAGGCAGTAAGATCATGCGTGGAGGGCAAAGATTTTAAAACAGAGAGCCCTGGATCAGTTTCACGAGTTCGCTGTGTTACACATCGGCCTCGTGTAAACCGCCCCACTGAACACACCTCCCAGCACTCGGCCGTCTCCCATCATTCTCATAACAAAGACCCTGGCCGAGCTATCAGAGGACACCAGATCTTTATTGAGCTTTTATTGAACTGTCTGATGCGGGAAACTGATGGAGCAGAGCTGCTGCCCCTGTTACCCTGAGGGAAAAGAAAAAAACCTTTGTGGCCTTGTCTGACAGGGCGAGGGCTGACCTTGATACAGCTGGGTTAAGGTGAAGAATGAAGATGCACAGGACTCCCTCTGCTGTCTGAGAACTCAGGTGTGGCCGAACAATTTGTTTTAACTTTCATGGCCATTGTCCACTCATGTGTGAATCCTGGCTGTGGCTGCAAAGACTTCAAGGCAAAACAAGCCCGAGAATGTACAGAGAGGCTGCAGCACGCTCGCTGTCAAAGCCTGAGGCCCTGTCCAGTCACTTGTCTGGACATTCCATTAAAACAAAAGGCATACCTGTTTGTGGGCCATTGTGGAGAGAGCTATCGGATGCCTGTGGAATGGAATGTTTCCCTATTTTCTTTCTTTTCTGGGTGTTAACGGGCACAAATAATAACCTCATCCAACACAATATCCTTGTAAACAACTCGCAGTTACAACTAATGCCTACCGTCAGTGCCTATTCAGAAAGTAGTGTGTCCTTAATCTAGTGTGTCCTTTGGCTGAAGGGTGCAGACGCTGGGGGTGGGGGGTGGTAACATAAGTCTTCAGGCTTTCTTGCAGGAAGTTGGAGTTTGCATCCTCTCACAGACCTACAGTTATAATTAATTTGCCTTAACTGCAATCTTCACCCACTAAATATATTATGACTTTTAACTCTAATTTTAACCAGTTGATCAGTGACACTCCCACACAGCCGTGTTAATGTGGAGATACATTCACATGAACTACAGCATTTTTTTTTAATGAGTAGACTGTGAAAGCAACAGAGGTGACTCCAGTCCTCTGAAACTCTCACTGTGAATGAACGTTGCAAAGAAGTAAATTTGTACCAAGCACTGTAACGCTGATCAACACCCAAAAAAAAATACTGGCTCCCTACTAGTAAAAAAAAAGAGTAGTTTATTTACTAGTAGCAGAGGCAGTGACACACTGTGAAACTCTCAATAACTACCCTGATAGATCAGTGATCATTGTAGACTATGACGAGAACCTTTACACAAAATTTAGAAATGCCAAAATAGTGGACCGAGCTTTAAGCTAAAATGAAACCATGTAGATTAGGATTAGAGTTAGGCTATGCGAATGTGAATGAATGACATATTGTTCCTTTTCTGCTTGTCCCTTTCTGAGCATTTGTGTGCCAAGCTTTTGCTTTTGTCGTATGTTCTTACTTCCACATATAACATGAAACTGGGCAATGCGAGGAGGATAAACCTAGATTTTGGGACACCAGGGGGGCTGAAGGCGAGATGACAGCAGAGACACCCCCCCCCCCTTTTTTTTTTTTTTACCTCTTGCAGTGTGAGCTGCATTGATTGGCAGTGCTGCTCATGATAGTAGGCTGCATTTGGAGAAGCTCAGTGCAGATGGGGGGGGGGGGGTAATCCGAACAGCACCCTCACAAGCTGTGCTGAACACATCCTTCTTAAACCTGCAGGAGCTGCCCCATTTAGTTCCAGTGGCAGCTCCAGGAGAATGGTAAAGTTCACCATAATGTGACAGCCACTTACAATCACACGGGCCTAAGAATAGTTGCAGTGCTGGCAATGGCTGTACACTCAACTGAGGTCACTGATGTCCTGACCTTTTTATTTTTAGGTGTATATAATAAAAGCTGTAAAATAATTCCCCCAAAAATAACATTGCTGCAAAGATATTGTTCAATGGCAAGCTATTTGTCTTTCACATCTGATCACAGCATCATTTCTTGCATGTGAGCAGATACAGTAAGTGATCTTCACATTACTACAAAGTCTACTCATCCAGGTAACTTGAGATTTTTTATCACTTGTAGTTCAGTGCCTTTCATCCCCAAATATCATCTGACTAATACATCCTTTGCAGGTCCTCTGCAGGCTAGCTTAAACAGCAGTTTTCCATCATGATGCTGTTTCACTTTCCTTCCATCCAACATCAGACTGATAAACTTCAAATGAAATTTGAAATGAAATGAAAAGTAAAGGCACCAATATATATTTTATTCTCATTGCAAGATTATCCTAGTTGAGGCCAGTAACATTTGCATATAAATATCTGTTGACCCTTGTGTTTATTTTGTTCACTGACACAGATGAAAATGAAAAGACTGCATCAATCAAAGCTCAGGGGAGGGAAGAGATGAGACTGAGGAAACAGAAAGATAGAAGGTGGTGGAGATGAAAGAGGAGGAACAGGTACTGCCCACTGTGCCCAGGGTATCGACACAAATGCAAACTGACCTGATCACATCCAAGCTGTATATTCTTTGATAATGACAGGGGAACGCACAATACAGGTTATGTGAGTACACAAACACAGTGTAATTATAGTATCATAAAATCTCATTATTGTGCGAATATAATGTTTATGTACTGTTTGAGACAAACTCTGCCATTGAGGAGAGTCACAGAAGAAAGGTAAAAAACCGACTTACAGTGCAGAAGAAACATTTCTTATTCAAGAAATTCATGTTTGGAATGTGCAAAGGTGTGTTGTTACCAATCAACATTCAGAAAGACTAATTTTAGGGAGTCTGAATAGATATGGTAGGACCCTTCAGAAGATTATGTTCTCTTTGGATGATGTCCACTTTCCTCTCCATGGATAATCAACACAAACACACACACACACACACACAGAAATTTGACCTATAGCTCTCATATTAAGTTATAATTAGATTTCAATTTACCTTTACTTAGACAACTTAATTAAACACTGTCAACATTAATCTTCAGATGTTTCCTGATCATTTTAGCCTCTTTCCAGATTCTAGTTTTGGACCTTTCTATGTCTAAAACCCTACGTAACATGATGCTGGCTACAAAGTTATCAACATCTCACACATACTTTGCCTCCCTAAAAGGCCGCAGAGCTGACCTTGCCCTGACCAAAACCAAAAAACCAACCAAGGGTTTTTTTTAGGAGATCAGAAAGGAGGAAACAGGCTAATGGGCGCTGCACGGTGGTGAGATGTCTCCCTGTCACACTTCATCTCAACTGATGCATCAGAATTGTTTCACCACTCAGTCCAGGCAATTACAGTCCAATTCCAATCTACTCCTCGGTGCCACTGTAATGAAAAATAATTAAGAGGCCGAAAATGAGTTTTCTCATGAAATGGTTTCAGCGGGTGAACACAATTGCACTTGGCAGATGGCTATGCAAGGGTGTTTTAATCCAGAAAAAGGTAGTTAATCATATACAGGGTGCATTTGGAAATTAACTTTTAATGCCTGTCAGCAAGCAGTAGATACATTGTTATCTTCAATGTTCAGTCAGCATGCATCCATCTGTAAGGCTGTTTTTGTTTTTTAATAAAAAATGGCTAAGTAGGGGTTTGCTGTCAAGTCTGGATCATGTATGTGGAGCATTTTAACAAGCAGGGCTGTCATTAAGCACTTACAATGGGAGCAAACAGAGAGGAGGGAAATCAAAACAAGCAAGCAAGCAATCTTAACAGCAACAAGATGAAGAATCAGATCCCTTTTTTCATTTACATCCAGCTCCTAGTTTCTGAATAAGCCAGGTAAGGGTCAGAGGTGGGTCAGTTACATGGTTAAAATATAAGAATGATATGGTTATTGATGTTTTACATAAATATATTCAACTTCAGGTTCATGGAACTGGTGGAATTTGCTTTTGAAAAGCCGCCTTGAATATGAATATCTGAATAAAAAATATTGCTGTATCAGTTATTTTGATTAGGTCGCATTTGTGTGTGGAGGTTTTGGAGTCTCTTTTCACTGTCTCCTACATACAAATGTATGCTGCATTTAAATGCTTTTGGGAAATTCAAACATCTGGCTTTTTAGTGCTTTCAAGTGTAATTTCAATGATTAAACAATAATTTACTCACCACTTTTAGTCAACGATTTTTCCAAAAAGAATCACAGATCATCTTGCACATTGGCAAAGCAATTTTTTCTTTGTAGATCATGTAATATGCATTTGTCACCATTACTGCATAGTACTACATGGTGTTTGAATGCATTCAGACTGTCAAAAGCCTTCCTGTTGATTACATTTGCACAGGAGCTCCACAACAGATTTGGGGCAATGTTAGGCACATAGTGCAAAGCTGAGTTAATGGACAGGACTCAGGGGAGTGCTGATGCATGTTTATGCAGGTGGGTCAGTAGATTTATAGTATGGTCTATGACTGCCTGTCTATTACAAATTAATAAACAATGGTAAATACATAGAACACACATCAGATATATAATCAAAAGTTCTTTGAAAGCTCCCAGGCCTGTAGATTATAGTTCAATACTGAATAGGTGGCTATGACGTGTTATGAATAGTAACCATCTCAATATTTATTATGTAAGGGAAATATATGATTGCCTTAAAAGTACAGCTGGTCATATATTATGTCCATATTGTGGACATGCCACATTTATCTGAAAGGTTGACAGTTAATCTTGATGTGTTAATCAGATTATGCACACTCAATTCAACCCTTCTATGACTTAATAAACCTTGTTAAGGTGTTTAAAATACACCTGCAGTAATGGCAACATAGGTTTAAACTCAATGTAATCAAATTACCAGCGCCAGGTGTGCAGCACGACATTCTGTGGGTTGAACACCTGTGGACAAATCTGGTTTAAAGGCTTTAACCCACTGAAAGCAATGCAACACTAAATGAGTGACCACATTTAACCCAAAAATGACATCATACTTACTACATGTCCAAATAAGGTCCTTCCTCATGGGTCTACATCAGATCCATACATGTTTGAAGGTTCTACTGGGCCCCTGTTCCTAATCTTAAACACTAATTCAAGGTGTAGATTGCAGTTATCTCCGTCTTACTTCAAGAGACTAACCAACCATGAGACACAGGCTGTTCGGTATGGCTTGTCAGCACATCCATAGCTATCCTACAATTTTTTTACAGTGAGTGATTGTGAGTATGACCTGTGTACAGAATTCCCGATCACAGAATATTGAAACTGAATAATATTGATGACATTGTATTTCAGTTGGCCATCAGTCACTGGTTGTACTTGCAGATTACAAGATGTAAGTAAAGGGCATGCTTGTAAACATTCTTTGGGGACAGTTACAGAGTCTACAGTGTCTCGCCCGAGGCTTTGACATTGTCGGGAGCTCAGTCGTATTGGAGTTTTGACTGGTATTCTTTGTCAGACAAGTCTCATTTGGGCAAAAGAAACAGTTTGCATGTGTCATCCTCTGCTGAGCAGATTGAACAGAAATGGGTGTAAAAGCTTGAAATTTAAGTTTTTTATTGCAGCAGAGGTCTGGCTGGACAGTGAGTTTCTGAAAGGTAGAAATCAGCACCTTGACATTTCTGGCACCAAAGCAGATGCTGAGTCACAGGTATTGATCAACAACTTCAATTGAGGGGGGAAAAAATCAGCCGAGTGTGTCTCCAATACACAACTCCCTGGAGTGTGTGCTGCAAGTCGTTTACTTTGTTTTACTTATGAGCATTCAGCATCCTTCACTTGTCATATTACTCTGTAGGAAGAAACAAACTGTAGCATACTGTATAACAGCAGTTTTTACCTGCATGTTCTGCAAAAAGAAAAAAACAAATAGAAATAAATGATAGATAGGTAATAGACACTACTGCCATCAAAGGATATAAGGCTTATCAGGAATAATGGGCCAAAATTTTGCAGTTTTACATATCACCCTTTTAAGCAGCAACATTGCAAAATTTTTACTCTGCAGCACTGTTGAAAAACCTTGCCTAAAGGAAGTTCATCTGTTCCCTCTGAAGTTACTTTTATATTCAGCGTTACTGCCCAAGATGAATTGCATGTAGTTTTTTTTTACTTTGTAGCAATTTTTGCATTTAAATTGTTCCATGTTAACATCCATGCTCATAATCTTCCTCCTCTTGGTTTTGCTTGGTGCATTGCAAAGTTTCTTTGTCCATTACCAATTCTAACATCCACTACTGACCAGCAGGACAGAGTGTAATTAGTGGTGAGAATGTGTATGTCCATGCCAGCACATATACAGGTTGTTTGTCCTTGTGTATATGATACAAAATGGCAAATTGCTCCATTTGGCAAACCCAATGCATGATAGTACTATTACTTGTCAAAAATGCTACTAAGTACATTTAAAGCTGAACTATTCAATATTTTCTATTGTATGTACAGTGGTGGCACATGACTACGGTCAATACAAGTCTTCAGTCAAAGTGACAAGTTTGCCAAATCTAGTTTCCTTCAGTCTCCTAGCTCATTCAATTTTGTGCATGTTAGCCATGTTAGCCAATTTATTAAGATACACTTGTGCAGAGTTCTGCACAAGTGTAGTAGTAATAATAATCTCAAAACAACTTGCAGTTTTAATGTAAATTATACTGCAAATACAAAGAAGTAGTGTAAAATGATTTCTGGTCTTACTCATCGTTTGTCCCACTCGCCAGTTTTAGGAAGTGTTTATTTCACTAAAGAATTAGTCCTTTAATCTGTTACAGTGTGTCATACCAAAGGGGGCCAGGATAGTAAATATGTCAGAAAAGACAGTGAACACAACTGAGGCAGTTCCAGTCGGAATATTTCAAGGATAAAGTTCATTTTGCATGTGTTATAGGAGGATCAGTCCTGCTGTTCATGTCAGTGGAGCAAGTCCAAGCTGTGCATTAGTTCTGAATGAAATCACAGATTACAGTCTTGGCGCTTTGGTTTCAGCCTGTCTGGAGTGAGCTGTTCATGGTTAAATATTTGTTGAGTCATCCTGTGCTGCCAGAGAAACACATGATATCTCGATTTCAATGGTACTGTATACTTTTATACACTTAAGGATGTGGAACTTGGTACAGATACAAACCTATTAACATTTGGAGAATATGCTCTTTGGAAAAAAAAAATGATTTCATATCTCCTTTTTGCAGATAGTTGTTTTACAAATATTTCAGAAAGGCAGAGATGCTCTGCAGTAAAATCACATCATATATTGAGGTACATTTCTCTCTGTTGCATGTGGTTTAGTTTGGACCCAAAAGCACAACTCAGACAAGCAGATTTCAACAGGTCAAAAACAGTTTTGCTGAAGCTATGGACTGGTGAAGTTTTGGGAAGTTGAGGCAGAGCGGGGCGCCTGAAGGATGGAAGAAAGATGAATTGCTGGGGGAGGCAGGCAGAAAGCAACAAGAGAATTTCAAACCAGAACTTTAGTTTGGCTTGAGCTTAAGTGCCACACTTCATGTTCTGGTGAAGACTGGAGTGTAGAGTTAAAGTTTTACTGTAACCTTTTCCTATAGTTGCCTTTGTACTGTGATAATATGTTCAACGTTACCTTAAGGCAAACAGCATTTGCTTGCTCACATTTTCTGAGTCACCAGATCATGTCATCCACTCATTTATATACAAGGAAGACTTTGGAGGGTGAATGCTAGATATGGAACTGACAAAGATTTTCATTATTTTTGTTACATTGTCAATCATTTAGTCAGTAAAATATTTATATGTATTTCAAAGGTTTCCCTGTATTGTTGTTATGGTGTTAGCAAACAGTTGCCCATTCACAGGAGACATAGAGCAACATCATCATCCATTTGGAGGCAATGTGTTAACCTGGATGAATGTAAACAAGGGGTTGATGAGAGGAATGGATGGAGGAATGTTGTTTGAGGTACAGGTGAGATGAGGAAACAGGAAGTCCAGTTGGAGTAACAGATGAAGGCATTTAAGGCATTAGACACCAAAACACTGCACTGTGGCGTGTAATAGTCACAGACAAGACTGTGGTTATTTGAAAGTTATTTTATCTTTCACCCTCACGATCAAAAGGTAAACAGTAGAAATATAACATTCATGTTACCCAGCGATCTGTGAGCAATGTGCGCTCGCAGGTATTTGAATGGGTAACACAACGCATTGCCAGATGATGCTGCAAGGCTTGTTTTGCCAGACCAGCCTCATACAAATTAATGAGGCGGCTGTGTTTTTCTCACTGGGATGAAGTCTGTCTGAATGTGGCCTTAGCCCAGTATTCATTGTCCTTTTAGCTGGAGCTTGGTCTCCTGACAGAAATATCTGCGAAATTCTCCACAGTGTTCACTCGATCCACATTGACTGCAGTTTGGTGCTGAACAGGTAGTGTATTTGCAGGCTGTCAAACCAAAACAATTAGATAAATGCAGTTTAAAGGTTCTTCAGAGCTGAGGAGACCTGTGGGGTTGGTTCATCATTATGAACAACACCACACAATCCTTTGCTCCATTGGTAATACAGTTAATGCAGCTTTGAATTTCGAGAAAAGTGAACACTTAAAATTGTCCAAATTGACCAGAAGAAAGAAAAATGTTCAACTGCTCAGAATTTGATTTAGCATTTTGAATAAAAGTTGAAGTTTAATCTTGTTAGTTCTCTTATAATGATGTGACATTTCACTGTCCATGGAAAACTCACAGACTAAATGCTAATGCAGATTTTTCAAAATAATTTGCCCTGATTGGCTCTGCAGTAACCTCACAATGAAAAACATGCTGAAAATAACAATGGAAACATGGATGTGAACAGAGTGGTTAGTGTGTGTGTCGGCTGACTGGGCATCAGCTAAAGGAAATATTAGGTCCTCTTCCCATCTGTCACACCTTTGACACCTCTCCTTGAGATAAATGGACACCCTGGCTTGAGAGAGAGTAAATCGTGTGCTGTTCTCAGTGGACGGCGAGTGCGAGACAAACAGGAAGTGGTCTGCCCGACGGAGCTGACAGCCGCATCACTCCTCACCCCCACCCCCCTACCCCCCCCAATCTCCCCACGGCCCACAGGTGAAGATGTAATAGCCTCTTTCTTAAAGCGGCTCACAATAAGAAGCCATTGAGGCAGCCAGAGCCTGTCTGCTGGAGTCACTTGCGGAACAGAGGCTGTTTGAAGTGCTTTGTCGTTTCATTGGCTCCTCGGCAGCTCCGGCGCGCCAGACATAAATACTGTATCGGTGGAGAATTCAAGATAATGTTGTCTCCAAAGCAGTTAGGCCATGAAGAATGCATGCCTTTATATGACACAAATCCACACCACATGTGTTTACGTTTGAGAGAAAGGTTGGTCTGCTTTACTTCAGGCCGCGGTAATCAGTCAGGAAGCTGCAGCTCAGCGACCAGGAGAAAATCCATACCCAAAGCTGCTGGGTCCATGTTTCCTCAGCTTCCAGTGAATCGGCACAAGGCTGCCTCGCTGTCCCTCAGTCTGGACATAATACTCAGAGGTCAGGGGTCAAACCAACCTGCGTGTGGCCACCTAGCTGCTGTCTGACCAGATGTTAACCCCGTTTGACACCAACATACCAAATCTGCTCCTGTCAGAGATGAACATGGTGCGGCACAGCAGGGGCTGACGGGAAATAAAAATGCAAGTTACTCGAAAACCTGGAGAAATCAGAATGACCCTGATGAAATATATAATAATTATAATAAATAATGTTCCAACAGTGAAACTGACACATAACTAAAACTTAGTGTTCCGCAGGAAGGACAATATAACTTGATAATTAAAGCATGTACGGGGAAAATGGAGCCAGTGCTGAATATACAAACTTCCATTAACTGCTTGGGTAATTAATGAATATTTACTTTGGTTTAAATGTCAGTATTTCCACACCATAATATCTCAGCAGCTCCACATTTTTATTGTATGTATCTTCATATAACTGCAAATGTGCTCCTTAATACTGACACTTGTCATATGTTGTGACCCTCAGTCTTTCCCAGTGTCTCCTGTGCTGTTTCCTGTCTGTCTAGTCTGTGTCTCCTCCCCATGTGTCAGGGGTATGGCAATATGCCAAACCTGCATCCCATCACTCGTCAAGCACAATAAAAATAGCTGGCTCCTCTCCTACTCAGATTGGTCTGCTTGCTACGTGGTAACTCTCACAAGCCACTTAACCTCTTCTAGTGAAGTTGATTGCTTTTTGCTACCTTCTCCCTGGATCCTGCTCACCTGTGTTCCCCACTGCCTCAGACCTGCCTGCACCAGTGCTGTTGCTGCTTAGCCCTTGGAAAGCGTCATTGCCCAGTAAGCCATTGAGCTCCACTCCGCGTCCTCGCCACTTCTTAGAGCCAGCCTCCCCCGGACCCCTTCCAGACTCACCCTGCGATCACTCGTCCTTACCAGCAATCCCCACTTCTAAAAGGATTCTATGCAACAGTGTCCAATAAAAGGAATCTTGTCAAAACTGACAGTTGGTCACGGCTGTCTGTGAATCTGCTCTGGGAACCAACAGAAGCTTTTGCCAACCGTTTTGTGACACATATCAGTGTACTACAGGTTGTGTAAGAACACACACTGAATCATATTCAAAGCTGCAACCAGAAATGCTCCGAGTGCTTCCTCAGCCAGAAAACGATGAATCACTGTATGAAAGATTCACAGAAAGACCAAAAAGTGGATGTTGAACAATAGATAAAAGTTTGCATGTACACACATAGACCATAGAGACATTTGTGCAAAAACTGTATATACACATCTTGTACCAAGAAACAGTACTCTGCTGAAGTTTCTGGTACTAAAAGTGAGGTGAGGATGCTTTCAAAAATTATGACAAGGACCCTCCACCCAGACACCATCCCTGAACCAAAGCATCAGTTTCCCCTTAAGATCTGATTTGGTCTTTGTACTGATTGTAATTTCATTGTTCTCATTTAGTAATAATTCAGAGAAAATTTCACTCTCAGCTACAAATCTGCAATCATAAGTGCTCTGCAGTTTTCCTGGTATTAATTTGTCAGACTTAATTTGACGAATTCATGACATAATGCAACCGAAAGGAATGTCGCCTGGGACAGTTGACCCTAAAGTGGATGTATGCACACCAGCACACATCAGGCTTCGTTTGCATCACTTTAATTGAAAACACACGGTTCACTTTTATCCTCTGGTCCAAGGCAGGTTGAGCAGCAACATTTTTTTGTTGTTTTTTTTTTTCATGCCAGATTTGGAGAACAGCTTAGAAAGGACCGATGTGGTATCTATGTAGATTCATCCAGGTCATTGTCAAGGTTGAAAGAGATCTGTAAGGCAACTGGACTTGCCTCAAGTTACAGAACTGTTTCAACCTTGACAGATGTTGTATTTCCAACAGACAGAGAGTAAGATCTAAGATTTATTCTGATTTCAATGCAAAATGGATCAGCTATATTTCTGTCACTGTTGTTTTAATTGGACACAAAAATATACATAGTTAAACCACTGGACTTTCTCTCCCTGTGATACAAGTGCCCTAGCAGGAGTGAAGAAAGACTGTAGTCTAGTTTGTTAGTTTGGTGAGTTTTAATTCATCACTGTAGGTGGAGATCTTGGCAAAGCTCCTTCGTCAAATATTTCGCACTAAATCATCTTTGACCTCTGACCATTGGCAGTAATGGAGGAGGATGTCATCAGTAACAGATGGAAATATGCTGATGTATATTTAGGTGGCATTTCATCACAAGTGAAGTGCATTTTACCCCCACCCCCCACCCCCCCACCCCCACCCCCACCACACACACACACACCTCCCCCTCTGCAGGGAGCAGGTTCTGCTTCATTAATTATTAAGCCAAAGCTACGAATCAAGCCACTATTTCTGCCCGGCTGAAGCCCACCTGCCCTGTAATTATAAAGACCTGCCATTTAGTACAGCTCTCCATCTTGATCTTTGATTTCCCTGTCAGAAACTATTAAAGCAGTCTCTGGTCTCTGCCATGGGCTCAGCGTGGGGCCGCGTTTGGATTAAATCAACCAGATTTCATTGGCATATTAAAAAGAAACCCAACACAATTCTCAGAAAAGAAACAACAAATGGATATTAGGCTGTTAGGATTTTGAAGGCTTGAAACAAACCACAAGCAGCGTTTCAGTTCTGAAACATCATGGCAAATTTTTCCCCTCCTGATAAATGTTAGACGTCTGCAAGTATTTCTTCCTGCACAGCTGAAGCACTTTGTTTCAATATTTGGCTGTCTGCAAGTTCCACTGAGAGGCAGACAGAGAGACCATGTACAATTACTCCCCATTAATAAATTCTGGCCATAAATCGATTTGCCTTCATAGTGAAATAAAGTGCTGAACACAGAGATTCTGGAATCTCTATTGAAAGTCATTACGTCTCCCACTAACTGTAATTCGTTTATGTTATGATGAAAGGGAGGAGGCCAAGTTATTGGCATCATAAGTGCATGTAATGAAAAAGCAACATACTATTCTGTATGGTACACCATGTACAGTATTGATCATGGCATAGTATACAGAAGATCTACACTATAAAATCCTCAAGTGATAGGTGAAAAAAAAACCTGAGTTCGTCAAAGGGTTTACCTAAGTCATAGCTTTCAGGATCCGTTGATACATACAAGATGGTGTCAACTTGTATTCGGCACAGGTCCAAAAATCTTACAGGTTTGTATCTTTTTTTTCAGAGTTACTGCCTGGAGTCAGAATGAAACCACAGCGGAGGTACTGTACCCATCAAATTTTATGGCAAGTGAGAATTCCCATTTCTTACGGGCTGGCAGTTGTCTGTGGATGTCTCCGAATGGACGGTGTACAGCGGCACCTCAGTACGTGTTCATTTGTGACAGTGCTAATTATAGGTAGCAATAGAAGCGGCAGGTCTTCAGCGGCCTAATTAAAAGCCTTTAATTCAAGCAAACAGCACAAAGAAAATAGAGCAACGCAAACTTCATTTCAATTCAATATTTTTGAGTAGAAGACATGCAAATAATTTTGTCTGTGATGATTTCAAAATCTGAGCCCAGGTGAACATGTTTCATCTGCCGTCAGATGTTCAGTGTTTAACCAGGAAGCATGCCTGATGCAAGTAGAAGAACTATCCAGCATCAGTGGGTAAGACTGGGAAGTACATGATAGAAGCCCATTTGCTGGTGAGAGGGTGATTGTAGGGCAGCATGTGTCAGCAGTTGGAAGACGTTAATGGTAGTGCATTATGTAACAAAAAAAGAAAAGAACTCATTCAAATTTCTCATTCAACCCACAGTTACATGTTGTTTTCAACAAAAACATCTAATCTATTTAACGGTCAGTCTGAAAGAGTTGTTGCAATAATCTCTGGCACAGCCATGATACATAAGGGAAAATAATATTTTCAAGACCGTGAGAGAGACCAGAGAGTACCATTTCATTGGCATACTTACAGTAAAAGTATGTAATGAAAAAGTAAACTCGCAGTAAAATAATCATCTACTTTCTCTCAGCGGGATTCAAATCATTCATTTAATGCACATGGAGCATTGTGGTCCCCATGTGCTTCAAGAAGTCCACCATTGTCCCTGTCCTAAAGAAGTCCAACACCTCCTGCCTAAATGATTACTGTTCAGTAGCACTCACCCCCATCATCATGAAGTGCGTTGAGCGGCTAGTCAAATCATTCATCACATCTTCCCTTCCTGACTCACTGGACCCCCTGCAGTTTGCCTACAGGGCAAACATATCCACAGACGATGCCATCACCCTCACCCTCCACACTGCCCTCTCCCACCTGGACCAGAGGAGCACATATGTGAGAATGGTGTTCGTTGACTACAGCTCAGCATTTAACACCATTGTGCCCTCCAAGCTCGTCATGAAGCTCAGGGGCCTCAGGCTCAACACCCACCTGTGTGACTGGATCCTGAACTTTTTGACAGGCAGACCCCAGGCAGTGCGGATAGGCACCACCACATCCTCCACCCTGACTCTCAACACCGGCACCCCCTAGGGTTGTGTGCTGAGCCCTCTGCTCTACTCCCTGTTCATGCACGACTGCGTGGCCATAGACAGCTCCAACACTATCGTCAAGTTTGCCGACGACATGACCATCATCGGCCTGATCACCGACGGCAACGAGACGGCGTACAAAGCCCTGACATCTTGGTGCCGGGACAACAACCTCCACCTCAACGTCAGAAAAAACAAGGAGCTGATTGTGGATTATAGGAAGCGGCAGAGAGAAGGACACACCCCCATCAGCATCAACGGGACGACGGTGGAGAAGGTCAGCAGCTTCAGGTTCCTCGGCGTCCACATCAGCGAGGATTTGACCTGGACCCTACACATTGACACCATCACAAAAACAGCATGGCAGCGGCTCTTCTTCCTTCACAGGCTGCGGAGGCTCAACATGGACACCAGGATGCTCTGCAGCTTCTACAGGTGCACCATCGAGAGTATCCTGGCTGGCTGCATCACCGCCTGGTACAGTAGTTGCTCTGCCCTCAACCGTAAGACCTTACAGAGGGTGGTGAAAACTGCGCAGCACATCACCAGGATGGAGCTGCCATCCATGGAGGACATCTACAACCAATGTTGTAGGAAGAAGACCCCCACCGCCCCAGCAACAAACTGTTCCAGCTGCTGCCATCTGGCAGAAGGTACCGCAGCATCCAGTCTCACACCACCAGACTCAGGGACAGCTTCATTCCACAGGCCATAAGACTGCTGAACTCTTGAGTTGTCTGTTTTATTATTTATTAAATTTTTTGCTACTTATGTTTATTTGCACTACTGTGTTATTTTGCATTTTACTCTTTCCCTTCTGTTAATCTTCCTTTCCTGTATATTGCAATGCTGAAGGAGCCTGAGACCCGAGAATTTGGAATGACTACTCCTGTAATTGTTGTGCAGATGACAAAAAGAACCTTGAACACTGGTGTAAAAATCAAAGCCTAACAAATGTGTTTTGAGTTGTAACTTCAGTTCATGTAAACCTGGCTCATGATATGACTTGCAGACACCTTATCTCATAATCATGAGAAAAAGTAATTACAAGGTTATGATCTCATAATCATAAAAAACTAAAAAGATTCCACATACTGGCCACTACTTTGCATGCATGTCCACAGAAATGTAAATACCAGGTCTCAGTTCTTTTTAAGTCACCACTAAACCGGGTTGGATGCATTTCAAATGCATCAGTTTGTAACTATGAAGCATCCCATGTTGGACGAGCTGCTCCTGCAGGAGGACGGCGTCTTCCAGCATGCCAGAATGGGGTTTGCACTTTGACATGAGTTACCTGTGCAATCTACATATTAGTACAAATGGACTAATATTAATACATCCTAATTTTTAAGAAACATTCATATTTCCCAGCATTCCATACTGAGAAGCAAGTTAAATGCAATTGCACCAACTTGCCCACTGTCTTATCTTGTGTTTAGTCCTGATTGACAGGCTCAGAACCACGATCTCATAATTAAAAGACCCTAATCTCATAATGATAATTATTATGAGATAAGATACAATTCCTCCAGTCTAAACAAGCATATAGGTTGTCCCTTCCCTCACACACGACTCATAAGAGCATTGCAACAGGAGGCATAGAGGACGTTGAGTCATCATGGTAATAATGATTTGAACTGTAGGAGCATGTGGCAGCAAGCGTATTGAAAACAGTTATACATACAAGCAATAAGGTTGATTGTTGGTTTTGCCAGGGAAACAAACAACTGTATGCTGTCTTTCTCCTAATGTGGACGTTGTCTCCCTTTATACTAGGACACCGAAATTCCACCTTTGTCCGCTGCTGTCATGATTACTATGGTGGGGGTCGCTTTACAATATGTTACTATGGGTTCAAATGAATTCACTGGGATCAATAACATGACCTGCATTGTTTGATTTTTTTTTTCTAATTACAGTTTCAATTAAAACAAAAGAAAAACAGTATCATCATTAAAGATCTTTTCACAAAAACACATTTATACACAAGTATACAAATGCAAACCCATTCAGAAGATAATAGTTGTTTACAAACAGGAGTTTCCTTGATAAAGATCTCTGTGTACACACACACGCATACACACTCCACCTGCCCATCAACTCTACCTGCTGATTTTGCTCCTTATGCAGGCTTTGTAGTTGACTTCAGGGTGCATTTCAAAGGATGCTCTGATTTTTTTTTTCCTATATTTTTTTCTTTTTGTCCATACAACATTATTTTTGGCTGCCTTCACTACAGAAGCCTCTTCCTGCATGTTTATCTTCATATCTTCACACCATACCCATCAGATTTCTCTTGCCTGTGATCTGGTAGCCAGGAGCACTCGCTTTGTTGTTCCTCAAGTCTTTTTTTTCTTGGTTAGAGCAGTTACCAGGTATTTGGTTGGTCATTTTGATATGTTTATTTACCGTGTGGATGGCTTTGATCGGAACCAGGGCATGGAGAGTGCTGTCGTGAATGTGTTTTAATGTGTGTGTGGTGTGTGTGTTTGTGTGTAAATGTCCCTGTGGAGGAAAATGCTTGTGAGCAGACTGCCATGTCCACTAAGGTTGAAGAAAGACAGCTGAGGGGGGCTGGGACTGATGCATAGCAGGTTGCGTATCTCTCCAGGGTTTAACAGTGTACTGCTCAGGAAAAACCCCGGCCACCTACACATACGAGACGCACACACAAACGATGGCTGACCACATCTGAGGCAGCTGTGTGAGGTCTGTGCTGCAGTATTTACCATGAGTGTACAGACTTTACACAAAGCTTTTGCCTGTACGGATTAAAAAACAATGAAAACGCTGCAGCTTATGTGAATCAGGCTGATATATTGGTTTGTCAATACTGGACTTTTATTAAGATCAGTTATCCACCAGTAAATGTCATCAAAACGCCAAAATGATGGAGGTCACGCCCTGGCCCCAGCTATATAAAAAACGTTGTAAAAACTGCAGTGACATTTTATTGTCTTTGCACATTTTATGTATTTAACCGCTGAGAATTATTTTAACATATCATGTACCATACCATTCATCTCGAAACCATTTGTGTGCTTCAATTTAACCCTCCTTTTATATATTAGTTGTCTCTCTGTCACTCCCTGAAATTCTTTAAGTTTGAGGGTCTTGATCTTTTGAGTGGGTTAGGGGAAACAAATTCTGATCCCGATGCGTTAAAAGTAAAATAAAGCATTTCTCAAAAAAGCATCCATCCTTTTTCTTTCCAATTTTCTTTATCATTTACTCATTTTCCTCATCTTTTGTCCTCCTACTCCTCATAATCATCATCATCATCATCCATAGCCGGATTTTGAGTGACACATTTATTGTCTTTCCCACACAATAACCCCGGGAAAGAAGAAAGTACTCCACATATTGTTAGACTTCTAAATGTGTAACATGAACATGGGTGTTCAAACTGTGGGAGCCATCACATCCCTCCTTACAAACTGTAATTGGAAATATAACAAAGGTTGTATTATTTCCTTGATATTTGCATAGATTAGGCTAAATTGTCTAGTATACAACACATGCAAAATTTTGAGTACATTTCTAAATATTTGAGGCAATTTTGGGCTATTGAATCTCAAGCATTTATGGTTACAATTATGGTTAGAAGTCTTTTGTCAATCAGTTAAAATAAGTCCTTTGTCAATCAGTTGTATGGAAGTGCTGTACCACATTTCATTCAGAAAATGGAGCACTTTCCAGTCATTGTAATTACTCTGTATAATATAAACAGACATATCTGAGAGCATAACAGGTGAAATGAAAACACATGGGCTTTACTGATCTGGGAGGTGTCAGTGCCATTTTTACCACTAGGGGGTCTATCAAAACAATAGCAAAAGATGGTGGATATTGTGAATTAGCTTGAAATGAAAAGCATCAAGAGTACACTCCTGCTATAATAATACCTCCCCTCCACACACACACATCACTCACAGCTACATTACCCATAGTAAAGTAGCACAAGGCAAAGCATAGTCAGCGGGACTTTGACTGTGACACATTTACAATATACATTATCCAGATTATTTACATGATTGTAAGTACGCTGTAAGCGTGTACGATTGTAGTAATTGGAGTAGATCTATGTTGAACCAGGATGTCAGTCTAAATACTGTGTTGAATGCCTGGGTCATCATCTTAGCGTTCATATTTGCTTTTTCTTCCAGATAAGTTTCCCGGCAGAGGAGGTTTGTTTGAATCATATCTGATTGTCTGGCTGCTTGTGCCTTTTGCCTGTCAGACATATCTTTAGCAATGTTCTAAAGCACAGCTGGAGAGCCAATGCTAAATGGACCTGTGGTAAGATTGGTTTGTTAACTATCGCCTCTAAGGTCAAGAACAAACTTTCAATCTCTACTTTGAGCCATCGTAGCTGAGAGAGCCTTAAAGTGCTGACAAAGAAATGGCAATTTCTGCACTTCCATGGCAACTGGACAAACTCCCTCTACTCTGTGTGAAGATACAATCGAAAGCTCCAGTGGCTGGTTGTGAAGAGCTATGACACTGGTACTGATCATCTAATGCACATATTAAACAAATCAATACCCTCTTATCACACTCATTATAGGCTGGTGATGGCATTAGTTCAAAGTGAAAAGGGGTCAGTAATGTAACTAATATCATTACAATTTCTCCCTTATGAAAGTGTGTGTTTAGTACTTTGAAATCACTGGAGGAAATATACTGCATAAATGAGTGCACACTATACAATACTGTATATCATCATAGGCAGCGGTGGTCCAGCAGTGTATTATCCATTTTGAAAATGATCAGTTGGGACTGATGATGACAATTTCGGACAAAATCGGGTTTTTTTTATGTATTTCTTTGAGAAATAATGCAAAAAACCAAACAGACAAAACAAACAAAAGCATTCATACATGCAATGTTCATATGAAATATATATTTAAAAAGCAGTTTAAGTTGGAGCTGTATTTTAGTCCAAGACTAAAAGCTGAAATTTGACCCAGAAAACCAGGGTCAGTGGTCAGTGTTGAAAAGGTTTCTATTAGTTAATACTTGTGTGTCAGTCTTGGAGTTAGCATAATGGACACACTGACAAAACAGACAAAAGTACACATTATCACTGTAATTCCATTTGATTGATCCAGCAGTACAGAATCACTCCTGTTCCTGCCCCTGGCTCTGTGTGTGTCATCAGTCTCACTAATGGACTAATCTGCTTTTTTTTCCAAGAAATGAGCTTCTGCACAGAGCAGCCTAACATCCAGGAGCTGTCTGTTCTGCCTTTTTAGTAAACATGTGTACTGAAGTTTTTCAATGAATTTTTCATCTCCGTCTGGTGCTAATCTGCGAAGCTCCGTCAAACTGCTAGACAAGCACTTCCTTTATCGGCAACACTAGTGGCATTCCAGCACTGACCGACGTGTCGACCCGGGGCAGATACATGATGCACATTGACACACACACACTCTGTTAGGGAATCCAGCAATCAGCCACGTGACTGCGTAATTGCTATTGATTGAAGAACAGTATACAGACACACACACAAACACAATGCCCGGCCTGTCTGCCATGACCAATTATAGGACATGGGATGATGTTAGTGTACAGGCACTTTTATCAGTGAGCTGACATTCCAGTCCCTGCTTGGATGGGAAGATCCTCATATCATATCTTTGTATGGGAATTCCTTTGGGATTTCCAGGAACTGTTTGATCGATGTCTCCAGAGCTCAGCCTTGATAATAAAAATAGTTACATACCACACAGATTTTAGTTTCATCATCACAGTGGCAGCTCTGATAGGAACACCCACCCTGCATAATTATCTTAAAAACTCATTCCATCCAGGAAAAATCCAAACAAACCGAAAGATCAGGAAGGCTGTCTGTTTAATGTCAAGCATTTCACCCAGGGCCTGGTGCAGTACTTACAGTCCAACTGCAATGTGTCTGTTTTCTTTCCAGATAACACAGATATGCCGTGTCAATGACATGTTCTTTGCTCTGAACCCCCCCACCCGAAAACATTACCCAATAGGGAGACATTTATATTTTAAAACAGTGCTACCCTGTCCAAGCATTGTACCCTGCGTAGTTGTTTTTTTCTATCAGCATGTCTAGTCGCCTACAATGGTATGACTGCAATTACAACAACATTTAACATTCAAACAAAAGATGGAGTGTGGCCTTTCATGTTTTCTTGGTAACTATTAAAGGGCTAAAAAGAGATGGCTCTTCAGATGGGGTTGAAAGATGTTAGTGAGTAAGGGGTAAACTATTCCAGCAATGGAAAAAAAAACTGTCAGAGGATGTTGACTGGGTGCATGGGACGGAGAGCAGGTTAAGGTCAGCAGATGTCAGTCCCAGCTGCTCAACAGCAGCACACAGCTGTGTAATCAGGTAAGTTCAGCACTTGGGACAGCTCCCCCTGCAGACATCACATTCAGTTACCAGTCATAGTGGAATTCTTATTGTGTTCACACCATATGATTAGAAAGTGATTGAGTACAAGAACAACAATCATGATAGCCTCCCATTTGAAATAAACACAGCAAATCTAAGTTGTCAGGAATTTCTGGCAGCAAACGTGTCTCCCACTTTGGGCATAAAGAAAGTAAAGAAAGAAGAACTGAACTGTCAACAAGCTTGAGCCAAAGGAGCTGCATTTCCATCGATTCTACCATATCTACATGAATACTAATATGCTGAAGTCAAGAAATGTAAGCAAAACAGACAAAAACCTACAAAAGATGATGTTTTTTTTCCAATGCAAATCAGATTGGCAGTATTACTTTCAGAAGTTTTTCTTTAAATGAATGACTACTGGCAGGAGATTCACAAGAAGGTGATCCGGATTGTTGACAGCCTTGCAACAGACACAATTGTGAAAGACCCAGCTTAACATCCACCGTTATATAACCTTAACAAAGTGCTGTTACAGTCTGTTTGTGTTTTACTGAATCATTCACTGTCACCATTTTTGCTACTTGCCAATCATGTAAATTAATAACATCCTAATTGCTTCAATAATAAATAAAAAGCCAGTCACAATTACCTTTCCTACAAAACAGGTTGCTCTATGCCCTATGCAACTATGCTGTCAATCAAATATGTACTTATCACACCATTTGATTCTAAAGGATCTTTTCCGGTGTACGTCTAAAAGCCTTTTATTTCTTCCTTTCAGTATTGGAGAACTGTCAACAATAAATTTGAAAATCATTTTGACAAAATTACATGTGGCGGCAAGAGGGGATGACTGCTGGTCAGGCTTCAACGCAGCACTTGCCACAAATAACATGAAAGCTCATGCCTTGTAAAGAAGTGGCCTTGGCAATGTGGGTGCACATGTTGTTGCAAGTTAGTTAGGCAGGGCCCTGCAGAGCTTCACAGCCCCAGATCAAAGGCATCTTTTATCATGAATAATAACAGTCAAACACTGGTCCTGCTGCCTGGCTCACTGATAAGCATGTATACAAACAGAGCCATTTTGCTAAAGCAGATTGCTTCTGAATGGTCCGTACAGCTCTCATGTCTCCATCCTAGCAGAAGCAAAGAACTAAACAGGGAGATAGCGCACTGAATAACAGTATAGTCTGTGTGAAATATCACTCTCCTCTCTAGCCAGTTGGCTGCAGGTGAGATCCAAGAGAAGTCGCTCCAAAGGCCCTTTCCATGCTCTTTACATTCATTGTGCATGTTTCAGAACCAACTAATAACATCTCCAACACAGTTGGCACCCGGAAGCGTTGTGTACTTTTCCCACAGATGAGGCTGTTTTCCTTATTCTGATTTATACCATTGCGCAGCCAATCAGCGAACTCCCTCTCCAGCCAATTGAAATCACAAAGCTTTGGTGCCACACGCATCCTTTGACATTTATGCAACAATTTAATGGATTCTTGTTATGCATTTATTCATCAATTCATTCATTTACAGCTCATGAATACAAATGTGATAGGTGACCTGTCATATAAGACCTTAGTCCTCTATGGGTAATTTTGCCACTGAGGTTGATGCAATGCTTCCTCATGCATATAAATCAGTCCAATAAGGGAATAAGAAGTAGGAACACCGTGGAATTAAAGAGACAGCTTTCTCCTTCTTGTTAGAATTCACAGCACCATGTACAGCGTTTAAACAGGAATTTAGGAGGCGGGTGGACTGCTGGGAGAAGGTGCATCCACCATGGCACCACCTTCCTCTACAGTGTCAATTAGACTGACTCATAGGCGGCACTAATAAGAGGCTAGGGGAGGCTAAACTTCCCCAAAATGGTCATGGGAATATTGTCCTGAAGCTTCTTGTGGACTACTTACCAACTGTTATTTGGATGCAGTAGCTAAAAGGCTATTTTGGTGAGTGAAACCGAAAAGGTGAGAGAGACAGCTAAGACACAAAGAAGAAGGTAACAACCAGTGCAAGAAGCACTCCGAGTGTTTCCTGATCTTGAAGTTAGCTTTGCCTAGTTGCATATTTAAGGGCCCATCCACAATGTGTACGGTGCACAGGTGGGAGAAAGAATCCCAGCAATGCAACATGCATTGATTAATAAATTTGATTTATAAATATGATTGACCATATCTGTTGTCCCACAGCTTCTACCTCAATGTGAAGACAGCAGGATACATATATTGATAAATCTGCAGCCTCTGAATTGAGAAGTGACACAACAAGAGCACAGTTACAATTTGCATGACTATTTTCCGTGTTCTATCTACATTAAATTACACCAGGTCTCAGTCTTCACTTCACTAAATGGTGAAAATTGTGAATATTATTTCTGCTCTACATCAGCATATTAGTATTTTCATTGTGCATGTTAGCATGGGGACACGAGCATTTAGGTAAAAGCTCTACTGTGCCTAAGTACAGCCTCAAAGAGTCACTAAAGTTGTGACTGTGATAATTTAATTCATATTCAGTATTTAATTCAATACTGTCAACATCCCCCTAGTTCATGACAACTGACTAGCATGATTTTATTGTGGGTTTGTCCATCCTAAGCTTCCTCTACAATGCCACAGTCCCAGTTTTGCTAAGCTAAAACATCATTTAACAGCAGAGATGTTGTCTAAGCAAATGGATGGATGAATGTGTGTGAATGTGTGATGAGTGTGCTGGCCTTAATTATCACCTGGTTGTTTTGTGAACCGTGTGTAAATGAAGCCATCCTGCCATGAGCCCAGGGGTTGATTGCATCTCTGCTAATCATTACCCCTGCACTTTTTTACAATGTTGGTTGGAACAGTTTTTTTTTTTACTGACAGAGGAAGCTAACATGACCACTTGGTAATAAACATTTCAGTCCTTATTTTGCTCTGCTGAAACAGATATGTTGGGAATGCAAAGGTTTGGGGAAACTCATTTCATGCTTATTGTTCACCTAATTACAAATTGTAATTGGGACTAATGAATTTATTAAAATTAAAAAGGAACTGTGTACCCCCTGCCATGCTGTTTGTATTTGCCTATGAAATATTTATGCAATGACAAGGCAGTTTGGCAACTACTACTTTGCTGTGATATGATTTTGTTTGGTCTTGACTCTCTTGATACTGTCACCATCCATTACACTGATGGGGAATGTGAAATGATGTCAAAGGCGCACATCAACAACTGCAAAACAACACAGAGGGTTCACGAAACAAAAGAGAGACAGGCGGACAGACAGCTCGTCCACCTGCCGACTCTGTGCCATGCAGGAAGTGTATCAGGAGCTCTGTTCCAAGTGGAGGGTCGATCTATTAATCAGTTAATTTTTTGCATACAATTGACTGGAGCAAAGCCATATGTAAGAATAGTATTGGAAGGTTTATAGAGTATGAGGCTGGTCTTTTTGTGTATATTTATTAGCTTTAATTAATTGGACGTTCAAATCCAAACAAACAAACTGTCTCTTAAAACTTTAAAACTAATCACAAAGACACTCTAACTGAGCATTTTATCAGCAACATCATATATCTGTCACATTAGTATGACTTCAACAAGACTTTATCACTTGACTGTAAACATGTCACAATGGAGCTCCGTGACCAAGTTAAAAAATCAGGTGTTGGATACACACAGAAAGTAATTGTTTCTATCATCAGCATAACACACAAAAAAAAATCCTGAACCATTTTGCACCAGACTTATGAAGGGATGGGGCATGGGCCAGGGAAGAATTACATTTTGGTGTGGATTCAGTTAAAAGGAAGGATCCACTACTTATTTATCCACTTCTCTTAACATTGTAAAATTATTCAACATTTTTGAAAATATTCTCTTCATCTTAAGATAGAAAATTCATATATATTTATGGTGTCTGAGATTTATAACTTTATATACCTTGGTCCAGATCCCTCTTTCTTTTTTTTTTTATTGTAAGAGCTTGAGAGACATGTGGGATTATTTGGTCCTGGCAGAGATACAGTTTGTACTCTATTGAGTGCCAGTTTCAGTTGCTGTGCGTTTAGTACTACACACTACAAGCCAACTCAGGTGCATTAAACTCTCCTTATCACAGAGCTCTCAACACATACAGTACTTGTAACCATTGGCAGTTTGTGAACCATCTAATGTAATAAATGTCTTTATATTACTCCTCATATTACAGTACATGGCCAGTATACTATAGTATCCAGCAATAGCCCCTCAATGTATTTATATTCTGAAATTGTCTGTCAGTAGAGCACTTTTCATTGTTACTGGCAGAGTCAGACTTTCCTGTGTAGGATTCCGGTTCATGAACAAGTGGTTCACAGAAGCCACTAACACACCCCTTAAATCAACCCATTGTCATATGTGCTATTGATTTGTAAAAATAAATAAATAAATAAATAAATAAATAAAATAAAATTGTTTGGTGCAGTCTCACACCAATTTTGTTAAGTTCTAGAACGCCAACAACATTTGTTTGGGCTTTTTTTGTGTGTGTGTGTTTTTGTCAATGGCTACATCTATTAGAACAGTTCACATCAAGGCTTCTGTGAAATATTAACATTACAATCTGGGTAAAAATAGAATATTTGCTACATTTCTAGTTTGGGAAGATGCACTTTGCCCCAAAAAAGAATATCATCACCACTAAGAACCAGCATGTACTTACTGAAATTATAAAAAATATCAGAACTTAACCTCAAAAAACATCTGTTCACAAATGGCCTCATGGCACTCCAACCCTCGTCACAACACAATAGAGCACTAACGAAGTCAAAACTACCATCCCCAACAACTGTCGTTGCACACTAATGATCCTATGACATCATTGGGCTTGTGACAATCCCCACAGAGGTTAAATACCCTGGATCTCTACACCAGTTTGTCACACTAGCTCACATGAACTGATGAAGCCTTTTGGATGAGAGGGTAAACGTCTTCAAAGGCCTATAACCAAGTACAGTTGATTTCGATTAAAATTTTCTTGAGATAACCATGACCTGGGCAAATGAGAATATTCACAGCCAAGAAAAATGAAGCTGGGATGTCGGGTACACAGGAGGAAAAAGAACCTTAAAAAAACGTTTAAAAAAAGTTATACAGCTCGATTTTTATTTCTCTTTTTTATTACTATTACAGGCGTTTGGAATGAGGATACTCACTGTCGGATGTCACACTGCTCCAGGTGTGACCTCACCAGACCTCCTGGCATCCTCAGATTGGCAGCCTCCCAGCAGGTGTGTGGCTCTCACTTTTTAGCTTCATCGCTTCCCTCCACTATAAATTACAGTCCAGGAACCTCAAACCAAAGTGCCATGGCAACCAGAGCGTGTGATCATTGTTGTTATTTCCCCTTGCCCTGGTCTGTTCACCCCCCTATTCCAGGCTATAAAGCGAGTAACAGCTGTGGATGCTATGCAAGAGGTCTTTATTAATATGAAAATTTAATCTGTGATGACATTGTGCGTGACTTTAAATTCAAGTCATGGTGCCTGGAGGAAGGACAGTGTTCTGCAGCTTCATGGAGCAGAGCATTTTAGGAAAAAAAAGAGGTCATATAAATAATGATAGAACTGCACGGTGAAATAGGTATTATGCAAAACTGTCATATTCATAAAACACAAAGGAGGTAGAACACGGAAGCCTTGCAGTCACGTTTTTATTTTCAACTCCTGATAAGACAAAACACCCTCTGCGCCAACTCCAAGCAGCGATGCATTTGCTCTAGGGGTGTTTACTTACTTCCCTATTTGAAGCCCATCCCTCATTGTTGGGAGACAAATGTCACCTCCCTCCCTCCTCGCCCTGCGACGCTGTCTAGTAGCTGACAGATGTCTCAAATTCATGAATATTCTGTGCACCGCCAGGCCCTGACGCTGCCGACGCAGCTTTGATCTTCATTTCAAAAGAAAGTTCTGTCTGCCAGAGACTTTATGTGACTCGCAGTGTGCTTGCTACTATAACTAGTGTGTTTGAGTGCAGTAACATAACAGCAACTCTGACAGTCCGAGGTGCGAGGGTCACTCATCAAAGCAGGATGAGGAGAGGGAACTTATTTGGCAATTATGACCCGATCAACAGGGCTGGCAGTGTCCCCCAGATGGACACTCTGTCATGTTTACATCCTCAAGCCATTGTTTGTTAAACTTGGGATTCTCCACATGTTTAATCATTGCTCCCTTTGTACAATAAAGCCAGAAAAAGTTGGCAACAAGCTGGGGATACTAGAACATGATGGATATTTTTCTCAGGAGTGGTTGAGGACCAAATCGGAGCTTATTATAAAGATTGTTAATAAAAACAAATAAAAATAAATCTTATCTCTGTTCATTATCCCTATTGCTACACTGTTATCTCGCATCCAAAGTCATGTTAAACTTGCATGTGGCACTGTAAGTGGACAGCATTCAAACGTGGTTATTCCCAGCCAGATTGTCATGACGGCAAACAGCCTTGAAAGAAAAATGAGCACTCATTCACACGATGATACGAGTGTCTGGCTAAAACAAAGAGACGCCACCATCTGCAGTCTGCCAGTGTAGTTACAGCGCTGCCCCTCTTGACCTCAGCTGAAAACCCATCGGGCTCCATTCACTGGCCCGGCCTTTTCAGCACACATACGTTTTGCCTTGCCAGTGATGATATTGGTTTCTCTCAACATGCCTTTTGAGCAGCGGCTGGGTCTCAGGGCTCTTTTGTTGCATGGCCTGGATGGAGAGGTATCTTTTTTCTGGTCTGCGACCACATGCACAGGGGGAGTACAGAGCACCCTGTAGAATCCAGTCTCCTCTTTATAGATCCTCTGCAGCTCCACTTCCTCCAGAGACCAGCACAGTGGGTTTGCTCTTTCTACCGGATGATTAATCTTCTCATTATCTGACATCACACTTGAAAAAGCAGCACTCTCCTTCCAAAGAGGACAGTGCTTGTGCTGGCATGCTAAAAAAATCAGGAATATCTGAATGTAATGCAATGATTCAGCACTAAAACTAACAATGTTTTTTTCTCAATTAGCTCAGGTGTCATCACATGACCTGTTGGAACATCAGTCATGTGATATATATAGTGGTTTCACATGGGAAGGTAATCCCTCTTCAATTTGGAGTATGCCAAGTCCCAATCTTGAAAATTGGCAAATCAGCTTCAGAAATCCAACATGTCAAGAAGGACATAGTAAAGGGAGGAAGTGTGTGAAGTCTGATAGAAAGCAACAGCTGGGGATGAAGGCAAGTTGGAAAAAAAAGAAAATAGGCCTTATGAAAGAGCATTTTCATATTCTAATATTTTCTTTCTTCATCTGTTTGGATTCATTCACAACTCTCTTAACTATTACAATCCTGTCGCAAACTATGTGTATGTGAATTCCTTGTTTATAACGCAAGTGCATGTTCATGAGAATTGATCAATGACATAATCAACACTCCTAAAGTGTGTCATGTTTCTTTTGTGCGAAAGTCACATTCAGAAAAATATCACACAATAGTCAAGACTGGTCTAAAGATGGTGGGATGCCAAGTGCAGGGATGTGGAAACCAGGGCAAATGCTGGACTGATCTTGCATCCATATGTTTTTACTTTTGGCCATAGCTTCCGGTTCATCATAAAAGTTCAAGAAAACATATATCTAATCTACTTACTTTTACAACAGCAGGACTGTTGATCAAATCCACTTTCACTCTGAGCAGCGCTCCGTGTCCGTTTGCTCGCTTCTCTCATCCTGCTGCCTCCCAATTCAAATCAATACCACTCTCACTGTCTTCTCTGGGAATATACAGTACACTCTGGTGGGAGTGCTGCAGCACGACCACAAAACATATTGTGCTGCTTCAGCACTGCATTCCAAAACACTTCAGCATCATACTATAATCTTGTGTTCAGTAGATGTTTAAGTAGGAATATTTTGTGCTGTTTTTCATTTTAAAAAAATGTTTTTCCTTACTTGTAAAACTCTCAAATGGTAAGTAAGTTTGAACTTGTGTTCTTCAGATGCTGTTTTGGCATGCTCTCTTTTAGACTCAAAGCTGGTGATTTGAAAACACCTTTAGAGGACACAAGTTGATTTGCATTCATTTCTGTCAATCATTCATGATGATGTACTGTGGTGCTAATAGTCACTCTGCTCAGAAGTGACTGATTGATGTGGGCGAACACACTTTGGCCAAGGACAAGGAAAGCTACTCTGTATCCTCAGTGTGCACCTCGATGGAATAAACCCACCCTGGCTGACGGCATGTGCACCCACACAGTTGCAATGCCAACCAGTGACTTCATTCGAATTTCGCAAAGAAAAGTCTTGGTACACACTGTTGCCTTCTGAAGCTCAGCTCCTTTGTCGTATTGGTGTCTGTGGACAGAAAATAAAACCTGTCCCGTTTCTTTTTTTGCATGTGTTGAAGTGTGACAATGCAACAAAGCACAAACTTAAAACAGAACAGCATGCTGCACAGAAAGTTCAGTCGCTGGTGGGCTGACATGTTGACGAGTGGTATGCCGCGTATTTCAGCCACAGCTGTCCGCACAAATGCTGAGTTCATCAAAAAAAAGTAATCTATAATATACCGTAAGGTCACCATGCTGGTGCCAAAAAACTCCCTCTACTTTATGATGAAGTAACTGGGAAATTCCCTCAACTTCCCATGACATATTCAATTTCTGCATTTTGATTATTTTCCCAAATCTGCACGCTGTCAATTTCATTTTGTTGTTGGTGGACTCTTAAAGCAGAGACAGAGTGCATATCCCAAAACTGAAAAAAGTTGAACTATTCCTTTAATTTCAAGTGTCATGCCTCCTTCTGCTTCCTGATCTCTCTCACTCTCTCCCTCTCTCTCTCTCTCTGGGGTCTGATTGCAGATCTGGAGTCATTTGTGGGAAGTGACAGTCTAACCTTCGCAACTGCTACACATTGCCTCATCATGCATTTGCTACTTAAACCCAGGTCAGATCTTTATACACTTTTAGACTGTTGACACAGTGAACTCTGAACTCATCTATTTCAAGCCACTTAAACTCCTGCTCAAGCTCTGCACATTGGACAGCTGATTAGCTGAAAAAATAATATCTCAACAGCTCACTGATCAAAACTTTATAGCTTATTTGTTGAATCATACCAAAACCAACAATTTTGAACAAACAAATAACATGAGACATGAGCAAATAAAAAAAATTAAATTAAATTAAAATGACCTCCTTGGTAAAGGTAACAAGTGCTTGAATTTAACAGAGCAGTCTAAAACTTATCAAGCAAAGAATTTCTTGATGGAGAGTTCCAGGGATCCACAACATTCATTCCGTGGGGAGCATAAATACCTGTACCAAACTTCATTGCAATCCAGCAGCAAAACCACAACTGTCAACCTCGTGGGTGTAATACAGGGGAAGTCAGGAATCACCAAAGTCATCAGATGCATTTGATAAATTAAGTATGCCATGTTTTATTGCACCAACATTCTCATGTTGATGACGTCTCCCATGTTCACCTCCTCTAGGGCCCTTATTTAATCACACAGGCCTAATGGCAATGTATACTATGCAGGTGCAGTAATTTTGGATGCATTGACTGTGGGTGTGTCTTCAGGTGCAGCTGATATTTTGGTGTATGTTGGTGTAGCCGTGCGAGATGTAAAAGGGTTGGATGAGGTGGAATATAAATCTGTGGTTGTGGTGATTGATAAATTCCCTGTCAGTCAGCCACATCACATCGTCTCATCGCTCTGGGACAGCTGTGCCAGTCAGAATGACACATGACAACAATGGCCGAACAAATGGAGAGGCCCCTCCAGGAAATTATATTGTTGTCTGGATGGTGCAGAACTGCACCATGTGAACACAGTACCTCAGATCTGCAGCCAGAGGAAGATGATGTGGGTTTTTATTTAAAGCTGGAGTGCTGGATTTTTACATATACTGTAAATGAATGTCTGTTACATTCATGAAATTCAAGCTCTTGCCAAATGAGTTCCCACTCATTTGATTAAGTCTATTATTGCCAGGTAAATCTCGCTGTATAGTACTGGAGTCTGGTGTCTGTGGCAACTGCATATATTTTACATTAACCGGAAATGATCAGTTGCCAGAGCGGAAGAAGGGGGCTAACCATAGTGATGGAGGAAGCCATGGTAGATAAACCTGGGGAGTGTCCAAGAAAAGTTTCTGTTGCTTCAAATAAAATATAAACTCAGCGTTCAGAGGAAGGATTGCAACCTAAAAAAGAAAATGATTAACAGTGAGGATGTACGTATGTTATAAGCATGTGTTAGCAGTGTTTGTGTAATTACTCTTATTGCCAAAAGGGGGAGATAAAAGTACTGTGCTGCAGGTTTAACTTGTACGATGACGATGGAAATAAATGGTAACAAAATTTTTGATGAAGTTGTTTATTGGACCAAATTAACCCGACTCCACTACAGTTTCATCTCATCTCATTTAAAAAAAAAAAAAGTTAGAAACAAGGTTACATCGCACAAGATTGATGAGCTGCTGGAGTCCAACATCTCTCACACAATACCAAATCATAACACACCAGTATAATAATGTACATTAGTAATTACGTATCCTGCCTTCAGATGTCTACAGGGATTTAATGAACTAAAAAAAGAAGCTTTTCATGTCCCATATACAGCAGCTGTGGACAACAGAGTGGAATAAAATCCTTCAAACCAATTTATAGATAAATTCAGGCTGATTTACTGATGTTCCTGCTTTACACATAAGAAATGTTTTAATAATTTACTTACTACATCATTGCTGAAAATGTGTATAAGGTCACACTTGGTCATAAAATCATCAATCAAGTGGCAGCAGATTTTCATAGCAGAAACAAATGTGGTTCTGAGACATCTATTTTTTGCACAGGCACATACTTTCCACCAAAATACCAATAGCTTGCTTTGCGCTGCCTCATTTGGATGAACCTCCCACCTGTTTGTACTTCGCCTCACACCTGTGTACTGGCAACAAACACACCACACAGATGGGCAAAGCAAATTTCAAAGTCAAGAAATTAACCAACTGTCAGCGTTCTGCTTGTGCTGGTTGTTGTGTCATCATGAAACTAGAGCCCTCAGTCTTCAATTTGCGAATCTTGAGCAACATTTTAAATTAAAATGATTTTTATTTCCTGCTTCATTTTGTAGCTCGCTTGGTTTTCAGTTTTACTTCCTGTTTAGTTGACTGTCTGCCCCGCCCTGTTCCACCTGCAGCTTATTATTCCTGCCTCTCTTTTGTTATATACGTCTTTGGTTTATCCCTTTGTCTTTGTCAGTTTCTTGTTTCAGCTCCCTGTGTTCTCCACCTTCATCTCCCAATGTTTCTTGAGTTCCTGCCTTGTAAGTTGTGGATTTTTCTCTGTTCTTCAGTTAAGTAAATTTTTGGTGTTGTATTTGAACCCTGATGCATTTTGTTGATTAAAAATCCAACACTCCACCTCCCTGCCTGCCTCCTGTCCGCATCATGGGTCCTTTATCTTTAGACCCCAAACTATTTGGGTTTGGAGTGCATTAATCTTAATTCTTATTCTGAATTAGTACAGAAGCAAATTAAAGCTGAGATACACCAACATGCAATACATGTCACATACTCTACAGTCACCGAGGAAGAAATCAATGCAGGGGTTTGGTCCTGACATCTTCATATTAGTCCAGTAATAGTTGGATATTCACAGGCTGTCCTCCTTCCCCTCATGAAAGCATGATGAAATTGTTCCATGAGCAAAGTGCAAAAGAAATGACAAGCTCTTTGACATAAGCCTCAAAAATGAAGCTTATATAATTAGGCTTGGCTGTGGCCCAGCCAATAAAGCGAAGGATGGTGCCGACTAATTGAGCAGACAGATTAGTGGTGGTGTGACACCGCCAAAGAGGGCTGAAGGAGGAATGAGGTAACAGTGGATCAAGAACAGCTGCCTGACACAGACCTTTGAACAGAAAAATCCATCCTCACATATAACTCTGTATTAGAGACCGTCTAGTTGGAATGTGTCATGTACATATTTTACAATGAAATCTTTGTAATGTATGTCTTTGTAAGATCACTTTTATTGTATATATCATTGTAAATTCACACATTTGTTTTGTTTATATATTTACTGTGTTCACACATACATACATATACTCAGGTATAGGAGGAAGTGAACTCCGCAGCACATTCTTTAGGGAGCCACTGATTCCTGTTCCTGATGTGCGTCTTTCCTTCAACAGTGCCAATTTTGAATAAAGGTACTTTGCATATCAGAAGAACAGCGTTGGTTCTTTGGAAATATTCTTTGTTTTCAATCAATTTTTCCTCTGTGAAAAAAAACCCTTTGTACATGAAACAATCCAGTGTTTCCCCTGGAACTGGGATGATATTTAATTCAGTGGGTTCACATACCTGCGCAGGACACATCTATTTCGTCAAACAATTTAAAAAGGGGGAAGCATTTCTGAACTGGGCGCTGCATGAATAATAGAGGATATGCTAATATGATGTGCCAGGGAACGAGGGGTTATCCCGTTTAATCCACACCGTTGAAGTGCCTCCACTAGCGCTGCCGGCTGTTTGTGCAGTGCCAGAGGGGGCTGCCTTTGAAACCCTTAATGAAGACCTTCTACTGACAGGAGGTGAGAAAGAGTGACATCTTTTGCTGCAAACATGAACACATTCACAGATGTGTTAAAGGAAAACATTATACAGCTTGTGTGTCTACGTTACCTGCCATGCCTCCCACCCGCCTGTCTCCTGTTGCCACTCATTAATCTAATGGATAGCAAGCAGCTACAATCAATGATGCAGTCATTAGGGAGGAGCAGAACAGACATACTCTGATACTTTAGCGCTGAGGTCTGACTGACAGCAGCACAGGTGTCAATACCATGGCTAATAATGACAATAAGCTCTTAATGAAGCTATCCTGAGCAGGTACAGTGCTCAAGGCTGCTCACCAGGGCAGAATTATGGAGCAACAAGAGGATTTACAATCTTTCTTACTGGATAAATCACTGTCATTGTAGGCCTATACTGCACATGTCGGTGAGTCTCAAAATCATAATCGGTCACGCTCTGGGCATTTCCCATTTTCACCATCTATTATTAAGCGTTTCTTTGAATCGCTTTCTGAGTCTCAATTCACAGGCAGGCGGTGTGAAAATACAGATCTGCGGTGATAAATGTCTTAAGCACTTTCTGTTTCTTCGCTTTTACTCATGCAAATGCCACCATAATGGTTTCAGTTCAATGCAGCGTGCTACTGAAAGGTAGATCAAACCACTTAGGTGCCACATCACATTTTTGAATTATTTATGGATGAGCCGCTTGTCTCATCACAGAGAATATACTGATTCAGTGTGCCAAAGGCTACAGGGAACACAGCTGGAAAATCAGAATGCTTGTGATTAAAAAGGATATTTAAAAAGGATTACTCCCAAAGATATGTTCATTCAAATTTTTTTGAGCCAGAGATGCTTTGTATATATAGTATGATTAATGTACTATACATATATGTACAGTGTATACACTTAGCTGTACCTAAAAAACTGCCAACTAACTAAAACTACTACAGTCTAACCCAATAGCCATGCTCCATTTGTGAAGGTTACAATGTTAAGATTTTATTTAAATTGTTTGAGAGCACTGTTTAGTCAGAGGTATGATCATTTTGAAGGATGTAGTTCATGGTGCTCTTGAATTGTGTTGCATTATGCAGAGAAGTGTTTCTCTTATTTGGCCTACCTGCACTGATATATAGTAAATGGGACTGACAAAGTAATAACCCCCGCCCTTCTTATGCAATACAGTTCAGCTTCAGTGTAAATTGCAGCCTTCAAACTGACAATAAATATAAATAACTCCTCTCTCCAACAGTTTCAACAAGAACTGATTATTATTGCTGTCATGACTGATGTGGTAGAGAGCATTAGTTTTAAGTAGATAGATAGATAGATAGATAGATAGATAGATAGATAGATAGATAGATAGATAGATAGATGATAAAGTTAGTAAACAAAGTAACAGATGATGTTTCTATAAATGCATGATGATAGTATAGTGTCATATAGTGCTCACAATCTACACTTAATAACCTATAATGGTAAAGTAATTTATGATGATGTGGGTTAGGGTTAAGTATAGTGAACTGAAATTTCTCATTTACAAAAGCATCCGGTCCCTAATTCAGCTCTGTAGGAGCCACTTGGGCAGAAATTACAGCTCTGAGTCTTCTTGGCTAAGTCTCTTGAGCTCTGTACACTTGGAATTGGGCAGTTTATCTCATTCTTCCTGGCAGAGCTTCTCAGGCTCTGTTGGATTGTATTGGGAAGCGTCTGTGAACTGCTGTCTCTGGGTCCCTCCACAGATGTTCTATGGGGTTTAAACTCCAAGCAGGCTGCCATAAAGTCATAATTGATGGAGTCTTCCATCCTTGCAGAGGACTTCAGAACTTCTACAGGACGCAGAATTAGGTCCCAAGTTCCAAGTAACCAAGGCCCATAGACAGTGTGGCCATACAATAAGTGGCAGGAAGACTCCTAGTCCTAGTCCAAACGTCTTATATCTATCCTTCAATGTACCACATGTGGACTGGAGTCAAGATGTAGGCACAGCTCAAGGCTAATTAAAACAAATAGGGTGTGCCTGACCACAGTTTAGATTGACACAGCAAATAGTCTGAATACTTGTGTAAATTTTTTAGTTGAAAATATTTTTTCTCTATGTCAACCTAGGTTATTGTGTGTAGACCTGTGGGATGAGAACAGTTTCTTCCTCTCAACAGCTGTTATCGACAATCGATTCCAATTCAACATCCTTCCTGCATTACTTCATCAGGAATGTGAAACCAGTGCTGAATGTCAGGGAAGAAGACAAACAGCAGTGGTTATTCATGAATGGAGCAATTGTGATGACTTTAGTGCAAGTCATACTGAGGACAGGGGTGAAGGAGAGGTCAGAGCTTACCCAACCAATCCCAAATTCTGTGCAGTAATTATGAAGTGCAAATGGAGCACAAATTTTGAAACGCTTCCTAATTTATTTTTGTGGTTAAGTGTTTTTTCTTTCATAGAACGTGCTATCCCTCAACAAGCATTCAGGTAGCATGGTTATCCAAAAACCAGCTACCGGGGTTGTCAGTGGGACAGGAGGTGGAAAGACAGGAGCTAACTCTCATCCTGTACTCCTCTGCAGTCTGAGCTACCAGAGAGGCTTAATAATATCCCAGAGGCACAGATGAAACACTTTCTCCACACTGGTTGTTTACTGAGGAGAGTGTTTGAAGTTGAGCTCAAGATGTCTTCATTTCTGTACCAGAGGAATGTTCCAAGGGGAGAAATTGTTATTCAGATAGGGAGTAAAGGGGGAAAACTGTGAAGGGGGAGGGATGAGTGTGTGTGTGTGTGTGTGTGTGTATGCTGCTTTCTGCGCCTGTGTTACATATAACTCAAGACAGGATATTGCAAGTAGTCTCATCTGCCACATTCATATTTTCATTGTGTGATATCTTAAAAATCTACTGAACAGTACTGAACAGGGAGCCCAAAAACCCCTTCAAATTAAGAAATGCCTGCTGTTGGCACCAGCAGGACCATTATTTATTCATATAACTCAGCCTGCTCTGCACAACTGCACCACACAAGTCCCACTGTTTGGAATGGAAGCCCTAAATGTTCATTCCTCTTTCTACTGGCCTCTGTCAATGGTGGGATGTTGGATTATTGATCTGTCTGTGTGGAACAATGACATTTAACTTTTCTAGGTTGAAATGAAAATGTGTGTGTGAAAAAGTGGCATGTCTTCTACTAATCCCAAAGATCAATCTTTAAAAACACACAAGAAATATAAAGTTCCAGCAATGGATGTAAATATTTTTATATAACCCTAACCCTAATTCCTAACCACATTGCAACTGATGCACTAAATAAAAAGCTTTGCCAAAAGAAAGTAATTCATTTAACCTGCTTCACAAAGGTTTGCAATTCGGGGCGAGCACCGAAGTCTTTACTGCATGTTGAGCAACAGATCTGAGCTTTAACGCCTAATAGAAATGATGAGACATGGTCTGGAAACGTGGAGGTGCGCTCTAGTAACTGGTTGTTGAAAATCACTGATCTGACGCCGAGCACAGTAATTATTAATGGACACACAGAAACAATAAACAAAGGCAATCCAAGAATAAGACATCACAAATACCCTTCACATGCATGTTATTAAATGTAGCATTAGTTATATTAATGGTTATGTATCAATTTTTTGAAACCAACCCCCAAACTCATTATTTTTTGTGCTGGGTTATGGGTTAGGTGCCTCTGTTGTTGTTGTTGTCTCATCCATAATTTGAACACTAGTTCTGTAAGCCATGAGGATTAATTATATAGGATTAATAATAGTAAGTAATTATTTTACAATTTTTTATGTTACCTCTCATACATACAATTTACGAGGTTGCCTATCTGATTATCCGACTGCTTGTGTATCGTTCCTTGTGCACCCACCACTGTTTTTCAAGATGTGAAGAATGAAACCAATGTGTATGACCTCAAATCTTGCCCTAAAAGTTTCCCTTCTGACTTTTCACATCGAGCAATGCTGTGGAGCCGCTTTTCAGTTTTGTCTTGTGCACATGCATGAGCATACACGTGGGTGTGCATGTGGGCGACGTGATGCTCAGACCTGCCTGAGGTTTCACACTATTCCATTGGGAACAGTTGGCAGGATCAACAGGCGGCCACAAAAATGCAGCCATGCACCAATGAAGGCAGGGACATAAGACTGCTAGTGAGGGAAACATGGATGCAAACAATGTATTACTGTGACCCAAATACTGTACATACTTCATACTAATAAAAAGAATCCTGATTTGAATTTTGAGTAGTTTTAAAAACTCAACTTACACAGTGTTTTTCACAGGGCAGCAATAAACTAAATCATAAGAGAAAAATAAACTAAATGCAGTTTTGTAAATGAAAAAGAAAGAAATGAAATGGGATGAAAATTTAAATAAATGAAAACAAAAGAAAAAAAACATCAACATGGCGTACAGTTTCAGCAGTTAGTATTCAAAAATATTAACATAGCTACCCACCACAAGAAATGGTACATTACATGTGACATCAGATGACTGGTGTGCATTAACAGCACTTGCACACTTTCTTACACTTTTTTGGTATATATATATACACTCTCCACAAACTAAAACACCTGCTCAGAATCAGGATGTTATATTCATTTGGGACACAGGTTTCAAACCCTGAAGAAAAAGCCTTGTTAATGTTTTATGAGCAAGAAAATACATTCAGCGTGTTTGTCAGAGCTCAAGGATACACGCAGTGCATTTTAATGAGTTAACACCTAATGCAATAAATAAATAAATAAATAACCTTCCCCACAAGAAAATCCTTGGGGCACCTTTAAACCAATCAAAAAAGCTCAAAGTCAGGGCCACAAGATCAAGGATATCAATAACTTGCGTGTAGTCGAGCTTTGCTGCTGCCCAACAGTATTACCAGCAATGATCGTTCAAAAATGTCTCCTTGCAGGCAAAGAGCTGTCCTGGATACCTGAATGAAGAGAAGAATGGCATTTAAAGGAAAGAGGTAAAAATTAAAGCTAGTGTTATATAGAGCAGTTAGCTTATGTTACCAGTGGCTGGGCTCTGTCTTACTTTCTACATCTGAGTTTTAAACGTAAAGGTCAGTTTACTCATCATGGTTAGTGCTATTTATCTGAACAATGTCCTCTGTGACTTTGGAGGTATGGCTTGGAGGTGAGAAATATTTGGGCATTTCTATGAAAGATTCTGCCAAGTTTCATCATGGGAAATGTTGCATATGGGTTTTTGCAGGTTGACCCATTCTCGGGACTACGCAAATTACTCATTTTGACCTTTTTTGTCTCTTCTGAGTCCATCAACTATACAGGAGTGATATACTGAATCACTTTCGCCCATTTTAGGTCATTAGGATTGTTAAGTGAAGCTCATTCTTTTCTGGTTCCATTGCCCAGTCTCCACCGGCAGCACTGGGACCAACTCAGAACTGCATAACAGCTCTCATTTCTCATAATAACTGTGTAAAATAATAACTCATTAACAAAATCTTTTGTGTATCATGCATCCAATGTGCAGTGATACTTTTACAGATCATTGTTGACAGATGTTCATGCACTGTATTTTGCCTGCAAATGTCACTTGTCATAATGTTACAATAAGAAAAACTCTAAAATAAAGTAACATTATGCAGCTGCACACTGAGCTTAAATGAACAAACACAGGGCGCTCTGTCAGTGCTGATCTGACAAAATAAATTAATCAGTCTGTGGCATCCGCTCTCCCCTGCCCAGAGGCCTGTTTCCAATTAGTCCCATCAGCCTAACTTTTGTTATCTCATTCACCTGTATTTCCACATTCATTAGTCAGGTTAGTTCAGCTCCAGCCGTGGCACAGCACAGCCATTCTGTGCCTGTTAACGGTTCAGTATATGAAGTAAAGCTAGACTCATGAGATGTAATAAACTTCTGACCCCCCGCACACATGCATACCTCTGTGAAGCCAGCTGGCTAGCCCACTGCAGACAGCATGGGACTGTTTTTATCTCATTGGTGTTGCTAGACTCATCACCGGCCTACAGGTCGACCGGCCCACAGGGAAAACTCCCACTACTCCAGATGGCCAGTTTGCCACCGGGCCTGACTAATTACAGTATCTGCTGTGTGCAGATAGTTAAAAAGGACATTGATCTGGCATAGTAATTTGCTGGATCAAAATGGGATGATTAGCATGGCAACACAGAAGGGTTACATTCCAAAATGAGCAATGGATATTTTTTCTTATTCAAGGCCTGGTCCACATAGTTCTTTAAATGTCTGGTTCATGTAAAATCACATTTTCTCACTTTCCTCTAATGGCATCTTGCTGTATAATATTTACCGTAATTGGGACACTTTCAAATGTCCCAATTACTCTGGATAATTCAATAAAACACACTGTCAACAGTTTTTATAGGGACTATTTCCAGAAGTGGGACAGTGTAAAGGGCTGACTCACCACTGTGAACTATACCCTTGGGAAGAATGGCCTGTTCTGGCCATCCATAGGTTCTGTCATTGGTGCACCTTTTATATATATAACACAATTCTGGGTTTCCTCCCATATTACCTTTGCATCTGCATAACACAAAAAATTGCTAGACAATACTAATTCTTTTGGGTTGGTTTTTGTTTTTTTGTTTTTTTTTGGGGGGGGGTTCTGTCCCAAATGCTCAGACAGAAATCAGAAAGAGGAATATTGTGTATTCCACATCTTCTGCATGGAACATTAAATGCTTTTAAATCCAAGATGAAAGAACAAGAGGCATATTTCTGTTGATGTCGTTTTTAATTTGCCTGATTACAAAGCTAAAACCTTGAAATGCAAGTTCCTTATAATTGTTTTTGTAGTTCTTTTAAATTTTTTCTCCCATTGTATTTTCTGTCCACAGCTTTATTTTTACTCATGCTGCCTGACTCAGCCAGTCCTGAGGTTTGCCTTTGAAATGGCAAGTTTGGTCTCAGAGCAAGCTCAACAGATCTAGCATCAAGTTCCAATACTACAAGCCCCAAGTCCATGACAAGAATAAAAAGTCCCATGTCATGTCCAACAGGGAGCCTACCAAATCAGAACCAATGAGTCCCATGTCATATCTGAGTCACCCCAACACTCCAAGTTAAGCTAATCAAGTGCAAAATGAAGTCCCAGAAGGAATACATCAAATCCATGCCCAAGTTAGTTGAGACCAGCAAGCCCAACAAATCAAACTCAAGAACAAGGTAAGTCCTAAACTTACTGTTTCAAACAGTGTAGTAAATTTCTATGATTCCATTCCAAACTTTTCAAACATTTAATTAAAAATTACATTTTTCATCATTAACAATGTGTTTCATTACAGTTTTAGTAAGCTCTTTTTGATTTAGATTGCTTCACCAGTTCTGCAGACTGGTTACCAGGACTGCTCCAGCACCAGCCCCATTTTTGCTCAAATAAGCACTAATAAAGATAGCCATCAAAGCAAAAAAGCACAGTGCCTTCGCTATCTCTGGAGGGATTGAATGCGATCAGCACAGTCCTGCAGAGAAGGGTTTCTTCTCACCGCATTGTGCATTGCCAGCCATGTGGTGCTAACAAGCAGCATGTCTTCTGAGAACAGAGTGATGGGCTGTGTTTGGGTTTTTTTTAACCGAGGGGATGAGACGGAGGTCATTGTCAAGAGTGGCCTCTGTGGTGTCGCTCAGAGCACAAGGCATCCTTGCAGCCTCTCCGACAGGACTGGGGGGCCACTGATTAAAGACAACAAGAAAAGCTGGATACAGGAGGGGATGAGAGAGGCAGTCAAACTGTCAGTGCGGTCATAAAATAACTACTGCCGAGGCAAAGGACACCACTCACTCACTGACAGCTCTCTCCGTCTCTCTCCCCTTGAGGTGAGCTGAAGGAGAGCGGTGGCCTCCGAGCGCCGCTTCGTACGTGGGCACTGACACATTGAATATTCTCACTTTACATCCAGTTCGTCTCAAACAGCTGAAACAAAGTGAGCAGCTCCTTTTAAAAGGTAAAAGGTCAGCCACTGAGCAACAACACTGCTCGGCATGTCGCTTGTTGGAGAGATTTTGATATTATGAACATTGAACATAAAAATGTAATGATAAACTCAAAGTCAGTGAAATAATAGTTGAGCTGCTAAATTTCTCTTTTTACCATCGTTCCATAGAGTTGTTGTCACTCATCACTAATCTTTTCACAAAAAATTAACACACATTTGAATTTTTCAGAGTCTGATTTTCTGATTTCCTCTCATTCCATTTTTTAAAATTTATTTTGGGTATTTGGCTAAATCTAATTTGACTTGATTTGACATTCAGAAATTGCTTGTGGCTGTCTGGCAATTGTGTTTGTTTGTTTTGGGGCTCAGGCTGTTTTTTTTATTTCAGAATACCAAAGTTTGATCACAGTATTTGCTGGTGTTCTTGATGAACTACTAAAACGTGATGCAATGTTACAGATTAAACTACCCAACAGAACATTAATACTGAATTTATATTGGAGAAAAATACTTCTGGATGGTAGGTTTCCCTTTGAATATGTTATTTTTATTAGATAATCCATGCTATACCCTGGCTCCCCAGCGGGGATGATAAAAGCTCAAAAAGTCAAGTCAGGAACCGGCTGCTGTTACTGTGGGTGTCTAATATTACCAATTGGTTAACATTTCAGTCAGGGGTGCACCAGTTTACTGGTGGCAACGGGTACTGTGCATGTATGTATGAGAGGCCAGTAGTTTTGATAGAACATCAGTATTTAACACCTTAGGAATGAGAAACAGTTGAAATTAGAGTCTGTAATAAGAGTTTGTAGTTTGTCTTGGTCATTTAATGAACTGGCATATGTTGGGGAATGCTGATAATGCTGACATGATATACTGTATATACTCCATCATTCTTTTAGCCACTGCATTATGTGATATCCAGGTGGTGCAGCAGTTAGCGCTGTCACCTCACAGCAAGGTTCTGGGTTTGAACCTTTGACCGGGGCCTCTCTGTGTGGAGTTTGCATGTTGTCACTGCGCCTTGTGTGTCTCCTTTCCTTCCTCTATGCAGGTTATGTTAATTGGTGACTCCAAATTACCCATAGGTGTGACTGTGAGTGTGACTGGTTGTTTGTCTATCGCTAGCCTTAAACTTAAAGAAACCCTCAAAGGACAAGCAATCGCTAATGAATGGATTATGTTATTCATGATGGATATTTGTGAAATAAAAAAGACACACAAGAAAATGTTGAAAATATGTTGAATCAGACACTTTTCTTTTTAAACAGAGCTAGATGGCATGACCCCACTTGAGACTCTCTAATGGTCCAAACATGTGATATCCTTCTGCAGTAATGAGAGGCTGTCATATTGTTTGAGTGCAGACTGATCCTGAAAGCATTCCAAGGCATTCATCATTCCTTTCACACCCTCCTCCATGCAGCTCCCTCCAAAACACATAGCACGACATCCACACAGCATGACTCTTCCATTACACCATGTAAGCAATTATTAAGAAAGGCAAATATCTTTACTTTTTGAAAGGTCTGTCCAGGTTGGGGCAGGAGTTTTCAAAGTGCCCCTTTTGCCAGATCCATCCTCTAACAGGTTAATGTCATTCAATCTGAGGGGATTTATCAACACTTCTCGCCTTTTGTTCTGAGACGTGTCCCTTCAATACATATAGAGGGACTCCAGAGAGAGAATAGCTGCTTTTTGAGCTTCAGCCAGCGTCAGATGAGATGATTGATGGATGCAAGTCTGTGCTGGGAATACCAATGGTAGGTTTTGATTCCCGCTCCCTTTGAGAAAAAAAAGGGGGGGGCTTTAGCTTTCATGACAGAGGAGTTACAGAGGGAGCTCTGTGCAGAGATGGACACAGAGGAAGACACTAATGCCAGACCTGAGAACATACAACCCAGTTGTTTGCATGTACATCCCTATAAATCATATCCACATTAATGCCAAAGCACACAACAGTGCTGTACTTTTTTGTCAAACCAAAACATCTGTGTTCATTTAATAGTTACTTTAAAAGTCATGATATAGATTGTTCTGCTGCAAGCGTCTCTTTTTCTCTCAGTAAATGCTTACAGAGGGAGCAATATATCAGAAGTAGGTGGATTAATGGTGATAAATAGGTAGATAAATTAATTGCTAAGTGTCATCCTATGGTTTGCCTTTTAAAACAACTCAACATGTCCACTGTGTTGTCCATGTGGTAAATCCAGCAAAGATAAAGCAGGAAAACAGGAAGTGTTGAGCTTAATTAGCAGTGGTTAAACAGCAAACAAAATAATGGCAAAGAGGATGCAAATTAACCTGATGAAATACACTGTCCCACCAGTGGGACACTTTGGCCTAGCTTTGCTGCTTTAGGTGTATTTCGGTCTGTGCCAGACTTAATCTTCACACAACCTTGACAAATTATACACTGTTTGAAAGCTGTGAGTCTCACAATTTTATTTGTGCAAAGGATTTTACGGATCCATACTTGTGTCTATGGCTACAAAGTGTTTTCCACACACACACAGTATTCAGACCATGAGACATTTATACCATATTTGTGCCTCTGTAGCTTTGGTTCAGTATCTCATCCTGACTTTTTCACAGGATTGGGGTATAGCAGGCTAACCGTTTTTTGGCTTGTTCGCAAAAATGGGTTTGTGTTGTAAGAGGTTACAGTAGAGAAACCGAGGGCAGCAGAGTGCTGACTATGACACCGCTGTGTTGATTTAGTGATGGAATTAGCACTGTGGAAGTGTACTTCATACTGACAATAGGGAAGCATGGAGGGAGTTTTGACCTTGTTCTCCAGTTTGAACAGGGGAAATTAGAAATAAAGGCCTCTTTCTAAGATAAGGCTGCTCCCAATAAAAGCTGGGCTCACTCTGCTGTTCAGGTGAATAAAGATTGTTTAAATGCCTTGTTCTGTAAGTCTTTTGTCCTTGCTGGCTATGGATCCACTTGCCAGCAGCATTGAGCATGCTTGAGGCAATATCGAGGAGCATGCCGACATTGTCACACCAGTTCAATGCCCCGATAATTGACTCAAACAAGGTGACAGCAGCGTGTGCAAACGTGTGCTTTGTCACTGTAAAGTCACTGCTGGCGTGAAACTGTGAAACAGAGCCCGATTTTGCATCAGGGCCTACACCAGCTTTTTTCAATCATCCCTCCATTTACCCGCTGTGCCCAAACTCCAGCATTGAGAAGCAGGGAAGAAAAAAAAATTGATAGGCTGTGTCCCACTCTACCCAGCATGGCCAGTGGAGAGACTTGCGGGGCCACTCAATACTGTGAAACGGCTCCATTTAGCAGTGACGTGCCTATGAGACAGAGCCTCCAGAGTGAGTGGAGGGGGAGAGGAGGGGGTTTCCTGAGATGCTTGCCTCTGACAGAGATGGATGGTCTGAGGCTCCACAGCCAGCAAGGACAAAGGGACACCCAGCCTCGCTGGCCTCCTCCGTCCGCCCGCCCAGAACCACCACTTTCTCTCATGGGATCCTGAGTGGAGGTGAAAATGAAATTGCAGCAGCGCGGGGAACTGGTGGAGTAAAGAAAAGAAGGAGGAGGAGGAGGAGTAGGAGGAGGGGCGTGGAGGAGCCCGAGCATTTTGCTGATGAAGTCGTGTCTGGTTTTCTGACACTGTGCGTTTTGTCACCACATATCGGACCAACTGAATAATTCATCACAGGAGATCCAGTAGAGCAAGTCTGGAGCTGTCCATTACACGTTTCTCTCAGTGGCTGATGGGAGAGGAGCTGCTGAGCGACGCTCCCCTGCTTTCTTTGATCTTTAACCTAGTAGCGCAGGAGGGAGGATTGGCTTGGCTATCTGGAAGGAGCTGGAAGACAGTTCCACAATTCATCCTATTTTCATGTAATGCTGCTTATTTTTTGTTATGTTTATTTATTTACATATTCTCTTCTGTCTGGGGAAGAAAACAGGACTCAAGCATCTCTCAACATCTTTGAAGTTAATATTATCCTATTTATCACTTGATGAAACAACAAATTACCCATAAACCCTCACACAGTTTGTTCTTTGAAGTGTCCTCCTTTAGCAGAACTTCCCTCAGAAACAAAGTCTCCTGGCATTTGTACGAAACTTTTATTTCACAGACCCAGATTAGTAAGAACATGTAGGTTGGCTGTGGCCAATAATCACCATCACCTCCCACTGAAGTTATGGCACATTTGAAACAACACACAGACAAGAATCTTTTGAAAGGACACAAACAACACTTTGGCACATTTTTTTATCACAGTAACCAGTGTAATAAATGTCGTCAGACTTCTGCAAAGAAACCTCAGAGGAGGACTGCCAAAGCACTCCTCCTCTCTTCTTTCAATGTGAGCAACTGCAGTCTGTATTGTCTGCATGTAACAATAAGAGTTCTTTTTAAAAACACAACACGTATGTGTGATGTCTGGTGTTATGCTCAACAGTCTTTAGGCTTTTTAAGCCAGCACACATACACTGAGTTTGCTTTGGTTTGATATTTACTTTAATATTCTGCCCCAATAAAGATATTTTTATATATTTTTATATTTAATCTGTAATGAATAATGAAAAATGGTTCGATTTTTTTCCTTCGTTATTTAAATTCTGACTTCTAATGAGTGAATTTTAATTGATTTTTACTTGTCTTTTCTTAAGCAGCAACACAGTCCATTTCCTAAACTACTGTACACTTTATCTTCTACAATATGTTTTTAAGGCAATACTGTATGCACAGAATTTAAAATAGTTCTGAGAATGTTAAACAGAAAACAGTAATACAGAAAGTGTTAATTTAAAAAAAAAAGGATTTCCTGCCTCAGAGGAATAGCTTATATTGACTATTAACTTTATAACGTTATACATTATATACAGATTATTTAACCTCAAAAGTGGCATAGACTAAAACTGTTTTTAAAAAATACAAGTACAGCATTGTACCACCTGGGAAAAAGCTAAATTCAGCTTTCTTCCCTTTAAAAATAAACAGACAGAAAACAAATGTCTTCCCTCTCTAACAAAATGGCTCCGTTAAAATCAAGATTAAGCCTGGTATTTCAAATTTATGTATACTTGAATACGTTTTTATGTTAAGGTAAAAACCACACCAAGCTGTATGACTTCCTTAATTCAGAAGCAGGTGCTGCTTGTTTATATTTTTCCCTCTGTTGGTCCCCCCCATATTTCAACTTAGCTACTGCCTCATTTATGTGGGATAACAAACTCAGTTAACGTATATATATATTATTATTTACTTTACAGATAGGATAAAAATCAACCAAAAGAAAGATCAGATGATATTTTCTTCTGCTCTGCTAAGATAGGGTATGTGTCTTTTTGCAGAACAACTTGAGTTACACATAGATGAAGAAATAGGAAAGTAGTGGTAGAAGTAATTTTTTAAAATAAAATGGTAATATGTCATTATCTGGTACTCTGCTAAGGTAGGCTGGATGTTATCATATTTTTCATAAGGAAAAACAAATGTAACAATATTTTGATCAAATATAGCATGGCATGTGTTTTCTTTGTAGAGTAATAGCTAAGGTGCTACAACAAAACCAAACCAAACCAAAACAATAATGACAAACACTGTATTACCACATTGTTCCAACCACATCCCTCCCATGTTTGGGAGCTGTTTCTCCCCTTTGAACATTGTCACATATTCATAAAAGCTGTTCCACTGTCAGTGCTAGACTCAAATAAAATAAAGGTAATGTCACCCTGAGACCCAACCTTATTAAAAAATAATAGTGATCATCCAGAGACACAGAGAAACAAGCTGGCGACCCCTCTGAATTCTGACTCATCGTCAGAGAAATGCTGCTCTGCGGATACCTTAATTAGCCACTTGCCTTTGGAAAATATTAAGATGGGTCTCCACCTGGGTCTTTCTGTTGTCTTTTAGTCTTCCAGACCTTTTATTTAGAAAAAGATTGCAAAAAAAAGTAAGAAGACAAAAGTAGTGAAGTCATTTTGAACACTAATCCTTATTTAGAATGTTCACCTTTGAAGAAGTGTAATTTAAGCAAACTTACATATCTGCATCTCAATTAAGTTGAAATAGGGTTCATATTTCCCAATGAGTGCCACATAATAAATCTGACCATGTCAGCCATGTAATGGCTTTGAAAAAGAAACTGAAGGCTGGAACTGGAAAGCGGAGCAGGAATGGACTTTTTATATCACCCTCCAATAATTTGGGAACAAGCACACCCATAAAATTATGAATAATGTGAGATGTGATTTTCCTCACTATTAGACATTTCACATTGCATGGCCTGTTAAAGCCAATGGCTTGTGCAGGAGTAAATGTACTGTGCTCCACCATGTGTCATCCATCTCCTCCAGGCCTTGCAAGTTTGTATGCCAGCTGTCCACAAATCTCCCCACGTCACACTCCATCATTTGTCACTTCTCCCCAGTAAAAGGCAGTCGAACGGCATCACGTGGGTCACGGTGTCAGCCAAGATCACGCTGCCTGTGTATGAGCGGTGTCCCTGCTCACGACAGGTCACCCAACTGGATATTTCCCAGCGGTGAGCTTCAGAGTCAGGCACACGGCTCCCTGCCATCGAGAGCCATTTCGCAGAGGGCAGACGGAGTGACCTCCAGTTGGATGGCCAGGTGTTTTGATAAAGCCCGCAGGGGGATGAGCAGAGGCTCCCCTCCGCTCCTTCTCCACAGCGAATACACGCTTGCTGCAGTGCACGCCTTCCTCTCCCAGAGGTAAGTGCACGTCTGCTGCGGGGTCACGTGAGTGATCAAAGACACAGCGGGGCGGCCCAGAGCCACCGGTGTCTTCTGACTGCAGGCTCGGTGATGGAAAGCAGAGCCAACAGGTGGGCAACAGACAGAGTGGGGATAAAAAGAGCTTTGTCTGAAAACAAGATGGAAGCATGCAAGGGGGCCCGAGGGAGAATGCAGAAAGGAGAGGAAGGGGAGGAAAAGGCAGCAGGAAATCATCCAAAAACAGACTTTTTTTAAACAAAGAAAGCAGTTAAGATAAGAGGTGTGCATCTTTGTAAATGATACAATAAACAGCTGTAAAAGAGGTATACAGCTCAAACAAGCCTGTCTCAACAAGCCGAGCCCATCAATGTTAGCTTGCTCCAGAGCATCTACAGACAGTCCGAAACAAAAGGCAGGTATTTAATTTATTAATTAATTTCTTTAAGGGTAAAGGAGGAGGAGGAGGAGGAAGGCACTGTCTCAGGTATAATGAGGAAGCCCATCAAATTGTATGCAGGAATAATTTCGCTCCCATTCAAATCTGAAAAGATTTGATCTAATTGATTATATAGAAGTGATTTGTGTCTCCCATTCATACGCCCGCGGAACCTGATATGAAACACAAATGAAACAAATGCTCCACACAAATTATTTTAATTCGCCTCGTTGCCGGAGGTACAGGCTGAGATGGAGGCAGAGAGAACTCTGAATGACTTCCAGTGTTTTAAGAGCTATTCAAACTCTTTTACCTGTGACTCTACATCGCATGAGAAGAAAAAGAAGGGCAATGAGAAAAATAGTCTTTATTGCCATATTATGCACTTTATGCACAGTAAATGACATCATCAAATTTAAGCTCTTTGGATTTCAAAAATAGATACTGTGTCCCAAATCAGAGTTAACATTAAATACTACTACTAATAATAATACTACTACTAATAATAATAACAATAATGCTAATAATATGTAAATAACACAGTGTAGGCTTGGCCATTGTTTTAATCTTGCCTTATTTCCATATTGGAGAATAGTATGGAAGACAAAAGGCCTAAAGGTGTTAACCTGGGGGAAGGGTTGACATTAAATCTAAATATAGAATATATTATAATCTAAAGAATGTTCCCAACACATGATGGAATTTAGGTCATACTTTCTATAATATTTGGGTGTGACATATGGAGGATACTATTCAGCGTGAACTGTTTGTACTAAACGACATGACAACTGGTTGGAGATAGCAAACACATGTTCAGATTTGGGTCAACAGTGATTTGTTTTGCCTGTTTATCCCCTCTGTCTGTGTGAGTTTAGATGCACCAAGATGGAGGGAAACAACTCGACGTGATATGTGGATTCTTATTTCAGTGTTAAACAGACACGCAGGATTTGATGTATTTTTATCATCACCACATTTACTCGTGTCTATAGCTCTGCTGATTGAAACAAATCTGGGTTACGGTGTTTTCTTTCATACAGATAATTGTCACAGATCAGACCTGTTTGTGTTCCATCATATGGTTCTTCAGGTCAGCCTTGGAAGTGAAGAGCTGGCTCCAGCTGCTCTGAGGGGAGATGGCTCAGCCTCCCATGCAATTAATAACTTATATCACAGTAAGCAATAAATGAAAATGAAATGTGTGTCAGATTTTTCACCACTGTGGTAGTGTACGCAAGCCATTGTACTGGGCAAGGGACATACTGCCACTCCCAGAATATCCATTTCTATTTAGAGTGATGCTAAAACTGCTGGTGGGCAGGAAGGGCTGGAGAGCAGCAATGAGACTGCTGTGAGCAAAACCCTGAAGCTGAGACTCACTGGAGTGGAGAGAAAAGCACAGGCTCACTGTTGTCCGACCACATTTGGAAAAAAAACAAAACAAACCAAAACAAGAATTTATAACTGCATACGACAGATTGCACAATTGCACAGTTTTGTTCCAAATCATTATCTCGCTGGAAGTCATGAAAATCTTTGAAATTCCACAAATTGGTCTGCTTTGGGGCCAGCTGGATGAATACAGCTCCAGCTGACTGATGCAACTTGTAGAACAGAGTAGGGCAATAGACTAATGAACATCGCTACATGAAAATGGTCTTCAGTCCAGCTCTTGGAAACACAAAAATGCTTAACTGCCTGTGTGCGACTGGGTTCCTTTAGCACTGGACCAAGCCCCCCACTTGCGCAAACCCAGTCATCTGGTACCTGCAAACTACTGCTGTATAATGTTCCTATTAATACACACAATTCTGAGACTTAATACTGGTATAATTTAGAAGTTGGAAAAATAAAAAAGGAGTCAGTACATTAAAGCAGGAAACCCACCCAAGAACTGCTACTAACTGCAAGTTAAACCACTAGTGAACCTAAGACAAACACAGGTTCCCACCTCCTCTTCTCACACTCTCAGTGTATTGTGTTAATATTTGCTAGCAATCAGTCCTTTGTTATTACTTGATTTTGCATGATTATTATTAAATAAATGCACCACATAACACAATATGTACTGATACCATGAAGATGAACCTTGATGTTGAATGGATGGGTACCTGAGGTTACATGAGAATGTAGCTGTATGCAATGTGTTCAGTAGTATTTACAAAAAGGTGCATCATTAATTGAACTACAACAATATAATTGCTACATCAAGTTGGTAACATGGAGTCTCTGGGGCCCCCTGAAGGTCTGGGGCTTTGGCTGACCATACTGTTACCTCACATTAATATGCCAAAGAACAATGAGCAAAAAGAAGATATTTATATATTGGTTATTTATAATAAATATTCAAAGGGTTAGGGTTAGGGCTGTGACTGTGACTATACGGTAAAAATACAGATCTACTACACAAGTAATGAGTTTGTTTGAAAAACCTTGGCATTTACCATGCATGAGGATTCAAGTATCAAAGTAGATTATGGGAAATGTAGGAGATAATGTTTTTGAAGCATCATAATGCATAGTAAATATAAGCATATCTCACTCCACAAGTCACCAGTGGATGTACTTTAACTAGATCCTGGGACATCTAGACTGTATGTTCCTCCCTACTCCACTTATGTAGTTAGACATGGCCCACTTTCCCTTTTATCCCTTTTATAAATCCACTGCCACACATGTATGGAGAACTAAGTGTAAGTGTAAATAATGAAAATAATGATAACATATGACTGAAGCTCAATTAGACATAAGGCATGAAAGAAAAGGGGAAGACAGACGTGTTATCTGCAGGCAACAAATGGATCATGCGGCTGTTGTGAGGCTGCACCCTGTCAAAGTGGCGGTGGCTGATGGATGAAGAGTCAGGTCTGCAAGACACCGGCCCTGCTGGGGACCCACGGGTTCAGGGCATCTGCCGAGCACGAAAAAAGGAAAGCTGGCACACAACATCCCCTTCCCCCTCCTGGGGCTCTCCAGAGCGCGCAGAGCCAGATACTGGCTGGTGATGAATGCGAGCCATGACTGAGAGGAGAAGTCAAACTGCATCTGCCCCCGAGCCGCGCTCTTCTTACACCATCACAATAATACACCCACTTCCTCTCACTACAGTCCTTCAGGGATGCCACTGAAGAGCACAGGGTGGAATGCTACTGTCCAAATGTGTGGACAGCCAGCAGAAATACCAAAGAGCTTTCCCCTTGCCGTCAGCTTCTCCTCTGCAGACAAATGCTTTAACCCTTTTAATCCCACAGTGTTGAAGCTCAGTTTTCACTCTCTCTATTACAGCTTTGTGCCAATCGTCACTACAAGTCTTTTTACATACCTGAGGTGAAGGTTGAACTCCTTGCCAGGAGACATTTAAGAGTTTCTCCAGTGTGTGTGTGTGTGTGTGTGCCTGTGTGTGTGTGTGTATGTGCCTGTGTGTGTGGGCATGTGTGTGAGAGATAGAGCCATGGCATGAAAGATCTTTAGCTGAGTCATGTACTCCCCAGAGTAAGTTAACCTGTAGCACTAATAATGGTCTGCTTACTTGCTGATATACACATTTCCTATAACCTCTTCACAATAAAAGCATCCCTCCAGAGTGCAAGTGGAAAGCTTTTAAAGTGAAGTAGCCAGAAAGGTTTGGTTCGTATCAACATAAACCTAATACAGATCTTATATGATTGGAAGCAATCAATAAGCAGAGATTCAAGGAGAAGCTCCAAAAGTACTGGGTGCTGAACAGAGAGACTTTACAAACAGAGATTTCTTTCTGGTCTTCAGTACGGTTTAGCCACTGAGGACAAAGGAGGAGGCGGGGGGGGGGGGGGGGGTTGTCAGTTCTGCTGCCGAGCAGGACCACATCAGTGCGGCTTGGCACATCTATCCCCCTGCTGTGAGGATGTAGTGGAAAAACATGTCATGTCATCACGGGACAGCTAAAGCAGACCAATGCAGGCTGGTGGAAAAAGCCTTTTAGTCGCATGTCATAGCCCTCTCTCTCTCCCCATGTCTCCTGCCCACTTCCACACTGACTGCTAAATAAAAGCTGTCGCGCTGTGAACTTTGTCCAGAAAAAGGTTATTGAGTGTATTATTTTGTTCTTTTATTTTGGCACGACATTCCCTGATATTATATTTGATTATGCAAACATACCATGGAGTCAGTGAGCTGGCAGTATGGGACACCTTGTTCATCTGTGCAACATTTATCCTCTATGCATATTTTATGGCTAAATATGATCCAAGAGCTTAAATGCAAGATATATGGAATGCTTATATCCAGTTGTAATAAGTGGCATAATGAAAACAGCCATCAATAGAAAGAGCATGTTGCACTCATTCCAATATGGAATTTCCTAGAATTCCCTCCCATATAGGATGAATTTGCAGAGTACAATTTACATCCAGTGATAATATTCCCTGCCAGTGTAGGAAAGAGTGTCTCCTCTATGCATTCTGTTACAGACCAACAATTTAGCCACTGCAATGGGGTAAGGTGGCTGTTCTCACCATTATAAATAGAGCAAGGAGCTCAGACATCTGAAAGAAGCTCAGACTAGTTTGGGCTTCTGATTAGGGTGCCTCATTGTTGTCTTCCATCGGAGGGCCACAGGATGGACCCAGAACACATAGGGGAGACTATATGGCCTGGGAATTCATCAGGGTCTAACCCTACCCCTTAACTGCAGTGATTAAAATGGTAAATATTATAATCTTTGTCATTTGCTGATGTTTATGTTACACTCAAATGACATAACTAATAAGTAATAACAACAACAATAATAATACCCCATCCGGGTTATGCTACAGTGATGCTACAGTACACAGGCATGAGTCCCCTGTAGGACAGTGGTTATATTTCTCCTTGGAAACAAATAATCAGTCAGGATGTTCATTTTCACATGCAAGGAGAGTTTCAACTTCTTCATATTACATTTCGCTGTTTATTATTTGGGTCTTCAGATATACCACCTCTTCTACACCCATGCAAATCTGCAGTAGAGCAGGTTCACCCAGTTTAAACAGTTAACAACAGCCTTTTGAGCTACAGTTCAATGATAGAATGATCTATAATTGATGCTTCACGGCAAGTTTGCAGGTGAAAGAAATCCATATTTCTGCTGAAAGCTTGATGTTAAAGATGATGTCCTGGTTACTCCTGTTTCCATTATTCCAGGCAACAGCAGTACAATTTTTGAAGCTGTGAATAAGATCCACAAGCAACACAGCAGGTCAGTTGATTTGTTCCCTGCTTCTTCAAAAGCTGCTGCTATAGATTCACCTTGCGTGTATGATGTTTTCCCTGAGAAACAGCTGTGTGTGGGAGTCAACGTGGTCCTATTTGCATTGTTTAGCTGCTCCTCTGAAACTTCGGGCTCCACGGTGTTGTCTCCTTAGCAACGATGCAAGGTGAGCAACAAAAATCTATTGAATTTCCTCCAATGCAAGACAGATGGGGGGAGGGGTGGATTGGAGTTGCTAGCGGTGTCCAAAGTGCATGGAACATGAAATCAATATTACGCTTGGCAGAGAACTTTAGAAACTCCCTTTTTTTGCCTGTTGGCTCATCGGTCAGGGGGTCAACTCTCTTAGCATCCATCATGGGCGTCTGCGTCCAGCCGTGAGCCAAGCCATGCCCAAGACAAGCTGTAGCCCGGGGACAAGAAGGGGGAGGACTTGGGTGAGGTAGGGGAGGGCGGTAAATGAGCTCACCAGAGAGATGGGTCGCCTGTGCTAAATAATCACTCCTCTTCTGTTTGGTCGGGGGGGGGGGGTTGAATGCCGCCTTCAAAGGCTTGATTTCCATTGCAGTTGAAAAAGGCATGCTTGATTTCTCTAACCTCCCTCCTCAGGCCTCCTCTCTGAGCTCTAATTGCCTTCTCCCAAACATACACCTTTTGTTGTGCGCTGAAAAAACACCGCTCTCCATACAAATTGGTTGTTGGGAGCAGTAACACAGACGTTCTCCGAACCCATCCGATTAATTGCCTCATTCTTTAATGGACATAATTGTTGTCTTTACACAAGAAACCCTTGGACATACATTAGATAATGAATTGTGTTATAATTCATTAATCATTGGGAGGATAAGGATGTGGGAAGCGTAATTTCATGAACACTGTACTAAACAGTGCACTAAATAATTTGCCAAATCAGTTTCATTATGTATAGCTAATTGTATTGTTCTCATAAACACAGCAACTGGAAGGCAACAGAGGCGTAGTGGCATAAGTGGCAGCATCTTCTTTGCTGTTCACAAATGTGGTTAATTATGAAACTTCAAAATGCTATGGCATTGTTCAGCAATGTCAGAAGTGAGTGGGCCAAGAGTTAATCATTTAGAGATTGTGCGGAGATTGCTCTGAGGCTAATTTCTTTCCTTGCGGTTGGTGATTAATGCTTGGTCTGTGAGGTCATTGAAGATAAGGCCCCGACCACTCCGTTGGGCTCCCAGTGAAGATAATGCAGAGCAGACTTTATCAAGGGCACGGAGGCAAGGAGAGCACAGAATACTGGTTGGGTGGGGTGGGGTGGGGGGGCTCCCCATGCATATGGCTATAACGAGATATTATCACCCATCAAGCAGCACAATCAATTACCTCATCCCTGCAGGACTCCTCATGGTTGGAAAAGGGAAGACGGAGGGCACGATATGTCATAGGAAATCTTAAGGAATATTCTCAAACCGCTGACCTGCCTTTCCTTAGAGGTGCTTTGTGCAAATTTGGGAAAAATAAACCCAAAAGGCAGTGGCAGTAACATTTTGGTTTGCTTAAAACAAACTGCATTTTGGATGGTCAGCATGGAAACTAGGTTTTGGCAGCAAAGAAATCTACATGATTCAAGAACAATTTTGGTTAAAAGAATCTTGTTTGAGTATTGGTGGTAAATAGTATTTGAACAGTAGTCTTTCGTGTCAATATGGAGCAAAAATGTTAGCTGATCTACTAAGTAATGTTTGAGCAAAAGAACTAGGAGGAAGACAGTTTGACAAATATTTACTGCTGGTAAGATAGAAGGTACCAAGAGCAGTCTCATCTTCCCCTCACTATGGTTCAATGTGCAGAATAAGTGCTCAAATAGCATCTACATGCCCCTTTTCTCTGAGTTTAAGCAAAAACCTACATGGTTAAGGAACAACCATTGTTAAAAAAAAATGTTTGTTCGTGGGAAACCAGATGCGAACAGCAGTCTTTCATGTATGTGTGCCAATATGAAATTTCGTGGTTAAGGCTAAACTGAACCTTGTGGCCATGGCACTGTTGGGGTTGCTGCTGACCCTCTTTTTCTATGTAGGGTTTTCATCCAAAGTTGGATAAACAAAAAACAGGACTCCTTAGTGAGGGCCTCTGCAAGCTTCAAATATATTCTAAAAGCTGTATAGGTACAGAAACATCTTTGTTAAAGTTAGGGAAAGATCATGGCCATGGTAAAAAGAGAACAATTTTGACTATTCATAAGAAATCGAATGTGAATAGCACTCCCACAGTGTCCTATCACAAACATTTTATGTGCTCATTTGCCAAAGGTGTTGTTGTACAATGTGGAAATATAATAGATGATTGTGGTTGTGGGACAAATTCAAGAGAAAGCCACGCAGGCAGTTTTTCTGTACTGTGTTCGTGTTTGGCCACTTAAAACAGGTATAAACACACACGCGCAGGCCTTTTTTATTTCTGTGCAGCCTGCCAGATAGGTGCTGACATCTGATGGTTAAATGAGGTAAATTAATTTACAAGAGGCTCTCCTAACACAAATGCTGTGGATTGATGCAGGGCAAAAAGAGCAATCAGGCCCTGTGTTAGATTCTTTCAGGGTGACTGATTGCGTGCATGCCCCCCCTCAACCCAAAAACCACTTTGAGGTTAATCACAGAGGCCAAGGCAGCATCAGGCCAGAGCACAGTTTGAGGTAAGGCTTCCAGTGGTGAAAACAAAACAGGGAAATCCTTGGCAAATTATTCTCTGTTTCTTTTAAGCCATATATTTTACTTAATTACACACATTGTATATTCCAAATAGCTCCTCACATATTCAATACATATACATATACATAACTATATTATTGGTTGACAGAGGAGGAGCTTGAAATTTTTTAGAGGATAAGTTTAATCATATTCTATACTTTTCTTACTGTCAGCAAATACTTTTATGAAAACAAAAACTACTGTGTATCAAAAACCAGAATATATCTTATTCCTCTGTGCTATAAAGCTGCATTGTTATTCAAAAACTATTAAAAACACATCAGTGAGCCACATGGGTTTTGGATGACATGTAACTTCATTACTGTGAACTGTGTGACTCAATACCAAATAAATCATCTTGATGTCAGAAACACTTACTAGAGTAGCAAATGTGAATTAATCTGAAAATAATCCGCAGCACCCATGGGATACATACACTTGCACAATTACTTTGTGGCGAGTGTCAAGGTGTGGTGGCAAGTTTACATGCATTACTCAACTGCAACTGACTGCATGATCAAATGTTAGAATAATTTCATCACACTGAGCCAAACACATAGCCAAGTAATATTAGATGGTAACATGGCTGAAGTAGGTTGTGATTAGTGTAATATTAAGCAATTAAGGTGAATAAACAAAAGAAATGTATTTTTTAATGATTTCATTTACTCACTTGTGCTTTGGAAACATACATTCTGAGGAAAAGCTTGCTGTGCAGGCAGAGGTCAAGCTCATCAAACAAGCTATGTAAATGTAAATGTAGCTGAGTGATCTTTCATTTCCAGCTGGCATTGTGTTTAATACGCCAGCTTTGTAAATGCATCACAGATAAAGAAACTGTCAGCAGAGTGAATGATGAATGAAAGGCCTTTTCATTTTTAGTAGTTTACGAATTGACCTTGTGAACCAGTCAAGACACCTTAAATGTCAACTTTGAAAATTCCGTAACTTTTATTGACTGTCTTGCAAGACGTACCCTTTGGATCCTCAAGTGCTTTAGAAATGTTTAAGAATTTCAACTGAATAACATGAACTAAAACTATTCTGTTTTCTCACTAGGAGAGAAAAAGTTGTTCTGGTACCATTACACTTGTCCATTAACCTTACATGGCCTGTTCATTTTTTGTTCTTTCCATTTTTATTTTTACCTCTTAACTTCCAGTGGCTATCACTGTCTACTGTATGGGTATACACACATACATACCAGATGATCCCATTGGTCTGGGAGGATACAAGATGGTTAATAGTGGTTGTTGCTACATCATAAGTGAGTTGTTGCCATAAAAGACATTTTCTTCCAGCTATGGCTGTTTTTAACACTATACATCATGTAGTTATAAAAGTTATAAAATGTGGTAAATGCAGCTGCAAAGTGGTCAGAAGCAGCAGACGTCAACCTACTCAATGTGACCCACTACCACTTGTCGTGGTAAGATTCTAAAAATTGTAGAGGAGGACGTCCTTGTTGCTGGGAAACGTAATGAGGACATATTTGCAAACTGCTTTAAAATATTTGCTTCTTCAGACAGAATGAATGGACCGGCTGTTTGAACACTACAGCAAGGGAAGGAGTGTCAGGTATTGACATTGACTAAACACATTGAGGGCTTTGGTGTTTTCATGGGATTTGTCATCAATAAGAGAAATATAATATCCTTGACAGGAAAGCCTCTGTACTAGACATCATACAGCCCTTTCTCTTCTGTGTCGTCATGCCCTCTGCCTCCTTATCTCTCTCTCTGTCTCTGTGGTCTGATTACAGATCTGGAGTCAGGTGTGGGGAGTCACCGTCCAGCCTAAACAGCTGCTGCTCATCACCTCATCATGCACTGCTGCTGAAACCCAGTTCAGATCTTCAGACTCTCTTAGGCTGTTGACACAGCTAACCCTGCTCATCCCTTTCCAGCCACTACAACTTGTTACCAGCTCCAGTCTGTTACTACAGAGCAACACTAATCCTGATTTCCCTCCAGCTGCCCCTCTGTCACCTCGCCTCCCTGTCACATTCAGACCTCTCCACTAAGCCCATCCCCAGTAAATATTCTGGACCATCCAGTCGTCTTTGTCTCTGTCTTAAGAGTCCACCAACCACAAACTCTAGCATGTGCTCTGTATTAACCAAACTCAGTTTTCTTGTGAGAACATGGGGAATAATACACACATCCAGAGTAGATGTGGATGATTTTAAACATATTTCATGAGAGCAATAGCAACACTCTCACGCTTCATGCATTTTGATTGCAGCTGTAGAACTGCCATGGGGACATCTCTCACAAGTGGATATGATTGGAATCAAACTGCTGTTTGATATTTGTTGGAAACCGGCAGGAATTAAAGTCACACCATATGAAGCAATTTTAATTACTTTATCCAAACACGGGGGCAATGGGACTCCTGCATGCTCTCTGAATGGCACAGCAAGACAGGGATTATTTCAAACCCACAGCACATCACATGAATGACAGTTATGGAGGGATCTTGTGGTCAGTGCACACACTTCACATTGCTGTCTCCAGGCAGTGGCCAGTGTGTGTGTGAGCTGTGTGTGTTTGCTTATGTGTAAATGGCCGGAATGCGCAGTGAATCCCTTCAAGTATCTCTTAATTAGACCCAGCATGCCCTTCCTGCACTCATGCAGTGTACTGTTTCACTCCACACCCAATTATTTTAATCCTCTGATTGCTCGCAGAGCACCCGGCCTGAGTGCCTACCGGAGATGCTCACTGCTGGGAAAATGAGTGCATCTGGAAATGTGGACACATCAGCCGCCATCGGGGCCTCATCACCAGGCCCTCTGCCCCCAGGGCTCTACATCTCTGGCCTGCTGAGGGCTCCGGTGGGGCTACTCCACCTAAAATAAGATGTCAAGGGATTTTGTATGCTCTTGTCAGCATTCCTACCTGCCCGCCAGACTCCTTACTTAGACTCCTTGGTGGATTAAAAGGAGGTATCATCTATTTACCAAGACAGTGCGTTTAAAATGTGGCAAACCTGGTTTAAAAATAAACCCCAACGTCACCACTGAAGCCAATAAAAGACAAAATTATAATAATGAAAAAAGGCATATTCCCTTATATTGTACAGCAGCTGTTTTTAATGTGTAATGTGACCTTGCCTATGTGTTTGATTCACTGTCAGTGTCTTGTTGGTTTTTGTGCTCAGTGGTGGAGACAGTAGTGTTGGAGACAAATTCCCACCCTGTTGGACAATAAAGCTATTCTATTTTATTTAAATTCAATTCCCTCTTGTTCAATTACAATGACTGTGCTGCATAGGGCGGCAGGCGGAGTCACGTTAAAGGCTGAGGGGATGGGAATCTGATCACTGTTTGAAGCTGCATATGGAGACCCAAAGAGAGACGCCTCACTTCTTCACTGTCACTCAAATACCAATAGGACCAAGCAAAGTTAAAGTGTCTTTGTTATTGTTTCTGTTGTGGACCTCAGCACATAGGAATATGCCATTGATTTGTTGGGCTACAATCGTGACAGCCTACCCTCGTTGCTGAGACCGTGCAAATTAGGAAGGCCCACCCTCCAGCTGCGTCCTCGCTAGTTGAAGTTGTGTGTCTGTGTTGGAGACTAGAGACAAAGCTCTGTCTGAAAAAGTCTCTCTGTGTTCAGCTCTCAGCTCTGTTTGAATCTTTGTGGTTTAGAGTTTCCCTCCAGTTTTCCTCTTTGGTCTTTCAAATATCAGCCTTATGTTACCGTTCAGTGACGTTTTCTGATGTATGAGAGCTGTGTTAAGTTACTGCTGATGAAAACTGAACTTTTCCTGCTGTGGCTTCTTCACATTAAATGCTCTCTGCTGGCAAACTGCTGTAAATCTTTTATTGTCACATTCCACTACTAATGAAATCGACTTCTTCCTTCCTTATTGTGTATGTCTTTAATTATTGCAACAGTGAGACAACAGCACCATCATGATGCCAAACTGGAAAAAACCTTCACATTATTCACTGTCATTTGCATCCAGCCACGGAAGGTTATACGAGAAAATATCTCAGGTGACAAGCAACCGCATGCATTTTTTAGAGAAAAACTGTTTTTATATTTTCTACATTTTGACACCACAACATTATTATGTTTGATTGTTTCTGGGTTGCTACAGATATGAGGTAGCCTATGCATTTAAGGAATAAGCTCAGCGTTAAATAACTACAGCAGTTAAATGCAGCATACACATCACTGTACCAATGATAATTCCAGTAGTGTAGTATTCTCTTAAGTAAAAAGCCAAAAATGCCTCAGGATATTACATAGATCTAAAATAGTCAGCTGTGAACATGTTTTCAGTAACTGCCTCATTAAAATAAATCTAATAAAGGGACCACTGATGGCTTATCTGAAAAAAAAATATGTGTAGCTACAATCCATGGATTGTCATTTACCTAGCACCCGCTGAATCTCTGAAACAGACTGAATAATAAGAGGTGAGGAGTGAGGACATCAGAGGGTGAGATGTAGGGCCTCTGCTCTCACAGGGAATGAAGGCTCTGCTCCTCCTCAAATATTATTACCCTGCGCTGTGACTAAAGCCATCACCAACAAATACGCTGAAAATTATGCAACCATAAACAGCATCTTGACAGCAGCAGGGAGCGTTAGCCACGGTGTTCTTTGGCTCACAGGGGTATCCACATTAATCTTAAAGTTTCAGCATTATGTGTGAATTCATGTGAGATCCACACATGCCACGGGGGTTGGAATAAAGTTTAAAAAAAAAGCTCATCTGAATCACCTGGCCTCCTTTGTCTTCCCGTATGTCAGATGACGGGAAAAACACTATCACACTGTCCTGATTAGATCTGTGTTGCTTTGCCCTCTCTGATAACATGCTACTATGATTATCAGAGACATCTTGCCATCTTGACTGAAAAATAAGGATGACCTTGAGTCTGATGGAAGCATCCGGTGGTCAGAAATAAACTCAACAACAAAGCAGGTAATTCATCACTGCCATCAACAATGATCAATATGAGTGTTTTCTGATGTGATGCTGCTATTACTATTAGGATTTGTGCTATTATTAGTTTTACATTTAAGTGCTAACAGGGTGAAATGGGCTTCTTTATACAATCCGGCTGCATCTGTATGTCCACAAAGCTGCACACCACCAACATCATCTATCTTTTATTGAAAGCTGACATTCAGAGCTGGAATTAACAGGAGATATGAAAAAAAAAATCAATGCGTTGATCTTGAGAATATGTTTTTAAAAATGCAGTTAGTAAATGGTAATATACACATGATGTTTACTGTATTTCATGCAATACAGAGATGTAAATTAGAAATTATAAAAGAAAATATCAAATCCTTAATGAAATATTGGCAAGTATTACAGCCCCAAGCCAAGCTCAATTGACCCTCATGTCAAAGGACATGCAACAGATATAACAGATAAGACAGTAATAACAACAGCATTGATAAAATGAGCAGTGTCAATTAAAATTGTTTGTGTCTGTTCAAAAGCTACGCTGTGAGATGTTGAGTGAAATTATGGTGAGAGAGACAGTTTCTTTCAGTTTGTAGAGTGTTGCAAAGCTGAGAAGCTCTTACAGACAAGCCGGATTGGTTGAAGGAGCTGCACCTGAAAGGGATTACACAGTCTTCTCTAAGAGCAGATCTTGTAGTTTTTTTTATTCTTGTCCTTCAGACACATACAGTATACTTTGGGTTCATATGCAAATGCACCAGGTGCCTCTGCAGAAAAAGAAAATGTAAAAACTGTCTTATCATTTAAAAACAAGCGAATAAACTATGATAAACTCTGTGTGTACATTTATCATTGTGGCATTAGGACTGGCAGCATCTTGTTTTTTTTTGTTTTCGCATAGATATAAATTTCAGTATCATCTGTGACTGATTGTGAAACATTTATATATAGGCTGAACAAGAGAAGTCCCAGGATGGATTGTGGGAACGATAGTGATTGACTGTATGAAATGCCTTTTTATAAGTAGAAAAATAATGCCTCAACAACACTTAATTTATCTGCATTTCATTTGATGTTTTCCAAGAAGAAGTCATTTGCTAACTCAGTGGAATGGTTGGCTCAAAAGCTGAATTACATTGGATGCAGCACATAAAGGCTACTGTTAAGGCAAGTAATTTGGTGTTGACCAATACAATTTTGCAATTTTGAAAATAATGGGTAAAATGCCAATAGGCCTTAATTGCTTGCATCAGTTGGCTCTCCTGATTTGTGAACTGACATAACCACAACTTGCACAGTCCTCTGTGAATGTCCCCTGTTTAACAGAGGCAGTAATTATCTTAGTGATCGGCTTGGTGCGTGATTCTGCATGTGTTTTCAAAAAGAGGGAGTTCCGTTCTCTTTTGATTTAGAGTTTTCAGGAGAGTTCAGAGTTATATTGACTTCAGGTTCAGAGACCTCTGTCAGAGAGAAGAATGGTTGTAAAATATCAATCGCTAATGGATCTAAAGATCCCATTTGATTGATGTGTACTGTCATCATAAGTGAGTTCACAAAGTAGATGTTGAGGAGAGTTGCAGTTTCTACTGCTCCTTTAATCAAGGATCCATGTCATTAATCTCCAACTGCTTTATTGTATTATTGTGCCATTTCCCTCTTAACTTCTTTAGATTGTCCCAGATTTGTTTGTGATTTCCCTTGGCTTCACAGATCACACAAAATAAAAACCTTGCCTTCAGCTGCTCAGCTGGATTTTTTTTTAATGATTTTTGTAAGATGCTGTTGCACATGTTGCATTATGATTCTTGCTAAAGCACAGCATTACAGTTACACATAATTACATTCTTATGCAAAAAACTCACATCTCAACAGTTTCATGGCATCTTATCAGTGAAACAATATGACAATATACAAATGGCATAATGTAGTGAAAGTAACGACAGCACAGAGTCATCATGACAAAAACACACTTTTTAAGGGATGCTGTTGGTAAAAAGCTGGATTTCAAATTTATTTTTTCCAGACTTCAGAGGCTGTCTGAATCTGATCCAAACCTTCTGACACAACAAATCAATAGGCCTACAGACAAATTACTACGGGATGCTGTACACCATGTAACAAATCGAGGGGAAAACTTGCCTGGCTCACACTGAGAAAAAGATAGGTTTGTTGTGGGTGACAGGGACCAGGAAGAGTAGGGTGTAATGCAGCAGTGGATTAACAGTAATGGTGATAACACAAATATACTTAAGCCACCTGGAGTTGGGGTTGCACCTTCATAACCCCTACATTTCAGAACTCTGACTCCTCAGTACTCCCCATGACTTTTTACAAGTTGTAATGGACACACCAGTTGTTGATCTTTTTTTTTTCTTCTGAAAATGAATGTTGGGAGGTGGAGGGTTGTATAAAGGGAGGGCATTATACCCAATGTCCCCACTTGCCACAGGCCTGTGGCAGCTCACACACAATCAAGGGGGACAGTGTTTTGGGCAGTGCATACTCCTTACTTCCTAAGTAAGTGTGCACTTCCTTATCCTTATTAGTTCAATTCATTGTGAGATCCAGCCCAGAGGAGACAGCAGACATTTGATTGTGGCTGAAATATCAAAACAGAAGAAGCTGGACATTTTGAAAAGGAGGTAGAGGTAACTCTCAAAATAATTGTGTCCTTGTCAGGTAATTATAGTGTGTATTAGGTATTTCATCAAACTAGTGATGCTCAAGGTCCTCAAGCTAACAAGTTCTTTTCTTCACCTCAGAACTTGTGTAATAACGAGTTTTACAGTTTGTCTTCAAATGAACCCTGTATAACCTCTATAAAGCAATTTTCATTTGCAAATTGAGGCAGTTGTGGATTGAGAAGGCAATTCATGCAGCTTCTATATCTGGTTCCAGCCATTTGTTTTACAAATTAAAACATTCTAATCCCTTAAGCTATTTGCCACCTCTCGCAGATTGAATTTGTTCAGAATTATATTAATTTCAAAGGTTTTTAAAGCACTCAGCAAATTCATTGCACCACCTTTGAGTAGAAGTGTAAGTTGTTAACACAGCATGTCTGTCCCCTCTTTTTTCCCTCTCAAAACTCTCCATCCCAAGATGGCTCAGGACAGAGGAATGGGAGTCCCCTTACTCCTCTCTCCTCCCTGGTGATTTTACCTCGGTGTGACACAGGGGTGCTGCTACTGGCGACTGATGAGTACCATAGGTGGTGTCTGACCTCGAAGCATGGAGGATATGGGGAGTGAAGCAGGAGAGAAATAAGAGAGTGCAAAATCACTACACGGAAAAAGAAAAAAAAAAGTACACACACTACAGTATATTGTGTTTACAAGGCATAGGTGTCAGCAGGAGCTGACCATGACTGCATCTTATTTAACCTCAGTGTCCTGAACATTACTGTAACTGCACGGCTTATCTGAACCTTATGGTATAGGTGTAATAGAGGGGGAAGCTTTTATGATAATGTGAGCTTGTGTAAGGTATGAAAGCATAAAATATGTGAAAGTCAGACTGCAGAAATGATAAGATGTAAACTGTACAAATCTGTATAAATCGAGATTAAAAATGACTGACATCCTAAGTGTGGTGAAAGGATTTCCTTCCAACAAAATCCTTTAGCTCACTTAATGAAATAAGTAGCTTATTGCATGGAGGGTAATGAAATCCTGGGTTCAAAATTATGATAAAATGACAAATGTGCGTGCCATTCATTTAGCCATGCATGTAGTATATAACCAAGTACAACCATGTTGACACCTAAACAAAGTTGTGTCATTCCAAAACCTTGGGCAGTCATCTACTGCTATAACAACCTCTACTCTTCTTCTGTCTTTTTATTTTGGAACTGTGCTGCAGGGATCTGCTCCCATTCAAACAAAGAGGATTAGTAAGGTCCAACACTGATGTTTGGTGTTAAGGCCCAGCTCTCAGTCAGTGGTCCATCTCAGTTCTAGTTCCAAAAATTGCTGGATGGGGCTGAGGGCATTGCTCTGTGCAGACCAGTCAAATTCTTCCACAACAACCTGGGAAAAAAGCTTGGATTTTTTTAATGAACCTTTGTATACTGAAAAGGGACAAACACAAACAGTTGATACAGAATCTGAAGCACACTATTGTCTAAAAACTGTATGATGCAAAATTTAGACTGACTGGAACAAATTGGCCAGTCATGGTCAGAGTCCAGACCATTAAGCACCAGCTCCAGACCAAAAGTATATAAAATGTATGAGGATCTTCTCAGGTCAAATACAGTTGTGATGTAACATTGGGTAAAATTAAGGCTTATCTGTCTGGTTTTATGAGTACATACAATGTTGTTTACATTAAACAGCAACCTCTGTAACCCTAACTTTTGCCCCAAGTTCAATGGGAAAAAAAATGAATTTTTAGCCTCTGCTTTTTAACTAACTGCTTTGGTTTTCTGGCCCTCATACTGGCTATATGCTACCTGTTCAGCACCAAACAGCCTTATTAACTGGCTAGTGAAGAAACTGTAAAAGAACATTTAAAAAGACAAGTAAAACAGAGATAAAAAAGAGATTCAATATTATTTACATAATCCAACTTTCGGTCAACTGTGAATAAGTTGGGTTTTTTTTAAAGAAAAATAGTTCATATATTTGCTCTGATATGTGGAAAAAAATATATCCAAGAAAATGAACAAGTGAGCCTAAAAACTTATTGAATGTGTATTCTGCTTTTAGCATATTTAGGTGCAGGGCAGTATAGGAGTTCTGTCTTAACAGTATCTCCCCATTCTCATGTAGTGTAATTTCCTCACGATAGGAGTGTGTAAACCTATGATAGCCACCTTGGGTGAAATAAACTTGCTGACCTGAGGATTTAAGGTGGCCGACGTCTAGGCAGATGATCCTACCCCCAGTCCCTCAGACTCGGCTCTGTCCCCTTAAGGTCATAAACTATGCATTAGCAGGCAACCACGAGTTCAAACCTCAACAGGGACATAAAGGCAGAGATGGTTTTGTGTCCCTCTCTAAAAAAAAAAACCAAACTATGTGTGTGTATTGATGCTTTAGATGTGGTGTGTGTTGGAGGAGTGTTGCTGCTGAGAATGATGCATTGTTTGTCCCATTTTATTTTCATTTGGCTTAGTTTTGATCCAAGCAGGGAAAGTACTCCTGTGGGAAAACACTGTTTGTTGATTCTCTGGCCAAAGGGAGACACTGCGGCAACATGTGACGAGCCAGTCATCGGGCACCAGATGGGGTCTGGATATACAGTGTGCTCAGTAAGAGGGCGGAGTGGGGGACGTGGTTCTAGAGAGTTTGGCGCACAGATAATCTGCTAGCAAAAGTGAAAGTTGATGGCTTATTTCCTCTCCATGGGGCTTGCCCAGCAGGATTCTGAATGCACTGGTTCAACGCTCCACCTCGCCTCTATGAACATGTTGCCTTTTCAGGGCTAAGAAGAGGAATCCGGCTACTTCCACCATACGTGGTATTCTCACCTTTTTCCCCAGAAAGCAAGGGTCCTCAAATGGGAAAGGATTGGTTCTTGTTAAAAATAAAGTATCAGCGAGCACAGCTGAGGAGCACATGCATCCTGTTCAGTGTTTATTTTATTTCATTAACTTCCAATCTGAAGCCTGCATACAAAACAAGTCATCAAAAAAGTGAGGCCATTTTTTGTAATAATTATTAACTGGTCCTCAGGGACAGCCGAGATATTCCTCAACACACTTTCACATTTTTCACGGACCTGGCTTTGCGCATGAGGGGATCATCATACTAAAACATGAAAGACAGACAAGAAAAAGTATGCAATCCCTTTGGAATTATCTCCATTTATGTATAAATTTCAAATAAAAGATGGTCAGATCTTCATTTAAATTACAAAAATAATTAAAAGCAAACAAATCATTGCATTGTTCTTGTCCATATATTAAACACATCATTCTAACATTCACAGTGTAGCTTGGAAAAATATGTCAACCCATCGGCCAATGTCATCTTGTGTCTTAGCCAAAGGGATGAAAACCTTTACAGGTGTTAGGAAAAGTTAGTTGGAAAACCTGGAGTCCAGTCAATGAAAGCAGAGGGGTGGGTTAGATTTATGTACCTTAAGGCAACAGAGATGCTGGGGAATGAGCTCAAGAGAGCCATTCATACCAGACATCCTAAGAATAGAACAGTCTTAAGTTCCTCCTGCTTGTTGTGCGGGTCTGAACCACAGCTACTTCAAGAACTGGTGTGAAGTTGTTGCTGCCAGAGGAGGTTTGACCAGCTATTAAGTTCAAGGGTTCACTTACTTTTTCCACCAGCACTGTGAATGTTTGATGGGTGAAAGACTGTTTTTAAGTTCTTAAAGTAGTTCAAGCACATTGTGTTTGTCTGTACTTAGATGAAGGTCACTTAATATTTTATGAACAATTAACGCAGAAAGCCGGGAAATTCTAGGGTTCACACACATTTTTGCACCACTGTATTAAGCACATGGCGGCAGCAGTGATTTGCCTGGTGTCCACTAGGTAATTCTTCTATTTATAGAGGGTCATTAAGCTGTGAAAATCTCTCTTCACTGCAGACCATGTCATTTCTTACTGTAAAATTAAAGCAGAGGTCCAATTCAGCTTGAATGTCCAGACCACTTAAAAGTCCATTATGTTCTCCTGGTGTCATTACTTTTAGTGAGCCAGCTCTGAAATAGGAGTTTAAAAAAGAGATAGCACTTAATAATACGCTTCAGATATTTTCCTTTCTCAAATGTGAAGAAGTGCCTGATTCAGACGAATCTCTTATGAGGCCTTAACATATTGTAGATGATATAGATTTCTTGTATCCCATATCTCATTAAACATTCGTATTCTCCAGGCTAAATGGATTTCAAATGGAAGGCTTTCACTTTCAAGAGCACAATTTCATAAGAGGACAGGACAAGGAAAGGCAGCCAACTTAAGCGGCGCCAAATATTCAGATTCCTCACCGTCCTTCAGGTATTCTGTCTCCTATTGACATCTTCCAACATGCCAATTTATTTGCATTTAAAGACTAAGACTAAAGATTTCTCTCTGTTAAAAGTAAAACTTTGGATACATGGCTTTAACTCATTCAGAAGGTCAGACTAAGGTTTATTTAGATTTAAATTCAATACTCAGACATTCAGCAAACTCATCCCCATAACCTTTTTTTATCAGTTCAGAAGATTAGATATAGTTATTTTTACCACATGAAATTGAGTGAGGGATTTTAATTTTCACCTTCTTTAAGATATAATGGCTGTTTACTCCAAATAGCTTTCTTCTCACAGTCATTTTGACACTTCGGAACAACTTTTCATTAAACTAACAATACATTACACATACAGTGCATTTGCCAAATTACAGTTCTCTCCCACTTTATTTCCAATTTTAATTTTCACCAAGACCATTGACACTTTTTACTTAGACTAAGTTGAAGCTTACTTTTTTTTAAAATCAAGAGTGGGTTCAAATATATTTTATTATGAGATGAACCGATGAACATTTCATGGTGTGTACTTTGCTTTGTTGGCAGCTTAACATAGAGAGTAGAAAACACTTGACTCCACTAAAGGAAGCAGATTAGAGCATTTCAAATAACTTCCTGTATAAATCATGCCAGCTTCCAGTACAAGCCCAATACAAATATGAGTACAGATATTATATATATTTTTTATGCCTCTTCTCCAGTATGTCTTACTTTGCACTGAATTGGGGATGCAAAATGCAAATCAACGCAAACAGTGTAAAAGTCACTGAGCTGTAAGTAATAGCGGCACATAATCTGCATGACAAATGTTCATGCCTCTGACAAGGCAAAGGTAACTCAGCTCTCCGCTGCAATTCTCTTTAACTGTCTTCTGAGATGTGACTTTTTGCTTGCTGCAGTCATATTATGTATTACTTTTTAGCATTGGTTTTTGTTACTCTTAGGACCCAAAGGAAGTATGAGTCATGTAATTCTGTTTTTTTATTTCATGGTTCCAGCCATGGCTTCTGTTAGTTCATAGCATTTTAATCACCACAGCAATTGCTGATTAAAAAATAAATTAAAAAATAAATTTAAAATTTTTAAAAAAAATACATCCAATGTGGCAAAAATCATGATCAGACAATCATACAAGTTGAAAGCAAACCACTGTGTTAGTCAAATGTATACGTGAGAGAGATTGAACGCTAAGAGTAAAATTATTGCATAAACTCTGCATTGTAAACATCCACCATACGGGTATAACTTTGACCCACCATACTTGCACTAGACGTGTGTTACATTTGTATGTTTGAAGTTGTAAATTCAAATGTAACATACAACCTCAAAGAAAATATTTTTCCTTCTGAAATTAATTCTATTTTGTCAGATTAAAGAGCCAGCACTTAATTTTGAGACCGTCCAGATATACCAGTTTGTCTCGCCATGAAAATTACGCTTCTAAGATTACACTCAGTTCAGTTAATTCATGTTAGAAACCTACATATGTGCGAAGGAAAAACAAGTTTTACATTAGCATTAGATGCGATCAGAATAGTTCTTAAGGTTTCTGTTTGACAGTGATAATACAATAATACAGTACTCCCCCAAGACTCCAACTGAAGCTTTGTACAATTTAGAGGAATCAAATGATCTTATTGATTGTCTCCAAAAGACTACACACTGTAGATTGCACCATACTGTAATTTGGAACCAACAGAGGATAATTGTACTATTGGATTTCTGAGGGATATTTCTTGGGGCCAGCTGGTTAAAATGTAACACAGAGTGCTAAAGTGGCTGGGAGTCACTTAGCAGTGTGAGTGCATGTCTGCTCCATCACCTCTGTGCAAGAGTATTGACGTGATGTCCTTACTCTAAATGTGGGTGTGTTCTACATAGTGACTCTTGGCAAAGGACATGCTCACAGCAAAAAGAACACAGAGGTATTAAGGTTCCAGCTTGAATTAAGGCACATTAAACTTCATCAATTGTTATTAAGCGATTAACTAATTATTTATAGATCAGTCATAAGAACACCTGTTGTTGTTAGTTGTTGTCAGGTTGTGGCTTGTGTTCATCACCCTCCAGCATGAACTGTGATTCATTAGGAAGACTCCACCATTGAATTGTTGTACCCAAAACTAATTTTTTGCATAATTATTAAAAGTTGGAGCTGAGGCATATCACCCCTTTATTTTTGATTTCTTAAAATATTCTTCTATATCTGATTATTGACAGTGACTTTTTGACATATATAACCACAAATGTGGTGTTTAAATGCCTTATTTGCTCCTCATACTGCATATATCTTGTTCATTTTACCAATATGATTTGTGAACATTTACAACTGCACCACTAATGGCGTATCACCTTTTGTTAATGACCATTTATAACTGCAGACTTGTTGCCTCATTAGAAAGTAAGAATCTCTTCATTCTTTCTTTTTAATGATTTATTAACACTTACAGCTGCAGGCTTTGATGAATTATCACAGAAGGTTTATTAGAAAATGAGAAACTTTGGACCCTTTACTTATTGACACTTATAACTGTATTGGCCATTAATGAAGCCAGTGGTAAAATGAAGGGTTTATTATCATTAGCTGTACCAGAAGTAAAAGAATAATGTAATCCCTGACAAATACAAATACAAATCAGAATGCACACCGTTAAAGACTGTGGTAATTGGCTGCACCATGGCTTATTTCAAACCTGTGTAAGCATTTGTGTGAAGGCAAGCTTGTTCTGTTGAGGCTCTAACGTTCTTCCTTCAGGAAGTCCTCGCAGATGCCAAGCCAGGATTTATTGCTGCGCCCATTCCCTTAAACGGATGGAGCTCTCTGCACTTTCACCAGTAAGAAGCGAAATGAGAAGAGAAAAGCCAAGAGACCCGCAGAGAGGCTGAATAAATTAGTCCCTGCCTCTAAATGAACAGGAGAGGCGAGGAGGAAGGAAACATGATTTAGTGTCGTCTGCCCTCACCTCTTCGGGGTGGAGGAGCTGGTTGGAGCTATTACGCTCTCGATCATTCCAAGTCCCTTCGGACAACGTGGGATGAGCTGCGCAGAGCTCCACTGCTCATCTAACTGATCATCAAGGTGTCGCATTAGGGCTGCTCATGTATCAGAGCTGGAAAGCAACAATGCAATCAGTTATCATTATTGTAATACAAGCTTCAATGAGCCTCTTCAATTACACTCTTCCTGGTAGGAAGCAGTCCTATACATACAGCTATGGCTGAACTATTTGTTTACATGCCACTGTAAATTAAACCTGACTCCTATATAATCACATAATCATGTCATGGAATCTGGATCATTTATTTTTTCTGCAGTTGTAGAACATGTAGTACATATTACATTTTTTCACCACTTGATGAAAAATTTCATTAATTCGTGATCTAAATTATGATAATTGCAAAGCATGTGTAGTGTTCTGGAAGTGATTTTAGGTAGTTATCAGACAACATTTCAGTTTTAGTATGTGTCTGCAGCAAAAATCAACAGAGCCGCACCACTTCACTAAAAAACTGGAAGACATAAAGACAGGGAAATAGAAGGTGAGTTTGTCCGCAACGGACGTAGTGTGAAGAGTAAGAAAAGAAGGACAATAGCATGCATCAGCTTTGATGGTGGTGAAATCCCTCCTGGCAGCCATGGCACAGAATATGAAATTCTTGAATTGCTTGTGACTGCTGTGACGTGGTTCTGTGAAAGAGGATTTTTTTTTTTTTTTGATGGGGTATGAGCTGCGGCTGGATGCAGTCCACTCTCTTCCCGCACAAACACAACAATGCTCACACTAAAAATATGTACTGACATGTTCGTGATGATGGAGTTGACTGATGCTGTTAGTGGCCTAGCATAAACAGACAGATATAGACAGGTGTTTCTTCCTTGAGGATGACATTTGTGTTGTTATGTATTTTTTCTCATTGTCGGAGAATCCTTGAAAAAATAAAAACTTTCTGACTTCGCTACCCAGTCGATGGCTTTCAGCACCAACGCCATTGGTTATTACTGAAGATGTTCACTGTATCTTTTAAAGCAGCCCTAAAATACATAGTTTTACTTTTAAAATAGTTCCACTGACTTGTTTTAAAAGGTTTTGTGTCATAAAGGTTTTTCAGCAAGCAGGTGCTTTTATTGATGGCCATTTCCACCAGTGGAATAATTAACATTTGGTATGTTATGGTAATGACGGTACTGTATATGTCACCCAGTGCACCGGCATGGCTCAGTCATGGGGTTTTAAAAGTTTTTGGGTAACAACAGAGCTCTGTGGCACAGAGGAACAAGACAAAGACTCTGGATATACAAACTTTAGTTGCTATAGTGTAGTTGTCGAGATAGACTAAATGGTGGTTTGCCTTGGCACGCAGGATCTGTTAGCTGTAAAAAAAAAATTAAAATACAATTTCACCAAACCTAAGAATCATTACAATGGTGATTTTCTAAACCACTTGAATGACAGGCAAAAAAAGATGCTGCACGATAAGTCAGCTGAACATTTAGAAATGTGGAATTTATATACAGGCAACTCAACAAATGTGCACTTTCCAATAATAACTGGTCAGGTCTCACCCTTGCCCTGTTTGACATTCTTGTAGCGATTTCACCACAGAGCACAGATCATTACCAAATGACCAAATGATAATCCTGCATGAGTTCGAAGTGAGCTGTAAATGAACTGCAGTACTGAGGGAATTACAGTGCAGATGAAAGCTGACATACGGGGATTGTAGATCTGAGCAGCTCCCAGACATCCATGTGTCCTCGCTGAGGTCTGAGGTGAAGGGTGTTGTCAGTTTGCTCTTCCCCACAGTCTGCCCTCCAGATGCCAGATAGTGTGTCAGTCGTCTCCCAGCCCAGTCCTCCACAGCTGATAAAGAGATCAGTCTGAGCCCCATCTGAAAGCAGGCTCCAGGAATCCCCTCATGACAGACAGCTGCCTCTGACTGCAGCAGAAGAAGGAAAGCTCCTTTTTGACCTGAACATTGTTCAGCTTTCTTTCAGTGCAAACACTTAACTATATTTACAGAATGAAGCTTTAAAATGGCAGTCTAGTGATTTAGTTTTGACCTTATTTCTGCACCAAGGAAGTACTCCGACAATTAACATCCTGTCTGCACTGGAACTGGAACTGGGGATGTCTTGTGTTGGTGGATATCAACCATCTGACCAGTTTTATGACAGAGGGTACATTGTTAGGGACTGACAGACCTGAAAGGAAATGGCTTCATCTATAACAGTCAGACAAACAACCACCATTGTATATAGCAGGTCTGATAACATAAATTCACCCATCAGGATGAGCTTTATGTATTATTTCTTGGTTAATATTTTATGACATGGTGTAATCATTAAGAAACAAGCATGATTATGTCATTAATAAAATACATTTTAAATATTATTGTTATGTACTAAGGTTGTGTTCAAGCTGTGTTGAATGCAGGTGCATAGCAAGCAGTGGACATGGGTGGGTCAAGCACAGGTCCCTTCAACAACAGGGTTTCAATTCTGAATGAATGAGCACCAGTCAATAACTGGTGCTAAATAATAATCGGAAATGAGGTCATTTCCGATCCTCCTCCTCCTCTGTGACTCAGTGTACAGGGGCATTCTGCTCAGAACAAGATTCAAGGTTATCTTTATTGTCTCCCCGAGATGAAAAGCATCTTGGATTAGGGGAATTGTTGCATAAAAAACATCACCGTAAAACACATTAAATAATGACATGAAGTTAGGGCACAGATTTGAGTAGCCTGAGATAAAGATTATGTTAAAAACTACACAGATATTCTGGATATATCTCCAAAGCCTAACATCACACATCTCTTTTTATATGCTATGAAAAACACAGAATCAGTGGAAACCTGCTGGGCAGCCCCCTGAGGAAATGTCAAGGTAGCTGCTTTAACTTAGACTCAAACTTAAATAACAGTAAAACAAAAGTAAATTGTTCAGGTTTGTCACATACCAATGCTGTGGGGAATAGAAAAAAAGTTCTAATCAACTTACTGTGAAAGCTGCATCATAACCTGCATTATTTCCCCCATTAGACAGCAAGTAGGTATACAGTGTATGGATGTTAATTCAGCCTCGAATCAACTTGTCAGATGCCACTTTCCTGATGAAGTGGCCTCCTGGAGAAGCTAAGCCTCAGTGACATACAGTGTATTTCCTCAGATGAATGGTGTCCTTCAGGCTGTCACCTCCATGACAAAACAGTACGGCTCAACTGTCAGCAAGACAAAAACCTGACATCTGAGCATCAGCGGTGACACGCAGACTAAACCTTACAGTCTGGAAACTGGACTGACTGAAGTGGACTAAAGTGAAGCATCTTCAGTGCTAACATGCAATTTCACTTGTACTCACTGTACACAGCACTGGTTAAGAGGTCTTCCATAATATTGGGGAGCTGACAAAAAACAGACTGGTCAAAATTAAAGAAACCTGGATGAGATTGTCCTTTTAGCCCCTATTTTGGGTCAGGCTCCACAAACTCAAAAACCCCAATCTCTAGAACACACAGGTAGTACCTGCTCATTTTATTTCCAAGCTACAATATTGTGAACCATATCAAACATTAATTTCCTTCCCTTCAGTGTCAGCTTTGAAGCTCCATCGCACCTCTGTCCAAGGCCGGACATGTTTTTCATTCTGGTTGTGATGTGTTGAGAGCCTAATTAATTTAAGAGCAGCGGTCGAAGGGTCGTTAGTCTGTATAACTTGTTCTACAACTCTGCCTCTCAAAGACTCTCCTCAGACTTCTGATGTGTCATCCTGTCAGTCACTGAGCTCTCAAATCTTCTCATTGTTATTCAAGAAGCAGTTTTATGTATTTGAATGTTAAGACCCATCTTACCAAGATGGAACATGGAAATTTTTCTGCATTACAATCCTCAACATACTGTACTGTACTGTCATTTTATAGGGTTACACAAACTGAACTTGTTTCTTGGGTCTTCACATTAAAGCCCACACATCTTTTTTATAATGGACTGCTCCATTTCAAAGGCTTTCCAGTTGGAGATATCCCAAAGCCTTATTCCAGTCATTCAGTTTGGGAATAAGCAAAGTATGAATGGTAGACCTTAATGGCTATTTGTGCATTTGTTTGTGTTAGTTTTGTTGGTCTGTATAATGTGCATTCATTTTTGTCAGGGCCACTCCCCAGAGACTTCTCGAGAGACATTTTTGGTTTTGTGTTTATATGCTGTTTTGCTACTGTTTCTACCTGCTCCTTTTTGCCTGCTGTTTCCCTGGTTTTTCAAGTTTGGATTTCCTTGGTTCATTGTGTCGTAAGTTTTTTGTTTTTTGTTTTGTTTCTGTTAGGATTTTTCAATCATGCACCTTAACTCCTTGTTGACATTGTGGCTCCCCCTCAACTCCTTTCACCTTCATGATAATTTATCTGTCACTTGTATGGAAATTTGTTGAACACCTGAGACCCCTGAAACAGAATGAGTACTCGCTTATCATTTACCTGTCAGCAGAGGGATGAGGAGGACATGATGGCAGAGATGGCCCATAATTCAGATGCAGTCCAAGTGTACACTTGGTAACTGAAGTTTGTACAAGTGCACCGTGGTGGAGTCAAAAGAGATATAGGAGAGATGGCTCAGCAGTGCTACCACCCTACAGTGACAAGAAACTGCAGGCTGAGTGCTGGCTGCTTGCCTGTAACTGTCAGACAGGAGCACAGAGCTGAGAGAGGAGCACATACAGAGAATGGCAAAGGGGGAGATTGACAACGCAGCACGCCTCAGTCATCATGAAGCGAGTGAAACATGCAGCAACACCAGAGGGCCACGTATGGTCAGAGGACTATGACTCCACAGAAAGATGTCAAACAGAGTAGGAAAATTTCTCTGATTGTGTGAATGAAGTCTCTGGGTTTGCAGTACAGAGAAGAAACCATGTGAGATGACATCCATACTGGACTGATTACTAACAGCTTGTCACTGACAGTCACTGTCACCACTTCTCTGCCTGTATTGGCACTGGATGTAAAAAGGCCAGATGACAGATCTATGGTGTTGAGCTCTCTTTTTCCCAAATTTAAGATCTGTATACCTCACTGCTTGGAACTAATTGAACTCCTTTTTATGATGGCCAACAGGCTCGACTAAATGAATGTCACTGATACAGTAATTGATTTAATAATGATGGTGACTTGACATGACAGTAACATTGATTCATATGCCATGGTACTGCCCCACAGTCAAGTCCTTTTGGAGAGGGATGTTTCATTGGATTTCAAGATGAATGGATATTATCTATATATCACTCTATGACACTCTTTGTCCTGTGGTCAGCCTGTTAGGAGAGAGGGTTGCTAAGATTGGAAAAAAGAAGAAAGAAAAATCAAGAAATATGTTTGGCTTAGCCTATATTGGTTGCCAAAAGAATCAGTTTGTTTAAAAAATTGTAAGCTTAAATGTTTCTAAAAGCAGTTCTGACACAAGCTGGGATCACGTTTACAAATCAATTCCATCCAACAGTGCATATTTGCAAATACCAAAGACCAAGCTGAGCACTGCAAAATAAGCTAATTTTTGTAAACCTATATAGGTCGAACAGACCCCAGGATGATGAAATATGCATTAAATGTGCTGAAGAACAAAGCCTGAAGAACAAAAAACATTGTGTAACACTTCTAGTACTTGCAGTACGGAGCATGGCTCAGCAGAGGTGTGGGGGTCTAAGTCAGAGTAGGGTTCACACACTGCCTGAGACAAGTGAGCCATGCCGCTAATATCTCACTATCATGGACCTGCTGATTACTTTACCAGAATCCCGCCCCACATCAGCCATTTTCCTTCTCATTTGAATATATTTAAATACAGCAAGTGGAGGATGCGGAAGGCAAAGTGCTAATTTCATAGCCGAGGAGACAGGTTAAATATGTTCCTGCGAATCCTGGTGCTTTTTGACATGTGGCTCTTGCCTGTTTCCTGATTCAATAAAAAGGGATGAGGGTGATCTATGTCACATATAGCCCAAGCTCCATCAGCCAATGTTGTTTTAATCAGCAATGTCACTTCTCCAACTGGCTCCCATGTTCACTCTTACCGCCCCCTCACTGATGTTTGCAAATTATTCAGC